>JARHVA010000185.1:2760000-4080000 GCA_037957365.1 Torreya grandis
TGTATTTATTCGAAGGCATATTTTCATTTGAATTAGCATTTGATAAGAAATCAATTTGAACATGAGTTATGGGTGAAGTAGGAAGAGAACTTGAAGTACTAGACTCAATGTTTTCTTCACCAAAATCATAGTAATCATCATTATTCCAAGGCTCATCAAAATCAGAGTTTAAATCACTTGTAGAAATAATATTAGAAAAATTATCATTTGCATGCTCATTAAGACAGAGAGTAGAATAAGATTTTAACTTTTTAATACCATGTAATATATCACCATGTGTAGGTGCAATGCAATGCATGTCTTTACTTGCTATGAGTGAAATACATATATGATCATTATTTTCAATTTTGGAGTCAAAGGTAGAAGAAGTAGCAATCATGTTTTCATTTGACACATTATGACATGTACGAGAAGAGTTAGAGATATTTGAATTATATAAATTTTGCATAGAATCATTGTGTTGAGATTGAAATGTAAACGAAGGTGATAAAATAATCTCATCCACTTTAATTTGTGCATCGGTAAAAGGTGCAATATCATTTGTACATGTTTTTTCAAATTGAATTGAGAAGGGTAAAGAAGATGCATTGCTATTTTCTATATTGCTTGAATCAAGCAAAATTAGATTACAACCATGGTCCCATCAGGCATGCCAAAATTTAGAATGGATTACAAAGGTTGTTAGTCAAGCATTAGTCAATAAATTCATGAAAATGTATAAAGAATTCAAAAAACAAAGCCAACCTATTCTAACGGGGTTTGCTAATGATAATGAAGAATAAATTGAAAGAAAGCAATACTAGTTACCTTCCCAAATTGATTCCACCATCTAAGAGTGACTCCAAATGTGTTCTTCCCTTGATCTAATGCTCTTATCTTTGTCAACAATGGCTACTTTGCTCCTCCATTGATTCAAGAACACTATGCATAACCTAGGCTCAGTAGAAGAAATATCTAATCTATCCTATCAAATGAAACTTGCAAATAAAACACAATGATCAACACAAAAGGTTGTGGAGATAATTCTATATTATAAGTCTATAATAAAATATTTTAAGAAATAAGGCTCAATACCCTTCTATTTATAGATTTTTCAAATGGGCTAGGATCAACCATGACCATCCATCTCAAGATTGAGATGTGTGGCCATGAATTATCTTAATATTTGTAATTAAATCTATAAATATCCTCATAATGATTTGTGGGGAAGGTGCATTAATTAAGCATGGGTGCCCATAATTAGATATTTTATGTATTTATGGCTTATAGATGCCACCACATAGATGATGTCATTCTGTGATGTAGATATTGCAAGTCAATTTCTAATAATGAAATAATCAATAACCTCTATGAAAAATCCACTTAAGCTCTTGATTTGAATTAATTATCTCTAAACATGATTAATCAATTTTAGTGCAATTTTATAGAAATTGGTACACAATTAATCAAAATGGTCATAAAGTTGTATTATTGGATTATAATTTGACTCAGGAAGAATTGAAAGGCGATGTTAGATGAGTTGAAACTGTATTCCCATTTAGAATGTTGTCAATATAAAATAACGAAGGTACATGATGTGTACTAACTAATTAGAAGAAAAGAGTGATCCAAAGCACAAAAAGGCAAAATCAACATTTTGACTCAAAATGAATCTATCAAAGTTAGGAATCACATAAAATGTATCACCCCATTTAGGGATATATTAGATTAAATCGACATTTGTAAATGACAAGTTCTGACCATTTACTGCATTTTAGTGATTTTGACCTAATTTGGTCATTTGAGTGCAATTCGAGTAAGATTGATAATTTCAACACAAATGGCATTAAAAATTGAATGTCAACACAATGCAATGTATGTTTTCACTTGATATGAGTGGAATGCATGTATGATCATTATTTAAATCTTGGAGTCAAAGGTAGAAGAAGTAGGAATCATGTTTTCATTTGACACATTATGACATGTAGGAAAAGAGTTATAGATATTTAAATTATCTAAATTTTACATAGAATCACTATGTTGAGTTTGAAATGTAAAAGAAGGTGATAAAATAATCTCATCCACTTTAGTTTGTGCATCGATAAAAGGTTTAATATCATTGGTACATGATTTTTTAAATTGAATTGAGAAGGGTAAATAAGATGCATTGCTATTTTCTATATTGCTTGAATCAAGCAAAAGTAGATTTAGTTTATTACACTTACATTGTTTTAATTTGAATGAGGAGGTAGAAAAAGTGGTTGAAAATCTAGGATCACATTGGAAAAAATCACCACCAACAATAGGTTCTTTTGGCATTATATTGTTAGTTTGATTTTGAGAAGTAGGAGAGAGATAGAGGAAAGATAAGAAGATGCATCTAATCTGTCCTCATCATCACTTTCATTGTCATGCTCATAGTTATCATCATATCCATCATTACAACAACAATAATCATCATCATTATAAATAAAATCATTGTCATGTGTTAATGTGTAATCTTGAATATTTTTCCATTTATTCTTGTAATTATGTGAAAATGATAAAAATTCATCAACTGGGTGAGGGGCAAGAGGATTCTTGAACATCATTTTAAACTTTTCAAAAAAGAGAACGTAAATAATTATCAATAAGCACACAATAGGCAGAATGTAATAATCTAACATAGGTAGATTTGTAAATATGCTAAATATTCATCCAAATGTATGGAAAAATTAGAATTTTATTTGAAACTGTAAGGGCTAATATTTGGATGTATAGGGACTTAGTATGTGGATCTAAGGTTTTTAAGGGTTTTGTAGACAAAATTTAAAGTGTATTAAATTAATGAAACCCTATTAGAGGACTAATTTGGATTAGTTAGGTTGTGTAAAAATCAAGAAAAAATCAAAATTTTATAACCCCTAGTTTATTACATAAAAATAGAGAAGGTAAACCCTAATACGAAACTAGGGTTATAAAGTAGTATTCAATGTAAGTCAGGGTCACCAAATGTTTTAATTATTTAGGACTTAGAAATGTAAATCATAAGTTGTTAAAGGGGCTAGGTATAGAGGGTAAATTTAAAAAAATATTGAAAATAAATATATCGAACTCATTTACCTGAGATGTATGCATAATGGGAAAATTGACTTATTTGAAGTGAAACACGCATTGTCGAATGTCAAGAAATATGGAACAGGCTTGGAGATTAATTATGAGTCCTTCATGATATAATTGGGGTTGAAAAATGCCTTCAAACAATAATGTGATTAGGAGGATAGTAGCACACTATGCTAGTGTCCAAAGTACCACATTAGTTTCCTTTTATGAAGAATCTGCTCGAGACTTCTAGGGATATTACAAGAGGGTTTCAAGGACATGTAGACAAGTTTTAAGCTTCTGATCATTCATATGTGTTATTATTTTGTTGAATATTTTTCAAAACCTAATGAACACTTATATACATGAAACAACAAGAAGATCAAATCCAAAAGGAAGAAAAAAACTAGGTTGTGGGATGTTACGATTATGTGATATAAAACCCTTGCTATCTTGATGGGTGCCTACATTAACCTCAACGATAGGGGTCTTAGATCATATGTATTTCTCCTTTAGGGAACACGCATAATCAACATGTACGGTATGTTAGAATGAATTTTGCATAGGCCCTTTTTTGATTAAGCATGCAGATCTAGTCATGATTGTTGAGTAATATGTAGTGTGTTGATCTATACTATTAATTGATTTTATGTAATTATATGCCAAAATAGTAAGTGATAGCTGTAAAATGCCTTGTGAGTATCTTTATATTTAAGTAACTTTGATTTGAATGTAAGACCCTTATTTGTTGGCTGATAAGATGCAAAAGAAAGATAAAATCATAAGAGAAGGCTCAATGAAGGTCAAGACCCAAAACACACTAAATAAGTGACCATTGGATACTAGCGTTGAATTGGACACTAGAACATTATGCTAGTGTTTAGGACCATGCTAGTGTCCTAGAAAAAAATGGTGAAGATTGTGGAAAATAGGCCAGGGCCCCCATTGACTTGGATGGGATGATAAAGGACCATTGGGGATACAAGAATCAAGGAAAATAAGTCATAAGAAAGATTAAAAGACCTGAAAATGACCATGTGAACAAGACCCACATTCATAATCAAAACCTTCCCATGAAAGAGAAACAAAAGACATAATACTTATGGTTGCTTGACCAAATTAGGGTGTGTATAATGGCCATGTGTTAGAAGATAAAATCTAACCAAAATAAGGATATGTCCTTCAAAATAAAGGATGTAAGTTGCAAATACCACTCTCTGAGTCAGAATGTGGAGTAGGGTAAGAAGGGCACGTTTTCCAAGAGAATGGGAAAGAATAGTTTCACTCATTACAACATGAGTGGGCATTAACATGTAAAATTCTTGGAGATTCATCTATAATTTCACCCAAAGAATTGCAAGGAATGTTACAATAAAAGGCATCTACAAGCAAGAGGGAAGTTGTACGTGCACCTGCATGCAAGAGGTAACAAATGAAAAAGCTTCTCAATCATCTCCAATATAAGAGATAAAAACTAAATAATCCCACCTATCCAAGGAAGAATACAAGAGGGATCAATCCATTGAGGAACACCCATCACCATTGATAAAATATAAATATGGTAAGAGATCAACCCTTAGAAGAATAATTTCAAAACTTAGATTTTGATTTGTAGCTAAAAGCTATATAAGATAAAATCTATCAAGAGGGAGTATCCCATAGAGGATTCATCAACACCATTGTAAGTGGGTAATGGTAATATTTTGGTTCCATGGATAAAGTATTTGCATAGCTAAGACATTGTTTGGAATGCATATGTAAGGATCTCCAAATTGCTTGTTTTGTATGATAAAATGGAGGAATGTCACTCATTAAGAGTGAATATGGAGTAACCACAAAATTAGTTTTTAGAAGCATGTAAGAGCAGCCCATTGCATCAAATAAGTTGTTTCATTTTTAACATTCTCATGTTCATGTTGATTCAAAATTTAACACATTTTTCTTCTCAAGTTCTTGTAGCATGTGACAATATGGGTAGAAGAGGCACTCTATGTTGAGAGAAAGCTCCGAGCATAAGTTGAAGTCCAATGTATCATAAAGGTGACTACATATTGGTTTCATTTCCTCTCCATGCAAATTTAAAATAAAATCATGGTTGCATGTCTAGTTGTTTATCACTATTGTAACATGTATTTAAATAATTCAGATGAAAAGTCATGGAGGTATAGTCTGATTTTCATAAATCATAACTATTGAAGCATGTTTTTTCTAATTGTGGTATGCACATAACATCTGTAGCAATTTTATTGCATGTATTTTTTAAATGTTGTATGCACACGGAAAAAAGTTGTAGTAGGTTGTTCAAATATGGAGCTAGGTTTATATGGATCTCCAGAGCTAGTTGTTCATCTCTAAAGCTAGTTTTGTATGCATACTCTGAATCTAATATAAATTACTACTGATATGATAATTTCATGGAGGGAGAAGTAGTGGCATAATAACATGGCATTACTACACGGTGAGAAGTGGGTTCATGATGAGCAACACTCCACAAGAAGACTGTTGTGGCATCTAATTTAATTTATTGAATATGTTTCCTTCAATGTATGTTGCATTATTTTTTATTTTAAATTTTAGTTTCAAGATATGAACATCTTTGTAAATGGATTTGTGTGTTTCCAATCCATGTATATTGCATTTAAAAAAAAAGCCCCAAGATATGTGTAATTTATAAGCTTGGTGAATTATTGTAACACCACATATATATTGAAATATGTCTTCTTCATTTGTTGAAACCATTTTGAATATCAAGGAAGATTTTTTATGAGCATGTTCTCATGCTAGCTTACAAGCATGTTACTATGGTAGAGGGGATAAGAGGATAACCAAAATTAAGACTGAGACATGAAATAGTGTAAGAAGGTTAGGTAACATAAATTATAACTTGAATAAGGCCCTATTTAAGAGTTGATTAGATTGGAACTTGAACCAAGTTACCACCTAAAATATTATCATAATGGAACCTAAACCAAGGTACTATCTAAAATATTATCAGATTAGAACCTGAAAAGGTATTGTCTAAGAGGATGATAAGTTGGTTTCTCACTTGGGAAGACATGAGGTAAATATTCATCTTTTTATAGATTTTTTGGGATCTAAAAGCATTTAAATTTTGGGCATGTGATAAAAAATTTGATCATGTTTATTATCCAACTCAATTGGTAGAACAATCAACTATCAAATATGAATAATTTGAAAAGGTGTTGAGACCTAAAAAATACTATTTTCTATTGTATGGGCTAAAACAACATATTTTTGGTTTCAAAAGTATTTTTTATTATATATTTGGATTCATATAAAAAAATAGACTGTTTCGAGGTTGTATGCAAAAGTTATAGTCATTCAAAGTTGGCAAACTTGTTTTCTAGTTGATTTCAGGAGCCTATTATTCCCCTCCGAAGGAGGCGACTGTTGACCTCTCGACCTAGATTAGTTGAAGCATTTTTTATGTTTCAACTTGATTTGGTGGATTCATATGCTTAGGTAAGGTAGTATATAGGTCTTGGAATTAGATTACAAGAGAAGGGGGAGAAAGATTAGAAGGGAATTAAAGCATTAAATCCTAGTATTCAAGTGGATGCAATTGAGGAATGCATTAATTTTTTCCTTCATCAGGTCATTATTTCCATGTGATTGAATGAGTTGAAGACTACACGGATGAAATAGTTGAGTTCAATAGTTTTTCTTGCTTGAGAGGAAAGTCCTCCACCAAATATTGCAAATGTCATTACAATTATGGAAGCCATAATGTTGGTTTTTCCTTGTAAGCCAAATAAGGCAGAAACTTATAAACTGATGAATATAGTGGAGATGAAGAAACATGGCTTCACTCTTACCAAATTTTTCTCACATTGAGTTTCTTTGGGGTATGTTTTGTGTTATATCTCTTTATTGATGTGTTTGATTCCTTTTTATGCATGTTTTCATTCGTTGTAACTAGGATAATACACCAAACAGTTAAGAGAGATCAATACTCATTCTTAACAAACATATTACTTGTTTCATAAAGGTTAAATAACTTCACATTGTGTATTTCACTTTTATGCAAGCATTTTAATTAAAATCATGTATGAAGTAGTAACATGTTTGGAGTGTGAAGGAATACATGAAACAAATGTAGCATGTGAATATTACGTGTGAAAGGTTGTATATTCTTTTATATATTGTAAATGACATTCATTATAGCTGGAATTCATCTTAAGATAACATTTTCGGTGTTGTTATATGGCATAGAACTTGAGAGCAACACCTTGTTTTGAAATAATATGTATTGGTGAAGCTTAGAGTAGAATATCCTCTTAGTTTATAGATCATAAAATGAATAATTGAAATGTAATAAACCAACATAATCATATCATACTAGTCCCTACATACATGTGATAACAAAATGTTTTGTAGCATAACATATCTACCACATTGTGTAAGATGTAAGCATGAGTATAGACATGTGTAAGCATTAATATATTAACTCAACATGATAATGTAAAGTCATCATAAAATAATGTAACTTGTATCAATCATAATCAATGATACATATGCTCCCAACATAGTTTGTCATATGGGTAGAGGAAAATGTCCAGCATCTGTATGCTCATGTATCATGTGTTTAGTGTATACCTGTATCACACTCAAGTACCCATGAAACATATGTGTGTATAGAAAGTAAATGATATGCTATATACCATCATAAAGTAAAAAACATATATACAAAAGCTAGTAAACATGTGTATGCTAAATATCTGTGTATTTTTTATTTTATTTGAATGTCTTTGTATTTTCTTGATTTGTTTTTGTATTTTTACATATTTTAGAGTGAAATAACTAGTCCCATAAGCCCTCACACTTAGAAGGTAAAGGACTACCTGGTGACCCCATCAATTCCTTTGTTTTCCAAAATTATTTATGCTACATCATTACCACTTCTTTAATGTTCTCTTGTAGTTTGTTGCTAAAATCCATTGCTATTGGTCTATCACCACAACCATCATATGGAATGATAATCTTGTTATCATTAAATTGAAATATGATGTGTATTTTTTTATTATCCACTATTACCTTCATATTGGTCAATCACTACTACCCAAAATGGAAGATCAAATGCAGTTTTTGATTCATTATCCATATGGTGGTATTGACTACTTTTGATCTACATACATTGAGTAGTATAATTTACTATAATGTCCCCTTCTTATGAATGAGACACTTTTCACTAATTACCATTCATGGTTACTATTCATAGTGACTGTGCATAGTGGTGAGATAGATTTGGAGTGATGTAGTATGGCCCACAAAGAATATTTGAAAAGAAAAGGCTGATTTGAAAGAGTGGAGCTTAACTTGCACTAGAAGATAACTTTTTTATCTTTATGTGAATCACATGTGCTTGCTCGCACATGTGTGAGAGTAGGACACCTTCCTTAGGTGACTCGATGTTTTTTTGTCTGCCATTTAGTTAAAATAATTTAAGACTTGTCTTGGAATCTCACGTGCACATAGGGAAGAAGACAAGAGGTTTAGTATTCTAGATTTGGCTCACATGTGAAAGTGGGGCACCATTATTGGGGTCACATGGAAGGTGGTAGATAAAGACAAAAGAAGGGTTGATCATGTGATCTACTTTTGAATTACTTGCATATCAAGACAAGCAATTCACATGTGAACACTATGGTTGGCATGGAGGGTAACACATTTTTCCTCCACATTAAGATTCTTTCTCCTCTCCTCTCTTCTTATTATAAACTATATAAGTAGGATCTCTCTCCTTTGTAAATATGAATCTTATGACAAAGTATTTATCTTCATGTCTTTCATGACATTATTGAACTTATGTTCATTCAAGTCTATCCTAAGGATGAAAACCCTTAGAGTGTGGATGTCTTGGAGGATGAAAACCCTCATAAGATAACTGGTTTCAATGGTAAAAGATTTTTTCCTAGCTGGTTGATGGTGATTGCACTCAGGAAGCACATTGGAGCTTCACTAGAGTATGTTTGTATTAGTGTTCTTTATTGTTGTAGGAGTATGTTATGAGTTGTATTTTCTAATGTTGTAAGAGTTGTTATGAGTAGTTGTTCTATTTTGTGTTGTAAGGAGTTTTTGAGATTAGTTTGTTCTATATTATGTAATTTTTAGTATTATCATTGTAATAAACTCCTTGAATAAATATTTCAGTCTAGGACTTGTGTTGTATTTAGTGCTATTCAACTCTTATTAATCTATTCCATTAGGTATTAGAATAAAAATACTTATGTGGTTGTCTAGTATGTTATTAGTTGATCTTAAGTGTGGAAATCTAAAATTTTATAGTGTCATAGGTTCTTTAGAAAGGGATTTTATTTTAAAGGTCTTAATTTAGTTAATATCCCATTAGGGGATATTATAATAGTATAAGAGCTGGTGATCTTGCCAATCTATAGGGTGAATCATGGAAATATTCTAAAAATTATGTTAGATTATAGAACCCAAGTTCTTGTCAGAAGATAAAAGAGAAATAGAAGCAAAAGATTTGTAGGTAAGTGCATAGGTATCCACCATCTAGGCAGAAGTTGAAGAAGATGTTCGTATTCAAAGAGTACCCATCAATCTTCCAATGTTAGTAGAGGTTCTTGGAGTTTCACCAAAACATACTAATTACAGGGATAACTTGCGCAATAGAGAGCACAATAGGTGATAGAGAGACATAAATTATACAAACCACATATAACATCTTGAATTAGATCAAAAAATAGGTTGAAACATTTATATAAAGGAATATGACCATAATTCATATTGCATCAGATTACATAATAAATTAAAATAGAGTACTCAACTGTGTATACACCATACATAAAATAAAATAAGGGGAAACCATAACAAGACAATTTCTATTAATCTCTATCAACACATTGAACCATATTCTATTACGTCGATGTACTATTTATAGTCTTTTACAATCCTAATGTCTCTTCACCTTCTAACCTTTTGAGAATAAAATAAAAGACTCTTTGCATTCTCTAATTATCTGATTAGACTTTCAAGGATGAATAATTACAAAAATACACAAAAGACAAAATCAAACACTTCACACATGTGTTTATTTTATATACTTCACAATTTTAGCAAGCTCCTTTCAATTTCCAACACTTTTCCAAACTTTATTATTTATCTCATCCTTGAGACAAAGGTGCAAGCTGAGCTGAACTGAACTAGAAAGATAAGTCCTAAACAAAAGTTGCAGTAATCTCTCCAAGTGTCATTTGTTGGTTTTCACCATTTGCATATTACTTATTTGATCATTTGGGTTTTCAACTAAGTAGCATAATATCCTACTACCTTTTTAGGTTTTCAATAAACTAACATAACTAGGTGGCAACCATTTATGAGTTTTCAACCAATCTGGCACCGTTCCTAATGTTTAGACTACAAAAATATCAATCTACTAGAAGTTGTAAAATTGTAGATCACAAACCTTACTACTATAGATGAGTGGATGGTTCACTAGAGGTCTGTAGATTTTATTGTTGCAGAGTAGTTGTTAGCTCAGTGGCTCTTTGTTGTACCCAACATCCCCCTTCTTTCCATAGGAAATGGGAACCCACCTTTTTTTGGATTACAGTCTTTACTTTGAGCCCCTCTTCTATATGTTTATACAAAATTGAGGAGAAGACTGAATATTGACCTTTTCATACTTTGGAAAAGTAGCATTGGTATTGTGTTTTCACTGACTAACTTTATACCTTTCAAGAGTCTTTGTCAGGTTTGATGTTTTAAAACTTATCTTTTTTTGAGCTTTTGTCTTCTAAACTTTTGTTTGGTCTTTGGGTTTATTATGTCGGATATTTTGTCCACAACAATTTCCCTATGAAAATTCCCCCATGCCAATTTATCCAAAGCAATTGAACTTTATCAGACTTATCTTAATTGGACAAATTCCTTGAGCCAATTAAATTCTTTCAGACATTTTGTCTGAGATATTTCCCCAGGGTGACTTATTATTTTGGGCTTTTTTTTATCAAACATTTTGTTTGATGGAATTTGGTCTTCACTGATAGGAATTCAGAGAGTCAAACACATAATTAATGCATGTCAGAGAAACAAATACATAGAGACAATTATTTCAAACACACAAATAATATTATTTCACTCTCATATTCTGAATTCTCTGATTAATACATTCTAGGATATTACACACATATATAAGAATTTATTTCCTATAACTTCTCCTTAATATTCTCTTCCAAAATCCCTCTAATTAAGCACATGATATATTGTTATAATAATATAAACAATATATCTTAATATATATTTTCTAACATAATATTATTATATATAACAATATTCTAATTTACTAATTATTAACCCTATTACTTATTTACCATCCCGTAAATATCAACTTTACTATTTAATTTTTACCTTCCTGTAAATACTAAAATTCACACTAATATAAAAGCTGTTCCTAACATTCCCCCCATAGTTTTTACATGGTGCAAAAAGATTCACACTCTTATCTATAGTATGCTCACCTATTGTAGCATGCCAAACTATGTGGCTCATGATATTGATACAAAAAACCTCACTCCTTCCATGGTTTTACAGGTTTACCACAAATCTTGACATGAATAGAAACTCCTCTATTTACTGTTCACCTCTTGGTGGTTTTTTGGATCTCTTCCACAAACCTTTTCAAGATCCATGAACTGAATTACATTGGTGCTTTCTGTCTTTTTACAATGTCTTCACATCAGGGAATCATGTGTGGAATTGCACATAAATCATATTACATGAATATACATTATTCTTCTATTCTTTATTTGTAAACACACACAATGAAAAAATATGAAAAACACACAAACACAAGTCACCGAAACATCTATGCAGCCCCGTCGTTGGTGATTGACGAGAGGTCACTGAAAGACCTCCTTCCTCCGTATATCCTCCATCCTCCAGTATGTATTCACTACTTACTCAACACGTGTTGTTGAGATGCTCTGATGGTTTTTGTAGGTTCTTCATTAGTTGCTTCCATAGAAATTAGAACCCCCTCATTTTTTGGATGTCGCATATAAGAGAAAATGCATCCACAAGGCAATTTTATTTTATTTTTTATAATTTTTAACTCTATATGACATTTGAAAAAACAACTTAACATACAAAATGAATCTAAGTTTTGATAATGACTTGATGTCTTTTTTGACATAAAAGACTTGATTAAAAATAACGACTATCTAAAAAGACTAACATTTTAAAGACTTTTGATAGATAATGAGACAATGACTCAAATAATGAATAATCATATAGACACATAGGCTTATTTTATAAAATCCAATTAAATTCATTGACTTTATTTTTATTTTGTTAATAGACCTAAAAAATAATAATATATAATTACTTTGACCATCTAAAAACAAATAATCAAAAGCCTTATGACACTCTAAATAGGACTTGTAACTAATAATATATAAAATACTAAATTTTACATTTAACTTAAGTATGACACCTTGCATGGAATAACAAAACAACTTGGAAACTATGAAAGGATCGATAGAATCAACTAATGCAATGTGTCTGTGTGAAAACTTCAAGAAAGCTAAGATTACAACGCAAGTTTCCTCGAAATCTCAATCATTTGGCTAAAGATGTATGTATGATAGGTACATGGTCAGTTAGTTGGCCCTTCAAAGACTTTCATGAATAGCTTTGAAATATAGATTTGATAATAGCCATCTATTTGCTTTAGATCTCACTGTAGTCCAATGGACATCAAGAAATTATACAACCATTTAGGTTTTCATAGACAAGAATGTTAGCGAACAGGAGAAGATTAAAAATCAAATATATAACCTTAATAGTTCAGATCTGTAAGCTTATATCCATCTGAACATTTAATGCATGTCACATGATAGTTCCAACCATGATCCTCTTTTATCTAGCAAAGACTCTATTGGTGAATAAAAGCCTTGAGAATGTGTTAACGCACCTGAGTAGATGTATGCAGTTTGAATGCACTAGATGAGTTAAAAAAATACAAAAAATTCATATGTAAATGTGCATGCACTATTGACTAAAATATAGATACTTAAAAAAAGTGCACAGGAATGGCACATGAAGGAATTTGATCTCTAATGTATAAAATAATGACACCAAAGCTTCAATCTGATTTGCACGAGACTGCTTCATTCAATATTTTGATGCCTTGAATTGATATCTCTAGAGTTATCCAAAATGATAAACACAAGCAAGGTTGATCAAATCACACAAAGATCAAGAACCATATGGTTGTATTCGTACCATTAGACCATCACACACTAATTATTAAGAGGGCTCACTCTACTCATGATAAAATTTTGAGCTCAAAGAATATACATGAATAGACTTCGATGCTCAAATATATTTGAGTATACCTAAATTAAATAGATGCACTCATATTTTAATAACCTTCATTCATAGGGGTGAAGAAAGTAATGATAGCCCCTCACAAATTCTCATAAGCCCATACCATTCTAATACCAATGATAGGAATTTAGAGAGCTGAACACATAATTAATGCATGTCAGAGAAGCAAATACATAGAGACAATTAATTTAAACACACAAATAATATTATCACTCTCATATTCTGAATTCTCTGATTAATACATTCTAGGATATTAAACACACATATAAGAAATGTATGTCCTATAACTTCTCCCCAATATTCTCTCCCAAAATCCTTCTAATTAAGCATATGATATATTGTTATAACAATACAAACAATATATCTTTATATATATATATATATATATATATATATTCTAACGTAATATTGTTATATGTAAAGTTGATATTTATAGAATGGTAAATAAGTAACAGGTTAGTAATTAGTAAATCAGAATATTGTTATATATAACAATATTCTGATTTACTAATTACTAACCTGTAACTTGTTACTTATTTACCATCTAGTAAATATATAATAATATTTTGATTTACTAATCATTAACCTATTATCTATTTACCATCTTGTAAATATCAACTTTACTATTTACTTTTTACCTTCTCGTAAATACTCAAATTCACACTAATGTAAAATTTATTCCTAAAATTCACAACATTTTCCCTGAAATAATCTTGTTGAAACAAAAGGGCCAGAACATACCTTTCAAGATTTTTTGTCATGGACTTATCTTCATCGGGGACATCGTTGCGGACATTTTGTTTGAAATAATTCCCCCGACGGAATTGAATCTAAAGGATTTTTTTCATAGACATTTTTCCCAATGAAATAGACCTATCCTTCAGCCTTTATGGAATGACCCTTTTAGTTTTTTGTCAAGGGCACTTTGTCCTACAAAGTAAACCTTTTGCACTTACCCTTCAAGACTTTTGTATTGGACTAATTCTTTCAAGATTTTTACCTTGGACCAATTCATTTAGAAGTTATGTCTCAAGTATTTTTTTTGATGAAAATAAACTATGGGCTTTGTGTCCCAGACATTTTGTCTGATGAAAATGTACATGCTTCAAAAGTTGTATCACAAATATTTTGTCTGATAAAAATCAGGTCTTTGGGCTTTTGTTATGGGTCTTTTATAAAGACTGGTCCCCCAAAAAAGCCCAAAATAATTGCCTTGCGCAAAAGTCTCATAACATTTTGCTCGCATAAAATCCATAATAATTTACTCGACAAAAATGCCAAAATAATTTCCCCCAATGCCCTACTACTAGAACTCCACAAGAGTGACAAGTGGCAACATCTTGAGAGCCTAGATGACATATAAAAAACCCACGAGAAGAAGCAGAGTCAAAAAGTTAAGAGACCAAAAGCCCTATAAAACTGCCAGACGACACCCCTACATTCATGCACTTTACTATATGTGCTAAGTCTTTCTATGTTTATGTTTGCAAGAGCAAATATGGAAATGACAAGTGTCAAGTTTGCAAGAGTTAAAAAGTCAAGTGCAAAGATCTATGGTACGTGTTAAATCACATACTTAAGATCTAATGGTGCATAGTTAAGCACAACAACAAAGGATTTTCAAAAGCTCTGCAAGAATGCCAAGTGACAACATTCTAGGAGCCCAATACACAGAGATCCAATAGTGTGTAGGAGCCCAATACATGAAGATCAATGATGCGAGTCCTAGGTGCACTTTTCAAAGGTTCAGACTTAGTGAGAGGCACGAGCAACATGCAATGCATAGTTATTTTTAGTTAGTCATAGTTTCATTAGTTCTAAAGCATTGATACAATTATACTTGTCTTTGACAAACAACCTATAATTATAATTTTCACCACCCTAGCCATTCAGACTGCTCAGTCTTAAAAGGCCAAGACTTTGTGCATGTATAGTTTTATAAATGACACATATATTTTGAAGTTTTACATGTAACTCGAGCTATAATACTATAAAATCACCTTCATCTTCAAACACATGCACATGTTGCATAGCTTTTGTAAAGGCTATTTTAAACTGATAACTGCAAGTAGACTATTATATGGTTTTGAACATAGTTAGAACTCAAGTTCTGACTATCACATGTAATGACCTTATATGAACTTGGAGGATGAGGTGAACCCCTAAACATCAATTTTTGATTGTCAATGAATGTGTTTGCATATTTTATTTTCAATTTCTATGTAATTAGTTGTTACTTTTTTGGTTGTATATTTCAATAATCCTCAACGTGGAATAGCTGCAAATGGATTCTTAATTATTTTGATTGATGTACTAATCAATAGATGTGCAATAACTATTGAAATATTGGTAAAATATATTGGTTAGGATAATTAAGTTGACTAATTCATAGTTTTTAATGTGCATGAGTGCTTTCTTTGATATTATTTTATATGTATGTGCAACAACTACCTCAGATACTTTACTAGCCTGAGTCATAATCTCTTGAGTAAAAGTGTGTAACAACTACCCTAAATGAAGCAACCTTTATTCAAAGCTTATGAATTTATTGCATCAATATCTCTTTAGACTTCTTAACCATGTCTGATTGTGTGTGTGTAATTGCTACTAGTAACAAGCATAGGTTTTAAGAGCACTTGTCCTTTTAAAACCAACCAGGGAAGTAGTTCTTGAAAACCATAGAGCCTTATTTTATACCTTACCCTTACCTCTTTTTTGAGTTTTTTTTGAGACCCACCCACTTTAGATTAGAACCCAACCACCCATCCAACTCACGTAAATATTCACTACCTTTTAGGGACCGCACCTCCATCCAAGAACCTTGTCAACAACCTACATGCCCTACCAACTATTCCATTAATAGGTTATCAAAGACCGCATACCTACAACTCATACCCTAGAGTGGAGTTTACCTCCATTGAGATCCTAACATGTTAGAGGCTACCTCATTATGCTATGGTGTGCATAAAACCTACTTCAACACCCCTGATGTATCTAGTACCAAGGTTATCTGTGAAGAATGTCCTTGTGCCTTTATCTCCCTTTCCTGTATGATTTGTAGAAGTTATTGTAGAGGAATGAACTAGGACTCATCTACTATCTATAAAATTTCTAGATCAATTTGAGCTAGATCTTACTTGAGCATTTTGTAGTTAATAAGTACTTCATGTACTATTATAAGTAGAATGCATAGTGATACCTAGATCATCATCATGTTCTGTAAGTCCTCATCTTCTATGATTGTAAGAAATGCCTTGGCATTAGATTGTTTATGCTACATGTCCAAGATGATCTCATCTAATTTTTTTGCTATCATCTAGGTTTGAATGACTGTAAAAGTGTTATGCATTATTTCATGATGCCATACTTGTATATTTTATATAACAACATCTCATGAATCTAGTAGTTGTTTGCGTGCATTACTCATCTTCTTTGTAGTTATTGTTTGATCCTCCAACATGCATTTAACTTTATCATCACTAAAAAATTTAGGTTGTGTAGTGATAAAAAATTGATTCAAATGTTGTCTCTAATTGATCATATCCCAAAATAGGTTTTTGGTTTGTGTTGCAGTATTGTTTAAGATCTACTCATAGTCCTCAAGAAGTTGGTATATGGTCTCTATTTATAACTTAAGGGTTTGTCCGTGTGTGCGTAGTACTAACATTTTTTTGTGAAACTCCCCAGATCTTTGTAAACTCTATCAATAGCCTCATGAATTATTTATCTTATAACAAAACGTGATGTCTTAGTACTTACATAAGTAAGGTGGACATGCGTTATTGATTATATGCTTCACATTCATCATCATGTCCTCTACTTCAACCTTTTCATCTCATAGCCTCAGAATTTCTTGTTACAAATTTGAATTCCTTTGAGAAATGGATTCCTAGAAAATGGATACTCCTTCAATCTATTTGGAGAGCAACAACTGGGTTACATATAACTATGTTTCCATCGTAGTGATGACCAACCCTATGGATGTAGTGGTAGATGTCGTAAGAGCCAGTGTAAATTGAGTAAGTGGATTCAAGAATGTAGTTTTCTAGGTGGATGTAGTAGGGATATCCCCTAGCCATTGACAAGGAATTTTTACTATTCATTTAGTGCCCTTAGTGTGACTAATAAATGCTACCTCAGTTTGGACTTGTGTATCCTTGAGCTCCTTGGCCTTGGTTACTGCCTCTAATTGGCCTTATTCTTGGCTTCATCTTGCAATTTAGCTTTTTCTTTGACCTTTGTTTAAGTTTCAACTTGGGATTCAGCTTTGGCCTCTACATCAGCTTTGGCTTTAGCTTCTATTTTTGCCTTAGCCTTAGCTTCAACTTTCATTACTTACTCTTATTGTTTCTTCTGCACAACCTAGGCCTATTATTGATACCTTTGGTCTTCTTCCTTCTATTTATTCTTTGCCTCTCCTTATTTAGTCTACTTGCGTGTAACTTTAACTTCCTTAGCTTTCTTCTTTTTGGCTTCAACTCCTCAACTTGCTTCCATGTAACCTCTTCTTCCTCAACTTTGTTTTATTTTTCCATTGTTGCATCTTCCTACTTTAGCGATGGACTCTACAGAGCTTATTATTATGTTGATGGTGATACAAATATTTGTTATTATGATTCCTCAGTGCTTTGTTATTTTTGTTTCACCTCAGGCTCAAGTGCACCTTGCTCATGTTGTTGTTCCTCCTTTTTGCCAGGCATGGCTGTATCCATGGGTTCCTTTTCTTCGTCAATGCTTTCATCTAATTTAGTCTGTTAAAATGATTTTACTACGCTTAACAATTTTTTTATACTAGCTTATTTTTTCTAGATTTAGCTAGAGGCTTGAGTGTTTTCTTTTGTTTCCTTGCTCCCTAAGGTTGAGGTTGTTGAGCTGGCTGTGCAATACTTTGTTTTGCGTGTGCACCAAAGAAACCATCATTTCCTTCATTGTTTGTGAGGGCTTCATAGTCAGAGGTGTATGTGGTCACCTGAATAAGCTTTTTGTGGGGTTATCTTTTGTAGATAAGTCTATGGTATGTACATCAAATGGTCTTACAACTAGTTCTATTGAAAATATTTCTACTTCTAATTTCCATCGAACTGCTTCTTATCTTACAATGTCAATAATAATAGAAGCATGTGGTTGAGTGATATCAACCCAAAGATATTGCCTTACTTGATTGACACTTAGTAAGTGTGCACTACTTTACAAAAGATGAAATCATTTTCCTCCTTTCCATCATAGACCTTGATGTGATGTCTTCGAGCATTAATTTAAGCACTTCTTTTTCTTCTACCCCCATCTCAAGTAGGTCACACTCAACTGCTATTTATGGAACCATAGGGTGTTCGAGTAATGAATTCACTTGCTGGGTTCTCTTCTTTGGTGAAAGTGGTGAGGCTCTATATGTAGGTGTTTTTTATTTCCTTTCTTTGGCTGTACTAAATCTTATGATTGTGCTAACTATGCAGGTTATTGTCTAGGTAATTACTCTGCTTGTTGTTGCTAGGCTTGCAAAGGGATGGTTTGTAATGGAGGTACATACCTAAAAGCTAAGTATCTTTGTTGATAGACCTCAACTTTTTCTTCAACCATTGAAATGAAGAATGGCATTAGATTGATAGTTGGGTTAGCTAATTCATGTACCTTTATTTGTATGTCATTGTGTAGCCTATTAATGGATGCATGTTGACCCAGATAATGCATGACATACTATGGAATCTTGAGATATGATCAAATTAGTGTCAGGGATTCCATCCACCATACATTAAACCACCCTGATTTTTCATAATACTGACTAATTTTGGTCCATGCAATGCTTGTGAAGGCATTACCTAGCCCAAATTTGGTAGTGATATTTAGTGGCCCTAAGGGAGACTTATACTAATTTAAACACAACAATATGAATAAAAATTGATATTAAAAGGTTTGTGTATTTATTATAAGTAAATTTTTGATATTGGTTGTGAGCTCGATGGCCAAAAATTTAGGCCAATTGAAATCTTCATGCAGCTTCATCATTCGATAGGCAATGCCAATGACACCTCTTGTTATTTACTTTGTATACTTTGTGGTTTGCCAAAACCTCTTAGTAATACATTGAACCATGGTGCACAATGAATCATCTATAATTGAATCAATAGGAGTTCCTCTTCTTGCCCTAGTGGTGTATTTTTCTTTGAAATCTAGGTGAAGTGGTGTTGTTGTAGACTTGTATTACATTAAAGATTTGCCATAATTAGTCAAGCCAATTACTTTTGACATTACATGCACATTGATCTGGATGGTAATATATTTATCTATATGAATAACACCTTGATTTTACCAAGTCAACAATATCATCATGACTTAATCTAACTAGTCAAATGTAGATAGCTTGAGCAACCATTAAGTGCTAGAATCATGGAGTGGATGATGTAGTGTTAAAGTTCCTAGTTGTGATGCTCCTTGGGCTTCTAGAAAAAATAGAGTAGCTTTTACACTGTCAATGAAATCAAAGGGTTCTAGATCATTGTAATTCATTTGTTAGATCCCTAACCCTATTCCCATTTCCTCTTTTTGAGAATCAGATAATGGGATCAATAGTTGACCTTTGTCCATAGCTAGATGAATGAGCAAAGCTAACGATTAATCTAAAGAATTACACTCTGGTTAGAAATTTATTCACAAATAGATAGTTGAAAGGTCAATCATAGAAATATCATGTTAGATAGAGAATGTAATGGATACTCATTGTCTATATCCCTTTATTTTATAGTTGTTTGGTATTTAAATTCATGTTACTATCTCTTTTGAATGCATTGTCTACATGCACAAAAATGCTCTCTTTGTAATTTATATTAGATGTTGGAAATCACCTTGACAGGGTTGTTTGGTGCCTAGGTTGTGTGCTTTAGCTTTGGCAATTATTTTTGGTGAGTAAATGTCCCTTCAGTTAATCAATTCATTTTATACATCCACTTGTCATTTTATTTCCAAATCTACTTCGAAACTGCTACAATCTTTTGAGATGTCATGTTATTAATGGTCTTACTTGACCATTGGCTTTCCATTTACAATACTTATATTTTTTTACCTTCATAGACTTAATTACCAAGCTTGGTGTAATGGTGGCTAGCTTTCCTGGTTGAGCTATCTTGGTCAGGTGGTCACATCCTGTGATGATAACTAGTTGTGGTGGTTGTGATGTGTTACACAACAATAAAAATACTAACAAAAATTCTAACCTATGAAACAAAACAAAAAACAACCATTAAATAAAATCCTAACTACATGGTGCTACTCAACACCCACTCAATTTTTAGCAGTATGATAGAGATTAAAGAAGATATGGTTTAAGCCTACATCCATTGATTCACCTTGGTAAAATGGTTACCTACAAATCTTTTAGCACTATGGTACCCTGTGGTGATAGTTTGTGAATGATATAGGGTCCTTTTCATCATATGTGTAGCTTTCCTAGGAATGCTTTAAATCTACTCTCGTAAAGCAATATAGTTTGATTCAAGTATAATTGCTTAGATCATAGATTATAATCATGCCATATGCTTTCTAGCTTTGTTTATTGATTTATTGGGTCTACTATGCTCTTACCCTATCTTCTTCCATATTAGTGAAATATGGAAATCATGCTCTTAATGAGTCTTGATCCCTTAACCTCATGATTATTGCAATGTGCAAACTGGGTACAATGTAATCCATAGGCATTACTACCTCAATACCATATACTAATTAGAAGGTAATGAATATGGTGGCTCACTTGTAATGTGTGCAATAGTCCCATAGAATTGCAGGAATGCAATCCTCCCAATCATCTCTCTAGACATTGTAAATTTTTGTCAACATCTTACCCAAAATTTTATTTGATGCTTCTACCTATCCATTAGCCTACAGATGGTGAGTTGTAATTTTTTGGTGCTATATCATGAATTATTCCATGAGTGTCATAATAGTATTATTAATAAAGTGCATCCATTTATCACTTAAAATCTTAAGTAGACAATTGAACCATGTAATAATGTTTTCATATAAGAACTTGGTAACATCCTTCACTTACTCAAGGGAGCTATAGGTCCAAAAAAATCAATTCCCCATTGTTGAAAAGGTCGTTCTTCAAGCATAAGAGCCAAATGCATTTCATCTCGCTGATTAGGCTTACCCAATTGTTGATAGACATTGTAGTGTTTAGCAACTCTGTGCACATCCTGAAAAAGTGTAGACCACCATAAACCACTTTGAAATATTTTCATGCCAATAACATATCCTATGAAGTGTCCTCCTAAAATGCCTTGGTGAGCTTTTTAAAATAATTGGGGTTGCTCATGTTCTAGAGCTACCCTATGCAATACATTGTCTTTACCTAAATTGTACAAGAAACCATTAATGAGGCTATATGGTATAGCTCTAGTAACCATCTATTTATTGCCCCTTTCTATATAATGTGCAAGAAAAATTCCTTGTTCTAAGAAGTTTGTGATGTCCTCTATGTTATTAGGAACTACAACAGTTCTAATAAGATGCGTATTAGGAGATTCATCTTTAAGTTCTTCTAGTTCTTCCCCATTGTGTAGTCTACTGAGATGATCTGGCCCCATATTCTCCCATCTTAGTTTTACATTGATTCAAAACTAGAATTATTGGAAGAGCATCAAACTCCTGGAGATCCATTCTCCTAACATTGGTTTATTAACTAGGTATCACAATGCCTGGTGGTTCGTGAAGAATTCAAAAGGAATAACTAACTAGTAATGCTTGAATTTTTTTAGTGCAAACACCATAGAGAGTGCTTCTTTCTCGATGGTTGTGTAATTCTTTTTCATAATTGAGATTTTCCTACTTGTAAAATGTATTACATGGTCTAGCCCACCTTTGTCAGGTTATACTAAGATGACTTCTATTGCAGTGCCTGAAGCATCAACATATACATGGAATGGCTTTTTCTAGTCAGGAAATATCAAGATGGGTGTTATTACCAACCTTTGATTTAGCTCAATAAATGTTTTTTGACACTCGTATCCATACAAATTTGGTTTCTTTATGCAATAGATTTTTCATACATGTTGATATAGTTACATATCTTTTTATTATTATTATTTTAATATCTAGTATGACCTAGAAAGGTGCATACTTTAGTTGAGTTTGTAGGAGGTGGCATTCCTACTATAATAGTAATTTTAGCTAGAGAAACCAAAATTCCATCATTACACACTACGTGACCCAATAAAACACCAAAAAGGTGTAAATAATAGACATTTATTCAAATTTAAGGTGATGCGCAAAGCCCTACATCACTCTATCATCAATCTAAGCTTTGACAAGTGCTCTTTAAATAGAGAAAAGACTGACCAATCATCTAGATACACTTCTAGGAAATCATGAATGAAGTCTTAAAAAGCATTTACCATAGCTCTAGAAAATATAACAGGTGCATTCTTAAACCAACTAGGATTACCTTATATACAAATGACCCCAATTCAGTAGCAAAGGTAGTTTTGGCCTGATCTTCTTTGGTAATTGGAATTTAGTGGTACCCACTAAAACCATATGCAAAAGAATATACCTCATGTCCAACAATAGATTCAAGTACTTCATCTATAAAATATATAAGAAATGGATCATTAATGCAAGAGTCATTGAGTGTATAACAATCCCCACACACCCATATTTTTCCTGTCTTCTTAGGTTCTACTACCATGGGGCTCACCCATTCTGCCTTCTCAACTAGATAAATAATTCTAGATTCTTGCATCTGATCCAGTTTAGCCTTTAATTTCATTTTCATGTTAGGATTAAGTCTATAGGGTCACTTTTTAATCAAGTGTGTGCATTCCTTTAGCTCAATATACATCTCTCCTAAGGATGGATATACGTCTTTAACCTCTAAAAATTTACTTAGAAACACATCCTGGTAGTCTCTTAACAACTGCAAGGCTTTGGAGATCCAATCTTATCCCTAGTAATCTCCCATTGATGCAAGCTTAGGGGTCTCTTCTATCCCAATATTTCCTTGCATCTTTTATAATAGTTCTTGATATATTTTGCTTAATCTACTAGGCATAATATCTTGTAAAATGTGTTTTAATTCTCATTGTAGGATGTCAATAATGCATAAATTCTCTTATTCTACCTACTCTGCACTTTGTATTGGTTTAGGTTCCTCTTCATGTTATAGTCCAAAGAACCCTTCTAAATCTATATCCCCATCACTACCATTGTCACTGGACTCTATTTGATCATTATTTATCTATTATAGGGCTAAATCTAGAGTTGTTATTTTTTATTAGCTTTATAATTGTGTAGTGAAAAATCCAAATCTTGTGTAGCTTCCTGGTGACAAGATGATTTAGTAACATTTGTTAAATATTTTGCACGTTCGTGACATATAATTTTTTTGATATTTTGTAGGGCATTTTATATTGAAGGATTATCATCTTTAATTATCATCTTGATGCATGTACTAGACTATTAGAAGAGGTGTAAGAGTATGAAAATATGTGCACCCAATATCAAGGCTCTACTCCTTATGTAGTTCATATGTCCACGCACTGATGGATGTGATGTTTAGGACATTGACCCTCTTGAAATAAGGGCCATTTTTCTTTAATAACAGCTAGTAGCTAAAACCTTACACGTAATATTTCACTGGCATCCTCCCAATGCATCTATGTATTTCTATACATAACCCACCATGTTGTAACAGTTCCTTTCAACACATAGCCAAGTGTGCTGACTCATTGTTCTACCTCTGGTACATGGTGTTCAAGCCTCAGGATGAATGGATTAAGACCCCTAATCACAAAATATTGATTTATTTGGTGTTTTATAGTAAACACCATGAACAAAGGTCTCAACTCATGATCTCTAAGGGACTTGTATAAAGTGACATATTCGAAGGATTGTTAACTATTTTTGTATGTGTCTGAATACTGGTAACTATAAATGATGATGTATGCACACAAGAGGTTGTGAAGTTGAGAAACTATGTAGTGGTTACCGTGCCTAAAGGATGCTTTACACTATTCTTTTAAGGGGTAACTAGGAATTCCACTTCATATATCTTATTTATTTCTAACGCCCATTTGGTTTATGTATTGATCCTTTCAAACTTGTCAGTAAAGGTTCAAAGCAACATGAGTTAGCTTCTCTCTCTGTACTTTTTATACCTTCTATAAATCAAATGGGCTTGGGAGATGCATACTCTTGAAATGAATGATGCTTATTTTCAATTTCTTCTTAATTTAAACTAGAACCTATAATAATACTACCTTCAAATTTAACATCTTCCCAAGAACTTCCCTTCTTGGTTCTAGTGAAAAGCCCTTCAATTAACTATAACCTACCTCTATTTCTAACTGCTCTACCTCAATATATCTACTTCCAACATCCTCTTTCTCATCTAGCCTTTCCTCATAGTCAACTTACCCTTCTCTTTAAGTATCTTTTGTACCTTCTTTCAACAACCTTTCTTCTCCAACATCTTTACCTTGTACTTCTCCAACTCTATCAACTTCTACTTTACTTCTAGTCCTACTCGTAGTTACTTCATGGTCGATTGTCTTATTCCATCTTTTTTGATATCATAGCTCTCTTTGGAGTCCCATAATTTTATTTTTTCTCAAAGTCTTTTCACCTTCTATTTTTTAGGATCATATTCAAGTTACTCTTACTCAGCTCCTTGTCATCCACTTTCTCTTACACACACCCCATAGTTACCTAAGTGACTACTCTATGTTGGCTGGAGTAGACACCATGGCCTTTTACACAATCAACATCTTGATCAACAAGGGTAGTCATTACAAAAACTTCCCTTTGATTCCATGAAAAAATTGATCTTACATAGTTCTCAAAAGTTATGTATCTTTGTACTGTGAACTCTATGATATAGTCATCGATCGTAGTCTTCATCCAGTAATCTATTGCTCGAGACCAATCAATATATGGATTATGTAATCTATATAGCTTATTTTCAATCTAATTTATAAATTATGTTCTCCTCAGACTAAAGTAATAGTTTTTTAGTTTGGTTATTCATATCATTAATAATTTAGACAATTCATACCAAAAAATTTCATAGATTTCACCATAGATGTGTTCTTGGATGATCTTATCTGCAGTCTTTTTGAATCTTTGCTATTGTTCCTCTAAAAAATTATTAATTCTCTTGTCTATCCATCATTCTATGTCTCTTGGCCCTGAAAACCATCTTAGCATAGTTCATCCAATTTGGGTCCATGCTTACCACACCATTATTAGCAGAGTTTCCTGGAGTTTCACCAAAACATGCTAATTGCAAGGATAGCTTGTGTAGTGGAGAGCACAATAGGTGATAGAGAGACATAAATCATATAGACTACATGCAACATCTTGAATTAGACCAAAAAATAGATTCTAAAATCTATATAAAGAAATATGATCATAATTCATATTGCATCAAATTATAGAACTAAGCAAAACAGAGTACTCAACATTGCATACACCATATATACAAAAAAGTGAAAACCATAACAGGAAATTTTTTATTAACTCTATCAACACATAGAACCAAATTATATTACATCAAAGTACTATTTATAGTATTTTACAATCCTAATGTCTCTTCACCTTCCAACCTTCCAAGAACAAAATGAAAGACTTATCACATTTTCTAATTATCTGATTAGACTTTCAAGGCTGAATAAGTACAAAACTATACAAAAGACAAAAGAAAACACTTCACACATGCTTATCTTATATATTTCATGGTTTTATCAAGCTCCATTCTACATCTAACAAACAATGATCGAGTCCATACCACAAACAAAATATTTACAGACAAGGGAAGAGAAGAGCTAAGTAGAAGAACAAGTATCCATGGTAGAAGCATTGGATGCAGAGGTTGTGCATGTAAGTGCACATAAGGAGATGATTGTAGAGGCTCAACCATATAAAGAAGATAAAATCCAAGACATGGTGGATCAGTCACCTTCTCAAGTTACTTCTTTAGCTGCACATGAGTTGGTTTACAATGTTATCAAACAATGTGAGCATAAGTTGATGCCATACTTAGAATCACAAGTTGCATCCATAAGACATGAGTCCATGAGTATTCATGGTAGTGCTAAGATTGAATGGAATAGTTATTTGGAATTTTCTAAGTTAGCAAATAGTGATAAGTCATATGGACTTAGTCTTATTAGAGTGATGTAGTGGATGCATGGTGAAGAGTTCTAGAGGTTTGTTTGGGATCCTGGTGTTTGGATTCCTGAAGTAAATTAGATTGCTTGAGGACAAGAAATATTTGGAAAGGGAGGATGTAATGTACCCTTTTTCTAGATGAGACATTTAGAATACTATTAGCCTATTTAATTCTCATAGGCTAAGTTGGATGTTGTAAGGGAATAATTATGTGTCAAGTCACTATTTACACACTCACTATTCATAGATTACTATTCACTATCATTATTCATGGTGATGTGTCAAGTGATATAACTAATGATGTGGTAGATGAAGTGGTTTGTGAATGATGTGGCATGGCCCACATAGGATCTCACATGAGAACAAGTGCATGTGAATGGAGTGGGGTGTACCACTTCACTAAGAGACAAAGTTCTTATCTTGAGTGATCACATGTCTTTGTTATTTAAGGGAGAAGACATTGGTGAATATTTGGGGCACCACCCTTATGAAGATGCATTTTTTGTAATGAAGGAGAAGTTAAAAGCTATTTTAGAAACTTGTGTGCACATAGAGGAAGATGACATAGATTTACTATAGAAGATTCCACTTCACATGTGTGAGTAAGACACTATATTGGAATCATGTGGGAGTGAAGAATATATTATCTCCTTTGATTCCATTACTCATTAACCATTTGCACATAGTGGAAGACAAAGACACAGAAAATGGAGGAAACATTATCTCTCTTTTTGACTCTTACACAAGTGACAAACTAGGCACTATGGATCAATAATGATCCTACTAGGAGGGTGCAATTCTTTGCTTTCCCTTAAAGTTTACCTCTTTCTCTCTCTCTTTTGTAAATGTTATATATTATCATGCTCTCCCTTTGTAAAATAAATCTTTGAAAATCATAAAACCCCCTTTATAAGCTTGAACCTTGTGTTTACTTTCTTCCCCTCCTAAAGACAAAAACCCTTGGAGTGTGGATAATCTTGGAAGACAAAAACCCCCATAAGATAACTAGTTTTGGTGGTGAAAGATTCCTCCCTAACTATTGATGGTGGTTTCACTTAGGAACCATATTTGATCTTCACCAAATTATGCTTCATATTGGTGTTATTAATGGTTGTAAGTAATTGTTATAATTTTTGTTATCAATTTATGTAAGAGTTGTTGTTATGGTATTATCTCTAGCCATATTCCATTTAATAAATTATTTGCAATATAATCAATTGAGTGTTAGTATTAGTGATCATATGTGCTATTCAGTAATTGTAAGGGAAGTTTAATAAATTATAGTTTTCTAGTAAATATCTTGAAAATAGATATTTCAGTGGTATCAAAGCATTAGTGTTGATGCTAGATTATTATAGTTTGAGTGATTTATAACTATTATCATTTGGGGATATTACAGTGGTATTAGAGCTAGTGATCTTGTCATCTTGTAGGGTGAATCATGAGAATATTCTAAAAATTATGCCAACTTATAGATCCTAAGTTCTGTTCAAAAGATAAAAAGAGAAATGGAAGTAGAAGATTTGCAGGCAAGTGCAAAGGTATCCACCATCCAAGTGGAAATTAAAGAAGATATTTCTATTCAAGGATCACCAATCAATATCCTAATGATTGAGTCTATGCCATAAAAAGAAGATTTATAGACAAGTGAAGACAGTAGTCCAGTAGAAGAACAATATCCATGGTGGAAGAATTGGACATGGAGTTTGTGCATATAAGTGAAAACAAGGAGATGATTATAGAGGTTCAATGATATGAAGAGGTTAAAATCCAAGACATGGTAGATTAGTCACCTCCTCAGGTTACTTATTTAGTTGCACATGAGTTGGTTCATAATGTTGTCAAACAATGTGAGCAAAATTTGATGCCATACTTATCATCATGACTTTCATCCACAAGAGAGGAGTGCATGAGTCTTCATGATAGTGCTGAGATTGAAAGGTATGGTGATTTGAAGTTTGCTAAATTTGTAAATATTGATAAGTCGTATGGACATAGTCTTATCATATTGGTGTAGCAAATGCATGGTGAAGAGTTTTAGAGGTTTGTTTAGGATCCTGGTGTTTGGATTCTTGAAGTAAACCAGATTGTTTGAGGAGAATCAATCTTTGAGAAGGGATGATGTAATGCCACCTTTCTATAAATGAGACATTTACAGAAGACCATTAGTATATTTAATTCCCATAGGATAAGTTGGGTGTTGTAAGGGAATAATTATGTGTCAAGTCACTATTCATAAATTAGTATTCATGATTACTATTCATAGTGACTGTGCATGGTGATGTGGCATAGTGGTGAGATGACATAGTGGTGGGATGGATTTGGAATGATGTGGCATGTCCCACAAAGAGTCTTTGTAGGGAAAAGGCTGATTTGAAAGAGTGGGGCGTAACTTGCACAAGAAGATAAGTTTCTTGTCCTTATGTGAATCACATGTGGTTACTCAGACATGTATGAGAGTGGGACACCTTATTTGAATGGCTCCATGTTTTTTTGTATACCATTTAGTCAAAGTGATTGAAGACTTATCTTGAAATCTCATATGCACTTGGGGAATAAGATAATAGGTTTACTATTCCAAATTTGGCTCACATGTGGAAGTGGGGTGCCATTATTGGGGTCACATGAAAGGTGGGAGATAAAGACAAAACAAGGTTTGATCATATGATCCAATTTTGACTTAACTGCTTATCAAAACAAATACTTCACATGTGAACACTATGTTTGACATGGAAGGTGGCACATTTTCTCTCCACATAAATATTCTCTCTCCTCTCCTCTTCTCTTCTTGTAAATTCTATAAGTAGGAGCTCTCTCCTTTGTAAATATGAATCTTATGCCAAATTATCTCTCTTCATGTCTTATATGACATTGTTTGAACTTATGTTCATTCAAAGATCTCGTAAAGATGAAAACCCTTGGAGTGTGGATATCTTGGAGGACATAAACCCTCTCAAGATTGCTAGTTTCAGTGGTGAAAGATTCCTCCCTAAATGGTTATGACAATTCCATCTAGAAATTACATTGTGCTGTAATTATGATCACATTATGATCAATATATGTAAGTGTGTATTGAAGAGTTTATGTATTAGTTGTTGTTCTATAATATCATCTTCAACATTATGTGTATTGTACCTTTGCTAAAATTATTGTATCATTTGATATGTTCTTCCCATGTATGTTTCATTGAATCCATTTCCATAATTGTGTAGTTCATATTTTTGTATATCTGAGTATATTTAGTTAATATCCCATCAAGGGATATTGCAGTGGTATCAAATCTTAAGTGTTGAGTTTGGATTGTTATAGTGTGAGTGTTTTTAATAATATTTCCTTTTGGGGATATTACAGTGGTATCAAAATTGGTGATCTTACCAACTTGTAGGGTGAATCATGGGAATATTTTGAAAATTATGCTAGTTTATAGAACCCAAGTTATTACCTAAAGATAAAAGAGAAACGAAAGCAAAATATTTGTAGGAAAGTGTAGAGGTATCCACCATCTAGGTGGAAGTTAAAGAAGATGTTCCTATTCAAGGAGCACCCATCAATATTTCAATGATCAAGTATATTCTACATAAGGAAGATTTGCAGATGTGTGAATAGAGTAACTGAGTAGAAGAGAAAGTCTCCATGGTGGAAACATTGGACATGGAAGTTATGCATGCAAGTGTACACCATGAACAAATAACCATGAGTGTTTTGGAGTTGTGTGGAGAGAAAAGTCACCTTGTAGATTTTGATCAAATGCTAAAAGAACTACAAGTTTTGAAATTGACTTCAAAAGAGAAAGTTGTGGAAGAAGAGATGTCCCAAGAACAACTAAATATTTCCCATGAGAGTGGGAAGAATGAAGATGCAGGCTTTGAGAAGCCAAATTTTTACTTGGATCTAAAGTGTAAACTTGTGACAATGCAAGTAGTTGAATCCATTAAGTTTGTTGATGGCATTTGGATGACTTGCAGGAAAGGCATTAATGTTAGAGAATATTACTTTAGTTCCACCAAGAGTTCTTATGATGAGGCACACATGAATATTAGAGTAACACAATAGAATCCAATCAAGATCAAGGATTGGAAATTGCCAATTTCCATAACTGGTTTGGGACCTTGGTATTTGGATTACTAAAGTGAACTAGATTGACTGAGGACAAGCAATATTTTGGAAGGGAGGATGTAATGTCTCCTTACTTTGAATGAGACACTATTCACTAATTACTATTCATAGTGACTGTGCACGGTGATGTGGCATAATGGTGAGGTGACATAGTGGTGAGATGGATTTGGAGTGATGTGGCATGACCCACAAAAAATCCTTGAAGGAAAAAGGCTGATTTAAAAGAATGGGGCATATCTTGCACTAGAAGACAAGTTTCTTGTCCTTATAGAATCACATGTGCTTGCTCACACGTGTGTGAGAGTGGGACACCTTCCTTGGGTGTCTTGATGTTTTGTTGTCTTCCTTTTAGTCAAAGTGATTGAAGACTTGTCTTGGAATCTCATGTGCATATGGGGTAGAAGATAAGATGTTTACTATTCTAGATTTAGCTCATATGTGGAAGTGGGACATCATTATTGGGGTCACATGGAAGGTGAGAGACAAATACAAAAGAGGGGTTTATCATGTGATCCACTTTTAATTTACTTACATATTAAGACAAGTGATTCACATGTGAACACTATGCCTGACATGAAATTTGGCATATTTTCCTCCACATGATGATTCTCTCTCCTCTCCTCTCTTCTTGTAAATTTTATAAGTAGGATCTCTCTCCTTTGTAAATATGAATCTTATGCCAAATTATCTCAATTGATGTCTTTCATAACATTGTTTGAACTTATATTCATTCAAACCTCTCCTAAAGATGAAAACCCTTGAAGTGTGGATATCTTGGAGGATGAAAACCCTCACAATATAATGGTTTTAGTGGTGAAAGATTCCTCTCTAATTGGTTGATGGTGGTTTCATTTAGAAACTACATTGGTGTTTCAATGAATATTTTTGTATGTGTTAAGTTGTTGTGTAAGTAGTTATTTATGTTTACTGCTCTATTTAGATGTACTCTTAGCATTCAATAATATTACAGATAGATTTTTTATCAGTTTGGTATCTATTAGTTATGTGGTTTTATCTTTTGTATGTTATTTCATAAAGTCTACAAAATTTCTAATTTATCCCAAGACTGATATTTCATATACCCAAGATATTCTAGAAATAGTAGATAATGTTATAACTCATTGATATCTTGTACTAATTGTCGTAAACTTGTAACACTTCAAACTATGTCCCAATTGTTTATATCAATCTCGATATGTCTATAATAATCCCTATTAATATTTATAGTAATAATTAGATCTTCTTTTCATCAAAATTTAAGGGTATGTCCTGTTGTACCTTTTACTTATGAAATTTTGGAGATTGAAGGTCTTTTTTTGTTATTGTTGCATAGTTTGTATACAACCTTCACTTTTGTACTTCTGAATTTTCTTCTGTAGTGCTTTATAATGATTAGTATCATGCTATATGATCTAATGATAATTGAATTATGGCGATCCTTATGTATGTACTAGCTTGCCTCTTAACCTGTGCCTATTAGGAGTTAAAAATATTATCTTGTGCTCAAGTAACATAGAAATTATTATGTGCAGAGCATCTTGTTGTACTGTGATATATAAAATCTATTGTGGTGACCTATGTGAGGATTACACATTATTAACATGATGTATATGTATTTATCCCTTGTAAGGTTAACTTAAATCTTTTAGCCAAGAGTGATGGATTGTATAGAATGCATTCACATGTTCATATGATATATTTTCCTTGCCTTTATTTGTATTTGATTTTGTATCCTCTAGTGATGGATTTAACTTATATGTACTAGAGCCTGTAGGTGTGAATAGATTGTGTGAGAGATGCTCAAGCTGATAAAAACTAAGCTTGCACAATTGTTGATCTATCATATGATGAGGAATATCATCGTCACTTTCATAATAATTTGAAACTGTGTCATCTTATTATTCATAATTGACTAATTAAGGAATCTAAAATGTTTAATTCTTTTGTTATTTAATTATCATTGGTTCCTTTTACAATAGTTTTTGCTCTATTTCTTGTCCATTTTTTTCATTTTATTACTCTTTATCCATATCTATGTGCATCTTAAAGGTTAGTTCCTTATGAACATCTTGAGATAAATGACTTATTTTACTTGATTCACCCATGTCATAAATTGATATATTCTCAAATGCAATGAATTATTTGGGTGGTACCATTTGAGGATCCCCTTTTGTGTCAGTGTAACATTTTATAGAATTTGAAAGCTTCATCATCTGCAAGAATTGTCAATAATGCCTCATCATGTATAAATTTAACACATCGATGTAATGTAGATAGAATATATTCCATAATATGTATCCAAGGTCTACCTAAGATTAAATTATAATGCAATGATTGAGACATTACTGAGAATATTTCTTGTACTATTTTTGGTCCCAATTTCACACCTAATGTGATTTAGCCAATTGGTGGGCTACATGAATTATTAAATCCTTTGATATGTATGTTTGATTTTTTAAGAAGATTAATGATGATGCCTATTTTTTTTTAAATAATTTTGTGTTGTAAATGTTTATACTTGATCCATTATCAATTAACACTCTTTTGATTCCTTTATGGTGAATACTGATTTGTATGAATAAAGGCATATTTTGATTAATGATATCCTTTAAGGGTAAATCTTTGTGGTCAAAAGTGATGAGATTTGCATTATTTTTGAAATCTTACATAATATTGGCAAAATAAGTTGACTTGATGCCATTTGGTACCTAGGTGTTGAATAAGATTCATATAACATATCCTTATAGGTAGTTGACTATTTAAAAAATTGAAGGATTGAAATCTTAGAATGTGTATTGCTTAACTGTTTGACAATATCATATCTCTTAGATTTTATTACTAGTTTAGGCTTAGGAGGGACTTGTTGTATATGAATATGTGGCTGGATAGGTTGGGAGCCCTTTCCTTTTCGTGTAGTGACAATATGGATTGTAAAATATAAGATAAGTCATGGGTGAATAATGGGAGTGGGATGGTAGTTGGCACTTGAATAAGATCTAGGGGATAAAAGGCTAGGAGCACACATGTTGTCACTTATTTAAGCAAGATAAGGGTTCAAGATTATTGTAATAAGAGGTGTAAAGAGAGATTAGATTTTTATCTAATTTTAAAGGGCTCTCTTTGTTTTTACCAATTTATTGACTCCATTTGATTATAACATTGAGTGATTTAGCAATTTATGAGAAATAACAAGCAATGAATACCATCATATATTGTGGAATGATATAACTATTATATATATCCATATTAACATGATTGATTCCTTGATAGGTAATGCAAATTTTATTTTAAGATTTTAACAATTTAGAAATAAAAAAACCTCAAGGTAAGCTAGGATTTCCACAAGAAGACTCTAAGGTCGGGTTCACCATAATGTTTAACCCTTTTTGTAATTAAGGGTTGGGGGATTATCCTAATCATTCATGTCATAATCTATTATAAAATATAACCTATTAAATAATTTAGATTTACAATATTATGATAAATATACTTAATTTGATAACAAGATAAATATATAAAAGTACAATACCAAAAATATTATAAAAGTAGAAATGTAGAGGAGAAATAAAACTTGACATATGTAATGATTTGCAAGTAGATCTGATAGGCACAGGTGTGGAAAAAGAGAGTTTGATGATTCACCTCGATTTGTTAGATTCTTGAAATTAGCTTTCTATCAGCAAGGACACTAACATCAGATTGCAGACACTAACATTGACACTTATGTTTGTCTCAACATGTAGATCCTTTTCTAGAATAGTTAGTTGCATATATTAGGGTTTACTATTGACTTACAAGTTATCAATTTAGATAATGTGCACACATTCTCAAAATCATTATTTTTCTCAAAACCCTAGGTCCGCCAATTATGACATGTCACCTTATAAAAAAGGGGATAGTGGACTCAAGTGAAGTCAAGTTGACCTCAAAGATCCCTCTATAAATGAATGTTGCCTACATATCCATATACTTTGAAGAGGGATTCAAACCAATGTATTTATCCTCCTTATGTGGTATTGTGTGTGAATAATTGTGTAATATGTTAGATGGGCATGCATCTAGTGATATGGCTTATAACTTGACAAATATTGCTCATGAGATGATATTTTGAATGCTTCAAACCTATAAGAAGACTGATCTTATGACTGATTTATAAATAGGGAAGAATAGGTCAATATAATTAGTTATGTAAATAATTTTCAATAGCATTATGTTAGTTTGAGAGGTGCTAGCTAGATATATATTGAATGACCTTTGATTTGTATTTATACCACACATTTTGAAATAAATCTCATTGGAAGATTAAATAAGACAAATAGGTTGACTCATACATATTTAGAGATTTGTAATTTTCACTATTTAGAAGGTAGGGACACTAGTGTTGACACTAATATCCTAATCTTGATGCTAGTTTCTTGTAGGGTAAAAAGTTGTTGAGGATATGTAACTATCTATGTAGGATGAAAAACATGTTTTATGTAGACTGTAGGCTATAGGCAATTTATGTCATTAGAATGTTAGGTTCATACTATAAAATAATAAATTTGGCATATTGAGATGGTAAATATGATCCTTTCGATAATAGAAAGGCCATAAACTGAAGGGTAGAGCCATGAATGGTATTATCAAGTGTACAAGACTATTATGTCATATAAAATTAGATTTTAGTATCTACAACCACAACCAACATGATCATAAATAGAGTATTCCAATAGTGTTCAAAACACCATTAAACTAATTTGATTTAGGTAAAGGTGATAAAACTCATAAACAATGATTATTGAGTTTGTAGACTGATGATGAATATCTCAAGGCAAACAAGTGAAAGATTTGAAGGTGTTCACGAGTAAATGATAATTTTAAAATTCATGTTGCATTCAATGTGAAGGGAAAGTGAGATGATAAGAATTTAATGTTTACTAATGATTAAAATGTGTGAAAGCATGATAAAATTATGACAATTATAAGACTTGTACCAAAACTAGGTGTCTATAACCTTGGATTGGTAGTCATATCTAAAACTTAAGGAAAATAATAAATATTTTGGGGCCTTTGGTGAGGGTTAGTGAGGTTTTAAAAATCATCTACTATTTTACCCTAATTGGATTAAGATGAAGATGAGTTACTTAATACAATTAAGATATAAACTTGTATAATAATTCAGATATTAAGATATGTGATGCAGAGTTTCAGCCCCTTAATTTGTCAAACTCAGTGGCAACTAGATTATACTGCCTCACTTCCTTATAACCTTTTTTTTTACTATTTATAATGGTACGGTCAAATGAAGATAATAACTCAAAAAATAAATTACTTTTTGGATACCCTTTATTGATTTCTTTCTCTCTAAGAAGTTTCTTGTACAAATTTCACTCAAAAAAGTACTTTTTAAACCCTGTCTAGGTCCAATTAGGTATCTAAAAACTTGTTTCATACAAAGTCATCTCATTCTATACACAGAGGTACTATACCAAGACACAAACTCCAAAATCTATTATAGTAACTCAAAACCCAACTAATCACCAATTTTTAAACAATTTGGTCAATGGAAATGTTTACAATGCCTCATTTAGTTTTGAAATCCTAATATAGCTTTTTCTTTGATTGTGACAACCTTAGAAGAGGAAATTTGATGTTTCCAGATTTCAAAGGGGTTTAAAATTTCTATATAGATTTTATAGGTTCTGTACTAACTTTGTATACATTTTAGGCTTATTGTTTCCCTCTTTGATACCTTTATTAAACAATTTTGACAAGATCTTAATCTGCCTAAGTGTGAGGATACAGTCTCCTATAGGGTCTCAATTGAGTGCTTCATGAAATATATTCAAATAATTAAATAAAATTATAAATATCCTTACAAAAAATGTAAATAGAGCTTACCAATATATATTATCAATCAAACAACCTTTCCATAGGTTCTTTACTTACAATTCTTGCATGTAAAGTCTTTTTTAACACATAAAACATAAAGAATATGTTTGTAACTGTAAGTGAATTGGAATCAATAGTCTTCTTCTTGGTTATTGGAGATAATTCCTCTTTCCAATTTAAAATATACTACTCCAAAAGGAGTTTACAACATGATATACCTCCTACAATTTCTCAAACATATTTTAGATCTTTCCAAGAACATTCAAGAAAAGAACTAAGTGTTAAAACAAACATTTTAAGTAGTCAATTCTTGAACACATATTCCTAAAACAAGTATCCTAACTAAAAAACACCATTATAGGTATAATATAACAATTTAATCACTTGAAAGTCCTTTTAAACACACTTATAGCACCTAAACTAGGCCTAACTAGTTCAAAAATTCAAAAAGTCTTTTTTGGCAGGAAAAGTGAAATTTGAATTTCTTAGCACCTAGAGCTAAAATGACAACTTGAATTGAAACCTAAAGGTGATATAATCATCCTAAGATCCATTATACCACATTTAAAACCAAAATTGACTATGAAAACCAAAATTTGTAATAATTTTTATCTAGGAGTGATGTTCTTGCATCATACTCCCAAGGGGAAAAGAAAAGAAAGACTCAGGGATTGTTGTCCATGAGTTATTATAGAGTAATAACCTAATTATTGATGTAATTATCTATTATCCATGTATCATATTTAGTGGTCTATTGATTTGACTTAACCAAATACTTGAAATATTGTTTATGCCTAGTCTACTTGACCACTTGCTTGTCCAAGATGCATTCTAACTCATTTGATTTGATTTGAGGTAACTAATTTACCTAATTTATACCTATTTTAGTTGATTCCTATGTTGTCTATTCACTTTTTCCTCCTAATTTATAAGGTTACAAGTATAAAACATTGAAAATTGGTGATATACCTACACCACTAGGCAATTCCAGCTCATATGCATTATTAGAAAACTTTCTAAGCACCTTACAAGGACCAATTTTTTTAATTTTACGCTTATTATACTCAAATATTAGAAATATATTCTTCATAAGGTGAGCCAAAACCAAATATCCAACTTGAAAACTTACCTCTCTTCTGCTCAAATCTGCTTGCTTTTTATATTTCTCCACACAGGCTTCTAGTTGATTTCTTACCTTTTGATGAGCTTCTTTCATGGCCACTACAGAGTATTCTCCTTAAACACTTCTCTTGTCCATTTTACTAAGGTTTCTTAGCTCAAACACTCCTCTAGGATGCATACCATGCATTATTTGAAAGAGACTCATGCTAATGCTCCTATTGGAGGAGTCATTGTAAAAAATTATGCCTGGGGTAATACAAGATCCTACTACTTAGAATTATCTTTAGATAGACACCTCAATAGGTTACCTAGACTCCTATTAACCACCTCAATTTGATCATCTGTTTAAGGGTGCTAAGCTTAGCTAAAACTTAGATTTTTCCCTATCTTCCTTCATAGTGTCCTCTAAAAGTGGCATAGGAACTTAGTGTCTCTATCAAATTCAATACTTAGTGGCAGTCCATGAAGTATCACTACCTCATTAAAGAATATATTTGCCACATGGGTTAAATCATTTGTGATCTTGTAAGAAAAAAATGTGTCATTTTTGAAAATCTATCCACAACTACATATATAGAGTCAAAACCTCTTTGTGATGGGTTACCTAGAACACAAAGAGGGTTTGTCTCACTACCTCCTTAAAGAATATATTTTCCACATGGGTGGCATAATTTGTGGTCTTGCAAGGGATAAAATGTGCCATTTTTGAAAACCTATCCACAATTACATATATAGAGTCAAACCTCTTTGTGTTCTAGGTAGTCCCATCATAAAGTCCATTCTTATGGATTCCCAAGGCATATTTGAGACTGGTAAGGGTTGATATAAACTTGAATTTATAACTTTCCCTTTGACTATTTGATAAATTTTACACCTCTCAACATATCTTCTCACCTATGCTTACATCTTAGGCTAAAAATAATGCCTAGTGAGTTGTTCTAAAGTCTTGTCAAGCCCAAAGTGGCCTTCCATACTCCCACTATGCTTTTTTTGAATCAATATCATTCATATTGAACTTATTGGCACACATAATTGCACACCCTTGAATAGTAACCTATCTTTTATGATATAGTCTAGCTATGGTTCTTTTTTTAGTGTAGTTGGATGTTTACAAGCATTATAGGCTTCTTTGAAATCTTCATCATCCTCATACATCTCCTTAAGGGACCTAATACCAACACTCTCAAGCTATATATCATGTACTAACAAGACTCATATAATCAAGGCATATGATACCCTATTGCTTTTTCCTTGCTTATGATTGATGGTGAAGGTGAAATTCTACAAATACTCCACCCATTTCATGTGCCTATGATTTAGCTCAGGTTTATTGGGGATAAATTGAAGTGCATGGTTATTTGTGTAAATGATAAACTCTTTAGGCATTAGATAATGCCTCCATTTCTTCAAAGCCTACACCATTGCATATAACTCCAAGTCATATTAAGAGTAATTCCTCTTGGCATCATTGAATTTTTCACTAAATTAAACTATTGGCCTACTCTCTTGGCTTAAAACAACTCCTATTGCTAGTCCACTTACATCACATTCTATCTAGAAAACCTTGTTATGTTGCAAACAATATGACTGAGGGGGGGGGGTGTGAATTAGTCTTCAAAACTTTTCATTCAATTCCATTTAAAAATACATGAGCCATTCTAATCAAGCATGTATATCACAACAAACATAAGCATCAAAACATAAAAACATGAAACACATGAACACAAAATATATGTGGGAAACCCTATAGGGGTAAAAAACCTACTGATAAAGCAAATAAACTACAATCCTATAAGACAAACATTCATCTTTAATTTATCTCCCACTCAACTTAGAGCACTAACCCCAATCTATCAAGTACCAACTTAACAGAGTCTTTAGTTGAGCACCAACTCAATAAGGAACACCAACCCCTAATTTACCAAGCACCCATTTGAATTTAGTAAGCACCAACTTGCAAGGAGGAACCAAACCTCTAGATGTCTCAGTACCAACTCAACCACCTAGTTTTTTGATCACCTTTAGAAATCCTTATTTATTCTCCAATAGATGATGATCTTATCTTTCAGCTCTTTGCTCTCTCCAATCCCTCCTAAACTGTCATTTAGTCCTCTTCATGGCTTGATTAAATATTCTGACCTTTATCCTCTCTTGCAGAACCTTTGTTAGATATTTATAACATTTCATTGATGGTACACATGACCTATTTTTGCTCACCAATTCACTTATCATGTTCTACTCTTCCACTCTAAGCACACACTTAACATCCCCTTTAAGTTTACCAAAATAGGCCTAACTCCCTTGTTTTTATACAAGTCACTTGATCATATCCTTATAGGTTAGCTACATATTCAAATCACTTAGGTTAGATAAGAATAGGTTAAAAAATATTCAAATAACATGCCTTAATCATGAATCAATCACTACAATAGGTTGGACATACATCAATTAGCCCTTACTCCTCTTTTAGGCTTATTGAGACCTAATAAGTCTTTTTAACAACATGTTACCATTTGATCTTTCCTGAAGCTTATCTAAGAACCTAAAAGTAAAGGGACACATCATAAGATAGTCCAATATCCATTATCCAACTTTAATTTAGGCCTCTAACACTTTTTAGGTCCAATCACCACTTGAACCCTTATACAAATCACTACATATAAAAGACCTGTGCATATACCAAATTATGTCTTGAACAAATGAGGCATACACTTAATTTTGACAAAAAACCATGGAAACAAGTTATATATTTAGAAATATCATGACCTTATGTTCATCGGTAATTTCATCTAATGCTTCAACTTAGGGTAAATAGGTTCAAATACATCTCTGTAAGATGTTCACTCAAAACTACCAACTGACTCCAAAACATAGTCATAGAAACATGAACATCTGGCACATGATTAAATATCTTCAAAGGATTTCAATGCATAAACATGATCTTATATCATCCTTAGAGAAACCTTAATTAGATCATGAGTTATACTGAAAACTATTAGTCTTATAGACCAATATTTTGACCTTCTTTCTCATAGACTCTACTCAGCCAGATAAGCCATTTTGGATTCAATGATTCAACCTCTTATGCTAACTTTCAAGCTTCTAAAAATCATGTATAGGTCATTCAAGACTCAAAAAACATCATCATGTATTTCAATGCTTTACTCATTCATAAAAACACATCATAAATCATCTTTTCATATCTATCTGATTTCCTTGCTGTCTGCACTACTAACTCTGTTAACAACTAGTCAACTTGGAACACCAACTTTGCACACCTAAGATCAGGAACCTATCCATAAATATTTATGAACAACAACTAAAAGTATAATAATTTGATCTTCGTCCACTTTTCAATTTTAACTTTGTGAACTCTATCTTCTACAATGAATTTATGAAGGACAAACACTTTTCTGTAGGGTCTTCTCACTCACCTAAGAAACCAATCATACCTGGAGATGCCTATGAGAGTTGACTTCAACCATTAATAACTTATTTTATCATATAAAACTATTTTGAGCTCTTTAAAACAATAATTTCAACATCAATTCACTATTAGGGTTTTGTGAGGGTTTAGACCATATTCCAATCTTAAAGATCAATCATAAAACTTAGCTCTTCTTTCCAGAAACTAATGGTTGAAACTTTAAGCTAGAATCCTTACTCATCTACCATGAACAACTTAGGTTTTCATGTAAATACTTCACATGCCAACAAGCATTGATAATACCTTCTTGGGTAGACAACTCTTCATTCTGTGCATTTGAGAAACCTTGAAACACCTTTTAAAGCCTTTTCTTGCAAACCTTGATCTAAAACTTCATACACATACTTAAAACAACTTGACTCACCTCTATCAATGTTTACCTGCTCACCCATGTCATGGAAACTGATCATGTTACCTCATCTGGCCACCATCACTTTTCTTATTTTCTAAGCCTTGACCTACAAGTCTTATTAGTCCTTAAATCTGACCTTATAGCTACCTTGTAGTCTTCACCTTGAAACTCTCCCATGTTTCAATATCTTTTATGTATGCTCAAGAAACCTCATACACTTTCTCTTATTTATAACTTCAACATAATTTCTTCAGAGCTACTTACATATATTTAGATCTCAATTGTAGCATCTTCAGAGCTACGTACACAAATCTTTGAAGCTGACCTTTTAATCATTTACAAGGTCCTAAATACTTCATGTACATTCTCAAACAATTTCTCTCATGATCAAACATTATCAAGTGTTCTTTGGAGCATTTAATTCAAAGCATTCTCATCTTCATGGCTTATTCATATCATCTTCAAAACTAATTACATAGATCTTTAGAGCACATAATTTCTTCTTCGAAGCTCACTCATTTCATCTTTCCACCTGCAAATACCATATCATAAGGTCTAGGCAAAGCATTACAAGATGATTTACATTTTCTATACTGACCTTTACTCACCCATGCTACTTCTCAATGATTTCACTCAAGTTGTCATCAGAACATTATTCAAACAACATTCTTTCATCATAACAACACTCATTATATTGGAAACATAATTCATCATACACATACCTCAAGGCTTACTTAAATAAGCATGCACACAAGAACCTTTGACATTAATGATATTATATTAAAATCAATGAAAGAACCATGCATATTCATAAGAACCTTTGACATCAATGACAACATTAACTATCAAATCTCAACACTCAAAGATAATACTCAACAATCTCTTCTTTAATGACAATGTTCAACAATCTCCTTCTTTGTCATTGATGGAAAGCATACTCAAAAAACTCTGTCAACCACTTCTTGATGGTAATTATTTGTTAGGCTTAGTTCTGATCCTTTCTGATCCTTTCTAATCTTTTTCCTTTTCTTTTATATTCTAATCTTTCTCTCATCTTCTGATCTTTTTTTGCCTTTGACATTAATGACAAAGGTCTTCCAAAACTGTCATCTCTTCCAAAAATGAACTTAGATTAAAAGACCACTTCAAAATAGATCAAGCTCAGTCAATAATTTAAATAGATCCCCCTCAAATCAAGCATCCACCATGGTCTTGTTAGCAATAGACATCAAAGATCATTTTCAACTACTGAAATCACACTCTTCTCCCTATAAGCTGATACTGTCTCTCAAAGACATTTAGATTATACACAGTTTTTAGAGACTATGGAAAATTTTATGATAAAAATTCACAATTGGGTTATTTGTTGGGTTCTTTTAGTTAGTTCTACATTAGCGCTGAAGCTTCTTACCAATAGGCTAACATGCTAGCCCTATCATGCGAGAGATGAGTCTTGTACACTCATCTGAAGTGCACAATGAAAGACCGATTCCTGAAGGATTTGAAGCACAATGTGTGTTTGTTCATCTTTCGTAATCACAAGTTTTAAGGTCATTAAACACCATAAATATACTACTATTATCCTTATTGTCCTTGATATAACTACCAATATAACTAAGATTACCATTACTGACTAGCGATAAAATAAAAAGATACCGATGATTTGGAAGTAAAACACATTCATCATTCAACACAACATGGCAAACACTGAATTCTCATTAATCACTTACTGAATTACAAGATAGTTTCTATCTCTATTCCTCAAAGGACCATCATTTTTAATAGATTAAAATAGGGGTTTTTACACTTATTTTTTCTTGACCAAGTGTCATAATTCTAATTAGTATGAATAAATGGCACATAGACTCTCAATAAACTAAGAGTCATGGCTCTTAAAATTAGTTATTCCTATATACTCAGGTCTTTGTACCCCTAGATCTTCATTCTATGCTACATTTTGGTATCCAAGTGTTCTATTCCTCATGGACTAGTACAAAACCTCCGATCAAAGGGGTTAAAGTGTCCTACTTAAGTTTCTCTTCTAACTGCTCTTGTATCCTTTACGCTCTACTTCCCATACACTCCTCTATTCTTCCACTTTGGTTTTGAGTCCTCTATTCTTAGGTCTTTCTTGACACATTCTCCCTTGACTGGGTCCTCTCATGTTGGGTCTCCTACGCCATTATCCTTCCATGCCCATCACCTTCCATACCACAACACTTTTGCACTTGTCAACTACACACCATGGTCCTCCTATGCCATGCTGGTACTTGCATCATAAAAGAAAATGATCCCTTTATGCTGTGTACTAAAAATGGAATAATACTTATTCAAATTTTAGGGGTCAACATTATTTATTCTAGCTGATTCATCAAGAGCTGAACAAATAGTCTAAGAAGCATCTTAGACTCAATCTTTCCTTATCTCCATGTACATCAAAAATTAATCACTTTCTTGATAAATAAAATAGAGCTACCAATCTCCCCCTTAGACCAATCATATATTCTTTCAAATAAATAGAATCTTATATTACATACCTTTCTTGACATGGTAGAATAAGATACCAAACTCTTGACCATACACATGGCTATCTCATACTAGATATCAAATGTAGAAACATAGAATCCCCCTTGGTCTTTACAAATTTGACTCACCTATATAAATAAATATCAAAAATTTACCTCTTATATACTAATTGTCTACATTTTGTCTTTAGAGCTTCTTTGATTGCAACCTCACACTTCTACTGATAGAAAAATGTCTCCATGAAGCTTAATAGAGCCACTTTGTTTCATAGGACACTAAAATAATATAAAATCAAGATATTCTTAGATCTCCATATCCTTTTCATAAGACTTAATATTCTTCAGTACTCTTTTGATCTTGATTGGCTCTTTAGGCTTGATCTCATCATCAACCTTGTCAACTTTCTTCTTTTCTTTTACTGTCTTGTTAACATATGCAAATAATAAGTGTTCTTGACATTCTTTCACTTCTGACTTATGCTCTATAGTAGCAAACATTCCACCTTAGTTTATGAGCTGATCATGACTCACATTGTCATTCTTCTTCTCCTTAGCTTATTCTTCATTTTTACTGCTTTGATCAAGCATATAAGAACTAAACCCTCTCTTGTCTCTTAATTTGTGGCTTGAGAAACCACTGTTTATACTATGAGCTTTCATATAATTTTCTTCTTTAGTATTTTCCTCCACTTTTACCTTATATACAGAGTCTGATTTATTGATCCATATCTTAGTGGCATGACTATGAACCTTCTTATCTTGGCTAGATGGACTTCTTGTTCTGTAAGGATAGAATCTTGTAATATGTTTTACATCATGATAGCTACAACAAACCACCTTATACATACCATTTGACTGATGATAATTGTGATATCCCTTTGACCAATTGCTTCTTCCATAGTTTCATGAATACTCAATCTTGGAGGGTCTTCTACATTCTCTTTCTCTATGACCAAACTAACTGCATGTAAAGTAATAACCATTGAAATAATTAACATACCTTGTAGCATTAGGCTATTTGATAGTTATTTTCATGTTAATCTTCTTGTCTTCAACAGTATTCTTTTTAACTTGAGATGCCTTCTTTTGATATTCTTTGAATTCAAGACTTGTCTTGTCACTTGTAGACTTCTGACTTCTTAAAATATCATCTAGAGCCTCAATTCTCTTTTTAAAATTCACAAAATTCTTCACCTTGCTAGATACTTGATCCAACTTAGTTCTCAGAGATTCTATTTTAGTTTCATATCTATTGAAGTCTTTTTATTTAGCCTTTATGATTTCTACCATAATCTCATTTTGGGTTTCAACTTGTTGAATAATCTCTTCATATTCTTTGGACATGTTGTTCAGTATTTCTTCAAACAATCTAATCTACACCTCATAATCCTGAACTAATGACTTTAGTTTCTTGTTCTTATTTTCAAGCTCAAAATCTTCTATGGCACCCATGAGCTCTGCTTCAAAATCCATTTCAGTTTCTCTACTATCATAATATACCTCTTCATTTGATTATACATCAATCAAAAGGCCCTTCCCATGTAAACAACTCTCATTTTTTGATTTTAGTATTATGAACATGGTTTCGTTATTATCATGTTCTGATTCATTACTACCATCATCACTATTAGATGTGTTTGAATCACTCACATTAGATGAGATGTCTACTAAGCCCTTCTTGTTTCTGAATGACTTTTCTCACCTTCATACTTTTTGAAGCTCTTCTTACTCTTGTTAGACCTATAATATTTATTGTCTATATCATCATCCTCAGTATTTTGCTTATGAGGAAACTTGTTTGTAAAATGTCCAATTTATCCATAGTTAAAACACTTAAAATAAAACTTACCTTTGTATTTACCTAAACTTGTTCTTAGCTTTTTATCAAACATGGAAATCAATTCAACATCATCAAAATCTGAACATACCTCATCTTTGACCTTCTTGGCCTTTGAATTTTTTCAACCTTGAAAGTAGTTTCCTTCTTGATAAGTCTTCCTTCATTTTATATCATCTCATAGGCAATCAAGATGCCATGAAGCCCATCCATCTCTAGCTTGTCCAAATCTTGCATCTCTTCTACTGTAGAAACTGTAGTAGAATTAAACATAGGAATTAGTGATCTCAATAATTTTTGAACAATAGTAGACTCTTTCACTTATTCTCCTAATCTTCTTATAATATTGACAACTTCATCAACTCTTAATAGGTAGGATACAATGGTTTCATCTTTATTCATCTTCAGGCTTTCAAATTATCTTATATGAGTTTGCAACTTAGCCATCTTTACCTTGGTGTCTCCTTCATAGATACTCTTCAATTTCTCCCATATGTCTTTGGTTGAACATAATGTATTAATTTTACAAGATCTACCTCTGATAGGTCATGCATAATGGCATTCATTGTCTTTGAGTTATTTTCACTAGCCTTTTTGCTTGTTGCATCTGTTGGTGGAATCAGAGGTGCAATATACATATCCATAACCATATACCAAATATCATGTCCTTATGACATCAGATAAATCTTCATTCTGACATTCTAAAACACATAGTTAGATCTATTAAATAATGGTGCCTTACTAGTAGATAAACCACCTTGATCTTATTGACTAGTTGTCCTTGATTTTTAGGATCTCCTTTAGGCTATTGAGCTTATTCCAAAGGATCTACTCTGATATCAATTGTTGAAAATAATATGACTGAGAGAGGGGGTGAATTTGTCTTCAAAACTTTTCATTCAATTCTAATTAACCATACATGAACCATTCTAATCAAGGATGTATCTCACAACAACAATAATCATCAAAATATAATAGCATGAAACACATAAACACAACATGTACGTGGGAAACTCTCTAGAAGAAGAAAACCCATTGATGAATAAAATAGACTATAGTGCTGTAAGATAAACATAAATCTTTAGTTGAGCACCCACTCAACTTGGAGAACCAACCCTAGCTAAGCACCAACTCGTAAGGATCATGAACCCCTAATTTACCAAGCACCCACTTGGCTTTAGCAAGCTTCAACTTACAAGGAGACACCAAACCCCTAGATGAATCGACACCAACTCAGCCACCTGATTGTTTGATAACCTTCAAAAACTCTTATTGATTATATAATAGATGATAATTGTCTCTTTCAGCTCTTCAATCTCTTCAATCCTTCTCAAATTGTCCTTCATCCCTCTTCACTCAATTAGCCCTCTTCATGGCTTGATTAGATCTTTTCACCTTTATCCTCTCTTGAAAAACCTCTCTTAGATATTCATAACACTTCAATGATAGTCCACATGACCTCCTTATTCTCACCAATTCACTTATCCTATCTTGCTCTTCCAATCCAATCACACACTCAACATCCTCTCTAAGCTTACCAAAATAGGCTTAAATGCCTTTCTTTTATACAAGTCACTTGATCATATCCTTATAGGTCAGATACATATTCAAATCACTTAGGTCATTCATAAATATATTAAATAATATTCAAATAACATGCCTTAATCATAAATCAATCATTACAATAGGTCGACCATACATCAATTATCCCTTACTCCTCTTTTAAGCTTATTGAGACCTAATAGGTATTCTTAACAACACATCACCCTTTGATATTTATTAAAGCTTATACAAGCACTTGAAATGATAGGAACACATCATAAGATAATCCAATATCCCGTATCTAACTTTACTTTAGGTCTATAACACCTTTAAGGTCCAATCACCATTTAAACCCTTATACAAATCATTGCACATAAAAGGCCTGCACATATATAAAAATTATGTCTTGAACAACTAAGGCATACACTGAATTTTTCCAAACAACCATGGAAACAAGTTACATATTTAGAAATTTCATGACCTTAGGGTCATCACCAACTTCATTTTATGCTTCAAATCAAGGTAAATAGGCTCAAATACCTCTCTGTAAGATGTTTACTTAGAACTACCAACTGACTCCAAAACATAGTCAAAGAAACATGAAAATATAACACATGATTGAATATATTCAAAGGCTTTCAATTCATAAAAAGGATCTTATATCATCCTTATATCAACCTTAATCAATTATATCATGAGTTACGGTAGAAACTATTGGTCTTATAGACCAATCTTTTGACCTTCTTTCTCACATACTCTACACATCTAGATAAGCCATTTTGGCTTCAATGATTCAACCTCTTATTGTAACTTTCAAGCTTATGAAAAGCATGGATAGGTAATTAAATACCCAAACAATGTCATCATGTATTTCAATGCATTATTCATTCATGAAAATATAGCAAAAATCATCTTTTAATAGCTATTTATTTATTTTTCTGTCTACACCATTAGGTCTATTAGCGACTGGCCAACTTGGATCACCAAATTCACACACTTGAGATCTAGAACCTATCCAAAAATATTTATGAATAATAACTAAAATTATCTCACTTTGATCTTCATCCACTTTGTAACTTTGACTCAGTGAACTCTATCTTCTACAATAAATTTATGAAGGATAAACACTTTTTTGTAGGGTATTCTCACTCACCTGAGAAATAAATCACACCTAGAGATGCCTAGGAGAGTTGAATTCAAACTTCAATCACTTGTTTGATCATATCAAACCATTTTAAGCTCTTTAAAACAAGATCTTTCACATCAAATCACTGTTAGGGTTTTATGAGGATTTAGACCATCTTCTAGTCTTAATAATCAATCATAAAACTTAGCTCATCTTTCCAAAAACTAATGCTTGCAACTTTGAGCTAGAACCCTTCCTCAACTACCATGAACAACTTAGGTTCTCATGTATATGATGCATGTGCCAATGAGTGCTAATTTTTTTTTATTGGGTAGACAACTCTTCATTATATGCATTTGAGAAACCTTGAAATACCTTTTCAAGCCTTTTCTTGTAAAATTTGATTGAAACTTCATGCACATACTTAAAACAACTTGACTCACCTTTGTCAATGTTCACCTGCTCACCCATGTCATGAAAAATGATCTTGTTACCTCATCTGACCACCATCACTCTTCTTATTTTTTAAGCCTTGACCTGCAAGTCTTATTAATCCTTTAATCTAACCTTCTAGCCACCCTATAAACTTCACCTTGAAACTTTCCTATGTTTAAATGTCTCTTGTGTATGCTAAAAAAACCTCATATACTTTCTCTTCTTTAAAAATTCAACAAAATTTCTTTGATTTACTTACAGATCTTCAGAGCCCAACTGTAGCATATTTAGAGTTATGTACACAAATATTCAAAGCTAACCTTTTAATCATTTGCAAGGTCCTCAACACCTCATGTACAATATCAAACAATCTCTCTCATGCTCAAACACTATCAAGTGTTATTTAGAGAATTTACTTTGAAGCATTCTTATCTTCATGGTTCATTCAAAGTATCTTGGAAATTACTTATATAGATCTTCAGAGCACACAGTTTATTCTTTGAAGCTCGCTCATTTTATCTTGCCACCTGCAAATACCATCTCACAAGGTCTAGATAAAGTATTAAAAGATTATTTACATGTGATATACTGACTTATACTCACCCATGCTACTTCTCAATGATTTCACTCAAGTTTTTATCAAAATATTCTTTAAACAACATTCTTTCATCACAACAACACTCATTATGCTAGAAATAGAACTCATCATACACATACCTCAAGGCTTACTTGACCAAGTATGTGTATAAGAAAATTTGACATCAATGATATTAGATTGACATCAATGAAAGAATCATGAATCTTCATAAGAACATTTGACATCAATGACAACATTAACTATCAAATCTCAACACTCAAAAGATAATACTCAACAATCTCTTCCTTACTCAATGATAATGTTTAACATGTTAAAGTCTGATAGTGATATAATGGTTTGTTCTATAATTCTTCACTTAAAATACTAAAAATTTATTTTATCTTTCTTAGTCTACATAAACTTCTTCTCTCCCCTAATAATATCTATTATTTGGGTACATATTCCACTGAAGTTTATAATAAATTTTCTTTAGAAACTTACAAGCCCATGGAAACTTCTTACCTCTTCAACTATTCTAGGTGTTGGCCATTCCATGATTGCCTTCACTTTGTCCTTGTCCATCTTAGTCATGCCTTGAGAAATCATAAATCCTAATTACAACAACTATGATTTCATGAACATGCATTTATTGAGATTGACTAACAACCTTTCTTATTGTAGTCTTCTCATGACCAAATGCAAATGATGAAGGTGTTCCTCCTTACTAGGGATGTAAATAAGAATATCATCCAAGTAGACTACTATAAAATTACCTATAAAAGGTTTAAGGAATTCATTCATAAGCCTCATGAAATTACTTGGTGCATTTGTCAATCCAAATGGCATAACCAACCATTCATACATCCCCTCATTGGTCTTGAAAGCTATCTTCTGTTCATCCCCTTGTCTGATCCTAATATGATAATATCCAATTTTGAGATCAAATGTTGAAAAGTAACTTGATCCAGTTAAGCAATCCATCAAATCTTCCATCCTAGAAAGAGGAAACCCATATTTGATTATGATATTGGTAATAGCCCTAAAATCTGTACACATTCTCCACTTACCTTCTTTCTTGGGTATCGACATTGTAGGAATGACATAAGGACTAAGACTCTCTTTTATCAACCTTTTGTATAAAAATTATTGTACTTGTCTCTTAATTTATGCATTTTTATTAGGAGTCATCTTGTAGGCTACCTTTTTAGGCAAACTTGATCCTAGAATAAAATCTATATGATGATTAATATTCCTCATATGTGGCAATGTGCTTAGGAGATCATCAACTACAATATCTGCATACTCTTTCAACATGTCTTAAATCTCTTGGGACATCTCATTCACTTTGGTGGTTGTCATTATAGTACTATACTTAACTACCAATTCAAAACCTAATTCCTCTTCATGCATGGCATTTAAGAACTCTTTTTCACTAACTAACATCACATTTGATCCAACTTGTTGCTCATTATCTTCATCCTTCATAGGCAGCAAGGTGTGACTAACCCAATATTTTATCAAAGTATTATAGATACCTAAAAATGACCACCGATAACTTCAAGCTAGGATTTTGGCTAGTTTTCATCTAAAACAGACAATTTGGCCTAAAAACACCAAAACATGCTAAATGATGTGAAACTAACATATTCAAATGCTAATTTTGGCCAAGGTATCCCTAAATGAGGCAATGCAATTTATGGGCTAACTAACTTTGATCAGTTCATTTTGGGTCAAAATACCAAATTTGCACCTGCGTGCTTTGGACTACTCTTTCCTATCAAATCTTTTGCACAAAACTTGTGCCTTTGTTAGTTATTGTTGGCAACATCCTAAATGGGAATACACATCCAACACATCTAACATGGAATTCCAATTCAAATCCAATTAAATTTAGAACTAATAACAAGGAATTTTGATCAATTTAAGTAATTTGTGCATAAAGTGCTTAATCATGCTTAAGAGCTAATTAACCCAAATCAAGGCCTAATAAAAAATTACATGGAAACTTGTTGAATACTTTTTTTTGGAAATGAATATTGAATATCTGCATCATCAAGTGACCTCATTTCTTGGGAAGACATCCCTAGGCCATAAATGCCACAAATATCAGGTTTCATGCCTCCCATGCCTCATCAATGCCTTCCATGATGCCCTCCATGCCTCTTAATTGCCCCTTCTTCCAATGCCATGATTAGGATAATTAAAAATTTTAATTTCAAAATTGAATTAATCCTCAAGCACACATCTCAATCTTTATATGGATGGTTGAGGTTGAATCTGATCAAATCCAAAAAACTATAAATAAGAGGCCACACAACATCATTTCAAAGCTTAATTAGTGCAAAGTTATAATGCAGGATTGGTTCCGAAAAGCTTCATGCAACTAGTGTTATAATGCTAAATTGATTCCAAGCCAAGCCAAGCCACAAGCCAAAGGTGCCAAGGAGAGATGAAGGTTGTAAAGCTTCCATTGCCAAAGACTTCATGAGCACAAATCGAGTAATCCACCACAACAAGTATTTTAGAGCATCCAAGAAAGGTAAAAGAGTTTTTTTTTGCATTTTAGTTGTGTTTTATTCATGATTATTATCTAAGCTCTCTCTAGTGTCTAGGCCTAGATATGTTATGTTATTAATGTGTTTATTTCATTTTATTTTCATTTTAGAACTAACACCATATTAACCATCCTCTCTTGAGTCAAATTCCTAGATCACATAATGGCACGTCCAGTGGGACCAAATACATCCTACACATGAAAGAGATCCTTTTGCAACCTTAAAAAACTTATTTAAGCTTTTAAAACTCTTGAAAATTGGTTTTCTAACTTTATTTTTCCATTATTGGTTGCCTTGATTTTTACATAGTAACTGACATTGGTAGAAATACCGACATCAATTACTTGGCTTAACTGATGTCGATCAATAGAAATGGCATCAGTTAGATCTCGATTGCCTATAACCAATGTCAGTGGTATTGACCGATGTTGTTCACTGTGTTTTTCCAAAACACAGACCCAAGAGCTATGTTTTCAAAGTTTATTGTTTCAAACTCAAAAGAGCTTCAAAGCTAAAGGGCATGCTAACAATTTTGCTATAGGACCAAGTGAGATATTTGCTCAAAACATGTTTAAATCACTTTTTCATGCTTAAAATTTGATTAGGAACTTTGTTTTGGTGTTTAACAAGGAATTTTTAGATGTTTTTGGTGAATGTTTTTTAAAGTTTACAACTAAGACCAAGGGGTCAAATGAACACCACCAAACATTTCATTTGGGTTTAAAATTGAACACACTTGTCAATTTTTGCTTGAAATAGTTGTTTAATTAGATTTTGTTTGGCAAAAGAGGAATTTTACGTGTATGCTCTTCCATTTGTCCCCTACAAGGAACCCTTAGAATCAAAAGTGCCATTCCTATTGCAAGTAGCCTAGTCCAAGGCTTAGAAAGAAAGTCATCTAAAACACTCCCTAGAAACTCATAAAAGTTTAGGTGACCTTGAAAATGACCCTAAAGTCTTTCTATTTTCATTGTTTATTTATTTATGTATCTTGGCTTGCTAGGGGGACTTCATCACCTCCCACAAGTTCTTTAGGGAAATTTTGACCCAAGGTTCCATCTCCTAACATTAACTTCATTTGACTCTTTGGAGTTATACACGAGATGTAATGGCACTTTGGACATCACACTACACTGAGCGAATAATAGGATGTAGTGGTTACAAAAAGGACTAGACCTTTTTGCAACAAGCTGAGTGATATATACCTAAAATCTATGCTTTTCTTTTGCATTGTTTGGCATGAAAGTCATTATGCAATTGATTCCCCTAGATCATTTAGAAACTGGTTAGATATTAGACAAATCCCCACTTGTCATGAAAGTATTATTGGTGCAAGGTGCACCTCAAGGTCCATGTCATAATACTTTCATTTGAGAGAAGGCAGGGTGTACAAACCCTACTATATAATGTGCATTTACTTTTGGATGAACACTTAAAATCCTCTCAAATGATGTATATTGACAGATTCCAATAATACCAAGCAACCTTGTCAATTTAAGATCTAAGGGTGATTAATTAGTTGATCTTGTCCTAGTTTAAAGTCTTGTTTAAAGTCAAAAACTTGGTGTAAACAAATAATTCAAACTAAACACATAGTCTAATTTTTATTTTGAACAAAAAGGTGTTATGTTGCCCGCGTGAGATCATCCATTTGCCTTGTTCAAAAGTTTATCAAAAGCTTAAGAGTCATATCATCCACTTTGGTGTAGTTATGCTGCCCAATTGAGTCTAGACCTTTACCAAAGTTGTTTAAGTCCTTCACTTATAATTTAAATTCAAAATTACACCTTTACAAGTTCATAGGGTTGATGTGTTAAGTGGGTTTGCCCTTTACACTAATTTTGAGGGAACTTAGGTTTAATTTCCAATTTAGGTTGAAGGTTGTTTTAGACTCATAATCATAATCATCACTTGATAGACTTAAGCTATTTATGCTAAACACTTGCACTTTAAGTCTATATACCACAACATTTTGAGTCAAGAAAGGTAGTGTTATGCTGTCAAAATTGTGGAAAAATGTCTTTGCCTTAGAGAGTCTTTGAAGCAAACTTTTTTATCATACCTTTTGGGTAGTATAGCATCGTTATGCTGCCCAAATCATTTCAAACTTTGTTTCATATACTATCTTGCATAAAGTTTCAAATTTGTTCTTACATATTTAGACTGATCCAAGTGTACTTTTGATCCTTTGTCTAAAGCACAGTTATACTGTTCACCTTTGTCTATCTTGTTTGTCAAAAAGAACCAAGTTTTATACCATTATTTATGAGAAAATAAACTATTACTAAAGTGCCTTTTGTTTCATACCTTATACCTAGTTGATCAAGTTCATGTCCAAAAATCAAATGATTGGTTTTTGATAGAAGTGTTTCAAATCCGTTATATTAAAACTTTCATCTATTTTCAAAGTCAAGATTTTGACACTATTTCGCCAAGAGTCCTAGCACATGCCTTATTTGAGCCTAGATTTTGATGCCACATTTGGCCAAAAAACCTAGTAACTTTTAATTTTCTAGATTAGACTAATTTAAAACACTTCAACCTTAGAGTTTGGCATTTTTATTTTTTGATCCATTTACTTGCTTACCTTTGTGTGAACAGTGAAATGTTAGATACTTCACTCTAGCTTATTTTCTCGCAAATCTTTTCATAAATCTTTTGATCCTTTTGAAAAATCTAGACCAAGTTGAAGGCATCATTTATTTTAGATTTTTTCCTTTTTTGAGTTTATATAACTCTTTGACCTTTTATCATAAAGCATTGGATCCCAACATGTATTCTTACACTCATAGTGGACTCATGTACAATCCAGGAATTAGTAATGTAATTGCACAGGAAGAAATAGTGCAAGACCCCTATACATATAATATTGTTTATGAGATGGAGTCTTATCAATTAGGGGCACAAAGCCAATATCTATTCGTTAACTATTTGGTTAACACACCACCTTACACAGAATAGGACTAGGAGCAAACCATGCAATACTTAGATATAATACCCATGGTGGATGAGCCAGTACTTCAACAAGCATATTCTACTAACTTATCTTCCATGTATGATCCATTTTTGTTTAAGCGACATTTATTAGAGAAAAAAGATACGATTTTGGTTAGGGCCATTGAGGTAGGGGCTAAATTTCTAGCAGACTTCCCCTATGAAAATTTACCAAGTCTAGTAAGAGTGCCCCACAATATCATGTACAATCAATAGGCTTCTTCTAGAAATCCTATGGCTCTAGTCCACACAACGTACCAAGACCCCAATATATCCAATTGAGGCAAAAAATCATAGAATATCACTTTAAACAAATGCAAATAGCATACCAAACCTACTTAAATTTAGCACATGATTTCAATTAGATGACCATGGTGAGTAAGCCCCTCATTGACTTAGTACCTTCAATAGGAGTGTTGATGGAATTAACTAGATAAGAGAATTTGAGTTCTGACCCATTTGTACAAAATGATTCAATAGATAAATTGATACATATGCTAGTTATTGAAGAAGTGTCTTCGACTTCTACACTGAATAACTAGCCAAAAGTGGTAGACAATGTGCAAACAACATCCAATCTTGATCAAAGTGGTAGTAACACACAAACAACTAGCCAACAATGTGTGCCTATAGTTAATCCCATGAGTAGATCATTATACCAAGGAATAGGAGTTTTTGTACCCCATCCTCAATCAACTGCTTCCTCAAGTATACAACCTATAGGATTGGATAATCAAATAATGGCTAATGTTCCACCTCAATGATAGAATGTGATGAATCCTACTCCTCAATAAGTAACAAGTGGTATTCTACAATAATAGACATAGTATAGTGTATCAACGCAATAGTGGATGAGTACATTGCCACTTTAACTAGGGGCAACTAATATTCCACCTCACCAGGTAATGATGAACATACCTCTTTAGTCATAGACTAATATGCCAATTCAAAACCATGTAATGAATAATCAATAATGTGCAAATATTGGTCAATGATAGATGTCAAATTTGCAACATGCTTTTACTTCTTCATAGGGATTCATGCAACAAGGAGGTCCCCATGTTTCTTAAGTACCTACTAGACAACTGTTGGTTTAAAATGTGCCACAAATTTAGAGACAGGGTCTTGGTTCACAAGTTCCCACTCAACAACAAGGTTTGATTAATCGGCAACATGTTCCTTTTCAACCAAAAAATGCATAGTATAATTGTATTCTTCCATCTCAACCACAAAATCTCCCAGGTCAAACTTTTATCGCCAACCCAAACTAGAACATCACACAACCAAATATGCAATTTCAAGTACATACCAATCTACGTATACGTATTCCTTGTCCATTCTCCAACCAAGACAATGTACCCAAATAGGTGTCTCCATCATACCCTAGCCAAAGTGTTCTACTTGTGACCTCCCAACCATTTACCTAAACCAATACTCTCCCTCAAACCAATATCCCTTCTAGTTTTCTATCCCAAGAATTGCAATAGATGAAGGATGCGATTGATACCATTAAAGCGAGGAAGCAAACTAAGAAGTTCAAATTGGATAATGTGTGTTCCTATCCATTCAACATGGAGTATTTGAAGATACCATTTCCTCTAGGATACAAACCACCCAAATTTGATAAGTATAAAGGGAAAGGTGACCCTAAAGCTCATTTGACTGAATTCTTTGTCGCATGTTAACCGGTGGCATATAGTGACATACATTTTGCTATTATTTCCAAGGAGCCTGGATGGACAAGCCTTAGAGTGGTTTTTAAATTTGCCCAAGAATTAAATAATAGACTTTGATGATCTTTTTGATAAAATTGTGTGGCACTTTTCCTATAATCTCGAGCATGAAATTTCATTAGTGGACCTGACACAAGCAAAGCAAAAATCTAGAGAGAGTTTTGCAAGTTATTTATAATGATGGAGAGCCCTTATAAGCCATTTCACCCATAGTTTACCAGATAAACTATTAGCTATTGTGTTTACTAAAAAATTATATAGTGAGATAGTCTATCATGTGGAACTGCAATGCGCACATATGTTTAAAGAGATCATTGACAAAGGTTTGTTGATTGAGTGAGTGCTCATCAATAAATGGGTCATCAAACTTAATTCAACTAATAAAAATCAAGGTACCAATCATAGAAATGACCAACATCCCATATAAGCACAAGCATCACAACCAACATAGGCTAATAATCATGAAAGCAATTCAACTGAAATAGGAATGTTGTGGGAAATGGAGTAACCAAATCTTGTCATGTCCAAACTATGTAGACATCATCTACACCACATTTTTAGCTTACTCCTACCCAGCAACCTCTCCAACCAATATCGTAAGTGCAACATCCAAGACTTACACAATAAATACAATAGTCTTTACCATTGCAAACCCCTCCTCCTAAAAGAACCGTCCTTACACATCATGTCTTTAGTGACCTAGGAGAACCTATTGAGTTTTTACTTCAAAAGCTTGCTATCACTAATCTTATTAGTTGGCCCATACCAAAACATTAGCTGCAAGGCATTCCTTACCCTGATTGGTATTGTGAAAATGAATTTTGTGACTATCATTGGGTCAACAGGGATAATCTATGAAGATGTGTCCAAATCAAGCATTTAATAGAGAATATGTTGAATAATGAGGAGATAAAATTGGATAATGGTGATTCCACTTCCAATAAAACTCTTGGGATTTATCAAAACCCCTTTTCCTGACATAACAATCAACAATAGTAGAACAATCAACATTAAAAATAAAGACTAGTGTAACAACAAAATCAGTAGTATCATAATTCAAGGTCGAACCAATAAAATCAATAAAATTAGCAGCAGAATCTATAATGACAAAATAATGGACAAAACCAAGGTTAGAATGGTAATAACCAACAAACCTACCATGAAGTTATACATGACTACAACAAGGTTGTAGGTCATATTGTAGGGGGTAGCATTAATACCATCTCCATTAATCCTAGACCAAACACTAATCAATCTAGACCATTGTTAAACAACACTATTCAACCAAATCACATAGATAATCCTTCTTTGACCTAAGAGTGCATATAGGCAAACCGATAAACTAAGACTTCCACTTTTGGATCTTATAGTGACAACTCATTCTTGCCATGTGACCACATGCAAGTGCACCAACAATTGAGACTTGTCCTATCTGGTCCCACACCATTACTAGCATCAATTAATAATGATGGTCTAGTATTTAATCCTGATTATGTAGTCATAACTCGAAGGTTAAAGATTACTATCCCAGTCCCTCAACCATTCACCACTTTTCCAGTCATCCAACTAACCATTCAGCCTCAGAATAAACCATTCACTACTAACCAAGACAAGAAGTTTGATATTTTATAACAATTATAGAAGACACCATCACAAATTTCTATTTTGAATTTGTTACAAACATCAATAATCCACAAAACCATCTTGAATGAGTTCTTGACCCACTCCACTGTTGCTAGTGACATATCCCCTAATAGCTTTCAAGCTTTGGTTGGACACCTAGCTCCAGTCCAACAAGTCACATTCAACCAAAGTGATATGTCTTCCCTTGGCCCACTCCATAATAACCCATTGTACATAGAAGTTTGTATCATATGGCATAAAGTGAAATGTGTCCTTATAGACAATGGATCTGGCCTCAACATAGTGTCTCTCAAGCTCATCAAGCTTCTTAGGTACATGATGATAGACCTCCAGCTAGAAACAATAACTATCAAAGCTTATGATAATTAGGAAAGAGGAATAGGGCACCATCAATTTTCTAGTTATCATTGGGCCTTTGACCCATGATACACTTTGCAATGTGCTAGATCTTGAGTTATCATACAATATGCTTCTAGGTAGGCCTTCGTTATATGAGATTCGTGCAATCCCATCAACACTACACCAATGTATTAAGTTTTCCCACTCAAGGATGGAGGTGAATATTCCAAGAGATTTACACCTATATGAACACTAAAAGCATCTTGAGGCTGAGTTTCAAAGCTATAATTATTAGTATGGCATGAATCCAAGTTCCAAGCAGGATAAAAGAAAGGCTATACTTATTGATCCTTCACCAGATAATTACATAGATCCTAATACCTTGGATTCCCTTTCCCACTTGTTGTCTCCTGAAGCTTCCAATCATTTCACCATTTTAGATAATGGACTAGGAGTATATGTGACCCATGATGCATTTCATATTGCCAATCTTCCTCAAAATTAAAAAAATTTTGGGTGACCTAAGGCCATCCCACATATGCATTGGCAATGAAAGAACAAAGATAAGGGACCTATCACATTTGTACCAACATCTGGCTTAGGACCTGACCCTCTTGAAGGGAATGAATCATGGTTATATAATGATGACCAAGTTGATTGTTATAAAAATACAAATTATCCTATTCCAAATAGGATCATAGAGCATCATTATAATGAAGGAAGAGGCCTCAGACCAAATCAATAAGGAACCATTGAGCTAATTTCCATGACTAAGTATGAAAGACCTTGTGGATTTGGATTTAAATCACTTATGGGTGACCCCACATATTTTATTCAAACTCCATCACCAATGACTAGTGATGATGATGCTGACAACGAAGTAGAGTTCGATCATAACCTTACCTTTGATAACCTAGCTAAAACTGACATATTTGATAATAATGCTATTTTTACCCTTACCCAAGCTGTTCATCACAATCCATTGCCATTATATTATCCCCAACTGATAGATTGGGACCAATGAAAATCCAGTTTGCCAATTGATGAGTTCCAGAATAATGAGGCATTCTGTGATTTCTTAGGCCTTAGAGACAATGTTCCATTGGGAGATCACAAATCAAGATTCTCAATCACATTGGATCCTATAGCCTATTTTGGGGAGCGAGTGAACATCCTTAGCCAAAAATAAATAAGTAAAACATTGAGGTCCCAAAGTGAAAATCTCTTTGAGGCACTTTTTGACTAGGGAAAAAGTAAAGATAAAGGCTAGTCTAGTTTTGAAATCCTATTTTAGGTGCCATTAGATAGAGGTGTTCATTCTTCTTCGAATTTAGACCAAGAGACCACCAATGAAAAACTTGCTTGTAGATTTGAGTTCAATTTTGAGCAACAAGTATTTGATAAATTCTCTAAGAATTTTTGACTATTTTTGTTACATGACCAAATCTCCCATTAGGAGACTCAGACTATCATGCCTAGGATAAGTTGAAGAGCAAGTCCTAACAGAGGACCCTGACATAGTCTAATAGTTCAAGTCATTTCCTACTATCCTAGAAGATGATTCAACCCTCCTAGTCAAATATACAATTGAGGTAAACATCGAGACTTTATCAGACTTGAAATAGATAAAATTAGGTGCATCCTTCACTGAGGAAGAATGTGACATTTTTACAACTCTGTTGAGAGAGTTTGTGGATATATTTGCATGGACCTATTATAACATGTCAGGATTAGACCCCACCTTGGTTTTGCACTACCTTGTGGTTAATCCTGATGCCAAGCTGATAAAATAAAAGCTACGTAAGATGCATCCTCACATTGTTGTATTGGTAAAGAAAAAGTTGGAAAAACTCTTAGAAGTAGGATGTATCCAATCCATTGACTACTCTAAATGGATATCTAATGTTGTAACTATTAGTAAAAAGCCTAAAAGGATTATAATTTGTACTAATTTTTGAGACATCAACAAATCTTATCTTAAAGATGATTTTTCATTGCCTAATATCCACAGATCGTCGACTCCATCATAGGTTATGAAATGCTTTCTCTCATGGATGGCTTTTCAGGATACAATCAGATCAAAATAGTGTCAGAAGATCAATGTAAAATAATGCTCACCACTCTATAGGGAACATTTTGCTATCAAATGATATCATTTGGCCTTAAGAATGTGGGAGCTACCTATAAAAGAGCCATTATTGTCATATTCCATGATATGATGCATGATATTGTCGAAGACTATGTCGATGACATATTGGGAAAATCCAAGACCAAGGCTTACCATCCAACAGTGATATGTAAAATATTTGAAATACTACAAGAGTACAAAGTCAGACCCAATCTAAATAAATGTGTGTTTGGTGTAAATTTAGGCAAATTACTTGGCTTCATTGTGTCTCGTAGAGGTATTGAAGTCAATCCAGCTAAAGTCCATGCTATAACTGAGATGCCACCACCAACTAATTTGAAGAAACTCCATAGTTTGCAAGTTAAGATCCAGTCCATCTGATGCTTCATCTCTTAGTAGATAAGTGCCATCCATTTATGCACCTTTTGAAGAAAGGAGTTGTATTTCACTGGGATGATCACTTCTAAATAGCTTTTTAATAACTCAAAGATTATTTTGTCAATCCACCTATTTTATTACCTCTTATGTGAGGAAAGCCATTTTTGTTATACCTATCAGTGACTGATCATGCCTTGGTGGCACTCTTGGCTCAACATGATGACAATGAAAAGGAACATGCTATATACTACTTAAGCCATACCTTGGTTACATATGAACATAACTATGCACCTGTTGAAAAAACTTGTCTAGCCATGGTTTTCAAAACTCAGAAACTATGTCATTACATGTTGAATAATAAAACCATGATCATTTCAAAGGGAGACCCACTCAAGTATCTACTATCTAAAACAACTTTGTAAGGTAAAATGGATAAATGGATCATGCTTCTTAGTGATTTTGACATAGAGTATGTCAATCAAAAAGCAATAAAGGGACAAGTTCTTGCAGATCAACTTGCTAAAACACCTCTTATAGACACAAAACCACTCAAGTTTTCGTTTCTTGCTGGATCCATCATGATTTTTATTGATGCGCCCCTTCAGGAGCAACCCTAGAAGTTATATTTTGATGGTTCATTCAATACGCATGGATCGGGGGTAGGCCTACTATTTATTACACCGTAGGGGGATCTCATCCCTAAATCATTCAAAATCAACATTCCTTGTACAAACAACATGGTCGAGTATGAAGCACTTATTACAAGACTTTGATAAGTAGTACAATGGAATATATCTCATCTTTAAGTTTATGATGATTCTTAGTTAATCATCAATTATGTTACAAATCATTTTTAGACCAAAGATGATAAGTTGGTTCCATATAAAGACATGGTCGATGCTCTTAAAAAGCAAATTACTAACATTCAGTTTGAGCACATACCAAGGGATAGTAACAAAATTGTAGATGACATGGATACTATTGGCTCGCTGATTTGACAAATAGATAAATCTAAAGAGTATTAGTTCGTTGTCAAAAATTTGTCAGCACTAGCTCATGAACCTTCAACTATTGTCATGATTTACGATATTGTTAGTCCTAATTCTATTTGGTACTCAGACCCTTACAAATACCTTCATGACCAAGTTCTACCACCTAACCTATCTTGAAAACAAACCAAAGCCTTCATTCATCATTCCACTCATTATACTTTATTTGGATCTACTCTTTACCGTCATAGTTTTGATGGAACTCTGCTTCATTGTTTAAATTTGGTAGAGTCTACATTACCGTTAAGAGAAGTTCATAAAGGAGTATGTGGAGCCCATTCTAGTAGGGTATTCCTATCCAAAAAGCTCTTGTGTACTAGTTATTATTGGCCCACAATAGATACATATACCACTACATACGTAAATAAATGTGACAAATGTCAATGGCATGCTAAGATTCATGCCCTAGTAAAAACTCTAAAATTGATGTTGACACCATGGCCATTTTCTACAAGGGACTTGACCTCATTGGGAGGATTAACCCCACTTCATCTGATGGCCATAAACATATCCTTACCATCGAATATTTCACTAAGTGGGTTGAAGCTATACCCCTCACATGACTAGAAAAAAAAATTCTAAATTCATCTTCAAGCATCTCATCTACCGCTACGGTATCCCCTCTAACATTATATCTGATAATTGAAGATCATTCAAGAACAAAGATGTAGACCAGTTATGTACTGAATACAACATCACACAACACTTTTCTACAACATATTACCCTCAAGATAATGGCTAGGCTGAGGCATCCAACAAAACCATTGCCAACATTCTCAAAAAATTTGTCAATGATCTTGATCATGATTGACACCTCCACATATTCTCTACCCTTTGGGCATACTATACCAATCATCATACCCCCATAAGAGCCACTCCATATTCACTTGTTTATGATACTAAATCCATCCTTTCCATTGAGGTCGAATTGCCTTCACTATGCATCTCTTTCAAGCATGTCCTAGATGATCATGACTATCGATTTGCTCACCTACAAGAGCTGGACCTACTAGATGAGAAACACACAGCCACGCTCAATAATCTTCAAGCATTATCAAAATTGACTCAAAGGCCACTATAATGACATGTGAAGTATAGAACATTTGAACTTGGTGATCTTGTTCTTAAAGAGAAATAAAAGAATACCATGGCCGAGAAGAAACATAAAGGGAAATTCAAACCAAACTGGATAGGGCCTTTCATCATCACTACAAATTATGGATCAAAAGCATACAGACTTAACCTACCAGATGGTGACAAACTTCTAAAGCCAATGAATATTATTCATCTCAAGTGATACTATGCTTGAATGCTAAGGTGTATTGTCTATAAGGACCATTTCAATTATGCCTTTTTGTCACTATTTTTCTTTGTACACATACTACCCTTATTCGTCCTCTTTGCCATATCCACTTTCCACTTTCTAACCTATCGACGCAACATGTTCTAAAGCCTACCCTGTTTGACCTTGGTTTTTATCATTCGTTACATAGTTTTAACATCAAGGTATTTGATCAGTTCATCAATTGGTTCAAGAACTTTTGACAAAGATTGTATTTTGGGATAGTATGATAGAAGTTTTGGTAGTTTCATCCTTCGTTTGTTATTCTTTCTTACCACTGATCTTGTTGCTAATTATAACCACTTTTGGGAAAATTAGTACCATTGATCTATGCCATTGTGTCCTAGTTATAACCACTTATGGGCAAAATAGGGGCAATACTAAGCCTTGACATATCAACTTGCCACTTCCTTTGATATACTGTGTCTTTTTACCAACTGTGCCTATTTTGTTTGAATTGGCTGCTGCACTAGTCAAATTACTTCACTATAAGGGTGGAACTATAATGACTTCAATTTCTATTATGGGACTATGTAGGCAACACTCAATACTTGTTGAGGTCAGCTCATTTACCCTTCTCCCCCATACTCTCACTATTTTGTGAGCAACCTAAATCACACTCTCGTCATTTTGTGAGCAACCTAAGCCATGCTCTCTCCATTTTGTGAACTTGAACCATTTAGTGTTTCATCATTATCGATTGAGTTACGACACTCTAAAACACTTCCAAAAACATTTGTAAAAATCATTAAAAAAGAACAAAAACATTGACCACTTCTTTGCCGTAAGGATTCTGGGAACCCTTACTAAGTTACAAGCAAATCACTTTTCATTTAGTTTCCACATCCTTTTTGGCCCTTTTCTATCACGTACTTTCCATTTTTTAAGACCATTTCTATTCTTCTATCACATCCATTCTGTTTGTTTTCATTAGTTATCACATTCTTTTCATACCTTGTGAGAACTAAATTTAGCCTAAAGTTTTTTATTGGATATTACATCCATGGAACTATGTAGGTAGCATCCACTTGCCTAGTGCATATGGAGACAAATCAACCACCCCCTTCCTTTTATTCTATTCCCCCATTTTGTTCATTTGTTAAGTTTTCACCTATTTTCTAGGGGCAATATTCGTAGGGTTTTTATTGCATTGTTTGTTTGTTTATTTCTACTTATTTTGTTTGTTTGTCTGCCTATTTATTTACTTTCAGCACTATTGCCTTGATTCAATTTATGTGTTTTCATTGTGTGATTCCTTACCCACACTTATACTTTAATCCATCCCTATTCATATGTTTACATTGTCATCATGGTTTCTATCATTGGTACATTATTTTCTATTGAGTATTAGATTATGGGAGTCAGTCCTTATGCATATTTTGGCCAAGTCATTATGTTACTCTATCATGAAGCCTACCATCACATGCTACAACAAAACTTAGCTTCAAGAAGTCTATTTAGTAATGATAGCATTTCTTTAACACTGACATCTTGATTCACTCTCAATCATATCCCAAATAGAGTAATTAACCATGAAAGAATTTCAACCTTTATTAGTTTGGATGAGTATCTCCCTACTAGTAGGTTTTTCCAATTCATCATTACCCTCTATGTTAAGTTGTCATCCTCCTCAGCCAAGTTTATCATGTTTACCATAATTGGGGTCTAATGATTATAACTGCCTATGGGCAAATTATTGCACATCATCCCACCTGCATTTCTCCATGATTATAATTACCTTTGGGAAAATCATTATGTTGTCACCATTTTACTTTTTCTACCTATACAAGGGTATATATTATCTTGTTTGTCTATCCTAACTGAGGTAGCTTCATCTTCTCAATGATTATAATTGCCTTTGGGAAAATCATTGTGTTATCATACCACGTTACCACTATCGGGGTACAATGCTTATAACCACCTTTGGGCAAATCATTACACATCATCCCACTTGCATTCTCAATGATTTTTGACTACTTTTTCAATATCATTGTATTTTCACCCCATCATCTTTCCTTTCTTTGGTCCCCTTGTTTCGCTTCTTACTTTTTGAGGGACCATTTACCGACCTACTTGTGCCAACCGTTCCCTTAAGGGGGCATCATACAATTAGTTTATCATCATTACAATTGTAGGCATACATGAACTTTTCATTCTTTGATAAGATGTTACTATGTTTACAACTTACAATGCCTTCCCAAATAGGGGCAAACTGTACACACCTAAAACTGGCCACCGATAACCTCCAACCAGGCTTTTAGCTAGTTTCTATCTAAAATGCATAATTTGGCCTAAAACACTAAAACATTCTAAATGATGTGAAGCTGACATATTCAAGTGCCAAGTTTGGCTAGGGTATCCCTAAATGGGGCAATGAAATTTATGGGCCAGCTAACTTTGATCAGTTCATTCTGAGTCAAAATGCCAAATTTGCACCTATGTGCTTTGGACTTCTCTTTCTTATCAAATATTTTATACAAAACTCATGCCTTTGTTATTTTTTATTGGTAACATCCTAAATGGAAATACACATCTAACACATCTAATGTGGACTTCTAATACAAATCCAATTAAATTTAGGACTAATAACAAGGCATTCTGATTAATTTGGGTAATTTATACATAAAGTGCTTAATCATGCTTAAGAGCTAATTAACTCAAATCAATGCCTAATCAAAAATTTCATGAAAAATTGTTGAATACTTTGTTTTGAAAATGAATATTGAATATCTGCATCATCAAGTGACCTCATTTCTTGGGAAGACATCCCTAGGCCATAAATGCCACAAATATCAAGATTCATGCTTCCCATGCCTCATCAATGCCTTCCATGATGCCCTTCATGCCTCTTAATTACCCCTTATTATAATGCCATGATGAAGATAATTATAAATTTTAATTTTAAAATTAAATTAATCCTGAACCATACATCTCAATCTTTAGATGGACGGTTGAGGTTGATTCTGATCAAATCCAAAAATATATAAATAGGAGGCCTCACAACATCATTTCTAAGCTTAATTAGTGCAAAGTTATAATGCAGGATTGGTCCCAAAAAGCTTCAAGAAACTAGTGTTATAATGCCAAATTGATTCCAAGCCAAGCCAAGCCATAAGCCAAAGGTGCCAAGGAGAGATGGAGGTTGTCAAGCTTCCATTTCCAAGAACTTCATGAGCACAAGCTGAGCAAGCCACCATAACAAGTATTTTGGAGCATCCAAGGAAGGTAAAAGAGTTTTTTTTGCATTTTAGTCATGTGTTTTATTCATGATTGTTAACTAAGCTCTCCCTAGTGTCTAAGCCTAGAGATGTTATGCTATTAGTGTGTTTATTTCATTTTATTTTCATTTTAGAACTAACACCATATTAACCATCCTCTCTTGTGTCAATTTCCTAGATCACAAGTATACATATTTATTCTACCATCATGGCTTGTTTTTATATCATATTTATGATGCCTCCTAATAAGCACATGACAAACATCCATGGGAATCATATCACAAAGGACTTTATATTTGTATCTTCCAACTTGAATTTTCACCCAACTTTTCTCATTAACCAAAACTTGATGTGATTTATTTATCCATAAATTTTTTTTATGGTGTGGGGTGAGGTAAGTTATTTAATCCTAATTTATCTACCATTTTATTACAAACCAAATTATCTATACTTCCTGAATATATAACCATTTTTCAACACTTACCTTGGCATTTACAAGAGGTCTTGAAAAGAGTCTTTCTTTTTAGTGGCTCCTTCTCCTTGGGTGTCTTGATCACCACTCTCCTCATAATAAAATATTCTCCTACCTATGGTTCCTCCACAAGTGATGGAGAACACACACCCTCTTCTTCATCTGCATGAGTAATCTGATTTCTATTTTCTATTCTTTGATTTCCTGTTGGTTGGTCCTTTGGACATTCTCAATACCTATGTCTAGAAAACTTATTGCACTTGAAGTACCTACCTATGAAACCACCTCATCATCTATGTATTGATGCATAACCACCTCTAAAATGTGGTCTTTCACCTCTAAATCCTCCTCTTGAATTATATGGTTGTTCTTGTGAAGCACTAGAATCCCCTTGACCTCTTTGTGAGTGACCTCTACCCCCTTGTTGACCTCTAGCCATAAAAATTCCACCTTTACCTCTATTTTGTTGGTTTTGATTTCTATTAAGCTTGACCTCCAATTTTAAGGCCAACTAGTAACATTCTTCTAATGTTTTTGGAATAGAAAGGCTCAATTCATCCTATAAATTATATCTCAAACCATTGAGATACCTATCTATCTTATCAATATCATCCTCTATGTGACCTGATCTAATACTCAACTTGTAAAACTCTTCAGTGTATTCTTTTACTTCCATTTCTTTTTGTTTCAAGTTTTGAAGCTTCTTATACAAATTTGTGATGTAGTCACTAGGCAAGAACTTGCCTTTCAACTTGGAACTATTATATCCCAAGACCTAATCTTGGATTTCCCTTTTTTCCTCCTTTCATCCTATATGTAATCCCACCATAGGGATGCATGACCCTTTAACTTGGTCCTAACAAAGTTCACTTCTTGTTCTTCTGGTATGTCCTCAAAGTCAAAATACTTGTCTAACTCTCCTATCCAAGTAAGGAGTTCTTCTCCACTGAGGCTACCTGCATACACTAGAAGCTCTATTTTGGGTTTGGATCCTTTCCCTTTCACTACCTTCAACAAACTTTCAAACTTTTATTCTTTGGTTTCTCTCTCTGCTTCACCTTCTAACTCTAGTGCTTGTGGTTTTTCTTCATATTGATCACTCAAATCACCTATGACTACTCCTCTCCTTTTATTGACATCAATTTATATAAGTCTTGTATCAAATTTGACTCTAAGATTATTAAACTCCTACAATATTGCATCTCTCATTTGTATGGTTACTACCCTTTCACCTACTACATTTCTCCTAAGTGACATCTTATCTCCTCTTAGAGAATTGACCAAACAATCTCAACTTATCTTTTTCTTAGAAAATATCACCTATTTGAATCAATTTCAGGTGCCTTAACTTGATCTGATACCAAAATGATGCAAATATTTAGCAAAGCTCCCTCAATTTATCAAACTCACTGGTAACTAGCTTAGACTGCCTCACTTCCTTGTAGCCTTTTTTTGACTATTTCTAGTGGTACAGTAAAATGAGGATATTAACTAAGAAAATAAATTAATATTGGATACCCTTTAGTGATTTACTTCTCTCAAAGAGGTTTCTTATTCAAATTCCACTAAAAAATGCACTTTTTAAACCCTGTCTAGGTCCAATTAGGTATCTAAACACCTATTTCATACACAATCATATCATTCCATACACAAAGGTACTATAACAAGACACAAAATCCAAAATATCTTAGAGTAACTTAAAACCCAACTAATCACCAATTTTTAGACAATTTTGTTGGTGGAAATGTTCATAATGCCTCATTTAGTTTTGAAACCCTAATACAGGGTTTTCCTTGACTGTGACAATCCAAAAATAGGAAATTTGATGTTTCAAGATTGTATGTAAGGATGGATAGGGTCTATAATAACCATGTAAATTTTCTAGGCTCATTGTTTCCCTCTTTGATACCTTTATTAATCAATTTTCACAAGATTTTGGTTTGCCTGAGTATGAGGATATAGTCTCCTACATGGTCTCAGTTGAGTGCTTCATGAAATATATTCAAAAAATAAAATAACATTATAAATATCCTTAAAACCAATGTAAAAATATCTTAACAATATATATTATCAATCAAACAACCTTTCCACAAGTTCTTTCCTTACAATTCTTGCATGCAAAGTCTTCTTGAATACAAATAGCATAAAGAATATGTCTGTAACTGTAAGTGAATTGGAATCAACAGTCTTATTATTGGTTCTTGGAGATAATTACTCTTTCCACTTCAAAATATACTACTCAAAAATGAGTTTACAACATGATATACCTCCTAAAATTCCTCTAATATATTTTAGATACTTCCAAGAGCATTCAAGAAAAAAACTGAGTGTTAAAACATACATTTTAAGTAGTCAATTCTTGAACACATATTTATAAAATAAGTATCCTAACTACATAGTCCCATTATGGGTCTAATATAACAATTTTATCACTTTAAATTCCTTACAAACACACTTTTAGCACCTAAACTAGGCCTAACTAGTTCAAAAATTTAAAAAGTCCTTTTCGGCGAGAAAAGCCAAATTTGAATTTCTGAGCACCTAGAGCTAAAATAACAACTTAAATTGAAACATAAAGGTGATATAGTCATCATAAGATACCTTATAACACATTAAAAACTAAAACTAACTATGAAAACCAAAATTTTCAATAATTTGTACCTAAGAGTGATGTTCCTGCATCAATATGACATTCAAGCATGCATCTAAATGTAAAAGTCAAAAACTGATTGTATTGATTTGACAAGTGAACTATGAGAAATATAATGAGTAAAATAAATGGATGATTACTTAGATTTTTTGTGTGGATGTCTAACTATTATTATATTTTATAAGTGGAAATTAGGGTAAATCAATCCTATGGTGCATTTAGTTTTGGAATTTATTATGTATCTACACAGGGTTAGTTCCACCATATTGGGTTAGTATCACTAATCGATATTGACCTAATAGTTGGTACTAACTTATGAAAAAGTAAGGAATAATGACTATATGGTCACATATTCCCATCTTTGTTTACTTTGTATTCATGATATTGAACTTTGATGATTCACATAGCTCTAAAACTTAGTCTCCTTTACCTTAAAAACCTAGGCATACTTGTGAGGATATAAACCTATAAAAATCTAGAAAGTGTAATGGGTTGTGCTGACCCTAATCACTCCCATTTGATTATTAAATTTTGCCTATGTATCTGATACTTTAAGGAGGCAAATCAAACCACACATAGTTCTCCTACCTAGTGTAATTGTTCAATTGTTTTACTTTGCTATATGTATGCAACTAATGATTTGGCATTGATACTTAAAAATACTTTATTTGACTTAGTTTTAGATTGATTCAAACTTGGATTATGCATTCTCCAAGTGATAAATTTGAAATTGGGAAGAATAAGACATATTTTATCAAGGTGCAATAGTGTATAAATGTGTTCCATATAAGTGCCAAGTCACTTTTTAATGAGACCTTGTTTTTTTATATATGAGTCCAATCGGGCAATTTCTCATGCCACTGACACATTAAAAAATGGGTAAAACCTAAAGTGAGATTGTATTTTTAAAAGTATCCTTTATTGGGAGCATGTTGGGTTTTTTATTCTTAACAATGTTTTGGATGCTGAAGTGTAGCCCTAACAAGCTAGCACATCGGCCCTTCACGTAAGACTATGGTCTTGCATTCTCCCTTCAAGCACACAGCTAGAGACTGGTTCTCATGGGTTATGTTGTGTAGTAACATATTATTTATATTATTTGATTTTAAACTTATATTTAATTAGAATTTACATAGAAAAAGAGATAAACTACTTTGATCCTTGTATTACTAAGTTTAACCACCATAATTACGTAGATTAATGCCATTGAAGTTCAGAATTGTAACTTAGAAAAAGTAAAAGTATGCATAAAGCTATATTATGTTTCAACCATAAGTACTTCAACATAGAAAACACTAAGTCTTAACCAAGCCACCCGCACTCATATGTGCATAACTATCAATTAACTGTAACTTTAAACAATATAACTAAATTAAAACATTATAAACTCTATATTATGATTTAGTGAGTGATAACTAAAATCATCTCTTACAATGCTTACATATAGAGGTATTTATACTTGTTTATCCCTGACCAAGTAGTTAAAACACTAATGACATGAGTAAATGGCCAACAAACTCTCTATGAACTGAGAGTCATGGCATTTTATTAATTAGTGTATTTTAAGGACCTGAGTCTTTGCACCCCTTATATACTCGTTCTATGCTATATCCTTGATACCATGTGTCTATATCCTTGCAAATTGATGAAAAAATCTTAATGAATAAGGTCTTGGTGACCCTTGAGAATTATTCCTTAACCATCTCCTAATTTTCATGTGCTCCCCAAGTCTTTCACTACTATTTTGAGTCCTATTATCTTGGATTCCTCATGGTTAATTCTCCTCTTTGATTGGGTCCTCTTGCACTGGTGCCTCCACACCCTTATATTTTTATGCCTCATTAGTTCCACACCATGATGCTTTTACACTATGTTCCTTTCTCACAGTGTTGGTTCTGCACTAAAATATCCAAACACTTATCCAAAATTTGAGGTCCAACATCACCCCACACTATGCTCTTAATCTGTCTTAGACTAAGTCTCGTTGGTGACCTCTACCAAAAATTTAGGCCCCATTTTCTCTATCTTCTTCTTGACATTGTCCCAATATGACAATTTGTCAAGCAATTTAGTAGTTATTTCTTCAATGGCCTCTTTGGACTTCTTCATCTCATTGGGTTGGTCAAAATTATCATTGGCCTTCTTAACCAAATCATCCAGGGATGTGGTGGCATCCTTCTAGAACATCTTCTAATGTTGAGACTTCATCGAGAACCTATCCTCAGAGGGATAAAAAATTGACATTCAATTGCTGGTGATGTGCATTGATCTTATCTTCCATTATTCCCACATCTTTGAATGCTTTTGTTCACTTAGTGTGATCTCTTATTAAGAGGGAAGTATCAGCCATTTACTACCTCTGGGATTTTTTTTCTTGGATTTGAGCCACCAAGATCTTATTTGATCAAGCTAATCTTTCAAAAATCCTATCCAAGATGGGGATGACTTCCCCAACTCTTTTGAGGGCATCCTTGTAGACTTTGATCACCTCATTAAATTACTCTGTTAGTGTCAATGCCTCATTCCTCAACAAAAGCTATTCTTTCCAACACTTTAAAAGAAGCTTCACCAAGGTATCCAGTTTATCTATGACATCTCCATTGAGAGGCACTCCATCTGCTAGAGCTTGCTCTTGGCCCAAAATGGTCTTACATAAATTCAAAGTGTTAACCTTGGCCTCTGTGGCCTCTTTTAATTATTGTTTCAAAACACCCACTTATTTTGCAAGTGCTTTCTTGGTGACAACCTCTTTCTCATATATACCCACCACCTAGGCATGTTTCTTCTCTGCATCACATGCATCAGAGTCTAAAAATATATTTTGATGCATGACTTCCAAGGCCATCTTAAAAAACATAGCACTATCTTATAGAGGGGTGATCTTTTGGGATCAAACCATAGTGGTTTGGGTAGTGTTGGAGCATCAAGACCTAAGATAAGGATATCTTGAGGGAGCTCAAAATGGCACTCCTTATTATACATGTCCAAAAGGAAGGACATTTATCACCTTGTATCCAAGGTTGCATCTTGGGGAAGGAAGTATGGCTATAAATATAACATCTTATCAAGAATACCCATTTTATATTAGATGCACAGATTAATGGATGTACCAATGGCAAGTTCTTCTGCAAACCTAATCAGATCCTTCATTTTATTTGGGTCACATTCTAATATTTCAACCTCTACTTTGGTAGTTAAATAATTGCTATTGATAGCCATTATACTTATCTAATACGCTTGACCATCCACCCCTTCACCATATGGACCCTAATTTATAATGGTGAGTCTTCAAAGGTAGCCTCCGCTTCACACATCAGGGATGGTGTCTTCTTTGAGTTAAAGTCTAATTTTTTCTTTTAGGTTGTAGGTTCTTCCTACTTAGGGTCTTACATTGGTGTTCTTTGTGGTACAACCTTTGATGATGAAACTTTTGGGGATGATTCTTATGGAGTTATCTTAGGAGGTGAAGGTAAAGGTGGAAGAATGTGTGAAGGAGTAGGTAGGGGTGGAGGGACTTATGGAGGTGGAAATTTTGGTGGAAAAGGTCAAGGAAGAGAAGGTTAGGGAGGTGAAGGTTAGGGAAGAGAAGGTATTGGTAGAGAAGGGTGGGGAGGTGAAGGTCTTGGGGGAAAGGGGCTAGGATATGGCACTTGGGCAATCCTCTACCATTTTTGATGAACCTACTATGAGCTTGTGCCAACATCATGCTCAACCCACTTCTTCTTTGTTAGAGGAGGTACTAGTGGGAGCTTTTCCCATGTATGCTTTGTGCCCTTTGAAATCTTATGCCTGGGCTACAACATGTAGAGTAAATTATGTATTTATTCTCCCACCATTATTTACTTGACCTTGATATCCATTTGGTTAGTCTCCTTTTTCTCCTTGTAGGCCTTCTTGCTTGGATAGACATACATCTTTTGGAGAGTGTGATATACAATTTAATTTTGTCTACCTTCAAGGCAATTAGATGTGCATTGTAAATGTAGTTCATCGAGTCGATGAAGTACCATGATAAAAAGGCATAAAGTAGATTTAGCCATGTAAAGAGTTCTTTGGAAGGGACCATCTTGATGTGCAATAAAGAGAAGTGCTGCTTTGCAGCAAATTGAGCTTGCTCAACATACAAGGTGGAAAAATCCTTCAAGATATGCCATTCATTCTTGAATGCCTCCTTTATCCCATCAAACCAATATTTCATTTGTATTTTGTAAGAGGGGGTCATATGCCTTGGGAACATGAATGCCTTATAGTTCTTAGTAGGGGACTTGTTATTAGGTAGGTATGCCCACTTTAACACTCCCACGGTGTAATTAGGTACACCATCTAATCAAACACCATTAACAACAAAAATACTCCCCATGGAAACCTATGACCCAATATTTGATGGGTCTTCTCCACATCCTCAATGATTTTATGGATAAAATACATCCAAATTATACTTCAATCCCTCTATAACTTGGTGGGTGATGTAGAGGTGGGCCATGTCTACCTCTTTCCAATGATCAGTGCCACTAATCTTGGTCATTATAATGCATGCTATAACCTAGAGGGTAGGATCCTATAGGTTCTTAATGTGCATGGCATGGCCCTAATTTTGATACATCAACATCATGGTTATATTTTAGATCTCATCAGTGACCACCAAGTTATATGCCACATCCAACCCTAAACACTACAACTCTAACACCTTACTTGTCCTCTCAAGTGTGATCTTCATACTGTGCCTAGTGAAGTAGAGTTAGTCCTCATGGATGCACAAGAGTAAGAATTTGATTGCCTCCATGGGTTTTGAAAAGTAAGACAAATTAAATAATTAGAAAAAATCTTCAACATCCAAGGTGTTGAATATATTGAGGTCATACATCAATTGGTTCTTGGTGTTTTGGCACTCAACCCAGTAGTCATTCTACAATTCAACCTCATTCCTAGGTTGACGATGGTTGTAATAAAATATTATACAATTAGGCACTTTGGAGACCTAGTTCTCTATGAAGAAAACCATATTTGGGTACTACATTTATTCAATCATCAATGGTGAGCGGAGAGATGATTGTGTCTTCTTTGCCTATCATGCCATACTAGCTTCTTCTTGTTCTATGTGGTGTGCCTATTCTTCAAGTGTTTATTCTTTGATGAATACTGCTTCTCCCCCAAGTAATTCCTCTTTCTTGGGTATCATCAATATTGGATCAGTCTTTAAGGTCTTCTTTTTATGCTACATCACCCTCTGAGGAGCCCAAAGGTTGAGGTGAGACCATCCAATCTTTCCTAAGGAATACATGATTATTTTTGGTGACTTTGGATTTTTGTGCTTCACTACCCTCTAATGGTGGGCTTCCACCTCTGCAACCTACAACTACAAGTTCTTTTATGCTTTGATTATGTATATTTGATGCTTTTTTACTTGTTTGGGAATTGAACTTGCTTTCTTCGCTCTCAGCTCTGGTATTTATTCACTCTTGGCTTTGTAATCTCAAATGGAAGCAAAGGTAAAATGCAAAAATGAGCTAACTTATCTTTTTATAGGCTCAAATGGGTTAACCTGCATTTTCTACCTTCTTTCCTTTTATCCATCACTTATTGTCATTAATTTATTTTTAATGACCGTTGTTCTTTGACCGTCTCTTCTTACCATTAATGCATTTAATGATATTGTCTTGTCATGCCATTTGCACATTTCTCGCAACCACTATTTTTTTGAATTTATGACACATCCCATCTCGTGCCTTTCTTTAAAGTGGGAGACAATTATACCTTGTGCTTTTCTTTGGAGTGGAAGACAACTATTCTTGTTTATTTCAAAATTTCAATCTATTTAGCGAGAATACTCTATCCTTGGGCTATGTAGTTTTCATGCCTTAAATAACTTGTGCACCTTAAGTAACTTGCATGCCATAATTAACTTGCGTGTCATAGATAACTTGTGCATCTATATTTAATCATGAATTCATATACCTTTTACCCCACACTAAAAATGAGTCGTGGTCCTCCATGAAAATGCAAGTACAAAACTTAAGCAAAACTACATTAAATAAATGTTACACACCACAAATGCAACACTTTTTTTGAAAATAGAAAATCCTAGACTAATGGCATAAGCCTTATTTTTTTTAAAAAAATTAAATTATTTAGAGGCAAAATACGGTTGGAACAAGCTTCCATTGTAATTCCCAAGAAGGAATTGGCCTTACAACCTCTGTAATTGACAAGTGCTAGTTGGTCGAATGCTATAAATTACAAAAGGACCATCCCAATGAATCTAAAGTTTTCCAGAATGGTGCATGAACTTGGAGTCATATAACAAGACTTTCATTCCAGAGGCAAATGTTTTATTGTTGATGTGTCAATCATGCCACTATTTTTGTTTGTGCTTTTCCACTTCCTGACTCTAAAGAGTAAGGAAATGGGATTCATTTAGTTGTAACAAAGTATCTAGGTGTGCCTTCAAAGATAATTCATCATCCAATTATACAAAACATGCTATACAAAGATATGATACCAAGAACTCAACCAATAGGACTTCCTCTTTTCCATATACCAAATTAAATGGTGTGTTTTTGTTTAGGCACTTCTAAGTGGTTTAGTAAGCCCACAATATTGTAGACACTCTATCATTCCAATCAATTCAGCTAATATTAAAAAATTTCATCAATGTTATTCCTATGATTTTATTCAAGGCCTTACTAATTCTATTGTCTTGTGGATGATAAGGTGTTATTTTATGATGAGCAATCATGAACACAATAAGTAGGATGTGAATAGTTTCATTTAGGAAATGGGTACCACGGTCACTAGTAAAAATTAGTGGGCATCCAAGCCGAGTTATAATATGTTCCTAAATGAAGCATATAGTAATAGTAGTATAATCCCTCATTGACACAACTTCAACCCAACATGCGAGATAATCAATTGCTATGATGATATACTATGAACATATTCATCATCTAATTAGAGTAATGGGGCCAACAAAATCAATGACCCACATTTCAAAAGGTTCTTAGGATAGAGTTGGACATAAAGGCATGGCATCTTGATGATTTGGTTTTCTTACACATTGATAAAAGTCACACTTCTTAAAATATATCTTTGCATATTGAAAGAGGGTAGGCCACCATAATCTGGCTAGTAGAACCTTGTGAGCGGTAGCCTCTCCAACATAGTGTCCACTTGTAATGCCTTCATAAACTTATTGAAGTACTTTAGAATGTTCATGTTTCATGACACAACAACAAAGAACTTCATCTTAGCCAAGATTTTAAAGGTCCCCTCCTATGAGATGAAAGGGCATGGTGTGGAGCATGAGTTATTTCTTGGCCTATGAAGTTAAACAGTCAGGCACTAAACCAATAGTTATAAAGGCTAAAATATCTTCCAATTCCTTAGGTACATGAGTAACATGGAAGAGTTGAACATCATGCAAGTCATCTTCAATAGCACATAGTGGTTCTTCAGAATCAATCCATGAGAGGTGATCAGGGCCATAATTAGTTTTTCTAGGTTTGACCATACCAAAAAATTAAAACTCTTGAAATAGAAATATCCAATGGAAAATCCATCCATGTAGCACTAGTTTGTTTACTAGATAATTTAAGGCTTCATGATTTGTATAGAATACAAAAGGTGTTGCCAATAAGTATTATCAAAATTTATTTAGAGAATAAACCATTGATAATGCTTCATGCTCCATAGTGCTGTAATTTTGCTCAGTTGGAGTTTCCTAATAGCAAAGAAAATTGAGTGATCAAGGTGGCCTTCACCTAGTTGTGCAAGGATTGCACCAACTGCCATTCAAGATGCATCCACATGGACATGGAATGGGCTTGTCCAATTAGGGAATTAGAGGATTGGGGCAATAACCAACTTGTCCTTTAAAGTGTAAAAATATTTTTGGTAAGACCAAGCCCATATGAAGTGATTATTATGTTTTAAGAGTTCCTACAGAGGTGCAAAAATATTTGCATATCCATGGATGAATTTCTGATAATAACCTATATGTCTTAGAAAGGCATAGATCTCACATTTAAACTTAGGCATTGGGAGGTGAAAAATAATAGATACCTTTATCAAGTCTACCATAAGTCCATCCTTACAAATAATATGTCCTAGAAGAACACCAAAGGGTGTAAAAAATATACACTTCTTTAGATTTAATGAAATTTAATAAGACTTGATAGTGCTCAAGTATGAGCCATAAATTAGAGTAATGGTCCTTGAACAAGACATAAATGGTCCAGTCATCCAAGTAGGATTGAATAAACTTATGGATGAAATCCTTAAAGGCTTCAATGGCTATACGTGAGAACACAAATGGGACATTCTTTAACCTAAAAGGCATGTCATTGTATGCAAGGGATCCCCATTCAGTGGTAAATGTAGTCTTAGGTTGGTCTTCCTCAATGATCTGGACCTAATGGTACCCCAAAAAACCATTTGTGAAAGTATATATTTCACACCCATCAATGCCTTCAAGTATTTCCTCTATGAATGGTGTTGGAAAAAGATTAGTGATGCAAGACATGTTGAGTATGCGATAATCAATGCAAATTCAAATGCATCCATATTTCTTTGTACTAATCACCATGGGACTGAACCACTTAGATTCTTCAACTAGGGTGATTACTCTAACACTCAACATATTGTTAATTTCTTCCTTTACATGTGTTTATAGATTAGGATTCATCCTATATGGTCATTTCCTGACTGGTCGAGTGCTATCAACCAGTTTAATATGCATCTTACCTAGGGATAAATGAACTCCTTTCATCTCATTGTAGCTTCTTGGAAAGACATGTTGGTATTATTTTAAAAACTTAAATATGTTTTAAACTTTTGTGTCTATCTAGTAGTTACCTATAATAGCTATTTTTGATTCTTCTTTTATGTTGATATTATTCTAGATAGTTTCAATTGGTCTGGATTAAGGGTAGTCTATGTTGGGACTAGTGTCATAAATAACTTATGTGCCATAGCCCATAGGGACATCCAAGTGATTTGATATAGGGTCAAGTGGGTTGGACCCTTTACCTTATTATACCTAAAACATCAACTTCTATTTTCCTAGATGTATCTCTTCATGTCGGTCCTGATCAAGGACTAGTTTTGGTGTGAGAACAAATTGTGTAATTGGTTCATTGAAGAGAATTAGACCTTCTTCTATAACATTATGGATATATATATCTCGGGTGATCTTCAATGGGACTATGGTCACCAACAACTAATTTTCTCATGGCTTAAAGAGTGTAGCACAAATCCATTCTTGGAGAGAAATAAGATAGTGCCGAGTTCATGTTTTCCTTCAATAGATGTCAAAACTAGGTATCCATATGTTACTCTTCATGAACATACCATGCTCACACCCAAATGCTTAAAGTTCCATAGAATTCATGTACCCAAAAGTATGCTGGTAAGTAAGACTCTTCATTCTCCACATTGACTCACAAGCCTCTATATGGGGTTCAAGTGCTTGTACTCTACTATAGCTAATTGTTCCTCTGACTCAATTGTCATGATGGAACTAGTGATGCAAGGTAGAGCATACTTGATCCCACTAAAGAAGTTTATCATGATGGGTTCACCACCATGTTGAAGTTTTACCATCTAAGAGGTGAACCAAGGTTTGTATACAATAATTGTCAGTGTGATAATAGTCTTCAAAGTATTGGTCAAAGTTACGAACTTCCATTTATCCATGAAACTGAGGGGATACATTGAGTCTTTCTAAAGGTGCCTCTATTATTGGTCCCCTCATGACTTGGCCAATAATAAGGTAGATAAACATATGGTATCTATGATACTAGCATGGAACATTCTCCCAATTACTAATGGCACTATACACTCTTCTAGTGAGGTCATAGTCACCTTGGGCCCAATAATTACAAGCATTTCTTGTAGTATCAAAAAGGGATTGGGTATCCATCCATCAAAGGATGCAATCATGATTAAGATAACATTGCTCACCATTTATGGTAGTGACATTATAGATGTGGTTAATATCTTCTTCCACATTAATAAATTCCACGTATGAGGGCCCATGTGTTTGATCTAAGGGAATAACAACACACGAACCAACATTATCAAAACTAATGTAGCACTTTTTTAAACTTAAATATACCTTAGCTAACTTGAGAACCTCAAATTAGCCTTGAAAGGTACTCCAAGTATATCAATTATTGCATTTTTGAGGACACCAATCAGTAGAAATCAAGTTTTATTAACCATAAATAACATGTGTGGTGAAGGTTGTAGTGTTGGGATAGCCATTTTGTGTCATGTATCCTTAGTGAGGATGTTAAATTCAATGCTAATGTCAACTAGGATGTCCTAAATTACCCAACCATTAATGACAACATTTACTAGTATTTCATTATCTTCTAGAGGGGTAGGAGGAATACGGGTATCTTGTCATTGAGCATGGTTCAAATGATGATCCTTAGTCTATCCAATCATTTGAGGTTGAGTATCTATTGGTGCTTGTACTTGATTCTTAAGCCAAAAAATTATTTGTGGGATAATGTCTTCATCTAACATACATTTTTAAATCTCTTAGAAATAATATTGCACCATATTTTGAGGCTGTGCTACCTTTTACATATCAACACATTATGTTGCTTCATGGTCGTTAAAAAATTATATTTTTATTTGTAGTTATCATACTAAAGTCATAATGTCCTAAAGCACATCCTTCTATGGCTAGGCATCATGATATTTCCTCACTCGAGGCTTTTCATGATGTACCTTCTTAATGGGAGTAGAGGTAGACTAAGATCATCCTCCACTACACGTAGTGATATTCACTTGTTGAGTTGTTGGGGTGCTTGAATGCACGTGCTAATTTGGTTTATAAATGTGAATCATACATGTACCTTTTTCATTTCTCTCTTTAGTGATGGTTGTGTACAAGTCAAGACACTCTTCCAATCGATGGTCCTGCTTATAAAAAGCACACGTAGGATAAACTGGATAATCCTTTTGATAGTGGTCTAGGGATTTGCACTTATAACATGTTTTTGGTGGGAAACATCCACCTCATCATCCTTGTCCTCTACCTCGACCCTGATAGCCACCATTATCCTGATTATTGGCCATAGAGGTTTGGCATGTACTACATATACATGATTCATGGATATTGCTAATCGACTGATAATCATTTGTGTCATGGGTGTAGGCATAACATATTTTACAATATTTAGATACCTTAGAATGTATGGATAACTGCATGGGTAACTAATAGGAAGAGTGTATATCATGATCCTCATGGTAGATTTCACATTCCTAATTTAGTACAATGTAGATGTTTTTGCATGGGTAGTTGCTTCGTTTATGTCCTTTAGATTTGTAATCAATACACCAAACACCATTACATGTATCATACACATTATTGGTAGTTAGTTTATCAAGCTATGATGTCATTCTAGCTATTTGGGCTTCTATGAAGGGACTTATACCAATTCCAATACTACCAATAACTTTAGCATGGAGGGCACCTTTTAGTGCTTCATATGAGCTAGTGAAGGTCTTTTAGGATAGTGTTCATCAAAAAAGAAGTAAAAAACCTCCCATGAACCATTGGTCATGATGAGTGGCATTGATTTCAAATTAAAGCTTTGAAAAAATTGTTTTGAACCTTATGTCATATTCCCATACACTTTTAGTAAGTTCTTGATTTATATCCTCCAACATAACAATACTTTATTGTTTAAATTTGGGAATGTTGAATTCCTAAAGGAATGTCATTTTGATCTAGTCATAGTCAACTACTGCTTGTTGAGGGTTAAAATTTATGTACCATTTATGAACTCACTCCAAAGGTGTAGTCATAAATTGGGTGGCCTTTCATTCAGAAAAAGTAATGCCTCACACACTCGAAATAAGTTCATACTTATGGACGTGTTCTGTAGCATTCTCCATGCCTTGATATTTAGGTAGGTGAAGCATAATTCATAATAAATTTATAGTAGTTGAGGTGCTTATGTTGGTGGTTGTCGATAACCCCCAAATCCTATCCCTTAAGGAGGGAGTCCACCACTTCCTCCCATGCCACCTCCTAGTAGGCCTCTATCACCTCCAGTAACAACACCCATGCCATAGGGTGTGATAGTTGGTTTATTAATAATATTTAAGCTTGTAATCTATTCACTCTTAATGTTAGGTCATCCAAGCATTCTAAGTTAAGCCATGAAGTTCCCTTTAAGAGGGAAAGAAAGTGTTAATTTCGTATGAGTTACAATTGGTTCAATTACAATATCCCTTATAGGATCAGTTTTTGATTCCACACTATCTATATCCCAATTATGTATACATAATTCATCTGATTCAAATGCATGAACATGTACTATGGTTGGGAAACTTGGTTGGTTAAAACCTTATTTTTTAGTTTCTTCTATCCAACTAATTTCTCCTTCATATGATAAAAATGGCATGGGGCATTATTCAAAGGTGATAAGGTCCTCTTTATGTGTTTTTGCTTCCCTATAGATCCTAATAACACTTATTGAGTTCTCTTGGTCCCTTCCTATGCCACTTAATCCTATGATCCTCTGTCAAACTTCATCATATGTACGCTTTCATAATGCCTGCTAACTGGATACCATTTCAAACATAAAATCCTTTACCAACTTTTCTCTATTCCCCTTCAAAATGTGTAGCTCATGCACAGAGGGATTTAGCTCTCCATTGGCATAGTTTCAAGCCCATAGTCAATGAACAAATTCTTGATTTATAAATAGAAATGTCTAATATATCTACCACATAGTTCTATGAGGAACTAGAACTTGGCTTCCTTAGGATAAGAATAGGTAGTTATAACATACTCTAGAATGTAGCTATTCAACACTCCTCTCTAACAAATGTTAACATCTCATGTCCACGGTGTTCTAAGAAGTGATAAAACTTTTTGTCATTCTAATGTCCAAGGTTATATTTTCATAAAATTTCATGATTAACCTTGAGTATACGTAGATAGCCAAGTATGCAAATAAACTAGGACTTCAACAAAGAAGGTTTTGTGTGATGCACTGTAGAGATTTTGTTTTATCCATTGATGTGCACAAACTACTGGTTTAAGATAAGTAACCACAAAATTATCCTCAAAACTTGTAATCCATTACTCAATATTCTCAAGGGTGATACATTTAAGCATCTTCCATTACTATGAAATAAGCGTTATGGGTCCCAGTAATAGAACCAAAATGTTGGGTTTTTATTCTTAATGATGTTTCAGACATTGAAGTGTATCCTTAATGAGCTAGTGCACAAGCCCTTCATGCAAGACTATGGTCTTGCACACTTACATAAAGTGTGTAGCTAGAGATTGGTTCCCATGAGTTATGTTGTGCAATAACATATTAGTTATATTATTTGGGTTTAAACTTATATTTAATTATAATTTACATAGAAAAAGAGATAAACTACTTTGATCTTTGTATTACTAAGCTCAACCACCATAATTATGTATATTATTGCCATTGAAGTTAAAAATTATTACTTAAAAAAATTAAAAGCATGCATAGAGCTCATATTACATTTTAACCATAAGTAATTCAACATATAAAACACTAAGTCTTAATCAAGCCACCCACACTCATATGTGCATAACTATCAATTAACTAGAACTTTGAACAACATAGCTAAATTAAAATACCATAAACTCTATATTATGCTTCAATGATTGATAACCAAAATCCCTCTCTTCTAATACTTACATACATAGATATTTATACTTGTTTATCCCTAACCAAGTAGTTACAACACTAATGACATGAGTAAATAGCCAATGAACTCTCTATGAATTGAGAGTCATGGTGGTATATTAACTAGTGTCTCCTAAAGACCTGGGCCTTTGCATCCCCTATATACTTATTTTATGCTATATCTTTATTGCCATGTGTCTATCTCCTTACAGGTTGGTGTAAAAATCCTGATGGATTGAGAATCACTCCTTAACCGTCTCCTACTTCCCATGCACTCCCCAAGACTTTTGTTATTATTTTGAGTCTTATTCTCTTGGGTTCCCCTTAGTTAATTCTCCTCTTTGAATGAGTCCTCTCGTGCTAGTGCCTTTGTGCCCTTATCTTTTCGTGCCTCATTGGTTCCATGCCACAGTTATTCTATGTTATATTCCTTCTACATCATGCCAGTTTCATGCCAAAATATCAAAAAACTTAGCCAAAATTTGGGATCCAATAGATTGGGTCGGTATCAACTATATTAGTTTAGTATCAACTATAAATACTAATTAGATTTGGAAGAACCAGATTATGTACAAGTGGACTTTTATGAGAGTATATAAATGTTTGTGTAGGATATTTTGTAGGTTTAAAATAGATAGTGATATTATTTTAGGTGTGTAATGACAAAATGGAAGGGTTGATTCATAATATATCATGCAAGTGTGAGAGAATGATAGATTAGGACCTTGTTTGAGTGCTCAAGTCATGCACGGTAAATGTGTGTCAAGTTTTTTATTTTCAAGTACAAAATACCATATTTTAGTATCTACATTTACTTATTAAGCCTTATAAAATAAACAATAAAAAACAATTTCCATATTTGGAATAATTCTAATGGTATACAGATCCCTAGAGGTGTAGAGTGTGTCCCTCCCACCTTTTAATGACCCTTTTAACATGAACTTATATGTCATGATGATAAATGCTCTAATGATTGTTTTATCTCTCTAAAATCGATGTGAGTATTCAATATATTCTTGATGCAATGCTCATTTTGATTATTTCAAGATGAACTATAATATATGTGTATTTATAGACAAACAAATTCAAATTATGAACCTATTGGCAGCCAAATCGATATTAAACAATTGAAAAGAAAAAATGTTAGATAAAAGGGACAAGTGCACTCTAGACACAAAGGGGCACACATGGGGACCTTAAGTGTGAATGGTGCTCCTAATAGACCCAATAAAATCACTCACACTCCTAAAATAAGTCTCAAAGTAGTAGAGAGATATAGGAGGGATAATTAACAAATAGATGTAGGTTGAGAGGAAGTGATGAGGACCATAAGTAGTTGATAAATGTGCCAATAATGCCTAATTTGGACCAATGATTGATAAGTACACAAGCATCCTAAAATAATGCAATTAAATAATTAATACATGTCTAGGTGCCATTTTTAGGTGTCAAACTTTATACCCACTTTGATATGTGTGCACGTGTGCACGTACATATCAAAGTAGAAAATAAGACATGGTATGGATATAAAATTTTATGCAATTAAATCTCTAGTACAAAATCCAATACACCTAAGAATATGAGAAAACATTATTATCTACACACGTATTAATAGTGCTAATATGCTTAAGTCATAAGTAACTAAAAAGTGTTTTACCCTAATTTGGTTTTAAAAAACCCTATTAGGATAAAAATTAGTAGAATAATTTCAATTAACAAATATGAAATTCAAGCATATATCATAATATAAAATACTAAAATTAGTTGTAATGATTTGATAAGTGGCATATGCTAAATATAACAAGTATAACAAAAGGGTGAGTACTTAACTTTTCTAACTGACTATTTGACTATGACTATTTTTTTTAGTGGAAAATAGACTAAAGTATTCATGTGATTCATCTGGTTTAAGAACTATGTTGTTATTTACATAGAGTTAGTTTTGTCAGATTTGGTTTAGTATCAACTATCAATACTAACATGTATTAGTTGGTAGTGACTTGTGCCAAAATATGGGTCAATGACCATACAATCACCTTCACATATCTCTAAAAGATCTGTATGTGTGATGTTAAACCTTGATGATACACAACTCTATAAATTTGTCCTTACCTTGAAACCCTGCGTGTGTTTGTGAGGACTAGAAATTTATAATAGATTGGAAAAGTGTAATGGGCTGAACTAACCCTAATCATCCTCATTTGATGATTGACCACTACCTATGTATCTGATACTCTGACAAGGAAAATCAAGCCACATGTAGTTCTCTCATCTAGTGTGATTGTGAAATTTTGCTCATTCACTACATGTATGTAGTTATTGATTTGGATTTTTTATTTGAAAATGATTACTATGATTAAATTTTTTATGCTTCAGACTTAGATTGTGAGTACTCCTAGTGATTTATTTTCAATTTGGGAAGAATTAGACATATTTACTTAATGTGGAGTAGTGTATAAATGTGTACCAAATAAGTGTCAAGTCTTTTATCAAGTGATATATATATATATATATATATATATATATATGAGTCCAATTGGGTAATTTTTCATGTTGTCGACACACTAGGTAGATAGTCCAACCCTAAGGAAATATTTGATTTTAAAAATTAGTCTTTGTTGGGAGAGGGTTGGTATATATATATATATATATATATATATATATATATATATATATATATGAGTCCAATTGGTAATTTTTCATGTTGTCGACACACTAGGTAGATAGTCCAACCCTAAGGAAATATTTGATTTTAAAAATTAGTCTTTGTTGGGAGAGGGTTGGTACTGACCAAATTAATTTAGTATTAATTGGAGATACTGACTAAACTTGACATTACTAACCTTTGTACAAGAAGACCAATTAGAGAGTCTACAAATGTCTATGTAGGATAATAAGCATGTTTGAAACAAATAGTGAGGTTCATATAGGTGTGTAACAATAAAATGAAAGGATCAAGCTCATAAGATAACATGTAGGTATGAGAGAATGGTAGGTTAAGACTATATTTGTACACTCAAGTCATGTATATTAAATGTTTTCTAGACTTATCATTGTCAAGTAATTAATACCATATTTTAATATCTACAAAAATGAATACCTCATTCTACTAAAAATGGGGATGTTGGTTTGAAACTGTATCAAATTTAGGATTCCACATTTTTTTTAAGTCATTAACATAATTATCAGTACAATTTTTAGTAAATTTTTAATTAAAGTGAAATAAAACCCAAAGAAAAATTCTAAATATATCTAAATAACATCTTATTATACCATTTTAGTGAAATATCATTAAATAAAATTAGCTATCATTCTAGTGCCATCACTCCAAATAAACTAAATAACACCCCGATACATAGTGCCCATGATGAAATAATATAAATATAACTACTAACATCATGGAGTAAACATCCTAGTGAATGTAAACACATGAATACAAAATATGTTAGTTCATGTCAGTATGCAAAACAAGCATAAACAAATAGTGAATTTGTTAGTATAGGATTTTATTTTCCCATATTTGTTTATTGTGGGTTTGTTTTTCTCCCTTGGATTTTTCCTACTCTTATGGATCAAATTGTTTAGGTGTACTTGGGAGTTACAGTTTGAATGCTATTATAGGAGTAACTCCCTTGACCAGATATTTTGGATATGGGAGTTGTTCTTCTATTCTTGGGTTATGGAGGTTACACATTCACCTCCCTATTTGTACATCTTGCATTAGTGAGATATTCATGGAGAGTGTTGTATATTCACCTATATACTTTTACAATTATTATCACTTATGGTTTCATTTAAATTTAGTAATGATTATGCAATTGTTTGACTCTTGTTTTCAAACTAGTGCATTCACTTGATCCAAAGATCTTAGTGATTCCTTGATATGGTATAAGATCTCTAGATGAAGGCTTACTGACTTGAGGAAAGTGGAGAAAATATTTGATATCCTTTCAATTACATGTGGCCTCATAGATTGAACATAAAACATAAGAGGTGGTATTACATGGTGTTCAAATAAGGATTTGGACAAATAAAACCCTACACCATTCCCTCATTGGTGTCATCATACACCTCCAGTTATAGTTAAATAGTCATTCTTTCTATTGCATTTGTGTAATAAGGATGTTTGAGGATCCACCTATACTATACTGATATAAATGCAATACTCAAAGAACAAAACTTTTGAGACTATAAAAATGTCAAGGGTTTGAGTTGGGGTCTCTACAGCCTACCAAGAAGTAACATGCATTGTACATGCATGTAACTTCCCTCAGATGGTAGATCATTGCCCATAATAAATTGCATATCTCTCCCTCAAGTGGTGAATATATTTGATTCATAGGACCCAAGTTCTATGTTGTGAAGGGAAAGTAATAGCTTGAGTTTTTGGTTGATCAAACCCTGGACTTACATTCTCACCCCTTGATAGTGCCTCTTTGCTTCCATTCTTTTCCTTTCCTAAAGTTCAAAACCTAAGTCTTCCCAAGTCAAAAAAATAATAAAATAAAATAAAATCCTACACTAACACCCCTCGTAAGTGTAGCTTAGGTGGGTAGAGGAAATGGGTCCTAGAAACAAGGCTTGATGAGGTACTCATGTACAAATCAACTCTCATAAAGTGGAAAAAAGGAGAAAATTTAGCCCTTGGTGCATTTAAAATTTTAGTGCAAATTTAATTAATAGATAATTAATGATAGGAAACCATATTCATTATAACTTTTGATTGATAACTTAAAATTGAGTGCCATTTTGTTTAAAAGTACATGATTTTTCATACCCAATCTATTGGTCTCATTTATTTTGTAAAATGCACTAAATTATAAAGTGACAAAATTTGGGGGGTTACTCAGATGTCCATTTAGGGGGGAATTTTTTAGATAAAATTGGTGATTTTTGGTTAACTCCAAGGGCCATGCAAACTCTAAATTATGTTTACCATCAAGGGCATTGCCCCTTCACCTCATAAGAAACATGTTAGGGGCTATAACCTCAAACACTGTAAGGGGCTCTACCCTTTGACCCCACTGGGGGAGATCACCCCAAATGCTCATGCCATAATCTCTTGTTTAGTACTTCCAATGTACTTTATTCTGCTCAAGGTGAGGTCTAATCTAATAAGTAGTTATATCCCCTCATAAAAATATTTTATATGTTTTTTTAAGATTTGTACATATACATATTATTAATAGAGCTCGATGTCCTCCTTGGCATGTTTGCATTGTCACTTCTTTCACTAATTGCTCACATTTGGACATGTTTTTGTCAGGATGCATGAAACACCGGAAGCATACAGTTGATTACCAAACCAAGCAACTTAATATGTGGAAATAAAACAGAATCACAAGTAATTAGAATTCAAAAATAACACAGATATGAGAGACAATACACAACTTGTATTAATACTCATACAGAAAAAGAATACAATAAAGAAGATGCCACTTCTTCTCCACCACCTCTTCAGAGGCTTCCCACACCTCAAGTGAACAGTAATTCTCTCCTCAAAGCTCTCTCTCTTAGGTCCCAACACACAACTCAAACATAGAGTTGGTGTTCACCTCCAGTGCTCCACGCACACCACAAGTGCTCCACGCACTCCACAAGTACTCAAGGTACTTCAAGTAGATCTCCCATGAACCTGCAACAACCTACAATTCAACAAACCATACTTATGGAAGGAACTCCCTTGCCTTCCTCTTTGCTCTATCTGAGTACACACCTGTACTCCAAGTAGATCCTGCCTGATTCTGCTCCCTGTTGTGTTGCTGTCCTATCTGATCTTGCACACTTGCAAATCAACCTGGTTCTGCACACCTGTGAACCTTGACCTTGCACACACATACACTTGTAGATCAACGATCTTACTTACCATGCAGATCTCCTATAAAGGCCATGCTCACCTGATGACCAAGATCCTACACACCTGAAGAACCCTTCTGATTCTCCAAAACCAGCACCCACACTTGGCACTGCTGTGGAACTAGGAGGAACACCCTTGCTCACTTCACACACAGAAGGAGCTAACTTTGTTCAACTCAAACTAGCACACATTTCCAATACAACTATGAGTCTATTATATAGATCTCATCCAAACAATAATTAGACATCTAATTACAAAAATTAGATCCGCAGCTATGAGTCTAAAAATAGCTCTCATCATGCAAACACTTGGTTCATTAGCTAACTACCCGTAATAAACACAGTCCAAACCACACAGGTGACCGACGTCGGTCCCTGTCTGCCTGGAGGTGACTGACATCGGTTGCTTCTCTTCACTATCCTGCCGATGTCGGCTGATCAGATCAACATCGGTTGCTCTGACACTCATCAACCTTCAGCAACCCCTCCAATGGCCTTCTCCATGTCTGCATCAGTGAAGCTTTTAGCTCCACAACCTAACAATCTCCCACTTGGAGATAAACAGCTACACTGTACTTGTACCTATACTCCATCTAATCTATTTCCTGGTTTGTATCCCTCTTCAAGATCAATCCTGAAGACAACCCACCACACATCCCGTGGTGTACCTCCTGTCATTTGAGTACCCTGCCGCATCCGAACCTACAAATCCATGTAGTGAAGTCCTGACCCTGCATAGCATGAATCCTTGCTGCTGGTCCCTCTCAAATCCCTGAGAACACACTTCCCTGAATTGGCTCCTAACTCTCTGACAGCTCCCACTGCATGGGAATACTCAGGCCTATACCAGACCTCATGTGATTTCAGACACTGTACCTGTCCAGCACTTAGTGTGCTCCAGCTCTGCATCCTGAACCTCGCCAACACCTGATTCACATCAGTTCCCATTGGAGACAAAATCAACCTGTGATCTCCATGTCTCCCATGTCAAAGAATTTTACTGCTCCAAACTCCTCATGACATGCCACTGAACTAACCTTACCCTTAGCTCAGCAAAACCCTGTATGTACAATCTTGCTAGCAAAACATACAATCCACATATAGCAACAGAATGATGTCATGACTCATCATCCACCTGATAAGGCAAACCATAGTAGTTACCTGACATTGACTGAAGCCATGCTTCATCCTCCACTAATCAAAACCTGTACCACTGTCCTGCAGCTCCTCAAGACCATATACCTGGTCTTTCGTCTCACGTGTCCGTTCACTCTATTCTTCAACTAAGGAATCCATTCGTCTCTGTGATTTCTTCCCACTGGCAATCCTACCAAAAACACCTATTTGGTTCTCCTCCAAGGAATCACATCCTCATCCATGCCAAGCTCACACTGTTTCCTGGATCCTTCCTGCTCTACAATCAACAACGAGTATAAAGAAGAGGAACAACAAATTTGAGGGCCTACTTACGTCTTCAATCCTCCGTATGGGTGTTTGAGACTCCTTGACAGCGAGCTGTCCACCCAAAATCTATTACAGTGATCGACCTTGATCACTCCACAGTCTGCATCTGACCGACATCAGTTCCCATGCATTTGTCCCTGACTACCGACCCTATCGATGTCGGTGTCCTGTTGCCGACGTCGGTCTTCCTGACCGACATCGGTCTTACTTACTACCGACGTCGGTCCTCCTGACTGACATTGGGCTTACCCTGCTCGACATCACCAGCTTCGGTCTGCACATGACCGACATCAGTACCTGTCTGTTCAATGTTGGTTCTTCCTGACCGACGTCGGTATCTGTGTTCACCCGTGAGTGATGACTTTTTACCCGCGAGCTCCTTTGAATCAAAACCCATGTCCAAACTGCTCTGCTCAGAAGTATCCAGCACCATCCACTGGTTTCTATCTGCCATCTCCTCCATAAACACCAAGGCTTTCCAGTTCTTAAGCCTGTCAAATATATCTATCTTTCGCTTAAGAACATGCATCTCCTTCCTGCTCATGTGACCAAGCCTACGAATCCACGTCTCCGCAACAGATGAAGAATCAGTAATATAAACAAGTAGATAAAGAGTACCTATTTTCTTACCACCAGCTAATTCAAGTGCATCCGCTGTGAGAGTTATTATGCATCTCTTATCACCCAATCTTTCTGAAGAAATTAGCCATATCTCCAAACCTGGGACCTGCATGACCTTCATCAACACCTGTGTGTTGGCCGCCTGCAATTTCAGCTTCACTTCCCCTTTGCCAATTCTTTGGCAAGGCTCACCAGCTCCTCTACCTAGGGCTGCATGGAAAGAGGCAACCGAATCTTTTATCCAAGATTCAACTTTATCCAAGAAACCTCCCAGAGCATCCTGTGCCACATAACCTACAACATCTGCTTCTTCAGTTCCTTCATGCTGATCTGCTACCAACCAACAATAATCTTTTACTTGCTCTTTCTTTCCATAAGACCGTAAGTGACCATCTGTGCTTTTCAACTCCTCCATTCTTAGCTTACTTTCATCTGCCATTGCTTTACTCCCACTCAATCAGAAACCCCTGAGAGTGACCTGTAACCAAACACAAAACCTGCTTCCTGCAACCTGGCTCTGATACCACTTGTCAGGATGCATGAAACACCAGAAGCATATAGTTGATTACCAAACCAAGCAACTTAATATGCGGAAATAAACCAAAATCACAAGTAACTAGAATTTAGAAATAACACAGATATGAGAGATAATACACAACTTGTATTAATACTCATATAGAAAAAGAATACAATAAAGAAGATGCCACTTCTTCTCCACCACCTCTTCAGAGGCTTCCCACACCTCAAGTGAACAGTAATTCTCTCCTCAAAGCTCTCTCTCTTAGGTCCCAACACACAACTCAAACACAAAGTTGGTGTTCAGCTCCAGTGCTCCACGCACACCACAAGTGCTCCACACACTCCACAAATACTCAAGGTACTTTAAGTAGATCTCCCATGAACCTGCAACAACCTGCAATTCAACAGACCATACTTATGGAAGGAACTCCCTTGCCTTCCTCTTTGCTCTATCTGAGTACACACCTATACTCCAAGTAGATCCTGCCTGATTCTGCTCCCTGTTGTGTTGCTGTCCTATCTGATCTTGCACACCTGCAAATCAACCTGGTTCTGCACACCTATGAACCTTGACCTTGCACACACATACACCTGCAGATCAATGATCTTACTTACCATGCAGATCTCCTATAAAGGCCATGCTCACCTGATGACCAAGATCCTACACACCTGAAGAACCCTTCTGATTCTCCAAAACCAGCACCCACACTTGGCACTGCTGTGGAACTAGGAGGAACACCCTTGCTCACTTCACACATAGAAGGAGCTAACTTTGCTCAACTCAAACTAGCACACATTTCCAATACAACCATGAGTCTATTATATATATCTCATCCAAACAATAATTAGACATATAATTACAATAATTAGATCTGCAGCTATGAGTCTAAAAATAGCTCTTATCATGCAAACACTTGGTTCGTTAGCTAACTGCCCGTAATAAACACAGTCCGAACCACACAGGTGACCGACGTCGATCTCTGTCTGTCTGGAGGTGACCGACGTCAGTCCCTGTCTGCCTAGAATTGACCGACGTCGGCCGATCCCTGACCGACGTCGGTTGCTTCTCTTCACTATCCTGCCGACGTCGACTGATCAGACCGACACCGGTTGCTCTGACACTCAGCAACCTTCAGCAACCCCTCCAATGGCCTTCTCCATGTCTGCATCAGTGAAGCTTTTAGCTCCATAACCTAACAATTTTCAATTGTATTTGACATCTATTTGGTAAGACATGCTTTGAAACTTATGTATTATTTGATCTTACCTATTTAGATGTATTGTCAGTGAAGTCTGACATCTTCATATTGAGCATGCATTATACTTACAAAACTTTAGGAGGGATTCACTATTGATTATCATAGGGCGTTACTATAGGCCCTAATATATCTCTTATGTGCACACTCAATTTCTGTGACTTGTGTGACACTTTGGTGTCATTTTCATAGATTTCTCTCACATTCTTAGATGTATTATTAATAAAACATGATGTCCATTTGTTGAGCATGCATTATCACTTGTGTAGTATTTTTTTCATTATACTTATTTGGTGACTTCTCTCAGTCATATCAACTCCACTTGAGAGATACCATAGAATGAGGAGAGTTGATTCTACACTAGTGGTTTTTCTTGGAAATACTAACTATGCTTTTTGACATGCTTATATGGAACACTTTCTCATAAGCAAGAATCACACTCCATTCCTATGTAGAAAGATTCCTGACCCTTATAACTTAAGTCAGTACAATAAGTGGGATAACACTTATGATAAGATTATTAGCACCTTATTGTTGCATGTTTCCATGGATCTTCATTGTCATGTGGAGCATACATAATGCCCCTACACTGTTTGGAGTATTCTTTAGTCTCTTTTCAAAGATCCTAATGAGATTTATGTCACTCTTACTCCTCTTCTTCCTCTCATCTCTTAAGATACTAGTGTAATCCATATTCCTACTCTTATTTATTGTGATGACACATTCATGGTGGACTTTGCTATTCCTTCTATCGAGTCACTACTATAGGACAAGATTCTACTTGACCTTAGTTTTCCTATTATAGATTTTATTTTTGTTCCTATTCAAGTTGTTGATCTTCCAAAGCCTTCACAATTTTATACTTTAGAGGATTCTACTATTTTTTGTGTGAGTACACCCATTAAGAGCATCAATGATTCATACAATATTATGGATATTCATATTACAGATCTATGTGCTTCATTTGTAGTATTTCGTTCAGTGTCCAAAATTATTGAGTCGAGCTCTCTTTTTCACATGGACATTATTCCAGTAAATATTTCATATCCTTCTTATGGACATCTTTCAGATATCTTCATATTGTTGCCTTCATACTCCTTTGTGGAATGGTTAGACTTTCAGTACACACATCATGTTCTTCTTTTAGAAAAAGGAAGAAATATTGTTAAGATGCAAATGAAGCTTCTATAGTCTTTAGGCAATGGATCTCATCATCTAAATTGGTCATCTTGCAAGATGTACTTGGAGTGTAGATTGCTTCATCATCATCTTCAGGGGTGCTTCTAACTCTCTTGTTATTTTTTCTCTTTTTTGGGGGGGGGGAGTTTTTTCCTATTGGTTTTTTCTTTTTCTCCACTTTATGAGAGTTGATTTGTACATGGGTACCTCATTAGAACTTATAGTTGGGACCCATTTCTTTTATCCACCTAAGTTGCGCTTATGGTGGGGTGTTAATGTGGGATTTTATTTTTCCATATTTATTTGTTATGGGTTTATTTTATTCCCTTGGATTTACTCAAATCTTATAGGTTAGTTACAATTTGACCACTATTATAAGGGTAACTCCCTTAACTGGTTATTCTAGGTATGAGAGTTACTTTTCTATTGTTGGTTTATGAAGGTTACACATTCACTTCTCTATTTGTACATCTTTCATTAGTGATATATTCATGGAGAGTGTTGGATATTTGCCTATATGCTTTTAAAATTATTTTCACTTGTGGTTTCATTTATTTTCAACAATGCTTATGAAATTTCTCAACTTTTATTCATAAATCAGTGCATTCATTTGATCTAGAGATCCTGGAGATTTCTTGATAGAATCTAACATCTCAAGAATGGCCCTCAGATTAGACAAGACTTAAAGAAATAAATAATGAACTAGAAATTTAAATGACAAGATTGTAGAGCATGAGGTTTTTATCAATGTCGATCTATCACGTGAGTAGAATCTCCCTTTAACTACATGTGATTGTTGAATAATTAATAAGAAAGGTGAAGCTTGATGAATGAGAGTGGCTCTCTAAAAGGGCATCACTTCATTATGTTTTTAGGCTTGTAAATAATGGTAAATGACCCTCATATTTATAGATTCCTCTAAATTCCATTGACCATCAAATGGAAATCAAGATGAGTGGATGAGAATCATTCAACATTGGTAGGTAAAATGAAATTATTATTTAGCATTAATTAGGCATGGATTTATAAATTTTGATATTTGTTTGCATTCATTGTTAGTGCTTGACAACTTTTATAATGATGTCATCATTCCCAATATTTTTTTATGATGCCATGATCCACTTGGTCACTTATCATGGGAATTGAGGAATAAATCCAATTAACGAATTTAAAAAATAGTAAATTCCATAAGCTATGGAATTTCCTATTAGAAGAAGATTAGGCTAATTAATTGAGTTTAATTAATTTAATGAAAAGGGATGTCATGTTTAAAAGTCAAAGAACTGTTTAACCTAATTTATCCTAAAATGTCTCTTACACAGTCATAATTTGACTCTGGATGAATTAAGTAAAGTTGATGGTTGGGTATGATGAATTTTCTCAATCAAAGATATGCCAATGCATTTTAGAAGATGCATGCCAAATGTGTAGAAAAATTTGGATGTTTTAGTGATTCATATGCTATTACTAGAAATCATTCAAAATTTTGACATGAGAGTGGTGAGAATTGAACATCTACATTATGTAAACACATGAATACTAAAGAGTTTAGTTCATGTTAGCACGTAAAACAAACATCTAACATCTCATGAGTGGTCATCAGATTGGGCAAGTTTTGAAGCAACAAACAATGAATTAGAAAGATGAACAAGATGATTTTACCTTTTATTTTGATGTTCCCTTCAAAGCTGATGTACATACATTATTATGCCTAGATTGTAGATCATGAGGTCTTTATCACTATCGATACATCATGTAAGCAACATCTTCCCTTGATGACATGTGATTGTTGAATAATTGAGAATAAAGGTAAAGCTTGATGAATGAGAGTTGTTCACCAAAAAGGCAACACTTCATTGTGTTTTTAGGCTTGTAAATAATGATAAATGGCCCTTGTATTTATAAATTATTCTAACTACTCTTGATTATTAGATGGAAAAAAAGATGAGTGGATAAGAGTTATTCAATTTGTTATCACCCAAATTTGCACCCTTGGAAGGTAGTTCAATCCTTCCAAATTTTAAATAATATGGAGACAATCCAAGGTTGTGGGTGACCTATGTTGAATTGAATCTCTAAGTTAAAGGGATAACTTCCCTTGATGTATCACTTAGGCTCACTCATTATTCTATCAACTTATTTAAAAAATTGAGAGAAACTTACTCTAATGGATGAGATGTATTAAAATAGTTTGACCACTACCAAGTAACTACATATGCACTTCAACCATGAGACTAACTTGAAACAAACACTACTCTTAATTTACCTCTCTACAACATTTCACATGAAGGTTGTGAAAGATGCTTGGGTTAAGAAGACTAGTCAAAAGGTCATATAGTGACACTAATGAATAGATAACTCACTAAACCTTTAAAAATTCACTTTGACACTTCAAAAGACTCGTAAAAAAGTTTTAAACTAAATATGAATTCAAATAAAAGGATAAACATGCCAATGAAGCCAAACTAATCATTTGTCAAGATCAACTAATCATGCACACGCATTGAAACTAGTCAAAGAAAGAGGTACAATAGAAGTTCTCATTGATCAAAGGATTTAAAATGGGTAGGTATTTTCCATACGTAGGTGGAGGATATAAACATAGCCTATTAAAGTTGAATATATAGAAAAGTGAGAGAGGAGAAGAGAGAAGGGGCGTAGGAGAGCCCATTGAAAAGTGTCACTCTTGATGGAGCACATTACAATAAAGAAAGAGGAGTTATGAATAGTTTTAAGATGTTTATAAACATGTGTTCATCTGATATAATGATATATTTTAGGATGTGGTGAGATATTCCTCTTTCATTCAGTGATTCATGTTCTTGGAGAAGGATTCAGAACTTTGCCTTGACACCTAGTGGGAATCTTCTTACTTTTTCAACACTTGGGAATTACTTGAGTTGAATTAAATATTTGTAACTACCTCAAAAATCTTATTTGACACCTTAATATTCTATCTAAAGGTTCCCATTAATAGATCACTTTATTCTCTTCTTAGGTGTCTTAAAACCCCAACTTGCCCTACTATATCAATCTTGCTTGTAAGTGTCAAATTTTTAATTTGCCTTCATAAATGAAATTATTCTCCATAAATGGAACATTAAAATCATATCAGACCTTAAAAAACTCATTTGGATGCCTCAAACACTTTGAAAGACTCATCTTGCATTTAAAGCTCTCATTTGGCCTCAATTCCTTGTAGCCCTAAAATCATGTAAACATCCTTGTGTAGGATAGTATATAGATGATATTGGAAAATTGGGCATATATTTGAGTACCAAGTATACTCTTACAACTTCATGCCAAGTTTCATGATCTAAAACCAAGTGAAAGTGTCTTTTTTCTATTGTTCTCTTTCCTCAATTAAGCCTCCATACCTAGAAGACCAAGTTTCTGCTTCAAACCTCTCTTACACATGTGAAACCATAAATAATAATGTTATTAACTTTAAAAAGCATATAACCAATCTCCATGCCAAATTTTATGTCCTAATACCATGTTTAGGTATGAGAACCATGAAATGGTCCAAAAAACTAATCCTTTCTTAAGCCTTTTTCCAATTGTTTTAAAAAATCATACCTGTAGGTGTAATTTAAAGATGGATTTTATGGATTTTTGGGATTGAATAGGTAAAATACATCCCAAATAACCTCTTCCAATAGTTTTAAAGTGTTCTATTGATCAAAATCTTGCATTTCACTTTAAAACCTTATAAAATATAACATTAATTATGGTTTGTATAGTTGCAAGTACAATAAAATTACAAGGTGAAAACCTTCAGGGAGTTTATAATGTTATTTTAGAGGTTTCATGAAAAAATAAAATCATCTCATGCACTTTGGTGTGCTTTCTCTCACATCGAGTCCTTATTAGGGTTTTAGGAGGGTTTAAAGTGGTCTAAGTTCTTCAAATGATTATTCATAAATCCTAGGGCCTTAACTCCTGAAACAATGCCACAATTTTAAATTAAACAAACCTACTTAACTTTAACTAGGTGCTCATGTTCCCATGAAAATCCTCCATACATATCTAAGCATAAAAAATTAGTCTTTGAGTCTCTACCATGCCATTGGAGAGTAGTTTACCGTCCTAGACATTATTCATGAAAGTTGGAGACCTAAATAAAAAAAATGCTAGAATTTTCTAGTGTGAAGACCTATTTACCATCCCTAAAATTCAATGAGCCCCATGCACAAGATAAATGTCATACCAAGCAATAGAAATTCTAGTTTGAACTATAGTCATCCACCTAGAGATCTCAAGAAGGTTTTATAGGTCTAAATGGTCCTTTTCTTATCTTATCTTGATTATGGATGATATTTTATGACCTATTCCAACATTTCACACTTCCCAAGTCCCTTAGGTTTTCATAATACCCTCAACAAACCAATTTTATTCCACTATGTATATAGGTCTACACATGTAGTCTTAGGCTTACTAGGCCTAAATAAGACTTATCTACATTGTCACCTTTTATTGATTGTGAATACTATATAGAGGTTATACTATCACTATGAAATCAATTTTAAGTTATTTTATTCCCCTCATACCTCTATGTATTCTCAAAACATGCAAGTGTTCCTCACTTTAGGCAGGCAAGACTATAGGTTACTTAGCTAAGTGTATATAGGGTTTGAGTGCATCTTAGTTTTGATCACTTTTTTTTACCCTCCATTTAGATTATTTGACTTCAAATGAACTATTACACTTTTTCCATCTCTCCACACCCCAATTCTACTATTATACACTGCATCCACTTTTCAAGCTTGAAGACAACTTGATCTACTCAAACTAACCTATAGGTAGTTATTTTTGAGGTTTTGATTATGTTTGGAGTTCTAGGGAAATTTTCAAAAATCATTGATCATTCAATAGTCTTTTGTTACAATGTAAAAGACTCAGTGTATTGTTTTGAACCTTCACACTCTCTCAAGACCTCATATCTTCCTAAACACATTCTTCTCTTGCATATGTCTAATACATGGCTGTAGGTGGATATTAAAAATATTTTAGTATTAAGATATGACATCCATCATTCTAAAATAAGATATTGATACTTGATAGTATTTTATATTCATTCGAGACTCTTTCACATTTAAACCTAGCTTTTTGTAAGTTTGCTAGCATTTTCTTTTGCCTGACCATGCATGTTTTCCCTCATGCCCTGCCTATAGGTGGTGAATTGATAATCTTATGCATTAGGTCTTGAAAACACTTTTATCCATTGGTTTTAACCTAGATAAGTGTTGATATACTATATTGAATCCATTGTTAGGATTTCAAACCCTAATATTGATTCATCTTAAAAAACATTTCTCACAGAATGTAGACCTGTAGGTCTATATTTCTCATGTTTTAAGCTTAGAAAAGGTGCAAGTTTGATCTCTCTTTGGGTTTGATATTGATTCTACATTTATTCATCTCCTCTCCTCATGAGGTTAGGACCTTATCATCACTTTGATTATGCAGATAAGAGATTTTGAGACCATATTTGCATAGGCAACCCATAACACAGTCTTCAAGCATGGGTACCAATTGGAGAGATGGTATAGAGTAGTCAATCATGCTGAATGATCTTGAAAGAGATGGAAATATGATGAAAAATATGTGACCATCACTTGTATATACTAGATCCTTATAGAAACTTTCATTGCTTCAAGTGTATCTCTTGATCCAATAAAAGCAAGAGGAGGTAGCAAGAAAACATCAAGGATCTCAAGCTATGCAAAAAAATAAGGAGGAGGTAAAGGCAATAAAAAAGGCTCAAAAATATAAAAATTCCAAATAAGAACAACATATCAAAGAAGAACAATCCAAGTGTGTGGTTTAGGAACAGGCATCCAAAGACAAAGTCAAGACTAAAGTTAAGGCCAAGGCCAAGGCAGACATAGATGCCAAAGATAAGGATAAGATGGAATCCAAAGTTAAAATTGAAGCTAAAGTTAAGGCTAAAATTTAGATGAAAGCCAAATCCCAAGCTAATGTATATTCTAAGGCTAAGGCTGAAGCTAAAGTTAAACCCATAGAAAAAAGAAGCAAAAACCAAAGAAAAAGTGGAGTACACAAAACAAAATAAATTGGGACCATAAGGAGGTGCGTAGGATAAGTATTCATAGAAAAATTTCAAATAAATATCTAATGACTATGGGATGTTCTCACATCATCCACATGGTACACCACTTTTTCTCTTCCTTTGATACAATTCACTCCTACTCCTATAGTGATTATGACCACATCTATGTCCCTTATTATCACTATGCATTAAACATTTGTTGATATTGCCCAATTACCACTAACTAAGCAAAATGAAGGCATAAATATGTTTTAAAAGTCAATATCATATAAGGCTTCATCCTTGGAAAAATAAGTTTTCCATTTGCAAGATGAAAATGTAGAAATGAGTTGCTAGTTTATAAATGCACATCAATTGATTAATAACAACTACCCCAAAATGGTTATATAATTTCTGGGTGAATAGGTGATGTCTAAATAAAATTAGCTCATAGATTTATTGACATAACTCACAAAAGATTGGCTGGTTACATAATAGCTACAAACACTCTAAGCTCAAAGGTAGAATATAAAATAAAAAATAGAGGCAATTTGTGAGCTTTTAAAGGAGTACAAACATATTTTGGATACCATTGTGTAATAAGACAAATAAATAGCACAAGGTATGTGGAATTAGAGGTAACACCTTAATAATTCATTGGCTACCACTAACCTTGAGTTCACAACAATAACAAACAAGGCTAAAGTTATCAAGGATGATCAAACGACTACTTCTAATACAATGAGTAGTGCGCTCAGTCAATTACTAGATTCAAGGGATAGTACCATGCAAAAAATTTAGACTTGGCACATTGAGATTCTATGTAGTACATTTATTAGCTTCTAAGCTCAAAGTCATGCAAATTGATTAGATGAGCTAATACCAGATATCTAAATCAAATTATCAAATGCTAGAGCATTAATCACCATCACAGAAGATGTTCAAAAATTAATGGTGATTCATATCCTACTATGCATATTACTTACTATGGTGTGAGAAGTGATAATAGACTAGAAGATACTCAAGCAAGATCTCTCCTCGATTGATCTTTCCATTGCCCAACTTATGGGTGATCCTCAATTTCTTTTGCTAAAATAGTTGTAATAAGTGATAAAGTAGAAGAAGTTACATATAAAATTACAACCATAGATCTAGTAGTAAAAATAGCCTTCACCATCAGATTCTATGCAACTAAGTGGTTCATCTATAGCACAAGCAAAACCAACACATCAATAACCTATTGTGTAACCTCTTTAAATTATACCACCATCCACTCAGTAGGTAATGTGCACTCCAATTTTGTAGATTTCCTAAGTTTTACATAATTTTTTAGGATAGCTTTGAGCATTAGGAATAGGGATAGATTGTTTGAAAATTAAAAAAGGTTAGCCACTCGATTATTCTAGTCCATTGAAAACTTGAAAGTGTGGTAGGATAGTACATTACTTAGTTAAAAACTCAAAAGGGTGGATAAGTATTAAACAAAGGGTGAAAATTGGTAAATGACACTTGAAATGATAACTGTGACTCTTGTTTTTGGTTCATTCCATCAGCTTCAGAACATAATATCTTTCTAAAACTTTGTCTTCAGATGAGACAACAGTGTAAATCAAAAAAAGTGTTGAGTGAAGAACATGGATTACTAAAATCGTAGAGTATAGTTGATGGACACGTGCAAATTGATGATTTTGTATTTTGTATGTATTCAACCTATGTAATCATAAGGTTAGACAATAAAATATGAAAAGTCACTCTTTTTGGACATATGAAGATAAAACACAGTAAAACTCTAAATAACACTCAATTATAAATATATATGGTTCTGATGCAATAGAGATTAATACATATTGATTCTAAAAAGGTTTATCTATGTGTATTTTATCATTATGTTTTGCATAGTGAGTACTTTGTTTGTCTTAATCTATTAATTATATAAGTATATGCTAACTGTTAAGATTGTAATAAACCTATGTTGCTTTGTACATCAATCTATTTGAGTTGATTAATGAATATATTCAGTCTGAATATGGTATCAACTGTGTCCTTTTATTATTTATGCATAAGCTATTCTTGAACTAGCATGTTCTAAGGGGGTTTTAGGAATCTATGCTAATAACAAGTCTAGAATATTTTTTCTCTCTATTGGTCGGTACACTTATGATTTTTTGTCTAAAGAAAATTTGATTGACAAAGAAATTACTCAATTTAATATTTGATCATTCAAAATCCAACCTTAATTTGATGCTAGGGGCCTAATTCATAATATTCTTAGTTCTTCATATCAATGTCTACATCATTTTAAAGAATATTGGATAGACTGTGATGACGAGAAAGGTGTAAGAATTTGTGATTATTCATGATTCAATCTGGAATAGGTAATTGTATTTGACATATTGGAGATCAAGAAAAATATAGTAAATGATGAAAATACATTGGATCTCATCTATGATAAACATGGAATTGAATCAAAACCACTTCCAAGATTAGATTTGCACAAGAAAGAATCTACTTCACTCATCGACATAACTTAGGGTGTGCTAAATAGAACTCTTAAATGGTTGGAAAACAAAGGCATCAATGTTGATAAAGCATTATTTCCTCCTTCTATGAAGGAGACTAGATTAGGAATTACTCATTTACAACATCAAAGAAAGAAAGGGACATCTTCAGTAGTAGGAATTAATAGGGATTCAAAAGAAATAGAAGTAGAATAGAAGTTGAAGGTATCACATAAGTTGTTCCAGTGAAAAAACCACTTAAGTTGAAAATAAGAAGATTCTATGAAAAAATCCCAAGTAATCCAAGCATTTATATTCAGAAGAAGTTCCTCTTGATAGTCTTTCTCAACCTCAAACTTTGGTAACCGGCACTACACACTAATTTTTAGCTTATAATATATCCTTACTATTTTATTATTTTTTCCCTTCTCAATCTAATACTTTTATATCATTGTATTTTGCTCAAAATGTTGAATTACCTATTAAACCCTCTCCCAAGACTCCAATTTATACACTAGGAAAATAAGAAGGTGAAATTGTGTTAGAGGGGTCCCAACATTTAAAAAATTCTCTTCCTCCTAAATCTCAAAAAGAATCCAACAACACTTTTGTGCAACAATATCCTAATGTAGAAGTTATTGATTGGTTAAATGAAGTTGTGAAGAAAAGGAAGAATATTGAGCATCCATAAGAAATTGATTTCAACATTTTGACAACTGTCCATCCTCATGTGATAAATAAATATAAAACAATCTCAAGAATAATCATAGATCAAAAGGGAGATAGATATGTAGAATTAGTAGTTATTCTAGTAGAAAAAAATGAAGACAATGTTTAAGCTTCATGTCATCAAATTAAAAAGGTTCATCTAGGGAAAGTTAGAAGGGAAGGTATGAAATAAACTGTTCAATATGTAATTGACACATTATTTAAGAAAATGGACCAAGATAAAGTAACTAAGGAATAATTTAGAGAAAAAGTTGAAAAATTAACGTCTATGGTTTATAAATTAGTAAGGCCTATTAAATATTTTCATTCTATTGTTCGTTAAATTTTTGATACTTAGACACTAAATGTTGTAGAATAAATTGGCCATATGGGTAAACCAATAAAAGAATGGTCTGGGAAGCTTCTAAAACAAGGCATCACTACTCTTCAAACAATAATGGTCATGTGTTCTGAGATATAATTAGAATACGATCAAACAAAAAAAATTAAAAACAAATATGAATAAGAGGTACAAAAATGGAATGAATTGCTTTCTAAGTTGTAATAATTCCATTTTACCTCTCCGAATGACATTATCCAAGTAAAGGTTATCCAAAAATAGGAAGTTGTGTACATAATCAAGTTTTTAGGAACTATTAAATTCAGAGTCTGCATTGTTAAAGAAAGTGTCAATAAATTTGGTGACTCTAAGTCAATGGGAGGTGACGATCTCCTCAAAATACTAGGAGGGGTAGCAAAATTGAAATGCAGACTCACTGATGATAATGGGAAGCTAGTTTCTAAGAGACCCTTATTGATCAATTTAAGAAAAATATTAAAGAGATCCTAACTATAAAGTCTACATTAAATTGTGATTCAATTCAAACATTGGTCAAGTATCAGAATAATTAAAAAAATCTCAATGCAATACTTAAGATATTGCAAGGAATAACATAAAAGATGATGGACCTATATTGTGATACAGAAATAACTTATACATATTCAAATGGTCTAGATGAAGAAAAAGTGCTAGAAATCATAAAAATGTTCAATGAATATCAAAAGAAGAAGCCACAACCTGATAAATAAGAGGTCCATTTGCTCATCAGTGAAGATGATACATATTAATTCTACATTAGATCTTGATCTTCCCCCTAGACTTGTATTTATCAATTCATTATTGTAATTGCCATTGCACTTTCTTGTATTAGTTAATTCACACATTGTAATGTATTCAAATGTACTAAGTCCTTATTATAATTTTGAGTTGTGCAAATCTACCAATGCACTTTTTCAAGTTATGAAAAAAATTCATTATACTTTTGCAAGTCATATGAAAACACCAATGCATTTTTGCAAGTTATAAAAATTACCTAACGTGTTTTTGCAAGTTTTAAGTTATAAAAATTAGATAATGTGTTTTTACAAGCCCCTAAAAAGGTAAAAAAAGGTGGTTACAATCTGTAACCACCCATTTAAACCTATAAATTTGAGTTAGAGGCTCATTTGTATGGGTTATTGATAATGAAACTTTTCGCCATACCTTTGAAAGAGGATATTGTATCAGAAACTTAAAAAAGATCAATACAAAGAGATTTTACAAACTTTGTGTTTAAAATTTCTTCGTAGAATATGTATTTTATACTATCTACTTGTATTCAAATATTTGATTCAAAATAGTATTTCAATTGTTATAAATTGGAAGTTTTATTATAATATTTATTTTTGAACCTACATTTATTATTTCTATTTTGGTGAAGTCTTGGTGAGATAAAAGTAATATTTTGGTTATTTTTATTAGGAAACACAAAATAATCATTTGTTTCTATTATCAATAGTAAGTGATTATTTGGTGTAGATTGTGTGTTCTTATGAACATAGAAATGTCTTTCCTACCTATTAAATGAGAAAGACTTCCTTTTGTAAAAAATATCCTCCTTAAAATTTCTAGAAGGTTTCAAATTTTAGCCCTCTAGATTTGCTAACCATTTCTATAGATAAATCTTCTTAATTTTCTCTATATATATATTCCTTTCTATAGCCTTTTCATACTTTTTGGTCAAAAGTAATACCCCATACAAAATACAATTTTACAGTAATTTTTTTGCCTTTACCACACTTGTTTTGGTTTTCAATAAAGCTAGCTTTGCCTGATAATAGGAGAGAGACTTTATCCCATGACTATTAATGACAAACATCCATTTGTCCTCTCGACAAAATTTCATACCAACACTACCATGACTATATTATTTAGGACATGAGCTTTTTGTAATATATCCAGATAATCTATATGCATATTAATTTAAACCTCCATTTTATCCTTTTGGGTGCTCAAGTACACATCATATCCTCCATTTACTCATAGATGGATATTCATTGTGCATGTTTTTACTTACAATTATTATGCAAAAATATCATCTTATCCTATTCTACTATAAAAGGTATGCAAATTAGGTGGTTGCATATTTTAGTTTTTCCTTCATCTTCTCAACTTGCTCTTTGTACTTTGTTTGATTGGTCTGATTTTCTCATAGGAATGGCCCCAACAGTTCCTCATTATACTCTTTTTTGGACTCAAATTTACATAGGATTTTGTCCACCATGGCTCATGCATGGTGATGCTGGAGCATCATCAAGGTCAATGCAAATTTTAGTTTGATAGGTCAATCTTTGGTTTGGTAGGACTTAAGAAGGATTAAAAGGTTATGTTTAGGTGTTTGAATCCTTTTCATGCTTCGTCATCATTGGATATAAGTCATTTTAGTATAGTTTTAAGTTTCTCATCAAAATTGCAAATTTAAATATTTAAATTTGTTGTTAAGGGTTTTTATGCATTGTAAAGATTTAATCTTTATGCAAGGGATCCTTAGGGTCAAATTACCTATTGTAATTTTTTTTGAATTAATATATCAATTTTAAATGTATTCAACCATATATTAACCCATGATAAGGTGTATGTAACATAGGAGAAGGACAAATTTAACATGTTTTGATAAGTCTTAGGTTGGTTGAGAGATTATTGTTTCATGAAACAAGAAGAAGAAAAGTTTAGACATTAGTTAAGAAGTGATAAACCTTTGAACCATCATAAGAGGAGAATAATAAGGTAATGAAATTAAAGATAAAGTCTAATTCTGTAGGTTATTGTAAGAAGGGTGCTGATGGTCTACAAGGCCTGTAATAGTTGTAAGAGTATATATGTAAATTTTCAAAAACAAGTGAATGAAAAAAGGCCTATTATGATTGTTGATGTATTCTCAAACATATTAAACATTTAAGTAAATGTTATTGAGTGTTGTTTTATCTTATTTCATGTTTTTATGATGATCCATAAGCTATAGGGTCTAAGAAACAAAGTTTTGTCTAACATAGTTTGAGGAAAGGGAATGTTTTCACATACTTTTGTCATTGATAAGGCTAGAGGGTGATTGACAGAGTAAAATAAGCATAAATAAGTCTCAATATAATTTAAAATAACCTTTTATAGCCATTAAAAATTAATTTTTCTCTAAATTTTTGTCTCTTGGGTCTGCATATATAGTCTTGACTGTGACAATAAAAAAGAAAAGGTAATTTATTTCACTTTAAAGGTTGATCAAGCATGGAAATGCATTAATAGAGAAAGAGGGAGGTACAAAGGTGTTTTTTCAATATAAAAGAGTTAAATATACTAGATAAATTTATAATTTTCACTTCCTATGTGCTCTCGGGTCTTGTAATAGGTCTTAAACCCTAACCTAAGATTTAGAGAGTAAAAAGTCACATATATTTTGAATGATCAAACCAAAACTCGTCAAAATTTGTAGATGGATTAAATAAGGTGTTTCATAGGTGGTCCAAGTGGTATTATATTTTTAATATAACCATAGAAAGAAATATTAAGGTTTTATAGGTCTATAGACTTGTAAACAAACCTAAAACAAGGTTTAGTGATAGTTTTTTAAATCTAAATGAAAATTCAAGATGTAGAAGATTGTAAATCCTTTTTCTTGGCATGTATGATATAGGAAAAAGTTTATGAATACCATTTGATGAACTTTAAAGTTTGAATTGTGATTCATAGTCCCATAACAAAACATATCAAATTTAGAAAGATAAGGTCTCAAGATTGTGAGTTTTGATTTCTTGTTAAAGGTCTATAAGAAGTAATATTGTTAAGTGAGAAGGTATTTAAATAAAGTGAAATCACCTTACTTGAGTACAAGAAGAAAATTTTTAGAGTCCATACCTAGTAAATGAGGTTGTAAGCTATAAGCCTAATTGCCATGGCCTATAAAGAGACCATTTTTTATGTTAATGCAACATTTAGGTTTAAGAAAAGTCAAGGATCAATATTTTGAGTTAGAGACCTATAAAAAAATGCAATAACCTGTCGAAGCTTAAAGAGACCCAAAAGTTGATAAAATTATGTTTTTTTTAAATTAAAGAATCAATATGAAATTGAGGATAAACCTATAAATATATTGTAGACCTATTAGATAACCCAATTGTAGAAGAAGCCTACTTACATCAATTTTAGTATCAGAGCTTAGCAAAAGCTATTGGGAAGTGTGAAATAAATAAATATAAGAGTGAAGAGTTTGAAGGTGATTTAAGAAAAGAGAAGCTGAGAAAGGTTCTACAGTCTTATAACCCATTGAGGCTTAATAAAGTGAGAATACAAGCACAACAAAGTTTAGAGAGAAGGAATCCAAGGTGAAATAGACTTGGAGGTGAAATCTAAGGTGAATCAAAATTTGAAGTTCAAAAGACCAAGTAGAAACTATTGATGCATTTTTTATGCTCACCAAACCATGAATGAGGTAACCTCTAACATTTTGGGATCTCTATGGAGGTAAACTCCACTCTAGGGCACAAGTTACAATTATGTGTTAAAATAAATGGGTCATGAAATATTCAATTTGGGCATGTAGGTTTTTAAATAAATGTGTATGGATGGGTAAATATTGAAAGAGACCAAAATTTTATTTGGGTTGGATAGGTGATTGTCTAAACTATGATGGGTAGGCTTGAAAATAAACTCAAAAGGAAAGAAGGGTAAGGTAGAAAAGGAATTTATGATTAAAGAATGTTATCTTCTTCAAACCAATCTTGAAGAGGACAAGGGTTTGAAACTAATGCTTGTAGGTAGCTATGATAATAAGCTAACCCACAAACATAGTGAGGAGTCTAAGGGAAAAGGACACATTTAACTTCTAGATTATGGCCAAAGGTTGCTATCACCAAATATTATTGTTGAAAAATCAAAGTGAGAGATTATGACTAAAACACTAAGAGCAACTAATTCTATTGTTGAAAAAACTAGGAGGTTGTATCAAAAGAGACCCTTCTACATAATTTAAAGTCACTCAATAACCTTGCTTAAATATCATAATGTATGTCAATTCAAAACTAATTGTTGATAATTCTAATTTAGACAGAATTCAGTAATCAAGTAAACAAAAAACTTCAAAACTGCTATTGTATAATGAAATATTGAGTTTTAGCTTTGAAATAAATTCACAATCAAATCATAATAATATGAAGGATAAACTCATATTACACAATTACATGACAATCCAAAGATCCCTTCTTGTATTGATAAAAATTTCTTCTCTCTCTTTGAAATAGAAAAATTACAAGTATATATAGACTTGGGAAGGGGTTGCCTCATTCTCAAAATTCTTCCAAAATGGGAGGTACAAGTGAATAATTAGAACCAGAGTATTAGTTCTAATTTAAAGCAGACTTTGTATATATAATTCATGATGTCCAAAATTTTATTTTTAAAATGAGATGCATATTAAAAAATCATACATGTGCATATTAAAAAAATATAATTTCAATACTCATATGCATCATGAATAGTCTATAAATGGAAGGAAACCTTAGTTTACATACATTAAATCTTATGCAAAAATACATAATCATTATATGTGAAAAATAAGGTTTACTCATCATCAGGGCTTGCATGTTTAAGGAAGCAACATGCATTGTAGTTGATAGAGCAAAAGTAGTAGGCAGATATAAACTTGACATAACTGCCATAACCTATTTCTTCATTTTCAAGTCTTGATAATGTTTATATGCAACATCATATTGAGATATGATTATATATATGTTTAGAATGGATGGTCTGTGCACTCTAGGGACTTCCATTAATAGGTGTTCATGCTTTTCCTTTAAATTTATGAACTCCACCTAGAAGATTTCAATTTCAATTACATTCTTTCTAGCAAAGCTGATTTCCTGTTCAATATCTTCCAATGTACTTCCTTGAAGACCCTTCTTGAAGTTTATAACTGTATGCTTGAGTAGCCTATACAAATTAGCCTTGTCTATCAACTTTCTTAAGGGGTATCTTACTTGAGACAACTCCAATTATTGTAAAAAATTTAAAACTTACCTATAGAAAAGACAATCGACATGTAAATGCATTGGCAAGTGCCACATATTTAATTTATATTAACATCAATGATGATCAAGCTATTTTCATAATTAAATGATTACAATCGCCATCAATATCAAATTCAAATTTGATTGCACTATTTGTCTTATCCACTACATGTAGTTCTGCAATTCCAAAATGGTTCTCTGATATCTATAAAATTTTAAACAAATCTATTACACTAGACATTTTTTCACAAAATGACAAATGCAAGTTACACAAACAAGCACTCCATCATGTAATCATTGGTGGAGACCTTTTTAAATGATCCTTCGATGGACAATTGATTCAATGCTTGACTTCAGTAGAAGTCAAAATTGCTCTTACATGAATACACGATAATGAGTGTGGTGGTCACTTTAGTGGAAAGGCCATATCACATAAATTGCTTCTACAAGGGTAGTAATGGCCCACCATGGAATATGAATGTTCACAATACGTAAAGATATGTGATAAATGTCAATGACACAGTAACCTAAAACATGCACCATCAAAACAATTACAACTTACTGTCTTTCTATGGCCATTTATGTTATGGGGATTTGATCTTATTAGAAAGATTAACCTTGAATTTGCTGATGGACATAAATTCATCATCACAGCCACAAAATATTTTACCAAGTGGGTGGAATCCATTCCATTTCAATCTACCATAAGGGAGGACATTTGTAGCCTCCTCATGACTCACATTATTTCATGCTTTGGCCTACCCATAACTATCATTTCTGATAATGGAACATCGTTTAAGAACAAAAATATCAAGAATTTTTTCACAAAATATAAGATTAAACACACATTCTCCACTCCATACTACCCACAAGGAAATGGTCAAGCAAAGGCTACCAATAAAATCATCAACAACATTTTGAGCAAAAAAATGATCAAATTTGGAGATGATTGGCACAATCAACTAGTTTTTGCATTATGGGCTTATCACACAAGTATTCGTATGCCCTTAGGATCCACTCTTTATTCACTTGTTTATGGCACATAAGCAATTTTACCATTGGAATTAAAAATCCTATCTCTCTTTGTATCCCTTAAAGGTATCCTCACTGATGACTAGTATCATGAAAAACATCTACACTAGCTCAAGCAATTAGACCATACACGCATTCAAGCAGTTAAAAATATTAGAATCTACCAGAAACATATATAATGATACTACAAAAAACAAATTCACACCAGAGAATTTGACTTTAATTATCTTGTTCTCAAAAAAATATTTTCAATGTCAATGCCAAAGAAGAAACCAAAGGAAAATTGAAACCGAATTGGCTAGGTTCATACCTCATTACCAAAAAGCTTAGCCCTAAAGTGTATCATCTACCCTCACCTGAAGGAAAAAAACTCAAAAATACAATGAATATTATGCATCTACGTAGATTCCATGCATAGTATTTCATTACACACATTATTTTATACATAGTTTCCTTTCAACTTACTTGTACATAGTTTTTCAAAATTACTTGTATATAGCTTCTTTTCAATTACTTATACATAGTCTTCATATGATTGATTTTACATAGATTATATTCAAAAATATCAAAAATAATATAAAATTTTAAAATACAAAAACAATATAATAACTCAAAATACTAAAAACATTCAAAAAAAAAAAACCAAAAGCATTTCAACTGTATGCATTATCCATGCTTTACATTTCTACTACCATGCTAAACTTACATTTTATGATATTGTTTATCAATTTATCTACATTACCATGCTTCACTTGATATTTTTTTAGTGTGTACAGTGACACCTAGATCTTTGATTGCTTCACTCTACCCATTAAGGGGGTATCTTACTTCTACATTGAAGACATACATCAATATATTTACCCATTGGGGGCATCTTCTACATAACTAGACCATCCAGGTTACGTCATTCTTACACCACACACTCTAGTTATCGTGATGATGTACATTACTTACTAGCTCACATAGACTACTCTATCGACATTCACTAGTATATAGTACTTGTGTATTTATTAACATCTACCTAGTCTTGTACTACATATTTTTCATACTTTCACTTCTTGCTTTGATTAGTTAGATGCGATTGTATTTCTAGAATTTACATGCCTTCCTTTTTTGCTTTGTGTAGCTAAATGTGATTGCATTTCTCAATTCCTATTTTATATCTTATGTGTACCTTAGGACATTTGTCAATGTCCTTTGATTCTATTCTTATGTGTGCCTTAAGACATTTGCCAATGTCTTTTGCTTGTACTCTTCTATGTGCTTGTGGCCCTCATGCCAACCTTGCTTATTTTCAATTGTATGTGCATGTGGAATTTGAACATGTCTTGTATGCTCACTTTCCCAGTTTGAGTGAAATGTACCCATGTCCCTTATTTGCTTGGCCCCTTGACCACTCTTGTATACTTCTTGCTTTTTGCTTGTAATGACATGATCCATATCACGAATTATCTTGCTTTCTTGGATACCATGATGGACATCATGCTCCATCCCTCCTTGAAAACTAAAAACTAACTAGACTTTTTAGTTTCAGGTCAATACATTGCACACAAAATTACATTATTACATCTATCTAAGCATACCCCTGTTGATCTAACAATCTTCAAAATAAACTATGCTATATATTCAGACTTGTTCTCAATTGTCATTGTTATATAATTTATTTCATAGCATAACACACTTGTAGGTCTATTTATTGTGAGGAAAATCATTAAAAGATCATCATTCTTACTCTCAGAAGAGGGGCCAACAAAAAGGGGTTTTGTCACAGAGATCAAAGCCCTCTACCAGTCAAAAATCAGTTTTCAAAACACTCAAAATAACAATCAAAGTTTAAACCAAGTAGAATAAACTAGAAAATAGTGATGATTACATAATAATAATCATAATCAACAAAGGACAAGAGCACTGGACCTGGACAACAGCACTGGACACCAAGGTGTCTTGTTTTTGGTGCTTCTATCCAAATAGAAAAAAACCCAAATTTAACAAAAATAGATAGAAAGGTAAGTTCAGTTATAATTTTATCATCTATAGTTTAGATTAGATTCAGTAGTTTTAGTATAGTTTTCCTCAAAGAATCTATATATCGGGGGCATCATACATGGCATGATGGCTCTTGCTTCTAGTTTTAGATAGGGCAGTTGGTATAACTTCCAAATCAGAATCCATGTTACAAACACTAGTGATTAGGGGTAATGTGCATGGCACATTTGACTTCTTTTATTTTTTAGCTTAGTACATTACCTAGGTATTCTCAATAGTTACCTACCTTATTATATATGCAGGTGGTTGACATCATTTCCAAATAGATTCAACATAAGCCTAGTTCCTAGTTTTAGAGTGGCTTTCATAAAATCCTAATCTCCACCTCTTAAAATGGCCAAAATTGGCTTAGTTTATAATATACATTCAGATATCCATGCCATATTATCAAAATTTAGAGCATTCATGGGATTTAGGATTTGTCTCATATGACGCACATCCATATCGATATCAGTTCATAGCTTCACTTAGTGAGAAATGATAGATCCAAAGGTTTATCTAGCCTTTGTATTCTTGAGCTACCTACTCAAAGGGATTGGACACATAGTCTAAACATCAATTACCACATACATGATCACATAAATTCACTTAGTGGGCGATGATGGAGCCAAAGGGCTAGTCTTTGCATTCTTGAGCCACTCTCAAGGAATTGAACACTCATCTCTATTTATGATATTACTCTTGGTACAACACATACCCAACATTACTTAGCACCACTCAAAAACACTCAACATCATAATAGGATTTGTATTGGTTGATCCGGACAACAATTCAGATGACAATTCGGGTGATGGGTCCACCCCAATTGATGGCAGAACTTCTGGAAGCCATAACTTTTGCACCATAGCTCTAATTGACTCACCATTTAAACCATTGGAAAGCTAATAATGAGGGGAACATCGTGAGATGGAATTGATCTTTGCTCAATGAAGTTTGACCCCCTAAAACCCAATGGAAGTGTCCTAAATTTTAATTTTAGTAGTGGAGTCTGAAAATAGTAAGTTTCTAAAAATAGTAATTCCTCGAATTCTGTATTGTTATAAATCATGTAAGTCAAACCAATTCATCTCCCTCGAGATTGGTGACCTTCCACATCCTCCCCAAACCTTAAAAACATGTATAAATGAAGATGTAACTCAAAATAGAAATCAAACATCTCTTCTCAGAGATAAGCATATGTTTAGGTCTGAAATTTTGATCAATAAAACATCTCTTATCAGAGATAGCATTTTTGAATTGTTTTGTTCTTGTTTCTTGAATTATCTTTCAACCAAAGCTTTCAAGTTTTGGATCAGTGGTATTAGAGTAGTTTTTCTTTAGAGTGTATGATCTCGAGGATGAGGTCTGATTATAGGAAGCTTTGGTGGAAAATAGAACTAGTAGAATATCCACCTATTCGCTCTAAATGACTTCAAATGGCAGACAAAACCGAGGCATCTGATCCTTTCAAAGAAATGGTGAATGAAGCCCTCCAACAGAAACAAGTGAAAATGCTACAACAATTCACTCAAATTCTCTAACAAATCTCGATAGGAGATTCTAGCTCCTCATCCGCACCTGCACATCCTTTCAGTGCCCCAACACCCTTCAAGCTTCAGGGGAATTTTGATATCCCTACATTTGAAGGCAAAATCAATGCTGATGTAGTAGAGAATTGGTTGGATCAATTGTCATCTTATTTTTCTATAAATAAATTTACTGATAAAGAGAATATTACTTTTGCTCTTCTGAAAGCATCATTGCCTATCAAAAAATTGGTGGGAAGTGTACAAAAAGAGATTCAGTGCAGATGATATTGGCCTTGACATGGAACCTACATGGGATGATTTCATAGATGCTATAAAGGAAGAATACTACCCCATTGGAGCATATGACGATCTATATATAGAGTGGCAACAACTTCACCAAGGTAAGGCACAATCTATTTAAGATTACACTGACATTTTTCATTCTTTATCTGCGAGATTGGGCATCCAAGAAAGTGAGAAACACAAGGTTCTCAAATATTGTGGCAGAATACAATGATACATATGGGAAGAAATGGAACTCTTCAATTTGGAAACCATCAATGAGGCATACAAGTTCGTAATGAAGATTGAGCAGAAGCATGGAAGAATGAATATAAAGAATCAGTCTTCAAAATGGAAAAGTGACAAAGAAGGTCAAACACAAGGCCAAAATTGGAAGTAAAAGGAAGGAAAGACTTGGAAGTGGTGTGATTATCATAAATCTGGAACTCACTCCAAAGAAGAATGTTGAGCTATCAAATCACTGCTTTCTAAGTCACAATCCTCAACATCTACTACTCTACCTCATACAGGCCTTGTAGCTGAAGAGGTTAAAGAAGAAATTGTAGATGCTGATCCTAAATCCATTGTTGCTTCATCACAGACACATGACGAGATGCTAGATGACAAGGAAAGGTTGTTTCACTCTAACTTATGGGTGAAAGGTAAGCCTCTACATTTAATTCTTGATAGTGGAAGTCAAAATAATTTAATCTCTACTAATTTTATGAAAATCTTATATTTGTCCATGAAGCCTCACCCAAAACCATACAGTATTGGATGGTTGAGTCCAGGGAGAAACCTCCGTGTCACCCACCAATGTCTTCTCTCATATGCAATACAACCTTTCCAAGATGAGGTCTTATGTGATGTGGTCAATCTAGATGTTTGTGATGTACTCTTTAGTCAGCCATTCATGTATGATCGACATGGTATATATGAATCAAGAACTAGAAGGATCACTCTCACTCTTGGAACATGGTGCTACAAGGTACCAAAAGTACCACCTTCTACATCTGTCTCTCTGATTAGTGCCAAGAAATTTGTTCTCATGGTGGTCAAGCCATAGGAATCCAAAAGGGTCAATGTTACAGCCATGACTACACAAACAACACAACAATAGAAGCAGATATATACTGAGTTGAAGAAGTTCATAGCCTTTCATCCATAGACTGATGGTCAGACAGAAATGGTGAACAATTGGGCCCTGCATAGTTCCATAAATCACAGTCCCTTCCAAGTATGCATCGAGAATCAAATAGAAGTACAACTACCACACTTGATTAAAAATATTGATGTAATGGGGACCATTGCTTCTCAAGGAGGGAGGAATGATCTGGACTAAAATTCAGATGACAATTCGGGTGATGGGTCCACCTCAATTGATGGCGAAACTTTCAGGAGCCATAACTTTTGCACCGTAGCTCCAATTAACTCACCGTTTGAACCATTAAAAAGCTAATAATGAGGGAAACATTGTGAGATGGCATTGAGATTTACTTAATAAAGTTTGACCCCATAAAACTCAATGGAAGTGTCCTAAATTTCAATTTTAGTAGTGTAGTCTAAAAGTAGTAAGTTTCTAAAAATAGTAATTCCTCGAATTCTGTATTGTTGTAAATCATGGAAGTCAAACCAATTCATCTCCCTTGAGATTGGTGACCTTCCACATCCTCCCCACACCTTCAAAACATGTATAAATGAAGATGTAACCCAAAATAGAAAATTAGACATCTCTTCTCAGAGATAAGCATATGTTTGGGTCTGCAAATTTGATCAATAAAACATCTATTATCAGAGATAACATTTTTGAATTGTTTTGTTCTTGTTTCTTGAATTATATTTCAACCAAAGCTTTGAAGTTTTAGATCATTGGTTCACATACCTAATGATTTATATTCATTCCTTTCTCTTTCTCTCTCTTACCTAACTTTAATACATTTTTATTTTAGATATAGTGTATCTAGTAAGAACTGATCTAGTCTTTGTTTTCTCTCATAGATTTATACTTCACAATGTGCTCTCTCTATACACAACTTAGCATCACATATCTTCATGGGATTCACCCTTCTAGATAAGTTTAGGTACGCTTTCTATTTTTCCTTTATCCTAGTATTTCACTTTGTTGCATCACTAGAATAAAGGGGGGGGGGGTAAATATAGTCACATAAAATATCCAAATTGGTAGTTTGAGTGTGGCTTGTGACACCATATCCATAGGTCTTTCTTTCATACTCTTATGACACCTCTAAACACCTTTTTACTTTTTCTCAGTCATCTATAGCCTTCTAGATAATCATTCTAACTTAGCTAGGCTCTATTTCCCAGGCCAATTCTATCCCCCTAGATCTTGAGCCTATAGCATAGGAGTGTCATACCTAGACTATAGATTTGGAACTTAGGGTGTCTCATTTTTGACACTCCCATATAATCACATTTCAAGCCCAAATGGTTATTTTTATCTGATTTCTATCCTTCATCATGTCAGCCTAGCACAAATACATCTAACCCATGATCAATAATTCCCTATAAAAGTCCATCCAAAGGTTATTTGCAAAGGGAGGTGACAAATATTACAAAGAAAGGAATAATACAAACAAACCACTAAGGAAAATTTCCCTATTCTCTACATACAATCACCCAACACATTTACAAACATATTCAAACCCTCACATCAGTCCTTAGCCACCTCAAGCACTCTCAATATGGGATTTTTTAAATTCACATTACACTATTCCACAAAGCACATCAAGTAGGAGAACTACATATGGCTTGATCCCTCTTTGGAGTATTAGTATGTAGGCAATGTGCCCATACAAGGGGTGTGGATACATATTCAGTGTATATTAACTAACTAACCCCCTTTCTTTCTCAAGTTTTATCAAGCATAATGAAGGTCTAGAGTTTCAAGATTAAATTATCTCTATAATGAGCTCTGTTGACATTCAACACTTAATATTTCATAGACAGACTCATACAAAGATAGTGAACAAAACCCAAAAAATTCATATCTCTATGACTAGTTTAGACATAGCAGTAGGAGTGGACTATAACATTGAACCCTAAATTGTCTTGTTTTTTATGCTCATATCCTTTCACTGAATGGAATCTAGATTATGATTTGTGATACTATCTCAATCCTATACAACCAGTTTCAACCTCTATCTCAACCATGTCAGTATAGTTTTAAGCTAAGTTATATTTCTCCTTATTTATTACTATTTTTAGAAAAGTTTAAAAGACACAATGAATTATATAAATCAGTACTGCAATTATTGAAATATTATCTATCGATTTATTATTCCAAACCTTTAACTAAAATAAGAATAAAATTACACTATTCCCAAAAAAATTAAATCACCAATCAAGCTTTCGGATCAAGGCTTGTTCATTAGATACCTAATCTCTAGCTTCTTGGGTTTTAATGACTACCAGGTCGAGGGCATTAGCTACCTCTAGTGGAGTCATCAAGTCCAAATGGTCGAAGGCCTTATTGGTGGCATAAGGCACAAGGAATTTTAATCTCTTCTCATCTTCCTTCAAATAATTAAATAATTTAATTGTCTCAACTAAATGGGGAGACATCTCAATTTTATTTATATTAATAGTGTCAATAATGTTGTACAGCCTACAAGATTCATTCTGGACATCATCCTCTATCTCATTGGGAACATGAATAATTTTTTGTTGTTCTAGCACTTGATTTAACTCCTATTGAATCTCTTACCTAGTTTGTTCAGTGCCTCTATGGAGTTCCATCAAGGCTTCAGTATGCTCCTCAAGGAAGCTTTAAAATATTCATTGTAAGGAGACTCCCTAGTTCTCATATTCTTCCTCTTAGATAGGGAAAATACATCATGTCTTTCCTCAAGGATTAATCCCTTACCAGATTCTTATAATATTTTCATTTTCTTAACCCTCTAGATGGTAACTGATGACTTATCAAAAAAAGAATTCATAGTGGGGATCTCTTTAAACACCAGATTGGATCTTTGACATGCCTGGGCTTTCAACTCTATTGTCCATTAGGGAATCACCAATTCACTTGCATAAACTGACTGAGTATCTTGGGAAGTGGATTTTAATAAAATGCCTACTGAGTATAACATTAATGCTTCTACATGAAGTGGGTTTGGCAAAGATGAAAAAATGATTTTTTGCCAATCTAAATTTCCAAATTGAGGCATGGGATGTGTAATTGTACTTCTCGTGACCCTACTCTTCCCTATGATTACACACCAACTCACATGAAAAATAATGAACCTATTCATCCCACTTTGAAACATTTTCCACTTGTTTGGACCTATCTCACATCATATTCTTACCCTCCATACATCCTTAGTCTATCTTGGCCCTTTCGCACGTAAGACAGACCCTCTAGGGACCACCTAGGGCCTTTTGAGAGCTTGTTAACAAACCTAGGCCATTATTTAACCTAGGTTGAGGCTTGTGTGAAGTAAACCCATATCCTAGGCCACACATTTCCTTAATAAAAGCTATGACCTAGGTAGAACATGTGCAAAAGTGCTTGTTTGGAATCAAATGGTCAAAAACATCTAGTTTTAGGTCTTTTGGTGGATTGGGGTTGGGATACATGGCCTATCTCTTCTCTCTCTACCCTCTCTCTTGATTATTATTCCCTTTTTTGACTCTCATGCCTTTTTTAATTTCTCTTAATTTATTCTTAGCACTCTTGAGCTTGATTGGAGATAAAGGATCCCATATGCTGCTACACATTTGCTTAGAGATTTTATTACTGCTCTCAATTATTCCTTCTTCTTTATGGCTTGCTTTCAAATTCTATATTTGGAATTGCTCCTAATTTTGGCACTTAGTTGGATCTCTTACACCATTGAAAGTTCTCACTTCACCTCCTCCTTTGCTCTTGGCTTTTGGTTTGGACCTCAACTTGCACATAACTTGGTCTTTTTTTTATATACACCTAAATTTGGCCACCAATAACCTCCAATCAAGATTTTGACCGATTTCCACCTAAAGTGCACAATTTAACCTAAAAACACTAAAATGCATTGAAGAGTTGAAATTGATATATTCAAGTGCTGATTTTGGCTAGAGTATCATTAAATGGGGCAATGCAATTTATGGGCCAGCTAACTTTGATCATATCATTCTAAGTCAAAATGCCAATTGTACACCTGGATGCTTTAGATTAATCTTTCCTATTAAATATTTTGAACAAGACACATGCCTTTGTTATTTTTTGTAAGTAACATCCTAAATGGGATAATGGAGTCAACATATCTGACATCACATTCTAATTCTAATCTAGTCAAAATTTAGACCAATAACAAGACATTCTGATCAATTTGAGTAAAATGTGCATAAAGTGCTTAAACATGCTTAAGAGCTAATTAATCCAAATCAAAGCCTAATTAATAATTCTATAGAAACTTATTGAAAACTTGTTTTTAGAAATGAATATTGAATATCTACATCATCAGGTGATCTTATTTCTTGGGAAGACATTCCTAGGCCATAAATGCTACAAATATCAAAATTCATGCCTCCCATGCCTCATCAAAGCCCACCATACCTCTTAATTTCTCCTCTATCCCAAATATTGATGAGCCTATTTATCAATTTTGTTTACAAAATTAGATAAATCCTTAGCCACACATCTTAATCTTGAGATGGATGGTTCAGGTTGATCCTGATCAATCTCAAAAATCTATAAATAGAAGGCCTTACCACATCATTTTTAAGATTAATTTGTATAAAGTTATAAAGCAAGATTGGTTCCAAAAGCTTCATGCAAAATAGTGTTACCATGATAAATTAATTCTAAGCTAAGCCAAAGCCAAAGGTGCCAAGGGGAGTTAGATGATAGCCAAGCTTCCATTGACAAAGACTTCATGAGCACAAACCGAGCAAGCCAATCGAAGCATACTCTTGGAGCATCAAGAAAGGTAAGGAATGTGTGTTTTATTACATTTTAGTTGTGTTTTATTCATTTTTTTTCTACACTAAGCTCACCCTAGTAACTACGCATGAAGATGTTAGTTTAGTGTGTTTTTGATTTAATTTCATTCACTAATATAATACTAATCTCCTCTTACTTAGTCAAATTCTTAGTTCACATAATGGCACACTCGGTGGGACCTTCCTAGCTTCACAAGAATGGTCACAAAGCTCTTTTAAGAAATCTATTAATCTTTTCCTTGAAGAATCTTGGAGTAAGGAGCCAAAAAGAGTAAAAAATATATGTAAAAAATGTTTTTCTAAAAGTCATGGGTTTATTTTGACTCAATCATGATATTGTTCTACAAGTAGCGAGATTGTTATTTAGACTAGCAGTATTGTGCTTAGCCATTTTTATTTTTAGACTAACTTTATGTTTCGTGTAGAGTCAATAATACTGCTACTAACTCAGTCATGAGATTGCTCTGTAACTCATGGGGTTGCTTAACCTAGTCATGATAATGTCTAATTGTTAGCAATTAGTGATAATACTGTGACTTGATAAGTAGCGAGATTGTCTTGCTACTAGTAGGATTGTTGTTTAGAGTCATGGTATTGTGATTAAACCACCTGTGGTTAAGTTATGATACCACAACTCTTATAGTTGTGAGATTATCCTACAAGTAGCAAGATTTCTCAAGATTTTGTGTCGGGTCTATGTCAAAGTTGTTTCCAAACTTGTTAGATTAAATCAAATCACATCATACCTTTATTTTAAGTCAAGCTTTTGACACCATTTGTACAAAAGCCCTAGTGTATGCCTATTTGTTTGAGCCTAGCTTTTGACTCTGCATTTGGAAAAAATACCTAGCAACTCAACTTTTTACTTTCTTAGTTTAGACCTTATTTGGAACACTTTGACCTAGACCTTTGACATACCGATTTTTATTCAAACACTTGACATTTTGTGCGTATGAAATTTTACATTAGACATTTGATGTCAAGATATTTTATGTCAAGTCTTAGCATAAATCATTTTAGAGATACATCTGCACTTTCATACCACATTGAAGATACAACTCCACTTTTTGACCAAGTTAGACCAAACTTGAACCATTTGTCCTTTGGATAGTTTTTTAGAATTTGTAGAACTCTAAACCTTTTTATTTTAGATATTTTATCATTTATGTGGATATGTCTCACTACACTTATGGTGGAGTCATGTACAATCCAACTTATGATAGAATTACCACACAAAATCCCACTAGGAACCCCTATAGCGAAAGATTTTCTAAAGAGTTTTATTATTATCCCTACAATACTTCATATGGGAAACATAGTCAAAATCCACAAAATCTAAATCAAAACCTTGATTGGTATGAAGAGGCTTGTGAGGAGGACTTTGAAGACCTAACTATAAATAATGTTATTTAGGATATGGATCCATACCCTTTTTGCGATAATTAGTACATAGAACACAGTCAAGAACCAACTTATGAGCCAACTCATGATTGGGATGATATGGTTTATGAGGAAGACTTAAATGCTTTGGTTTGTGCAAGTAATCAGGCTCTATCACATCATACAATTTCTATTCCAAGACTACACCATCACATTATTTTTATTTCAAGACTACAACATTGCACCATTTCTATTCTAAGACCTTGTTCTTTGGCTTGTGCAAGCAATCATGTTCCTCACCACCCTATTGTTACCATCTTAGGACTTTGTCCTTTAGCTCATGTAAGCAATCATGCTCCCCAAGGCCCTACCATTATCCAATCATAGACCATTCCTCATCAAGTGCCAATCCCATCCAAACCTCAACAGATCCAATCTTTCAAAGACCAAGCTATATTCAAAAATAGTATCTTCCAACTCATTAGAAACCAAGACCAAAATAACCAATCAATCTAAGATATTTTTGTTAAACCAACCATTTATGATAAGTCATCTTATGATAAATTTCTTATTGATCCTATACCAATTTTTGAAGAGTCTCACACTGATGAGATAGACTTTGTCGAGTCACTTCTTAATGGTTATAACTACCTTTGGGCAAATCATTACCTTGACTATGTGCCTATTTTTTAAGAGCCTCCTATTGATAAGCCAGTCTATAAAGAGTTGTCTCTTGACCTTTTTGCCATCCTAGAGGAGTCTCACTTTGACATACTAATTCTTGTGGAGCCCATTATGCCATCACAGGCTATTACTTGTCCAATACCAAATATTCAACAAGATATCATTATAACAGATTATCCATCAAATAAAAAATTAGAGTTAGGTTCTATTCTTAAAATGATATTGGATTTAGCATCAAAATCAAAATCAAAATGACATTAGTCTTAACTTCAAATTTAGATTCCCTTGAGTTAGAATCAGATTCAAAAGAATAATATGTTCATGGTTGTTATAACATTGGTTATGCATGCCTCATAGATCAATTTTAATACATTCATGATCCTTCTATAGTTTTTGAGGATGAGTAACTCAAATTTAACATGAGTTATCCTAGTATATTATATGAGGATTGTGAGGCCTTTCCCCATTCCATTACCATTTTATAGACCATTACCATCAATTAAAATAGCCATATTATTAACATTCCATCTCCCAAAACTATTGACTGGGATTGATAGACTCACACTTTGTTGAACTACATCCATGATGACATAATAGTTGAAGAAGAGCAAGGAGGCCAAGACCACATTCATATGGCATAAAAATACTCTCTTAGTGAAACCTTTTTAGAGGCACTAGGAGACAATCAAAGTCAAAACTCAACATCTTCTAGTGAAACTATTTCAAAATCATTAGAAGACAATCAAAGTCAAAAGTCAACATTCCTTAGTGAAACCTTCTCAAAGGTGCTATAGGAAAATCAAGACAACTTCATTGGTGAAAACCTCATTGAGGCACCAATAGCTGAGCACAAAAGTTCTTTACTGCTTGATGAAGACAAAATCAAAGATCAAATCAAAATAGCTTCCAATCTACAACCTAATCAGATGGTAGCTACTCTCAAGGTCAAACAATAACAAAATTTGGTCTTATTGAGAAAAAAAGTCTTTGGCCCCACTAAAACCAAAGTTATGTTGAATTTGGCATCAGTAACATTACATGTGACTGAAAGTCTTGATCTTCATTTGTTTCCCCACCATTACACTTTCTATTATCATTTGTCATTCCATTTCACAATCAAACCTACCATCTATTATTTGTCCTTGTTTACCATCCATGACCACAATTTAGTTTATAGAGAATACAAGAGTACATTGTCTCAATATTTGAAGAAATCAAAATCAATGACCAATAAAGATCACAAAAGCATTCTTGACAACTAAATCTACATCAATTTCTTGATAGAGCAACTATTCAAACGAGGTGTGGGCTAGCAATTAACATGATCGAGTATTCTATTTGTATCATTTGTTGATTAGAATGTGAATCTCCATCTAAATAATAAAAATATAATCATATGCCATTTACCACACCCAGGCCAAAAACATGTACCATACCATTTCATATTGCCATGCCATTACCGTTGTTACATACCCTTTTGCCATTATCACATATTCCTACCATTTAACCCATCACTTAGGGGCAACCCTCTTACCATATTATATAATATATCAAAAACCATCATTACCCTAAACAAGATTATACCATCCTATCATTGCATTCCTATCTAGACCAAAGCCTATTTTTAGTCATCCTACCCAATCCTATTTTGATCTTGGTTCCTTTGGTTTTTTTTGGCATTTTTTGTGAGAGGATTCCAATAAAGTTTTAATAATCAATATAATCCATGTTTATAATGACATTATATGAAAGTAGTGTGACAATTGATCTGACAAAATATCTTTCATCCTATATCCAAGTTTGTTTATGTGAGCTTGATTATAATCACCTATGGGCAAATCAGTGTTTCACCAATCTTGCTACTAATTATAACCACCTATAAGAAAATTAGTATCATTGACCTATATTGTTGTATCCTAGTTATAATTTTCTATGTGAAAACTAGGGGCAAAACTTGTTTATCATACATTTTCACATCAAATTGCCATTATTGTTTTCATTTGACTGGCCATTTACTAGTTTTGAAAACTTGTTGGGACCTAGTTGGTTTTTTATCACCTTTTGTGTAGGTGGAATTACTATAACTTGAGATCATTTTGGGACTATTTAGGTCATGATTAATTCATGTTGAGTTCATCTCAATCCTCCTTTCCATATGATTTCACCATTTTACGAGCAACCTAATCCAAGTCTCTCATCATTTTGTGAGTAGATATCTTGTCATTCTCTAACAAGATAAGATACCTCAAAAAAACCAAAAATATTCATAACATTTCAAAAATCCAAAAATAGTTATCCTATCTAAGCCTAGTTAGTTATCCTCAATCCACCTTACTAGGGCATGGTCCTTATTAGGATGCTTTATTTTGCTTTTATTTTCAAAAATTTTGTTTGTTTGTTTGTTTGTTTGTTCACTTGCCTATTTATTTGCTTTTTACACTGTTGCCTTAACTCAGTCTATATGTATGCATAGGGTGATTCTTTGCACACATTATTTGTGAGTCTATCCATCTTCATACGCCAACATTTTTATCATGATTTTTATCATTGATGCATTATTTTCATTTGAATATTGGATATTGGGAGTCAGTCCTTATGCATATTTTGGCCAAGTCTTCATAGTATTTTCTCATGATGCCTACTGTCACATGCTACACCAAAAATTATATTCAAGAAGGTCTACAATCAATGGATCCATATAATTTTCTCCTTGGCACCTTGGAAAATTCTTCCATCCCACCCTTGATCAAATTAACTCATTAGACATTCTAGTTGTGTCATTGCTAATCAGGATGAGCATCTCCTCATTGGTAGGTATAACTAAATATTTTCTATTGATCAATATTCTTATTCTATTTATCTCTTTCATCATTTTATACCTACTATTATAAATTATATCTTTTTGTTATGCTTGTTAATAAACCCTAACTGGGGCACAATCATCTTTAGCCAATCTAGGTCCTCGTAGTGGTTATAATCGCCTATGAGCAAATCATTATTTTGACTTTTATTCTTGATTATAAACACCTTTGGATAAATCAACATATTTTTTTAAATCAATTCATGCAAGTATTTTCTCATTTGGATCAATCTCAACCACATGTCAATTCCACCTTTCTTCTTATTTCTTTTTGAGGGACCATCCATCAACATATGTGACGACCACTCCCTTGAGGGAGCATCATCATAGGCTTCCCAAAATTATTTGGAGCTTTGTTCTTTAATCATCATATTCTTGTTAGAATATAGGCAATTTCTTATTATTTGAGAAGATGTTACTATGCTTATAGCTTACAATGCCTTCCCAAATAGGGACAAATTATAGACACCTAAATTTGGCCACCAATAACCTCCAATAGGGTTTTGACCAATTTCCACTTAAAGTGCACAATTTGACCTAAAAACTCTAAAATGCATTAAATGAGTTCAAATTGATATATTCAAGTACTGATTTTATCTAGAGTATTATTAAATGGGGTAATGTAATTTATGGGCCAACTAAGTTTGATCAGATCATTTTGAGTCAAAATGCTAATTTTTTGTATGGATGCTCTAGATTGCTCTTTACTATTAAATATTTTGCACAAGACACGTGCCTTTATTATTTGGTGTTGGTAAAATCCTAAATGGGATAATGGATCCAACACATCTGACATCACATTCTAATTTTAATCCAATCAAATTTTGGACTAATAACAAAACATTATAATCAATTTGAGTAATTTGTGCATAAAGTGCTTAAACATGCTTGAGAGATAATTAATCCAAATCAAGGCCTAATTAATAATTCCATGTAAACTTGTTGAAAAATTGTTTTTAGAAATGAATATTGAATATCTACATCATCAGGTGACCTCATTTCTTGGGAAGACATCCTTAGGCCATAAATGTCATAAATATCAAGATTTATGCCTCCCATGCTTCATCAAAGCCCTCCATGTCTCTTAATTTCTCCTCTATCCCAAATATTGATGAGCCTATTTATCAATTTTAATTGCAAAATTGGATTAATTCTTAGCCACACATCTCAATATTGAGATGGACAGTTCAAGTTGATTGTGATCAATCTAAAAAATATATAAATAAGAGGCCTTACCACATAATTTCTAAGCTTAATTTGTGCAAAGTTATAATGCAAGATTGGTTCTAAAAGCTTCATAAAAACTAGTGTTACCATGCCAAATTGATTCCAAGCAAAGCCAAAGCCAAAGGTGCCAAGGAGAGGTGGAGGATAGCCAAGCTTCTATTGACAAAGACTTCATGAGCACAAACCAAGCAAGCCAATCAAAGAATACTCTTGGAGCATCAAGGAAGGTAAGGAATGTGTGTTTTCTTGTATCTTACTTTGTTCATTTGTATTTATTTACTAAGCTCACCCTAGTAACTAGGCATGAAGATGTTAGTTTAGTATGTTTTTTATTTGGTTTCATTCACTAACACAATACTAATCTCCTCTTCTTAGTCAAATTCCTAGTTCACACTTCCTACATTGCTTTCTAGTTTAGATTCCTAGTTGGTAGAACATTTGTACATATTATTTGAGCTTTATCTAGGGGAAATTTTATATTAAAATATAAAATCCACTATTTTATGTAGTGTATATGCTAGGGTTTGATATGTTTTAGTGATTTAGTTATTTTATGCATTATTTAGAATAGTTTCTAAAGTTTATGCATCCATATATGGTTACAATATATCTTCATTGCTTGAAATATTTAAAATTACATGTTATACTTGCATTAGAAACATTTTCATTACATAGTAGGACTTTTCATGCTCAAAATAAACTAGACAACTTGCTTAAATAATCTCTCTCTTGCTAAACTAGAACATTGCATTGTTAGAAAATAATAGTGTTGAATTCGAAAGATAGCTCAAATCTAGATTAGGTGTGCTATTGAACCCTTTTGTGAAAATGTCTTTATTGATTAAAACATCTTTCATTTGGCCTGAAAGTGCCTTAGCATCTAGATTTACATTTCATTTATTATCTCTCTTTATTCAATATTGTTATTTCTATAATTTGTATGCAATCAATAGTCTAGTCTTAACTACTTGTGTTACTATGGTTGGATCTACTAGAGATACTTGCATCCTTTGTACATCAAATTGTGCTAGTCCCAACCGGGTTCATAAGTCTATCTATATCAAGGTGCAAGATAGAAAACTAGATAGCCACTATAGATCTCCTGTAGCCCATAGAACCCCTGAGCCTTCTAGCCTCTTCGTGGTTTGCTTTAACACTTTGCCAAACACTGGTGGTTCCATTCAGATTCTTGGAGATATAGGATGCATAATGAATGTTGTTTTATTACCACCTCTAGTAGATGAAAAAATTTAAGTTGGTTGAGCTAAAGTGGAATGTGGGATGGGTAACCCTAACAATGTGAACTTAATAGTTGACTATACACTTTGGTCCAAAATAGAAACTCTTATTGTTGTCTTTAAATGAACCTTCTTATCCTTAAGAACTCCTATTAATACTTGGGAAGTAGTAGGAATAGTATTCACAATAAGAAATCCAATAGTAGAAATAATAATAATAGTGATATCACAAGATTTATCTATTTCTATTGATGCTTTTCCTTTAAGTCCCTAGAGACTCAAGACCTTATCCCTTTCAAGTCTTTATTCCTCCTCCTTAGCCTTACTCTTTATTGATGTTTATCCCTGGTCCATAGGTCCTTCTTGTGGTAGTTTTTTAGTAGTTAAAATTATAGGGCCCTTAGGGAATCTTGGCTTCCTCTTATAATAAAGTGTTATTTTCTTGACTGAGGGGATAACCTATTGAGTAGTGGAAGATGATATATCTACATCTGTAGTATCATGTGTCATAATCATAACATGAATGCTAAAGTCTATAGAGTTAGAAGAATCAATATTTATAGGCTCTAGAATTCCTCCTAGTGAAACCATTATAGCAGGGGCCTCCTCCACATCTTGATCTTGCTTTACAATTATCATCACATACTATGGTGGTGCGTAGGAAGTCTTCCCCTCTAGTTCCCCCTTTATTTGAACTAATTGGGAAGGTTACAAGGACCAATAGTCAAATGTATCTCATTTAATTAGAGGTAGAAGTCAAGATTGTGCCTCTATAATTGTAAGTGAGGGATCCCTTTGCTTAGAAGGTCCTCTGTCAACCCAAACATATGTGCCATGCATAGATTTTTGCATCATCTTTAGCATTTAAGAATATGAAGTCATGTTCACAAGGCTCATGCTGGTAAGGGATGGTTAGGCCTATGACATGCTTATGAATACTTCCATGTGGGTCCCAATCCATGTGCTGCAAAGATGCTAATGAATATAGTTATTTTATCTTTCCAACTTCACTGAAGTGTTACCTATTTGTATAGTTCATTTGACCTATGATCAAGGAAGATCTATGGAATAAGCCTTTATTTTTATTCCTTGGGTCTTCATCTACAATCTGCCAACATTGGTATGCAATCTCATATTCCACTAGCTTGTCTGAGACATATTTGGGCAAACACAAGGGTGAAAATCTATTTCTAATGTAGTTCAGGGCTAGCCTCTAGAGTGACCCATTATGCACATAAACCATAGAGAGGAATACGTCTAAAAAGTAAGACATCTTGAAAAAATGGCCTCCAACTAATCTTTTATCCTTCCAAAATATTTACTCTTAGAGTTTGGCACTGATGATCTCACCCAAGACAAAGGTCAATTCTAAAGTCATTCATAGATCAAGTAGTGGCACCCATTCGAGTTGAAGGTAATTATTGTTGGCACACCCATATAGTATATTCAAAAGGGCCATCCCGATAGGAACTCCTATCCTAAACTTGGTGATGGGCACATGAGTGGTGGCTTTGAGACTTACCTTCTCCCCTAGTAATATCCACTTTTTTAGTGTGTTTTCAACTATGTTGGTCTTATTCCATAACATATTCTATGTCCATAATATGTGGCATCTACAAGTGGGAGTCATAGGTATTTTTGGAAATATTTTCCCATGATACAAACTGTAACTATTTTGTAATTGATAAAATGTAAGAAGATATCAAATACTTTACTTGTAAAGAACAAGTTCCACAGTAGGTTGATGTAGGGAATTACTTCAGGCTTGGTTATTATAAAGTGAAATTATTAGTGATTTAATGGTAATAATTAAAATACTAGTTATTTTACTCAATTCATAAACTTTCCTCAAATGTATAGGTGTCAACATTCTTCATGTCATCCCATAAGGTTGTATAATTAATAGATTGACCATCGAATAAGTTGAATAAAAAATCATATTAGTGTACTTAGTAAAATCCTCGATGGAGAATTTTGATGGTGGCATATCTCCCCTAAATCCCTTAGATGATGAAGCCATTATATACCTATTTTACCTATATAATTTACATGATCACTTGACTAATTTATTTATAAAAGCAATGGTAAGTAATAAAAAAACTAGGGTAATCAGTTTTCTATAAAATACAAGCTTGCTAGAGCTCTTTCGTAACAAATAAATGAGATGTTTCTTCAATATTCAATCATATAGCTCACACATGTTTGAATTAATTTTAGTTCATGCACCATCAGTGTCAAATCACCTCAAGTTTACTTTACATATTTTAATTTAAGTTTGGCAGCGCACTTTGGTGGGTATGCCACATAGACTTTCATACATTTAAAAAATTGCCACATTGTCATCCTTAAACATGTGTTGTTTGGTCACTAATTTTGTTATATCTAGTTATCACACACGACACAATCTCAGAGGTTAGGTATCATGGATTTTATCTAATTTCATCAAGTTAGACAACACAACACCTCAGATGCATGAAACATGATGACTTGCATCATTCGCATGATGCAAATTTCGTCAAAATATTTCCTTTGCATTTTAAGTGAATGTGTGAAGATAAAATATATGAAGATGAAAACATGTGAAGATCAATTTGAGTGATGACCAAAACACATGATATTTAAAATTCGTGATGACTAAAAGTTTTGAAAATAATATCCATGAGGACAAAATCCACAAAGACAAAATCCGTGAAGATCAAAATCCATGAAGAATAAAATCCATGAAGATCAAAACTTGCGAAGATGAAAATCATGAAGACCCAAAAGACTTAGGATTATCCATTTATAAATTCCTTGTAAATTTATAAAAGTTACATACATGTAACAACCTCTGAAATATGTTAATATGTAAGCCTAAATAAATCACAAAATGAATGTTGATAAACCATAGATATGGAAAAAATACAAATTGCATTGTCATAAAGTAGCATGCTTAACAGGAACCATCAACATCGGAAACAAGAACTATGAAACCTTAAACCTTGCTAAGTATTTCTACATGACTATCAATGAAAAGGGAGTTTAAATTTGGACTAGGTTTTTAAACTTGAAATGGGCTCCTATTCAAAAAAAATTGAGAGTGAGGTATGTTGAGTACAATAAATTATGACTTACAAGGAGAATACTCCTAAGTATTTGAGAACCCATAATATTTGGTTAGTAACTACAAATCAACATGAACCATACCAAAAAAGAATAATTAAACCAAAAACATGAAAGAGACCCCCAAAAATTCAAGAAACATACTAGCTTTATTCATACCTTGGATTTGTGTGTGATGAAGTGATGTTCTTTTACCTTTGTTTTGAAGATTTTAGCAAAGATTTGGACTAAAATGTAGGTTTAATTTTGGTTTATAGGGCATAATAAAAATAAAATAAACTCAGACATTGATCTGCTACCAGCCAGACATTCGTAGCCCTGACAGAGACGCCTTTAATTGTCCCATCTCTCCTTCCATAAGTTTGCATGATCTGTGATGCATTGATCTTATTTCATCATATGAGTCTTTGATCATATCTAAATTTTATTTTAAATTTATTGATAATTATTTAGGATGTATTGATCCTCATTTTTTTAGAATATAAAAAAGAATAAGAGGGTAGGGAACCACTATGAGTTACTGTATGTGTGAGTAAAAGTTGGTTCATCAGGGTGTCCCTGCCAGCCCCATTTGCATCAATGGTTATTACCTCAAACAAGTATTAACGTGAAAAATGTGTTTGATCCAAGGAATTGAATAGAATTTCTAAATTTGAATGTAGTGAGAATAGTTTTTATATACATGATAAAAATATTCAATTGTGATATAATTGTAGTACACTTTTTCATTGTATACCTAAATTTTAAAAACCTCAAACACAAAGGTGTAAAACCTATAGACAAACCAGTTATGTGTTTTATTTATGCTCTTCTCATACTCATTCCCCCTTTTATATTTGTGTGTAAAATCAAGCACACATGAGAAGCATTGTGAAATAGATATCAGCTTGGTTATATTAGAAAAAGTCAATTTGATTATCATGAAACAAAAGACATCTATTCTAGAAAATAGAGAATTAATCTAAGGAAACAAAATGTTGAAAGTAGGTAAAGACTAATTTATAAAGCATATAAAATACTGTAGGGAAAATGACTGACATAAAATATTAAATCTAACTATGAAAGCAATAAACCTAATCTACTTCTACCTCTACCATAACACTCGTTATCATTCAGAGGCATGTCCAAATGGAATGACCATGAAATATTGCTTCAAGAACTACCCATTAACTAGATATGTTAACTCCTTACCTTGGAGATTATTAAATGAAAAACATTATTACCCAAGATCTTTGATATGCAATAAATCCCAATCCACAAAGGGGTAAACTTGTCATGTTGTCATTTTTTTCTAGGGGTTTTGTCCCATAGAAGCACTAGATCAAATATTCTAAATGTTTTAGATTTTGATCTTCTATCTAACCATATTTTGACCAAGTCATGATGCTCATTGAAGTTATGTAAGACATTTGTCCTTAAATTTTCCATCTCTATTATATCTAACAGTCAAAATTTTACTTTCTCATTGGTTTCCATATGTTCTTACATGAACTGATATATTGGAAGTTTAAACATAATTGGGAATACTAGTTGGCATCTATATACTAGAAGGTATGGCTAAGCCTTGAGGTATTTCTAATATCTATTAAGAATGAAATATACTGAGAGGGGATAAAAATGAAAAAATAATATGCACCACACAAGAGAGAGAGAGACACTAGATTTTTACATGGAAACCCAAAGTAGGAAAAAATATAGAGAACAATCTCAAGTATATGAATGAGCACCAACTCAAATTACAAAGTTTACAAGCACCAACTTTCAAGAGCACCAATCCCTTTTATGTGTACCAACACAACAACTATTTGTGAGCACCAACCCATAGGAGCAACAACCCCTTGCAAAGATTTGTGAGCACCAACCCACAGGAGCACCAACCCCTCTTGTGTATAAAACACAACTATCTCTCAATATTGATTACTCAACAAATGATATAAATCTATAATATATTCCACTTTTCTCTCTTTGAAAACAAATACAAACCATGCACTCTCTTGCATATACCAAATGGCTTCTCAAGCATTTATTTATAGCTTTCCAAATGACCTTTGGCATTCATCTTTTATGACCCTTAAATACTCATGGAAAATGGTGCCAAACTTGCATGACCCTTCATATCCTTGCATTTTAAAATTCATGTGGTGACCCTTCATAATCAAATGCATCATTTCTTCTTTTGTCTTTATTTTGGTGACTTTTCCTATTCCTCAAAATGTCTTTTCATGAAAAAATGTGCCATACCCTCTTTTGTCTTCACATAGTGACTCTTGAAATTCCTCAAGATGACTTTTCATGAGAAAATGCATCCTATTCCTCTTTTGTCTTTACCTCGTGACTCTTTGACTTCTTCATGGGCCCTCTTTTGACTTATATGTAACCAAAAATATATTCATTAATATTAAATAAATATTAATACACATTAGCTAATATATGAATATTAAAAACATCATTAAATGCAATGGGGCCTTTATCACTAATAATAGACCTTTGACATCAATGATAATATTTTCAACAATCTCTCCCTTTGTTATTGATGGAAACCTCAAACTGAAACTATCACATCCTGAAACCTTCACATACTACCATCTAAAAAACATACAATAACTCTCCCTTACTATAGCACCCTATACATATTCTTTGTACCTATTTCACACCTATTTTTTTACCTGTACATGTACCTATTTTTGTACTTATTCCCTTTGACATCAATGAAAAAGGGTCTATCCTTGAGCTAACACTTAGCTCCCCCTCAACTGATGTTGATCCTCAATGGTAAGAATTAAAAGAAATTACTTCCAACTTCTCTCGTAGATACTCAAATGTGTCTTTTGGTAGTCCTTTTATGAAAATATCTACAATCTGCTCTATAGTATTGATATATTTCATCTTAACCTGTTGATCTATAACTTTATCTCTCAAGAAGTGATATCTGATGGGAATATATATATTTTTTGAATGCATCACTAGATTCTTTGAAATATTAATAGCACTTATGTTGTTACAAAAAATAGAAATAAGTTTATATTTTACCTTGATATCTTCTAAATTTTACTTCATCTAAATCACTTGAGTACAACATAATACCGCTAAAATATATTTTTCTTTAGCTATAGAAAGTGATACTAAATTTTACTTTTTATTTAGCCATGATACTAAGCTATCACCAAGGAAAAAATCTCCTCCACTTGTACCCTTTCTGTCATCCAAGCAACCTGCCTAATCTGAATCTATATAAATAACCTAAGTGAAATCTCTACCTATAGGATACCACAATCTATAATCCAATATTCCCTTAATATATTTGAATATTTTCTTCATCAACTAAACATGACTATCTTTTGGAGCTAACTGATATCTTTCAACCATACCTACTGCATGCATGATGTCTGGCTTTGATGTTGTCAAATATAAAAGACTACCAATCATAGATATTTAAAGATTGATCTATAACAGGTGAATTTTCATCCTTGCTTACCTTATTTCATATACTCATTAGTGTGTTAACTAGTGCATAATCCTCAAAATCAAAATTCTTCAACATTTTCTTGGCATATTTACTTTAAGATATGAAAATTCCTTTATTTGACTAAAATATTTGCAACCCTTAAAAAAATGACAATTCTCCAAGCATGGACATCTCAATTTTTTTTGCGTATTATCAAAAAATTATTTTCTCATATTTTCAATGTTTCCTCCAAAATAATGTCATCAACGTATACCACAATAATCAATTGATGTTCACCTTCTATTTTGATGTAGAGATTACTGTCAGCAAAATTTCTCTTGAAACCTTGATCCTGTAGGCACTTATCAAGTCTTGCATACTAAGTTCTGGGATCTTATTTTAATCCATATAGTGCTTTCTTCAATCTGCATACATGGCTACTAATATTTGAGAGAATAAATATCTCAAGCTGCTCAATGTAGACCTTTTTTTCTAGATTCCTGTTTAGAAAGGCAAATTTGATACCCATCTGAAACACTTTGAAAATTTTAAACACTGCATATGCAAGAAACATTCTAATAACATCTAGCCTTGATACTGAGTATCTGCAACCAACATATCTAAATTTTTTCTACTAATTTCACAATTTTCTATATAAAACTTGTGTGTGCCCCTGATCACATATTTGACTTACACAAAAGATTATGCTTAAGACCCTCTACATATGAAACATTTTTAGTTTTAGTTCTACCATTATCTAAACTTAGTGTACCTTATCTAACAATTTTGGTAGTAGTATTATCTTTGAATTTTATTGTGCCACCATTGATCTTTTTCAAGGTTATAAAATTGATTTTGTCTCCTATCATGTGCCTCAAATAACCACTATCAATAAACCATGGCTTTTCTTCATTTCTTGCATGTAAAGTTGTTTGTATCAACATAGATTTTTCAAGTTGTTTCTTCTATCATGAACCTATCTGAACTTTCTTCTTGATGAATGGAGCCTTTAAACTCTAGTCCTTCTTGACTGATTCGAACATGCTTCTATAGTACTAGGCTATGTGTCTAAAGTTATTGCACTTATAACATATTATGACCTCTTCATTAAAGCCTGATAGAGGAGCAAAAGAGTTGTGGTTTCTGCTTGACTCTGCATGACTTTCCTTCTCCTTATTTTTAAAATTGTTAGCTCTTTTTCAACATTCTATTTTCTTATGACCATATCCATTACAATAAAAATAATAATCATAAAAATAGGACATGTTTGTGTATCTCTGACCTGATTGTCTTTTGTAGCTTTGTTCTTTCCAACCTTCTCTGTTTGAGATGTCCTATGTATTCTTAACTTCTTCCCTTTTTATTTTCTCTTTTGTAAGAGCTTTAGCATAGCTCTTTCCTTTTTCTTTGTCTATAAAAGTAGTGGCCTCTCCTTTCTCTTGTTCAAATCTGATACCTATCTTATCTGACATTGATTTTTAACTTTCTAATATCTTATTTAACATATTAGTGCTATTCTTAAATTTTAAATCATTGATTGCTTTATTTATTTTCTCAAGATCTACTTTTAAAGAAGTAATTTCAATAACATAACTTTCACATTTTTTACTTACTTTTTGCAACTGTGTCGTTAGATCTTCTTCATTCTTCTTGGCTTTTTCAAAGTATGTTTGTAGATCTTCCATTTTTTCCTTTGACTCCTTTTCATTTTTCTTGATCTGGAGCTTTAATCTTCGATTCTTCTTCTCAAAATATTTTAACTCTTCTAAAGCACAAATAATTTCTCCTTCCAGATTCACTTTGGCTTCATCATGTTCTTATTTTTGTTTATCTGTACTTTTGCTTGTTGAGGTATCTTCATGTATAGCCATGATAGAATCTTTTGTTCTTCTAAATCACTGACTCCACTATCTTCGACTAAGCTAGGATCTTTAGAATACAAACTCTTCTTCTTGAATCCCTTCTTGAATTTTTCTTTGAAATTCTTTTTGTATATAGACTTTCCTTCTTCATTATCACCATTACCCTTATCTGGGAACTTAGCTACAAAATGTCTAATATTTTCATAATTAAAACATTTAAAAGGTAATTTTTCTTGATATTTATCTATGCCCTTTTTTGGCTTGTAAATGAATAGAGCTTCATTGTCATCTTCATCATCACTAGAAATGTCACTTGATTCTTGAATCTTAGCCTTCTCTTTTTTTGATGTCTTGAAAGTAATTTCTCTATTTGAAGATTTTTTTTATTCGGTCCACATCTCATATGCCATAAGAATACCATGTAGCTCATCCATATTTATCTTGGATAAATTCTTCATCTCTTCAATTGTCAAAACTTTTGTATCATATCTTAATGGTAGAGATCTCAAAATTTTTTGAACCACAATTGATTCTTTTAACTTTTATCTAAGACCTTGAATCTAATTAACTATTTGATCAACCCATAAAAGATAACTTGCTATATTTTCTTCCTCTTCCATATTCAAACTCTCAAACTATCTTCTGAATGTCTGAAGCTTAGCTTGTTGAACCTTTCCATCACCTTTGTAAATATTCTCAAGTTTTACCAAAGTTTCATGAGCAGATTTAAATTGCATAACTTTAAAAAAAATTGATTCACATAAACCACATAAAATAACATTTAAATTTTTAACATTATTTTCACGTTCCTTCTTTTCTACTGGAGTAGTTACAAGTGTCTATGGCTCTTCATATTCCTCCACCACTGCTTGCCAAATGTTGAATCCAAGGGCCATCAAATAATTCTTCATTCTTATGCTCCTAAAAACATAATTTGTCCCATCAAACAAAGGTGCCTTATTTGTATAAAAATCTTCATGTGATCCAGCTATTGTGCTTTCCCGATCTACCTCCAAGCTGTAAATTTTTTTCCAAAGGAACCTACTCTGATACTAATTGTTAAACATAAAATATACTGAGAGGGGGGTGAATCAATATATTAGATACCTTTTAACTTAATCAAATTTATTTTTCTTTAACCACTTAACCACACATTCAAGATATGCAATAAAACTGAAATAATAATATGCATCATAAGAAAGAGAGAGAGACACCATATTTTTACATGAAAAACCAAAGTGAGAAAAAATATAGAGAAAAATCTTAAGTATATAAATGAGCACCAACTCAAATTACAAAGTTTTCAAGCACCAACGTGCAGGAGCACCAACCCCTTTTTCATGTACCAACATAAAAACTATTTGTGAGAACTAACCCATAGGAGCACCAACCCCTCTTGTGTATAAAATACAACTATCTCTCCATGTTGCTTACTCAACAAATGATAGAACTCTACAATATCTCCTACTTTTATCTCTTCAAAAATAAATAAAAACCATGCACTCTCTTGCATATAATAAATGGCTTCTGAAGCCTTTATTTATAGCTTTTCAAATGACCTTTGGCATTCACCCTTTGTGACCCTTCAATCCTTATAGAAAATGGTGCCAAACTTGCATGACCCTTCGTATCCTTGCATTTGAAAATTCTTATGGTGACCCTTCATAAGCAAATGTGTCCTTATCTTTTGTGTCTTTATCTTGGTGACTTTTTATATTCCTCAAAGTATCCTTTTATAGAAAAATGTGTCATACCTTCTTTTGTCTTCACATGGTGACTATTGGAATTCCTCAAGATGACTTTTCATGATAAAATGCATCCCATTCCTATTTTGTCTTTACCCCATGACTCTTTGACTTCTCCATAGGCCTTCTTTTTAATTATATGCAACCAAAAATATATTAATTAATATTAAATAAATATTAACACACATTATCCAAGATATGAATATTAAAAACATCATTAAATTTAATGCGGCCTTTATCACCAACACTAGACCTTTGACATCAATGACAATATTTCCAACAATATCTTGTATGATATGACCAGAGTGTATACTTCAATAAATGATGCCACTCTCTCAATTTATCTATATCTAACTTCATGATATCATCAATAGAATTTTTATTTGTAGATTCAACCAATTTATTTACCTACAGGTAATGGTTGGATGATGATCTAATGATGTTTCGGTTGTCATGGGACCATTTAGTAAATTTAACTGATTGAAATGTTGGCCCATTATCACAAAATAAGAAGATGGGAGTACCAAATATTGTTGTGATGTTCTCCTAAAGAAAATTGATTGCATCTTATGCTCTAAAATTTCTTGTTGCTATTACTGTAGTCCATCTAGTGTAGTGATCTATGACATAAGCACAAACTTGTGGTCGACTGAAGAAATTGGATTGATAACACTAATAAAATCTAAGTTCCATCAAGAAAATGGTCTTCCCTAAATCATAGATTATAATTGTATTACTACATGTACTTTTCTTTTTTTAAAGACTTTGCATTCATGACATTTTATTACATGATTATGAGTGCTCTTGAATATTGTTGGTCAATAGTATTTCATTTTGAGAATCTTATGTGTTGTGGTGTTCCAAGATGGATGACCACTACCTATCTTTTGATATAGATTCTCTATTATTTCTTGAAATTCTTTTTGTGAAATGCATCTCAAATAGATACCTTCATAATTCTTTATGTAAAGAATCCCCTTTATAATCATGCAATGAGTAGCCTTGATCCTTATGGATCTTTTCTATTTTATGGTTAGTTTAAGAGGACAAGTAATTATATGTATTAAATGATGTTAACATACTAATCTCTCGTAGATACTTAGGTCTTGAGAACCTCCTCAATGGTGATGTGGGATCAGGCTCAATCATACGCCAAATGATACGCTACCCTCTAAAAATCTTAGCACGCCTAATTTCTATGTCAAATGCCTAAAAAATTTCCATCCATTTTCCTTTACATTTTACTAATTCATTCTATCCCAGAGTGAGTTTAACATTTGGATCTGACACAATAGCAATAGTTCTATTACTTAAGATGTAATGCCAAAAATTCTTTATTACTTTGACAAAAGCATAACTTTGCTTGTCTATCATAAAGTATTTGATATCTACCTCCTTCAGATTTGTGTTCATGAATGCAATAGGGTGCTTGCTTTCATCCCTTTTTCAGTAAGCACAACAATGATTGAATAATCTAAAGCAAATGAATATAAGAATAAATCTTTGTTGAAATCGAGACTGAACAACACTAGGGCCTGAGTAATGGCATATTTGATGTCTTGGAAATAATTTTGAGTTTATGGTGTCCATTGTACCTTGGCATCTTGTTTGAGAATTATGTTCATGGGCCTAACAAATTCCACAAAACTAGAGATAAATTTCCTCACAAAAAAGATATTATTGAAGGACTTAAGCTCCTTTTGTTGCATGGGAGTGTTATCTATGAGATCCCTTAAATTTGATCTGGATCAATGATGATCCCATCCTTGGTGATGATGTGTACCAATAATTTTACTTTAGTAACACCAAATATTCTCTTGTTTGGGTTAAGCAAGATGCCAAACTATTAGTATTTTTCAAATATTTATTATAAATACGTTACATGATCAATTATATTCCTTGAGAAAATAGTGGGGTCAATCATATAAATGATTATATATTTACCTATCAATATTTGGAATGCATGACCCATATCTCATTGGAAAGTAGCTCCTACATTGATCAGGATAAAAGGCATCATTTTATACATATAGGCACACCACTTTGTAATAAATGCAATCTTCATCCTATTCTCAGATTCTATCAGAATGTGGTTATAACCTAAGAATCCATCTAAGAAAGACCTCATTTCAAAACCACTTACTACTTTGATTACCTCATTGAGAGAAAGCAAAGGGTAATTATCTTTATTGAAAGCCTTGTTTAGATTTAAAGTTGACACTCAGTCTAGTTTCCCCATTCTTTTTCTTGACTAGTACCAAATTGTCAACTTAGGTTGAATGCTTGATGGGGAACATCATCCTAACACTTAATAAATTTTTTACTTCATTTTGGATAATGGGTTCCAAGTTAGGATTTATTGGCCTTTGCCTTTGCCTAAATAATTTATGGTTTTGAATAAGTGGGATCATATGGGTGATGACTCTTGGATTGAAAACCTTTAAGTCTTCATAAGTCCATTCAATCACATCCTTATATTAAATGACCAAATATATTACCCTTTGATTTTCTTCTTGAGTGCAACTGAGACCAATGTTGACATAACATAGATCATTCTCATCATCTAAGTTTTCTCTGGTGAACTTAGATTTATTAAATTTGGGTTGCCTTCATTCTTAGGCTTGGGGATCCATATCAAATGTTCTGTTTAGGGAAACTATTCTCAAAGGTAGATGTTTTTCCTTGATTTTAACTTCTTATTCTTCTCCTGATTCACCCTAACCTGAAGACCCAAAATCTTTATCATCAATGATTTGAGATTCAAATTGTGTTAAACTAGTCAAGAATTAGATGGTTTATTGATCATCATCAAACACCTATAAATTATCCACATTATTAGGAACTGATGGGTAAGGCACAAGATATATAGACAACCTATACACCTTAGATTCCTATAGTGGTGCCAAATTGGTAGCTAAAATAACTGATGAATTAGTTGCTTGGTTCTATTTTCTATGAACTACCACTATATTAAATGCTTTAAATAATTAAATTATATCGTAGGCCCTGTGCTTGTACCTTTTTAGATATGACAAGTCACACTAGTACTTATTCCTGACCTGATTAATCACCAGTTTTGAATCTCCATGTATCACCATCTACTTGACATTGTGTTTGAGTGTGAACTACAGTCCCAAAATGAGTACACCATACTCTCCTCTATTGTTCATGTAAAGAAATTACAATATATACACTACTAAGTAATTTTTACCTTATGGGTCAATCATCTCGACACCAACCCCTAATATTTGTTTAGATCTCATGCCATCAAAATGAAGAGACCATAATTGGGAGGTAGTAATGAAATCACTTACATGATTCATAATAATAGATTATATATCATATAATTAAGAATAGAATAAGTAGATCCAAAATAACAATTTTTAAAAGAGAAGAATACTTGAATATTATGATTGAGCCACTTCTAGGCAACAACCTCCACAACAATGCAATAAGAATAGAATTCATAATATAATGATAAAATACTAACCACTACTTTTTATATATACTCTATTTAGTCATGGTTATTCCATAGGATGACCATACTAAGAACATCAAAAAATACAAAAAAATAATATGTTGTGTAAGCCATAAGTTGGCCATGCCTATCCCTAGATGCACTATAAGTTAAGAGTATAGAATGCTCCCCTTCAAAATAATATTGTCCTTAGTGTTGAATCAAACTAGGATGTTTATATAAGAACACTTCATCCTCCCATATTATATCTTAAGAATATAGGGTCTTCCATTTTATCAAATACTTGTTAATGGCTCTAATTCATAGTTTCTTATTACACATGTGAAGGATCTCTTCAGGATCTAGAATGACTTGGCCTTCTTCATCTAATTCAAGTAACTCAGTCTGAGTAGAAAATCTATGTCCAATTACCTTATTCAAGTAAGATACATGGAATACCAGATGTATGCAAGTGGACAAGAGTAATTTAATCTTGTAAGCCACACTACCAATTTTTATAAGATCTGATAAGAGCCATAATAATTAGGTGACACCTTGTTATCCTTTTTCTATTATTTTAGAGACATATACTTATATGGTTGAAAATACACAAAGACCCAATCACTTATGTCAAAATTCTAATCACTACAATGTTGATTTATTTTTTACTTCATTTTATTTTGTGTCATTGCTAACTTCTCCTACAAGTTGACTAGTGCCTCATGTTGATGGTGAATGTGTTCCCTAACAACTCAAACCTTAGGATACACCATTAAGGTTGAAGTGATGGATGGGGGTGATACCCATAAAATTCCACAAAGTGAGACATCTTGTAATATGTGTGAAAAGAAGTGTTATACCACCATTCATCAAGAGGCAACCAATTAACTCATTTATCTTGTTTGTCAAAAATAAAAAAATGAAGATACCCTTCTAAATATTTGTTGATTACATTTGTCTGTCCATTAAATTGAGGATGATAGGATGAGTTATGAGCCAAATGGGTGCCCAAACATGCAAAAAATTTAGTCCAAAAATTACTAATAAATATGGGATCTTAGTTACTTACAATGATAGTTAGACTACCATGTAATTTCTAAACTATATTGAAAAAAACATAAGCTATTATACTTGCAACAAATGGATATGTTAATGAATAAAAATGAGTATACTTGCTGAGTCAATCCACAACTACCATGATAAATTTTTTACCTGTAGATTGTGGTAACCCTATAATTAACTCCATGAAAACCTCCTCCCAATGCTGAATAGGGATGGATAAAGGATGCAAAAGACCTGGGGTCTTAATGGTTTCACCTTTATTTTGTTAACACACTATGCATTCAACCACATATTTTTGGACATCCCCCTTGATTCCTTCCCAAAATAAATCTTGTTTGATTCTATAATATGTTTTTAAAAATAATGAGTCACCTCAAAGTGGAGAGGCATGAAATTCCTAAAGACTTTTATGTTTGAGGAGAGAATGAGGTATAATCTATCTTTATATCATAATGTGTTTCTCTTCCATATGATTTTTTTAGATTAGTTAGAACCCTAATAAATATTTTGAATCACATCCTTGGTATCACTATCATTCTCCCATTCAAATCTTTCTTCCTCTAGCCAATCTACTCGCCACATGGTCATGACACATAATAATGCCTTAACTAATTCATCCCATTAGGAAAGGGAATCTACCATCACATTCTCTTTTCCTTCTTATACACTATTTCAAAATCATATCCTAATATTTTAGTCACCCATTTATATTGTTTTTTAGATGATAATCATTGTTCAAAAAAATATTTGAGGCTATCATGATTATTCTTTACCTGAAAGTGATGACCCATCGGATAAAGTCTCTATTATTTCACTGCATGTAAAATAACCATCATCTTTTTCTCATAGATTGGTTTGATACTAATTTTCTCTTTCATTTGGTAACTTTCAAATGCTAGTGTTTTGCCTTCTTGCATGAGTACAACTCCCATGTCATATCTTGATGCATCACACTCCATAATAAATGTTTAAAAAAAATTAAGAGTAGCCAAAACTACTGTTGTGCACATAGACATTTTCAACTATTTAAATTCCCTGGTAGATTAATTAGTCCACTAGATGGAGTATTTATCTAATAAAGAGGTGCGTGGATCTACAATGTTATTATAATTTTTGGCAAACCTGCTATAGTAACTAGTTAAACTAAAAAATCCTTGCAGGTTCTTAAGGGTCTCAAGAACCTGCCACTCCATCATCGCTTGGATTTTTTTAGGATCAAATTTTACTATATGTGAAATAATGTGACCCAAGTACTCTAAATCTTGAACACCAAAATCACATGTATAAGATTTGAAATAAAGCGATTTTTATTCTATAACTAAAATTACTTATCTTACATACTTCAAAAGGTCTTCCCAATTTTTGTTATATGTGAGGATATCATCAAAAAACACTAATACAAACTTTCTCAAAAATGGCCTAAAAATAGTATTCATCAAATTTTGAAATGTATATGGTGCATTTGTGAGGCCAAAAGGCATGACCATAAATTCATAATGACTTTCATGAGTTTTGAAACTTGTTTTAGGTATGTCTTCATTGCAAATTTGAATCTGATGATACTTAAAGCAAAGGTATAACTTGGTAAAATAAACAATACCATGCAATTCATTTAGAAAATCATCAATCACTAGAAAAAGAAACTTATCTTTAATGGTGTACTTGTTGAGTCATCTATAGTCTAGGCACATCCTCCAACTATCATCATTCTTCCATACCATGACCACCAAGGAGGAATATTCACTTTGACTGAGTTAGATGTTCCTACCTCTAACATATCTTATACCATCTTTTTAATTTAAATCTTTTGGGCATAGAGATACTGTAGGGTCTGATGTTGGGTGGTGTACTTTCTAAAATGATCTTGATAGCATGATCATGCACATGACTTGGAGGAATTTCTTTTGGTATGTCACAAAAAATAATAAAATGGTCATCCAACACCCTTTGTAAATTAGGATATGTAAAATGCTTGGTTGGTTGAACTTCTATGGAAAATAAATGTGCCAAAAATCTTTTTGCACCTTTTCCAATAGTATTTGTCATTTGATGGTAACTAATCAGTTATGGAAAATTAACTTATAAACCATACATTTTGAATTTTATACCTTCTAGATAGAACTTCATGAATAGTTTTTATAAATTCATCTCATTAGTGTCCAAAGTGGTGAGCCAATACACTCCCAAAATAATGTCAGTGCCTCCTATGGGAAGATCAAACATAGGGAAATCTAGTAAGTAGTCCCTCATATCAAGATTAATGCTATGAAATTTTCTATAATAGTTGATTGTACCATCATCTGCAATCATGATATAAAATTAAAGAGCTGGGTAAATGAAATTATTCAAATGAGTAACCAGCTTACTATTGATGAAGTTATGTTTAATCCTAAAATTAATTAACACAACCACCTTTTCTTTCTTCAGAAAACCAACCATCTTAAGAGTTTAAGGAATACTAATACTTGAAAGTGCATGAAAATAAATAGTAGGATGAGAATCTTTAGATTCATCCTCAGGTTCTTTCAAATCTACCATTGAAACCTCATCATCTTATTCCTCCTTAATGGTGCCTTCAATGTAAAATAACTTATTTTTAGCACATCTGTGTTCTTTGCTCCATTTGATATCACATTCAAAACACAAACCTTTTGCATTCTTTTATTCAACTTACTGAGGTGTCAATCTAGTAGGCTATGAAAATGATGGCATGGGGAAGGTGTGTGTGAGATAGAAATTTTGATCACAATAGATTTGAGATTATGTGATTAACTTAACTCTACTCAAAATATCAATCCACTATCAATTAGGAATAAAATGGAAGGGCAAATGAAACATTCATACCTATATTTCATCCTAAAAGCTAAATACTCTAAATCATGATCAAACAGATGAAGAATGAAAGGATTGGATTGATTGTCTCAACTCAAAATTTTGACATGATGATGTTTTATTATGGATGTTAGATGAAGGATTCAATGACTAATTGGACATGGATATGACATGAAAATTCAAGTTAGTTTCTATGGATGAATTGAGTTGTTTAAATAGATTTTGGAGGGAGAGATCAATGGTGGAGATTCGAATTTGGTTGAAGGAAATCAAGGGTTGAAGATTATCCAAAGAATTTAAAATTGCTTTGAAGCCTCTAGATTTAGAGGATTCTAAAGAGGAGGGGTGAGAATAGAGAAGGTGTTAGATTTGGAGGGTTCTAGAATCCTTATTAGGAGTTAATGATGATTAGATGGGGAATTAGATAGGGATTAGGTGAGTGATTAAGGACAAGGTGTGTAAGAGAGCCTAGGGAGTAGGTAGTAGGTGGGTAGGTAAGCCATGACAATTTAAATCTTTCAAATAATAGAAAAGTGGGGTTAGATTAATATAATAGGTATTTAGGATATTTTATGATGAAGTGAGATTAAATAAGGTTAGTAGATGATGACTACTAGAAGAGGATATTAGATAAATGATTTAGAAAGGTGATAAATTAGTGGTATTAAATGAAATATTAGGATGAGATTAATTAGAATAAATGAGATAAGTAAAATTAGTGTCAACTAATAAGAATATTAGTGATGTTAAATGAAGCAAGGGAATTTATATACATACATTTTCCCCTTCTTTGAAAGGGAATTGTGAGTGGATGAAGTGTAAGGAGTAATGATCTTTCAAAAAAAACCATGTCATGGATGAATATTAGTACATGATGTTAGGGGATATGATGCCCCCTCTAGGGGACATATGGGGAATAATGATATGGATGGCCACTCGAAAGAAGAAATAAGGGATGGGATGTGATGAGTAGACAAGGAGATGGGATGTTAGATGTGAGATAGATGATGAAGAATATAAAGTTGACTTGAGTAATTAGCTATAGATTGATGATTCTCCTGGTAAGATATATGCATAGGAAGTAGAGATGATGGGTGTCATGGTTAAAGACACATCCTAAGGGGGAGTCAATTGTAACATGATGATGATAAGATTAAAAGGCCATAAGATTTAAACGTATCCCAAGTAAGGATGCATTAAGGGAGAGATATAGGCCAGGATAAAATAGTGATTTGATAAGATTGATGATGGGTGTAGCTCAAAGCTAAGTTTTTTAATATGATGTGTGTGATTACAGAGAGGAAATGACATGATTGAGTGACCAAAAGATAGGTAAGAAGGATTGGACTTCAATGTATCAAATTAATGATCCATAATGTGATTAATGATCATGACCCTAGAAAGGACACATGTAAGGGATAAATAATTGAATGATTGATCAATTAGTGATTGGGAGAAAAGATGAATTTTTTTAGTTCATCAAGCTCAATCGACAAGTGCAAGCGATTGATGAAAAGATTAAGAAGATGATTGTGATTATGATGATTGATCAATAGCCAAATTAATTAATTATTGAGATTAAAGATCAAAGATTTTAATAATCTAAGAATTGAGGATAGATGAAAAATATACTAGTAGAGCTACTCTTAGGCACTAAAAAGTGGCCAAGTGTTGCCTACATAATCTGAAAAGACCTTAGGCTGATGTAATTTTGATTCAGGGATGAACATCAATTGATGAAGTAGAAGATGATGAGTTCGGTGATGATTAGTGATTAAAGGATGATGTTAGTGATTGAGGGATATGACTTAGATGATGAGATGAGGATAAAATATTGGATGTTAGTTAGATGGGTCAAGAGGATGAGATTAGTGATGGGAAGAAGGATGATTAAATGATTAGATGAATGATGAAGGTGTAGGTGATCAAGACATCATAGTTGTTATAAGGCTCATCAGAGTCTAATCAATCTGATAAATATAGAACTTGATAAGATGCCCCATGATATAAGTATGACCAAGGGGACATTGTGCCAAAGTACATGGGTAAATAGCAAACTCTACATCATTGATGACACTTATAAGCAGTATTGGTGTCCTTATAGCATCCTTGTTCATTGCCCAGTAGAAAAAATAGATACATGATGTGAATAAAACACAAGATAAACAAGATATATACATGAGGCAAATAAGACAAACAAAACATAAGCAACACACACAAGTATCTACATGTAATGTCATAATGTATTATCTCATGATGGGATGAATGATTGGGTGATGGGTTGGATGATCATGATGTGATTGTGGACTTAAGATGGTCTTGGATTTGGGATAAACTTATGATGATTAGGATTAAGACTTAGATAAGGATATGGATATGGATAAGGATTAGGATCAATATAGACTAGATTTACCCCTAGTTGTGGGATAAGGTCTTTGAAGATGGATTTGGTCTCAAAATTGAATCAAAAAGTGGCCAAGGGGATTTAGAAAAGTGATGACCAAGGATTACCAATAGACAAGGCCCTATAAGAATTTGATCTAGCAAGGAGACTAGGAGATGATGGGATCAAATACCTTTCACGCTAGCAAATAAGTGATTTGATGGGTGTTAGGTACGAAGAAGCAATGATAAGGAAGGTGATGGGATGAATTACCTTTCATACTAGTATATAAGTGAGTTTATGGGTGCTAGATATGAAAATGAAATGGATAAGAAGTGATAGGATCAATTACCTTTCATATGATCAAAGAAGTGAGTTGATGGGTGCTAGATATGAAAAGGTAATTGATAAAAAGTGATGGGTGCCAGATTAAATTATTTGAAAAGATGATGCATGTTAATAATACTTAGTCAAAGGATGAGATTGAAGAGATGGAGAGATGGGTGACCACTCCAATTTGGTTCCAAGACTAAATGTTGTATCCAAAGATGGGAATGGGAAAATAAAAGATGGATATTAGATGCAATGAAAGATGAAAGATATGGATATGGATGTGATTAGAGGATTAGGCATAAGACAAGACACCATGGACCATTTTTGGGATTTTTTTCAACTTTTATGATTTTTAGGGTTTTTAGAATATTTCAATTTTTAAGGATTTTTAGAATATGTATGTACACTATACAAATGGGGTTACTAGAAAAGGGAATACCAAGCCTAGAAACCAGGATATGGATGGATGGAATAATGAATAGGATGAAAAAAAGGTGATGACAATGCGGAAAAGGGGATGAGGACCAAGGAAGAATGGATGGGGGATTTTCAATGGCCACATCATGAAGGAACCAAATGTTTAGTTGCCTGAGTGTCCATTTGAGGATATGACAAGATAGTTCCAAAACATGTCTCAAGATAGCTTCCACTTCTGTATGAATGCTAAGACAAGAAGGAATGGTGGACATGGTGGGTTAGACCAATGGATTAGATAGATGTGGATGGGTGAGATAGACAAGATTAATAAGGGATGAGAAAATGGATAGAAATGGATGGATTTTGCCTCCAAATGTGGAAGTATAATGCAGAAAATAGATGATTCTACTATGATGTCAGAAATTGGTTATCATCATGATACTTGTCCAAGGCATTAGAAGACTAGTTTTCACCATTGGATGGATGATTTTTTTTACTTTATTGGGCATTTCAATGTACTGGATATGGGTACAAGATGTAATATGCATGCATTATTATAATCTTTAACCAACACCTATTCTAGAGATATATGATGATAGGACCATGTCTTGGTGACCTTGATTGATTCTTAATATAACCTCCTTTGGATGTTTTAACTAGGTGTCTTTGTAACCCATACGAGGGAAAATGATACCTAGGGATGTGATATATGATGTGGATGGGAGTTTTCCATGATTGTGATGATAAGAGATAGGATGTGAATGAGGGATATGATCGAGACTATCGATATGATGAGATGGGGACCAAAAACAGGGTTCATTAGTTGCATACACTATTGGATATGGTGGAATTGAGATTGGTGTCATGAGATTAAGGGATCCAAAACCTTTTGATGTGCTAATTTTTTGATCTAAACATTAAAAGGATGGTCATCCATATGATTTTCAACTTTATTTGTTGATTATATTTGATATTAATTGCCCCCTGGTGCTTGATTTTGGGCTTCACTAGGGGAGATTGATTTTGACTTGATATATAATGATTATTTTGACTTTGATATTCCCCTAATGTTTGATTTCAAGTTTCATTAGGGAGAGATATTTTTTTATTAGGTCGATGATTTAACTTTGCTTGATTTTGATGGATATGATCAAATATGGTTTGATCATGACTTATGATTGTTAGATGATGGTATTGGATCTTTGTATTTTCAACACACAATATGGAATGCAAAAGGGAATCCAATGATGCATGTTCTTCTTCATTCCCATTATGTAGTGGTATGTAGGGATTATGGAGGTGAGGTGTATGAGTAATGTTGGGTGATGTATTAAGGGGATAATGGACATCATAGTCCTCATAAAGGTCACTAAAACCCTAGATTCAATACTAAAGAGTGTGTCCTCAATAATATCAAAAGGATAACTAAGACATATTCAAGGTAAGATCAGATCCACTTTGAAAATATTCAACAGATACAATGTGCAATAACTTGGTTATGACTTCATCATCTTGATTAGGATCAAGAGATATGCTTGGTGATTAATTTTTATCCAAATTAGAGGTATCTTCAAAAGTGTAGGCATAGTGATTATCTATTGTAATATTTATTAAGGATGATGTTTTTGATGAGGAATCTAACTCAAAGAATAGTGTTTCACATGATCCTAATGCAGATAGCTCTGATGATGACTATGGTGTACATGACTTTATGATACTAGTAGAATAATTATTGTTCATAAGTGTCTTCTCAATAAGGGGTATTTGATGTGATGGGTGAGAGGAAGATCATGGAGGGACAATGGATTGAGCAAAGATAGGTCCATGAAATGAATAATGGGATATGGGAGGACTAAGCTTATGGGGAATAAAATTGTTTTGAATGAATGGGTGGTCAAATTAGCGGGGTAATAGAGGATAGATAGGATCTCTTGACCTTGGCTTGGAAGGGGAAGGGCTTGATCTTAATCAAGAATAGAATCTTGGCATTACTCTTCTTGTTCATCCAGGGAGAGAAATTCATCTGGTACCTCCTCAATCACTATGTCACCATGATCAATGAGGTCTTAGACATAATCTCAAAAAATTTGACATCATTTAATGGAATGCCCCCAAATTCAATGATAAAGATAATATCAGTTTGATTTATATCAAGAGGGTTTAAGATTGGTGGGATTAAGATATCTTATGGGTGGGTAGACCATCATGTTAGCATTGACAAGTTATTAGAAAAGTGCTTCCAAAGACATAGGAAGGGGAGTATAAGGAACCACTTCACCTTGTGACTTAGATGTAGAAGCATTGGACTGTAGATAAGATATTTTTTGACATGACTAGTTGGATGTACTAGTAGTAGATGAGGTGGCCAGGATAAGATTCCCTTTGCTAATACAAGAAGAGGTAGATGAGGTATCATGACTAGGAGATGGAGGATATACATGGGACTCACATGGAGGTGCAATAAGTTGAAGGGGTCAACACCTTTGGGAAGTGGTACAACCATCATAAGGAAATACAAAAGTATCTCATCCTTATTGGCACCTATGTATTTGTCTATGAAAGTGGGGTCAAGGTTCATAGTGGTGGGTGATAAAGGATGGGGTTTTTTCAAGGCTAGAGCACTAGATTTGAAAGGATGTGATATGGATGTCATGTTATTGGGGGATGAGGTTGGCAAGTTGGGATTTCCTTTTCTAGTAGGATGAGGGAGTGGTGATGGATTATGATTGGTAGATGGAAGATTTAATTGTGGACAAGTATGAATCAGGGTTAAGGGGTTTTAGATAGTCTTAGTGGATGGTGGAAGGGAATGGGATGGAGATAAGGTTTAATGGTGGACTTGTTTGGGAGTTAGTTTTCAACTTGTGAGGTCAAAACCATTAGGAAAGTGAGTACCTATATTCCATATATGTAAGAGGAATTCATCTTTATTATTTGTGATGTATTGATTGATGAGGGTGACTATATCAAAGAATGTTGAGAGTGATTTTGATGGGTTAAGGGATTGTGAATGGGATATTGGTTTGGGCAAAATGGGATCAAGATCAAAAGGTAAGTGAGCACCCATCTCTAGTGCTTATAAAAGGTCTACAATAATTAGTTCTAAATCCATGGATGATGGTTGATAATAGATGGATGATGAAGGATGACGATGTGGGAGTAGACTAAGGATTATAAATGGTTTATTGAAAAAAGGAGGTCGAAAGGACTGAGCTAGTATGATTAGGTGATGACAGATGAATGGATTAAAAATTAGGATCAAATTTCAAATAGAGAGTATAATAGGTGCTAATGACCTATCCAGAATGCCTAGGTGTCAAGATAACAAAAGGGATTAGGGGTTTGATGGGTGCCTAGGTTCTAAAACTAGTAAGATGATGAATGGATGGGTGCTAGTTAGGAGTAGGCATAGATAATTAAATTAAATTGATAATGATGGGTTTGTTAGATTAATATTGACAAAGTGATAATATGATAGTAAGATATCGACTAGGTATAAGACTGTACGATGAGTGATAGTAAACTAGGATGGTAGGATGATAAAGATGGATAAGACTAGCTTAAAACCTTAGTGTTGGACCCAAAATTTTGGCTATGTTGTCAAATTTTGGCATGGAAATAGCATGGTGTTGAAGGACCATAGTACGGAAGGACCATGGTGTGTAGATGATAAGTGAAAAAACATCATGGCAAGAAACATATGGGGCACAAGAGGATAATGACATGAAGAAACCAATGTGAGAGAGGAATGATTTATAAGGATGTTGAACTTAGAATAGAAGTGGAAGACTAGGGGAGTGCATGAGAAGTGAGAGAAGTTAAGAGAATGGTTCATATGGGTCACCCTGACCTTATTAATAGGAAGTTTTGCACCAGCCCATAAGAAGAGGAACACATGGTAGTAAAGAGATAGCATAGATCAAGGATATAGGGGGCACAAAGGCCTGAGTCTTTACGAAAAACTAATTACTAAGCACCATGAATCTTAGTATATTGAGAGTTTATTGGTAAATTATTCATACCATTAATGATTGTAAACACTTGGTCATGGAAAAATAAGTATAAATACCCCTACTGTAAAGTACTATGAAGGATTTTGGGATGAATTTGTGATGAAATTTTACCTTTATGATGATTAAGCTTAACATATGAGATAGTAAGTTTTTTTATAACTTCTTATGTTTTATGATGAAAGATGGTGTGTGAGTTAAGTGAATAGACTTAAATATGAGTTTTGCCCTATCTTTCTTTTCTTTTCTAAGTAACTGATGCTAATATAATATGAACATATTCTACGTAGTGATATTAATCAAACCTAGAACTCAAAGGATCAAGGTAGTCTATCTTTGCATTTATATAATCCCTATTTAATTTGTATAAAGAGAAGGATATGAACAAGTTAACATTGTGAAACAAAACCTATGGGAATCGGTCTTTCACTACATGTTTCAGGTGAGTGCACAAGACCTAAAATCTTGCATGAAAGGGCCTATGTACTAGCTCATTGGGATAGACTTCAGCACAAAAGATAAAATTATCAAAGAAACCCCAATATTTTGGTTCTATTACTGAGACCTAAAGCACTTGAAGCATAGTCATGAAAAATGTTTGAGTATATTACTCTTGATAATATATAAGAATAGATTACTAGTGTTGAAGATAACTTTGAAATTCCCTACCTTGAGCTAGGAATCTCTACACAGTAGTGGGTAGAGCAAAACCTCTATAGTGCATTACTTGAAACCTTCTTTTTAGAGGTCTCAATTCATTTACATACTTGGTTGTTGGCATATGCTTAAGGATGATCAAGGAACCTTGGAAGGAGACAGTCTAGGATGATATAGTGTCAAAGAGTATTATCAAAACTTGGAGTGTTGTGGATGTGAGCAGTCAACTTTTGGTGGAAAGGAGTTCTAAATAGCTAAATTTTGGAGTACACTTTAACTACCTATTCATGTCTTGAAGAAGCCAAGCTCTAGTTCTTTTGAGAATCGCATGGTCATTATATTAGGCTTTTTGTTTTTGAAATCAATAAGTTATTTATTGATCTTGGACTTGAAACTATACCAATAGAGATCTAAATCCTCTTGTGCATGAGCCACACATTTGGAAGGGGAAAATAGGAGTTGGTAGAAGATTGTGGGTTCAGAATGGTGGCCATCTAATGTGTATTATGGAAACAAAAGTATGATGAAGCTCGACAAAGTATTATAGGAGTTAATAATGTAGGAAGAGACTAAGAGAACTCAAGGAGTGTTGTTAGGAGCCATAGGGAAGCAAAAACACAATGGGACCCCATCACTTTTGAACCACATTCTATGCCACTTATATCATATAAAGGATAAACAAACTGGAAATTATGAACTGAGGAACCAAGTCTAAACCAACTAGGTTCCCCCACCATAGTGTGTGCTCATGCTTTTGAGTTAGATGAAGTCCACATACATAATTAGGATACAGATACTTTTGAATCAAAGATTAAACTGGTAAGGGATACTAAAGTTGAGCCTTTTGACACTCATTTAGATTTAACACTTTCTTTCCCTCTTCAATGGAATTTCATGACACAACTTGGGATGCCTGGTGGACTAGGCCTATAAGGATAGAATACATGCCCCAATTTGAGTAATCAACTAGCTACTGTGCCTCATATCACAAGCACTATTTTTGAAGGCATTGGAGGTGGACTAGGAGGTGATACAAGAGGTAGTGGAATTCCTCCTCAAGGAATTGAGGATAAAGGTTCATAATAACCACCCATTCAAGAACTTCCATCAACTATGGTGTATTATGAAATGACATTACACTTATTAGAATATCGAGGTATGGAGAATGCAGCTGAGCATGTCCATAAATGTGAACTGATTTAGAGGGCATGAGGCATTACCTCCTCTGAGTGTAAGGCCACATAGTTTGTAATTATGTTTTTAGATCACGTGCATAAATGGTATCAAAAATTCTACCCTCAACAAGTGGTGGTTGACTATGATTAACTTAAGACAACCTTCCTTCAAGAATTTGACATTCTTGAATTTGAGCAATAAAGCATAGCATCATTAAAGGACATAAAGTAAGGACTTACTAAGAGTGTGTGTGAGTATGATGTAAGGTTTAAGACATTATTGTATAAATTTTCATTTTAGATTAACGTTTCTTAACATGCATAATGGTTTGTGGGAGGATTGTTACCACCCTTTCATTAAAATTTATCATAATGGACCTTCATTAGTCCACATGAGGCTTTAGAAGCTAATCTCCACACAGAGGTAGTTGGAAGAATTAATATTGGGATCAGTCCCTTTATAGAGGCCCAAATAGCCTCAATGGCATCACATATTAATAATTTGATGACCAATAATGCACATGAAACATGCACTGGTGTTTGGTGCATAGACTGTGAATCTAAAGGGTATACATGGAGAAATTGTCCACATAAGAACATCTACGTGGTAATTTAACACACATGTAAAATATATCATGAAGCACATGATTTACATGTTTATCATCTTCTATACTGATCTACACACACTAAGGTGTCTAACTATTGCAAGATCTATGATGTCTAAAAACATGACTCTAATTATTGTCATTTGATTAGTGACATCCATGAAGCTTGAGTGTGTGTCACACACCAAACCTCAATCATAAATAATCAATACAATGGTGGATATCATGGATAACGAAGAGGGAAAAGATGAGGATGTGGTTTTTTCCCACCTAGGACCTATTACAAATATGGATCTCCAAACCACTATCAAAGGGATTTCCCAAACTACTTGATGTGAACTTTCTATAAAAAAGACCACCAACTGGAAGAGTGTCCTAATTTATATGTGGCTATCACAAAGGAGTGAAATAAAAAATGTGCTAGGAAGATTCAAATTGATAAACCACATTGGCATGCATGCTCAACCATTCCTATAGTTCAACAAGTAAGCATTACCACTCGTAGTGGGGGATAGACCCGGTTGACATCTAATCCCATCAAGAGACTGCAATAGGAATAACCAAGATCAAGAAAGTATCCTAATGTTTAACAATGGAAAGATTTCCTCCAAGATATTATGGAAATAGTATGAGAACTTTAGGGAGAGATTCAATTCCTAAAAGATAAAGACATAACATAACATGTTGTTGTGTAAAGGGAAGCTGAACCTCAACATGTGGCATGTGATTAATTTCAAGAGCTGTGCCAGTGCATGTTGGATGAGGAAATTGTCCTAAAATTAAGTGTTTGGATTATGAATCAAGCTTGAGTACCAAATAAGTTTCACCTTTAACTCACTAGGCAGAGTGAACATCATCATTTAAATCATGCTTGGTGATAGGAAACTTTTAGTTCCTCTGTTCCCCTAGAAGATAAAGAAATATTAGTCAATGCTACCATCAATAGATGGGTAATCTAGGACATACTAGTAGACACTAGCTTATAATTCAATGTCCTTACCAAAGATGCTTGGCACAATATGGCCATTCCAACACTATAGCCTTTACCTCATGTCTTATTTATGGAAAATAAGACTCACATATTACTTATTGAGGTCCTTAATAACATAACGATTGACACAATTGGAGTGTCATTTAAAGTGGATTTCAGGTTCTGGAGCTAGCTAAAGTTGATGATTACCTAGATCTATTGTGAAGACCTTGGTGCTATGAGAATAATGTATACTTGAGCTTCAATAAGTGCTACATTAGTTTTGAAAACACTGATCAACATGTTGTAATACCACTAGATCAAGCACAAGGGCCACCTTACATAGAGATTGTTAATGTTGATGAAGATATAAACCATATCTATAATGTGACTACAAAGAATGATGAGCAAAGAGATCCCACTCTAGATGGCATTCTTTGAAGGTCAGATACTCAATCCCTTTCTTACACTACAAGCAATGTATGTAATTGTTGGGTTCATGGTGATGATAATCTCACTGGTAGAATATGTAGTACCATCAACAATAAGGAGAATGTGCCATGCTAGTTTAATAAATGACATAGGTTCATTCACCTTATCACTAGCCAAGGCATGAGGGGACCTATCATAGAAACACTACTCTAAATACTTGATGCAGATCCAAGGTTCCATGGGCAGATGGAAGTCTGAGACTTCATTCAGTGCCTTGAAGAGTTTTACCACATTGATGAAGATCATCTTCGATCTTTGGTTCATCTCTTTGATGGCATAGTTGCACGATGGTGGTAAACCCATTATGAATGACTCCTCTAGTGGGATACAATATGTTCAGCCTTATACCATTGGTTCCATCATGATAACAAATTAAAAAGAGCAGTTAATTACAATGGAGTACAAGCACCTGAGTCACACATCAAAGCTTATGAAACAATATGGCAGGATGATAAGTCCTACTTATAGGAATATTTATGGGTGCATGAATTCTATGGAAATTTATGTGCTTGGACATGAACATGGTACATTCATGAAGAGCGACACATGCGTACCACATTTTGGCATCTATTGAAGGAGAACATGAAATTGACACTATCATATTCTTCACCAAGGATGAATTTGTGCCTCACCCTCCAAACCATGCATGAAGTGGTAGTAGGTGACCCATGTCCCATGGAAGAATGCCTAATGATTATCCATTAGGATCCTAAGGAACCCCTACACTTATTCCATGAACCATTTCCATACCTAATTCCTGTACTTATACTAGTCCTCGATCAGAACTGATGTGAAAAAAATTGTTTGGGAAAATAAAAGCTCATGTTACAAGTGGAATAAGGTGAAGGATTTACTCCACCTAGCCTAATGTCCAACCATTTATATGTTCTTACAGATGTTGGTATAATAACTATTCAAGACATAGGTGTCGATATCAATAACCCCTACCATAAGCCTATTTAGACTGTTCAATGCAACATCGGCTTAGAACAAGAACCAAAGATGGCTATAGTAGGAAACTATTAGACTGACACAAAGATTTTAAATTTTTTTGAATTGTTAAAATAATATTAGGATGTCTTCCTAAGAAACTATAGTGAAATTAAGGGAGTCCACCCGTCTTTGGGGAAGATGCATATCAAGCTAGTTGATGGTACTCGACTAGTTAGAAAATGCCCATATAGGATAAATCCTAATATCTAGGCATGCATCAAAGAATAAATTGACAATATGATACGTGATAAAGTAATCACCCCCATTGATGAATCCAAGTCAGTCAATCCCATAGTGATTAGTATCAAAAAGGATGGATGCATCTGTATCTGCATGGACTATCTAGTGCTTAATGAATCCTATGTAAGTGATCCCTTTTTGACACCATTCACAAAGGAGATCCTTGAAGGTGTTGTTGGAGGTGAGGTATATAACTTCATAGATGGCTTATTGGGGTAACACCATATCCAAATAGCTAAATAATACCAACCCAAGACAACATTCACCACCAAATTAGGATCATTTACATATACTATTATGCCCCTCAGGTTAAAAAATGCCCCAATAGTGTTTTCATGAATAACAGTTGAAGCCTTTAAGGACTTCATCCAAAAATTCCTTCAAGTTTATTTGGATGATTGGATAGTATATGATTTGGTTAAGGACCATTTTTCTAACCTCAAACTTATGCTTGAGCACTATCAGGTCTTACAAATCTCATTAAACTTAAAGAAGTGCCTATTTGTGACACCTTTTTGTGTGCTCCTAGGACATATTATTTGTAAGGAAGGGCTTCTGGTAGAATCAGTGAAGGTATCTACTATTCTTCACCTCCTAATACCCAAGACTTAGCATGAGGTTTATGCTTTTTTGGGCCATACTAGTTATTATAGAAAGTTCATCCATGGATATGCAAAAATTACCATGCCCTTGAAGGAAATTTTAAATCAAAATGAGCATTTCATATGGACTTGCTCTTGTAAAGAGGTATTTGAAACATAAAAGGAAAAGCTAGTCACTGCCCATATCCTCTAGTTCCCCTATTGGACAAAACCATTTCATGTACATGTTGATGTATCTAACATGGTTGTTGGTGCAATACTTGCACAACCAAGTGAAGGTCACTTAGATCACCCAATCTACTTTGTCAGTAGGAAGCTCATACTAGCTAAAAAAACTATACCACTGTAGAGCATGAAGCATTATTGATGGTTTATGATTTATAAAAGTTTAGATAGTACCTATTAGCCATTCTTTTTTGTTTTCTATACATATCATGAGGCTTTGAATTACCTTATCAATAAACTTGTATTACATGGATAGATCTATCACTGGATTGTGTTGTTCTAAGAGTTCCAATTTTTAGTTATGGTGAAACCTAGGAAGGCAATTGTGGACCTGACCACTTATCATGGATCAAGAATAGATTACCACCATGTACCATAGAAGATGATCTTCCTAATATATATCTCTTTTATATTACACAAGTACCTGAAGAGATGGAAGATATTGTAGCATTCTTGACCACTGGCTCCATACCTGATGGTCTCAACTTATAGGCCAAAAAACTTGTAGTTCATACCATACCCTTTCAGCTTATAGCAGGTGATCTTTACAATATAAGTTATGTTGAAGTTCTTCAACATTGTGTCATGTAACATGAGTGCCTTGAAGTACTCTACAAAGTTCATGAGGGTATTGTAGGTGGACACTATGTTGGAGAGGTTATCATGTGAAAGGTTTTACTTGTTAGATTATGGTGGCCAACTATTTTCCAAGATGCTAAAGCATATGCTAGGCAATGTGACACATGTTAGCACATAAGCAAACCTAATTGAAGAGATGTTATTCATTTATGACCCATTCCTTCTCAGGAACCCTTTAAAAAGTGGTCTATTTATTTTGTTGGCCCCATCACTCTAGTAGGATGATGAAGAGGTTATTGATACATCATTACCATAATTGACTACCTTATGCATTAGGCTAAAACTGCATCGATAAAGGATTGTACTGCTACTACTACTACTACATGGTTCATTTGGGATAATATCATAACTTGGTTTGGATGTCTCTTGCATTTCACCAGTGATCATCGAACCCACTTTTTGAATGAAATAATTCACATCTTACTGGTTGAGTTCATGATCATGCACCACAAAATAACACCGTATCATCCATAAGCCAATAGAACTACTAAGGATTTCAACAAGATCCTAGGTAACATGTTGACAAGAATCTGTAACATTAACCAAACTGATTAGGATGATAGGGTGTTTGCAGTACTATGGGCTTATCAAACAAACTAAAAATACCTAAATAAAAACACACCATTCAACTTAGTGTATGGCAAAGAGGTGGTCCTACCAGTGGATTTTTTGGAACCATCTCTAGATATAACACAAGTAAGATAATTGGATGAAGAGTCATTCTTGAAAGTACACCTAGACACTTTACTACAACTAGATGAAGCTCATTTCCTCACTCATTGGAGCCAAGATATGGAAAAGCACAAGTAAAAGGCATGACATGATCACCATATAAAGAAAAAACATTTTTTTCCAAGAATGAAGATCTGGTTATATGATTCCAAGTTCGTGCACCACCTAGGAAAGATTTTAATCCACTAAGATGGCCCTTTTATAATTTATAGCATTCAACCTATCAGAGCATGTCAGTTACGAAGGATGGATGGCTAGTTCCTTCCTAGGCACTATAATAGAAACTGGCTCTAGTTGTATTCCAATTCTGAATAGTTGAAGTATTGTAATCAATAAGACTATTGCCATTAGTTTAGGATTTCCTATTTTTGATAAAAATGTTGCCTTTATTGCACGCAAATTTTCCTTGTTATATTTTGTTTCAAAATTTGTTCTCTTTGTGGAGGACCATGACTCATTTTAGTGTGGGGTAAGAATTCATGTTTAGTAACTAAAATGTGTAAGTTAGTAAGTAAAGCGCACAAGTTACCTAAGCATGTAGGGTTAGATAGGAGCATAAGGTACATGGGTGTATAAAATTCTTAGGGCATGTAAATTTCAAGGTTTAAGCCTCATAAAATAGTAATTTAAATTCAAATACTCCAAGATCAACCTTCAAAATTTAATCATACTGTGAAGATCCAATGATGAGTGGAGGTCCCAAAGATCTAACAAAGTGTATTTATTCATACATCAAAGATCAAAAATGAGTGGGAAATTATAGTGTTAGTGGGTCCCAAAGATCTAATGGAGTACATTTAATCATGCATCAAAAATCAATGGTGAGCATCAAGTAAAAAGTTAGAGGATCCTAAAATTGAATGCATCAGTGACAAGTGGCATGATCTTATAAGTAGAATCCAGATCTAATGGCACATGGATGAGCTCAAATCAATGGGTTCAGGTAGATCTATGGCTTGAATTCACTCATACAAAATAGATCCTATGGAAATCTCAAGGTCAAAAGGTTAGTGAATCTTGAAAACAAGTGAGAGGTTACCAAGCATCATGAACAAGAGAGCTATCAAATAAATCAATGGTCCACATTCGATTTAGTAGAATTAGATCAATGGTGCATGTTTAATCATAAGACACAAATATCATCTTATTCAAAGAAAGGTGTGAGATGGGACATGCCATTAATATAGAAAGAATAGTTATGACAAGGAATGGGCCAACAATGTGGTGTGACAAATATCATTAAATACATTAATTGATAAAAGTGAGGATCCAAGCATAACAACCATTAAAGATCTACATTAATGACATGAAGCGATGGGTGATGGGTAAACATTAATGATGGTAAACCCCACCTTGAGCCTATAAATATGCAAGTTAAACTCATTTTACACTTTAACTTGACTATTAATAGAGCCAAAGATCAAGTGACTACCAGAGCCAAGTAAACCAAACCTAGAGCCAAGAAAAGTGAATTTATCTCCACAACAACATACACAGGGCATTACCAAGTTGATAATAGATATTATGAATCTGGTACATTATAAAAACATTATTAATTAAAGTTTTATGTTGAAAATCTGCCATTAAAGGGTGTTTAAGCTCAAAAATCCAAAGCAATCATTTATAACCATGTATTCTTTTAGAAACATTGGATGACCGCATGTTATCCTTTGAGCTCCTCGAAGGGTGATGTGGCCTAATAAAAAATACAAAAGAACTGAACCCTTACCAATAATACTAGATGAATAATAGGTGAGCAAAGGAGACTATGTTTTAATTAGGGAAGAGACACTAGAAGAACAAGTTTAGTGCATGAAACAAAAAGAAGAAAGTATGGTGTGTAAAGAAAAATAAGCTCAATCATCCTCATTGCAAAAATATCAAGCATCCCCAACTTTGTCTCTATTGATTAAAGAAATGAAATATCCAAAATTAGTGTTGTATGCAAATAACTAGCTCTCCAAGGCTTCCACTTGTACCATCTTTGACTACAATCATCACCAACTTGGGAATGAGGTTGAGCTCCAAAGTGACTATCAGGTCAAGACCACAAACAGTAAGAACCAAGTGTTATATGATATCCCTATCTTCAACCAAATGGATGTTATATGGTTGTTTCAACTATTCAATTTACCATATTTTGGTAAACCCATGGAGGTAGTTCAATTATTTCTTTCACACGTCCATGAGGACTATATTTACTTCATCAAGTGTATCATGAAGATCACACTCGAGAGGATCAAGAAAGTCATGGGACTATAGTACTCAAGGTTGAGTGTAATTAATGACTTGATAGACATCAAGGAAGTCCAAAAGACTGCCATGATGTTCATGTATCATAAGTAGGGTCATGTCATGCACATCAAAAATCTATAGGATACCACCCTCTAGGTTACAATGTGTATCGTCATGACTAAGATCAGAGGGACCAATCATTGGAAAGAGGTTGACATGGTGTACCTATATATTACCCATCAGGTCACATAGGGGTTGAAGTATAATTAGGCTATGTACTTTGCCCAAAAAATTATTGAAGATGTAGAGAGGACCCATAGGATGCCTAAGTACAATTTCTCATGGGAAGTAATCTTTCTCTTATTAGTTTTTGATGAAATCAATATGCCAAACTATAGTTCAAGAGCATTGAAGTGGTTATACCCTCCCACACACAAGTCCCCCACTGAATGCTACAAGGCATTCACATGACTCAGTCACATCATCCCCTCATACAAGATCAAGATGAGGTATTGGTTTGATGGAATGAAAGTGGAATTTGAGGATGAGTGGCACATCCCTAAAGACTTGCCCCCTTTAGCTACAAAGCAAGCATAGTTTAATGTGAAGCATCACTTTTCCCTCATACATATCCAAATAAACCCATTCAGAGAGCTCTCTGCATGTCTCAAATTACCATACACCTTATTGATATGGTACTTCATAGAATCAATAAATCATATTTATGATGTGTAACCTATCATCCTTCAGGCTGAGAGAATAGAATCAAAGATTCACACACTTTATAAAATGTTGTTTATCTAGGTAAAAAGGCCTATAAAAAGAAAAGGGAGATGAACTTGACTGACATCAAGGTCAAGCAGACAATGGTGGAGGAACAATTTCATAACTTATTTTACATGATACACCCTTGAAAGGATCCACAGGGTGGGGACCCAAAGGAGAAACTTCCATCAGCTCCATGCCTGAAGAAGAAAAAGTGGCTAGCTATGGGTGCTAGCACAAGTGGGCATTAGGCACCACAAAAATGATAGAAGAATGTAGAATCACCATGATCTACCCCTCCACCATCTAGACCCATGCCATCCCATCTATATGCACTACCTCCACCTCACCCTTCACCTTCTCCACCTCATCCATCTCCATCCCCTTCCCACACTTATCCATCTCCTCTATACTCTTTGTTACCATGCCCTTCATCTCCCCAGCCTACTCCTCTTTATCCTCCACCTTCTCCACCTCCACCTCCACCTTCTTAACCACCACCTTCTCCCCCTAAATTAACTCCACCATCATTTCCCCCAAGTGTTTTTACTTCAATAACTACCTAGTAGTAACCCCCAGGACAAGCACCCCAGTAAGAAATTCTTGAGGTACAGGTTCATAGCTCAAGTTCTAATTTTGAGAAAATTCCCTCCCTAGTGTACGAGGAGAAAGATACCTCTGATGATTTTTTGCTTGATTTTAAACCACTATATGGTGAGGAGGGGGACGATGAAGGAGAATACTAAGTGAGATGGTCATTGGTAGCCACAAGGAGGATGAACTTGAGTGTGACCCTATAAAATGGAAGGGACTGACCAAGACCACAGAAGAGCATGGCGATGATGTAACTGGCAATGCGTACAAATGTCCAAGACAAGATTTTATATCTTTAGCCATACTTCATTCCTAATGAATCAACATTGGAAATAAGGAAACAAGTGTCCTTGTTATATATGTACAATGAGGAGCATGAGTTTAAACTCCTTAAAGGCAACTTTTCTTTAGGTCCAGATGCTCCAGTGCTACCAAAACCATTGTGGGTATATCCACAAAATACATCCCCTCTTATAGTAAGCACTACCTTTTTAAAGCTGGGCATGGAGATCACACACCATTATATTTTATCATATTTTGATGCATGCACTACTGAGAGGAAACATGCTAAGATTTTGGGCATGTATAATAAATAAGTCATAGAGAAACAAGTGCTCATCAAGGAAGTGGCCATGTTGAAATAACAGATTCAAGAGGGCATAGAGGTAAAATTTAGGGTCCTAAACCTCTACAAAATAATTTTTAATGAAGAACCAACATTAGTAGATGGCATACCTCTTGATGAGGATGCCATATGAAAGCTAGAGACTTTGGTAGAACTTCTACTCAAGCAATGCAAGGAGTAACCTATGCTAAAATACAAGGGATTAGAGTTAGCTGAGAAGTTTACCATGGTTGTCAAAATTTGCAAGCATGTTATAGAGAGGGTTGGGGAGGTTATCCTATTTTGGATGAAATTGTTTTGTAACTAGCATGTCCAAATAAAGTCTTGGAGGCTAGACTCCAAGCTAAAAAATCCTAGAGGCAATAGCTGTATGATACTTCACTCTTAATAAAAGATCATGCTAAGCATACCAAAGCATTTAGGGATGTCTAGATGATGGAGGATGTAATCAATAAACATTAGTAGATGAATGCAATTTTTTTAGCCATCTAAGGACAGGTTTACAAAGAGGTATCCACACTTGAAGATGTCCAAAAGGATGCCATGTATCCTTGGTTGAAATAGTTAAAAAGGCTGATGAGACCTCCATCGAACCTGAAAAGATAAATAAATTAAAGGGAGACATAAAATAAATAATTACAAAAATGCTTAAGGCATTTTCACAATCTGAAAAAGCAGATCAAGTATTCAGGGTCCAAATTTTCTATGGATGCTAGCGTGACTTAGTTTGGGATGGACTAAGAGCATAATGTGGGGTGATGTTGGAACCAAAATTTTGGCTAAGTGTTATCCAATTTTGGAAAAAAACTAGCATGAAACTAAATGACCATGGCACAAAAGGACCATGGTGTATAGTTGATAGGCACAGAAGCACTATGGTATGGAACCTATGGGGTGTAAGAGGATAATAGTATGAAGAAACTAGCATGAGATGACCTAATTAAAGGGGAATGAGTCATGAGGAACTCGAGGACGTAGGACTCATAATAGAAGTGGAAGACTAGGAGAGCATTAGGGATAAATATGGGAGTGTTTTAGTATTGAATGTGACCTAAAGATCTAACTAAGATAAGATAAGATAAGATGGGGTTAGACTAGATGTGTGATGAGGTGACGAGGTTAAGGCAAGGTCAAGACAAAATGTTGATTAGGATAAGATGCAAATGACAAGACCAAATGTGATTAGGATGTGTGAGGGGGTATGACTAATGATGAGTGAGATGAGTATAGGATGTGACTAGAAGGATGTACTAGATGATAAATAATGTACAAGACAAGATATAGGAGATGGGGGTGTGACTAATGATGAGTGATTCTAATGATAAGTGGGGATAAAAGGATGCACAAGAGAATAGTGATATTTACAAGAGGGTAAGACAAGGATATACAAGATGATGGTTAAGGTATGAGAATGATGGGGGATGATCAATGATGAGTGAAGATGGCTATACTAGGAGGGGATGAAGACAAGGTCAAGACAAGTGATGGGGTAGGGACTTAGGATAAGATGTGGATGATATATGATTTAGGATATGTAAGTGATGGGTAGGGTCTAATGATAGGATGTGAATAGGAAGATGTACAAGAGGGTGATGAGATAAGGATGTATAAGACAAAATGTAGGTGATGGGGATATGGTCAATGATGGGATGAAGACAAGATTTGGGATGGGATAAGATAATTAAAAGGATACAAGAAGATGATAACAAGTATGTACAAGGAGATATGATGGGATAAGGATGTACAAGTTGATATATATGATAATGAAAAAATATATAAGTTAGGTAGTGTAAATACCTAGATAGGTATATATGTTTGGGTGAAAAGGCTGAATTGGCTCACAAACAACACTGGTTTAACACAACAACACACCCAAGCAAGAAGTTCACAACCCTATGACTAGTAAACTCAATGGAGTGTAACTCGATGCTTACACCATCAACCAGATTTGTGGGTGAGGTTATAGGTTGGTGACCTATTATGGAATCAACCAAATCCTCTTAATCTTGTTTACACACGATGGCTATTTAGAACCTGATACTGACTTCGATAGTGAGGTGCATGTTATGAATAAAGTCTCCTATGCTAGGTTTGTACAAGATCTCTAGGTGTGTCCCCTATATAAATGAAGGTACAATGGGGCCCAAGTCCATATAAGATGTTGTCTAACTACTCTATGTATTGGAGCCTAATCGTCCCTCACTCCATAAAACCTTTTGTTGTGAATTTTGCTTAGGTACCTAAAGAAATCTCTCCTAATTTTTAAACCCTACTAGAACATAGAGTTTGGTCAAGTTTATGGTGGTGAAATCAACATCACTGAACCCTAAAAAAATAAAAGATCATGGAGGGTTTATAGGCAATTTTTTATCCCCCAAGAATCACCGCAAAGATACAAAGGGGAGAACATACATAAACTGTAGCCCTCAAGATACAGATAAGCAGAGAAAAAGATTAATTAACTGATTATGGTTAATTGTGATATATTTACAAGATGGAAAAGATAGACAAGAATATACAAAATAAAGTGATTAAAATAATTTTTAAAGTGCCAAATAGAGTCTTTGACTAATGTCCTGCAATCACAGGGTTAGTAGTTTAAGTTTTGGCACTCAAGAAGAGGTAACTTGCAAGACAAAAACATTAGTAGTTTTAATATTTTTTCCTTTTATAGTTGTATTATCTGAAAACACATGTCAATTATGTCAATAATAAAAATTATACAAATGAATTAAAATTGATATTTTTATTCGACTCCAAAACCAGTCAACCTATAAAATAGATGATTAGTAATTTCAATTGATTTTGATCTTTAGCCAATCATCTCATAGATAAATACAAGGCCAACTTCAATGAGAAAATGTTAGTATTTTTCAAAAAGTTTATTCTATTGATATAAGTGAATACCCAAATTTTAAAAATTCCACTTGTGATATGTAATTGTTATTCTGATGTTACCAGATGACTACAACAAATCAGTATGACTAAATCATCCAATTAAAATAACATTGAAAAGACTAGTCAATAAAGGTAAAACTTAATTCTATCAGATGTCAATTTGAGGCCTTTAACCATAAATACAATGACCAAATTGCATGACCATCAAATCATCATTAAAAATGAAATTTGTTCAAGATGGTTGAAATATTTGAAAAGCATTATAATTGCTTTTACTTTTGTCGTTGATTGATCTAATGTACTTTTTGGAAAGTATAATAATTTTATCCAATGGGTATGATAGCTGGTGTTTATCCCTATGACCATTTAAGACACCTAATAAGATCCTTAAACCAACATAATATAGGTGGTCAAAATGTTATGATTTCACATCTAAAGGCATATTTCAAAAATAGGAATTTTCTTGTGCCACTCAAAGAAATTAAAATTATAACCTAAATTTATTATATCAATAGGCTTGTGGTTCCAAAATTAATTATAAAATGCTCAGTACGCCAAGTGGATGGTCAGATGGGTATAATTTGAAATGTTTTCAAAACCAAACTGAAACCTTTCGAGGGTAGGCATATGGATACTATTATATCTGATGTGTTGATGCTTGGATCAATATACCCTCACCAACATATTCCAACTCATGGCACTAGAATTATTTTACAAAGTATCTCAAGAAATGAAATACAAATGGTATGACACCCTCACCCAAAATTTCCTAACACTAAGCTCAAAGTGCAAGCATAATTTGGAAAAGTTTGCAGTTTGAAAGAATATAATTTTAGGAACCTACAATGATTATAAGGCATAAGTATGAATGTATTCCAAAGGTATAAATCCAAATTCCCCAATAGTGTAAACTATAGTGATTTTAGGATATGCACATAATAGATAGGCATTAAAAGATGGATGGTGAGAAGTCAGGGCATGGCACATTAAGGGAATTTGTTTTTTCTAGTAGCATATGGGTACTTGATTTTTCCTTACAACCAATTTTTTATCTGATGGTAGTGAGATCCTAATCAATTTGATTCATCTTATATAAAATAGATAATAATTTTGGTAGTGTGCATCACTACAATTTTATGCCTACTTTGTTATATGCCTTCAATGTTATTGTATATACCAGATCTTGGAACCCTAGGTTTGATGAATAGCATTTGCAAAGAAAAAACACATAGTATCATCTATCTTACACAATGTCCATCTAAAAGGATGGGGAAAGCTCGTTGGGAAAGAAAGCCAACTTGACCTTGTTATTATCGAATGAATAATAAACTTGATTATAATAAATATGGATTTTTGTCAAGAAGCAAGCTACATGGGTTGCTGCATGATTTACATACTAAAACTTTAGAGGCCTATTAATAAATTAATAGCTGAGTTTGATTCTTTAAGAGATGATAAGCTTAACTTTGAGGAGCGCAAAGAGGGAATGTGTTCATGGATTTATGTTACCCACTCCATAGTTAATCTATAAAATAACTACTCAAATAAAATATTTAGTTTACGCTCAAAAAATTGAAGGAGTTTAGTAGCAAAAGAACCTAATATTTTAGCTCATGGCAAAGACTTCAATGCTTGTTTATCAAAAGATGGGAATATTGAGGCATATATTGTTCAATATTTTGGTAGGTGCTTTAAGATAGAAAAGGTGTTAATGCCATGTTGTATGAATGAAATACATAAAAATCAAGAAGAGGATGACACAAATCAAGATAAATATGTGAACTATATTATAGCACTTATTTTTATCATAAAAAAACCCAAAATGACTATCACCACAAATCAATCTTTAACAAAACCACTTATTATGACAAAGATGTTAATTTTGAAATTACTCACAACAAAGAGGATATGAGAATTGAAGTCATGAACTTGGTCCTAAATCTTACCTTCAAGCAACATTATCAGCTTTATATGCACAAGATTAGTCTAAAGGGGTAAATCATCATCCCACCATGGTCACCAATGTGAAATAGTAATTTTGAGCACAATGGATTTGAGATTATATGATTAATCTAAATCTACTTAAAATATCAATCCACTATTATAATTTAGAGCCAATTGGGAATAAAATGGAAAGGTAAATGAAACATTCATACCTCAATTTCATCTTAAAAGTTAAATGCTCCAAATCATGATCAAATTGATGAAAAATGAAAGGATTGGATTGATTATCTTGACTCATATTTTTGACATGGTGATGTTTGATTATGGATGTTGGATGAAGGATTCAATGACTAATTAGACATGGATATGGCATGAGAATTCAAGTTGGGTTATATGGAGGAAGTGAGTTGTTTAAATATATTTTGGAGGGAGAGATGAATGGTTGAAATTTGAAGTTGGTTGAAGGAGATCAAGGGTTGAGGATTATCCAAGGAATTTAAAATTTCTTGGAAGCCTCTAGATTTAGAGGCTTCTAGAGAGGAGGGGTGAGAATAAATAAGGTTTTCTATCTGGAGGGTTCTATAATCCTTCTTAAGATTTAATTATGATTATATGGGGGATTAGATAAAGATTAGGTGAGTGATTAGGGAATAGAGGTGCAGGAGAGCCTAGGGAGTAGGCTAGTAGGTGGGTAGGTGAGCCATGGCAATTTAAAATTTCCAAATAATAGATAAGTGGGGTTAGATTAATATAATAGGGATTTATGATAATTAATGATGAATTGGAATATAATAAGGTTAGTAGATGATAACTACTACAAGAGGATATTAGATAAATGATTAGAAAGGGGATACATTAGCAGGATTAAAGGGGATATTAGGATGAAATTAATTAGAATAAATAAGATAAATAGAATTAGTGTCAACTAATAGGAATATTAGTGATGTTAAATGAAATGAGTGAATTTAGATGTATAAAGTATGTTCATGCACATTAGTGAAAGGTCTTCATTTTATCAACTCTTTTTTCTCAACCATGTGTGCCCTTGGTATGTCTTCAAATACATTACTTGGATGAAACATTTGAACCTATAATTAGATGCTAAATTTGAGGCCACCTAAAAATAGGTTAGTCATATTTTCCTTAGTGATGCTTGCCACACATAAGGATAGATTCTAAAATTGATTAACGTAATCCCTTATAGTCTTAGACTGGCATAGTTTGGCTAGTTAACTAAAGTAGTTTTCAAAGATGTTATTGTTATCTATATACTTGGTCTCAAAATGTAAAAGGAAAACACATTTTCTACTTGTTATCTCTATGAACTATATCATCTCTCTCGTAACCAAAGGCCCAATATTTTTTGACTTCATAGAATTATTTAAGAGAAATAAAATGGAATCTTTAAAATGCAATCATGTTCTGTCCAAGTTCACTTTTGGTAGTAGCACAAAGTATACAGACATTATATTTGATCAAATCATAGTTTACCATCAAATTTATCATTATAAAGTGATATGTATAGAGGTAGATTCAATAAAACCATATGGAGTAGATGACTGGTTATCTCTAAAAACTCAAGAATGTATAGATGACATGTTGGTGATCAAGGTAGTGGGACTACACAATGCCACTACCTAACTAGAGGTATTCCCCTATGTATATTTTATTTTCAATTTATTTATATATGGAAACTTCTCTAATAACATTATTTGCCATCTCCATAACCCTACCACTATGGAGTATGTGTCTGGAAAGGATTTTAAGAAATATTATCGACTCCCAGCACTTGTTATGACTTATAATTAGTTAGTTGTAGATGTTTGGTTGGTTGATAAAAATGTCAAAGATAAGTTGATGACATGGGTAGCAGACCCAATTAAGTTTGTATTAGCATCTCAAATTAACAACATTCTAATTATTAGATTCAGGCCTGGAATTTGAATTGTCATGGCCTTATTGAAGATGCTATATGGATTTTTTAATATATCAATTATGTACGAGAAATTTAGGTCCCTCTTCTAGACATTATACAAAACACAAATAGGATGTCTTCTCTTGGAGATATTATCAGCTTTAATCTCAAACACCAAATGGGCACAATAGATAATATACCAAATGGACATTTTTATATGATGTCATATTTATTAGATGTGGTAACTACTATAATCACTCTTCTTGGGAAGGAACCATGGGAAGCCTCAATATAGTATCCAAAGAATAAAATATATGACCACATGTATTATATATACATAGATTCATAAAATAGATTCAAATAATAGAAGACAACTTCTATCCTATAGTATATGGAGTTATAAACGGGCAACCTATGCTTGGTTATCAGACCAGATAAAAAGGTCAATTAAGAAGATGGGATATTATTGGATCTATCCTTAGCATAAAGTGATTAGAATTGAAGGCACATTTTAATCCCTCTTTATATTTCCTTGTTACATCCCAATCAAGCTAGTTAAACAAGAAATACTCACCCAATTATCCAATAGTGTGGACCAAAATTTGAAATTAGCCAAGCTAGGGGTTATCCATAAACCCCTCTCAGTATAGGTAGGCAACAATACACACAATGGGAACATTTTAATGAAACAATCAAGCATAAAAACAAATTTATCTTGAACAAGAATGAATTTAGACATTAGGATCCAAAATAGGTAATTTTCAAAACTATTAACAATAATGGTAATAATACCAGGACTAGGTATGGGAATCAAACATACGTATATGATACAATATTTTTGAATACACATGATGAATTAGAGATATATAAAATAATGTAGTCAATAAACATGTCTATGAAAGTTTACTTGAGTATACAACATGATCTTACCATTACTTCAGAGGATGATAAAGAAATATACAAGGATGAGGAGGCTCATACAATAGAAAAATATACACCTATAAAGACAAATCAACAAATAAGTGATAATCTTCAGAGGACTACAAATACCACCAAGTACCACACCAACACTCTCAATAGATATAGAACACCTTTGGTTACTATGAGACCCACTGACCCTATGTCGTAAGGCCCAAATGCCCAACCAATAGAGGTACCTCATAAAAGCACTCATCCTCTCCACCAAATCCAATTACTATTATTCCTTTAATAGTTACTTATGATAGTAAAATAAGGACTCTTTTGACCACTTTACAGGCTCTGAATAGCACAAAAATGGAAGAAAGACCACTAGATTATGTAGGTGTGCCATCAAGTCCTTTGTATATTGAGATTGAAGAAGAACCTAAGGAAGAGGATGACTTAGCAAAGGGAACTGATCTAGATAGTCTTGGAGAGGATTGAATGCAAGATCAAATTGAGGATCATCCTCTTATCCATCCACTTCCTTCTCTAGATTTTGAAGAGTCAAAAGCAATAAACTTAGCCAGTATATGGTTTGTTATTACTCATGAATCTACTAGGGAAGATAGTCCCAAATAATCCCCTGCTACTATGGTTGCTTCTACATTGATTGAGACTATTGATCTTGCTATAGATGCTTCAAAAAATACATGATTAATTATAATTCAATTTTTGGTCACTCCTACTACATCAGATCTAAGAATAAGGGATCTTTCTAATAATGTTTTAACATATACAAGTTCTAAATTTTCACATTATTTGATTTCTTCCATTTATATTATTGCTAGCACCACATGAATTTATTGTGCATCAATCACATAATTTTTGTAACCATTGACCCAAGCCCCTTGATTTTCAATATTAGCCAAGAGACCACAAGAACTAGGGTAAATTTTGATTACTTGGTGTCTCCATCTATTTTTACTACCCATTTGGTAAAATCAAGACCTTTCACTCAATTGAGGATGCCCATTGCACAGGTTATTCAAACATAGTCTTTAGTTGTTTCAGTCTATAATACATTGGATTCAACTAAGTATACCATTCAAAACCACCACTAATAAAAGTAAAAGTTTGAGGAAGGCTTTCCCTAATTTTACTAAGCCCTGTGCATCCTATACTCCATCTCCCATGGCTAATATTCCACCTTTTGTATTAATGTGACCCCTAGATAATCCTTCATTCCCTACTTCCTCCTCTCTAGCCCAAGATACTGAGCAAACTTTGATGGTTCTCCTTGCATGGATACAAAAATTATATGAGGAATAATAAACAAGGCAAGATTTAAAAATCATTAAATAGCCAAAATTTACCATGCAGTTTGACAGTCACTAATACTTGAAAATAGTGAGGAAGAACACAGTGATGGTTGAGGGTAAACCTGTCAAACTTGAAAAATAGGAGGAATTATTTTCATTGACAAATAAAAGGAAAATGAAGCATGGAGATGCATATTAATATGAATAATATCATATAACAATGGTTGATGCAGTTGTAGGAGTGATCACATAAATTTTTAGTGGATTGCAACTGTCTAAATAGAGGCTAGAAGAACATAGTGTAATTGAGGCCCCTAGAGATATAATTAACAATGTACAAAGCTTTTTTAGGACTTTATACCACATCTTGTGCTCAATTACATCAATGAGAGCACAGTCTCAACCATTATGGGGAAATGTCAAATTTCATGAATCAATGAAAGACTAGGATGCCAAATTGAGCTTTATACATAAAGCAACTCGACTAAAGGCATACCAAAACCTAAATTTGATGCTAGCACCTAATGTAACTCTAGCCCAAAATCACGTAAGTACCAAGAGTGATTATTTGATAGAATGGTAGCAATAAATGTAAGGCTTGGTCCACAATTTTCAAACCAATATTAGAGGATTATTTAAGTTCTCATAAATATAAGGATCACATGTGTATATCACCATAAGGGAAAACAGTCACCAAACCCTTTTTTGAAATTTTTTTACATGTTATAGCCAATAGCTTTAAAGTAGAGGTGGAGAGCACCACTTATAGAACCAATGAATAGGTGATACAATTGATTAAATTTTCCTAAGATAAGGTGGCCCAGACAGAGACATTGAATGCCTTTTTTAAATCCTCCATGGCCATACACAAGAAGTTGATGGACAAAATTCCAATGTTATTCAAAAATTCAGTCATTGATTTTGAGACTATTGAGTTAGATTTTACAATAAGCATGGGTGAATACAAAAATATATAGGGAAAATGGGAGTTGGATGCTTCATCAAGAGCCTCATCTTCTCAAGTTCAACCTTCGATAATTAAGTCTATGTTCCTCAAATACACTATAGTATACACTACAATAGGAATGATGCTTGTGACCACATCAATTATTGTGCCTCTAGTGCTACCTTAAATAATGACTGCCACCTTAGTTCAAACTCAAGTCACTATGGTTATGAATGTTAATTTAGTGGGAGATTTTATAAGGACACTTTAATTCTAATTTAAAATTATACTTGTAATTCCAACTAAGACTTTGTGCAAGCCTTGTCTATTTTTATTAGATACAACTTATTTTGTATGAAAATCTTTTGTCTAAATTATGATTATATTTAATATATTATGTTCATGCACAACTTGCATGCCTTTTGACACACAATATTAATTTAGATGTTGTAAAATTAGACTGAGCTTCGAGGATGAGGCATCCCCATCCCAATCTATAAATACATGTTTTTTGAACATTGTAAAAAGAGGATAATTTTTGCAATTAATTCAAGCTAAGAAAGTTTTTGACTATTCTATAAGTTCATGTTAAAGAGTTATCTCTTCCAATATTTTATGTCTTATAAGGGATTTATAATAAGTCTAATTTAGAATAGTTTGTGTGAATTTTTGTTTGCAATTACTCAAATTGGATGAATTGTTAGTTTGAGCGCTCTTTAATTATAGATCATACATATTACTAGTTAGGGAATATCATATGCATTGTAATCTAGTTCTAACCATATATTTGATTGTTTTCAATGAGTATGTTGCAAATTTTTTCTTTGATGATTAATTTTGTCTATATGTATATCGTGAATTGTATCAAATCTTTGTTCTTAACATTTTCTCAACCTAAGATTTAAAAGGCTTACTTGGAAGGGTTGAAGACCTTAGTTGAGTCATAGAGCACCCTTTTTTCTACCTTACCCTTCCCTTATTTTTATATTTTTTAGAAAAAATAACTTTAGATTAGATCCATCCATCCATTCTAAGTAGAATCCAAACATATATCACATTTAAACCATCTGTGTTTAATAACCACTCCGCTCACCGTTATTCCACCATGTGGTTATTTATAAAATTGAGACCTAAAACTCATGCTTTGGAGTGAATATTTCACCAATACTAAAATGTTAGGAACCTTCCTATAAGAACCTTTGGTATGCATAAAACCCACTATAAATTTTTTAGTCCACATGATTGGAATGAAATGTTTGACCTTGGTCTCAATGTGTATTTTTTTTATTTTTGGTCATGCTTGGAGAAAGGATCCTCGTATATTCCAAGTTGTTGATTCTTGAAAAATTGTACCATTGGAATACATTTTTGTGAGCATCTCATCGACATGAATCCAATTATTGTTAATGTGCATAAGGGTGAAAAAATTTGGCTCAAACAAGTGTACCACTAGAATATACCATTGTGATTATCTCACAGAGACAAATCTAATGATTGCTAATTCAAACAAGGTAAAAAATGATTTTTTTTTGTACTCATAATTTTTTATTTTTTGTAAAAAAAACTTGCAAACAAAACTATAGTGATGGACAAATTCAATTCATCCCAGATCATAAGTTATGTTTTTTTGGCCTTCTAGGGCTCAAAATGCCAGATACGAAAAATAAATGTGCCACAAAAACTTGTTCAAATTAAATCTCCGATTCCAATTTTAATGAAATTACTTAGATGATGTACAAAAATATAATTATATATCACATAATTAAGAATAGAACAAGCAGATCCATAACAACAATTGGCAAAAAGGAATAATACTTGAATATTATGACTAAGCCACTTCGAGGGGGCAACCTCCATAACAATACAATAAGAAAATAATTCACAATATGATGATAAAAGACTAACCAATACTTCCTATATATAATCTACTTAGGCATGGTTATTCCATTAGTTGACCATACTAAGAACATCAAGAAATGCAACAAGATAATATGATGTTGTGTAAACCAAAAGCTAACCACACAAATACCTAGATGCACTATAGGTTAAGGAAGTAACATAATATTTGAGCTCAACTAAATTGACTACATACTTGGTCTTAAAACACAAAAGTAAAACACATTTTATACTTGCTATCTCTATGAACTACTATCATCTCTCTTGTAACCAAAGACCCAAGCTTTTTTTGACTTCATAGAATTATTCATGAGAAATAAAATGGAAATTCAAAAGGCAATCATGATCCATCCATGTTCACTTTTGATAGTAGCACCAAGTATACAAACATTGTATTTGATCCATTCATATTTTACCACAAAATTTAGCATTATACAGTGATATGGATAGAACTAGATGTAGCAAAGCCATGCAAAGTTGATGACCAGTTGTCTCTACAAATTCAATAATGTATATATGACCTATTATCGATCAAGGCAGTGAGACTACATAATGTATCTATCAAACCATAGGTGTTCCCCTATGTATATTTTATTTTCAATTTATTTATGTTTGGAGACTTCTCTAGGAACATTCTTCACAGTCTCCATAACCCTACCCCTATGGTGTATGTGTCTGGAAAGGCTTTTGAGATATATTATCGATTCCCAAAACCCAATATGACGTATAATCAGTTAGTTGTAGATGTGTAGTTAGTTAATAAAAATGTCAAAGATATGTTGCAGACATGGGAGATAGACCCAAATAAGTTTGTATTAGCATCTCAAATCAACAACACTCTAATTGTTAGATTCAGGCCTGGAATTTGAATTGGCATGGCCTTATTGAAGATGTTATATGGCTTTCTTAATATCTAACTTATGTCAGATAAATTTGGATCCCTCTTCTGGACATTATACTGGACATGAAAATGATGTACACTCTAGGAGATATTATTAGTTTTAATCTCAAACACCAAATGAATATTTTTATATGATGTCATATCTATTGGATGCAATAACTATCACAATCACTCTTCCTAGGGAGGAACCATGGGAACCCTCAATACAATATCCAAAGAATCAAATATGTGATAACCACAAGTCTTCTACATATATAGATTCATAAAATAGATTAAAATGATAACATACATCTTTTATACTATAGTATATGGGGATATAAACAAGCATCATATGCTTAGGTATAAAAAAGGTCAATTAAGAAGATGGGATATTATTGGCTCTATCCTTAACATACAATTATTAGAATTGAAGGCACATTTGAATCCCTATTTCCATTGCCTCATTACATCCCAAACAAGTTAGTTAAATAATAAATAGTCGTCCAAATATCCAATAGTGTGAACCAAAATTTGAAATCAACCAAGCTAGGGGTTATCCATATGTAGTCATGTAAAATGTGAAAATTGGTAACTTGAGTGTGGCTTATGAAATCCAACCCATAGGTCCCTCTTGCTTGCTTTTATGAACCTACTAAGCACCTTTTCACTAATTTTTCAGTCATTCATAGATCTTTAGAACGTTATTCCAGCTAACCTAGGATCCTTTTCCCATGACAAATCCATCCCCACAAATCCCATACCCTTAGGATAATAGTGCCCAACTTGGACTATAGCGTTAGACCCTATGGTGTCTATTTTTTATACTCCTATCCAAGTGCATTTTTTGCTCCAATTATCATTTCTTTTTGGTTCTTATCCTTCTTCTTATCGACCTGACATGAATACATTCGACCCATGACCAACAAATCTCTATAAAAGTCTATTCAAAGTTCATTTAAAAGGGATCGGAAAATATCACAAAGCAAGCAAGAATATAAGCAAGATCATTAAGGAAAACTTTCCTATTCTCTACATACATCCATCTAATATAGCTAAAAACATATCCAAATCCTTACACCAGTCCCTAGCCACCTCAAGCACACCCAATTTTAGTATTTTACATCTTCATATACATAATTACATAAAGCACATCAAGTGAGAGAACTACATATGGCTTGATCTCTCTTCAAAGTATTGGTATATAGGCAATATACCCACACAAGAGGTGTGGATACATGTTCAGTGCATCTTACACACACTAACCCCCCTTCTATCTCAAATTTTATCAAAGTACAACAGAATCGAGGTTTTAAAGATTAAATCATCTCTACAGGTAGTTTTGTAGACATCCAGCATCCAAAATTTTACAACCAAGCTCACACAAAAATAGTGAATAAAATCTAAAAATCTCAAGTCTCCTATATAATAGTGGCAAAAGAGGACTACAGCACTAGACCCTAGGGTGTCCTATTTCAGTGCTCTTATCCTTTCATGAAACGAAGGCTAGAGCCTGATTTGCAACACTGTTCCAGTCCTACACAATGAATTTCAGACCATGTATCAACCGTCTCAGTCTATTTCTAACTAAGTCTTATTTTCTCCACATCTATTACTATTTTTATAAAAATTTAAATTGCAATTAAATTATATAAATTAGTAGCTTAATTATTTCAATATTATTTATTGATTTAATTTAACTCAAACCCTTAATTAAATTAGGAATAGGACTCTAATATTTTCAAAATTATTAAATCATTTGGTAAACCTGACGTTAGTCAGTAGATGCCACTGCACACACTCAAAAAAGATCAAGTAAAGCATGGTAATGTAGATAAATCTATAAACAATAGCATATAATAGTAAATGTAAGTCTAGCATTGTAGTATAAATGTAAAGCATAGATGATGCATGTAATTGAAATGCTTTTGTGTTTTGATATATTTGAATGTTTTTGTATTTTTGATATCAGCTATGTACAATCAATCATGAGGAGACTATGTACAATAAATATTGAGACCTATGTACAAGAAAGAAAAAAAGAAACTATGAACAAATAAAGTTGAGAAGAGATGATACTAACCAATGAGTCTCATGGGAGACTCCCTATCGTGGTGTCTTATATTAAGGAGAGGGATTGTGTGTGATCATGAAGCATAATGGAAAGGCTGAGACTGTGGCTCTAAAATTTGTATATGTTGTAAATGCTCTAAATATTTGAAGTAAAAATTGACTATGGGATCCTTTTGTAACTCTAGGAAATAGATGCAACTATAGGGCTCTTAGAGACCTATCTGGTAGTAGGAAAAGCACTTTGAACATGTGATCTATCTATAAAGGCATGAGATCTCAATGATATTACCCTGGATGTGAACACTATAGCTAAAAATTGTCTAAAATTTTGAAACTATGGTTGTTCTAAAAGAAACTTCTATGGAAGTGTATGAACTATATGTGCTGGTGATGAAGACCTCGACTATGTCTAAATCTGAACTACAAGAAGAACTATAACTGGTGGAGAAACTAAAACTAATGGTAAAACTAAAACTGATGTCAAAATTAAAACTGGTGACTATAAATTAGAAGATGGCTCTAAAGTGGGGAGTGGTAACTCATATGGAACTCCACCAATTGTAACAACTTGATTAATGTGAATAAATTTCACACATCTATGAACTATAGAAGGCATTGAACAAAGTTTTTGAATCCATAGTCAACCAAGTAACATATCAACAAAACCTGCACTAGGAACAATAGTAAATGGTTTGGCTACATGTGTTGGACTAACCTGTAGAGGAAGTATAATCTCACCCAATGAACTCTGTATGTGCCCACTGAATCCACTAATAATTGTGTCTGTTAGTGTAATATCCTGCTCTAAATATCCCAAATGCTATAATAATGTCATAATGCACATATTTACACTAGATCCATTATCTATGAAAACACTATGAATGGGATGATTATGAATGTAAGATCTGATAAAGAGTGCATGATAATCTGAATCATCTTTGTTAGGGTGTGGAGCTAAAAGCTTCACCAAGGAGCACACTTTAACAGTTCGGGTCTACACAGACACTGGCGTCGGTCAGGAGCGATCGACGTTAGTCAGGTGCAGTTACAGAGATGCCGACGTCGGCAGTGGGTCAACCGACGACGGTCACAGGCAAGCAGGCAGGAACCGACGTCGGTTACCTGTGCGTCCAAAATGCTATTTCCGAGGACAGAAGTGAGTGTTTGCATGATGAGTTTAAGTCTTAGTCTTAAGTTCGCATTTCTATTATTAGCAAGATTGTTTTTAGAGCCCTTGTTCAAGAGGCTTAACTGTTTGTTGTAAGTGCATGCTCAAGTTTCCTAATTCTATATGTAGGAAAGATCTTCTTAGCTTAGTAAGTTGAATTGTATGAGTAGAACATTGTAAATGTTTGAAGGATAGTACAGAGTTGTATCAATCTAGGTTGTTGGAATTGATTGTACTTAAGAGAGAGAGCTCTTGAGGAATAGAGATCTAGAGAGAGATCTTGTGCATCTGAGAGAGGTGTGGAAGAAAGAAGCTTCTTCAATTGTATTCCTTTTGTAAAGAGTTTTAATACAAGTTTTCAGGGTGGTTTCTTGTATCTCTTGTTCTGTGCTATTTATTATTCTAGTTACTTATCTATCTGATTTATTTTTGCATTTATTGCTTTCACAAGTATAATCATTGTTGGTTGATCCCCAACAAGTGGTATTAGAGCCAGGTTCACTAACAAGTGGTTCAGATCTGTGTAGTGTGTATTGATTACAAGTTGTTCACAGGGGTTTCTGCAGGGATTTTTGTTTGAGTGGGAGAAGCAATGGTAGAAGAAAGTAAATTGAGAATGGAGAAGTTTAATGGCAAGAACTATCAACATTGGAGAATGCAGATAGAGGACTATCTGTATCAGAAAGATCTTTACTTATCGTTAGGTGAGATTGCAAAGAAGCCCAAGGACATGGAGGATGAAGAATGGGAAGTTCTTGACAGAAAGGCTCTGGGGTCTATAAGACTGAGTCTGGCATCCACTGTGATATCTAATTTATCACAGGCAAAAACAATGGTAGAGTTAATGACTACGTTAGCAAATTTGTATGAAAAACTCTCAGCTTCTAATAAGGTATATCTTATGAAGCAGTTATTTAATTTGCATATGCAAGAAGGTGGATCTGTATCTAATCACCTGAATGATTTCCATGGAATTGTTAATCAATTGAGTTCAGTCAATATTGTATTTGATGATGAAATAAAAGCTCTTTTAATATTATGTTATTTGCCTGAAAGCTGGCATGGCTTGGTAATGGCAGTTTCTAATACTGCATCTGCTTCAAATATTTTAAAAGTAGAAGATGTTGTTAGTGTTATCTTGAATGAGGAAATTCATAGGAAAAGCACAGAGAAAACATCAGGGAACGCTTTAAATCTCGAGAGCCGGGGAAGGCACAAAGAGAAGAGCAAGAGGAGATCAAGATCTAAGTCTAAGGGGAGAGGTAGATCCAAATCCAGAAATGGCAAGAAGCCACAATGCTAGAATTGTGGAAAGATGGGGCACATAAGCAGAGATTGTTGGTCAAAGCCTAAGGAGGACAATCAGCACGAAGGAAAGGAAGAGGTAAAGGTTGCAGGTATTGCACAAGATGCTCTAATTTTCTCTTTGCATAATAATATAGAATCTTGGGTATTAGATTCTGGTGCATCTTTCCATGCTACCCCTAACAGAGAATATTTCAGTGACTATATCCATGGAGATTTTGGAATAGTGTACTTAGGGGATGATGAGCCTTTTAAGATTATTGGCAAAGGTAAAGTGCAGCTGAAGATGCAGAATGGCAACACATGGGTGTTGAGAGATGTGATGCATATTCCTAGCTTGAAGAGAAATTTGATTTCTGCAAGAAAGTTAGGGGATGAGGGTTGTACAGTAACTCTCACAACAGAATCTTGGAAGGTGACCAAGGGTGCACTTGTTATGGCCAAAGGTAAGAGAGAATGTACTCTCTATTTATGTAATTGTGTTACTAATATTTCTCTTTCTGTATTATCTACTTCAGATGTGGATGCTAAATTGTGGCACTCAAGGCTTGGCCACATGAGTGAGAAGGGGATGTCAATTCTTAAGTCTAAAGGTAAGCTTTCAGATTTGAAAAGTATGGATCTAGAATTTTGTGAGCATTGTGTATTTGAAAAATAGAAAAGGGTTAGTTTTCTCAAGACTGGGTCTACTAAGAAAAGGCATAAGTTACAGCTTATTCACACAGACGTGTGGGGACCGGCTCAGGTAGCCTCTATTGGAGGATCACAGTACTATGTTACGTTCATAGATGATGCTACAAGAAAGGTATGGATCTACTGTATTAAGAAGAAATCTGATGCTTTTGAGACTTTTAAGATTTGGAAAGCTATGGTTGAGAATGAAACACGCAGAAGATTGAAGTGCTTGAGATCTGATAATGGTGGTGAGTTCTGCAGCCTTAAGTTCAACTGGTATTGTTATACACATGGAATCCGTAGGCAAAGGATGGTTCCAAGGACACCTCAACATAATGGAATTTCTGAAAGGATGAACAAAACAATCATGGAGCGTGCAAGATGTATGAGATTGCATGCTAGGTTGCCCTTAGAGTTTTGGGCAGAAGTTGTTGACACCGCAGTGTACCTGATTAATAGAGGACCCTCTACAGCTCTGGATGGTGGAATTCCAGAAGAGGCATGGACAGGTAAAAAGGTAGATCTCTCATATCTCAAAGTTTTTGGTTGTGAAGCCTTTGTGCACATAGATAAAGAAAATAGAAAGAAGCTTGATGCTAAGTCTATGAGGTGCACATTTATTGGCTATGGCTCAGATGATTTTGGTTTCAAATTTTGGAATCTAGGAACTAATAAGGTAATTAGGAGCCGTGATGTTGTTTTCAATGAAAAAGTGATGTATAGTGATCAGATGAGGAAGCTGAATCAATCTGGGCAGAGCAATGGAGAATTGAACGAAGTGATGGTCCAAAATGAGCTCGCGAGAAAAAGAAATAGTCACTTGCAGGAAAACATAGAGACTGACGTCGGCAGGTTAGGAATCGGCGTCGGCAGTATAGAAACTGATGTCGATCATACAGAGACTGACATCGGCAGAATAGGCACCGGCATCAGCCAGGAAGAACCGACGTCGGCCAGTAACAGGTCTACAGGTGGCCGAGGTCGGTCACTGTCAGAGAATTTGGGTGGACAGCGTGTTGAGAACGAGTCTAAGACACCCATTAGGAGGTCAGAAAGGGTAAGTAAGCCTCCAATTAGATATTCTCCTTTTTTATACTATTTATTGCTAACTGATGGTGGAGAACCAGAGAGTTTTGAAGAAACAATACAGGTGGAGTCCAAGAGTCAGTGGGAGTGTGGCATGGTTGAGGAGATGGAGTCCTTAAGAGAGAACCAAACATGGGATTTTGTTGAGTTGCCAGTTGGTAAGAGAACACTGAAGAACAGATGGACCTACAGGTTGAAGGAAGGTGAGAATGGACAGATGAGATATAAGGCCAGATTGGTGGTAAAATGATTTGCACAAAAGCCAGGTATTGATTATGGTGAGATTTTTTCTCCTGTTTTTAAAATGACTTTTATACGGGTTGTATTGTCTTTGGTTGCTTTTGAGGATTTGCATCTTGAGCAGCTAGATGTTAAGACAGTGTTTCTTCATGGAGATTTGGATGAAAAAATATACATGGAACAACCAGAAGGATTTGAGGTCAAGGGTAAGGAGAAGTTGGTGTGCAGGTTGAAGAAAAGCTTGTATGGCCTCAAGCAAGCTCCTAGACAATGGTATTTGAAATTTGACAGGTTTATGACTGAGCATGGCTACAGTAGGTGTCAATCTGACCATTGTGTATATTTCAAGAGATTTGATAATGGTAGATATATTATTCTATTGTTGTATGTAGATGATATGCTGGTTACAGGATCACACATGCAGGATATCTCTGAGCTTAAGGTGAAATTAGCTCATACGTTTGCTATGAAGGATTTGGGAGCAACAAAGAAAATCCTTGGCATGAGCATTAAGAGAGACAGGAAAAATCACAAGTTGATATTGTCTCAAGAGGATTATGTGGACAAGGTGTTGAAACGGTTCAATATGCAGGATGCTAAACTGGTAAGCACACCTTTGGCTGGACATTTTAAGTTGAGTAAAGAACAATGTCCTAATTCACATGATGAGGTAGAGTACATGAGTAAGGTTCCATATTCTTCCATGGTAGGGAGTTTGATGTATGCAATGGTGTGTACTAGACCGGATATTGCCCAAGCAGTGGGAGTAGTAAGTAAGTATATGGCCAATCCAGGGAAGGAACATTGGAAAGCAATTCAATGGATCCTTAGATATCTGAGAGGAACCAGCAGTAGACACTTGTGCTATGGAGGTTCAGATACTTCTCTACATGGTTATGTAGATTCAGATATGGCAGGTGATTTGGATGGCAGGAGGAGCACCACAGGTTATGTTTTTACTGTAGGTGGAACGGCGGTTAGCTGGATATCAAAGTTGCAAAAAGTTGTTGCCTTGTCAACTACAGAAGCAGAGTATATTGCAGCCACAGAAGCTAGCAAAGAGATGATATGGATGACACGGTTCATGGAAGATCTTGGAAGGGAGAATGGGAGTTTCAGATTGTATAGTGACAGTCAGAGTGTAATCCATTTGGCTAAGAATTCAGCCTTTCACTCAAGAACCAAGCACATACAGCTAAGGTACCACTTCATACGGCAGGTATTGGAAGATGGTGAGTTGAAGCTGGAGAAGATCCATACAGATAGGAATCCTGCTGATATGTTAACCAAGCCAGTTACAAAGGAGAAGTTGAATCTTCATTCAACTTCTGTTGGTCTTCATGATTGAGTTGAAGATGGAGGAGCTAGAAGATGTTGTTGTACAAGTATTGGTGCAGTTGTTTATCTCCAAGTGGGAGATTGTTAGGGTGTGGAGCTAAAAGCTTCACCAAAGAGCACACTTTAGCAGTTCAGGTCTACACAGACACCGGCGTCGGTCAGGAGTGACCGACGTCAATCAGGTGCAGTTGCAGAGACGCCGACGTCGGTAGTGGGTCGGCCGACGATGGTCACAGGCAAGCAGGCAGGAATCGACGTCGGTTATCTGTGCGTCCAGAATGTTATTTTCGAGGATAGAAGCGAGTGTTTGCATGATGAGTTTAAGTCTTAGTCTTAAGTTCGCGTTTCTATTATTAGCAAGATTGTTTTTAGAGCCCCTGTTCAAGAGGCTTAACTGTTTGTTGTAAGTGCATGCTCAAGTTTCATAATTCTATATGTAGGAAAGATCTTCTTAGCTTAGTAAGTTGAATTGTATGAGTAGAACATTGTAAATATTTGAAGGACAGTACAGAGTTGTATCAATCCAGGTTGTTGGAATTGATTGTACTTGAGAGAGAGAGCTCTTGAGGAATAGAGATCTAAAGAGAGATCTTGTGCATCTGAGAGAGGTGTGAAAGAAAGAAGCTTCTTCAATTGTATTCCTTTTGTAAAGATTTTTAATACAAGTTTTCAGGGTGGTTTCTTGTATCTCTTGTTCTGTGCTATTTATCATTCTAGTTACTTATCTATCTGATTTATTTCTGCGTTTATTGCTTTCACAAGTGTAATCATTGTTGGTTGATCCCCAACAATCCTTAACTATCTCCTACTCTGAGAAGGAGATAGAATGTCTAGATGGAACTATGGAATTATATACACCAATCATGTTGCTCAAAGGATATGACTCAATTGAAGGTACCCTATATGTAGTTGGTGGAGGATGTGCATGATATGCATGGTAGAAAACTAATGTATCCTCTGTCTCTTATTTAGAATGTTATGGGAAAGGATTTTAAAATATTTTAAAAGCTTTATCTTATGTTTGTTTTGTCTAAGGAGGCTCAACTAAAGTGCCAAGATCAATAATGTTGTCATCTATCAAATCCTATTTTTTCTCTTGTGTGTGCCTTAAGACATTTGACAATGTCTTTTGCTTCTATTCTTGTATGTGCCTTAGGACATTTTCCAATGTCCTTTGCTTGTACTCTTTTATGTGCTTTTGGCCCTTATGCTAACTTTGCTTATTTCTAATTATATGTATATGTGGCATTTTAAAATGCCTTATATGCTTGATTCTTAATTTGAGTGACATGTGCCTATGTCCCTTATTTGCTTGGACCCCCTGACCACTCTTGTATGCTTCTTGCATTGTGTGCTTTTTACTTGATTGCTTCTCACTATTTATCATGAAATGATTCGCATCATGTATTATCCTACTTTCTTAGATGCCATGATGGACATCATGTTCCATCCTTCTATGGCAACTAATAACTAACCAGACGTCCAGTTCTAATTCATTATATTTCACATGTTATTACATTATTATATCTATCTAGGCATACCCCTATTGATCTAACAATCTCTATTATAAACCATGATATATTTTGAGATTTTTTATTTATTGACATTATTATATCATGTATGTTTGTAGCATAACACACTTGAAAATATTTGTTTTTTAAGATAATCATTGCAGGTTTTTCATTCCTACTCTTAGAAGAGGGGGAAACAAATAGAGGTTTTGTCACAGAGTTTAGAGCTCCTACTAGTCAAAAAATTATCTTTCTAAACACCCAAAATAGCATCCAAACTTCAAACTAAGCAGAATAGACCAAGAAAATAGTGACAATTACAAAACAATCATCAGAATCAACTCAAGACAATAACGCCAAGATTGGACTACAACACCAGACAATAGGTGGTCTGATTCTGATACTCCTGTATAAATAACAAAAAAACAATTTTTTTTAGAAATAGATAGAAAGGTAAGCTCAGCTATAGTTTTACACATATAGACTAGTTCAAATTTAGTAGTTTTAGTATAGTTTTTTCTTAGAGAATCCATATATATGGGGCATCATGCATGACATGATGGCTCTTACTTCTAATTTTAGACTAAGAAGTGTTTTCTCCAAATATTACATACTAGAAGAGGGTGTTCAAGCCTCTTCCAAATTTGGGCAACATTGGACTACGTTCAGTTGTGTGGGGCACCTATGATGGAAGTAGACCTCTAGCATTCAAAGGGTTGGCTCCCTAAATATGTCTTGATGTACTTGTCACCTAATCTAATACTAACTTATGTGAAAAGAGATAGGATTTGCATGAAAGTAAACAGTTCTAGGGGGTGATACACCATAAATATCTCCATAATATTATCATACAAATACACTAAGAGACAAGACTCACAAGCCCATCTTCTACCCCTTAGAGCACTCTAACATTAGCATTTCAAACATGAAGGTGGACTATATGAAAGACTACTCAAGGTGAGTTAACCAAATATCAATTTTAGACACCGAGGCTACTTTTACACTTGAAAAATAGACTCATACACTTAACAACACTTCATGTGACCTATTAGAATGAAATAAGTTACATCAAACATGGAAGGATTGAGAGGAAACAAGGATTGATATCAACCACTTGACTTTTCACTATACATCTCTTCACACACTTAGATAAGATAGTTTTTAGGATCAAAACTATATTTCATATCTTAGTTCAAAGAAATTACAATATCAAACCATCAAGGCTTTGTCATACTAGGTGTGGTCTCTTTACAATAGCAAAAATGGCTTACATTTATAGAACTTAGAAGAAGAGAGAAAATAAAAGTTCAAGAGGCATAAGGACAAGTGTCCAAAGATGAAAATTAGCTAAAATGTATGGAAATGAGGTGGAAGAGAGATCAAGAATTGATGTGAACATGTATCCATCCCAAATTGAGCACCTTCCTCACATGTGGCATTAAAACTCCCCAATCACTCTCCCTTGGAAACTGCCTTTATCATGTGCTTTCTTGAGCATTTCAAAATAGATTAGGGATAAGTGTCTCATGTTCATTTAGGAGAGGAAGTTACAAATAGGCCTCCACCTACATTAGGATTTTTCCTAATCATTAACCTTTTCTTACATAAGTACAATCATCATCTAAAACCATGATCACTCTCTAACAGGATTTTCTCAACAATTGGCACTATCATCTTCTTATCCTTCCTAACTAATCCATATTATAGGTCTCATGACACATGGTAGGACACTTCATATGCTTGGCTCTATCAAACACATCTTAAAAGGTCTCCAAATTTAGGTTATCACTCTTTTCACTATGTCACTTTAGAGACTAGCTGAAGTGAGAGGCCTAAAAAAGACACTGAAGAGAATTTATAAGATCTAAAAATGTCATAGGGATTTGTCTTAAGTCTCAATCTATCCTCCCAACTGGTTTATATCCCATGATAATCTTCAGGACCTAAAAAACACAAGAAATTATCAAAGAAACCTACTTTTTTCCTGATCTATATGGATTATATACTATCTAATTCCATGGATCTAAACCTCATGAATTTTTCAACAACTTCTCTTTAACTCTCAGGGTCAAATCCATTCATTTGGATGCACTTTGGGCCTCATTTCTTCCACCGGGTCATAAAACAGGGTTTTAGGAGGGTTTTGAGTGCACTAGCCTTAAAGGATTGTTCATAAATCTCTGAAATTGGATCTCTAAACTAACACCCCAACTTTATTTCTTGTTACCTCCTTCATCCTCCTATAACTTATTATAATCCCATGCAATGTCTCCAAGTAGGTGTGAGCTTTTGAAGTTGACCTCTCGATTGCACCCCTTCAATTTGCATACCCTATCATGGTGTTGGGTCCAAAAGTGATCAATATGTGACCTATTATACATAATGAAAGATCAATAACATTTTATGGACCCAAAAAAACATATTTCACACCAATATAATGATCATTTCATGCCACAAGTGTAACTGATATGCCAATCTACCTTAGGTCTAAACCTTGTTTCACAAGGTTGCCCACAACTTAAGACTCAACTTGAATCTCCAATGTTTTCCCCTACATCTTGATGGATTAAACACCTCAAATAGACCTCTTCAATCATTAATTATCCAATTTTAAATCTTTTATAAGGTTGAAAATGCATATGACCCTCAACTTGGCATCTAGGCCTAAGGGTTTCCCTCACGCATGATTGTAACCTTTGTTGTTCAGGGCACCCTATTTCCTTTCAAAGATCATAAGAATTTTTTTTATATTGTGTTATTTTTATCCATCTTCTATAACCTTAATTTAACTTTCTTTGTCTTCTGGTCACCTACTCATCACTTTTCCTCAAAACTACCAGTCTTGTGCATGGGAAAAGTACCTTACCTCTGAGACAAAATAAAGAGTATCATCCTTATTAGCCTTGTAAGATTGAAAATTTTATGATATTATTTAACTCCTAAGGGTAATATATACCAATTTTAAACCTTTATCTCCAAGCATAATACCTCCATCTTTACATATTTCCTAGGCAAACTTTGAACAAGGTAGACTATGAGGGTATAAGGGTATAAGACTATGTTTTGTGAAAAATGGAGTTTATTTCCATGCCCTATGCTCATTTATAATATTCACATAGATTTAAACAACATATATGATTCCTAAAAATTCTTTCTCTAAAATTTTTACGTCTTGGACCATCATTATGCTCTTGCAAGCACAAAACTATCTACAAAACCCTGATTGAGACAATTTCTCTTTTGACTGTGTTTGGAGGTTTTATGGATTGTTTTGAGCTTGTTTATGAAATATAGGGATCATTCATGCCTCCCATAACCTTTAAATAATTACATATATTCACAATTTCAAACTGAATAACTACTAAACCTCACTTAAGGTTCTTCTCCTCTCATTCCCTGAATTGACTGAGATAATTTGTCTTGCCTATAAATGACCATTTTATCCTATGTACGGATATGGAGTAAGATTGGGGAGGTATCAAAACATCCATCCCTTCTTATTTATGATATTTTTATCTTATATACATTTCTTTTTCATCATCCAAGTCATTTGAGTATGGTGGCATGCCTTAGGAAGTGGTATGAGTGAAGGGCTTATTAGAATCTCTGTTCTTTTGGATGGTTGTAGGTGGTCATTTTCAAGCATGAGGTTTCAAGTGGATATCTCCACCAAATTTTTGTGAACTTGGTTCATTTAAGTCACTCCATATGGTTTCCCATCCTATTTTTATGAGACTCCTACTCAAAACTGCATGCTATGGAATCAAAAAGCCATTTGCACGTACAGGTCGATAGGTGTCATTGAAACATTTTAGTGTGTTTTAGGGTCTATTTAGACCTCTAAACTATGATCTTAAAATTTTCTCTACTTATTCAAACTTTTCACAATCCATGTCTATACTAAGGGCTATAAAATGAGCATAATTAGGTATTATGGTTTTCTTTCCAAGCAAAGTATGAGGTATCTCAAAAACCCCTTAGGCCTCTACTTGGTCTTTTTAGGAACAAAGTCCTCAAAACTTGATCATTTGATGCTTGAAAGAATATGACACCTCACATTGCTAAAATTTCATATCAAATGGTTTATAATGCTATCATCCATCCCATTGGTTATTGAAACTTCCTTGAAACCCACTTGTCTATGGTCAGCATGACATCATCAGGTTGTTGTAGGTTTCAATGGACTGAGTATACTTGCAGGGCATGGAGTTTGAGCAAGGAAAATGTGGTGGGTGATTTTAAGACACCTCTAAATTACTTCCAAACTCAATATGCATGTTCCTCATTATTTAATTCTCTCAATTTAGGCTCAAGCCATCTTCTTCAGCATGGAAAACCCTTAACTGATCACTCCCTTTGAATATGCAGATAGTGAAAGGAAAGAGTGGACTAGGTACAAGATTTAGGCCTCATGGTTGCCTTCCTTAATCATCAAATTCATTTTCATACTTCAAAACACTTGAGATATATTCAATTCCTTCATATTAACATGTAAATATTTTATTCAGGGCACTTGTAGGTGCATATTTTTTAGCATAGGCAAAAAACATGTTCTAGAGCAAGAACAAGTCTAAAAAAGTCTTTCCTAGGCATTTGATGACTTCCAAATCCAATAGAATCATTAAAAAATTGTAGAGAGGAATTATATAACCTTGAGGACCACTAAAACAAATAAAACCTTCAAACCAAAGCAAAGAAATCTAAAACAACTGTAAACAGTGACCCCCTCATGGTTGCAAGTGCATAAAAAGTTGTCCAAAGTGTTAGAAATGGTTCATAAAGGAGGAGGAACACAATTTAAAGTTATTTATATGTATTTTAAGTACACTTAGATTACTATCCACCCCCAAGACCATTCTTCCCAACTCCACTATATGGCCCATACCAAGTGTTTGAATTTGACCTTCCTTGGCTTGCAAAGGGAAAATGGAAGAAACATGAGAAAAACTGAAATTTTTGACATTATCCTTGAAAACCAAGCATGTAAAATAGTGTGGGGAGCTTAAAAGTCACTCCACCTATATTTTTAGCTGAAGGTGATTTCCACAAATCCCTACGAGTGTTATAAATGACCTATTTTTAAGGAGAAATTGTCATATCCTACATATAACTGACTCTCTAACTACCATTTGACTGATACTAACATAGTATAACCTCTTCCATGTTGAGATTCATTTTGGTGACAAATATTGTAACTCCACCATTCGTACAAGTCATTAATTGAGCTAAAAAAATGGCCAAATGACCATTTTTGCTCATGAAACCTAGCAAGTGACCAATTTATGACTTGAAAACACATTAAAACATAAAAAATACCATCTTAAGACATTTTCAACATAATTTGGCACTTTGACTAATTTTGACTAGATTTAACCAAGGTTGACTTTAGTTGACTAGCCTAATACAAGAAGGATGGCCCTCAACAAAGACTAGGGGAAGGATAAGTGAGACATATAGGATAATAAGAGATCCCATAGGGAACATGAAACCTTCGTCAAAGGTTCAAAATAGTAGGGGTTGACTCAATTTGACTAGAAGTTAAATTTGGTCAATATTCTTGGTGATTTTTAGGGGTGGCATGCCAGCTATGCCTAAGACCAGTTGCCTAGTCCTTCCATTGGGCATGGATTCACACATATGGGAACTCAAAAGACCTTTGACTTAAGGAAAACACGCTGTTGACCCACACACACAAAAACAAAGACATGCACCAAATAAAAGGAAGGAAACACACTTGTGCTATGAAGCACTTAGGAAACTTAAGATAATCTAAAACAAACACACCCTAATATGTATAAACTAAATATAAATATATGATCCTCCTAAATCAAAAGGAAAGTTTTTATACCATCTTCTTGAATTGAACTAAAAGGATGTGCAAGTTGCCACTTAGGACTTGTTCTTATTTGTTCAACACCTTGTTCACTTCCCATGGTGCTTACATTGGTTTCATCTGGTTCTATAGCTAAGAACATATGTTCAATGAAAACATACTCCTCTTGATTGGTTTAAATGGAAACCATATCCCTTAGTTCAAGTTATTTTTCATTGATTTTGGACTCATTTTGAGACCCTCACACTCAATCTCAACTTTTGTTTCAAGTGGCTTTTCATCATCAAGACTATACTCATTTTAAAAGGTAAGGTATTCATCAAACTTTGGTGGTCCTAGCATATGAATGCATGAGAAAGGTTCTTCAAAACTTACTACTTCTCTTGGTAACTTCTATTCTTCATCTATATTATGCATTTGATTTTCTTGAGATGGACCATGTTTACTTTACTCTTCAGACTCTTCAAACATGTGTAAATAGGACTGCCATATGACCTTGTGTTCTTATTTAGGTGCTTTATGAATTTCAGTAGGTTCAGCTGTAACATCTTCTTCAAAAATTTTATCAATCTCTTCATGAAGTGAAGATGTATCATTCAAGCCCAAACAAAATTTCTCAAGGTCATCCCAAAATGCCAACTCTTCATGATCAATGGAAAAGACTTGAAGTTCATCAACATTCTTACCAATTTCTTGTGGAACATCATGTTGGCTAATGAGTACCTCTTCTTCATCTTGTAATTCAAGTTTATCATCATCATCTTCCATGAAACATGTAAATTCATCAATCCACTCAAGTTCTACTTCTTATTCTCTTACAGCTAAAGTGTCTTATTTTCCCAAAACCTTTATTTACTGCTTCATGTCATCATCTCCTTTCCCAAGCTCAAAAACTGATCTACTATGGTGAAGAGGTGTGCCAATGGCAATCTCTTCATCATATCTTCTTGAGGTATCATCTTCAATATATCCAAGGAACCCATCTATGGCAGCATAATCCTCCAACTCTTCAAGAGTCTTGGGAACAATCAACTAAGTCTCAAGTTGTGAAGGCAATAGAGAATAAGTAATAAATGGAAATCCTTCGATTACCTTGTCAACTTTTGGTATATCTTGAAATTTATGGGAAGCTCTAGCATGAAGGATAAATGGATAATTGGAACAACCTACAGGACCTTTTGAATTTCTTCCAACACAATTCTCCTTCTTCATAATCTGCCTAGGCTTAGGACCTTCCTTCCTCTCAAGGTTAGGCATGCCATAGTTTGTGTTCTTGGTCTAATATGGACTGCAATATGAATCTATGGCAAGCTATTGAGTAGGCTTAGTAAGCTTGGGAGGAGACTTAGGAGTAAAAGAATGAGAATGATCAATGTTTAGTTTTCTTGGAGGGAGGAGTTGTAAATGAAACTTGTTACATGGCTTTGACTCAATTTAACCTTTCCAACCAAGCTTAAACTTGAAGATAAATTGAGACATATCATTGGACACTCTTCCCCCAATCTTTACCATGAAGTCATTAGCTAACAATAGAGTAAAGTATGGTTGCACATCTGCAACTATTATATCTTGTGGGATTATAACATTAGGATAAGAAAGAAAATCAAAAGACACCTTTATGTTTCTTACAATGCTAAGAGTGTTTACATCTCTCTTCTTTCTAATTGTAATTCAACTCTAGGATCACACTCATACTAAAAGTTCAACTCATCAGCTAGTCCCTTAGGAATAAAAGAATGACTTGTAGCAGTACTAAAAGCATAATTGTGAATCAAGACATTACCAATGATTATGGTGGTAATGAAAGGAGAAGGAAAAACCTTATTGACTTGTTGAGGAACATGATATTGATGTTTCATTTCCTTTTTTTGTTTCAAAAGTTCTGTCAACTCCCTCAATTCACTTTTCAAACCCTCCAAATCAAGGTTCATCTCATTCTTATCTTCCTCAAACTGATCATTAATAGCATCAAGTTAGTAATAGGAGTGAGTTGATGTTGGAGGAGCGTACAACGGTTGATATGAACCTTCATGAAGTGAAATCTCTTGAGGGAAACTTGTGGAGAAGCCATGAACACCACAAGTAGGATCATCTTGATAGGGAGGTACATGTTACTTGTAAGATGAAGTGTATATACTAGAATTGATGTTTTGAATCACTTGGACTGCATACACCAGTTGAAATCATTGAGAGTCACATTGGTTCTTTGGTTGCCTTTAGAGGCTGATAAGTTGAAGGATAGCACCAATAATTCCTTCACTTTAATTCAATTATCCCACTAAGCATGCCAAAATTGTTGTCTCCAAATATTACACCCTAGAAGATGGTGTTCAAGCCTCTTCTATATTTCACTGGATGACTTCCAGGTGTGTGGGGCACCTATGGTGGAAGTAGAACTCTAGGATTGAAAGGGATAGCTCCCTAGATATGTCTTGATGTGCTTGTCACCTAATCTAATACTTACTTGTGTGAAAAGAGATATGAGTTACATGAAAGTAAATTATTCTATCGGGGTGATACACCATGAATATCTCCATAATATTATCATACAAATACACTAAGAGACAAGACACACAACACCAACTTCTACCTCTTAGAGCACTCTAAACTTAGCATTTCAAACATGAAGGTGGAATATATGAAAGACTACTCAAGGTGAGTTAACTAAATATCAATTTTAGACACTAAGGCTAGTTTTAAACTTGAAAAATAGACTTATACACTTAACAACACTTCATGTGACCTATTAGAATGAAACAACTTGCATCAGACATGGAAGGATTGAGAGGAAGCAAGGATTGATATCAATCACTTGAATTTTCACTATACATCTCTTCACACACTTAGACAAGATAGTTTGTAAGATCAAAACAAGATTGCATATCTTATTTCAAAAGAAAAGTACAATATCAAACCAGTAGTGATTCGATATACTAGGTGTGGTCTCTTTAAAATAGTTAAAATGGCTTGCATTTATAGAACTTGGAAGAAGAGAGAGAAAAGAGAATTTCAAGAGGAACAAAGACAAGTGTCCAAAGATGAAAATTAGTTATAATGCATGAAAATGATGTGAAAGAGAGATCAAGAATTGATGTGAACATGTGTCCATCCCAAATTGAGCACCTTCCTCACATGTGGCATTGAAACTCCTTAATCACTCTCCCTTGGAAATTGCCTTCATCATGGGCTTCCTTGAGCATTCCAAAATATATTAGGGTCAAGTGTCTCGTGCACTAAGGAGAGGAAGTTACAAAGAGGCCTCCACTTTCATTGGGAATTTTCCTAATCATTAAACTTTTCTTACACAAGAATAATCATCATCTGTAACCATGATCACTCTCTAATAGGATTTTCTTGACAATCAAAACTATCACCTTTTTATCCTTCCTAACTGATCCATACCATAGGTCACATGACACATGGTAGGACACTTCATACGCTTGGCTTCATCAGACACATCTTAAAAGGTCTCCAAATTTAGGTTATTACTCATTTCACTATGTCACTTTAGAGATTGGATGAAGTGAGAGGCCTATTAGGGACACTTGTGAGAATTTATAAGCTCTAAAAATGGAATAGGGATTTGGTTCAAGTCTTAAGTTATCCTCCCAAGTGGTTGGTATCCAATGATCATCTTCGTGGCCTACAAACCACAATAAATTTTCAAATAAACCTACTTTTTGCCTAATATATATGGATTCTATACAATCTAATTCCATGACTCTAAACTTCATGAAGTTTTCAACAACTTTTATTTAACTCTCAGGGTCAAATTCATTCATTTGGATTCACTTTGAGCCTCGTTTCTTCCACCAGGTCACAAAATAGGGTTTTATGAGGATTTTGAGTGCACTAGCCCTTAAGGTATTGTTCATAAATCTCTAACATTGGATATCTAAACTAACACCCCAATTTTATTTATTGGGACCTCCTTCATCCTCATGTAACTTATTATAATCCCATGCAATGTCTCCAAGTAGGTATGAGCATTTGAAGTTGACCTCTCAATTGCACCCCTTCAATTTGCATACCCTATCATGGTGTTGGGTCCAAAAGTGATCAATATGTGACCTCTTCTGCATATTTAAAGCTCAATCACATTTTATGGACCCAAAAAAACATATTTCACATCATTAGAATGATCATTTCATTCCATAAGAGTAACTAATATACCAATCTGCCTTAGGTTTAAACCTTGTTTCACAAGGTTGCCCACAACTTAAGACTCAACCTGAATCTCCAATGGTTCCCCATACCTATTGATGGATTCAAAACCTCCAATAGACCTCTTAAATCATGAATTATCCAAGTGTAAATCTTTTACAATGTTTAAAATTCATATGACCCTCAACTTGGATTCTAGGCCTAAGGGTTTCCCTCACGCATGACTATAACCTGTATTGATCAGAGCACACTATTTACTTTTAAAGATATTAAGAAGGTTTTTTATCTTGTGTTAGGTGTTATCCAGCTTCAACAACCTTCATTTTAACTCTCCTTATCTTTTGGTCACCTACTCATCACTTTTCATCAAAACTATCAGTCTAGTGCATGGGAAAAGTACCTTACCTTTGAGACAAAATAAAGAGTATTACCCCTATTAGCCTTGGAAAATTGACCATTGGAGGGGATTATTAAAATCCTAAGGTTACTCTATACCAATTTTAAACCTTTAAATCCAACTATAAGACCTCCATCTTTACATATTCCCTAAGCAAACTTTGAACAAGGCAGTCTATGAGGGTAGACAGGGTATAAAAATATGTTTTGTGAAAAATGGAGCTTCTTTCCATGCCCTATGCTCATTTTTAAGAATAAAATAGGTTTAAAAACCATATAATTTTCCTCCAAAGTTTTTCTCTCACAATTTGTCCTCTCGGACCATCATTATGCTCTTGCAAGCACAAAACTATCTACAAAACCCTGACTGAGACAATTTTTCTTTTGACTATGTTTGGAGGTTTTATGGATTGTTTTGAGCTTTTTTATTACATATAGGGATCATTCATGCCTCCCATAACCTTGAAATCATGAAAAATATTCACAAGTTTAAATTGGATGACTATTAAACCTCACTTAAGGTCCTTCTCCTCTCATTCCCTGAATTGACTAAGATAATTTGTCCTGCCTGTAGATGACCATTTTGTCCTATGTACAGATAAGGAGTAAGTTTGGGGAGGTATAAAAACATCCATCCCATATTCCTTATGATCTATTGAGCTTATATACATTTCTTGTTCATCATCCAAGTCATTTGAGCATGGAGGCATGCCTTAGGAAGTGGAATGAGTGAAGGGCTTATTAGAATCTCAGTCCTTTTGGATGGTTGTAGGTGGTCATTCTCGAGCATGAGGGTTCAAGTGGGTGTCTCTACCTTATTTTTGTGACCTTGGTTAATTTAAGTCACTCCATATGGTTTTTCATCTTGTTTTGATGAGACTCCTACTCAAAATTGCATACTATGGAATTAAAAAACAATTTGCACCTACAGGTCGGTAGGTGTAATTGAAACATTTTAGTGTGCTTTAGGGTCTATTTAGACCTCTAAAAGATGCTCTTACAATTGTCTCTACTCCCTCAAACTTTGCATAATCCATGTCTATACCAAGGGATATAAAATGAGCACAATTAGGTACTATGGCTTTCTTTCCAAGCAAAGTATGAGGTATCTCAAAAACCCCTTAGGCCTCTGCTTGGTCTTTTTAGGGACAAAGTCCTCAAAACTTGATCATTTGATACTTGAAAGAAGCTGACACCTCCCATTGCTAAAATGTCATATCAAATGGTTTAGAATGCTATCATCCATCCCATTGGTGCTTGAAACTTCCTTGAAACCCTCTTGTCTATGGTTAGCATGACATCATCAGGTTGTTGTAGGTTATCAATGGACTGAGTATACTAGTAGGGCATGGAGTTTGAGCAAGGCAAATATGTTGGGTGATTTCAAGACACCTCCAAAGTACTTCCAAGCTCAAGATTCATGTTTCTCATTCTTTAATTCTCTCAATTTTGGCTCAATCCATCTTCTTTAGCATGGAAAACCCCTGACTCATTACTCCATTTGAATATGCAGATAGTGAAGGGAAAGAGTGGACTAGGTGCAAGATTTAGGCCTCATGGTTGCCTTCCTTAATCATCAAATGCATTTTCATACTTCAAAACACCTAATACACATTTAATTCCTTCACATTAACATGTAAATATTTCATTCAGGGCACTTGTAAGTGCATATTTCTGAGCAAAGGCAGCAAACATGGTCTAGAGCAAGAATAAGCCTTGAAAAGGCTTTCCTAGGCATTTGATGACTTCCAAATCTAATAGAATAATGAAAAACCTATAGATAGGAATTATGTAACCTTTAGGAACACCTAAAGTAAACAAAACCTTCAAACCAAAGCAAGGAAATTTGAGACAAGTGAAAACAGTGACCCCCTCATGGTTGTAAGTGCATAAAAAGTTGCCTAAAGTATTAGCAATGGTTCATAAAAAATGATGAAAAAAATTGAAATTTATTAATATGGATTTGAAGTAAACTCATATTACTATACACCCCCAAGACCATTCTTCCCAACTCGACTTGTACGGCCCATACCAAGTGTTTGAATTTGACCTTCCTTGGCTTGCAAAGGGAAAATGGAAGAAATAGGAGAAAAACTAAAAAATTTTACATCCTCATTGAAAAAAAATCATGACAAATAGTGTGGGGAGGTGAAGAGTCACTTCACCCACTTTTTTGTTGAAGGTGAGTTCCACAAGTGCTACAAATAGCCTATTTTTAAGGAGAAACTTCCATTTCCTGCATATAACTAAATTTTTAACTAAAATATGACTGATACTGACATATTCTGACCTCTTCCATGTTTGGATTCATTTTTGTGACAAATTTTTAACTCCACCATCCGTGCAAGTCATTAATTGAGCTAGAAAAGTGGCCAAATGACCCTTTTTACTCATGAAATCTAGCAAGTGACCAATTTATGACTTGAAAACACCTTGAAACATAAAAAATACTATATTATTACATTTATAACATAATTTGGAAATTTGACTAGGTTTGACTGAGGTTAACTTTAGTTGACTAGCTTAGTACAAGGAAGATGGGCCTCAACAAGGACTAGGGGAAGGATAAGTGAGATAGATAGGACAGTAAGAGACCCCATAAGACACATTAAACCTTATTAAAAATTTCAAAATATTATGGGTTCACTCAATTTCACTAGAAATCAAATTTGGTCAATAGAAAGTTGATATATCTTCCAGATCAGAATCCATGTTTTAGACACCAATGATTGGGGGTAGTATGTGTGGCACATTGGTCTTTTTTTTTTTTGATTTTAGCATATTACCCAAGCATTCTAAATAATTACGTGCCTTACTCCATCCGTAGATGGTTGGCATCATTTCAAAGTGGCTTTCATATAAGCCTAACCTCCACATTTCTGAGTAGCTTCCACATAAGCCTATAGCCCAATTTTGAAGTGGATTTCATACAGGCCTAATCTCCACCTTTTCTAAGTTGGCTAAGATTGGCTTTGTTTCCAACACACATTCAACTATCCATGCCATATTGTCAAATTACAGATCATTCATGGGCTTCAAGAGCCATCTCATACAACACATATTTCATACCAGTATTAGTTCATAGCTTCACTTCATGGGGCAACGATGAAGCCAAAGGACTAGATAGCCTTTGTATTCTTGAGCTACCTACTCAGAGGGATTGGACACATAGTCCAAACATTGATTAGCACATGAATGATCATACAGCTTCACTTAATGGGTGACTATGGAGCCAAAGGGATAGCCTTTGCATTCTTTATCCACTCTCACGGAATTGAGCACTCAAATCCATTCGTGATATTACTCTTAGTACAACATATATCTAGAATTACTTAGCATCACTCAGTATCACAATAGGTTTTGAATTAGTTCACGTACCTAGTGAGGTGTATTCATTTCTTTCTCTTTTTCTCTCTCTTACCCAACTTTGTATGTTCTTATTTTAGATATAACGTACCTAATAAGAATTGATCTACTTTTTGTTTTCTATTGTATATTTACAATTCAAAACATGTTCTCTCTACGTACACCCAGCATCACATAGCATCATGAACTTCATCCTTGCAGATAAGTTTAGGTATGTTTTTTATTTTTCCTTTATCCTAGTATTTTGCTTTACTACATCACTAGAATAAAGGGGGGCAAATGCAGTCATATAAAATATGAAAATTGGTAACTTGAGTGTGGCTTATGACACCTAACCCATAGGTCCCTCTTGCTTGCTTTTATGACCCTTCTAGGCTTCTTTTCACTAATTTTTCATTCATTCGTAGATCTTTGAAACCTCATTCTATCTGACCTAGGCTCCTTTTCCCATGACAAATCCATCCCCCCAAGTCTTGTACCCTCAAGACAATAGCGCCCAACTTGGAATATAGCATCAGACCCTAGGGTGTCCATTTTCAGTGCTCTTATCTAAGTGCATTTTTGGATCCAATGGTCATTTCCTTCTAATTCCTATCCTTTTTCTTATTGTCCTAACACAAATACATTCGACCCATGACCAATAGATCTCTATAAAATCCCATTCAAAGTTCATTTATAAGGGGTTGGCAAATATCACAAAGCAAATAAAAATACAAGTAAGACCATTGAGGCAAACCTCCCTATTCTCTACATATAGCCATCCAATATATCTACAAGCATATCCAAATCATTACACCAATTCCTAGCCACCTCAATCACACCCATTTTTAGCATTTTGTGTCTTCATATACATAATTGTATAAAGCACATCAAGTGAGAGAACTACATATGGCTTGATCCCTCTTCAGAGTATTAGTATATAGGTGGTGTACCCACAGAAGGGGTGTGGATACATGTTCAGTGCATCTTACACACACTAACCCCCCCCCTTTATCTCAAAGTTTGTCAAAGTAAAATGGAGTCTAGGTTTTGAAGACTAAATCAGCTCTACAAGGAGTTCTGTAGACATCCAGCATCCAAAATTTTATAGGCAAGCTCACACAAAAATTGTAAACAAAACTCATAAATCTAAGGTATTTTGGATAGCAAAGATAGAAGGGAACTATAGCACCAGACCCCAAGGTGTTATATTTTGACACTCCTATCCTTTCATGAAATGAAGTAATAACATGATTTGTGACACTGTCCTAGTCCTACACAGTGAATTTCAGACCCTGTCTCAATCATCTCAGTTTGTTTTCAGTTAGGTCTTATTTTCTCCACATCTATTAGTATTTTTAAAAAGTTTTAAATTGAAATTAAATTATACAAATCAGTAGCTTAATTATTGCAATATTGTTTACTTATTTAATTAACTCATACCCTTAACTAAATTAGGAATAGGATTCTAATATTTTCAAAATTGTTAAATCACCATAAAACCCCTCTCAATATAGGCAACAAATAGTACACACAATGGGAACATTTTCATCAAATATTCAAGCATATAAATAAATTCATCCTCAACAATATTGCATTTAGACACTGGGATCCAAAATAGGTAACTATCAAAACTATTAACAAATATGGTAATAAGACCAAGACTAGGTATGGGCATCAAACATATATGCATGATCCAATATTTTTGAATGCACATGATGAATTAGAGGTATATAAAATAATGTTGTTAGTAAACATGTCTGTGAAATTTACCTTGAGAATACAACATGGTCCTACCATTACTTCAGAGGATGATAAAGAAATAAACAAGGATGAGGAGGCTCCTACAGTAGAAAAAGATACACCTAGAAAGACAGATCAACAAATAAGGGATAATATAATCAAATGACTCAAAAGACAACCAAGTGCCAATCCTCCAATACTCTTAATAGATATGGAACACTTTTTGTTCATATGAGACCCAATGATCCTATGTTGCAAGCCCCAAATGCCCAACTAATAGAGATACCTCATTCAAGCACTCATCCTACTCCACCAAAGCCAATTACTATTTCTCCTCCTCCAATAGTTACTTATAAGAGGAAAATAAGGAATATTCTGACCACTTTACAAGATTTAAATATCATGAGAGTAGAAGAAAGACAACCAGATTTTATAGGTGTACCATCAGGGCCTTTGTATATTGAGATTGAAGAGGAACCTAAAGAATAGGATGACTTACTAAAGGAAACTGGGTTGGATAGTCTTTGAAAGGATTGAATGCAAGATCAAATTGAGGATCATCCTCTTAGCCATCCACTTCTTTCTTTAGATTTTAAAGAGTCACAAGAAATAAATGTAACCAATACATGGTCTATTATTACTCAGGAATCTACTAGGGAAGATAGTTTCAAAGAATCCCTTGATACTATGGTTATTTCTACATTGATTGACATTATTGATCTTATTATAGATATTTCAAAAACAATGAAATTAATTATAATTCAGGTTTCCATCACTCCTATTATACCAGATCTGATAACAAGGGCTCTTTCTAACAATGTTCTAACAAAGGCAAGTTCTGAAGTTTCACATTCTTTGATTTCTTTCCATTTATAGTATTGATAGCACCACATGAATTTATTGTCCATCAATCACACAAGGTTTTCAAGCATTGACCCAAGCCCCCTTGATTTCCACTATTAGCCAAGAGACCACAATAACTATGGCACATTTTGATGACTTGGTGTCTCCATCTATTTTTACTACCCATTTGGTACAAGCAAGACCTTCCACTCAATTAGGGATGCCTATTACACAGGGTAATCAAACATAGTCTTTAGTTGTTTCAGTTTAAAATACATTGGATTAAACTAAGTATACCATCGAATCCCCCACTAATAAAAAGTACAGGTTGGAGGAAGGCTTTACCTACTTTTATTAATCCCCCTACATCCTCCACTCCATCTCCCATGGCTAATATTTCACCTTTTGTATTAATGCAACCCCTAGACAATCCTTCATTACTTACTTCCTCATATCTAGCCCAAGATACCGAGCAAACTCTGATGGTTCTCCCTGCATGGATACAACAATTAGAGGAAGAGGAATCAACAATGCAAGAGTTATTTATCATTGAACAACCAAAAAAATTCATGTAATTTTACAGTCACTAATACATTGAAAATAATGAGGAAGAAGATAGTAATGGTTGAGGGTAAGCTTTTCAAACTTGAAAAATAGGAGGAATTATTTTCATTGACAAATAAAAGTTAAATTAAGCCTAAAGATGCATATGAATATGAATAATATCCTATAACAATGGTTGATGCAGCTGGAGAAGTGATTAAGCAGATGTTCAAGGAAATGCAACAATCCAATAAGAGGCTAGAAGAGCATTATGTAATTGAGGCCCCCACAGATATAATTAACAATTTATAAAGCTCTATTAGAACTTTATACTGCACCTTGTGCTCAATCAAATTAGCGAGAGCACAATCTCAACCACTATGGGGAGATTTCAAATTTCATGAATCAATGAAAGACTAGGATGCCAAATTGAGATTCATACGCAAAGCAACTTGACTAAAGGCATACCAACACCTAAATTTATTGCTAACACTTTATGTAACTCTAGCCCAAAATCACGTAAGTACCAAGAAGGCTTATTTGATAGAATGGCATCAATAAATGCAAAGGTTGGTCCATAATTCAAACCAAGAATAGAGGACTATTCAAGTTCTCATAGTTATAAGGATCACATGTGTATATACATCACAAGGTAAAATAGTCACCAAACCCTTTTTTGATAGTTTTTAACATGTTACAGCCAATATCTTTAAAGCAAAGGTGGAGAGCACCACTTATAGAACCAATGAATAGATGGTACAATTTACTACATTTTCCCAAGATAAGGTGACCCCGATAGAGATTTGAATGCCTTTTTTAATTCCTCCATGGCCATAGACAACAAGTTGATGGATAAAATTCCAATGTTATTCAAAAATTTAATCATTGATTTTGAGACTATTGAGCTGGATTTTATAACAAGCATGGTTGAATACAAACAGTTATAGGGACAAGGGGAGTTGCTCACTTCAGTAGGAGCCTCATCATCACAAGCTCAACCTTCTAAAACTAATTATATATTCTTGGGATACACTATAGTATACACTACAATAGGAGCAATGCTTGTGACCACATCAATTATTGTGTCTCTAGTGCCACCTTCAACAAGAATTGCCACCTCAGTACAAATTTAGTGATTATGCTTATGCATGTTATTTCAATGGGAGTTTTCATAGGGACACTTTAATTCTAAGTTAAAATTATACTGACAGTTCTAATTAAGACTTTGTGCAAGTCTTGCTCTATTTTTTATTACATATGACCTATTTTGTATGAAAATCTTTTATGTCTAAATTATGATTATATTTAATATATTATGTTCATGCACATTATGCATGCCTTCTGACAAACGGTCTTAATTTAGATGTAAATTTTGACTGAGCTTCGAAGATGAGGCATTCCCATCCCAAGCTATAAGTATAGGTTTTTTAAACAATGTAAATAGAGGAAATTTTTTGCAATTAATACAAGCTAGTAAAGTTTTTGATTGTTTTATAAGTTCGTGTTAAAGTGTTATCTCTTCTAATATTTTACGTCTTATGAGGGATTTCCAATAACTATAATTTAGAATAGGTTGTGTGGATGTTTGTTTACAATTACTCAAATTGGATGAATTGTTAGTTTGAGTGTTCATTAATTATAGATCATACATATTATTGGTTAGGGACATAGGATATGCACTAAAATCTGGTTCTAACCATATCTTTGATTGTAATCAGTGAGTACATCACAATTTTTTCCTTTGATGATTAATTGTGTCTGTATGTCTACTATGAACTACATCAAATATTATTTCTTATCATTTACTCGACCTAAGATTTAAAAGGCTTACTTGGAAGGGTTTAATACCTTAGTTGAGTCATAAGGCACCCTTTGTTATGCCTTACCCTTTCCTTCTTTTTATATTTTTTTATGAAAAAACACTTTAGATTAAATACATCCATCCATCCCAAGTATAATCAAGACATATGTCACATTTAAACCATCTAAGGTTAATAACCACTCCACTCACCACTATTCCACCACATGGCTATTTATAAAACTGAGACTCGCAACTCGCACTTTGAAGTGAATCTTTCACTGATCCTAAAATGTTAGGGAACTTCTCGTAAGAACTTCTGGTATGCATAAAACCCACATCGACATGTCCTTTTTGTAGTCCAGATGATTGGAATGAGAGGCTTGACCTTGGTTTGGATGTGTATTCTTCTATTTTCAGTCATGTTTGGGGAAAGGATCCTATTATATTCTAAGTTGTTGATTCTTTGAAGAAGAATCCTCTCTTTCAACCTTTATTTCTCCCAGTCGATCAAACACTAGATATAATTTTTGATCTACATGCACCTCCGGGTGTCATGACTTTTGAAACGATGATAGCCGCAACATTCATCTTCCCATAACATGTTGGTTTTGGTTGTCTCCCATCAAGGGGTTTTATTACAGGAAGAAAAATCATGTTAGTGGCTATAAGCTTCTTTAGGGAATTCTCAATAGGTTCACTGAGATTAGTGGATTGTTGCTTCCTGGATTTTGTCTTCAGCTTGCCTCTAGGTACAATGATGTTAGATGCACTTTGAGATATAGAAGGATTAGAGCCTTGGAGGGTTTAGACATGTTTGGCATCTGAAACTCCATCACCAACCACATTTTTGTTCCTATCAAAGACCTTTGTCTTTTATGTTGAGGTCTTAGTTTAATTTTGATCATCCTTTGAAAATATTTAGATTTACCCCTTGGAAATGAGGGCTTTCTCAATTTGAATACCCTTTTCAACAATGTCATCAAATGTATTAACACAATGTAGTTAAAAATGGAGAGCCAGTTATTGATTCATGTTTGCAATGAAATAGTGGCCAGTTGTTTCTTAGGGATCAAACATGGGAATTGTTTGATAGAATTTTCCATCTCTGGAATAATGATGAGAAACTTTCTCCATTTCTTTAGTTGGTGTTATATAAACCTAGTAAGGTAATTTCATGTTCCACAATATATGAGAAATGTGTGACAAATTTCTATGATAAGTCCATAAATGATGTTACTGATCCCTTTGGTAAGTGGATGAACCATTCCAAAGTTGGTCCTCCAAGACTATGAGGGAATAATCTAAGAATATAAGAATCATTTTAGATGAAATCTTGACAGGGCATGAAAATTTTCATGACATGCTCCCTTGGATCCCCCTTTATCTTGTATTTTTCAAATTTAGGTGGTTCAAAATGAGAAGGGAAGAGAACGTGTAATATATCCTTGTCAAATGAAGAGGGGCATAGGTCTTCAAATCTGTATTTATTACTACATGAACCTGCTTCTATCTTTTAGATCATATTTCATTGCTTTCAATTATTTGGCAAATGTGGGGTCATAAAATGGGACTAATGATGATGGATGATGCTTAGGGGTGGCCTGATTTTGACTTGTGAGATGCAGATTAGTTTTGGATGGTTTCTTTGGAGTTTGAGGTTTATTACCATGTGAACCTATTTGAGATGCTATGGAGGCCACTTTTTGAGTGATTTGATTTCGACGATCAAGCAAGGCTTGTTTATGGTCATGTCCAGCTTGGTCTTCTAAAGTGGACTTCCCTTTGACAAGTTTAACGTGGTTAATATTGACTGATTCAACTTGAGGTCCTTCTTCTTAATCTTCAAAAGTATTATGGACAATGTGGGCCTTTCTCATTCAGGAATTTGGATAATATCTTAGGTTATCTCGATCAAAATTGGGAGGAAGTCTTACTCCTACCTCAATAGGCTAGAGTAGCAACTCATCCCTATTATCATAGACATACTACTATAATTGGACTTTAGCCTGGTCAGTATCCAACAAGTCATAATGCAGATCTTGATTGTGTGCATCTATATTAATAAGTTTTTCTTCATCATTATCATGATGTTGCTCACCCCATAAAAGAGCTTCAAGGTCATTATTGTGCCTTGATAATCCAATCTTGAGTTGTTGACAAGTGATGGGTGTTATAAGGATGATGTATGGATGTGTTTGGACAGGTTTAGATGATATGAGATGGTGGATGTTGATTGATAAGCTTGCCTTGATCAATTTTTGACTTCAAATGAGATATGAAACTATGATTGCGGACAAAATGTTCTTGAGTAAATTTAACTTTGGAATCTGAGCTAGTTGATATTTGAGATGGGGTAGGGTATTGGTAACCTTATGTTGGACTATTTTATGATCCAAGGTTCTTTATTTTTAATAATTTACATGTTTTAGATAGTATTTACTTTAATGTTATGTTTTATTTGTAATAATTGGTTGGTTCACAAGAATGTCAGTTGTATTCCATAACCACCCCATGAAAAGCTTTTAAAGCTTTTCACTTCTTTGTAAAATTTATCCAAGAATAATACATTACCATTTTTTTATGAAAATATATATTTGTAATGTAATTTATTCACAGTTCCTCTATTTTCTCAAGCGAATAGTGGTATCAGATCCACATATGAGACAGGAGGATTAAGAGCTCACTCAGTCATCGTGGAGAGAGAAGGCAATGATCTAATGCATATAAAAGAAGAAATCTAATATATAAGAGCAAATTAGCAATCTGACACAAAGATAATTTGATATATAAGATCAAAGCGGCGATCTATTGAGTATGATGCTTCATCTGCACTATCCAGATGAAAAAAATAAATACAAATGGGTAAGCAGATAAAGGTTTTGACTTGATTTTTTCTAATTTGTATGGCATCCACCATGAGGCAAAGAGATCACATAAGATCATCTTGGTGCAAATCTGATCCTTTTATTGCAATTTTGAAGTCATACAGATTCCACAAGGTGCCACATAAGGGAAATATGGTGTAGCAGTCCAGTATAACAAAAATATTTCATTTGACTATCTTTTCATATTTCATGAGATCCACCAAAACTAAAGCATTGTTCTTTTATAAGTAAAAGATTAGGTAAACGTTTCTGGTGCATGTGATTTTAATTTTGCTTTTGCTTTCACATCCCAAAATTCAAAGATAAATAAGATATTATCCCTTCATATATCTAAATTAATTAAAGGAAAGTTGGATAACATACCTTTTGTTAGGCTCTTATTAACAGAGAGATTAGGGTTCAAAACCCATTTGTTCTATATTTTGGTCAAAATTATTGTTTGACCTTATTTGATTTTGTTTGAAAATTAATGAAAGGACAAATTGTGAAGGGAGAATATTTATTTTCTAAAGGTATAAGGGTGTATAAGGTGTAATTGAATTTTTTGTCAAAATCTCAAAATCTTTTTTATATCGAATCTACTTATGAGGGTTAAGGAAAAGCCCCGAGTAGCATTCATTTTGTTATTGTTTTAATTCTTTGTAAGCCATGGCCAAAAATGTAAGCTTTATCTCTGAAAATAGTAAATTATCACCTTAAAACCACAAAGAATGGAGTAGAAACATGGATAGCACCCTCATATTTAATGATTTGTAGTAAATCTTTGAGAAAGAGACCACACCACCAACTGAAGCGGCAAAACTGGGTGAATATTAGAAACGTGATGAGCGTGCACTTGCCCTATTGAAATCATCTTGCACTAAACATGTTATCATTCATATTGAGGCAGTTAAAATTGGTGCAAAGAAAACATGGAAAGCATTAAAATATTTATATGACAATCAACCCGCGTACAAGAAGATTGACCTTCTTATGCAACATTTGAACAATAAACTTGTATACAATGAAGACGTCTATGAATATCTTTCTCACATGAAAATTCTAAAAAAAGAGTATTATACTACAAGGGGTAAAATTGATGCTGACATGTTGATTTCCATCACATACACCAATTTTATTGAAATGCTACAACTTGGTGATAAGCTTAATGATGCCACATTTGACTCCATTTATGAGTTGTTGACTCGTCATGAGAGACAATTTACAAATAAGTAAAGTATACCTATTGAAGAGGCTCACTATGTAAAGAACAGATCCCATCACAAAGATCATCACCATGTATAGCGATAGTTTCAGAAGCATTCTCTGAAACAATCTCAGAGACATTCTCCACATCATTCTCGATGGTCTCCACACCATTCACATCAACGCTCTTTAGGGTCTTTCAAATTTAGACATCATCATAAGTATTATTCTAACTCCTGTAGTTCTTACAGTGATTCAACTTATTCTAGATCTTGTTGACACAGGAAAGAGCCAAAATGTTTCAAATGTGGTGGTATTGGATATCTTGCAAATGTATGTCCCTCTAGACGACCCCACTATCCAAATAAAAAGAAAGGTGAAGCAAATTATATGGATCATTCTAGCAGTAGATATTTGTTTATTCTAATTATTCTAACACTTCTTCTAATCAGGGGGCATCCTATATGACCGAGGTCTATGGTCTTGATGAACCTAATAGCTTGTTCTGAGTGATCAATGATTCACCCATCTTGTGCAAGCTACTAGGCTCAAGACTAAGATTTTTTGTAGTAGCAATTTTTTGGCTTATGTTCTTGATTTCAATTCCGTATTAAGATTTCCATACTTGGCATTCATGACATGGAGCAGACAGGATCGTTTGATTTTGTTTCTCTCGATGCATGGATTCTCAGTTCTCACTTGATAGGGAGAGAAGATATTATATTTTTTTATCTTTGACCAGTCATCAATGACAATACAAGTTGATAGGGGTTGCTAGCACATTCAGTGTTGAGAAAATATCATCAATATTTTTTGGACATCAGGGGGATGTGTCATACATAGTACAAGTTTGTCACTTGGATGGGTTCCTGTGTGGGACATTATGTGGGTCGATGTAGTTGGGCATGCTTAATTGTGTTCCACTGCAGTACGGTACGATGATCACCGGAGATGAGCAGGGTTTGATCATGTTCATCAACTATTTTTTGTCACAACTCGTAGGGGTGGGCTTCTTTATGAAGTTGCATCAGTTTTTCGTTAGTGTTAGAGGTACAATGCACCATATGCAATTATGACAAAGTTCTTTTGATGACTTCATAGTCATTGCTCTAAATTTTTCAAACTCATTTAGATCAAAGGAGAGTTTGTTGGATTATTTTATGATTTAAGGTCCTTATATTTTTAATATTGTACATATTTTAAATAGTATTTATTATAGTGGTATGTTTTGTTTGTAATAACTAGTTGTTTCATGGGAATGTCAGTTGTATCTCATAACCACCCCATGAAAAGATTTTAAAACTTTTCACCTCTCTTTGTGAAATTTATTAGAGAATAATACATTATTATTTTTGTGTGAAAATATTTATTTGTAATGTAATTTATTCACAGTTCCTCCATTTTTCTGGGCGAACACCCTAGGTTTGACTAGTTCTTGACTTGGATGGTGAGCTAAGTCAAGCTCAAAATTGCACTAAGGTTGATTAATTTGACGGTGTTAGGTTTGGACTAGCTAAAAATAGAATGTTGATGCAATAAGTTGACCTTAATTAAGGTTGACTTGACCACACCAACTCTATTAAGTGAATTGATGGGATCTCCTCAAGTTGGATGGGTTCATGATTCGACAATTGGATTTGACTATGTAAGTTGACTATGTCTTTGATTTGAAGCAAGCTTAAGAGGTTTGATAATGGACAAGTGATGGGGGTGATTTTGGACAAGATTAGACTTCTTGAGAGGATGTGTGTAAGAGATGAGGTGTAATGGATGTTGTTAGATTAGGATGGGGTGATGGTTTTGAGTATTGTATGGATTGGACAATATGATCTAGTGATGATTAAAAGGATGTGACATCCATGTGTTTGTTTTGACATAGTACTTGTTTGGTGAAGGGAATAGGTCTACAAATAGTATTGGTATTGATAACACATAAACAAGATCATAAAATATTACAAGTTTGCACTAGTAAATTATCGGTGTGAAACGTAATTATTAGCCCACTGAGCTACTCACATAAAGTGGTGACTAGGTTGGTCTCTCAAAATTCACGTGATGTTTATATGTGGTGAATGATATTTGGAGATGTTGTTTCCCCTGCATTGGTAGTTGTTTGCAGCCAAAAAGTCTTAATCTAAGTTGTATGAAGCTCGCTAAGGGAGTTCCATAAATACCGCATGGTACGTAGGCTCAAGTCCGTATAAATATGTTGTCTAATACGTAATTATTGAAGTGTAACCTCCTCACTTCACAAAAACTTTTATGGAGAAATTTATTTAGTTTTACGACAGCTCTCCTTGATATTTATACTCTACCAGAACATTGAGTTCGGATTCATATATGGTGATGAAATCTACATCACAACCCCCCTGAAGACTAATGGCAAGTGCATGGAGATCAATTCCATATCACGTTGCCCAAAGAAAATTTAAAAAAAATGAAAGTTTATCAACTATTTTTTATCCCCAAGGTCACTCTGTAAGTGTGAAGAGAGAGCATACACAACCTTAACTTCAAGTAGAATAAACAAGCAAACAAAAAGCCTAAGCTAAGATAATCAATTTTAACATACATACACAAAGAGTTGATTAATTAATTTAATTAGAGATGTTAAAAATATATTATGGAAGTTCTGATTTGTTGTCTCTTTGATCGGCGAAGCTACAAATAAGGATTAGTAGCTTGAGTTCTATGTTTTGAGAGGCAACCTACAAAACAAAATGTCAGAAATCAAAATCGTTGCTTTACATAACAAAATCGACGAAGTTAGTACAAATTTTTTTGTTGTGCTGAACAAAAACACTCCAAGGAAACAATAATTAGACGGTTAATCAAAACCACTGCGGGTTTGTATAAAATTGCTAAAATTATAATCAAAATTGTGATAGGTCAGAAAAAACAGTCAAAACACATAAACTATTGCAGACAAATAGAGAATAAAAATGTTGAAGATATATACAAAACCACTGGTATTAAGAATGAAACAGTTGATGTTAAGAACAAAATCATTGTTTGATAGAAATTCAAAAAAAATGAATCAGCAAGCACAAAAAGTTGTAGCTAACAATTTCATCGATACCCAGAACACTTCTGTTACACTTATTTCACTAAAAAATGCTACATTTTCACCGAAACTTCCAGAACCTCAATAACATAAGACAATTTTTGTTGCGACTGTATCATTAGGCAACGATTCTGCCATGATGTTTCACGATTTTGATGCGATAATTTTTCCAAAAATGAGATGATTTCGTTGTGGTTCAAAACCTGCAAAAACAGAAGACCGAAAAAATGATTTTGCCACTATTTTAAAAATTCACTAAAGGCTAGAGCGATTTCGTTACAACGAAAATGTTAGACACAGAAAAAAGGATGTAAATGATTTCGCTGAAGTTGTGATAAAATTACTATTTCATCAAACAAAATCGTCGTTGTCAAAATAGCAAAATTGTTACGGGATAGGTAGACAGATGATGACGTTTTCGTTGCTAAATGGAAAATTCATTGTTTTAGCTAATAGAACCATCGATTCACAGAACAACACCACCAACCACCTGGACACGATAATTTCAAATAAAAATGGAATATTCTTGCTACTAATATAGCTTTTCAATCTCCTGCAAGCTAACCCAAACACCCTAGAAAGCTTACAATAAAAATTTAAAAGATTTTTCCTATTGTGGTCGTAAAAAATGTATGCTTAATTTAGATTCTATGGGATTAGATATAAAGTCATGAACATTCTAGACACAACTCTCTCCTTAGCCAACCTAAACAACTTTTTATTGGAGCAAAAGAGAAGGTAAATTGAATACAAAGTAGATGAAACACAAATACAAATCCTTATGCCTCAAATTTGCATGCAATAGACTTCATCTTGATGTTGTGGATGGCTCCAAGGACTTGATTGAATGCTTGAATTGTTGGATTGTTCTTGTGATGCTCAAAATTGCAACATGTGAGTGATGGATGCTTGATTGTTGATGATAGCGACAAAGGTAGTGACAATATTTTCTCAAGGACTCAAAGATTTTCTTCTTGATTGCAAAGATTTAATTTGCATGGGGGTGTTGCTGATTAAATAGTGGTTTATGGAGGAGATGGAGGGTTGGATTTCATCCATGGAGGATGAAAATCTAGGGTGGAGGAATTTTCTAGGAATCAAAAATTTGAAGCTTGGCGAGGGGCTATAAGAAGCTTAGAGCTTTCTAGAATCCATTAGTGTTAAATTATGCTTAGAGTGTGATTAAGAAGAGGATTTGTAAGAGTGTTAGTGGGGGTAGGTGAGGGTAGGTGGTGAAGAATTTCAAATTTCTTGAGAATTGTCTAAGAATAGATCAAGGATAAATGAAGGGTTAATAATAAAATTAATTGAGAGAAATGATGTTAAAATATTAGTGTGTGATGTAAGAAATGTAGAAGGGAGTATTAGAGTAGTATATTAGAATAAATTATGGATTATGATATAAAAGTGATTAATAAGTGGAATTAGTGTGGAATGAAGATGAAATTAATAGCGAGTGACAGAGTAGTGAATTTTAGATGTATACAACACCAAATAGTGTAAAAGTTATTCAGTTTCTAATAATAAGTTTATGTTTTTCATAGTGAGCATTGAACGTAAGAACATCCTTGCAACACTCATTCATATCACAGTTATTCTAGCAAAAGTATAGACCATGAAGTTGAGCCTAAAGAAGTGCTTACATACTATGTAATGAAACATATTATTGATTTGATCCATGGACTACCTTTATTTAATGCCTCTTTGTAACATGGATCACTTATAGAGAATGGAGAGATCAAGTGGCAAATCCGTGAACATGTGGGTAAAAGACACATCAAGCCTAACACATCACTCTTCGGCTTAACAAATGCACATAATACATTCATCCAAATGATGAATGACATCCTCAGGTAATTCACCACTTCATTTGTTGTAGTCCACCTTGATGACATCACAATCTTCAAAAAGACATGGATTGAACATTTGCACCATATAGAACAGGTGTTTCTCACTTTGTTGTTGCATAAATTATATGCTAACATGGACAAATATTCATTTTCCATGCGAGAGATATAGTATCTGGGATAATAGTAGACACACAATGAGTGAATGTAGAAATGACCAACATTCAAGTCATCCAAGAATGACCACAACCAAATATCTCAAAAAAACTTTGCAACTTATAGGGATTATAAAATTTCTATAGGAGATTTGTATTTGGTTTTTCTCATGTGACTTGGACTCTAATCCAAGGTACCAAAGGTGGCGTCAAATCAATATTCATCTAGTTAGCCACACAACAGAAAGTATTCAAGGAACTGAAATGCAGAGTCTGTTTTACGCTAGTGCTTGTCACCTGATCTTCAACAACCATTTGATATTGAGACCAAGGCATTTGATTATGAACTCATAATAGTCTGCACTCAACATGACCATTTAATTACTTGCCACAACGAAACATTCATTACGCAAACAAGGAACTCCCTAATATTTATGATATTGTTCAAGCATGTAAGCATTATATCTTAGGAAGAATATTATAATACACATTGATCACAAGTCACTTTAGTTCTTGCAAACTCAAAACACGTTACAGCAAGAGTGGATCCAGAAATAGTATTTGTATAGTTAACAGTTTCATTTGAGCATCAAGCATAAGAAGGGAAGGGTTAATCCAATAGCATATTTTATAAGCCAACCTCTAGTTCAAGCTCTCCTTTATGCACTTAACACATGTGAACATGAATTAAACACATGGTTAGAATTGTATCCATCTAACATGGATTTTGTATAAATTTATCATATGTTGCTTTGTGACAATTTAGTTTCAAATTTCTACTTAAAAGATGAAATCTTATATCATCTTGGGCACTTGTGTGTACCCCACGAGGTAGAGAGATAAAAACTTATATGGGAAGTTCATTTTATCAAGATTGCAGGGCATTTTGGAGTTGAAAATACACTTGTGGTGTTACAGAATTACTTCTTTTATCCACACCTCAAGGATGATGTTGTCAAATACATAAAGTTTTGTACTGCATGTGTACTTGCCAAACCGGTTAATAAGAAATAATGTATTTACACACTTCAGTAGTGGGAATTCATTTCCATGGACTTTCTCGCTAGCTAACCTCGTACTAAGCATAATAATGATTATATTTATGTATTGGTTGATAGGTTCTCAAAGATGGCAACTCATATACCTTGTAAGAAAGCAATTTCAGCTCTAGATATAGCTCAAATGTACTTTCAACATATCTAGATCCAATTTAGAATTCTAGAGACTATCATCTCGAATAGGGATACCAACTTCTTGAGCAATTTTTGGAAATCACTTTGGGCTATGATAGACACAAAGTTGAACAAGTCAACCCCTATCCATCCATAGATTGATGGACAAGCAGAAGTGGTAAATAGGATGATAGTGCGTCTTTTCAAAATCTATAATTCAAAAAAGTAATGCACAAGGGATGGATTCTTCCTTTCTTTTAGCACAACTACAAAAAAGCTTTGCACAGTGCTACAACATACAATGATTTTCAAGTTTTCTTGGGTTTCCAACCTTTGGCGCTCATTGACATAACTTACCCTATACCTCCATCGACTATATCAACTCCTTTAGCACAGAAGGAAGTTGAGAAATTTGTTCAATTCATTGATCACATTCGGTAGCAATTGTAAAAAACATACAACAGGAAAGTGTTGAATATAAATAGCACCATAATAAGCATTGGACACCACACACCTTCTAGATTAGTGATCGAGTATGGCTAAACCTGCTAAAGTGACCATATTGCAAGCTTCATCTACTTTAGTACGGGTCCTGCACCATCACCAAGAATGTAGGAGATCACACTTTCGAGATTAATCTTCCTTCGTACTTGGGTTGCATTCAATATTCAATGCATAACTCTTATGCCATTACTTTCCACCTCTATTGGATACTTAAGATATTGTAGAGACTCTTCAGTAAGCAGAGATCAATCCAGATCATAGTGCGCCAAAAAAATCAAATCAAGCTATTGACCCCAAGGTCAAACGGACACATCAACGAGATCCCTCTTTTTCATATTGTTAATTCAGGTTAACTACATTCCCAGGGAAAATGGTTTATATAAATTCAAGTTGCCAATTTGTTTCCATATATTGTTCTGCAACTACATGTAATAGGAACCATTTCTCTTCAAGAAGGGGGTAACTAATCCAAGAGGATCTAAGCCATCCATTCAACTCACGACATTTAGGGGTTGCTCGACAACTCGTGTGGCTTTACCAACTGCTTCAGCATCATCTCCAATACACATACCAATCTGCAAGTCCTAACTCCTCTTCTACTAAATTGCACAGTTTTGGCAGTGTCAACATTGTATTGTGCAGCTTGACAATATCATTAACAAAAACCGTCAATCTAATGATTGGTTGCTAAGCGGTTGTTGCTAACCATTGTAATGGTTTGACTGGGGCTTCTTCTTCCTCCTCTGTATATTAATGTATATTATAATTCTTTCTAGAGACTCTAAATGAAGTTATGGAGTACATAGACATTATACATTTGATCTCTCAGATCTTTTACATAAATTAGCATAATACAACTTCACTATCATAGTTCTACATCTTGTGTTCATTGTTCTTCTTTGCTCTTTCATTTACTTACTGCACTCTGATATATCTCCGGCCTTTATCATCCATAATTTCTTCCGCATATAACCCCTTAAATATGTTTAATGAGGTTGTCCATTATGTTCCTCTTAGGGGTCTGATCTCAAGTTTTCTTCATATTCTAAGTCTAATCCCGTGAGCATGGCTTGTCTACGAAATTTTGTGGTATATTCCGGAACACTTTGACCCACTCCTTCCCTTTTATATTACCACTTAATTTTTAATCAGTCTTATGCTTGATTGGATAGATTTTTTTATGCAACAATTCTCTTAATTCATCCCACCTATTTTCAACCAACTTCTCATTTTCAAAATATATTAGTTACTTTCCCACCAAATTAGAGCATGACCATCCATTTTGAGACGTGCAAAATAAATATTTTGAGCATCAGTAACTTTATGCACACTAAAATGTACCTCTAGTTGTTTCAACCATTTGTCTAGAGATTTGGCATCTACTTGTCCTTCAAAAGATTTAATCTCAACCTTGGTCTCAAATTTTAAAGGAGTATGTCATGATTCTATCTTAGCTTTACCTTTGTCTTTAGGAGGTTGTTCATTCTCATCCATGAACTCTTCTTCTTTACCATCTTCTTCATGTGGCTCTCTGATGCCAAGCTTCTTGGCTATAGTGCGAACCACCACGTCCATGGATTCTTGGTTCCTAGTTGTAAACGTTCATTGTTTGGTGATAATGCCTTGGGACTTCATCATGCTTTCCTTGCATGATTCTAATGTAGCTACTCTCTTGGCAAGATTGTCTTCACCTTCTTGAGCCATTTCTCTCCCCTGTTGATTCCACCTTCTTGTAGACATCTTAAGATTGCAAGGTAGTAATTCTTATTCTCTAGATCTTATCACAATCATACAACTAAGTCAGAAACTTTCTACAACCCAAAGATTAATTTATTCTAATACCAAAATTATCTATAAACTCTCAAGTACAATTTCTTACTAGAATTCAAAAAATCAAAAATTGTTGTTTGACTTTGGATTTGCTCCAAATGACAATTCAAATTACTCAAATGACTTAGGATTAATGCAGTGTGTTGTTGGAAGACAAATAATACTTTCATTACCGAAATATGAATGTAAATAAACATGAACAAAGCACAAACTATGAATATACAAATATAGAGATTTTAGTTTGGAAAACCCAAAGATGGGAAAATTTTATTCAAAAGAGGCAATTGCTATATACTTCATCTCTTTTTATGACCAAATTAATGAAGTATAATGAGCATGTTGGAACAAGTACAATAGACTACTATCTTGCACACTCAAATTCTCTCACCATTCCTTTCTCCAATCCTTCATACAATCAACTGAACACCAACTTTGATCATTAATGATCTTCTCTGAAATAGTGCATCCTATTTAACATGCTAGTAGATGTCCGTTCGTGCGCTAAAGGATCCCCAAATGTCTCAAAAACATGAAGATACAACTTTGTTGTTACTGTACTTTTACTATTACTACAGATGAAACTGTCAATCGTTGCAGACATCTCATTTTGAAATTGTTGCTCTACAAGAACCAGTTACGTAACCGCTTAATTGTCACCTACATGAATCAGTTGTTTCATCACCAAACTTAAAACTCTCCCTTTAAAGCTCTATTGGTAACTAAAACCAAGTTTCTCTTTTTGTTTGATGGATGGATTGTTTTCTAAGTCAATATGGATCATGCCAAGACCCAGCGTCCATATATTCACAGTAGTACCACACATTACTAATATATCATACATTACAACCAATGTTTTGACTTCTGAATGCTAGCCAATTATAATTTGAAGCATTCAAACTTCCTAGCTCTTTCACTAATTGAGACAATTGTACAATATAAACTTGTATTTAAAACTAGCTCAGTATTAATCATTCTTAGTATTGTTACTTTTAGGAGCTCCAATGCTGACAATAACATCTGATCACCATGATATTTATACAAAACTATTCATTACATTTTAAAATACAATTCCAAATACTTCTCGTCTTTTATATTGTGAACCATATCACGTACAATTCAACTAATTAGCTCTTATATTATCTCCCATGTGTTGACCTCCTCGTGTGCCTCTATACACCACTATAACACATTCGCTTTGTATTTGATGTATTGTTGCCTAAATACACCTTGAAATCCAAATCACTAGCACATAGAGGAGGGTCATGCCTCCTACTTATCAACCTCCCTATAAAAAAATTTAAACTAACAGTTGCACCAATTGTTGCTAAAGAACCCCGATAAGAAGTAGATTCATGCTTGATTCTAACATGTAAAGTAAATCATGACCCTTGATACCACCATGCAAGTTCCTTTTAAATACCCAATTTTATTAGTGGTACTCTCAACATAAGTTAATAACTTACACTCACTATAAAATCTTCAACCGATTCTAAACTTATAGATATAATTTTTAAAAACCCACAAAATAACCTCTTTAAATATACTCCATGTTCACTAAATTTTCTAAGAACTTGCAACCCAGTTTTAATTGTTAATTAGGACTTCCACCTTTTCCCTAAATCTAATTATAACATTAACAAAATAACTTCAATAAATTTTCAAAGCAATTAACATACCCATCTTAAATATAAATTAAAATCACACTAAATTTATTTATCCATCTCCATAAATGCTAATTTAACCACCTTACTGAACAATTTAAAATATAGAATTAAAACCCCACACAAACAGCGTTGTAATTACAATTATACATCAAATCTATATAACACCCTCAACAACTCCCCAGTTACTCACTCCCTACAAAAATGGTAGACCAAAAAATGGTAACCTATTTATGGTAAACATAAAATGTATAATCTATGTTTATTAAAAATTTAACCGCCAAAATTCAACTTCATAATGGAAACCCCTCTCAAGTTAACTACAAATATCAATTGTATTTAAGGATCTTCAACTTCGAATGCTATGAGTGCATTTCTTTTATTTGTTTTTTTTGGGTTTCTTACTGCAGAAATTAATTTGAAACTTTAAAGATTACTCCTCGATGCCCTACCAACCCAAACCACTCACCAATGTACATTTTAAATTTTCTAATTAATGTTTTCCTCCTTTCTCTTATTTGTTACAGCCCCTCCCCTTTTTTGGGAGTCCTTTTCGGCCATCATTCCTAACCCATGTACTTGAGTCTCACTAAACCGATTTACTTCTTTGTGGAGATAAATATAACTTTATTTTCAATTCTAACAAAATGCATTAAAAATTTTGTAATATAGTTTGTTTTTTTTAGTTGGTAAATGAGGGTTGGGGGGTTCCTCACTCATTTATTAATCAAAAGGTGAAAATACAACAGTTATTAAACACACGGCACCACAAAGATTCTAAACAACCCAAAAAACGCAAAGAAACAACCTCCACAAGGCAAGGCACCCAAAAGCAAGCCTTGAATGGCACCATCAAGACAACCAAAAAAACCCCATAGATAGGTCAACCAACCTAAAGAAAATCAGAGGAAAGCCAATGCGCGATACGACCACCCAACTAGTCGCCCACTTACATACTGCTAGCACCAACAACCACCAAAGAGCCACCACTGGTCTTGTTGTTGACTCCTTCCAGCATCTCCCGACCAGCGCCCAACATCTCACCCCTTAGCCATCCTTGTCACTCGCCCAAACTAACCCTACAACCAGATATCCCCTCAACCAAGCCACCACCAACCACCTCTGCAAATGAGGCCTACCCACACACTTCATCACCAAAGCACCTCCCACCCCTAGCATTGCCGCCATACTTGCCAAGCAAACCTTCATGTGGGTCGAAACCACCCTTCACCTTGTTAGAGGGCCCTCCCCCAACCCTTGAGGGGAGGGTTGTGGCAATGGGGAATGAGCACCAAAGAGTCAAGCCAATAGTTTAACCGCCAAAGCTTGAAACGATAAGAAACCAATATGCAATGTATATTGAATAATACATGATAGATCTAGAGATGAACTTGAATAGCAAATCACAAAATAATCAACACATGAACACAGTGACACAGTGATTTAACATGAGAAAACCTCAAAAGATAAAAAAACCCCACAAATGTTGATATTCATAAGAGAAACTTATTAACCCCAATACACAACATTCTCCTTCTCACTTCTTTTCTGTCAATCGTCTTCACAAAAACCTTTGTAAATATAAGATAGCCCACTTAGCCATTAATTGTTCTAACAAAGGCAACCCAAATGATGTCCTTGTGGTCAAAGCCGCCACTACCGACGCTAATGGTGCCCTCATTGCATTCAAATCTAGCACTAGCAGTACTCTCCTCGTTAGCCCAAGATTCTTGAGACAACATTGCATGAGTTCGATATGCTCCACTAGAGTGTAGAAAGGATCCTCCAAGTCCCTAAAAGCATGCAGAGGAACCAAACCCTGATCGTCCTACTAAAAAAAAATTAAAAAGCATTGTCCACCTAACAAGAACCCTTCCACTACATTCTCCACTCCAACTCAAAAACCCAGACGAATAATCCTCTAAGCCGTTCCTAGAGTCAGTGTCTTATCCTTCAATGCCATGAGCAAATTCCCCACAAAAACCAAAGCCACCAAAGAATTCACTTTCACCCTACAATAGGTCTCCAAAAACCCCAAGCCAATAATCTTCTTTACTCCCTGTAAAACATTCCCTGATTGAATGATAAAAACCTACTTCAACTGACAATCTGACACACTCCCTTCAAACGCCATCACCCTTGAATTTACCTTGCCACGCAAAAGAGGCTCACTCAAAGACACCTATAGCATTCGCTCCATTATAACAACATTTCCACATAGCCTACTGAAGCTACACAGCATGAGAAATGAAAGCCTCCCTACGCAACCACAAATAAATGCATTGACAACCCCGATACACCCAACAAAAACATGACAAAGACCTCCCACACATGGGATATGAAGCCACCTTTGCTAAGATGATTTCAATCCATACCATGTCATTAACCTACATCCCTCAGCAACACGTCCCATCTATGCCCCTGCAAGAATCCTATCATCCGTCCACACCCCCCAATCATTATCAATAATGATCTCCTCACCCTGTGAAATGCCTCTATTTGCAAGGCTATTGACCACACAATTTGCTTCGCAGAAGTAGTGCTTGGCCTCCCAAAATTTAAACTCATCTAATGCACTCCACGCCCAACTGAGGATGTTCTCAATGTTCCAAGAACTAGCCTGCCTATTCCACAAGGCCTAAATGATTACCATCAAATTCCCCTCAATCATTTCCCGATTGATATTACATTGAACCAAAAGATCAAACTCCAACATCAGTTCATGTGCTTCCACCTCCTTATTGGTATCGTTCACGAGCTTCATCAAAACCCACTCAAATTAATCAACCAACGCAATCCCAAATTACGCATCCTAGCCTTGAACCCCCTGGGTTTGCCCTAGCTGCCCCATCAAAGATTAATTTAAACTATCCCGAGGGAGGGCACCCAATCCGTATTACCCACACGTCTCAATGCCTTCGGGAACACAATCGACCCATTAACAGGGGGGGGGGGGGGGGGAATATAATTGTATTTATTAAGAATCAACATTTTTTTAATAATTAATTTTAAAATTAGGACCAAATTAAACATCGTGCTTAATATAGAGATTCATCTCTACCACCCTTTTTCCATTTTCTAGTACCTCTTGTAATTTATTATTGCTCCAACTTATGGTAAATTAAGGTACAAATTTGACATCCTCATTTATCTATATATCTTTAAAAAGATGGAATAAATTCTCCAAATGGATTAGAGATAATTGCTCTAATTTGATATGAAGAAAAGGAAAACCAAAGTGTCATGCCTTAAATTTACACCCAACAAACCATGCAAAAATGGGAATATATATATTTTTTAAAATGAACTGATAACACAATTATAATGAAGGCAATTTTTACTCTTGATGTAAACAGTGTGTTCAGAACAAAAGATTTATAGCATGCTTTGCTTTGATAGTCATATTTAATAAAGCGTGGAATTTGTATGAAAGGAAGCCCTTGAAGGTTTCTTCTGACGAGGAAATCAGAAGTAACATGCAGTAGATCTAATAACATATATTTTAGACGAAAATTTTATGCATGTTTCAATTTTATATAAAGCATGGAATTTGTATGAAAGGAAGCCCTCAAAGGTTTCTTCCTACGAGAAAATCAGAAGTAACAAGCAGTAGATCTAATAACGTTTATTTTAGAAGATAAATTTATACATGTTTCAAATTGTATAAACCTGTTCATAGATCTAATAATTTATGGCATTGACATAAACCGGCCAGTTTGATCTTCCAAGGCGCATAGAGTAGCACCATCTACAAGGCGCATAGAGTAGCACCATCTACAGAGAGGATAAAAGGATTTCATTTCCTCAACATTAAAAATGATCTAAATAATCTCTTCTTCCCATACACCGTGATCCTAGTTGGTCAGAATGGCAAAGCCTTGATCCATAAACCGCCTACTAGGTCCCAAATTTCTTGTAGATTCAAAATGCTGGTGCAGTGCTCTGTATACTTGGTGACCATTGATAGAAAAACATTCTGAACATTGATAATAAGTACAGGACCTAAATGAAGTTAGAGGATTAATCACAAGCTACAAAGACAAACATAATGAGGAAGGCCTGTGTGCAATCCCTCTCTCTCGCCTTCTATTAAATTCTGCATCGTACAAGTCGTTTAACACATTCTGTACCATAACACTACAAAATAATAAAATGTGATAACTCTTCTGTCAAGAATGATTGCAATCATTTGAAAGTGTCTTTAGACGACACTCTAAAGCCACCAAAAATGATATTTTGCAAACTATACAAAATTACATTGTCATGCCTAGGCCACATGCCTCACATCATCCTTCCAATATAGCTGCAGCTTATAAGAACATGAAGAGATTACATAGAAAATATAAAAAAATTGACTAAAATACAAGGTCTACCGAAAGTAAACTACTGCGATAGTGCTCCAATATTTGCATAAACGAGAGCATAAAATGATTGCACCTGTGGAAGATTCCCAATAATATTGATAAACCTGTTCTTCATAGGATGCTCCAGTAGGACAGTACTTGCGCGTGCCACTGGAGGTAAAATCTTAGCTAAAGGAATTCCCCCGGAAGTGTTGCTCTCGAATATTGTATAAAACTCTCTCATCATGCCATCCAAAACAGCCTTCAGTGATAGTTCCAAAATCACCCAAAAGTCATCACTGTCATCAGCCGGACATCAAACATGTTATTCTAAATTGTTTAAAAATCAGAAAAACAAAATTGTAACTAATATGAACTGTTTCAAAATTCAAAACACACACCAAAGCTTCTCAAAGGCATTAATTTAGTCCTAGTTACTGAATCCTTAGTGAAACAAGTATAAAGTGTTGCACCTTGTCCAGCAGAATAATATTGATCAGAGAAATAAAATTCAGGATAGAAGTAAAATGGAAGGTCCTGGATCTTTTAGTTGGAGCAGCAAGGTCCTATTCCTAAAATGGAATGGTTTCTTATCCAGCAACTACCAATGGCAAGTCAACGTATCCTGCATTCTAATTAATGAACACCGAGATCATCTAACATCCTTTGAGAGAACACAAGCGATCATCTTGGACAACAAACATTGGAATTTTATGGGACCATCAATTATAATGGGCCAACAAGTCGGAAATATACTTTGACTTACATCTCTAGGGTTCAGGTTTCATAATACAATATCACAAAAATATCTACACAAAAGCATAATATATAAGCACATACTAGCAGCAGAATCACACAAATAGGCATAAAAATCTTTCACGATTAAATAACAAACAAATAAAGGCAAATTATAGATTACAAAGACACTTCAAGAGTCCAACACATGTCAGGAGACTTCGAACTTGACAGCCAAACTATTTCAAGATCAAGGCATGGCGAGCTTTATGGACTTACATAACCTGTAACTCCCAGAACAATCTTTAGCCTGGCATGCTTTAGTTTTCTCTGCTATCTCAAACACAGCCCAGAAGTAAGGTCTTAATCCTATACATAAATCGGTGCAGCTAATCACCTATATTTAAAAAGGTCCCAAACCCAAGGAATGAGATCATAAACCGCCCAAACAAACAAACCCCTACCCCAAGGCAAATAATTGACAATGACTTCCTTGTACTAGTATCCCGACACCTAATGAATGTGCATGATGTGTCTTGTGCAATACTCTCAAACCATTACTAATATGTTACAGGAACCTTCACCCCAGACCCCACGAGCCTGGTAAAAAACATTTTAGACACTGATACATCCAAGATCCTGCGTGGATACTGCCAGGATCCTGCAGGAGGACCGTGGATCCTCCCGGATACGTCCTGAATACTAGTATCTCCTAACACCTAATGAATGTGCATGATGTGTCTCATGCAGTGCTCTCAAACCATTGCTCATAAGCTACATTACCAGATCCTTCACCCCAGACCCCAGGATCCCGGTACGAAACGTTTCGAAGCCCAATACGTCCAGGATCCTACGTGGATACAACGAAGATCCTGCAGGAGGATTGTGGATCCTGCAGGATATGTCCTAGATCCACAGTCCTGCCACAGGATCCTGGCCATATCCAGGCAGGATCCGCAACCCAGAACTTTTTTTTTTTTTTTTTTAAATTTCACTTTACAAAAAGTCAAATATGGAATTCAAAAAACAATTAAAAATAAAATGAAGTATAGGGGAAACCCCAAAAGCAATTTTCGTACTCATTTTATCAAAAGAAAACAACAACACCACATTTACCTTTCATTGCATTTTTTACCTTTCATTACACATTTGCTCTCTTACTTTCATTTTTCCAATTGCTTAGGACTGAAACTCCTTCCTTTTGCTAATCCGATGCCATTACAACTATCCATTTGGCGCCAAGTTGTTTAAGGAGCTTGCAATGATAATGCTTTCGATGAAGACATTGAAGACCAATATGAATATAATGAATAATGAATATGCTGATTTGTCTTTAGTTTTGTCTATACATTGTAACATTTCACTATGTACTTGTTCTAAAACTAATCTATGTTCGATTATTGAATATCATGAGATTTGGCATTGAATTATCAGTATGTTTTGTGGTTATTTAATTTGCTCATATGGCTATATTCTTAATATTTTATATAAAGTTTTGTACGGCCATATCCAAAAACATATCCAGGTCCAAAAAAAAAAAACACCGTATCGGCATACCCGAATCCCGTATCTATATCCATACCAGTACCAGGATCGGCTGCTTAGCTCATAAGCATAATCCATATAAAAGCATATCTTTAATTGGTGATATGCATGAGAATGTGCCACACAACGTTTAGAAAAAAAGAGACCTTCGAAGGTTCATACCTAATGCTAGTTTCTACAAACCTGGATTATTTTATGACTTCAACAAATGATAAATCAAACACTCGAACCACCTGCCTACAAAAACTTGTCCCATGTCTTTCCACTCCCCATCTGCAAAGTTGCAAATGCCCAGATAATCAGAGTGCTCCACTTTATCAGGGAAAATGAAAACTAGATTGGCAACCATTTTCCATTGTCTTTCCCTTATTTGTGAATTCATAAACAATCAGGCTGCTTTTCTTTGCTGGCAATAACAAGTTTTACTCTTTGTAAGAGTAATTAGGACACTTATGGTCGCCTGTCCTGATTATTCATAGACAAGTTCAGATTTATTTTTAAACCCTGATGAATCACACTGCCAATAACCCTTTTTCAATGAAAATTGATATCAAGTGGATTTTTATAATACCTTCAAAGAGCTTCTACAGGATGGACTGGACTAAAAGTCTACTGTCCACAATGACTGTGTCCTTAAATGCTTAAGGGGTTTCTACATTTGTTGCCATTGGGTTGTCCACTTAATCATGTTCAGTAAATATCAGTTCAAGCAACATAATTGGAGTTCAATGTGTCATAGCAGAATTGATTCTCACTCCAGAGCAACCAACCAACAAAATGCAGCTGTTTACAACTGATTGATACCCAGGTATAAATAGTCATGATGCCATGATGGAACAAATTTTATACTCCATTCTGTTTCTTCTCCATGGAATGCATCTTATTGATTGTACGTTCAACAGGTTGTAATTGAATGTTTCCTAACATAAGAAATGGTGTCTTCCTGAATGATTAAGACTAATAGCATGTGTTAATAAATATTCGCTTAGACTTATAACATTTGAATTTGTGGACCAAACTACAATTGATGGGAGACACAAGATCACGTTATACTTCCACAATGGTAGACACACCAATTATGAGTTATTGAACATGAACAAAATTGAGGAAAATTTTCACTTAAAACGCATCAACTATAACAATGTCAATCTCAATCAATAGTTTTTTTTTTTTTAATGAAATAGATCTATATTACTTCAAACATGAAATAGGTGAGTAGAAAGAAATCACACACCTACAAGTCTTGCAACTAGGTCATATGACCCAGGAGAGTCGATCAATCAGTAATTTGATAACAGCTTAGTTGATTCTGCTAAAAATTGCCCATAAAACATTGTATGTCATGGGTAGAGTTAAATGCTAGTTCTATACCACTATGTGATGCAGGAGCATCCTTGGGCAGATAAGCAATCCCACATCACCCAAAAACATGATGTTTGTAGGAGTAGTTGGAAATAAAAAGGGGTTCGTCTTGTTTTGTGGTTTCAACTTTCAAGCTTGGTGGGTTGTGCTCAGGGAATTTGCAGATCTTCAATGGCGGATGGTACTGAAACAGGCTTAGGTACATATCTCACATGTACCAGGTGCAGATTCTATTTTGCCTTTATATGTATTTTTGCTTTGACCACTTGTCCACAGGATACGTGGTGGCCCAACGACATTTCAGAGGTGAACAGTGGAAATCGTGAATCAAGTCATGAAACGGCGATGGCCAAGTGAGAATTGATCTTCCAGATTTAAATTTGGTCATTGATCTTTGTAAGGCAGCAATTAGCATAGCTTTCCACACAGGGATTCCAGGCAGTGGTGAGGTTTTAAATGAAGCCATATCTTCCGTCAGTGGTAGGATTTGAGAAGCCAAAAGCGATCAGAACAGCATGGTATGCCATCCCTCTATTAGTTATCCCTGTTGATCTGTACTTTCAGGACAAGGGGGACCATTCCCTCATTGAATGGGATTTGTCGGTGTGTGCGAGAATTTAAAAAGGAGAAGAGAGAGAGAGAGGGAATTCAGGTTAGAGGAGATTGTAAGCAAAAGGAAAAGAAGACTCCTGTTAAGTCTGTAAACTAGGGAGATTGAGATGTTAAGTTGTAGGTGTGTAGATGTTGAAAAATATACTTTTGTTTACTTTGATTGTAATACTCAATAAGATCGAGAATTTGTAATGCTTGCAAGCCTGTTCTTAGAATCTTAAGAACCTGATAGGACATCTAGAATTATATTGTTTCTTGTTTGCAAAAGTTTGGACTTTGGTGTCATATTGGGTGAATTTTGATTAGGCTGCAAGGACAAGGTTGTGATTAACTTGACCCCCTATCCTTGACCTGATATTGGAGTGGGTTTGGTCCCAATTTGTAGTGTGGGCATTTCCTACGTAGGATTGTAATCAGAGAGATAACAGCAGTAGGTTCAGATTGCCAGTAGTGTCAATATGCCTCCCAGAAGAATGACTAGTAGAGGAGCAGTAGCTGCCAAGATGGTAAGGAGACTTGACGAAGTTTTAGTACTGATAACCATGCAAACAAGATTGGAAGTTGTTCACGAAGATAGAAGAAGAGGATTTGCACCTCTAGGATATATTTTGTCATGTTGAAGGCGAGTCGAGCAAAGGATCAAAGCCCAAAACAAGAAGACGAACAACAAATGGAGGTGGGTGAAGAGAGGCTCATAAGAGCTATCTCAAAAATTGGAAAAGGAACTAAGATGAATGTTCCCAACTCTCGGGATCATTGAACCCTGAGGAATTGATAGATTTTTTAAGCCCAATTTTACCTTGCTTATATTTTTTCCCTTGGGCATTGTTCTCGTATTATGTGATGGGCTTCTGATCCACTAAGTTTGAGGCACAAAGTGCCGTTACTTTTATTCAATGGCATATGGACAATATTTGATTATGCATATGGACACTATGGATGTTTTGACTAGTTGAGCTAGTATAATTACATCATTTTGATCTGGTATATGGATACCATGGATGTATTATTATTTGATAGTGTGATTTCTTATTTCATGTAATGGATTTTAGAGAGTGGATTTCTTATTTCATGTGATGGATTTTAGAGTGTGGAGATCATTGTTAAGTGCATATGTCTTATAATATATTTGTGTTTATTGTTTGATATATCTTATGATGTATTTACTTCGGCTAATATTGGGATTCGATGTTTTGATATGTGCAACATGTGTGTGACTGACACGAAAAACCGAGAGACAAATAAATGCACCTTACTAAGCCAATGCTAACCATTGTTCACCTAGGTTGTTGGATTATTCCAATTAATCTTTCATAAATATATGTGTGATCTAGAGGACCAATTTGTAAATTGTCTTGTGTTTGAACTTAAACCTTTATTCCAACCCCTTCCAACCTTACCCATGAATGTAAGTTGTTCTAGAAGATCAAGTGGATGAATGGGGTGACTCATTGATGCTTTGTAACTTACAAAATTTGAATTTAGACAAGACCAATTTGTAAATTGTCTTGTGTTTGAACTTAAACCTTTATTCCAACCCCTTCCAACCTTAACCATGGATGTAAGAAGTTCTAGAAGATCAAGTGGATGAATGGGGTGAGTCATTGATACTTTGTAACTTACCAAATTTGAATTCAGACATGAGACCTCATTTATTGTGATGTAGGATGCAAGTGTTAACCTTCCTATGTGTAATTAAGCCTTGGATCTTTAAGGATGGGATGGGTAGGATATTTCAGGTTGCCCAAGTACCCTATTTAATACATTGGATAGAAAGTAAATTAATGAGGATGTAAGAGTAAATAGGGTTGTAAGTCTTGATACATTGGATAGAGAGTGAATTAATGAGGATGTAAGAGTAAATCGGGTTGTAAGTCTTGACCTTCTAACGTGTAATTAAGCCTTAAACCTTAAGGGATGAGTTGGGTAAGATATTTTGGGTTGTCCAAGTACCCTATTTAATGCATTGGATAGAGACTGAATTAATGAGGATGTAAGAGGATTAATTAGAGTTGTGAGAGGGCATGGTGCCCGTGTCATATGGGAAAATTTATTGAGATGTAAGGAGAAGTAATGGTGTGCAAGAATAGTAGGGCAAGTCTTGAGGAAGGAGACGTGTCAAGATTCTATTGGGTAAGCATTTGAAGGACTTTTCTAGTAGTAGTAGGAGCTCACGACTTCTGGTAACTTCTTTTTTATTATTCCTATTAGCTCTTTTATTTGCTCAAGGACTAGCTTTAGTTGCCTTTGAAATTGGACCCTTTGAAATTGGACTAGTAGGAAGGAAAGCTTAGAAAGGGATGGTGGCTTGAGTCAAGTGGAGGACTAAGGTAAGGTTTTTATCATGGAATTCTCCCCTGATTTGTGTTAAATTTTACAATGTTTACATACTTCTTTTATTGCTTTAAGAATAGTGTTTTGTTTTGGTTATGAAGCACTTTTAAGCTCGCAACTTATTTATCTTAACTTGGTTGGGAGGCAAGTACGTCCTCCCTTTTGATAATTTGAAAACTTAATTTAGAGTATGCCTTGGATAAAGCTTTTGGAGCCTTCGTGGCTGTTGACAATTTTGCCCCCACAAGGCAAATTGTCACCCCTACACTTCGGAACTTTGCTATGGTGCCAAGTTTGTCTTGTGAATCAGTTTTGGGGTCCTTAAATGAGCATTTACAGCCACCCAAGTGGCCATTTACAGCCAAGTGAAGTTTAGTCATGCAGAGGTTTCCAAGGAGCTTGCTTGATTATAGCCAAATGTGCAAATACAGCCAAGATATACAAGCTATAATTTTATTTGTTGTCTTCCCAAGGAATTTTTCGGGTATAAGAGGTGGACTATTTCTTTGGACATTTTGTCTGAGAGAAAGAGCTCTCAAAGGACTGTGTAAAAGTCCAAAAAAATGACTAAGTAGCAATCGTTCAAGGCTTTTTTCTTCGACTTTTTGTCTGAAAGAAAGGAGAAAAGCACAGTTGAGAAGTCCGAAGGAATAACGACAGTTACAAAAAGCCCGGGTGCCCTACAAAAAGCCCGGGTGCCCTTCAATTCTTCTGAAAAGCCATTTTTGAAGAAAGCCATGCCCTTGTGGAGGGCACTTGGTCAGTGAAGTGGACCCTTTCAATTCTTCCGAAAGGCACTCCTGGAAGACAGAAGCCCATGCGGAGGACATCTGGGCGTCGCGTAGGGACATTTACAATTTCCCCGAAGGGTATGTGCCCTTGCGGGGAACACTTCAAGCACGAAGAAAACCTTGGCAAAATTCCAAAGGACAAAATTCATTTTTCCAAAGGACACCTGCCCTTGCGGAGGGCACTTGGTTGGTGAGGTGGACCTTTTCAATTCTTCCAAAGGGCACTCCTAGAAGACAAAAGCCCTTGTGGAGGACATCTAGACGTCGCGTAGGGACATTTACAATTTCCCCAAAGGGTATGTGCCCTTGCGGGGAACACTTCAAGCATGAAGAAGACCTTGGCAAAAAGTCCAAAGGAATAAGGACAATTTCAAAAAATCCGATAGAAAAGACAAGGGCGTAAGCAAAGGCCAAAAAAGAGAAAAGGAAATGCCAAGCCCGAGAAAGAGAAGAGACAAAGAGTCCTTCGAACAATTTGTCTGAATGACGAAAGCTAAAATAAAGCTCGATTCCTGAATTAAAGCAAAACACGGAAAAGTCAAAGAAAACACGAAGTGAACTGAGCATGATCAATAGCATGAACAGAGATGTAAACACAAACAGAACCGAGCCACAATTGAACAAGATGAAAGACAAACGCAGAAATAGATGCATCAACAAAGATTAAAGTAAAACTGAACATGGACATAAGCATGAACAACGAATAAAACAAACACAGAATAAAGACAGGCAAGATAAACAAAGATCATGGACAGACTAACGTGAAGTGACTCCAACGAAGTGAACGCATTTAAGAAAGCAAGCATGCTTCAATTCTAAAAATAGAGTTGTCTTTCATGATGAACAAGGAAAGCGTTGAACGTTTCAAACAGCAAAAAATTCCATGCACGCAATCTCGTTTGTCTCAAAAGCTCGAAACATTCCAGCGGTTCAAACATAATTCTTAATTTGGCATTTGCATTGATTTCATGCAAAGGAAAGACTTTCAAACGTTTCAGTAGTTCGAGTGAATTCGACTGCTCTTGTTTTGAATTTGACTAGTTTTTAAGTCAAGACATCTATTCGTAGATGTCATGCATTCAAAGCTTGTCTTCTTTTTTCAATGCAAGGAATTTTCATGCAAGACAAAATAGACTTTTGTAAACGCTAAGTTGGTTTGAATTTACTCCCTCTCTATTTTCAACGCCAATCTCTTGGCTTGTTGTAAATTTCTATATTAATGGCTTTTCAACCTTGTAAAAATCCATCCCTCTTTTGGTAAGACCAGACTCTGCCATTGGTGTGTTGTGTAACCTCTTCAATCAATAGGACTGTACTTTGAGATTTCAAGTGCTAGCATAGTGTACATTCATTCAGCAATTTGCATACGTGGTAGATTTCTCTCCCTTCCCAAATTTTGATTCGTACCTAGTTGCTAGCTCATCATGTTATGCAAGTCATGTTCAGTGTTTTATATGTCTTTTGCTAACGCTGTAAGTGGATGTTAGGTGGCTACAAAGTGTCTTGTATCAGACCTCTCTCCATCATTTTCCCTCACATTTTTTGTCATTGGATCGAATCTTCTCATGAAATATTTATGCATAGTGATCAATTGAAATCCAAAGTCTTCATTTTCCCTTGTTTGATTCAGTGTTCAAGGTTCCAAGCAGAGTGGATCAACATTTTGGTGTATCACCATCATTAGGTAGGATTTCCCTTTCAAGTTTCTCACTTTTCCATAGTAGATTCACAGCACAGAGTAGAGATCCATTGCTACATCTTACAGAAACCAGCTTTCTCTAGAGGTTCTTCTCACCATTGAGACACCCACCCTCGCGAGAAGATCCCATTGTTTCACCCAGAGAGAGGATTGGCCATTTCAGCACGTCTTCGATTTAAGGTGCAACTCCAGGTTGACAACAGTGGCTTGTTTGGATCGCCCATGAAATTCTGAATTGTAGTTTTCTATGCCTTGTAAAAGTATCTTGACTTTTGAGAGTCTATGTAATAATTTACAATGCTTGCAAAGTTGTGGGGTTGTCACAAATTTTGCATCCCCTTTGTTGTAAAAAACATTATTTTAATTCTCAGTGTTTTTATGAAAATCTTATGCAAATAAAGTGGGAAATTTGTGTAATGCTTAGCCAGTTAGCCTTGAAAAGAATTTGAAAAGTTCAATATATTTCGTTATTTATTGCATAAGATAATTGTTAATATTGCTTAAAGTGATCAAAAGCCCTATGGGGCTGTTTTAGAAATGTAAATTTTGTACCATTAGAATTGCATCTAAATTTACCTAAATCAATTTTATTGTGTAGTTCATTTCTTGCTGATTTCACAACAATTTATAGTTTATTTTTTGGATGCATGGTTTTAATGTTATGAATTTTTAAAGCTTGAAGTCGTGCTTCTAGTTCAATACATACAATAAATCACTCATTAAAAAGTCCCTGAAATCAGTTTAATTGATAAAAAACAATTTTCTAAACAATTTGCAATTTTCCCATAATTTTATAATTTGTTCTGAACTTTTAATAATCAAATGAAAAAACAATAATTCTTGGTGCGGTTTCCAGGAAACCACACCTAAAACCTTAATGCAAAATTTTAAAAAAAATGTTAAAAGTCACCCGAGGTTGGCAAACCCAGGCAATATAGCAATCAATAGACTCGGGCCTCAAGACCCAAGCAAATTGAATTGAGCTCCCCGAGCGAAGCTCTGCAGAGCAGGTAAGGCGAGGCAACATCAGGGGTGGTGCCCGACAATAGTGTTGGCTGCTGACAATAGAAAGAAAGTAGGGTAGTTCCTATAGGGGCAATGCATGTTGAGAAAATGACTAGGCTAAGGCCAAGCCAAATCTGCTAGGCCGCATGGAGCAAGACGGGATGGACAAAGGATGTGACTACGGATGTGAGGGGGCCTGGCCTATCAAGTTGTTGCCGATAGTCAGTGTCCGCTTGGCTAGGACTAAGATGGAGAGTATGCAAGGTTCAGGGTGGTCCATCGGGGTCGGGTTTGACAATAGGATAGGTGTTCAAGGCATAGCAAGGGGTTACAGGCAGCAAAAGCCATTGGGAGGAGATGGCGGTGGCTACAATGGCGACGGAGTCATGGTGGTGCCTAGGAGGTGCCTGGGCAGCATGTTGGTTGTAAATCGGAGGAGCTCACTGTTTAAACAAGGGAACTCGGGCCCAGGGTGAAATATCCCCAAATAGAGATAATAGAAAATTAACAATATTTCCAAAACTAGGGCACAAAAAAATATGAAACTTAATTTGCATATAAGAATTTCAACAACGAACTCAAATTTACAATCAAATTAATGATCTCATTTTTCTACTATAAGAAATAAATTTCTAAGTATTATTGAACTTAGGAGAAGTACAAGAAATCTTTTTATTTCTGCCCAAAAAGTTCAGATATGCATTACAATGATTTTTCTTCTATTTTTCTGAGATAAAACTAAAATTAGTATGCAAATTTAACATAAAATACCTCAGACCTTGATCAAACCCTTGTCGTCTTCAAATATGACATCAACTCCCAAAATAAATCAGCACTAGGTCTGATTTTCTATTGCCGTCCTCAAGAATGCTCAAAAATATGAAATACCATGCTAAAGTTACTCCAAATCTGAACCTTCAACTCTGAATTTTATCTCCATTGACCTCCAAACCTGATAAACAATTGCAGCCCAGAAAAGATGATGTGCTAGGGTTTCACAAACCAAAGCTCTTCCATCAAAACACACCTTTCTGACTAGGGGGAGCTCGTATGTCTCTCCAAAACTAAGGATACTCAAGGGTTTCAAACCTTAAACCAAGTTGCAGCAGCAATAAACAAAAAATTCACAACATAACTAACTCTAAAAGACCCCTAGAGAGTTATATAATAACTCTCAAAGAAATGAATTAATCTCAACCTTTGAATCACCACCTCTTAATCCAAAACTCCACATTAAAAACCTAAAAACTGAACCAATAAGCTCCTACAAAACCCACGCCCCCTTCGCCTTTTTAGCACATGCTTTTTAAAAGTCACTTAAAGTACATAAAAAGAGAACAACTTAAGCCTTTTGGCTAGGAGTCACTTAAGTTGCCTAAAAAGACGTGCCTTCAACTTAAAATAATTTAAGTTCACTTATAATAACTTAAGTTCACTTAAGTTGCATAAAAAGACGTGCACACAACTTAAGAGCTTTTGGAGCTCTAGAATCAAAAAAAACCAAATCCACAAATATAGAAGCTTCATAACCATACAAAGCTTTGAAAGGTGTCATATCAGTGCTCATATCATATGTAGTGTTGTAACAGAATTTTGCCAAATGTAACCACTTTGCCCATGCTCTTTGTTGCCCTGAGACATAGTTCCTCAAGTAACCTTCAAGCCATTTGTTTACAATTTATGTTTGACCATCCGTTTGAGGATGATAACGAATGTTATGATCGATTTTTGTGCTAGCCAGCTTCATCAACTCTTGCCAAAAAGTGCTGATGAATATGTAGTCTCTATCACTTACAATTCTTTTTGGCACACCATGAAGTCTAAATACTTGTTCAAAAAACAGACCAGCAACTTGTGGTGCTTTAAACTCAAAAGACATTGGCATGAAATGAGCATATTTAGTGAGTCTATCCACCACAATAAAAATAAAGTCCTTACCATTGACCTTAGGCAGCACAATAATGAAATCCATTGATATTTGTTCCCACTTTTGATCGGGAATAAGAAGTGGTTGTAATAGCCCTGCTAGGAAAAAAACTTCAGCCTTGTTTCTTTGGCACTCTACGCACTCCTTCACATGTTTGAGAACATCATCTTTAATACCTTTCCATGAGAATCTTTCACGAATGTACTTGTATGTCTTCAAATAACCCGAATGACCAGCAAGCTGATTGTTATGAACAGCAATAAGAATCTTATGTTTGAGCTTGCTTTCCAGTACTAAATAGATTTTATCCTTATAATAGATGATGTCATTCAACATTTTATACCTTTCATCATCAATTTTATCATCTAGAATACCACAAGCATGCTGATTTTTTTAATACTTTGCTAGTATGAAATCCTTCCAAGAAGCTCAAATTTCTGAAAGTGAGCAAAATGAAGGGTTTCTAGATAATGCATTAGCAACAACATTATATTTTCCCTTGAAGCAAGCTTACCCAACGTTGTTGTCTCTCATTTAATCCTTTTTGCTCCATGAAATACTTGAGGCTATTGTGATCAGTCCTCACTATAAACTTGCTGCCCACAAGATATTGAAGAAACTTTTCAAGTGCATGCATGATTGCCAACATTTCCTTGTCATATGTAGAGAACCTCCTTTCAACCTCATTCAATTTCAGCTCTCATAAGCCATTGGATGCTTGTCTTGCATCAAAACAACCCCAATACCAATACCCGATGCATCACATAAGCACAAAAGGTTTAGAGAAATCCAGTAAAGCCAAAACAGGACAAGTACTCATTACCTTCTTAAGATGATCCATGATTCTTTAAGTCTCAACCATCCAAACAAAGGCATCCTTCTAGGTTAAATTTGTCAAAGGAGCGGTTACTGAAGAAAACCCTTCACAAACCGTCTATAGTATGTGCATAGACCAATGAAGCCCCTCAATTGGGACACGTTCTTTGGTGGTGGCCAATCAAGTATAGCTTGAATCTTCTCTCTATGCGCTTTCACTCCACCTTCCCCAATGACATATCCCAAATATAATAGCTCGGTCATACCGAACTCACACTTCGAGGCTTTCACAAAAAGGAAGTTAGCCGCTAAGATACTTAACACCTCATCAAGAAGCCAAATATGCTCCTCCCATGTCCTGTTGTATACTAAGATATCATCAAAGAAAACCAACACAAATTTCCACAACTTCTTGTTGAATACATGGTTCATGCAAGACTGAAAAGTAGTTGAAGCATTTGATAACCCAAAAGGCATCACCAAATACTCAAAATGTCCATAGTGGCACTTGAAAGTTGTTTTGTGCACATCTTGCTCCCGAACCCGAATCTAATGGTATCTTGAACGAAGATCTATTTTGGAGAAATAGATCGCTCCATGTAGCTCATCCTACAACTCATCAATACGCGGAATAAGATACTTGTTCTTGATGGTCTTCTTATTTAGTGCACAATAATCAATGCACATCCTCATACTACCATCCTTCACCAAGACAACAAAAGAAGCGATGGGACTAGAACTAGGCCATATATGTCTTGCATCCAACAACTCTCGAATAGTCTTCTCAATCTCATCCTTGAGTTGTCTAGGATGACGATAGGGATCCATAAAAACTGACTTGCTATCCACAAGCTCAATAACATGCTCAAAACCATGATTTGGAGGTAGATCATGCGGTAGATCTGAAAAACACCACACTATGCTTGTCCAACAAGCCATGTATGTCAATATGATATCCACATTGTCCTGTATCGGTAGACTTATCTGAAATGAAACACTATACCGCTCACTCAACCTCTAAATGCCAACAAATTATCTCCATCCTCTTAGCTGAAATGATTCTAGGAGCATCTGAAGATAAGCCAAGAAATACCACCTTCCGACCATCTGCCGTGAAACTCAACTGCATAGTCTTAAAGTCTGTGACATAAGAACTTATAGAATGCAACCACTGAACGCCCAACACAACATTGGTATCTGTTTCTACGCTAGATTCGCTTTTCACATTCAAGAAAGGGAAATGAGAAACTAAGAAGGAAATGGACGAGGGTTTGTACGTATCCGGATTGTAGACGTGCGCACCAAAATTCAGACGTTGTGAGAACTCTTTGGTTGTGGAGGATGACACCTAAAAGAGAAAACACTGAGACACGAAAAACGTTAGATGACAAAAGAGTGGACTGCCAAGCAAGAGCTTGGTCCTAGAAGCGCAAAGGCTTCTTGGGGGATGACAGTCCACTGTTAAAAACAGAATGCTGATCAGAAACAGAAAGTGATAAATGATGAAAAACAAAAAGAAAAAACTTAAGGCAAATGTGTACCTGTTTAGAAGGAATCTGCTTTTGCACAGTCGCCGACGTCGGTGATGTTGCCGGCGTCGGTCAGGGAAGGTCGCCGACGTCGGTTAGGCTGCCGACGTTGGTAGGGGAAACGGACGAGGTCGGCTGGGGCAGTAGTCAAGAACGACTTACAGGTCTGGTCTTGGTCTGCAGAATGGACTGAGGCTCGTCTGAGGGTCTAAGGGTCTGTGTGGGATTCAAAGAGACTGTTTGGGGTCTGAGGAGTAGTCCGAGGGTTTGTGCAGAACTGGTTGGGCAGAGGGGACAGTCGGGAAAGTGGCTCGCTGGAACCAGAAGCACAAAAGGAGGATGAATGAGAGGCAGAGGTCTGAGAAGGCTTTTCAGCCTCTCAGGGACAGACAGAGAAGGTCTAGACAGATGAAATCAAATGATAAAATGAAATGAAACAATGAAACTCTTACCTCTTGCTTGCTGGTTGGAGAATGGAGAACCCTGTTGTCGGAGCTGTTGAAGAACTTGCAAATGGCGCTGTTGCTTGGCGCTGCTCTGCAAGGTCCCTGTAGCTGCTGGAGTTGCTGTGCGAGAGGGAGGAGAAGAAAATACGAATGCAAAAGCGTCCAGAGAGTTCTGTTCGCGGGGGGAGAATGGTTGCAGGAAATGGTCTTGAAGGCTGCCGACGCCGGCATAACCGTCGACGTCGGCCGAATAATGACCGACGTCGGCGGCAGAAGAATGGTCAGAGAGGCTAAAATTAGCCTCTGTCCGTTCTTACACGCTGCCGGGTTAAGGGGCCGTGGGAAAACGGTTGAGGAAGGCATAAATTGACGCGGGAGGAAGGATAAAGGGGAGATTTGGGCAATAAAGGCTAGGAGAGAGGTGGGGGGATCCAAGGAGGGGATCCAAGGTGGCATGGGTGAGGTGGAAAGGGGCCAAATATTTAATTATTTTAATTTGATAAATGGAGGAGGCTAGGACAAGGGCTAGGACATGGGCCAAGAGGGTTAAAGGTGAAAGACGACCAAGGTGCAGACACGTTTTCGGTGTCTACATTTGCCCTTTTTTGTCTTGTTGGTTGTTTTTGACGAACTGCAAGACAAAAACAGGAGTTGGTTGCCCCAGGGATTGGATGAGGTGTTCCCCCCTCAAAGCGAGAGTCGAGAGAAGGGATCCTCAGATCGAGTGTCGATTTGACAGAGAGATAGATAAAGAGAGGGTGAGTGTGAACGCTGCAATAGTCGTGATTGCACGTATACCACTTCACGGGATGGTCAGGTCAAATTGTCGCAGGTCGAGGAGTGCCAAAATTGAAATAACCGAGCCCCAACATTTGGTCGTAGCTGATCGGGTTATTCAATCTAAGCGGAAGCTCCAATGGTCGTCGTGTTCCAGGTATCCCGGGCTCAGAAAGTGCTCCTAGAAACATGAAAATGTCACAAGTAGTGGGGATCAACCGGCTTGCGATCCTATACTTGTGAAGGTCATAAATAGTTTGCGAACAATTTGGCTAACCATTCGCGGGGTAGCATACATGCAAAAACAACCAAGGCAAAGTTTGTCTTGGAAGTGGTCATGGTCGGAGGAGATAGGCATGATCTCCAATGGTCATTGGTCGAGGCGGGTGGATGGATGAAAACATGTGGCCGAGCTAACCTCAGAAGACTGAGTGCTGCCTACATAGCCCTTGTGGAAGGGCTTCAGGCCAATGTAGTTCTCCCTAAAAGGGAGGAATGGTCGAAGAGATAGATTGGTCTTGGTCAAAGTGGTCGATAGACTGGTCTTGGTCAAAATCAAGGTCGAGGATTGGTTTTGGACGAGGTCAAGGTCATGGTCAAGAGGAGGAATGGTTTGCCCATCAGAGAGATGAACAAACGAGGGTGGTCGAGCTAACCCCAAAAGACATCGTGTCATCTGAGTGCTGCCTACATAGCCCCGGTCTTAGGGCCTCAGACCAATGTAGTTCAGATTAGTTGAGAAGATTGGTCGATGATTGGTTTGGTCATGTGTCGAAATGATGAGGAGAAGATGTTACCGCCTTTTCCAAATGGTGTATGCTGTAACATTGGTTGGGGTCTTTCATCCCTAGCAATTTTCCATATTCGTGATGGATGTATGCTAAAAATGAATTGAGGTCTATTTATGCTTCAGCAAGTATTGGTTTATGCTTAACATAAATTGTGTCTGGTCGATAGTTTCCATGTGTATTGGTATCCATAGAAACTAGTGTGAATAGGTTATGTGAGTGGTCTGAAAAGAGTCGAGTCGATTTGATTTGACAAATGATGTGGTTGAGTGTGACCAAAGTGTAAAGAAAGTGAAAGACATATTCGCCCTTTCATTGACAAGGACCAGAATGACAGCATAAATAGGAGTTGTTAGAACCAAGAGCCCCATTCATGCGTTGCGTCGTTGACCATGAGTTGTGTTAGAGTGGTAATCGAATCACTTCGACATTAAAGTGAGCTCGAAGTCCCTTGAGCAGGTGTTATGATAGGAGGATAGGGTAACCCGTTTTAAGAGCAGGGATAACTTTGCCCCTTTTTATAGGAGACCCTGAGACAAGTATAAGCCAAGTCCATGGCTCTTTTTTTTTTTTTTTTTTTTTGTGCAGACTGATCGATGCGGAAAGTCTACATAGAGATGTCATTTTGCTTTGTGGTCATTTGTGAAGCTGATCGATGCGGGAAGCTTCTAAGAAAGTGTTGTTTGTAGCAACATTTAGTCATAGCCATCCTTCAAGGGAGTGGTCTATATTTTTGCTTTATATAAGTTTGAATAGCTGTCCTTTGAGGGAGCAGTCTATTAGCTACAGCAATGATAGTACAGCTGTCCTTCAAGGAAGCAGTCTGCCTTTTGATTTGATTTGGTGACCTTGGATATTTTGACATCTCGATTTTTTTTTATTTTTTATTTTTTTTTGACAGAATTTTGGAGTCATGGACAAGACTATAGAAGTTCAAGGGTTCCCTTTTATTAGGACAAAGCATCCATGCGTCATAAAAGGGTTATAGAGGATTTGTTAAGGGGAATAGGGTTGAAAGGAATGAGGATTAGGAAGACGGTGATTGCTCAAGGGGCAAACTCAAATTAAATGTCAAGTGAACGAGTACTCGACTAACAGTAGAATGGTCGCAGATGCAAGGCATTAAGAGGCTCAGGTTTTGGCCGTCCGTCGAGAGAGGACAGACGATAAGTCCCTGACCCATACTTGTGCGTGATGATGAAAGGTCCAAGCCAAGTAGGGGCGAATTTGCCTCGTTTACTTCGCTCCATATTGGTGACATGCTGGTTTTCTTTGAGGACGAGGTCTCCGATGTTGAAATCTCGTTCTCGCAGATTTTTGTCATAGGCTCGCTTGATGCGATTTTGATAGACATGGAGATGGTTGAGCGCTGCAAGACGACGCTTATCAAGTAACTCAAGTTGAGCTAAGCGATCTTGACGAAAGTCATCGTTGGAGAGAATGTCATGCAGAGAGATGCGGAGAGACGGGATCTGTACTTCGAGAGGTAGGACAGCCTCTGTTCCGTACACTAGAGAGAAAGGGGTAGCACCCGTAGAGGTTCGGATGCTAGTGCAGTAGGCCCACAAAGCGAAGGGAACGTGAATGTGCCAGTCCCTTCCTGTGTCGTTGACCACCTTCATGAGAATTTTAGTCAGGATTTTGTTGGAAGCCTCGGCCTGCCCATTTGCTTGTGGGTAATAAGGCGAAGAAACGCTGAGCTTGATGCCAAATGAGTCGCAGAGTTTTTGGACGGTCTTGTTTTTGAAGGACTTGCCGTTGTCAACGATGATTTTGTGAGGGCCACCGAAACCACAGAGGATGTGGGTGCTGATGAAGTCGACAATCTTATCGGCTTTTGTGGAGACGAGAGGAATGGCTTCCACCCACTTGGTGAAATATTCAGTGGCGGTGATGATGAATTGATGATGAAGAGACGAGTGAGGGTTAATCTCACCGATGAGATCTAAGCCCCACTGTGAAAAAGGCCAGAGGTCTTGAGCAACTTGTAAGGCATGGCTAGGAAGATGAAGCAAGTTAGAGTGCTGCTAACACTTGATGCAACGCCGAACGTAGTCGCTACAGTCTTGATGAAGGGTGGGCCAATAATAGCCCAGACGAGGGATGCGCTTGGCAACCGAATTTCTACTGAAGTGTCCGCCACAAATCCCGTCATGGACTTGTTTAATGGCATGAGAGACTTCAGTGGAGGTTAGACAGCGAAGGAGGCCATCGAAGCCTCGCTTATAGAGAAGACCCCCTAGCATGGTATATCGAGCCGTGCGTTTGATGAAAGCCCGCCGTGCATTGCTAGAGAGATGGAGAGGAATGATAGAATGAGATAAGTAGTCCACAAGTTGCTTATACCAATCATCTCGTGGACTAGAGTCTATGGTGTTGACATGGTTGATGTTAGGAGAAATGTATGAAGACAACGGCACACGATGCACCGTGACAAAAATTCTAGATGAAGACGATGAAGATGGGATATGCGAGGCGAGAGAAGCCATGGTGTCAGCAAACTTGTTCGTGAAGTGCGGAACAGTCTGCAAAAGGTAATGGTCGAAAGAGGCGAAGAGAGTGTCAACACGGTTTTTGTACCTTTGCAAAATTTCATTTTTATAGAGGTATGAACTGTTGACTTGATTGACGACGAGCTACGAGTCGCCGAAGATGTTGATGGTCTTGATGTTGAGAGAAAGGGCGATTTGAAGTCCCAAAGTTAAGGCCTCGTATTCAGCCATATTATTGGTACAATCAAAGTCGAGCTTGAAATACAGAGGCATGGGCTCACCTTCGAGTGGGATGAGAATGACTCCCGCACCCCCACCGAGTTGACATTTGGAGCCGTCGAAGAACATGGTCATCTGATAGACGGTGTCATCAGTGAAAAGCACAGCGATAGACTCGTCAGGGAACTCGCACTGCGAAGGTTGATTGTCAGGAAGAGGGGCATCTGCCAGTTGGTCAGCGATAGTTTTCCCCTTGATAGATTTCTGCTGGATGAATTCGAAGTCGAATTCAGCAAGCAGCATGAGCCACCGAGCCATACGTTGATTCTGATATGGCTTGGAGTGCAGATACTTGAGAGGTTCAGTGTGAGTGATGACAAAAGTCTTGTGGTTGAGAAGATAGTGGCGGAGCTTGGTAGCGACAAAGACTAACGCCAAATAGAGTTTCTCGGTATGAGTATACCGAGTTTCATAATCGACCAGTGTTCGGCTGATATAGTAGACCGCTTACTCACGGTGATGCTCGTCTTGGTGCGCGATCATGGCACCTAACGAATGGTTGGTGGCAAAGATATAAAGGTAGAAGGGCTGGTCGTCTTTAGGTGGAATGAGGACTGGTGGAGAGACCAAATAGCGTTTGAGGGCTTCAAAAGCCTCTTAAAAGTCCTTATCCCATTTAAAGGAGACGTCCTTCTTAAGGAGATGATGAAAAGGTTGGCAGCGGTCAGAAAGCTGCGAGATGAAGCGGCGAATGGACTGGAGCTTCCCTTGTAGACTGCGAAGCTGCTTGAGATTGGTCGGAGACGGCATCTCGAGGATAGCGCGGATCTTGGCGGGATCTATCTTGATGCCACGGAAGGAAACGATGAAGCCGAAAAGCTTGCCTGAGAGGACCCCAAAGACGCATTTCTTGGGGTTAAGGCGGACATTGTATTGAAGAAAGTGAGAGAAGATGATCTTGTGAATGGTCAAATGGTCACGGCGAAGCTTGGACTTGCCGACAAGGTCGTCCACATAGTCCTCCATGATTTTATGGAGAAGATCATGGAAAATGTAAGTCATGGCACGCTGGTATGTGGCGCCTGCGTTCTTCAAGCCGAAAGGCATGACCCGATAGCAGAAAGTCCTCCATGAGGTGATAAAGGTAGTCTTGTGCTGATCTTCCGGAGCGATCAAGATTTGATTGTATCCTGAAAACCCGTCCATGAGAGATAGCATCTCATGGCCGGCCGTGAGATCAACAAGCTGGTCAATGTTAGGAAGAGGGAAGTCGTCTTTGGGACAGGCTAGGTTAAGGTCACGATAGTCCGTGCAGATTCGGATCCCCCCAGTCGCCTTGGTGACAGGGACGATGTTAGAGACCCACTGCGGATAATCGATGGGTTGGATGAAGGAGACAGAGAGAGGGCGCTAAAGCTCTTCTTTGACAAGGAGCGCAATACGAAGATGCATCTTTCGAAGCTTTTGCCTAATAGGTTTAGCCTCTGGTTTGGTGACGATGTTATGAGTAGCAATGGTGGAGTCGATGCCAGGTATGTCACTGTAGGTCCAAGCAAAGGCCTTGCTATGGTCTGAGAGGAACTGGGTGTAGTCTAGCTGCCCCTGAGCGTCTAAAGATTGGCCAATCTTTAAGACGTGAGGAACATCAGAAGAAGGGAGATTGATGTCAATAGTTGATTCATTTAACATACCCTGGGTCTCAGAAGGGAGGGAGCGCTGGATGAAAGAGTCGTCAGCGCCCATGTAAGATAAAATGGCGTCGTCATCTACGCAGCGGACAGTGTGAATGGTCGTCGACTCATCCTCTATCATGTTGGGATAAATAAGAGGGAGAGACCTAGACACCCCATTTAGCTGATAGGTCAGGGGTTCCAGGGGGATGGTGTTTATGAAAAAAAAACTAGGAGGGATGGAAACCACCGACTCCGTAGGTGAAGGAGGAGGGATGGGTGAGCCTGGAGGAGATTGGTCAATGGTTGGCTCGGGGCAAAGGTCTGAAGGAGCCTGAGTGGGGTCGTGGTATCCCAGGCCATACCTTTTCTTGGCATCGTCATCGTTGAGCGGCTCAATAGGCTGATGGAAGCCCTGCTCATAGCGTCCGAAACCAAAATCCTTCCATGCACACCTGTAAAGATAAGTGTGTGCAAAGGCGGGGTTGCCAAGAAACGAGAAGTCTGAGGTGAAAGGTTGAGGTGAAGAAAGGGGGTTGCCATCAGTAGGAGCTTGATTGAGCCCCCCGTGGACAAGGTTGGTTCGGAGATGAGGAGGACCATAAGGCACGACCATCCCGATCCGATGGTCGTAGCTGGGGATGAGATGAAGGCGTTCATACTCTTGTGGAGTTTGGAACATGTCTAAGGCCAACAAGCGATATTCCCCCAAAGAAAGTCGTTGGAAGATGTCTTCCATGGGGTCTTTAGTCGTCGCTTGAAGGGGAGATGTAAGGGCGACCGCCGGTTGCGAACTAGTTGAAGCTTCCGCGGATGGAGGCGGTGCCGGGGTTGATGGCTTGATAGGAATGAGGACGTCATTTGGACGGTAGGTGGTGTTACAAGTTTTGAAGGGTGAAGGGTCAGCGGGAATGGTATGGACTTGCCCGTCATGCTCAAATTTCACACAACGGTGCAGGGTGGAAGGGACACAGGGCATGTCGCGGATCCAGGATCGACCCAGCAACATGTTGTATTGAAACTCTCCTTCGATGATATAGAAGAGCTCCGAGACTGTGCGTGGACCAACGCGAATGTGAAGAACGACTGTGCCAATGGTCGTGGCAGTGGTGTCATTGAAGGAGCACAAGATTGCGTCAGTTTTGGAGACGCAATTCTTAAGAAGAGCCAACTGATCAAAGGCATAGGTGGAGATAATGTTGATGCTGATGCCTCCGTCGATTATAACGCGTTTAATTCGTGTCCGATCAACATAGGCAGTGATGAAGAGGGCGGCGTCCTGATCTTCCGTGTTGGATGTGAGAATCTCAGAGTCGTTGAATGTGATGGAGGCAACAGGAGATAAAGAGTGGACAGGGCAGCGAGTGGTTGGGGATCCTCGGGTTGGACCTCCGCTGTCTGCAAGGCTCGGATGAGGGCTTGACGATGCTGAGGCGAGGTTTGGATGAGGTCATAAAGGGACATCTTCACAGGCGTCTGGTGAAGCTGTTTCAACATAGAGTCATGAATCGGCCCGGAAAAGGAAGAAGAACGCTGAGATGCGCCAAGGATAGAAATTTTAGGCTTGGGCGCTAGAGGTGGTTTGACGAATGGGTAGGTCCAAGGAATGGCGGCTTTTTCTTTGGCCTTGTCCTTTTGTGACCTAGTGGTTATGTGGATAGCATTGATTTCAAAGATAGGAGGTGAAGAAGGGGTCATAGCCTGTTGGTGAGATGTTGTGGTTGAAGAGGTTGGATGGGAAGGTGTCGAGGGTCGGTCAAGAGTGTCCTCAAGGAGAAGAGTGTCCTTCTCCATCTAGCGGCGAATGACGGCCTTGAGGGCACAGCAAGTCTCGATATAGTGTCCTGGCGTACGATGGTATGGGCTTGAACCCGAGAGGTTGGAAAGCCCTGATGGATGGAAGGGTTATGCTGGAAGTCTGCAAAAATCGGTGCAATATCAACGAGTATGAGCCCACTAAAGGGTCCGTGCTAGTTGATGTGCGCGATGCTGGTGACTTTTGCTTAGGCGGAGTTGGAGGAGGTTTCCGTACCACCTTGTGGGTTAATGATGCGGTGACAGGGGGAGACGGCACTTTCTTCGTGAGAAGTACCGCCTTTTTAGGAGAGGGTAGGTTGGAGGTAGGCAAAAGAAGCAACGGAGGCAACTGGTTTTGATTAGAGGTCGGAGTGAGAAAGACTCTGGTCAGGGTCGAAGCATGGGAGCCCAAAATGGAAGGTAATGGTGACGGGGGAGGAGGAGTTCGCTTCTGTGGTCTGGCAGTCTTCTTCGACTTGGTTGGAAGACTACTATTAGTCGAAGTCTGGTCTAAGTCCACTTTCACTTGCGGGTGAGTGAGGGTAGAGACAGGGCGAACGCCAAGTGACTTGATAGGTTTTGATGGGATAAATGTGGGTTTTGGTCTTGATGGGGTTGGTTGAGGTTTAGGAGCGGGGGTCTGGTCTTTGTTGAGAGTCTTGAGAGATTCTGCCTTGGGAGGATTGGCAACATGAGACGAGAGGGCACGGGCATGTTGAAGAGCTTTAAGACGCTCCCACAATCCCTGATGCTCCACTTTCTTTGAAGAGAGAAGTCCGATTTTCTCCACTAGTCGAGAAAATGATTGAGAAGAGGTTGGATGAGGTTTGGGTCCTTGAGAAGATGTTGACGGTTGTGGGGCCGAAGATGAGATGGGTGTAGCAGTCTCGGACCCATGGCATGATGAAGTCATGACAGATTCGTCTTTGGTTGGAGACGAAAGAGAGGCAGGTTCTTCTCTGGGTGGAGAAGAAACCCGAGAATGAGGCTCCTCAAGCGGGTAAAGGGCAGGGATGATGGTGCCCTCCACTTGCGGTCGAGGAGTAGAAAGGATCGGGTCCTCCATAGGCATCAGGAAGGAGGATGGTGAGACCGATGGTGTCGATAAGGTTGAGGCATCCTCCAAAATGAGAGGTTGACGGAAAACTAATCGGGGAAAGAGGTTCGTCCACACGTGATGGATTGATAGATGGACTAACCTCTTGAGGTTGGTCGGGGATGAAGGGCGAGACCATATTGACTGTTCGAATGTTGTGTTCATGAGTGTCGTCAATCAAAGTCCAAAGATTGTTTTGGGTTGGTGGATAATTGGGGAATGGTTGCTTGAAGATGTCGATGCCCTGATTAGGGGGTGCATTGGGATTGTATAGGACGAGGTCACCCTTTTCAAGCATGTCTTGGATTATATTTTTAAGGGTTTTGCAGTTTCCCGTGTCATGTCCTTTAACACGGTGGTAGTTGCAGAAGTCATTTTCCCTATACCACGCAGGGATGGCGCGTGAGGGATCAAATTGTGGAGGTGGTCGGATCTGGGAAAGATTGAGAACCCTCTGTTTAACAAGTTTTTTCAGCACAGACGCGTATGATTCTCCGAGAGGAGTATACTATCGTTGTACGTATCTCTGCTGGAATTGGCGGGTGGCGCTCTGAGATGTGGATGGCTCAGGCTGATTGTTTGAAGGTGAAGAAGATGAAGGTCTAACGACCACAGCGTTAGCTGAAGCTTTAGACTTAGAATTGAATGATGAAGGTTTAGAAGAAGAGGAGTCATTGGTCTTAGAGTTGGGATTCTTGCTCCGCAACTTGACTTTATTCTCTTCGATGGCACGTAATTCGAACTTGCGGGCCATCGTGAAGGCTTCGTCGAAAGTGCGGAAGGTCTGAACCCGTAAGGTGGAAGAAATATGTTTGGCGCAGGCTTGGGAGAAAAGTTCAATAAGTTCGGGTTGGAGTAAGGAAAAGGAGAGTTGATTGATGAGGCCTCTCCAGCGAGCAACGAAGTCAGCTTTGGATTCGTCCTCGAATTGGCGGATAGAATAGAGGTCTGTGATCGAGACCTTCTTGGTGATGTTGATGGAGAAGTGATCAAGAAAGCGCTGCGTCCGCTGTGTGAATGTGAAGAGGGAATCGCTGACAAAGGAGCTGTACCAGTCAAGTGCAGCCCCAGAGAGGGACATAGGAAACGTGCGTAAAAGCAATGCATCGTCATGGGCAATAAGGTAACAGGTATGTCTGAATGCCCGTAAATGCTGTTGTGGGTCTTCCTTGCTTTGAAAACGAAAAAATTTAAGAAGTTCCCATTGGCTGGGATATGCCCTGATCGGGACAGAATGATGAATGGGCTCATTGCAAATTTGCTCGTATGAGAGAGCACTGTGTGAGCCAAAAACGGAGGTCTCTAGGCTAGACATCTTGTCCATCAGCATTTTGATGATATCTGCTGACGGATTGGCGGGTGGAGCGCCCCCTACATTATAAGGCGCTTGAAAGATAATGTAAACACTGAAAACGTGTCTGCACCTTGGTCGTCTTCACCCTTAACCCCCTTGGTCTATGTCCTAACCCTTACCTTAGTCCCCTCCATTCATTAAATTAAAATAACTTAAATATTTTAATTTAGTGGCCCCTCTTCCACCTCACCCATGCCACCTTGGATCCCCTCCTTGGATCCCCCCACCTCTCTCCTAGCCTTTATTACCCCAAATCTCCCCTTTATCCTTCCTCCCGCGTCCATTTATGCCTTCTTCGACCGTTTTCCCACGGCCCCTTGACCCGGCAGCGTGCAAGAACGGACAGAGGCTAATTTTAGCCTTTGACCATTCTTCTACCGCCGACGTCGGTCATTATTCTACCGACGTCGGCAGTCATGCCGGCATCGGCAGCCTTCAAGACCATTTCCTGCAACCATTCTCTCCCGCCCCGCGAACAGAACTCTCTTGAAGCTTTTGCATTCGTATTTTCCTCTCCTCCCTCTCGCACAGCAACCCCAGCAGCTACAAGTACCTTGCAGAGCAGCTCCAAGCAACAGCTCCATCTGCAGGTTCTTCAACAGCTCCGACAACAGGGTTCTCCATTCTCCAACCAGCAAGCAAGAGGTAAGAGTTTCATTGTTTTATTTCATTTTATCATTTGATTTTATTTGCCTAGACCTTCCCTGTCTGTCCCTGAGAGGCTGAAAAGCCTTCTCAGACCTCTGCCTCTCATTCATCCTCCTTTTGTGCTTCTGGTTCCAGCCAGCCACTTTTCCGACAGTCCCCTCTGCCCAACCAGTTCTACACAAACCCTCAGACTACTCCTCAGACCCCAAACAGTCCCTCTGAATCCCACACAGACCCTCAGACGAAGCCTCAGTCCATTCTGTAGACCAAGACCAGATCTGTAACTCGTTCTTGACTATTGCCCCAGCCGACTTCGTCCGTTTCTCCTACCGACGTCGGCAGCGTAACCGACGTCGACGACCTTCCCTGACTGACGCCGACAACATCACCGACGTCGGCGACTGTGCAAAAGCAGATTCCTTCTAAACAGGGACGCATTTGCTTTAAGTTTTTTCTTTCTGTTTTTCATCATTTATCACTTTCTGTTTCTTATCAGCGTTCTGTTTTTAACAGTGGACTGTCATCTCCCAAGAAGCCTTTGCGCTTTTAGGACCAAGCTCTTGCTTGGCAGTCCACCCTTTTGTCATCTAACGTTTTTCGTGTCTTAGTGTTTTCTCTTTCAGGTGTCATCCTCCACAACCAAAGAGGAGTTCTCACAACGTCTGAATTTTGGTGCGCACGTCTACAATCCGGGTACGTACAAACCCTCGTCCATTTTCTTCTTAGTTTCTCATTTCCCTTTCTTGAATGTGAAAAGCAAATCTAGCGTAGAAACATTCTGGCACGCCCGGTGGGACCCTAGGGTCTTCCTTGGGTTCTTTCTGTTCATGTAGGGTGCATTAGGTTCCTCCCTTTTCACCTCTTTCTTCTCTTCTAAACGACATCATAAGCAGGAATAAAAAAAACCTTTTTTTTCTTGCATTTCTAGACTAGTCAAAAATCATATCCTTCAACCCTTTCTCAACTTGTTTCATCTGAACTTAACATTTCGACTTGGGGCTTAAAACACATTGCATTGCATTTCTGCTTGCTTGCATTTCTTAGTCCACACCTAGTAATTAACAAACCGCATATTGAATTAATCGTAGTCCACTTGATGTTACACAACCAAACCACTTGCACCAATCAAACATCAAACTCACCTGAGACAAGGCCCGACTGGGATTTCATCCCCCAGCGAATACCTTTACCCGTCCCGGCAATCCTATTTGGATTTCATCACCAAGAGGAAAGCCCACTCTGTTCTTTGGCAGAGTCTAATCTCTAAGGGAAGTATATTTTGGCTAAGCGAAACCAGCTTACCACTGGACTCGTGAAGTGAGGGGAGCTTGCTCCTTAGCACCAGGGCATGTACGGAACCTAACCCAGACTCTTGAGCGCCTAAACAAACTTGAAACCATCCATAGACTACCTCTTCTAGGACCCGTCTCAAAAGTCAATCTTCCTACACACATTTCTAAGGCATAAGCCACCATGATCCTAATAAATTTCTAGAGATTTAACGCTTAGGGTTTGCTTGTGCTCTTCATTTTTTCTGTTCTTATCTGCTTTTTTGAGCTTGTGAGGATGACCTTTCTTGCCTTGAATGGTTCTGACTCGTAGTCAAGCCAAGGCTCTAGTCAACCACGCGAGGCATCAACCGCTTCCGTCTACCCCGTCCATAACCGGTCCTATAATAGAGTTCCACTCGGAGACTGAAAGAACTCCTACTCGCCCAACCCCGCCCCAGACTCCTATTATTCCAGAAGGGGACCAAGATTTTGCACGATTCTTGGACCTCAACGTCAAAGCCTTGCAGCACTATCTCGCGCATAGCCGAACGCGAGAATCTTTGGGCAATCCGATTTATGGAATGCCGACCTCTCTTGTTGCAACTGCGACCGTATCGACAGCATTCGTAGTTCAACCTTTAGACACCCAAGCTATCACCTCAACCAATGACCAGACCTTGACCAACCTTCCAAGTGTGGCCTCTCCCTCCATCGTTGGGCCCACTTCCACCGGGGTTTCGGCCCCCTATCAACTTCAGCCCACTCAACCGCTCCCCACTCCTTTCCAGAATCTGGTTGAATCTATTCCGCCTACCCTGGCCCCTATCAACACCAAGGTGGCTTCCTATCCATTGGCCCCTGTTACCACAATCCAACCTCTCGTGGCAACATCGAGCCTAGCTATGCCTTCTACCCAGCGACCCTTAACTTCCACTTCCATCCCTACGACTAGTTATCCATACGTTGCGCCCCTACAGGCACAACCAACTACGTCGTATGCCTCCTCTAGCCTCCTCCAAGCGCCCTACAATCTAGGGGGCGCTCCACCTGTCAATCCGTCAGCAGACATCATCAAAATGCTGATGGACAAGATGTCTAACTTAGAGACCTCTGTTTCTGGCTCACGCAATGCCCTCTCATACGAGCAAATTTGCAATGAGCCCATTCATCCTTCTGTCTCGACTAGACCATATCCCAGCCAATGGGAACTTTCTAAATTTTTTCGTTTTCAAAACAAGGAAGACCCACAACACTTACGGACATTCAGACATGCCTGTTACCTTATTGCCCATGACGATGCGTTGCTTTTACGCACGTTTCCTATGTCTCTCTCTGGTGCTGCGCTTGACTGGTACAGCGCTCTTGCCAGCCATTCCCTCTTCACATTCACACAGTTGGCCCAGCTCTTCCTTGATCATTTCTCCATCAACATCACCAAGAAGGTCTCGATCACAGAGCTCTATTCTATCTACCAATTCGAGGACGAATCCATAGTTGACTTCGTTGCTCACTGGAGAGGCCTCATCAATCAACTCTCATTTTCCTTACCCCAACTTGAACTTATTGAACTTTTCTCCCAAGCCTGCGCCAAACATATTTCTTCCACCTTACGGGTTCAGACCTTCCGCACCTTCGACGAAGCCTTTACAATGGCCCGCAAACTTGAATTACGTGCCATCGAGGAGAATAAAGTCAAGTTGCGGAGCAAGAATCCCAACTCTAAGACCAATGACTCCTCTTCTTCTAAACCTTCATCATCCAATCCTAAGTCTAAAGCTTCAGCGAACAATGTGGTCATTAGACCTTCATCCTTTTCGCCTTCAACCAATCAGCCTGAGCCATCCACATCTCAGAGCGCCACCCGCTAATTCCAGCAGAGATATGTACGACAGTATACTCCTCTCGAAGAATCATACGCATCTGTGTTAGAAAAACTTGTTAAACAGGGGGGTTCTCAATCTCTCCCAGATCCGACCACCTCCACAATTTGATCCCTCACGCGCCATCCCTGCATGGTATAGGGAAAATGACTTCTGCAACTACCACCGTGTTAAAGGACATGATACGAGAAACTACAAAACCCTTAAAAACATAATCCAAGACATGTTTGAAAAAGGTGACTTCATCCTAGACAATCCCAATGCACCCCCTAATCAGGGCATCGACATCTTCAAGCAGCCATTCCCCAATCATCCACCAACCCAAAACAATGTCCGGACCTTGATTGACGACACTCATGAACACAAGATTCGAACAGTCAATACGGTCTCGCCCTTCATCCCCGACCAATCTCAAGAGGTTAGTCCATCTATCAGTCCATCACGTGTGGATGAGCCTCTTTCTCCGGTTAGTTCTCCGTCAACCTCTCTCATCTTGGAGGACACCTCAACCTTACCGGCACCCACCGGTCTCACCATTCTCCTTCCTGATGCCTATGGAGGACCCGACCCTTCCTACTCCTCGCCGCAAGTGGAGGGCACCATCATCCCTGCCCTTTACCCGCTTGAGGAGCCTCATTCTCCGGTTTCTTCTCCACCCAGAGAAGAACCTGCCTCTCCTTCGTCTCCAACCAAGGATAAATCTGTCACGACTTCATCATGCCATGGGTCCGAGACTGCTACACCCATCTCATTTTCGGCCCCACAACCGTCAACATCTTCTCAAAGACCCAAACCTCATCCAACATCTTCTCAACCATTTTCCCGACTAGTAGAGAAAATCGGACTTCTCCCTTCAAGGAAAGTGGAGCATCAGGGATTGTGGGAGCATCTTAAAGCTCTTCAACATGCCCGTGCCCTCTCGTCTCATGTTGCCAATCCTCCCAAGGCAGAATCTCCCAAGACTCAACAAAGACCAGACTCCCGCTTCTAAACCCACATCTACCCCATCTAAACCTATCAAGTCACTTGGCGTTCGCCCCATCTCTACCCTCACTCACCCGCAAGTGAAGGTGGACTTAAACCAAACCTCGACCAATAGTAGTCTTCCAACCAAGTCGAAGAAGACTGCCAGACCACAGAAACGAACGCCTCCTCTCCCGTCACCATTACCTTCCATTTTGGGCCCCCATCCTTCGACCCTGACCAGAGTCCTTCCCACTACGACCTCTAATCAAAACCAGTTGCCTCCTTTGCTTCCTTTGCCTACTTCCAGCCTACCCTCTCCTAAAAAAGCGGTACCTCTCACGAAGAAAGTGCCGTCTCCGCCTGTCACCGCACCATCAACCCAAAAGGTGGTACGAAAACCTCCTCCAACTCCGCCTAAGCAAAAATCACCAGCATCGCACACATCAACTAACCCTTTAGTGGGCTCATACTCGTTGATATTGCACCAACTTTTGCAGACTTCCAGCATAACCCTTCCACCCATCAAGCATTTCCAACCTCTCGGGTCCAAGCCCTCCTGATTCGACGACATGAAGATTTGCTTATACCATCGTACGCCAGAACACGATATCGAGACTTGTTGTGCCCTCAAGGCCGTCATTCGCCGCTATATGGAGGACACTCTTCTCCTTGAGGACACCCTTGACCGACCCTCGACACCTTCTCATAGCCCTCCAACCTCTTCAACCACATCAACATCTCACCAGCAGGCCATGACCCCTTCTTCACTTTCTATCTTTGAAATCAATGCCATCCATATAACCACTAGGTCACAAAAGGACAAGGCGAAAGAAAAAGCCGTCATTCCTTGGACCTACCCTTTCGTCAAACCACTTCTAGCGCCCAAGCCTAAAATTTCTATCCTTGGCGCATCTCAGCCTTCTTCTTCTTCCTCTTCCGGGCCAATTCATGACTCCATGTTGAAACAGCTTCACCAGACGCCTGTGAAGATGTCCCTTTATGACCTCATCCAAACTTCGCCTCAGCATCGTCAAGCCCTCATCCGAGCCTTGCAGGCAGCGAGGGTCCAACTCGAGGACCCCCAACCACTCGCTGCCTTCGTCCACTCTTTATCTACTGTTGCCTCCATCACATTCAGCGATTCTGAGATTCCCACATCCAACATGGAAGATCAAGACGCCGCCCTCTTCATCACTGCCTATGTTGATCGGACACGCATTAAACGCGTTATGATCGACGAAGGCGCCAGCATCAACATTATCTCCACCCATGCCTTTGATCAGTTGGCTCTTCCCAAAAATTGCGTCTCCAAAACTGACGCAATATTGCGCTCATTCAATGACACCACTGCCACGACCATTGGCACAGTCGTTCTTCACATTCGCGTTGATCCACGCACAGTCCCGGAGCTCTTCTAAATCATCGAAGGAGAAATTCAATACATGTTGCTGGGCCTACCCTGAATCCGCGCCATGGCTTGTGTCCCCTCCACCCTGCACCGTTGTGTGAAATTTGAGCATGACGGACAAGTCCATACCATTCCCGCTGACCCTTCACCCTTCAAAACTTGTAACACCACCTACCGTCCAAATGACATCCTCATTCCTATCAAGCCATCAACCCCGGCACCGCCTCCATCCGCAGAAGCTTCAACTAGTTCGCAACCGGCGGTCGCCCTCACCCCTCTTCAAGCGACGACCAAAGACCCCATGGAAGACATCTTCCAACGACTTTCACTTGGGGAATATTGTTTGTTGACCTTAGACATGTTCCAAACTCCACAAGAGTATGGACGCCTTCACCACAGCCCCAGTTACGACCATCAGATCGGGATGGTCGTGCCTTATGGTCCTCCTCATCTCCGAACCAATCTCGTCTATGGAGGGCTCAATCAAGCTCCTACTGACGGGAACCCTCTCTCTTCACCCCAACTATTCACATCAGACTTCTCGTTTCTTGGCAACCCCGTCTTTGCACACACTTACCTTTACAGGTGTGCATGGAAGGGTTTTGGCTTCGAACGCTATGAGCAAGGCTCCCATCAGCCTATCGAGCCGCTCAACGATGACGATGCCAAAAAACGATACGGTCTGGGATACCACGACCCCACTCAGGGTCCTTCAGACCTTTGCCCCGAGCCAACCATTGACCAATCTCCTCCAGGGTCACCCATCCCTCCTCCTTCACCTACGGAGTCGGTGGTTTCCATCCCTCCTAGTTTTTTTTTTTCATAAACACCATCTGCCTGGAACCCGTGACCTATCAGCTAAATGGGGTGTCTAGGTCTCTCCCTCTCATTTATCCCAACATGATAGAGGATGAGTCGGCGACCATCCACACTGTCCGCTGTGTCGACGACGACGCCATTCTATCCTACATGAGCGCTGACGACTCTTTCATCCAGCGCTCCCTCCCTTCTGAAACCCAGGTTATGTTAAATGAATCAACCATTGACATCAACCTCTCTTCTTCCGATGTTCTTCACGTATTAAAGATTGGCCAATCTTTAGACACTCAGGAGCAGCTAGACTACACCCAGTTCCTCTCAGACCATAGCAAGGCCTTTGCCTGGACCTACAGTGACATCCCTGGCATCGACCCCACCATTGCTACCCATAACATCGTCATCAAACCAGAGGCTAAACCTGTTAGGCAAAAGCTTCGAAAGATGCATCCTCGTATTGCGCTCCTTGTCAAAGAGGAGCTTCAGCGCCTTCTCTCTGTTTCCATCCAACCCATTGATTATCCGCAGTGGGTCTCTAACATCGTCCCTGTACACCAAGGCGACTGGGGGAGATCTGGATCTGCACGGACTATCGCAACCTTAACCTAGCCTGTCCCAAAGACGATTTCCCTCTTCCTAACATTGACCAGCTTGTTGATCTCACGGCCGGCCATGAGATGCTATCTCTCATGGACGAGTTTTCAGGATACAACCAAATCTTGATTGCACTGAAAGACCAGCACAAGACTACCTTTATCACCCCATGGGGGGCTTTCTGCTATCGGGTCATGCCTTTCGGCTTGAAGAACGCCGGCGCCACTTATCAGCGTGCCATGACTTACATTTTCCATGATCTCCTCCATAAAATCATGGAGGACTATGTGGACGACCTTCTCGGCAAGTCCAAGCTTCGCCATGACCATTTGACCATTCTCAAGATAATCTTCTCTCACCTTCTTCAATACAATGTCCGCCTTAACCCCAAGAAATGCGTCTTTGGGGTCCTCTCAGGCAAGCTCCTCGGCTTCATCGTTTTCTTTCGTGGCATCGAGCTAGATCCCGCCAAGATCCGCGCTATCTTCGAGATGCCGCCTCCGACCAATCTCAAGCAGCTTCACAGTCTACAAGAGAAGCTCTAATCCATTCGCCGCTTCATCTCGCAGCTTTCCGACCGCTGCCAACCTTTTCATCATCTCCTTAAGAAGGACGTCTCTTTTAAATGGGATAAGGACTGTCAAGAGGCTTTTGAAGCCATCAAACGCTATCTGGTCTCTCCATCAATCCTCATTCCACCTAAAGACGACCAACCCTTTTATCTTTACATCTCAGCAACCAACCATTCGTTAGGTGCCATGATCGCGCACCGAGACGAGCATCACCGTGAGCAAGCGGTCTACTATATCAGCAGAACACTGGTCAACTATGAAATTCGATATACTCATACCGAGAAACTCTGTTTGGCGTTAGTCTTTGCCTCTACCAAGCTCCGCCACTATCTTCTCAACCACAAAACTTTTATCATCACTCACACCGACCCTCTCAAGTATATGCATTCCAAACCATATCAGAATCAACGTATGGCTCAGTGGCTCATGCTGCTTGCTGAATTCGACCTCGAATTCATCCAGCAGAAATCTATCAAGGGGCAAACTATCGCTGACCAACTGGCAGATGCCCCTCTTCCCGACAATCAACCTTCACAGTGCGAGTTCCATGACGAGTCTATCGTTGTGCTTTCCACCGATGACACCGTCTATCAGATGACCATGTTCTTCGACGACTCCAAATGTCAACTCGGTGGGGGTGCGGGAGTCATTCTCATCCCACTCGAAAGTGAGCCCATGCCTCTGTCTTTCAAGCTCGACTTTGATTGTACCAATAATATGGCTGAATACGAGGCCTTAACTTTGGGACTTCAAATCGCCCTTTCTCTCAGCATCAAGACCATCAACATCTTCGGCGACTCGCAGCTCATCGTCAATCAAGTCAACGGTTCATATCTCTGTAAAAATGAAATTTTGCAAAAGTACAAAAATCGTGTTGACACTCTCCTCGCCTCTTTCGACCATTACCTTTTGCAAACTGTTCTGCGCTCTACGAACAAGTTCCCTGACACCATGGCTTCTCTCGCCTCGCATATCCCATCTTCGTCTTCATCTAGAATTTTTGTCACGGTGCATCGTGTGCCGTTGCCTTCATACATTTCTCCTAACATCAACCATGTCAACACCATAGACTCTAGTCCACGAGATGATTGGTATAAGCAACTTGTGGACTACTTATCTCATTCTATCATTCCTCCCCATCTCTCTAGCAATGCACGGCGAGCTTTTATCAAACGCACAGCGCGCTACACCATGTTAGGGGGTCTTCTCTATAAGCGAGGCTTCGACGGCCTCCTTCTTCGCTGTCTAACCTCCACTGAAGTCTCTCATGCCATTAAACAAGTCCATGACGGGATTTGTGGCGGACACTTCAGTGGAAATTCGGTTGCCAAGCGCATCCTTCGTCTAGGCTATTATTGGCCCACCCTTCATCAACACTGTAGCGACTACGTTCGGCGTTGCATCAAGTGTCAACAGCACTCTAACTTGCTTCATCTTCCTAGCTATGCCTTACAAGTTGCTCAAGACCTCTGGCCTTTTTCACAGTGGGGCTTAGATCTCATCGGTGAGATTAACCCTCACTCGTCTCTTCGTCATCAATCCATCATCACCGCCACTGAATATTTCACCAAGTGGGTGGAAGCCATTCCTCTCGTCTCCACAAAAGCCGACAAGATTGTCGACTTCATCAGCACCCACATCATCTGTCGTTTCAGTGTCTCTCACAAAATCATCACCGACAACGGCAAATCCTTCAAAAACAAGACCGTCCAGAAGCTCTGACTCATTTGGCATCAAGCTCAGCTTCTCTTCGCCTTACTACCCACAAGCAAATGGGCAGGCCGAGGCTTCCAACAAAATTCTCACTAAGATTCTCATGAAGGTGGTCAACGACACAGGAAGGCACTGGCACATTCACGTTCCCTTCGCTTTGTGGGCCTACTGCACTAGCATCCGAACCTCTACGAGTGCTACCCCTTTCTCTCTAGTGTACGAAACAGACGTCCTACCTCTCGAAGTACAGATCCCGTCTCTCCGCATCTCTCTGCATGACATTATCTCCAACGATGACTTTCGTCAAGATCGCTTAGTTCAACTTGAGTTACTTGATAAGCGTCGTCTTGCAGCCCTCACCATCTCCATGTCTATCAAAATCGCATCAAGCGAGCCTATGACAAAAATCTGCGAGAACGAGATTTCAACATCGGAGACCTCGTCCTCAAAGAAAACCAGCATGTCACCAATATGGAGCGAAGTAAACGAGGCAAATTCGCCCCTAATTGGCTTGGACCTTTCATCATCACGCACAAGTATGGGTTAGGGACTTATCGTCTGTCCTCTCTCGACGGACGGCCAAAACCTGAGCCTCTTAATGCCTTGCATCTGCGACCATTCTACTGTTAGTCGAGTACTCGTCCACTTGACATTTAACTTGAGCTTGTCACCGTCCTAATCCTCATTCCTTTCAACCCTATTCCCCTAAACAAATCCTCTATAACCCTTTTATGACGCATGGATGCTTTGTCTTAATAAAAGGGAGCCCTTGAACTTCTATAGTCTTGTCCATGACTCCAAATTCTGTCAAAAAAAAAAAAAAAAATCAAGATGTCAAAATATCCAAGGTCACCAAATCAAAATCAAAAAGCAGACTGCTCCCTCGAAGGACAGTTGTACTATCATTGCTGTAGCTAATAGACTGCTCCCTCGAAGGACAACTATTCAGACTTATATAAAGCAAAAATATAGACCACTCCCTCGAAAGATGGCTATGACTAAATCTTGCTACAAACAGCACTTTTTTAGAAGCTTCTCGCATCGATCAGCTTCACAAATGACCACAAAGCAAAATGACATCTCTATGTAGACTTCTCGCATCGATCAGTCTGCACCAAAAAAATTATAAAAAAAAATGGGTCATGAACTTGACTTGTAGTTGTCTCAGGGTCTCCTATAAAAAAGGGCAAAGTTATCCCTGCTCTTAAAACAGGTTACCCTATCCTCCTATCATAACCCCTGCTCAAGGGACTTCGAGCTCACTTTAATGTCGAAATGATTCGATTACCACTCTAACACAACTCATGGTCAACGACGCAATGCATGAATGGGGCTCTTAGTTCTAACAACCCCTATCTATGCTGTCATTCTGGTCATTGTCAATGAAAGGGCGAATATGCCTTTCTCTTCTTTCTCTATACTTTAGTCACATTCAACCAAATCATTTGTCAAACCAGCTCAACCCAACATTTTCAGACCAACACGACATCATAACATCATCATCATCCTAGTCCTTTGCACATAGTTTCTATGGACACCAATACACATGAAAACTATCGACCAGACACAATTTATGTTAAGCATAAACCAATACTTGCTGAAGTATAAATAGACCTCAATTCATTTCTAGCATACATCCATCACGACTATGGACAACTGCTAGGGATGAAAGACCCCTCAACTAATGTTACAGAATACACCATTTGGAAAATGCTGTAACATCTTTTTCTCCTCATCATTTCGACACATGACCAAACCAATCATCGACCAATCTTCTCAACTAATCTGAACTACATTGGTTTGAGGCCCTAAGACCGGGGCTATGTAGGCAGCACTCAGATGACACGATGTCTTCTGGGGTTAGCTCGACCACCCTCGTTTGTTCATCTCTCTGATGGGCAAACCATTCCTCCTCTTGACCATGACCTTGACCTCATCCAAAACCAATCCCTGACCTTGACCTTAACCAAGACCATCGACCACTTTGACCCTTCCTCCCTTTTAGGGAGAACTACATTGGCCTGAGGCCCTTCCACAAGGGCTATGTAGGCAGCACTCAGTCTTCTGAGGTTAGCTCGGCCACATTCTTTCGTCCATCCATCCACCTTGACCAATGACCATTGGAGATATCTCCTCCGACCATGACCACTTCCAAGACAATGTTGCCTCGGTTGTTTTTGCATGTATGCTACCCCACGAATGGTTAGCAAAATTGTCCGCAGACTATTTATGACCTTCACAAGTATAGGATCGCAAGCCGGTTGATCCCTACTACTTGTGACGTTTTCGTGTTTCCGGAAGCACTTCCTGAGCTCAGGATACCTGGAACACGACGACCATTGGAGCTTCAGCTTAGATTGAATAACTCGATCAGCTACGACCAAACGCTGCGACCCAGTTATTTCAATTTTGGCACTCCTCGATCCTCGACCTGCGACAATTTGACCCGACCATCCCGTGAAGTGTTATACGCGCAATCACGACTATTACAGCGCTTTCACTCACCCTCTCTCTCTCTCCGTCTCTCTGTCAAATCGACACTCGATCTCAGGTTCCCTTCTCTCGACTCTCGTTTTGAGGGGGGAACACCTCATCCCATACCAGGGGCAACCAATCTCTTCATGTTTTTGTCTTGCAATTCACTTGAACAACCAACAAGACGAAATCAACCTTATCCCATTTCTGCGGCAACCAACTCCTATTTTTGTCTTGCAGTTCGTTAAGAACAACCAACAAGACAAAAAGGGGCAAATGTTCGGGTTGGAGTAAGGAAAAGGAGAGTTGATTGATGAGGCCTCTCCAGCGAGCAACGAAGTCAGCTTTGGATTCGTCCTCGAATTGGCGGATAGAATAGAGGTCTGTGATCGAGACCTTCTTGGTGATGATGGAGAAGTGATCAAGAAAGCGCTGCGTCCGCTGTGTGAATGTGAAGAGGGAATCACTGGCAAAGGAGCTGTACCAGTCAAGCGCAGCACCAGAGAGGGACATAGGAAACGTGCGTAAAAGCAATGCATCGTCATGGGCAATAAGGTAACAAGCATGTCTGAATGCCCGTAAGTGCTGTTGTGGGTCTTCCTTGCTTTGAAAACGAAAAAATTTAGGAAGTTCCCATTGGCTGGGATATGCCCTGATCGGGACAGAATGATGAATGGGCTCATTACAAATTTGCTCGTATGAGAGAGCACTGCGTGAGCCAAAAACGGAGGTCTCTAGGCTAGACATCTTGTCCATCAGCATTTTGATGATATCTGCTGACGGATTGGCGGGTGGAGCGCCCCCTACATTATAAGGCGCTTGAAAGATAATGTAGACACTGAAAACGTGTCTGCACCTTGGTCGTCTTCACCCTTAACCCCCTTGGTCTATGTCCTAACCCTTACCTTAGTCCCCTCCATTCATTAAATTAAAATAACTTAAATATTTTAATTTAGTGGCCCCTCTTCCACCTCACCCATGCCACCTTGGATCCCCTCCTTGGATCCCCCCACCTCTCCTAGCCTTTATTACCCCAAATCTCCCCTTTATCCTTCCTCCCGCGTCCATTTATGCCTTCCTCGACCGTTTTTCCACGGCCCCTTGACCCGGCAGCGTGCAAGAACGGACAGAAGCTAATTTTAGCCTCTCTGACCATTCTTCTCCGCCGACGTCTGTCGTTATTCGGCCGACGTCGGCTGTTATGCCGACGTCGGCAGCCTTCAAGACCATTTTCTGCAACCATTCTCTCCCGACCCGCGAATAGAACTCTCTTGATGCTTTTGCATTCGTATTTTCCTCTCCCTCTCGCACAGCAACCCTAGCAGCTACAGGGACCTTGCAGCGCAGCTCCAAGCAACAGCTCCATTTGCAGGTTCTTCAACAGCTCCGACAACAGGGTTCTCCATTCTCCAACCAGCAAGCAAAAGGTAAGAGTTTCATTGTTTCATTTCATTTTATCATTTGATTTCATCTGCCTAGACCTTTCCTGTCTATCCCTGAGACTCTGAAAAGCCTTCTCAGACCTCTGCCTCTCATTCATCCTCCTTTTGTGCTTCTGGTTTCAGCCAGCCACTTGCCCGATAGTCCCCTCTGCCCAACCAGTTTTGCACAAACCCTCAGACTACTCAAACCCCAAACAGTCCCTCTGAATCCCACACAGACCCTCAGACGAAGCCTCAGTCCATTCTGCAGACCAAGACCAGACCTGTAACTCGTTCTTGACTATTGCCCCAGCCGACCTCGTTCGTTTCCCCTATCGACGTCGGCAGCCTAACCGACGTCGGCGACCTTCCCTGACCGACGCCGGCAACATCACCGACGTCGGCGACTGTGCAAAAGCAGATTCCTTCTAAACAAGTACACATTTGCCTTAAGTTTTTTTTTCTGTTTTTCATCATTTATCACTTTCTGTTTCTGATCAGCATTCTGTTTTTAACAGTGGACTGTCATCCCCCAAGAAGCCTTTGCGCTTCTAGGACCAAGCTCTTGCTTGGCAGTCCACCCTTTTGTCATCTAACGTTTTTCGTGTCTTAGTGTTTTCTCTTTCAGGTGTCATCCTCCACAACCAAAGAGGAGTTCTCACAACGTCTGAATTTTGGTGCGCACGTCTACAATCCGGGTACGTACAAACCCTCGTCCATTTCCTTCTTAGTTTCTCATTTCCCTTTCTTGAATGTGAAAAGCAAATCTAGCGTAGAAACATTCTCTTTGACACGTCTACAATCTGGGCATGCCAGAATGTTTTTACGCTAGATTCGCTTTTCACATTCAAGAAAGGGAAATAAGAAACTAAGAAGGAAATGGACGAGGGTTTGTACGTACCCGGATTGTAAACATGCGCACCAAAATTCAGACGTTGTGAGAACTCCTCTTTGGTTGTGGAGGATGACACCTGAAAGAGAAAACACTAAGACACGAAAAACGTTAGATGACAAAAGCGTGGACTGCCAAGTAAGAGCTTGGTCCTAGAAGCGCAAAAGCTTCTTGGGGGATGACAATCCACTGTTAAAAACAGAATGCTGATCAGAAACAAAAAGTGATAAATGATGAAAAACAGAAAGAAAGAACTTAAAGCAAATGCGTACCTGTTTAGAAGGAATCTGCTTTTGCACAGTCGCCGACATCGGTGATGTTGCCGACGTCGGTCAGGGAAGGTCGCCGACGTCGGTTACGCTGCCGACGTCAGTAGGGGAAACGGACGAGGTCGGTTGGGGCAATAGTCAAAAACGAGTTACAGGTCTGGTCTTGGTCTGCAGAATAGACTGAGGCTTCGTCTGAGAGTCTGAGGGTCTGTGTGGGATTCAGAGGGACTGTTTGGGGTCTGAGGAGTAGTCTGAGGGTTTGTGCAGAACTGGTTGGGCAAAGGGGACTGTCGAAAAAGTGGCTGGCTGGAACCAAAAGCACAAAAGGAGGATGAATGAGAGGCAGAGGTCTGATAAGGCTTTTCAGCCTCTCAGGGACAGACAAGGAAGGTCTAGGCAGATGAAATCAAATGATAAAATGAAATGAAACAATGAAACTCTTACCTCTTGCTTGCTGGTTGGAGAATGGAGAACCCTGTTGTCGGCGCTGTTGAAGAACCTGCAGATGGAGCTGTTGCTTGGAGCTGCTCTGCAAGGTACCTGTAGCTGCCGGGGTTGCTGTGCGAGAGGGAGGAGAAGAAAATACGAATGCAAAAGCGTCCAGAGAGTTCTGTTAGCGGGGGGAGAATGGTTGCAGGAAATGGTCTTGAAGGCTGCCGACGTCGGCCGAATAATGACCGACGTCGGCGGCAGAGGAATGGTCAGAGAGGCTAAAATTAGCCTCTGTCCGTTCTTGCACGTTGCCGGGTCAAAGGGCCATGGGAAAACGGTTGAGGAAGGCATAAATGGACACAGGAGGAAGGATAAATGGGAGATTTGGGCAATAAAGGCTAGGAAAGAGGTGGGGGGATCCAAAGAGGGGATCCAAGGTGGCATGGGTGAGGTGGAAAGGGGCCAAATATTTAATTATTTTAATTTGATAAATGGAGGGGGCTACGACATGAGCCAAGGGGGTTAAAGGTGAAAGACGCCCTAGGTGCAGACACGTTTTCGGTGTCTACAGTATCTTCAATGTCAACCATATAAAAGTCATCAATAAGGGTGTAATTACCCAAGGTCATACTCAATTGTGGGACCCGATTAACACAACGCAACATGATGCCACTTGCTATCCGCACTAAGACACCATCATGCTCAACTTGCAAGCCCCGCTTCTTCACATAGGACAAATCAATGAAGTTGTGGGTAGCCCCACTATCAATCAACACAACAACTCGCTATCCCTGCATGACGCCCTTTACTCTAAAGGCATTAGAATGAGGAGTGGTAGTGAGGGTTGCAATCGCACCATCCATTTAGGCCAAATCATCCTGGTGCTCATCTGTGTCTATCTCCCCATCCATCTACTCATGTTGCTCATCAAGAACTTGTGTCTCCTCCAACTCATCATCACTAGGTAGGTTCCTCAAAGACCTCAATCCAATGGGCCTTGCCCCCACTTTTACACTTATGTCCCGATGTCCAAGGCTCACGACAATCAAAGCAAAGCCTCTTTCGTCTCAACTCATCTCTCGAATCACGAGATGCACCACCAACTGGCTTAGACATCTCACCCATTGGTCTAGTATATTTTGGTTTCTTTCCTTCCTTTGAGGCAAACTCTGCGATAAGGGTCTCTGCAAAAACTTACCAGGAAACCTACCCTGTGGTGTAGATAGCTCCATATTCCTTTCACGCTTAATAGCATCCTGCAAGGTTGGCAGATCAAAAGGTTTGACCCAACCCCTGAGAGGTTCTGACAAACCCTCTATGAACCACGAAATCAACCTCTTCTCAGAGACATCAGAAACCATTACTGACAACCGCTGAAATTCTGAAATGTATGCGTCAAGTGTCCCAAGTTGTCTCAATTGAGTCAATTCTCTAGAGTGTGCCTTTAAATCCTTGCAGTCAAACTGCTCTATCAATGTAGTGCGAAATTGATCATAAGAAACTATCGCACCATGACACTGTGTCACTAAACCATGATACCACCATTCATGTGCAGCTCCTTCAAGCTGAAGGGTAGCGAATTTGATGGCCTCAGTCTCCATCTGATTCAGGGCAAGGTAAGTATCCAATTTCTAAATCCAAGCTCTAGTTGTACCCTTGGATGATTAATCAAAACTAGGTAAGGATAGATGTCCCAACCTCTTCTGCAACCCATAATCTTGCTTTCCTTGATTCCATTGTTTTTGCTTTGGCTGTGTGTTTGGTGACCTCCAAGTAATCTTTAAAAGAGATAGTTGACTAAAAATCTTCCCCCAAAGCTTGATACTTAGCCAAAATCTCAGCATCCTCATTGTCCTCCATGGGTTCCTCTTGTGTAGGCTCATCCTCTTGTATAAAGGTAGGCATGAAAGGTCTAGATTGTGATGAACCCGTAGATTTGCTGGTAGAATGTTCATTGTTCACTGTAGCTTTGCTACTTTCCTCTCTCCTTATGCACTAGATTTCTTCCATTTGTTCTGTTATGAGCCATCTGACTCATAAAGATTGGTATTTTGTAGTTGTCTTAGCATTTTCGTGAACATTTGTTTTGCCTCCACCTCACTTAATGATGGTGATTGTTCGTTGTCAACAATTATTTCCTTCTGTTTTTCTAGGTTATGACCACGTTTTCCATGAATACAACCAACCCAAACATGCTGCCAAGTCTTGCAGTTCTGATACCACTGAAATATCCCCAAATAGGGATAATAGAAAAATAACAATATTTCCAAAACTAGGACATAGAAAAATCTAAAACTTAATTTGCATATATGAATTTCAACCACAAACTCAGATTTACAATCAAATTAATGCTCTGATTTTTCTACTATAAGAAATAAGTTTCTAAGTATTATTGAACTTAGAAAAAGTACAGGAAATTCTTTTATTTCTACGCAGAAAGTTCAGATATGCATTACAATGATTGTTCTTCTATTTATCTGAGATAAAATTGAAATTAATATGCAGATTTAACATAAAATCCCTCATACCTTGATCAAACCCCAGCCGTCTTCAAATATGGTGTCAACTCCCAAAATAAATCAGCGCTAGGTCTGATTTTTTGTTGCCGTCCTCAAGAATGCTCAGAAATATGAAATACCATGCTAAAGTTACTCCAAATCTGAACCTTCAACTCTGAATTTTATCTCCAATTTGGCCTCCAACTCTGATAAATAATTGCAGCGCATAAAAGATGATGTGTTAGGGTTTCACAAACCAAAGCTCTTCCACCGAAACACACCCTTCTGACTAAGGAGAGCCCATATGTCTCTCTGAAACCAGGAATACTCAAGGGTTTCAAACTTTAAGCCAAGTTGCAACAGCAATAAACAAAAAACTCACAACATAACCAGCTCTAAAAGACCCCTAGAGAGTTATATAATAACTCCCAAAGAGATGAATTAGTCTAAACCCTTGAATCACCACCTCTTAATCCAAAGCTCCACATTAAAAACCTAAAAATTGAACCAATAAGTTCTTAGAAAACCCACGCCCCATTTGCCTTTTTATCACATGCTTTTTAAAAGTCACTTAAAGTACATAAAAAAAAACAACTCAAGACCTTTGGCTAGGAGTCACTCAAGTTGCCTAAAAAGACGTGCCTTCAACTTCAAATAACTTAAATTCACTTATAATAACTTAAGTTCATTTAAGTTGCATAAAAAGACATGCACACAACTTAAGAATAGAATTGAGAACAAGACAAAGACTCCAATACTTACCCAATGATGCTGTAAGTCCTCTTCCTCTTGGGCAATCCAAGGAAAGGACAGCCAATGTGCTGCCAATCCTCATGATTTGAGTTGGGGACATTACATAGGAGCCCAAGTTAGGTATTTTGTAATAGTTTAGGCCTTGTAGCTGAGTTAGTATGTTTAAGCTCTTTAGGAGCCAAGGATGGGGTAAGAGGTGGTCCTTGTGGGACCACCCTTTAATAAAAACAAGTTTTGTTTATTTTATTGAACCAATCTGTAAATCAAAAAAAATTAAGTGTAAGCTTTAGCTTAAGGCCACAAAACAGCCATTAATGGTCGTAAGGGGCCTCGGGACCTTTATTAAAGCTTTTTTGTCCTTTGGGAACAAGGAATTCAAGGGTGATCCTTAGGGCGCCCCCTTCAAAACTAAAGTAAGATTATATCTAAATAAGTAATTTAAAACATAAAATTAAAATGGAGCCTTAACTTAAGGATGGCTGTCGGAAGCTTGTGATCTTTTAAGACTTTTTCATTCATCCTTTCACTTGCACCACCATGCAAGAAAAAATTTGTGTTTCTATTAACAGCTTGCTCCATATGTGGATGATATGTTGATAGGGTGACTACATAATAGATACTAAATAAAGACACGTGGATAATAAGTATTTGGGGTCATCATGAAGGCAAATAAGCAGCAATCACATTTAACTATGCTCCAAATGAAGAAAGATGGGTGTGGATAATAAAGCCCTTACATGACTAACAAATTCTCTCTTTCGATCAATGATAAGTGTCATTCTCCAAAGTGTGTGCAAGGGTCACTACATTTTAAAATTAGATCCCAGACCAAAAACAAGTAACAAGACAGCCCACACTCCTAATGTCTATCACTCTACTGTGTATGGTGGTAGAGGTGATGCTACAAGATACTGATTCATTCGCAGAACATTGCAGGAAGCAAAACATAAAACGAGCACAAAGCCCAATAAATCACTATGATAGGAAGGATGCTAGAATAGTTCGTGAAGACTACATGAGGTGCCATAACAAAGAACAATAACATCTAGGACGCATTCTTTTATATATTCAGCTATTCAAAGGGAGGGAAGTTCAAGCCAGCATTAGGCAATAGCAAGGGGATTGGTTGTTGAATATGATGGGAGATTTAATGATCTATTGAACCTGTTAGCATCAAGCCAGATTGCAACCAAAATATAAAACTCTTGTTAACTTTCAAAACTTACAATTGGTTTGAAGGACCTCTTTTAAATACACATATATGCTAAATTTAGGATTTAACCAACATACTGAACTTAAATTTGAAGGTAGCCTTCATATTCGACTGCCTAAATAGAAACCATATCTAAACCTTTCTCACTAACTATCCTATGTAAATAGAAACTTCATCTAGACTGAAATGGGGAAGATATCATCCGAAATTTTCTATCATTTCAAAAGAACAAACAGATTGTGTAATTACTATGTTTCTAAAATACCCAGCTATTGCAGCACCAAAAACATCATAATGCCAAAAACCATAAATGGTTGCTCATGGTTCGATCCTGATAAGCACACCTAATATCTCAATTGTGGGGTTTTGTACTTGCTTTCCCTCGCCCAAATGCCAACTAATACTCAACAACGTGATAAGTCCAAGTACCAACATTGTCCCATCAATTAACTCTATCCAAAACACATTCTGGATCATCTTTGAACAGCGAAGATCATCACTGAATCAACAAGGTAGCTGATTTGCATAAGCATACCATATACTACACTCAAACAAGACATCAAATGAGGGTTTACCTTGTCCTAAACCTCCTTCAAAACAAAATCTTATCTCAAAAAACAATGTTGTTGGTGTGTTTCTCCGAATGCCCAACACTTGCATCATCATCATCAAATGTTTTTAAAGCTTCTTCATCACAAGCATCATCTTCATCTTCAGCAACTTGGATGGAGTTATTTGTTTGCATAATGGCCAAATTTTCCACACTTGGAACACTCCATTGTTTTCTTATCTCGCCTTCCACCATGCCCCCTGCTTTAGAAGATTCTTCCTCGAACATTACCAATTCTCCTTCTGCCACATTGGCTTGAGCTGGAAATTAAATCTCCTTCAGATTACTTTTCCTTTTGTCGTGGAATGTTGGATAAGTAACTTTGCAACCTTATCAAACTTTGCATCATGCAATTTATCATGAAGTTACAGCATTTCTAAAAAGTTATTATAAGAATCAAGACAACCATTAAGAGCTACTGTCATCATTGAATCTTCAACAAAGGTAGTATTATTAATCTTTTCAATCTGAAATCAAATATTTTTAAATCTTGAAATGTATTCATATACATCTCCACCTTCTGTTAGTTTTTTATGGAAAAGCTCTTGCTGAAGTTGCATCCTTTTGTACATTCACTGTTTGTCATACAAGTCTGGCAAAGTATGTCAAGCTTTTTGCTGCTGTTGTGGCAGATTCAATTTGGACAAAGCTCTCTGATGAACATGAACTTTGTATTATAGCCAATGCTTTCTCGTTCTTGCTATTATACAAGGCCATTTCCTTGTCACATATTGGAACAATCGGATTTCGATCTTTCATCATAGACCACCACTCATCGATAACAATAGGATCCTGTATAAATATTTTCCAATCTTTGTAATTGAAGCCTATTAGCCAATTTGACTCAGATAAAAATGGCTGAATTTTTGACAATTTAAATAATTGAAACTTAACATTTGACTTGACCAATTTTTCAATAAGAAATTCACTCGCATTTTTCTCATGCACAACATAAGCTACACATGCCAGAGACATTTCATGTCTAATGCAAACAGTCTCTAGATGGCCCGTTTCAGCAAACAAAATTTTTAGACTTGTCAATGATCTTACAAAGCCCCTATAAGCCTTCTTGCTGGTTCACAAGCCTCCTGCTCAGATCTGGAATAATGATTATTTTTAGCACAAAAACGCCACTTTTCTATTCTCTCACTTCTTAGCTGAAAAAAAAACTGAAAATCTGCAATTTTAAGGTGAAAACAACTATGCCAATTTACCCATAAGGGTTTTAGGGAATATCTGATGTAGTGGTAAGCTTAAAAATCAACAAAAGAGCTTTGTTTATGAGTTGTATAGAATAGCATCTGCCATTACACACATAATTGAATAATTCCCAAAAACAAATAACCACCGATCAAGAGAAGAAGCTAATAAAATCATGTATACCTGGACCCTCACTCAATTTTCCTCCTAAACTTTTCTATATGCTTAAAAATTACTTTTCTTTCAGATCTTCAAGCTCAGATGAATGCTCTTCAACAAGAGTGACAGCCTGCCCTTGGCATTACCCACTATTCTTCTCAAACACTAAGTATGAATTATTATGTTTTTTTGTGCTTGCCAGTGGCCTTACAAAAGCTTTTCACATGCTCAAAGTTCTCCAACAAACCCTGGTTCTAGCAACATGAACCAATTTTACAAACAGTTGGTGGCTCTGATACCACTGTTAGTATCATGCCAGATTGCAACCAAAAGATAAAACTCTTATTACATTGCAATACTTACAAATGATCTCAAGGACCTCTTTTAAATACAAGCATATGCTACGTTAAGGATTTAGTCAACACCCTAAACTTAGATTTTAAGATAGCCCTTGTATCTGATTGCCTAAATAGAAACTCTATCTAGAACTTTCTCACTAACTATTCTACATAGATGGAGGTGACCTAAGATTTGCTTAGGTGGCAAGCTCCATTTTATTTATTTAATATTTTAATCAAACCTATTAACTTTGGATTATGATTCTAATAGAACAAAGTCATCAACTCTAGGATGAGATTGAATAAGCAGTCAATGAGGGACTATAGGGACAATCAGAAGAATTAGAGAACGTGATAGGTAAGAATCTGCGTGTTTGTGTAATATGCATGAGAACTTGTTGCACAGAACTAGTGGATGTGTACATTATGTAGATTGACAAGCATCTACTTGTATTACATGAAAGCTACTATCAGCTTGGTATAGAGCACTCTTTCATGAATAAGATCACCTCACTTGGATACACTACTTGTGATTGGGCAGGAGATCAAGATGATGGGAAATCTATTAATAGATTTGTCTATCCCCATGAAGCAATCCACTATTGCACTTCCGCTAAAGAAGCTGAATACAGAGGCACTCTGGAAAGGCACTCTGAAAACTAGATAGGAGGTAGTGTTGATTAGAGAGATTCTAGATGATTTGGGATTCCAAGAAGATCAGCCTACAGTGTTGAGCTGTGATAATCATAGTCTGATATAGTTGGCCAAGAATCCTGTGTTCCAAACTTCCATGTCAGATCCAAGCACAATGAGGCCATTGTCACTATATTCGGTAGTTGACACACAATCATATTGTTCAGTTGGACTATTGTAAGACTGAGGACAAAACATTAGAGAATTTCATCATGTGGGGTTATCCTGGTTGGTTGATATGTTCAACTGCTTAGTGTTTTTGCTCGCCATGACTCTGTATTTATTTGGGGTTATCCTGGTTGGTTGATATGTTCAACTGCTTAGTGTTTTTGCTCGCCATGACTCTGTATTTATAAGTAGAACCTATTCAACAAAATTTCTATTTCAGCATCTTTTTATTAAGGAGTTTAATGATACATTTGGGTGAATTTGACATTGCAAAACTTCTTTGTGCTGTCTTTTAATTTTTTATTGCTATGGAAGTAAATCACCTTCTATCCTAAAATAATAATGTGCTAAACTTAGACCTAGTTGCTTAAAACCCTCTTAACCCTTCAAAACTCAAAAACCATAAGGTTATTATAAAAATAGAGTGGGTCAATCACATCAAACAAGTGAGGAATCTCCTTCTTTCATAACCCCAAGCACAAATTTAAAAAAATAAACACAACCAAGTGACATCAAGGCCTAGGAGATATTTGGATGAACCAAAATTAACAACTTCAAGCTTCCACAATCCATAATGTTTAACAGAAGAGCTTTGGGATTAATTGCAAACACAAAGTTTGAAAAGATCTAAACAAAATGAACCAAAATGTATTCATCCCTAAATCAAGAAAATCAGCCTAATGATATTTCTAATGAATATTTTAATCTCTTAACAATTCATTTTCCAGCTCATATGAGCAAAAACCCCTAGAAGTGTTCTTAAAGAAACTAATAAACAACACACCCAGCACTCCTGCATATTCAAGAATTTTTAAATAAACAAACTGTTCATCTCGTTTCCTTTGCTCCACACCCAACTCAAACAAGCCCTAGGTGTAGTGCCTTACCTACCTAGACAGTCCTTTCAATCAAGTTCACTATATCTTCAGTGATAAAATTAGAGGTGTGAAATGCAACATTGACTTCAGAATGCATATGAGAAAGAACATAAGTCTCGGGAGTTAAGAGTGTATCCTTTTAATTGATTATTAGACAATTAGGAAAACTACTCTGGCCACTACAAGTATAATACACCATGGTTCAGCAACAAAGGTGCCAGCCCATCTGCTAGGAATCCCAGATCTTCAACTTGTTTGCTCCTATGTTGCAAGAAATGAGAAATGGAGAAATATGACCACAACCAAAACATGACGAGAAATGCACTTTAGGGAGGTTGTGCATAAGAAACATATTTTCTATACATGTATTTATATTTTTTAAATAATTTGAAATTCAGCCATACCCAATTTAATGTTCTAATGTTTAAATTTTATATTTTAGTGTTCAAATTTCAATATTTTTAAATTTTGTAATTGTAATAATTTTAATTTATTATTTGATATTTTGAATACTAAAATTTCAAACTTTAGCAGCTTTAATAAAATATTTAAATATTGGTCAAAAGGCAGCATACAACAGCTTTGACGACCTTGCAACAGTGCCACCCTTGGAGGAGACATATCTTTTGATGGAAAGATATGAAGGTATCAATATTCAGCAAATGGTAGGAAGGGAATCATCAATCATGCATTCAACTTTATAACCATGTACAAGCATCAGCGTTACCATTGTTTTTAAAAACAAAACCCCTTTACTGTATAACCAGATTTCAAAGACGAAAACCCTTGTCATCTCACTAACCCAAAGACGAAACCCCCTAAGGATTTACATTCTATTATTTAAAATCTAAAACTCTAAATACAATTTCATTTTATTATTTAAAATTATTATTTCAAGTGCAAAGTCTATATTTATAAAATATTATCTTAAAAGGAATTCCAAGGAATCCAAATTATCGTATAATATTTTGATTAGGAATATTACAGTGGTATCAAAGCTTTCCATCCTACCAGCTTGTAGAAAAAAAATCATATGCAAGATAACAATAAGAATATTATGTATTACAAAAGGATAAATAAAACTAAGGAGGCAAGCCAGTAAAAAGAGAAATGGGAAACAATAGAGATATTGGGAGGGTAGATAAAGTTATCCAAGGCCAAGAACAATTGGCAAATACAGTGGCACAAATGGCCCTTACCATAAAAATGATGATGAATTCCAATACACAAAAGATATGTCTCCTCCAAGGGTGGCAACCTTTCGTCTTATGAATGTTGTTTATCAATTAATTAATTAATAATTAATTCATGCTAATGAATGTTGTTTCAAGTGTGGCGCTCCTCTTTATGGGCGATTTCCTTGTGATGATTTCCTTGTGGCGATTTCCTTTGTTGCGATTTCCTTATTGCTAGGTTTGTTTATTTCAAGGGCTGCGATATCCTTATTGGTGTTTGAAGATATTACACAATTCACCTCTGCGGCTGATTTACAGCCCGTGAAAGCAGTTTCACAGTGCCATGCTTGAATAATATGATATTCTCCCAAGGTTGTTTGGGTGCTCACACCCAACCATATTTGGGCCACACCAAAAATGCACCTGCACCCAAATCCACGTCCAAGGAAAACTAATGCACCCTAGCACACCAGGGGTGTTTCCCTTAATTTCATACACACCGGGTGCAACATACCCACACTTTGTGTACTCGCACACTTCGCACCCAGACAACCTCATTGGACTAAGCCAATCAAGCAATAGATAGGTGAATGTAGTAAAGTGAATTGAGTGTGGTTTGAACAAGTGTTGACATTGGTAATGACTGATACACAACAAAGAAAGAAATACGGTTTAAAAGAGGGCCATGGGGACTTTTATCACCAACGTTATTGTTACCTAAGACAAAATGAGAAGGGTAGCAGGGTGTGATAAGAGTGTTACAAGAGAGACATCCAATTTCACTAAAAATTTAGGATATTTTATTAGAAGAGATGTGAAGTGGGTGGGAATAGGTATAACTGCAGTATAATGTCAAAGGCAGCCCTAGGTGAAACACATACAGCAAGGTTGTCAAGGTGTGCGCACACAACCATATTTGAGCTGCACCGGGTACAAGCACCGCACCCGTACCCAAATCCACACCCAAGATGCACCCAAGGCAGCCTAATGCACCTTAGGCACATGGGGTCCTTAATTTCAGACGCACCACATAGAAAAACAATTAAGCAAAAACTGAGATGGTTAAACAAAAAGTTCAAAACATAGAATTTGTTAAAAAGTTTGATGCCTATTACAATTGACATTTCATTGTAGTTGTTTATTACATTTCGACTTCATTTTCAACCGTATCACTAAATTTGCATTTAGTAAGAGAGAACTATTTACTAAGGATTTTGATCTATATGTAGTAATAAACAGTTTATGAACATTGTTTTGTGATTGACTCATTACAACTATTAATGCATGGGTTTATATGATATGATATACATTATATGAATCAATGATAATGTGATAAAATTACATAAATCAATGATAATATGATATAAATTCTATAGCTCACTAATATGATATGAATTCTATGTAACATAATAGATTTAATTTGATAAGTTTCATGATAATCTTATGTTTCAGCTTTTGAGTTTCAACTTTCAAGTTTGATGTCTGAGTTTTGATGTCATATCATACCCATATTTTTAGCAGTACACACCCTGCATCCCCGCGCACCCAAACAACCTTGACACACAGTAACAAAAATGACCTTTAATTTATTTTTAAATTAGGTTTGACTATGCATCGCCGTTATTTTTAACTGTGGCTGGTTTCCCTGGTGTGACCACGGTTCCTGAATTGGGTTGGGGGAAGCCAAGATGCGTGAGCCCAACCGAGTGTTGCAGCTGCCAGATTGTGCATGATTTTGTTTAACATTGGTTATCCTGTTTTGTGGTGGTAAGAGTCTCTAAGGCCACCAAAGCTTGAATGCTAACTGAGAGATCAGACTTGTCTCCGAATATGTGTAGCTCACCATAATCATTTTGATCCACTGCAGATTTTTCGAAAATATCAGCCACACAATTATGGTACATTTTTTGTGGTGAATTTGAACTTCCTGCAGCACGTTCATAATGTCTATTATCTGATAGAAAACAGTGGCTAATTTCCAATTAATAGGGGCTGATTGTTCATTGCCTGTATTTAAGGCAGGTCAATGATTCCTTAACCTTATTATGAAATTTGTAGTAACCCTGGGGTCTTCCTCAATGTAAAGTCATGTCGCGCCATTATTAACCACCAACAAAGCGTGTAGAGCAAGAAGTTCCACAAAATTATTGGCCTGGTTACCTATACCTTGATGAAGCTGATTAGCAGCTAACCCTGCGCATATAGAATTATATCCCCTATTCCTTCTTTCCTCAGATTTTTTTCAGCCACTCCATCGAAGTTTAATTTATAATATCCCAGAGGTGGTGGGTTCCATTATGGACTAGCATGGATTCTAAAGCGCAATAGTTTGTAATGGAAGGGAATATTCCATAGGCGGAAAAGCTAGAGATCTCTCATACGTGCAGAATCAACAGCATCCAAATTGTACCCTGAACAGATTAAAGCAGTGCTATGAATCGGGGCCTCGATGAGTCATACAATCTTGTGAACATTCTGTTGAGTGTCTTCAAAAGTTCTAGCACTTTGTCCTTTCCACATATTCCGTGCAACAAACCCAGAAGTAAGGTTTTGCATACCCATTATGATTTTAATGTCAATAATTAACTTTGTCCATCAAAATTGGACTTGGGCAACAAAATTGTAATGTGGGACTGAGCTGTCAAAGAGGACAGCCATTTCCTTCCAAATATATTTGGCAGGTGGACAAGTCAAGAAAAGTTGTGATAATTTAAGCATCCTTCTAGAAATCCGGACACCTGGTTGGGCCCATCCATCCCCTTTTCTGAAGGCAGACAACTGTTAGGATTTTGCCTTGAAGAAAAAGCCAGCAGAATGTTTGACATTGCGCGAAGATCTTTGAGACCATAGACCATTCTTTTTTGTGTCCCTGGGAATATGGCTTTGGCAAAGGGTGAGGCATGCTGATGCAACAGAGAATTTTCCTAATTGGCTATTGGAACCTACCATGATGCAACAGAGAATTTTCCTAATTGGCTATTGGAACATACCACGATGCAACAGAGAATTTCCCTAATTGGGTATTGGGCCATACCAATATGTCTTGCACCATTGAGTGGAAGATGGGTATGTTAGCTAGTTTACACAGAAGACTGCTGACCTGATTTGAGAGATTGAAGCCTTCATTCCTTATTGCTTCAAATTTCCAAATCGGTTCGTTGCTGGCTAGAGAATTATAATAATCCACTACTTAAATTTTTCATTGACTTTGGACTGTGCCTTGGAGGTCCTGGAAGGGCTAGTGCTAAAAGTGGTTTCATGTCATTCCAGTTGCCTTCCCAGAACAGAACTTTTTTCTCCATTCCCAATCTGCAAAGTAATGTTTGAGCTGCATTCCCATTCCAATATATCTTGATGTGCTGGAAATCAGAGGTCTCCAAGAGGCTTTTAGAATCTCATCATATGGCAGAATTACATATTTGCTGCTAATGATAGTAATCCAAGGGGAGGTAGGAGTTTACCTTAGCCTTCAATCTACTTTCAAAGCCAGGGCTTTATTGAATATACGGATGTTCTTAACGTTGAGGCCTCCTTACAGATTTGATCTGCATAATTCGTCCATGACACTAATAGGTGTTTGAATCTGTTCTCCATTCCTTGCCATAAGAAGTTTTTTTGAATTGATGTTATTTTTGCTTCTACTGGCAGAAGCGAGCCAACAGTTGGTCCATTTGGCTGATCAGAGGCTCCGTATTTCTTTTATAGCTTTCTAGTGCAGAGCAAACCCTAGATACTTCAAAGGAAACTTCCCTTCTGTGAACTCCAGGATGATGAGAACCTCTTTTACGACTATTAGGGATAATCACAAATATTACATTGGATTTGTTTTTATTAATCTGTTTCCCAAAAGCCAGTTGGTATTTGATCAGCATGATATTAAGCTATCTAATTTCTCCAACTATAAAGGTGGGGAAAAGGAGAGTATCACCTGCAACATGGAAACTAGAGTATCTCTCCCCCATTTCCTTGGCAGGAAGTCCATGTATTTTTTCATTAGATTTAGCATCAGAAAGCAGTCTGCAAAGAGTTTCTCCCATAATGATTAATAAGTATGGACTTGGTGGATCCCCCTGGCAAAGGCCTCTGGAAGAATTAAAAGGCTGCCCCGAGTCCCCTTTTATAGAGATGTAGTAGGAAGGAAGGCGTTTTAACAAAGCTACTGATCCAGTCCATCACATGTATGCTAAAATCAAAAGAAAACAATGCTTGGGAAATTAAATCCAAGTTATAGCAATCAAATGCTTTGGACATGTCCAGCTTGATTAAGACTCTTGCCCTTTTTTGAACTTTGAAAGAGTAGAGGATTTCCTGGACAGCTATAATACCAATGATTTGTCTCCATAGGACAAACGCCCTTGTTGCAATCAATTTTTAGCATGGTTACCAAGTCCGCAAATCCAGATCAGTTCAAGGGGGCAAAAATCTGGAATTCTTGAAAAAAATTTGGAATTCTTGAAAAAAAATTGAAAAATCCAGTCCGGTATGAATATTATATATATGAGCATAATTTTATAAATATGCATAATTGACAAATACAATAAAAATTAATAACACAATACAAAATGTTAGTATATTAAATATTATATACCATATAAGGTAGTTGGATGTGTTTTTTTGGCAAAAAAAAAAACAGGGCCAACCCAAACCTAACTTATTAACCAAGAAGACCGAAAAATCCAAACCAGTCGGACTTGGTAAAAAGAAATTTTGAGAAAATTGTTGATTATTGATCCAAAAGGTTGTTAATGTTAGTAATAAAAATTAGTGTTAAAATAGTTGTAAGGGACATGCATCTCATTAATGAAACACCCCCATTAATGTTTGTATTAGGAAAATAAGTGACTTGTGTTAGGTGGTTGGTTGAATAATTGAGTTAGGAGTGGTTTGGGAAGGTAGTCTTTTTGAAATATTTTAGAGCCTTCAAGCAATGTGTTGGGGCTTCCAAGCTCTCACATTGATTATTTTCAACAAGTGGTATCCAGGATATTTTTTAGGGTCTATTTTTCACCAATTGGCTATTTTTTGACAAAGTTTCCCAGAAATTAGATTCACCATTGATCACATTTTTAAAAAACTATTCGCTAAATTTTCTTATAAAATTTCCATTAAGTTGTGTAATTCATCAAAATATACATGTATTAGTAGTAAAAACTAAACACTTCTAAAAAATTCTCATTCCTTAAAAAATAACCTGGTGGTATCAAAGCCTCCCGTGAAGAATTCCTGTGGAGGAGGAAGATAAATGGTAGGGAAAGCAATGCAATCCTGATCGAGGAGAAGCAACTATACTGCAGTATAGCATTACCTTTTTTAAATAAATACAACTGAGAGGCTTAGATGTACTATGAAGAAGAATGTACGACACATTTTTATGAGAGCATGATTGTATGGACTGAATAAAATTCTACAAGGATGCATGGAAAAATATGAAAGATGTGTGGCATTTCTGGAAGAGGTACTGCTGTTGTGATTCTTTGTTGAATCTGTATGATGTACAAGCGTGCTATTAAAGAATTAAGTGTTGCAAAATCCGTACAGATTCCTCTTGCTGTTTTTCGCAGAAATTTATATTTTTGCTCCTTGGGTGTGCCGTACAAACTTGTGAATTTGAATGAATTGAGCATTTTTCTTTTTGGTGGGACCTATGATAGCATGCCTTCTCTGATGTTTTGTTTGCATAAAAAATTTACTGCACATATTCATTGTCGGTGACTCAGTATAATTAACCAAAACTCTTATTTATTTATTTTTAGCCTTGGTAATTTCAGAAGGGTTTATTTATAATCTTTGCAAGTATTTTTTTATAATAGCTTCAAACGGGAGTTGATTGAATGTACTTTGTAAAAACACGTTATCCTAGAGGTCATTGGTTCAACTTCAAATCCTTCCCCCTTATACTTTTTGCTTAAAAATACATTTGAGTCTTTTTGGGGATTTTTTTTTTTAAATGAAAAGATGCATTTTTCAAACGACTTATTTTAGAGGGGGTATATTTATTCAAGTTTGTAATTTTGGAAGATATGTGTAAGGGTACATTTGAGTGTTTATACGGATGTTTGACGTAAACCTAGTTTTTGAACCTAGAAGATATAAGGAAAAGTAATGTTATAATGGATGGAACAGGGCTCAGTGAAAAATAAGGGATGGTGGATTTATGAACATGCTAATAATGGATGAGATAAGGAGATGTAAGGGTAGTTATAAGGTGTTGTTTAATCATTATTGGATGTTCGTTTAGTAACAAATTTTGGCTTGGAGATAGTTTTTTTTGGTTTTTTTCTACATTACTAGATACGCCTGGAAGCCCCTGCCAGTACGAGTATGCAACGCAGGGATACGGGTAGGGGGGGCGGGGTACGGTGTCCCTACGACCAGGGTACGCCCCAGCCCCTGCAGGTACGGCAAAGTATCAAACGTACCCTGTCGTACCCATAGGGGCTGGGGCGTACCCTGGGCGTAGTGACACCGTATCCCCTGGAAAAAAGTGTCTTTTTCCTTCTAATTTTGTCGGTCAAAGTCAAAATGTGGACCTCAAAAAACATTTTAAAACATTTTAAAGTGCATTTGCAACCCTAAAAGCATGAATCACACTCATTTTAACAAAAGATAACACACGTAGCTTTCATTGCATTTTTGCCTCCCATTGCATATTTGTTCACTCTTGCTCATTTTTTCAGTTGAAAAAACTTGAATCTCCTTGAGCTAAATCTACGCCATTACATCTACCTATTTGGCAGCGAAGATCTTGAGGAGCTTGCAACAAGGAGGATTCTTCATTCAAGGTAAGTTTTTTTCAGTTTTGTGGGGTTAACTTTTTTTTGAAGTTATTTTTTTCTAGTTTTTAAATTTAAATGTATGTTTGTAATTAGTTTTGATTTTTTCTGTTATTTTTTTAATAAATTTTAAAGATTCTTTCAACAAATGCTAAATATAATATTAATTAGTATTATAATTTTATTAGGTGTTATAGGGATTTCCGATTTGCCATAATGTCTGCCGATGCAAGTGCTAGTTCAAAGGGCCAAGGGTTACCTTCCGGAACCAGTGCTTGAGCCCCTCTATGGAAGCATGTGACATTGCTTGAACAACTACCAGGTGGAGGGTGTTGCCTTTGGCAATGTTCAGAATGTTGTTGTCATTTCAAGAGCTCATATAAACGGGTGAAAGCCCATTTGTGTGCAATTCCAGGGGAAGAAATCAAAATTTGTGGTGGGCCAAATATAAATGGAAAACCAAGAAAGGGCTTGCCACATGCAAAGGTTCTTGCATACATCAAAGAGCAAGAAACAGATGCCCTTTATAATAAAATACAACCATCCTTTGAACAAAAGAAAGGATCCACCCCTGTGGATATTGATCAATCTCGTCCTAGCATCGCTGCCCCATCACACCCATTTCTTGCTACACCTGATGTAGTCATAGAGGAAGAGGATTCACCTCTTGCTGGCAAGCGAACAAAATATTCGAGCCCATTGGAAAGGTCATTCCAGATTGAGTCAAGGGGCCTTGTAGAGCAGAGTATTACACATTGCCTCTATGCATGTGGGCTTCTATTTAGTGTTGTTAGATCACCATATTGGCAAGATATAGTGAGATCTATCAATGCTGCCCCTAAAGGGTTCGTGAGCCCAGGTTATGAAAAGGTGCAAACCACCTCGTTGACAAAATAAAAGAAAAAAGTTGAAGATGCATTGCAACCCACTAGGGATTCATGGGTCAAGACAGGGGTGTCCATCCATCGGACCGATGGATGGAAAGATACAGCAAATAGACCATTGATTAATGTGGTCGCAGTGAGCCCTAAAGGGCCAATGTTTTTTAGGGCCGTTGATTGTGAGAGGCAAATGAAGAATGCACAATTCATTACCAACAACCTGATAGAGTCCACTGAGGCGGTGGGGCCTCAAAACGTTGTCCAAGTTATAATGAACAATGCTAATAATTGTAAAGCTACAAGCGTGTTGGTTGAGGAGAGGTATGGGCACATATTTTGAACACCTTGTGTCATTCATTCTCGAAACCTTATGTTACAAAAATTGGGCACAAACTTTGATTGGATCAAACAAGTCTATGAGGAGGCAAGCGAGAGCCAAATGTTCATATCTAACCATCATTTGTCCCAAGGCATCTTCAGGACCTTCTCGAAGTCGCAGTTGTTAAAGGTTACATTTTATTTAAATTTTTAAATTTTATTCATGAATCATGTATATTTTTATTTTTAATTTAATTTTTAATTCTGTAAGTTTGTAAATTTTAAAATTTGTAATTTGAACATTTTTTTTAAATTTAATTTTAATTTGTTTTGATTTGGTGTATCGGTTTGTCTCACACCCTCGTCTTGGGACGACTTGTTCAAGTGCGTGAGGGATTGAGTACCATGGTCATCAACAACCTTTGGAGCATATGGAGGCAAGCAAACACTGAGAGGGCCACAAAGGTGAAAGCGTGGATTCTTGATGATGCATGGTGGGAACGTGTAGAGTATTTGTTGAGTTTTACTAAGCCCATTGTCAGCATGTTGAGATATGTGGACAAGGATCATCCATGTTTGGGTGAGATTTATGATGGAATAGACTCTATGATTGAGAACATTAGATCCATCATAAATGCCAAAGAGCAAAATCCCACAGAGAGATTCTTCAAGGAAGTGCAATCACATCTCATTGAAAGGTGGAACAAAATGACCACCCCATTGCATTTTCTTGCTTTTGCCTTGACGCCCAAATACTACAGTACAGAGATCCTTTCTTTGTCTAGGAGGGTCGCACCATATAGGGATGTTGAGGTTAGCAAGGGATATAAGGCGACATTCTCTAGACTCTTTCCTAATCCAGAAATTGAAGACCAAGTTAGAGAAGAATTTGCACATTTCATATCCTCTGTGAGTCACTCCCTCGCTGCCATCTGAGACAAGTACAAGAAGGAAGCTCAATTTTGGTGGTACCTCCATGGACAAGCATACACCTACCTCCAACCACTTGCTATTAGAATTCTATCACAAGTAAGATTGAAAAAAAAAAACTCTCTACCCTTCTTGTTCATTTCTATATTTTGTTTTAACTTTAGTCTTTTTTATTTTTATAAATTCTAATATAAATTGACTTTGTGGCTTGTCTCAATAGGTTGCAAGTTCCTCCTTCATCAAGCAAAACTAGGGTACCTACAACTTTATCCACTCAGTGAAGCACAAGTTGGAGGCAAAAAAGGCAAAGGACTCAGTCTATGTGCATTCCAACTTACGTTTTCTATCACACAAGCAACCTAAGTACAAAAAAGGGGCAACAAAGTGTTGGGATGTGGACCCAGAGACTACCAACTTGGATGCCTCCGTTGCCTATCTTTCCTTGCTTGATACGGATTTGGAGGTTGCTTCACAAGGCTTGCATAGTGGAGCTAGTGGGAGTGGCACTGTTGCTTGTGGTTCTAATGAACCATATCATGAGGAAGCCATGGGAGATGAAGATGAAAATATTTAAATAAATATTGTAATTTGTAACATTTGCACTATGTACCTATTTATAATTTATAAAACTATTCAAAGTTCGACCTTTGGCATTGAAATTATGAGTATGTTTTGTGGTTATTTAGCTTATTTTGTTTCCTCTACATATTATGTGGTTATATGGCTATATTTTGATATTTTTAATTTTATATATATATTTTTGTACAGCCGTACCCAGCCGTACCCAAACCCCAAAAAAAATCCCCTGTATCCACGTCGGATACTTGTACCTGTACCCGCTCACGTACCCGTATCGGCTACTTAGGTTTTTTTTGGCTTGTTTGAGGTTGTGATTTGAATCAGTCTAGTGGATCAACATGAACTTCTCATCTCTCATCTGATGGGGTGTGAAGGTGGTTTAGATCAATGTTCAAGATGTTCATCTAGATGATTCCTCATGAAATAAGATCAATCAAGGACATTTGTACAAAGTTGACAAGGAGGTTGCAAGCAGTGAATTGTTTGTACACAGTGGTCAATACAGTTGGATAAATCCTTAAATTTTACATACCATGTAAAGGTCCAGAGGAGGCAGTGAAAATCATTGCAGTTTGCCATTATGTGCATGTTCCATATTACGAATACAAGTACAGGCAGAAGACAATGGTGTGTGATGAACACGCATCATCAAGTTCATGTTAGGTAGCGTCATGAGGTTGTTGGATGGAAGTAGGCGCAAGGCATAGGAGGCCAAGTTGCAAGGGAAGCAGTAGACGTAGACACATGTTGATCAGAGAACCAGGGTAAAGCTCGCTGATTACAATGACTTCATCAAATAGTGGTGTTCACTCCGGTATATCTTTATCCTTTATGAATATCTTTTATCCCTTTTGGATAAAAGGCGCTTTGTTAGGATTATTGTCAATTGATCCAAACAGTTGTTAGTATTAGTTTTAGTAATAAAATTTAGTATTAAATTAGTTGTAAGGGGCATACATCTCATTAATGAGACAGCCCCATTAATGTTTGTATAGGAAAATAGTGTTACTTGTGTTAGGTGGTCAGTTGAATAAGTCAGTTAGGTGGTTAAAGAAGTTAAGTCTTTTTGAAATATTTTTATAGCCCACCTTCTTCAGGGAAAGTGTCAGGGCTTCTAAGCCCTCAACTTGTTCTCCTCGTAAACTTTTTAATTCAATAAAATCTCCATTGTTATGTAGTATAATACCTGTTGGCCATTTTTTGGCCTACATACCAAACTTTTGCCTAATTGTGAGAGGGTGGGCATTCAAGCAAGACTTCGGGTTTTAGACAGCAAAAGACTTCGGGTTTACAAAAGACAACTTATTTCATTTCATGAGTAATCAGCAGTTGAAACCCCTCAGCAGAAGTAATCCGGGTTGGAAAACCCCAATTACTCTTGATAGTGCAAATCAGGTTTTGAGAAGTGCTTTGCTTATGTAAGTTTTATCAGCGGAAATACTCCGGGTTGGAAAACCCAAATTACTCTTGATAGTGCAAATCAGGTTTTGAGAAGTGCCTTGCTTATGAAAGTTTTATCAGTAGAAGTAATTCGGATTTAGAAACCCGAACTACTCAGGATAGTGCATTTCGGGTTTCTCAGGGTGAATGACTTATCTCTTTTTATAAGTAACAAGCAGTGAAGAATCCGAAGTAGGTGCCAATGAAGAATCCGAAGTTGCAGACATTGGAGAACAAGCAAATAGACTCGGACAAAAAGCCCGAAGGAATTCCTTCGGAAAAGTTCAATAGAAAAAATAAAAAAATTGAAGGGCAATGTACCCTTCAGAAGGGACGTTTACAAAAAGCCCGGGTGTCCTTCAAAAAACCTGGGTGCCCTTCAAAAAGCTCGAGGGCCTTTTTCTTAAGGGTTATTCGCTTCGAAAAGGGTTGTTTAAAAAACCCAAAGGGCAAGGTACCCTTCGGAAGGGTCAATTACAAAAAACCCGAAGGGTATGGTACCCTTCGAGAAGGTTCATTTCCAGATTGGAAGGGACATTGGAAGAAACCCGAACGGCACCTACCCTTCGAGAAGGTCTATCTGGCGAGTTTAAGGGCTTTACAAAATCCCGAAGGAGGACCATGACAGAAAGCCCGAAGTGTTGTTCTCTTGGGAAAGTCTAAAGACATTTCCTGTGGATTTTTTGTTCGCGGGAAGTGGAAAGCAAAAGATCCAAAGAAAATCCAAGACCAAGGCGAAGTTCGAAGGCAGATAAAAACCCGAGGCAAATAGGACAGAAACAAAAGTCTAAAGACAATTCCCGCAAACATTTTGTCCGCAGGAAGTTGACTGTGAAAAAACCAAACAAGTCTACAGACCAAAGCCCGAGACAAATACATAAGCCGTGAGAATAAACCCGAGGCCTTAGAAATAAAACGAAAGGGAGAAATCCGAGGTAAAAAGGTCCCGAAGAGAATGAACATAAGTCCGAGCAAAAGACAAATGTATGCAAAGGGAAGGTCCATAGAAAAGACAAACCAAGCGAATACAGCCAAAAGCTATGAACAGATAAGACCCGAGGAAATACATGCAAGAGACGGAGTCAACATGGAATTCCATGCAAGCAAGGGCTAATTACGATTGACTGATCAAGGCTTCAGTTGACTGGTTGTTAAATCAAGTTTATCTCCAGGTCAACCTCGTGCTTTCAAACGTTCCAACTCAGCGTCCAAGGTTTCAATTAGAATTCTAATTTTAGCATGGTGTAGATTTCATGCATGCTCTTTTTTATCTCAACTCTTCAAACGATCAAACAACTCAAGAGGAAGTCCATATTTAGAGATGGGCGTAGCATTTTGCATGATGAGACTCTGAATTGTCAAAATTAACCATCGTCCATTTCAATGCCAAGGAGTCTTCACGCAAGACAAAAGACAAGAAAAGACAAATTTGGAAGACTCATGCAACGCAATTTGGACTTAGGCTAATGAAGAGTTAACTTCTCCTATTTTCAACGCCATCTCTTGGCTATTGTATTTGTCTATAAGTTAGCTTTCAGCATTAGATAAAATGATCCCTCTTTTGACAAGAAAACTTCTGCCAAAGATTGTGTTGTAACCTTTTTCAGAATCAATAAAAGAGCACTATGTGTTTTCAATTTCCAACAGGGGGTATAGTGCATTTTTGTTATAGATTTGTCTAAGTGATAGATTTTCTTTCTTCCTTGTCAAATCTGGATTCATACCTAATTACTAGTTGGTCATATATGCAAGTCACGTTCTGTGTTTGAATGGTTTTTGCTGAGTTTATAGTGGATATTAGTGATTGTTTAGTGCCTTTCATTAGGGCTATTTTTCCCATTTCCCTCAAGCTTAGATCATTAGATTAAACATTTTCGTGAAATACTTGTGTATTGATCAATTGGAGTTGAAGTTTTGCCTCTTCCTTGTCTGAATCAGTGTTCTCACAAGCTCAATTTGAGTGGATCAAGCAAATTAGGTGTATCACCATTTTAGCTAAAATTTCCTTTCAAGTTCTTCCTTCCCTTTTCTCCAAGTAGTTTGTAACGTAGAAGTTGAGATCCTCATAGATACATCTTACAAGAACCAGCGTTCTCTGCAAGTTCTTCTCATCATTAAGGCACCCACCCTCGTGAGAAGATCCCACTGTTTCAACTCGAGCAAGGATTAGCCATTTCAGCACATCTTCGATCAGGGTGCAACTCCAGGTTGACAACAATACCAACATGGAGTTTTTGGATACCCACCTAACTAGAAGATTTGGACATTTTTTATTATAAAAAAAAAGACGTCTTGCTGTTCAGACAGATGCCATTGGAGATTTTGTGCCCATCGAAGTGCTGAATTGTCTTTTCTATGTAATTGACAGCACTATGCCATTTCACATGTTTAACAGAGACTACCTGGACAAACCATGCACCTATTTAGAAAACCGATTCTGCAAGCATGGGCCACAAATGAAGCACAAAGGGATGTAGGATAAATTACCAAGCATGAGGAAAAACAAAGCCACGTGCAGGGGAAAAAGTCAAGTACATCGTTATCAGTAATGTTTTGTCCTTATTTTGTTTACTCTGCATATTATGTGGTTACTTTTCTTATTTGGCTATAATTTTTACATTTTTAATATTTAATTTTTTTTTTTAACTGTCGTGCCCAGCGATACCAAACCCAGGCAAAAAAATCACCATGCGGCATACCTGATCCCCTTACCAGTACCAGTATTAATACAATTACCGAAACCGACAACTTAGCTAATGATTATTAATTCAAAATATCAAATGAGTCATAGCATGATATATTGCACAGGTTCGCATTATCAATTCAAAATAGGAAAATACTCCGTGATCAAACTTGAGAACTACGTGAACAAGTCATCCTATTGCTATTCATTGTGAGCATCCAAATCAGCAATTTGTTCATTAGAACCAGATGCAATAGTAGAAACAGTTAATTTAGTTTTGTTTAATTTATGTTTTTAATTGTGCTTTTAAATTTTTCTTATATTGTTTTCCTTTTTGTGTGTGTGTTTTTATTATGACTATAGTTTGACAGTTGGGTATGACCCGAGTGCCTTATGTCCTGTCCAGGTACATCCCATGTATGACAATGCAGTACCCGAAATGTACCCAGGCAGGACCCAGAATAATATAACCTGGTGCGTACTTCAGAGAGACCCGAAGCAGTACTGTACCACAACCTTACTGGTACGGAGACCTCTGGGGCAGTACTCGGTAATATAGTTTGATGAGTATGCTAGCACATGTGGCTGTCATCGTCTATCATGCCTTACATGGGGACTTCTTTTTAAAGAGAGACAATAAAGCTATCAAAAGAATGGGCCAATGGTTATAAAGAAGACTTCAAAATTGTTATTTTTCCATTAAAAGTGTCAATGATATCATTTTTTTCTTCTGCCATGCTTGTGGTTGACACTAGTGTTGTTTATGCCATATTTGCAATGTTCGCCACAGCAGAAAACAATCAAGGGTGAATGATATTTTTTGCCATCTTTTTCTTGATTTAATCTTCTTCAAAATCAATGCATAATTTTTTTAATTTTTAAAGAACCAAGCTTTTTACCCTCAGCTAATTAAGGGGCTCTCAGCCCGTCCGGGTTCGATCTTGGGTGGTTTGCATGGCAATGCATCGTCTAGATAGACAGGAATCAATGCATCATTTTATAAAGGTCTCAAGGGATTCATTGCTCCCATCAATGAAAAATACTTATATGCACCTCTTAAGATTAAAAAAAATTAGGATCCTATTTAGCGTTGGGACTAAAGTAGCTTATAATTGGTGAGGATGAAATGAAAGATCTCCTAGCCAGTATGTGCAGCAATAATTTATCAAACTAGGCGAGGGTAAATGTTAATTCAAACTGAAAATTCGTACAATAAGCAAATAGAGTGTAGCCATCAAGTATGTAGAAAGATCATAGTCATGAGACTCAAACTTGGCAGGTACACAGCAAGCTGATTTTTTACCTGGATTCTGACTCAGCAAAAAACCACGGCATTTTAAAAAATATAATATATAAAGAATAAGTTTTAATGGTTTTTTATTTTAATTGTTTTTCTGCTTTTTTCTTTTTTTTTGTTGGGGGGGGGCAGACTAGGCTAGACTCATCAAGACTTGCCGAGCCTCATCACAATGAGCAAGATACATCTCACAATGATGTAAACTGTAACACCAACATTCCTATAAAGATTTGGTAGCTCACTCAACTAAGAAGTCATGCACACTCAATTACTTGAAAGTTAAATATGATACCGTTAGGTACTTGATGACTATTTAATAACTAATACCAAATCCATAGTAGCCATCATAAGAATACTGAGTATGCCAAACAGGAACTTAAGTTGCAAATAGTAAAACCATAATTACCATATTTAGCACAAAGAGTAGAGACACATAAAACTTAAATTGGCAATAGTAATGTCAAAATTACCAACATACATGCAAAGAGCATGGAATAATAAAATTTACCTTGAAATAATAGTGCGAGTCTCTGCCATCAATTGCTCTAGTTTTGCCCTCTCAGTTTGAAAGGGACTAAGAACTGCACGTGGCAATTGAGAAACACCGAAGTTTGAGCTACCAGCTGAAAGCTCTTCAAATAGCATTCCATTTTCTGGAATGACATAATTTATCCAGTTCACAGATCTGCTTGAAAAAACCTCCAATATACTTGTGAAAGTATCAGACAATTCAGCAAAAGTTAAAGGCTCCCTTAAATCCTTGCTGCATGAGAGTGTGCATCATTATATCAGCAAATCCTAAAAATTATTCGGCCAGAATAATCAATGTGTTCAAATAAAATCTCGCTCCAGTTTACCTTTTAACTAGTTTTTCAACCACCTGTTGCATCTGAATAATCAAGCCACCAACACCATACTGATGCAAATAATCAGCAGATCCAATAAAATTATGCTGACAAAGTGCAACAGACTGATCCTGCAGTGCAGGAAAAATTGAAATGTTTTCATCGTTACAAGGAATCCAACCTTGGTACCACTAATACAAACGTCCAATCACCAGGTGAAATCATAATCCCCACAATTCACAAAAAACGAACTAAAAAGACATAATGCATGCGATATTACACTAAACAGCTCTTTCATCCCTAGACAGGTTCAAAACCCTGACCATATTTCAACTATTTGTAAGGCACTATCTAAACATTACTTCCTGATGATAAGAAAAAGCCTACTATCTCTATTCCATCAAAGTTGTCTCTTACACGCATTTTGTAAAGGGCAAATATAATTTCCAGATCCATCCATTTTGGGTTCAGGGAAAAAAGGAATAACAGAAAAAAAAACAGCCATAATCAAATGAATAAAAATAGGGCTTAGCCCACTGTAATATGCATAATCTTAATGCAGCTCCTCTGAAATGCATGCATGTTTAGAATGGAACTTATTATTCATATCCGCTAAATGTCAGTAAAACACTTCACTCTTCAGTAAACACTTGAACAGTTAGAAAGGAAGATAAAGTGCCACATTCAGAGACAGTCTATCAGGAACCATGAGAAGAAATCTAAAGAAATACTAAGAATGTGTACCATTGATTCCATATTTTCGAACCCTCGGGCCTGCTCAATGAAGATATGTCTCCCTAAAATGTTAAGCTGAGCTCTTATGTATAAATTGAGCACCGTCATGGCCCACAATGCACATGCAGTCCTTGTAAAACCTAACCAGCAAATAGACATGAAAATAAATTAATGAAAGAAGGCATGACATTGAAGCTGGACTCACGATGGTAATAAACAAAAATAAAGTGCCATCAAAGGCCAGATCATGTCATTTGGACATACATTGTATTTTCAAGCATTTCAGGTAATTGATATGCTTGATATCATATAACTGTTGGGAAAATTTGGGCCAAAAAGCATGAGAGTAACCAATTTGACAACATTGACAATTTCAGAAGTGAGACAAGAGCTATTCAGACCTACTTAAAATTTTGAGTCTCTCCCACAGCAGAAGTTTCTCTTCAGAACTAAGGTGCCCTCTCCCTTGACTTAGTCTTTCAGTTAGTTCAGTATAATCCAACTCCTCAGACAGACGAATTTCCAAACTTTCCAAGCCAAATGCTAGGGAGGTTGAATCTGATATATTTTGAAGGTTTTCGAAATGTTCTCGCAACCTACAAAAACCACAGAGTTAAAGAAGGGCCAGATTTCAAGCATTTGAGATTCAGTTACAAGCAATTTGTAGAAAGAGCAACAACAAGCACAGGCCTGAAAGCCTCTACATACATGAGAGAGATAGATATGCTGAAATGCTTCATCTGAGTTGCATATCTCAACATACCGAGTTTCTACGAGTTCATCTGCTTGGCGTTGAGCTTCCTCTTCCCGTTCCAATGCCAACATCCTCTCCTTCTGGCCAAGGTAAACTCGATACAGAGCATAACCACTTCCCAAAATCCCTGCTGTGAAAAATATTTTTCTCCTATGCCTGCTCATGAAACCCCTGTTTTGATAGGAGATATTAATTGGGCATTCAGAATCCCTGTTTTGATTACAAAAAGGAAGATAAAAAAATGGCATTCACACCCCTTGATTTGATAGAAAGTATTATTTGGACGCCCAAAAACATAAAACCTTTATCATTGGGAATCGAAAAGCCCTGTTAGGGTAAAAAAAATTAGTTGGGCATCCACAAATATAAAGCCTTCATTACCGGGAATTCAAAACCCCTGAATTTCTAGAAAGAATTAATTGAGCATGTACAAGCATAGAACATTGATTATTGGGCATTAAAAATCCCTGTTTTGATCAAAAGAATCAATTGGCCGTTCAAAGTCCTTTGATACAAAGAACCATTTGGGCATTTACAGACATAAAACCTTCATTATTAGGCATTCAAAACCCTAGTTTTACTAGAAGAAATTGATCCGGCATCCACAAACACAAAATCTTCATCATTGAGCATTCAAAACCCCATTTTGATAGAATGAATTGAATGGGCATTTGCAAACATAAAGCCTTGATTGTTAGGCATTCAAAGCCCTAGTTTAAGCCCAACAAGTTCAGGGAATGAGGATGAGAAGCACTATAAGCCAAGGTTTTATTCCCATGGGCTCTTGGGCACCTTGTAGTAGCCATGAGAACACCTGCAGATAGGGGTCAAACTTAAGACAATGCACGAACCCAATCCTAGTGGCCATCCCTCTGTGCCACTATTGGAGCGCCTCAAGATAGAGGTCAAACCTAACCCTATTAAAAACCCAAGCCTACTCTCATGTTTTCTACAAACGTTGCCCTAAAGTTTACCTAAGATGTTACCCCTTTTTAAAGAGCCCACAAAAAAATAAGGCCAAGAACCTTGACATTAAATATAAATTTCGCGGAGTCCTTTTTGAGGTGCAATGAGAAAACATGAGGATGCCTGAAAGTTCCTCCCAAATCCTGGGTAATATGCTTTAACAATAAATTACCACAGGAGGGGGATGGTAGGATGCGTCCCCTAGGGTATTGAGGGGTGGGAATGCATCCCTATAGAACATTCGGTTAAACAGATCTATCCCATTGATGGAAACCTTGAAGCTTAACTCTGATAAGGTGGCTAAAGGAAACGTAGTGGACAGAGGAGGAGGAATCAACAGTACTACAAGGGCTTCTCCTCCCTCGTCTATCCGGTTAACTTTGGAAAAACAATAAGCTGTCTAGCAGCAAGTAAATTTATCCGAAAGGTTCTAGTCCATGAGATCAATTTTGGAAAAACAATAAACTATCTAGCAGAAGGTAATCTCATCTTAAAGGTTTTCAGCTGGCACTAGAAAGAAAAAGTCGTCCTTGATCATAAAAGGATATTCAAAGATTGTCAGTGGTGTTATCCATAACGGGGGTTGTCACTCTTGGCATCGCAATTTTATTATATGGGACATCTTGGTCTTGAAATATAAATTTGATTTCATGATATCTGGCCACACAAAGAGAAGGGCAATAAGGTCACGGATCGAAGCACCAACCATGGAGTTGGACTCCATAATAAGAAAAAAATTAATTTTATTTCATGAGTTTTTATCCTCTATTTGATAGAGATTTACAAGCCTACTCAATTATGATTGTCAAGTTCGATCTGCTACTTATTAATTAAGTTGCATGTTGATTGATAGAATCTGGAGGCTTGCATGCTCAAGCCTAATCTCTGATTCAAGTGATTTCAATCTCTTTTCGAAGAAGAATGATGATTTAAAAAAGTAGAAACAAGTTATAATAACCTGGATGAAGACATTCACCATTCGTGTTGCTTGTAATTTGGTTTTGGCAAACACTATCCTTGCTACTTCGTGTAACAAAAAGTATTGGAATAGCACACATACATTTCAGGTTCTACCCAATGAACCCTCTATATTTATTGACTTTTTTGCATGGCCAATTGTATCTTGAAGTTTGCCCTTAAGGTCTTGTTGAGTTTTATGATAGACTTGTGGCTAGTGCTCATTCGCACTATATGGCCCGTCACTTAAAACCTCTCATATTTATTATACATTTAGTGTACTATTATTTTGATCTTTGTGATCAATGATCATGATTTAACACTTTTATGTCATTAATCTATGGCCGACATTATTTAGGCACGTCCACCTGAATCATGCTTTAACCAACATAAACATTTGTAGGCATTTAAGTGTTAGTGCTATGGCACTTCATAAGTTCTTTTCATTATTCTTGCTATGGTACTACATAATTTAGTGTTCATATCTTCTTTCGTTTTCTTCTTTTGTGAATGATTTGGTGATCAATCTTGTGACAAATATTGCAGAATCCAACAGGTCCTAGCTGAAATGTCGACTTGTTGTCAATTAAGTCAATTTGTGACACCTCGTCTAGCATGCCAGGTTGCCTAGTTGCAGCCCTCAAAGTGCTTTGTATCACCTTGTGACTAAGCCCCGCTCCGTTATGACTTTCAACAACCTTTCAAGTTGTGTTTTTGGTATGTTAATTCATCTGACACCTCGGGATGTGATTCCCACCATTGGCAGACCCTCATACATGCGTTTCAGCCCCAGAAACACAGAATCTGATCCATAAGGATCTATTAAGCAATTTACTTCATCAAACAACCAGAACTCAATTGGAAACATAGTTGAAATGGGGAGTGTCTTGTACAGTGACAAAACAGCCCAGAACAACAGAGTGGCGGATGTGTTACTGACATGGCAATTTTGAATGCGTCATGGCAGTTCCATTTGTGGCATAGCGGTCGAGCTAGTGGCATTGCAGTTGAGCCAGTGGCATTGCAGTTGAGCCAGTGGCATGGTAGTTTCATCCTACTACCTGTGGCAGTTTTTCCCAGTTCAAACATAAAGGAAGAGTAACTTGACGTTTAGAAGTCCATGAGTGCATGAAAGGACACTCCCAGCGTATCATATCTGTAGAAGGCATGAGCCCATGGAGAAAAGAGAGAGCTGAGCGCAGTTGAGAGTTCAGTTGCTTGTACAAGCATAACTCGTTTGGTGCAGACAGAATCAGAGTGAGTGTCATAATGGGAAGAATATTTTCATGCTCTGTCAAGAGCTCTTTGTAGTTTTGGCCAAGGAAGGACAGGAAGCTGAGCATTTGCTACTTCCATCTGATTTTCACCACACTAGGGTTTCCGGGTTAAAACTTGTGTGTCATACTTCTTGTAGTTGTTTTTATTGTTGTGTTTCGCATGGTTGTTTTACCTTTGTTTCATGCAACTACAATACTGTTTCATTTCCAGCAATTAAGAACACTAATTCCAGAACCTTTTACATTCTAATCTCTATCAATTTGAAGCATAATTCAAGTAGGACAGCATATGCATCTGTAAATTTCCAACAAGTAGTGAATTTTAATAGACTACAAATCAGCACCCCCTTGAAGAAGCTTTGGCAGTGTGACACTGTCTTATCGCGGATTTTAAGAAACGTCATGGTGCCACCATGGATTACATGGTTCCTGTCTTTTCAGGCCCAAAACAGTCATTTTTTGAATCTAGCACAGGTTTCCTTTCTTTTGGGACAAGATGTCTTGCCTTAGCCCTTAATCTTTCTATATAAGGACGTAGACCAAACCTTAGTCCCATATAGAGTATATCACTATCACATGACTTCAAAACAACAGCTTATCCATGATCCACACTCTCTATCACCACAGTTGCTAAAACAAACAAAAACAAGGTTAAGTTGATTGCCGTCAAGGTCCAGCATTCATACACTCAATCTCCAGGGGTCTATTTCTGTATTCTAAGCTGATGAGATTCTATCCAAGCAGAAGAAAATCATACACATACATTCATACCTCTCACTTCGAAGATTAGAGCTGCCTCATAGGTGTACTCTCCATCTGCGTCAGGGTTGCTTTGGAAGCCTTATATCTCCTCCACCACCATTCTTCCTCGCTGCTCTAGGATTGTCCCCTCAGCCACCACAAATAGGGTTTGTTGTCAAGGAACTGTTAGACACCCATTCTAGGATCAGCAATACCTTCTTTCCTTTCCCGTCACTTGGGCACGAACTCTAGGGTTTAGATAAGTGATCCAAAACCCCTTGAGGCATATGGTCATTTTCCAATAGAATCCACTTTAACAACGGTATCCTCGAAAGTGTTTAGCAGTTCATTCTTTCAAGTTTTAGATTTATGTCGGGTTGGGGTCCATTCATGTGAACGTTTGCTCATTTAGTTTTCATCTTAGGATTTCTCAAATCTGTAAATTGCATTTGCATGGTATGAATATTTAAATTTGGGAATTTTAAATGGTGTGTTGTCGCACTTTCATCTCTTATATTGCAAAACGAAAAATTGAGTGAAATTAGAAAGGTTAGAGCATCCTAAGTAGATTAGAGTTTACTTTTGTTGTTTTTTTTGCAATTACTTTTAGTGCAAGTTAACATGGAAGAAGGATCTCTTTGGTAATGAATCATATGGGAATACAAGAATTCTTCATACACCAAAACCTAAACCCTATCTCCTTTAACCAAACCATACGATATCTTTGGTTTGTTTTTTCTCTTTTGTTAACCCTCGGTTGATTAGTTTTTTTACTTAGGACCCATCCTTCAAATTGTTATGCTTCACCGTGTTACTACTTGATCTTTCTTGCTTGCTCTTCACTCTGTCTCTCTCACATTAGGCCGTGTTCAAAACCGTGAAGAATATTTTTGGCACGCCCAATGGAATGCACTCTCATCTTTTGAGCTTGTGTCCTCTCTCTTGTAGCATTTGGTGAGGGTCTAGACTTTAGGGGTGAAGCCAATTGAGTACACGATGTGCACTATTATGAGGATAGTCAATTCACGCACCAAGAAAATGACGATGGTTGTGAAGGTGTTACAAACCATGAGAATGGCAATCAGTCTCATCTGTCACCTAGGCCTCCTCTACCAAACCAAGCTAAGAAATTTGATGAGGAGCTAATTCGTGAGGTTTGTCTTGATGTGGCAAGACATCTCATTAACAATATCATTGCTCAAACCCAAATTCATCAAATTTTGAGATGAGTGTAGACCCTATCCCTATAGTGATAGGTCCAACACCCATTCTAGTTAGAGTGTAGTAGACCGTTAATTATGAAAAAATGTATTGTTATAGCAGACATTGTTTTTTAAGTCTTTTGTCGGCATTTATTAGTGATGTAGCAAGACCCTTAGTTATGACAGTTGGGTTAACTGACAACTGTTGGGTCTTGTCCTTCAAATAGCATATTGTATGTCAAGGTAGAGCACTTGTATCAGGGCCTCCCTATACTGTGTGAATTGTATTGAAACTTATCTTTTGTGAATACAAGTTGCTATCGCTCAGATTACTATTATGTGTACGTCGCTATTGATGGTCTAGTATTTTAGTAGACATTAATCATTCTACATTTTGGAGCCATTGCCCTGAAGAATGTCAGGTCATTTTAAATTTAGTTTGCAAATCTCTCTATGTCGAACATAACCGTGAAACACAACAAAAGATATTGCAATAGCACGAAGATTTCATGAAGACCACCGTGTAGGAGTTATAATTCATGCTATTGACTCTGAACAAAGGCAGGAGAGAAACACATAGTCAAGGAGGGAACCGCGAAGTTAAATGGTCTATTCGATTGGTGTAGCAACAAGAAAGACAACAAAGATTGTGACAAGCAGCAAATTCAAAAAATACATCAAGTATGTACAAAGCGTAAACCAAGGCCGAAGCATTTATCTGGAACTAGTGGACCCTATCCCATTCGCAATAACAAGAGAGTATAGATTGCCATAGCCCCTTCCACAAGAAGTGCAAACCTTGCCAGCTAGTTTGGGAGGGTATTGCAAAAGAACATGAAATTCTAGGACATCCCGAACAAGTTGGACCAAACTAAAAGGGACCTAGTGGCATGTAAGAAAGTCTACAGATCCCTACCTAAGGACATTATCTCAAAGCTCTACAACACCAAACAAGGTAAGCATGAGATTGTTCGAGCTTACAATAGGAGACTCAAGGAGTTGCTTGGCAGACTTCGAAGAAACTAGCCAATGGGCTGAAAAAGAGGCAGTTTATTGAAAAGTTGGTAACCTCTCTAGGATGATGAAGGTCGTCCCACCCTCATCTCATGAAGATACATAAAACTGAGCCATGAACATTGAAAGCTAGAAAAAGACATCATCATACTCAAAATAATGCGAAGAAGATGACCCTAACTTGAGTGATGACAATGAACCTAGATCAATGAGAGCCTTAAGAAAAGACATGCTCTGGATGATGAACTCAAAGGAGACAATAAGGATGAACGTAAGGATCTTTTGTGTGAGATGAGCCAAGTTACAACACATTCAATCAAGCAATGCTCCTACAAATGGTAGAATAAGAGCAGGCAAGTATTGTTCACACCAGAAGAGCCATCAACACCACCCACTACGCAGCCAAGGAAATATCAAAAACTAATAGGTGGCGAGAGTCAAATTCAATACAACTCCAAAGGACATCCAATTATACAGTGTTGGGAGTGCTATGAATAGGGACATTTTGCAAGAGATTGCCCTAACCAAAATGACATTGAACTTCTTTGTAGATGGTGTGGCCCAGCAACCATAAAGATGGCAATTGTCAAAAGCCAACCAATGTCAACATGATTGATGTCGCCAAGGGCAAGAAAGTTAAGGCAATTACAAGAGCATAAGTGAAGAAAACCAATCACTCTTACCCGCATGAGAAGGAAAGGTTGACCGAAGTGAGGGTGGAATTTGAGAGGGCCATGATCAAAGAACAACATCAAACGAATGAACATACAAGCACAGTGACGAGCAGTCTAGAGTCCAATAAAGTTATTGCACAACAGGTCTTGCCAACCACTATACCTGTGAAGATAGTAGACCTATTGCAAAGAATTCCAACACTCAAGAATGTTCTAACTGCTACCATACAAGACATTAGCCCAAACATAGAGCATACAATGGCGCACCTGAAGTTGGGTGTTGAGGAGAGCAAAGGGCAAATGAATGAACTCCTAATTGAGTCCCCCTTGTCATGTGACCAATTGATAGATCCTATGCTTTTGATGATGAACCTCGCCCAACAGCCGACAATTGTGCATATGGAAGTTCTACGTAGGAAGTTGATAAACACCATAGTTGACAACAGTTTTGGTGTGGATGTTCCTCCAAAGGAGACTTGGAAGAGTCTTGGGAAGCCGACTATGTAACCTCCAACATTCCAACTGGTAGGAGCATATCAACATGGCATTAAGGTATTGGGTGTACTAATGGGTCAAAAGCAAATTATGGGAACCCAACCCTTTTTATTGAATTTTGGTAGTTATCTCGTTGAAGAAGAAAGCCTATGATGCACTATTGGGTTAAGGTTGGTTGATAGTAGCCAAAGCCAATCAGAACTAGAAATTGAATTTCAACTCCATTTAAAACAAGGGACAAAATTATGTTATAGATTTAACGAATTTGGCAATAAGTGAGGAAGCAACCCCATCAGAGTCATCGGATTCAGGCTCTGAAGAAGAATGCTTAGTTGACAAGAATCGAGATATGATGGCCCAGACAATGAAGGGTATAGGATGTTATAGTCATGCTCTAAAGATGAGACGAGCTCCCTCAATGGTCTACATTCCATTGGTAGATGGAAAACTATGAAGTGTTCCAGCCGAATTGCAATTTCATCGAGATTACGGAGATGAAAAATAACCAAAGCGGGCAAAGATACAGATGTTAGTGATGCCAAGTCCTCTTGAACCGTCAACAACAAAGTCGACTTACCTTCTAGAGTTCAATGAATAGTGAATAAAAACATCAGGGATGCAATGTTGGATGAAAAGTTGGCTTGCCAATCAAAACAAGTAGCCGACATGAAGTCACTGGAGTTCAATGAATACAACGTCAAGGATGCAACGTTTGATGAAAATTCGGCCAGCTAATTGGAATGGGTGGCTGACTAGAAGTCTAAAGAGGGAACTTCAATGATTGTGTATGAGGGGTCCAAGGAAAAACATTTATTAGATCAAGAGGTACGACTGCTTGAAGTACAATCTATTTTTGAAGCACGATGGGGTATGATGAAGGTATTTGAATGGGTGATGGCACAGGGGGCAACAAAATTCAAACAATAGAGAAATATTGGCCCAATAAACATCTCTGCCAGATGAAATTTAAAGCAGTAGCTCTCGTGTTAAGAAATAACGAAAGGCACAAAACTAAGTTGGGTAAGTTTAAAGTATTATGGTTGGGAACATTTAAAATTTTGGAGAATGGAGCAGTTAAATTGGAATGTTTGAATGGGAAGCCAGTAAAAAGACACGATCAATGGATCTAAACTAAAACTTTATCAAGCAAGGATTGAAAGTATCCACATGATAGACATGGGCACCCCGTTCAAAGGAATAATTAAAGCAACCATAAAAGGAACTCATATACCAAGATTGACAAAGTCAATAATTCTGAATTGCATGAACAATCAACAAAATTAAAAGATGAAGAGATAGCATTAAAAGAATCGTACGACCTGATAAAGGGATCTTGCATTTCGTTCGACCTACCTAATTCTGCTAGTTTGTCAAGTTCCCTCCATCTACCTCATGTTAAATGCTATAGCTCATACTACCTTCCCCAAACCTTATTCTATACAAACAATCCTAGCTCCCCTACTGTACGACGTATCCCATTCGACATGAGCATTCAATCCACCCAACTTCCGTTTGACTTGCATGCCCTGTACAACCTCTTCCTGTCTCATACCGCCTTATACCAATTGTCTTATCTGGTCGTATGACCTCTTTTGATTGACCTCCTACCCGTAAAAGCCCTGTCATGTTTTATTGTTGCATGGATGACCTCCATTTTGTTTGATATGTTCGACCTACTAGACCAAAACAACCTATACAGGTCGTATGACCCTTTCTATTGAACACACTTCTACTAAAAGTTCCCCCACCATCGTACGATCTGCCTAGAGCCCTTCCACCGTGGTATGAGCTCCCTGAAGGCTGCTCCAACAATCACCACAACTTGCAAACACATTCGATCTACCAAACAAGTCATTTGTCTATCTGTTGTTATAGCTATTTGTACATCCATAGCATTTTCAGGTGCTTTCAAAAGCAACATTTTTTCAAAGAAATTTGGTTGTCATCATGGCGTTTCAAGGGTTGCAAAAGGGTCAAATTGTGCTTGGATTCGGAAGCATGCTGCCCCCAAACCCCTCAAAGGGCGCTACCCCTCGATTATGGTAGTCTATCTAGGTTCACATCATTTGTTTGCAACCTAGATAGACTAGGGTTTACTTTTGTTGTTTTACTTCCCACATTTACATTTATTACAATTAAACACAGGAGATGGCTTTCTTTAATTGGGAATCATCGCCAATTTGAGGCCAAGGATCCTTCATACACCAAAATCTAAACCCTCACTTCTAGAACCAAACCCTAACTTAGTTTTCTTTTGTTAACCATGGGTTGATTGACCTTGATTTGGTTGCGTTCGAGTTTGACGAGGATAAAGTTTGCTTCAAATTTGCGCATAGATGAAGTATGAAAAAGAAATTGCCATTAAATTTGACAATATATATATATGTGTGTGTGTAAATTATAATTTATAAATATGAAATGATTTTTTATTTTATTTTTTTAATAAACAAACAAAAAGTATTGAAAATTTTAAAAAATAAATGACAGATATAAATTTTAAAAATAACAATAAACAATTAAAAATAAAACTAAATAATAACAAACAATTAAGTATTAAAAAACATAACAAAAAAATTAAGCTATGATAAATATTAAAACAAAAAACATAAACAAACATTCAAAAAACCTAAAAACAAATAGCAGAGTTAAACATTCGCAAGATTTGATCTGCTACTCGGTAATCGTCACTGACCTGCTTCTCGACGACCGTCGTCGACCTGCTTCACTACTATGCGACAGTCTTCTTCCAATGTCTGGCAGACAGTGAATTAGCAGAGCACTCTGCCTAGCGCACCTCTGCCGCTCAAGTCACGTCTACCTAGCTCTTCCCCTGTTTTGTGCACATTCATGTCTGCCACCTCTATTCAAGTTCAACAAATCGCGCCTCGTCTAGGTATTTTCTTGTATTTAGCAAAGAGAAAAGGCAATTTTAAAAGGGCGGGAGGGTCTTTTGTACATATATTTTTCTACTAGCAATTTTTTTGGCAAACTTCCCAAATTTGGCCTATTTTATTTGCCACATCAAAAGTTCAATGAATTTCAAATTTCATGCAAAAAAAACCGCCAAACCTTGTGACTTAGGCGGTAACTATGTAACACATAACATGGTTCTTGCAAAACCCACAATGAAAAATTCATGACTGCAAGCAATGTTTTAGCACTAGTGTACATATCTTAAGATAAACCTATGTGGAAGATGTCGAGAGATATCATTCTTGAGGCACCTATTCCAATTATGTAAAGAATCCAATATCATATAGGCATTTACATAGATTTATCTAAGATGTGTATGATAATTCAATATAAATTAATAGATTAATCCCTTTAAACCATAATTAATATATAAAATATTAAATTAGCCACCTTTAAATATCCACACTAAAATGTTGAATAGTTCACATTGAAATATAATTTATGATAAAAAATATAAAATTAAACACACCACATTTTAAATAAATCATATTAAATCTAATTTAATATACAAAATATTAAATTGGCCCTATTTCACTAAGTGAATGTCACAAATCATTTATACACCATAAAATAACTATATGTATCTTGAAACGAGTTAAAAAGTAAAATATCTAGTGGACGCAATAATACAACACACTGTATCCTAACAACCATCACATCCGCGCACAAAAGAGCTCACAAAGCATGAGTTTATACATAATTGAGCCTGTGTGGATGCGGTATGCTTAAATATTATAACATATAAATTCCACACATCAGCACGGATGTAGCTTTATAAAGCACATTTCTAAATGTATATTATTAAATAATACCCTCCATGCATCCACACAAAGCGCATCACTGATTTCACACTTACAATGAATGGATGCAATCAAATGTCTATTATATATTATATAATTTCAAGTCCGAGAAATATAGAAAACTCAGCTCATGCTTACAAACTTGTGGCGGGGACACGATATATACATTTTACATAATAGATTTGCACACTGCTGGCAAAAGGTAAAACAAAGTCATAATATTAATCAGAATCCAATATCAGCAAATTAGATGGGCATTGCCATATGTGCAAGATCAAGTCCATATGGCTGCAGTTTTAATTGATCAAGTTTTTAATTTGTACGGAGGAACGACAGTGTATGCAAGAGGACTCAATTTATATTTGCGGAAAATTGTTTTATGATTTATGGTTGCACATTCAAGAGAAGGAAATCATTAACTTTATTAGAAATTTTCCACTTTTAGATACGTAACCTCAGACATCAAGTTCGCACACGCAGCTTTCTTATATCACTATGTTGTCTAGTTAGAGCAGATTCACATAGTTATATATATTCTTCCCACAAAACATTGCCCTCAGCTCAATCAATAATTAAAGACAACAACAAGGTTATTGTATGCATTCAACATTCACACAGTCTATGTAGCTCCTCTACTATTTATAGTTCTCACAGAAATTGTTCATGTTACATTTTATTGAAAAAAATATTTTTATTTTAATAATACATTGCCCCTACTTTACATGTATAAATCTAAAGTAAAGAAGTCCATTAAAAGACTGAAATATCCAGCATATAAAATTTCAAACCTCTTTTACTTATAATTCTCTCCAATGTTACAAATAAATCTTAATTATTAAGTCTCAATCTTATAATCGGTCCTTCGCTTATATCACATCTATGCATACAAAAAGGAGTAGTAAACACACACACATATGGGGCGGGTGGGACGGGGGGGTTGCCAGCATGTTAAAAAAAATCACATTAACAACAAAACTTTACTTTTCACCTTTGTCTGATTTGACTATGCATAGAGACGAGGGTAATAGTGTCGGCTAATAAATTATATTCTTAAGAAAAGTGGATGTGCTAAAATAATGTCAGCTAGGGTGTTTCTTTTCACAGGCACAACATTAGAGCCTTCCCCACACTGCTCACACTGTAGGTTACGCCTCTCGGAGTAACAAATTACAAGAATCCTGATTCACATCGTTGTAATGAATGTGAAAATAAAGTATGGTTGTTTTGATTAACTTTCATGGTAAAGCCAAGTTTTACCTTTGGTAACATGTGATATGATGAGGACGGGAAAAGGGGACTGGCAACTATTGAGGCAGAATCAGAAAATGCTTACAGGCACTATCAACAGATTTTGGGTTTCAAAGAAACCCTTCTTAAGTTTGTCTAAAGTACAGGGGAAACTGGGATGGACTCCCAGCAAAAGTATTCTTTTCAGCAATTGATGGTCTCCCTACCTGAGTCACCTTCATTAAAAATAAACAGGAAAAATATACTCTTGGGTGTGCTATATAGTGAGAAATACAAAGCAGCAATTAATTCGCTTAGTATAAGTGTTCAGAAAAAGCAAGGCTTCTGATATGTCTGAATGAATTATCTAGAACAGAAACATTCTGATAATGCTGCAATGTCATTGAGATCTGTTTCTGTTAGAACACAAAATCGCTAATGTGGGTTTCCCACCACTTTGTGAGTCTTTGGAGTTATTACAAGTGTTTACCGAACTCCCCCATTGCAAGCAAAAGATTGTCAGTGCTCATATGTTGTCTGAGTTGTTTGATAATAACATACAACAGGCTCTAAAATCAGCTCGTTCACAGGCAAGGTCTGTTCTATGTTCTTTTTCTTGGTGCCACAACTGCAGTTGCAGAATTAAATACTTTGATTAAGAAGAAACTCGTGCATTGACTAAAGCAATGGCATTCTATGGACATTGTTGCTTCCATACATAATTGCAGTTACTTTCGGAGACTTGTTCAGTCTTATGATAAAACTTGGTAAGCCAAGTTGCATAGCACACTCCATTTATTGGTTTGTTCCATTAAAATCGGTGCTCATTACCCAGCCAATATCCATCAATGGGCATATTACTCTTCCTTGCCTGAGAATCATATCTCAGGGCTGAACTCCACCAAAATCAGAATCAAACAACAAAGAGATTGTGAGAGGAAAAAATGGAATTAATGCTGAAGGGACAACCAATGAGACTACTCAAAGTGCATCTCCTCCACCAAATAACAGTATTAATGGGAGAAAATTCTAATACGGGATTCAGAGCAGGATGCAAAACGCCAACATGTTCAGATGTTAAATTAAGCTGAATTGACAAACAGAACCTCGTATCTAGACTTTGTAAGGAGGAAGTTTAAAATTTTCATAGAAATTCTGGGAGGTCAAATTACCTGGCACTCAAGTATGCAATTAAATGGAAAAGGTGAGCTTGTATGGTGCATATTTCCAATGATATTTCCGCAGTTGAAAAGAATTCTTAGGTGTTTGGGTTGGTTTTGAGTGCCTGTTCACAGTCTAAACATTGGTAATGTGTGCATCTATTAGCAAGTTGTGTGCTCATGATTTTGCTACAAGCAACACAAACTGCTGGTGGAAGTGCTGCAGTTGAACCTTACGTTACTCTTCAACATGGTGGAATCAAAAGATGCACATCTGGATTTGAAATTAAGGGACTCCCTGAGTAGAATACGCATGATAATAACAGAAAAGGTGGTCAGAATAGAGGCACAGGAGCGAATATTCCATATGGACATATAACGTTTAATACTCCTTAAACTGATTGAGCTTATCAGATAATTATTTGAGGTTCCTAACATACATTCTAGACAGACTGCTGCATCAAGCAATGATGAATTTTGATTTCACACAAATGCAAATGCTTGCATTTCAAATCTTACTTGCAAAATCATTATGGAAGTTTGATCTGGCACTGCAGCCGGATATACAACTAGCAACACTATACAGGAAATGGTTGAGGTTCGCCCAGACATCATAGAAGACCCTTTCCACCTTCTGCTTGAGAATAATGGGATTGAGATCCCAAGATCATCCTGGACCATCAACCAAGTTCTTGACAATGAGGAACCACAGGAGAATCCTGTCTGAGCAGGACTAAATACTTGAAGACTACCCTGCTGCTTTTACCAGTCTTGCATTAGTCCTGTTTTATCAGTTGTTGTTTCCATTTAATATGCCTCATACGAGCCAGTATATTTCAGTTAACAGTTGTTTAATTTTTCTTAGTACCATCTCAATTTATGTTAATGAAAGAGGCATGTATTGCTCGTTTATACCATTGCAATGGATCCATCTATAGCTTTCAAACTCATGTTATGGACAGCTGACTAGTACTGTATGATTCGTTGATAAGTTTTTGGGATGATACACTTGTTTCTGTTCCTAATATGAATGGGCTGGGCTCCCCTATAGAGGACCCAATTTGGATTTTCAAAACAAGAAATAACTTTATTATTGAACAATTAAAACTCTGTTTTGGTAGAAAGACTGAATTGGGCAATCAGAAAGATAAAACCTTCATTTTTAAGAATGTTTTGATAGAAAGATCTAATTAAGCATTTAAAAATATAAATCTTCCATTATTGGCCATTCAAAACCCCTTTTTGATATAAAACCTTCATAATTGGGGTTTATGAAACCTAAAACCTTCGTTGATTTAACACTCTCCAAAACCCTTTGGGGTGAGCTCTAACAGTATCGAGGCTAGCCCGGGTTCAAATCTCAGAAGAGATGATAAAGCGTCGAAGTTGGGTAAAAGACAGCATCCAACTTGTTGTGTGCGGGGTACAAGACCAAGTGCGAGTCCCCATAAGAGATACCCCTAGATGGTGGCAACTAAGCCAAAGGTTACCCAAAAGTGAAATTTACAAAATCAAAAATAAACACCCACAAAACCCTGGGACTTCTACAAATGTACAACATTATCACCTCAAACCCCAGACCATTCTTGGAATGGTCTTGGATAACTTGCCAAAGCACTCTCATTCTACCAATAGCACAACTCGGGGGTCAAAGTGAAAACTGATAATTTTCTTATTTAAAATCCTAGCTAATGAAACCTAAGCAAACCAAAAGAAATAAAAAGTCACAGAGTGAAAGCATTCCTACCTGATAGAATTCATGATTATAATATAATGCCCAAAAAAAGGCAGTGCTCCGAATTGCTGTCTGCTAATTTTTTAAGCAGATAAACCGGCGCGAGTGATGATTTTTCCCTGTCAGCATAGTCACTAGAATCGCCGATTTTTCGGCTTCGAAATCTGAATTCGCCGGTTTTTATAGCCAGGCATAAAGTTCGGTCGAAAATCGGGAAGTTCGTCGCGAGGGAAAATTACACAAAGAAAATGGACAGCAAAAAATCCTAATGTGTATCTGTAATAGTGCTAAATCCGAAAAATCATTTGCGAATCTCCAAATAGTCTGATCAGTGACCACGGTGGCCTGGAGAGAGAAGGGAAATTTCGAAAAACGCTGCACTGAGACGCGCTGTACTGCGTGGTGCTGGGAGTGTTGAGACGAAAAATACTGCTATCGCTGTAGAGGAGACCGTGCCGTGCCGTCGCTAGACGTGGAGGGCCATCGCCGACCTTGTAGCCTGCGGGGAAGAGTTCTGACGGCAAGGTGGGTCTTTTTTTTTCAATAAGTTTTTTTTTATGTTTTGTTAGAAATTTTAATATTTTTTTATGTTTTTTAGTTTTGAATTTCTGGACGATTTTTTTTACGATTTTTATCTAAATTCGAATTCGAATCGAATTTTATTTTATTTTATTTTCAATTGATTGTCTGAGGGTTCAAAAAATCGAGTACCCACTTCAAAACAATACATCTCACTGAAAATAACAGACAATAAGGACATAATCAGGGTCGATGCTTGTTACTTTGTCTCGAAAGGGTCAACGTTCTACAAAAAGATAAACTTGGATAGGGAAGACCTGTATGTAGCGTTAAAGAAATATATCTCTATTTTTAGCACATCAAGGGAAATTGTTTTAATAGGAGACTTCAATGCTAGAACGGCCAACAATCAATCTCTTCAAATGGAAGGAGAAGATAGAGAGGATAGCAATCCCTTATGGCTAAGAGAGGGTGGGGACCAACTTTGGAAAAGAATGTCACAAGATGGAAAAGGCAGTGTGACACACTTCGGTGCCGAACTTTTGGGACTTTGTAGTTTGTATGACATAGTTATATGTAATGGGACAAGAGCTTGGCCAAGATCTGGAGGTATTACATGCAAAACTTATAATGGTCAAAGTGTGGTTGATTATGTCATCTGCTCTAAAAATTCGACTGCTAGGTTGCTAGAGTTTGTTATAGGGGAATACCCTATGGAGATGAAATCTGACCATATGCCCCTCTTGGTTAAGTTTGGCTTTCTCACAAATAAGCAAAGTGAAAGGAAACCTCAACACAAGGTTAGGATAGCTAATCCGCATGGTAAAATCATTTTGAATAAAAAAAAATATGAACTCTTTACTGCTGCCCTTGGGCAGCACATTGAGATGACCAAAAACAAATTTGGGCTTAAGGAAAACAATATCACGAGGAATCGCATTGACAGCAGTTTGTTGGTCCCTTTGATCCACAAGGCTCTAAATGTTTGCAAGAAATCTAAGCCTCGGAAAGGAGTCTCTAACATATTCCCGGCTAACCCCTGGTATGATGAAAAGTGCAAAGCAGTGAAAAGATCATACAAAGAGAGCGAGCCAAACAAAGAAAACAAGAAAAAATATGTGAAATTGTTAAAAGCCAAGAAAGAAAAATTTGTTATACTAAGAAGGAAGGAGCTAATAGAGTTAGGTAAGCACAATCCCAAAGGTTTTTGGAGGGAGCTACAACAAGAGAAGAAACACACAGAAAACAATATTACAGTATCTCAATGGTTAGAGTATGCAAAGCTATTTTATGAGCGTGAACATGAGGAAACTTTCCCTCCCAGTGTTAGCATGTCAATCGAGCTCTTCTCGGATGAGGAGATCAAACAGGGTATAAAGAAATTAGCAAATGGTAAAGCATAAGACATTGACGGGCTGCAAGTTGAATTCTTAAAGTGGGGCGTTGAACACCTTGCTCCGCACATCAAAAAAAAATTTAATGAAGTCATGCAATGGAGATTTCCAGTGAAGTGGACGACTAGTGTCGTTATCCCTCTCTTCAATAGTGGGGATATCAATAATCCCTCTAACTATCATACTATCATGGTCAACCCTCTTCTTGGAAAGTTATTTGGGAGCTTGATTGAACGTAGAATCAGCAATTGGGTAGAAAAAGAAGGGAAAAGAGCAGAGGGACAGGATGGTTTTAGACCAAAGCACTCTACCATTGACCACTGTATTACTCTTAGACATTTGATTGAAAAAGCTTGGAACACCCAAGGTGGGGAAGCTTACTGTTGTTTTGAGGATTTTAAAAAAGCTTTTGACACAGTACCCAGAGACAAACTTTGGAAAAGGATGGAAGAACTAAGGGTTCCCGATAAGTTAAGAGCAGTGGTCCACAAACTCTATGAGCGTGTTAGAGCAAAAATTAAAACTAGAGAAGGCATGTCTGAATGCTTCGTCAACAACATCGGGGTCAAGCAGGGGTGCCCACTCTCGCCCACTTTGTTTGGTCTTTACATTGACAAACTTGAGGAATGGATAAATAAAACTGAAGGATGTGGCATTCAGTTGACCAGTGTTGTCGTAAAGCTACTCTTATATGCAAATGATCTCATTCTTATAGCAAAAACTGCCCATGGTTTGAGGGATCATTTGAAGACTTTAGAGTTACTTTGCCAAGATGTTGGGATGCAAGTGAACATTAACAAAACTAAAGTCATGATCTTCTCTCTAGAAAGGAAACAACAACAAACTAATTTTATGTTTGAAGGTAGCCCGTTGGAAATAGTCAAAGAATACAAGTATCTTGGTATTGTTTTTCATAACAGGCTCAGTTGGGAAACTTGCAGGGCAAAAAGGATTCAAGGAGGTTGGAGAGCTTCTTACCTTCTCCAGAACAGATGCAGGAAAGCGGAACTTTGGGACTGGAAAACCAAGGAAACCCTTTTTGGTTTGTTGGTCACACCGATTGTCCTCTACGGTTGTGAAGTTTGGGGAAGCAACATGTCAAATCACAGATGGAGACAATTGGAAAGAATTCAAAAACATCTTATCACCAGTAGTCTTAAAGTTAAAGCAACTGTCCCATATGAGATCCTCTTGGCAGAAGCCAGTACTTTCCCAATGGAAGCTGTGGCGATTTCACGGTTACTAAGCTACATAAAAAAGGTTGAAAACATGGGGAATCACCAATGGCCCAAAATGGTGGTGAACGAGGTGCTAGATCGGAGGAAGAAGACGTGGATGAAGCAAAACATCAAGTGGCTGGGAAAATGGGACATTAAGTTACATGAGTGCCCTAACTCTAAAGAGGAAATAAAAAAGTTTGTGTTAGAAAAATTCAGGACTGCCATGTGGACAAATCAGATTAGACGTAAAAAAATAAATTATATCAAAGAGTTCAATCCCACTTGGGAGCACGGGGATAAAGCATACCTAAGTGCCGAACTTAAAGGTAATGCTAGGATCCTAATGGCACAATTGAGGACTGGTTCACACCATCTTAGGTGTGAAACTGGAAGATGGACGATTCCCAAGGAAAGATGGGAAGATAGGATTTGCATTTTTTGCAATGATAGAGTGGTTGAAACTAAATGACACTTCATTAGGGAGTGCGATGTGTACAAGGATATTTGTATGCAACAGGATAACAGCGTGAATGTGGGCAGTTTTAGTGAATTATTTGAGGAGGAGAGGCTACACAACACGGCCTGGCTATTGGTAAAGATTCATAGGAGGTGAGATGACTTCGAAAGGAATATGAAGAATCTCTAATGGTCTTGACACTTGGTCCCATACACTATTTGATCTCGTGGACGTTATTAAAACTCATTTCAATTTCAATTTCAAACGAGTTTTTTAAAAAATACCCTATGATTCTACTTCCCAAAGAAGAAAAATATTTAGGCAATTTAGATGTTAGTATCAACACAAGTTATTGTGTGGGACTGCAAGAGTAGACCAAGAAGAAAACCACGGATCTTGGCACCCAAATTTTTGTTATTTTAAATATTTGTTATTTATAGTATTGTTTTTTATAGCTTCAACATGGTTAAATATAATTTTTGTAATACTGATTTAGAATTTTATATACGTGTGTGAGAGAGAGATATATATGAAATAGAGCTTATATTATTAATATAAATATATCAACATGTAAAAAATAGTTAGCAATAAAAGAGCACGCCACAACAATATATTAGGTCCAACCTATAAAATTCATAACAGCGTATTGGTTAGCATGGCTCACACTCTGTGTCGAAGGACAAACCCAACTCAAAACACTGGTGAAAAATAGGAAATAGAAAAATAACACCAAGGCTAATCCTCGATAAACCTTTGCCAACCATCCACAACAACAATTTGTATTTTCCCCAAATCTTTAGTTCATTCTTTCTTGCCTTTATTTCTTTAATCTCTATTAAGAGCTCTAGAGGAGGGCCAACATGACCATCTGTCGTTGAGGTTCCAATAGGGCTTGATCCTTATCAGACTCAGAGGATTCAAATTCATGTTATCTCTTGATTCCTCCACCTGCAATATTATATGTACATGTCTCTTCCATAGCCTCTAGTTCAACATTCTTCGTTGTTTAGTCTTGAGAATCTTCCTTGACCTCAAATGTCTTCATGTTAACAAAGACTTCCTCTACTTCATCTCTCGAAAGAGGGTGATCATATGGCTGCCAACTTTTAGATTTAATGGGTTGGCCTTTTTTTTGGTTTACTTGCTTGAGGACATGCCCCCTAAAGATGACCAGTTTGATGGCAAAAATGACATCTAAAGGTGGTGTTTTCCTAATCTAAATCCAATGTACATTGCCATGGTTCAATTATATTCTATTTGGGAGGTCTTTGCTAAGATCCACCTCCACACATATACAAGCACAAGTGAAAAGTTTATGTTTATACCTCTCACCATCCATCTTGGTGAATCTTCCCAGCATATTTCCAATAGCTTCAAACACTAAAGGGTGTCAGAAGGGAAGAGGTAGGTATGGGAGCCAAATCCAAACTAACATTTTGGACACTACCATAGTGATAGGATCAAATCTAGAAACTAGAGGTAATAAATAGCCTAACTCTACCCCAAAACTAAGTCCCCTCCTTAAAAATTCTCTGATAATCGTTAAGAGAAAGAAATTGAACTATGAAGAAACCCTTAGAGCATAACTAGAAGAGAGATCTCCATTGTTGGCATCTCATCTATTTTTTCTACAATTTATCTACTTGGAAAAACTGAGGGTGGAGACGTTGTTGGAGGAGCCTTAGGGCAAACAACATCCTTGTAGGAAATAGGGGAATTAGAAACTTGTTTCATTGTACCACCAACTGCGAAAAATCTTGCTCCATATAAACTTGCATAGGTCAGGGAAGAAGGGGAAGAGTGGTTGCAACTGCAAACCACTGTAGGCCCTAGCCACCACAGGTTTCGCCTTCATGCCTTAGGGTTTCTTTTTTCGCATGTCTTGCCTCGAGGAAATGCCTATATTGTAACCCGTTAATCTTTCTTTGGAATAATAACTTTCCATTCACGCAGATTGATTTTTCATAAGCATGATCCACAAGGAGGAAAAAATAATACTGACAACCCAAATTACATATCAATATGACAGTTTCCCTAAAAATATATTATTTTTAAAAATGTTTATGTATTATTTTAAATTGGAAGTATGCAATAAGGGAGAGGACCTAGTAGTCATGTGCCCTAAATTTACACCTACATGGCGCCTAAACCGTGCCATATCAACACTTAAAATTAGCGTTGATGGATAGCTTAACATGTCTACTTCTTAATTCTATATTTTTGTCAATGGATAGCTTAACATATCTATTTCTTAATTCTAGATTTTTAACATTTGATGTATTAGTATGGTCCTAAGGTTTCGATTATTTTGCAAGGAATCTTTATAGAGCCATTTTAAAGGTCAAACCAGTCGGTGGTAATGAAATACCCCCAAAAAAATAAGTGGGCACCAAAAGTGAGACACTAAAATCTAGAAAAAAAAAAGCGGGTGTCAAAAGTGGGACATTAAAACTTGTGTTAATAGTGCCCAACCCATGCTATGCATGCACCTAGTTCAAGGTGACCAAGCATTAACACCTCACCACCCTGTATTCAATAACTTGCAATTGCATTTAAGAAACCCATTCTCGCATTAAATCACACCTACCTAGTTTCATCTTAGTACCAATCACTTTGCATGTGTGTTGTTGTCGAAGGGAAGAGCAAATGTAATGTATTTGCAATGTTGGGAAGACTAGAAGTTAATTCCTACACTGCTAAGGAAGAAACTGAACAACACGTGGAGCTGGGTAACGAACAAAGCTACCATTTTGTGTTATTTTCCTTCTTGGCATCTATTATTATTGTGTATAACATTAATCCACCAGGTGATGGAACTAGGATTTCGCCTCTAATACGTCTTGGGCTTTGCACATGCAAAGATTTTGTAGCTTATAAGTGTGTTTTTTTAGAGCCATGAGCCAAATGGTTTAAAAAATGTGAATACAACTTTGAATGTTTATTTTGTGAATTATTTTATTGATTCTTGGGGTTAAATATACCCCTCACAAACTAAAAGGAATGGGTTTACTTTTTTAGTATTATGAGTTTATTTCTTTTGACTTCTCTGGAAATGGTGACCTGAGTGCAGGTCTTGGGCTTTGCAAACGTAGATATTTTGTATCCCAAACCAATTAGAGATTTTAGAAGAGCCATCTCAATTTGCACATGTTTTTCAACATGATTAAGCCTTGGATTTTGTTTAGCCATCACTATTTACAAGTGAGTTTTTTAACATCTCACAAACCTATGAGCGAAATGGTTAAAAAAAATGTAAATATGGCTTGAAATGTCATTAAAAAATAAATAATTTTATCCATTTGTGAATTATTATGTTGCTTCTTGGGATTAATTCTACCCCTTACAGACTGAAAGGAATGAGTTTTTTTTACTGTTATAGGTTTATTTCTTTTAGGTTGTGCAGAAATGGCAAACTGGGTGCAAGCATTGAGCTTTGCAAAAGTAGAGATTTCGTAGCCCAAATCAAGCAAAGCTTTCGGGAGAGCCATTTGGATTTGCACCAATGTTTTTGAACACGAGTAATTATTGGATTTTGTTTAGCCTCACTGCTTACAAGTGAAGATTTTTATACTTCACTAAGGCTATGAGCCAAATGGTTTAAAAATTATGAATAGGGCTTGGAATGTTTGTTAAAAAATAAATTATTTTGTCAATCTGTAAATTATTTTGTTGAATCATAGGATTAAATATACCCATCATGGATTGAAAGGAATAGGTTTTTTTAGTATTTTAGATTTATTTCTTTTGACTTCTACATATATGGCGAATTGAGTGCAAGTATCAGGCTTTGAAAGTTTGTTAAAAAATAAATAATTGGTTTCAAAATTGTGAATATGGCTTGGAATGTTTGTTAAAGAATAATTATTTTTTGTCAATTTGTGAATTATTTTGTTAATTCTCGTGATTAAATCTACCCCTCACAGACTGAAAGGAATGGGTTAATTTTAGTATTTTAATTGGTTTATTTCTTCTAACATCTGGAGAAATGGTGAATTGTGTGTAAGTCTTAGGGTTTGAATGTTTGTTTAAAAATAAATAATTATGTCCATCTATGAATCATTCTATGAATTCTTAAATTGTAGTAATTGGAGTTTAATTTGGTGTAGTCAATTTGTGAATCATTCAAAATGAGTAATTTTGGCTTAGAAAATTTAGTGACTATTTAAGGTTAACTTGTATAATAGATGGCATGCATAATACTATAACAACAATCATTTGCATGAATGCAACTCATAAAAATAAGAATTTCATTGATATGTATGAATTACTTTCATACAAATATCATGTTGTCATTAATTATGACATTTTGGACACGAATGAGCTTATACATGCACTTCATCACCTAAAACTTTGGGGAGGGTAATAAATTCATGTTTCAATTCACTACAATCAAGGTTATGCCAATGTGAATCATACAAACATGTTTATTTTAATTGTATAACAATCTCAATAATTTAATTAGAAAAAGTATATGATAATATTATTTATACAACATACAATTTACATACCACAACATTAGATGTGACTAGACACACTAAGATGCAAAACAAGATTGCTCTCTCATAAGTGCTCATTATATCTAATAAAATCCTTTGTCTAGTCTTCAATATCAATACAAAAATTTGCATACTTATAACTTTTCAAGAGCTTGTTACTTCAAGACAAAAAGTTGAATACTTGTTATTTTTCAAGAGCTTGCTCCTTCATATATTTTGCCAAGATGTTTTTCACTGTCATTAAAGTTGTTGGAGTGTTTATCATACCACATATCAATGCTTGAAAATTCAATGTTCACCTTTATTGAAAAAACCCTGTCATCTACAATCGATTAGTTGAAGTAAGTGGATTGCTTAGCTGAAATTTCCTTATGCTTGCAAAGGAAGGAACATAGATGTTCATCATTTCCATCATAATTGGATGTTGTTCTAGAAAATGATTTGTCATATTTTTTAACCTTTTTTGTTTTTCCATCTCTTTCATTACTTTCTCATACTCCCCCATCCTTTTCTTTTTCTCCTTCTCATGTTTTTTTCATTTGCCTTTGTTCTTCCTTTTCTTTATTTTTTAACTTGTTATCAAAAAAATTTTACTCCTTCAAATCCCTATTAATTTCTCTTAATGTTTTCTTATCTTACATTTGTTGTTTTCTCCTGGCCTTAATTTTCTCTATTTACTTCTTTTGTATTTCTTGGCCATGAAACATTTATAACAATTCATCTACAATTAAAATTTGAGACTACTTGTTCAATCTCACTACACCATTTGATAATCGAGGGGAATTATGCAAAACGCTCTCTATTGGTAGTTTAAGGAAACTACCTAAACTTGAGCTTGCTGAATTTTCTTTAATTTGACTACATTCAGGTTCTTTGTTATTATTTTTATCATATCTTCTATTTCTGTAAGATTAATTGCATCATCACAATCATTAAAATACCTTGCAATAACATAGTAGTGCACCAAATCTACAGTAGGTATAATTGCACGAGGGGGTGACATTGAAAGGCCCAAATTTGCATTCAAAAAATCTAAGTTTGCACCTAATCATGTTGCCCATTCCTTGATCCAACATGGTTGGCTTATTTAAGTAGGAAGGCTCAACCCCTCTCCAAGAACATGTTCTTGAATGTCAGACACAGGCTTGCCTTGACCTATTTCTTCACCTTCTTCAATACTCTCTTGTGTTTGAGTTACATGTGTAACTTGACTTATACTAGGAAGAATTAGACCTATATTGTCATTTTCATTTGCTCTATGCCCTTTTTGAAGTTGAATAATTACATCTATCTCATCCTCTCCATATCCAACCAACTGCATGATGTTTTGAATTATAGTCTCATCTTCATCTATAACTTCATATGCTTCACTTGGTGCCATGTATTCTACAAGTGCCTATATGTTAAGTGACCATATACTTGTCCTCTTAAAACTTAACTTTATATTTTCTATAGAAAGAACATTTTTGAAAGCTATGCTACCCAACTCAACCAAGTCAAACCTTTTGATCTCGAGTTTGTGATTTCAATCCATCCAAGTTGACCTTTCAGATTTGAAATAATTCTTGAATTGTGAGAAGACACTCACATTCAATGGTTGTAACTTGTGGGAAGTGTGCACTGTCAAAATAACAAGATCAATTCCCAAACCCCTAGCCTCTTCAATAGTTGTCATTATTACATGACTCACGTGGCCATCAAAAATCAAGAGTTGCCTACTAGAAGGAGAACCTCCACCTGGTTTTGATCTCTTTAAATTGTGTAACCAATTGAGAAACAATTGTTTCATCATCCAAGCATGAGGTTGGGTTGTCATACATGCTCTTGATTCGCAATGTAGTTTTTTAGATGTCTTTTTGCCTTGAAAAGATAGAATCTAGGAATGTTTTGGCATGTTATATTAACATGAGAAATAATGGTGATCCATTCCATGCTCTTTGGAATTATGTGATGATCACTTTAGCATCCTTTTTTTCTCATGACATGTATACCATTGTTCTTGCCAACCTATAGTTCAGTTTCATCCCAGTTCTAAATTTTGTAAGGTTCATAATGGTTAGCTTCATAAACCTTCTTCAATTTATTGTAAAATTCATCTACAATAGAAGGCCTTAGCTGGAATGCTCTATCTCTATCCAAGCCTTTTATTGATCTAATGTACAAGTATGGGTGCTTTTTCTTAAAGGCAGCCCACCAAGACTTGTTAAACATTCCATCCTTAAAAGGGTTGGGCCTATTTTCACATATGTGGGCTACATATGACTCGAGTCGTATAATTTCAAGTCCATGATCAAGTTATGCCATATATTTGAACCATTGAACAACTTCAAGTTCTTCCTTGTCTGCCAAAATGATTGGTGGGCCCCTTTTTTGGTAATTATAATACCCAACAATCAATAACTGAGTGTGGCTGTAGGGATTCCCAATTTTTTTGTCACAGTTCGAGTGGAGTACCCATTATTTTCAACATCCCTTATAACATGATCCATTTCAATTACAATCCACTGAGTTTGGATGGATACCTTTTTAGTTAATGAAGGACATGTTGTCACATGTGCAGTAGTTTTAGGTTGTTTATGTGAATTTGTAACTTATTCACCTTCTAAATTTATAGCATCCACTCTTCTTAATCTTTTTGTATTGAATCTTGTTTTACGAATTGTTCTCTTTCTCTTTGAATTTGTCATTTTGTTTGCATCATAAAATATAAATAAGTTAATAACATGTGGTATAAAATGATGACATACATACTATGTTAATAACACTGTATCAGTTGTTCCCCTTCAATAGCAACGTAAATGAAAGCTAGTGTGATACAACCTAGGTATAAGACTGTGAAAATCCACACTAGTTATGTGTGTTTCAACTCAGGTACATGCTCATTCAATGCCAAAAATAGGATGTTCAATGCAGGATAGTGAGGTGTTAATGCTTGGTCACCTCAAACTGCTTGCATGCATATTGTGGGTTGAGTGTTGTATAGAGATAGAGATAAACATAGACATATATATAATTAAAATCTAGAAAAAAATTAAAGGTCACCAAAAGTGGGACATTAAAACTCCAGTTAATAACACTCAACCCATGTTATATCTCTATATAACTTTTTCATGATAATTAAAATTTAGAAAAAAATTAAGGGGCACCAAAAGTGGGACATTAAAACTTTAGTTAATAACGCTCAGCCCATGTTATATATAAATTTTTACAATGATTAAACTTTATAAAAAAAATTAAGGGGCCCCAAAAACCAGACATTAAAACTTCAGTTGATATCGCTCAATGCATGCTATATCTATATATAACTTTTCATGATAATTAAAATCCAAAAAAGAAGTTAAGAGGCACCAAAAATGAGACATTAAAATTTCAGTTAATAGCGCTCAACTATATATATGTATGTATACACACACACATATGTATATATATACATACATATAAATAACTCTTTGTGATAATTAAAATCCAAAAAGAAAATTAAGTGGGTGTTAAAATTGGGACATTAAAACTTCAGTTAATAGTGCTTAGCCCACTCTATGCATATATGTGTGTGTATGTATAACTCTCAGTGATAATTGAAATCTATAACAAATTAAGTGAAGGCCAAAAGTGGAACATTAAAACTTTAGATAATAACTCTCAGCCTATGTTATGCATGTATATATATGTACATGTATGTGTGTGTGTGTGTGTACATATCTATACATATATAAGTATTATGTATGTGTATGTGTACACACACACACACACACCTATGCATGTATATATAAGAGTTTAACCTTAAATCAAATTGAGGAATCTTATCCTTAGTGTTAATAAGTTTAAGAATATAGAAATGACAATACTCAAGGGTGATAATTAAATCTACAATGGAACAATTAAATGTTAAACTTACATATAAATATACACTAGATTTAATATGATGAGAATAAGTTAAATATAGAAAGTACAACTAAGCTATTTATAGAAATGACAAAGAAGTAATATGCTAAGTTGGTTCAGATACTAACATAGTGTTGGATTTGGAATAGGCAGAAAGTAAGCTAGAAGATGATTCTAGAATAGTCATTAGATCCTTGATCGGACGCTTATGGAGCTCTAAACACTAACATCATTATGAGATAATTGCATCAATGTTATTATCTAGGTTCGATGCAAGTATCATGTACAAAATACCTATTGGAAAAGGATGTCACCACCTGAATGCTTCTAGGTTTATCTTTGCCTTCACTCTGGTGTATTTAGATCTGGGTCATGGATTGCCGCTCCTCATAAATTTGTAAAACCCTAGCTCATCTTCATGTGACCTTGGAAAAAAATGGGTTAGTGGGTACACGATGTCAAGCTGACCCTAAAGACCCCTTTGTCAGTGAGTGCTACCTACATAGCTAATACTCCGAAGAGGGCCTCCAACTGATGTAGTTCTCCCCTACATGTTGGCTCATGTGTGAATCATACAATATGTGTAAAGTAAGTACAATAATGACCTAACTTGTAACTTGGTAAATTGGGCTCTTGGGCTACTCTTTTAATACTTCAGACCTATAGATGTGACGTGCTTATGACTAGTATGGAAATAGAGAAGCTTTTTTTCAATTGATTGCTTTTGAATACTCATTGATCAGAATACTCAGTATTATTATCATGTTGTTAGGTTTTGTAGGTGAGGAATGAATGAGGGTTGATCTTGTATTTATATCAATCCCTTTGGATAATAAACCCACATTAATCACTTAGGCTGACCATTAGGATACATTTCATTTGCAAAATAGATGACTTTAGGCCACTTAACACTTACGTTGGGTTAAGACAATAACGTTAATTCTAGTGTTTGATCTAGACATTAGTGTTCAAGGAGTGAGAAAGTAGGTATAGGTTCAAAACTTGTAGAGATGGAAGATAAGTACATTTTAAGTATTCTGTACAAGATAAAAGACTTGGGTCATCAACATATGACTAGTTGAACTAAGAGATATGGGCCAAGGGTCATAAGATAGATAAGATGTGAGACTTGCAAAAGTGGGAAAGGTCTATAATTGAGAGGAACAACAAAAGTTTGAGTTTGCCAAGTTTACAAGATTGAGGTGTTATATAATTTATAAATATCATCTACATTTGCCCTCCCTTTAATCTAGTAATGAAATTACTAGTTTAAAGGAAACAAATGTGTACCTGGGTGTGCATAACACACATGTCTTTGTGTGTACCCAACTTGAGTTAGTTTTGTTGGTGATTGACCTACAACCAAGAACATGTTATAGTATATAATCAGTGAATATAATCTGAGATTGAAATTATTTGAAATAGCAAGGTTTAAGATTGCACATGTGTGTCGATGTAACCACCTTGCCTATTAGAAAGTTGATTTGAAAAAGATGTATCATTGTAAGGTTCTGAAACTGAGATTAGAAAAAATATATATAAATCTTGAAAGTGCATATATCTAAGGAGATAAAGAGAGAGAGGGCTTGGAAAGTAGATGCCCCCAATTCTGGGGAAAAGGTGAGTTACCACCTGGTAGTTAAGATTAGCTCAACCATGCGACCTAATGATACTTATAACTTGGTGAGTGTGAGTGAACTAAGTCACCCACACTATCAAACTAGTGAGGTTGGATGATATTATCAAGTCCAACTTGAAAACTTGGAAAAATTGAGTGATTTGATCACCTCAACCATACCAAAAGGTGAACCAACTACTGTAGTATATTGACTCAATATAGTTCATAAAAGTGTAAATGGTGGGTGGTGACAGTCCCTAATAATGTTCTAAAATCTAAAATTGATTTGGATTTTGCAATATTAGACACACATTGCATAACATATGCACCTTAGATACATCTCATGTTGAAACTATGTATAACAATGGTACCAATCCATAAAATGAAGCCACAACCATGAGTTTGAAACATATAATTGTGTGCTTTGGCCAATTCAAATTTTTTTGTAAGTGTAGATAACATGCTTTCAAAGCATTCCCCCATTATATATGGAGAAATCTGAAAATTGATATAAGTATCAATGTGGAGAACATGTTTCTAAAATATGCCCCAACTGTGATCTGGAGATATTGAATATTGAATAATTATGGATAACGTGCTTCCAAAGCATGCCCCCACTGAATCTAAGAATTATGAATGTGTGGAAGTCATGCCCATATAACATGTACCCACTGAAGCTAAAAATTGATATATAAGTACCATATACTGAATAAGTATGGAGAACATGCTTCCAAAACATGTCCCCATTGAATCTAAAAATTATGCCAAGTGTGGAGAACATGCCTCTATTACATGCCCCCACTAATATTCCCCCTTTAAGGTGAGGGACATATAGGAACTTGTAGTTACCTCATCTCAAAAGGATAAGACAACTGTATAATATGTGAATGTAACCATGTATCATATAGAAGGAACATGTCTGGGTAAATATAGCATTGAAGTGAATAAAACCAATGTGATCATATGAAGGCCTAAGATGCATGATTAAGGATCATGATAACATATAGATAGTAATAATATAAGCTCAACAAGTAAATCAAGAGCATACATACAAGAGCACTCAAAAGCAAGTCAAAAAGCAATGGTCCAAGGATACCACAAACAAGGGGCATGTTCAAATATGTTGGACCCTCAATTTTGTAATAATTATATTCTATGTATTTTGGATCCATAAGCATGAAATAATAAGGGTATATGAGTAGGCACATTAGACCATGATACAAAAAAGAGAAACATAAGGGAACAATGCAGAAGACCTCGGTGTGGAAAGGTGAGATGCAAAAGACAAAGAAGCGGGAATGAGTAGAAGATGCAAGATCCGGAGAAGCGCAAGACTAGGATAAGAGTCCAAGGAGTAGAAGAGGTTACAAAGTAATTTATAGAATCAACAGGGATTAATGAGAGTATAAATCTAGCACTAGTTCCTGAAAGAAGAGGAACATGAATGCAAAGATCTAACATAGAGAGGGTATATAGGGGTGATCACTCACAAGTAAATAGGAATTAACTTTAATGTCTCTCCATGACTCATTATTATTAATGGTCGTTGGTTAGTCATCATTTTGGAATTTTTGATGTAATTGAAGGCAAGGGGATTACTTGTGTATAAATACCCCTTAGCCTTATTTAAAAAGTGTTGTTGCCATGGTTGGATTTGATAAAAATGTTGTTGATACTATAAAATGTAATTGTGAAATGATGATCAATATAAAACTAAAGAGAGAGTGTAATGAAGAAAGCACTTTGTAATCTTATTCAATGGAAACAATAGAATATGTTGATTACAAACCATGATGTGTTGAACTTTATGGTGATAACTCTACTTTTATTAGATTAGTTATATGCATTGTATAGATTCATCAAATGACTGAATTTAAACTAATGTTGGTAGTAATAATGACTGAATGTAATAACTCAAGCGTCTAAGATAAAGTCATCTAACCACCATTGCATGATAGGATCGATGGGGACTAACCCAGGGTATGCACCTTAGGTGAGCGTGCAAGGTTATTCATAACATGATCTGATCTCATGCAAGCTCGTTAGCACCTTCTTTATATTAGTCATGTAACTAATACTTAGTTATGTGAAGTTAAGGGAAAATACCCAACATTTTTGGTTCCTGTTATGGCATTAATCTGCACCCTTAGAGAGAGTTCTTCAATCTCCCTCCGACTAAGCCATAATATTGGGACAACCCTAGGCTATGAGTAACCTATGATGGGGTTGAACCTTCAGAGAAAGTTGACTTCCTCTTGATGGATCACCTATACTAATGTTATTACAGGGAAAATGGTTAGAAAGGGGGAAAAGGCCCCTGAAAAGGCTAATAGGTGATGCACCAAATAAAAATGGGAAACTCCCATAAGCTTGAACCCACACTAGATCAACACAAGACAATGCTAGCTCACATAACCTCATAGACTAGCTGATTACATAAGTTTTTCATGGACTAGGTTCGGGTAGAACACTGATTCAGACTTGCAATAGATTGAAAACACCCTAAAGGAGGTTAGAAAGGAGGACAATGGGCGTGGAAGATTCTCTTTCACAATGCCATCATGCACAACTCACCAAACACAGATCTAAGGCAAGAGATAGTTAAAGAAAGTATTGTATTACTTCAAGAGGTAGTTATCACAAATGATTGACATGGTTTATCCTAATCAAGATGAGAATATCTTGTAATATCTCAAAGAGTCCCCTACTCCTCAAGATCAAAGAGTCCTTGTGAGAGTTTAGAATCTGAGAGACTAAGAGAGAGAGAGAGCTACAATGTGAAAGAAGATGGAATATATAGGAGAAAGGGGAGGAAAGAGAGGAAGAACACATTAATCAAGGATAATCAATGAGTTGCAACCTTTCAATGAATGCTCCACCATCTTTTTGGTCTAATCAAGACTAATCCATCATCAACCAATTAGCCTTTATTTGCTCCAATAGTCTTCAAGATTTTCCCATTGGCTGAGAGATCCACTAGAAGACAAGGGTTTATTTTGCATGATGAGTCATGACTAAGTCTATTGTAAAAAAGATCTTTATGGTTATAAATAGTATTGAATGCTCCAACTACTTTCTCTAATCCCCCAATCTACTCCGTGAACTTCTATGCCACCTTCCACTTGCTTTCAATATAAGGAAAAAGTCCTCATGTCCATGAACCTGATAGAGCCATGTCATGTCTGCTTTTAGCAGTTGTAGGTACCTTCTTATTGAAGATATAACTTTGTCTAAAGATGAGACACTTCAAACCTACCCTTACTCCAACTCGACATAAGCCTTTACTATAGATTAAAAGCCAATTCAATATTAGTTTTCCTATAGTCAATATGCCAATGAATAGCTTATAGATTGCATATATTCTTTCTTGAACCATATTAGGTCTAAATAGACCTATTCTCCCTCTAAAAGATGTGGAAGCCAAGGACTTATTATATGTGACATTAAAAATGCAAGAAAACTGAGTCTACATGCTCTAGATCCTCCAATAGAGGTCTCGACTGAGCTTCAATGGCATCCTTTAAAAAATTTGCCTTGGTTTAAACTTAGGTCGCATTTGCTCTCCATTGAAGTCCCTTAGCTTTTGAATTTTAATATTGATCATTGATCCTAATCTAGGCTTGTTGGATTGTGACACTTGTTAGCCTCATATTCATCCTATGGGTCTTGCAATCAGTGTCTAGTTCCTACACTTGTGCCACATGTCAGCCTTTCATTCACCTTGAGGATCCTCTAACCCTTCGGTCTCCCACTCGTCATTGATCTACTCTAGTTTGATGGATCATACACCATTGATTAAATTGGATCTATTGGCTCTGTCATTCACCGCGTGTTGTTATATCTTCATATGGGCACCCAAGATCTTGTGACTTATCATCTACACATTCATCTTAGGATATGTTGACCTTTTGACTGTGAACTTGCCATTGATCTTAGATGCATGATTGAATGTGCTCTATTGGATTTTCAAGAACCACTAACATCATTGATCATCTCTCATCGTTAGATTTGATCTAAACTTCCATGATCTTGACATTTATTGGATCCACATTAAACCTTAAGAACATTTCAATTTAAATGACTATTTCATGAGGCCCAAATTCAACGTCTGCATGCACATCCCACTTTTCTTGTTTAACTTTAAATGCTTGTAACTGGAGATAGACAACTCATCAAGTCATGAAATTTGCAGAGAATGTTAATGTATTTTTGTAACTTTGAGAGGCCTCCTAAGTGAACTTATTAAATGTACAGTTAGGCTAACCCATCTATTTTTGCATGATGTTATGTGACAATCTGGTCCTTCAAAGATTGTACAAGTCATTTGATCATTCACTTAAATAAGAACTCTGCTCAATTGATTTATCCAGACAAAATCTTGGTATGTAGGCCAAATTTGAATTTGGCCAATGATGCAAGAACACCAAGCTAAAAGACGTCATTTTTGTGTTTTTATCTATAGGAGGTCAAGTTGGACAATTTTTGCATTAAAATGTGTGAAAAGAGACCTTTCAAGGTCCATTTATGTAGTTGAGGTCATTTGGAGTCCATTTGGAGTCTCCACGTTGTGTTATGTAGCTTCTAAGTGTTTTCCCTCCAAAATAAGGAATTTGAAAATTCAAATGTTGTAACTAAGGATAGGAGGACCAAATGCATGGTTTGAAGTGTATAGGTGAATGAAGTTGTCTAAGGAGTCATGTTAAGCATATGTTGAAGGTTTAAGTTACTAGGGTGATAGTCATCAAGAATCAAATAGAATAAAAGGACTCCAAAACCTCACGTTGAAGGAGTTATGAAAAAGAAGTTGGTGTAACTACCTACCAATAATCTACGTTGAAAATGGGAAAAAAGATTCATTTGGTTAGAGGTTGCCAATAGGAAATGAGAGAGCTCTCGATGAAGAAAGAGAGGAGGGTCTAAGAATGAATAAGATTCAGAAAAACCCTCATGGGAGATGATCGAGTCCATGTATGGACAACATTCTAATGAATATTGAGTCTATGAATAAAGATAAGTTTACTATGCATTGTCTCTTCTTCAAGGTAGTTGAATTATTCTTGGTTTAGATGTTGTTTTAGATGAAATCATAAATTCATATATAGACCTTTTGGTATGTAGGGTTACAGTTTGATAATAATGAACATAGACTTGTAGTCAAACAAGGAAGTTGGTAATGAGATTGTGGAAGGTAAAGGTTGTTCTGGAGGAGTAACCATGTTCCTTTGACTAAGGTAATGACCCTCAGCTAGTTTTGATCATTGAAAGAGTTATGGTGCCTGATTTGGTAAATAATCTAAAGTTAAAGGTCATATGCAACCTATCTTAGTGGAAAGATCTATGTCCACAAGGCAACCCTATTCACTCAAATGAGTTTTAAGAGAAATGAGAGCATGAGAACAAGGGAATGTGTGATCATCAAAATGGAATAGGTATGACAAGACTGTAGAGAAACAAACTGAAGGTTGTTGTTGTAAAGTTGAAACAAACCCCTGTTACATAGTCAAACAACCTTGTTGCACAAGTTATATGCATGTATGTTGAAGAGATTGGAAATATCCTCTATTGGATAAGTTTATGGATATGGTAAAAGTCATAATTATTGAGGAAATAAGATAGAGAGGTCCCTAGATTGAATGTTGTTCTCGGATTGAAGGTTGGTAAAACACAGACCCCCTATTTTTTTTGTGTTTGCATTGTTATTTCCTTAGTGTGAAGATTGATCTTTGAAGGAATCCATATGATTAGTGAGTTATTGGTTTCTCAAGTGTGGTGATGAATTTACTATCGAGTTTTAGAGGTTGTTGACAACCATTCCTTGCTTAAAACATTGCTCTTTCTTGCTAAACAGGCACACAGTCCTGTACAACACCCTATTTCCTGCACAGTCTAAAGCAATTATGTAAGAAAGTGTGAACAACAGGTTAGACAAGATCTACCAATGATTTGAAGGAGTGCTTATGGCATAGAAAAAACCATATAAGCTATTATAGTCATTACAAAGACCAAAACCAAAATCTATTGCTCTCAGGTCTGTGTGCAGGCTAGGAAACTGTAGGCTAGGGTTTAGTCAATTAGGAGAGTTTTCACCATTAAAAAAATGTGAAACTTGGTAGTTTATGAGAACTATATGCTACAAAAGAGATTTCATAGGTTTTGGGTTGGTATGAGCTCTGTCCATATGTGTATAGGAGATTGTGTCTATCAAGGAGACCTAAAAACCTAATTAGGTCCTAAAGGTGAGGAAAGATATATATCACTAGTGTTGCTTCTTGAAAGTTATTAGAGAGTTGAACAACTATAGAGGGTGCTCAAAAGTATGGCAATTTATATTTTAGACATGATATAATTGGAAAATAAAGGAAAAAGGCTAAAATAAAGGCTATAAGCCTTAAGAAAATATCGTGTCTATAAGGTAAATAATGACTTTTGAAGTGTGATTGAAGGTTGAGAGAGGTATATACCATCATGATATGGTCATTTAAAGCTAACCAGGAGTAGAGGTTAAGCACTAAAGTCCATACAATGTTTTGATACTTTAACCCTAAGAAGGTTACCTAGAAGAAAGGCTAGTGAAAGCATATGAAGGGGTTGTGAAGGAACTAACTTGTTTAAGATAGATAATGAGTTGTCAACCACTGAAAGAGGTTAATGATATCAAGTAGTTCTTTGAGAATAATAAGACATAGGTACGTACACACAAAGATTATTTAGACCTCATCTAAAAGCGAAAGATTTGAACTAAAAATGGATCCTTGAAGATCAAAATTAGCAACTTATTGAGTCCAGTTGAGTTTGCAAGTAGATAATGATGCTTAAGGAGACTTCTCCCTATGCCTCTACATCATTTGGTATCAGATCAAGGTAAGGGTGATTAAAGTTTTGTTTTGAATTCTTTTTGAATTGTGATTTGAGATGAATGCATAACGCTAGAAGGTTTGCATAAGATGACACCTTACAGGGTATTTAGGGAGAAGAAGGTTGCAAGTTTGATCTATTATGGTAAGCATAGAGGATAATAAGAGTGATATAGATAAGTGATAAATCCCCAAAGTCCTTTGAAAAGGACAAGAAGCTAGTCAAGGAAGGACTGGGAAAGAAAGGTTGAAAAGAGAGCATTGAAGCTTAAAGAGAGAAGAGAGGAAGTAAAGACTCCAAAAGAGAGTCAAGAAGGATAATAAGAGGTCCTAAATAGAGGATGAAGGAAGAGGAAAGTCTCAAAAAAGTTATAAGAGGCAAGTTTGATAAACTTGCTAAGAAGACGGTCTAGATAGGCCTAGAAAACTAGAGGAATGGAGAAGATGGATATAGAGAAAGAATTAGAAGACATAAGAAGAGAATTGGGGCAAGGTATAAAGAGGATATAGATCATGATGAAGCTCATAAGATAATAAGAAATCCAATGGACTGGCTAGAGTATGAGGAAAAGAGTGAAGTGGCCATTAGAGTCACTTGTGAGAAGAAGAAGGCACAAGAAGAGTGTCTTTAAAGATGAGAAGAGGAAAGAGACGGCAACCCAAAGAGGCATGAGTAGAGATATGTTTCTAAGTAAGCAACAAGATAGATAAATTTAGAAGAGGGTTCTCATTGAAGAGAACAAGAAGGAGAAATAAGTGCCAAGAATAGCACATGAGGGTGAAAACAAGAAGAGATGGACAATGTCTATGACAAGGACATTCAAAGAGACTATGTGGTCTCTTATTTTGTATGCTAACAGTGATTTTAAGTTTGTGTTTGTAGGTATGAAGCAAAGTGTGGTGAATTCCAAACATGAGGCCTCAAAATTGATGAAGGAAGGGCCAAATACATTACCCATCAAGTGGCAAAAGTATGACAAAGAGAAAGAACCTCTTGAAGAAGGCAAGGTGAAGGATATTGAAGGCATATCACATGTAGAACATGAAAATAAAGAGGATTTATATGATGCATTAGCATGCATAACAACTGAAATAAAGGAGACAGTGCACCAAGAAGACAAGAAGGTCACCCAAGAGGACATGAAGGTAGAGGAAGATAGCAAGCCAACAAAACAAGCAAAAGAGATGGTGTAATCAAACCAAGCAAATGAGATGAAGGTACAAACATGTAAGTAATAAGAGGAATACATAAGAGAATATAAGTGTTTGAAATATTTGTTTTCAAGTTTTGTATATGATGATATGTTTGAAATTGATTCCAATGATGAAGACATTTTGTATATGGAAATAATTGCCTTGATGGATGAGTGTGTAGCAAAGCAAGTTGAGCAAGAAGAACTTCAAGGAGTGATTGAGAAGTATGGTATGCCACATGAGGAGATTTATATGACTCTCACAAATGAAGGATTCCAAAGATAATATAAAGAGACGTTGCCCAAGATAATGAAGAGCAATGTAGACCAAAGTTTGGTGAGGAATATGAAGAGATTGACGCACAAAAGTTGGAAGAAGAGATGAGAATGATAGAGGACATGTTTTGTCCATCCAAGAGGCTAAAATAAGGTGAAGTAAAATAGGTAAAATTCAAGCAATAAGTGCAAGAAACATCAAGAAAGGACCAGCAAAGAGAAGCACAAGAAGTTATGCAAATAAAGATGCAATCAAGCAAGCAAACCGAGTATGAACAAGCAAATAAGGTGAGATATTCATTTGGGAAAGCTAAAGATAAGTTTACAATTTTTAAGCATGGATGTGGATATCCAAATATTGGTCAAATCATGATGTACTATGATGAGAATGAGGGGAGCATGGAATTTCTTTTGCATAGTGAGCAAAATGTTAGGAAATGACATCAAAATGTGAAGAAGTTGGAAGAAGAGGTAGAAAAAGGGACTATAGACAAGCAAAGAACAAAGATTGACATGCATGAGAATCCAATAAATCTTAAGGGAGAAGATGAAAACATGAACAAGAAGCAAGAGTCTCTAGACAAGTAAGAATCAAGTGAGATTTATGAGAAAACAAGCATGAGAGGGAATGATCAAACCTATATGGTTACAACTAAGCATGAGAAGGTTCAAAATGACTTGGAAAAGGTGGAATATACAACAAATACAAAGCTACAGTAGTGGGAATACATCATGGAGGTGGAGGATGCATGGACACAAAGATTAGACAAAGCTACAAGGAAGAAATGGAAGCATTTATCAAAGCCAAGGGAACAAGAAAGGATGACCAACAGTCAAACAAGTATGAAGGACCCTCAAAGGAAAAATTGGAAGACAAGAAAGAAATTTGGAGGCACAAGTTTTCTCCCTTTTGGGGAGTATGATGCGGGAACATCAAGCTAAAATATGTCATTTTTGTGTTTTTGTCTAAAAGAGGTCAAGTTGGACAAGTTTTGTATGAAAATGTGTGAAAAGAGACCTTTCAAAGTCTATTTATGTAGTTGAGGTCATCTAGAGTCCATTTGGAGTCTCCAAGTTACGTTATGTAGCTTCTAGGTGTTTTCCCTCTAAAATAGGGAATTTGAAAATTCAAATGTTATAACCAAGGATAGGAGGACCAAATGCATGATTTGAAGTGTATAGGTGAATGAAGTTGTCTAATGAGTCATGTTAAGCATATGTTGAAGGTTTAAGTTACTGGGGTGATAGTCATCAAGAATCAAATAGAATAAAGGGACTCCAAAACTTCACATTGTGGGAGTTATGGAAAAGAAGTTGGTATAACTACCAACCAAGAATCTATGTTGAAAATGGGAAAAAAGAGTCATTTGGTTAGAGGTTGGCAATAGGAAATGAGAGAGCTCTCGATGAAGAAGGAGAAGAGGGTCTGAGAATGAACAAGATTCATAAAAACCCTCATGGGAGATGATCAAGTCCATGTATGGATAACATTGTAATGAATATTGAGTTTATGAATAAAGATAAGTTTACTATGCATTGTTTCTTCTTCAAGGTAGTTGGATTATTCTTGGTTTAGATGAAATCATAAATCCATATATAGACCTTTTAGTATGCAGGGTTACAATTTGATAATAATGAACACAAACTTGCAATCAAACAAGGAAGTTGGTAATGAGATTGTGGAAGGTAAAGGTTGTTCTAGAAGAGTAACCATGTTCCTTTAACTAAGGTAATGACCCTCATATAGTTTTGATCATTGAAAGAGGTATGGTGCCAGATTTGGTTACTAATCCAAAGTTAAAGGTCATATGCAGCCTATCTTAGTGGAAAAATCTTTGTCCATATGGCAACCCTATTCACTCAAATGAGTTGTAAGATAAATGAGAGAATGAGAATAATGTAATGTGTGGTCATCATAATGGAATAGGTATGACAAGATTGTATAGAAACAAACTGAGGGTTGTTGTAAAGTTGAAACAAACCTGTGTTACATAGTCAAACAACCTTGTTGCACAAGCTATACACATGTATGTTGAAGGGATTGGAAATAACCTCTATTGGATAAGTTGATGGATCTTGTAAAAGTCACAATTATTGAGGAAACAATATGGAGAGGTCCCTATACTGAATGTTTTTCTCGGATTAAAAGTTGATAAAACATAGACCCCCTATTTTTTTGTGTTTGCATTATTATTTCCTAAGTATGAAGATCAATCTTTGAAGGAATCCATATGATCAACAAGTACTTGGTTTCTAAAATGTGGGGATGAGTTTACTATGGAGTTTTGGAGGTTTTTAACAACCATTCCTTACTTGGAATGTTTCTCTTTCTTGCTAAATAGGCACACAGTCTTTTAGAACACCTTATTTCCTGCATAGTGTAAAGAAATTGTGTAAGAAATTATGAAAAATAGGTTAGAAAAGATCTACCAATGATTATAAGGAGTCATTAAGGGTTAGATAGAACCATAAAATCTATTACAGTTGTTACAAAGACCTTACAAAAACCAAAAACCAAAATCCATTGCTCTCGAGTTTGTGTGCAGGCTAGGATACCCTAGGGTAGGGTTTAGTCAATTGGGAGAGTTTCCACTATTAAAAAAATGTGAAACTTGGTGGTTTGGGAGAACTATATGTGAAAAAATATATTTCATAGGTTTTGGGTTGGTATGGCCTCTATCCGTACGTGTATAGGAGATTGTGCCTATCAAGGAGACCTAGAGACCTAATTAGGTATGTCCTAAAGGTGAGAAAAGATATATATCAATAGTGTTGCTTTTTGAATTTTCTTAGAGAGTTGAATAGCTATAAAGGGTGCTCAAAAGTATGTCAAGTTCTACTTTATACATGATGTAATTGGAAAATAAAGGAAAAAGGCTAGAATAAAGGCTACAAGCCTTAAGAAAAGATTGTGTGTATAAGGTAAACAATGAGATTTAATGTGTGATTGAAGGCTGAGAGAGGTAGATACCATCATGATATGTTCATCTAAAGCTAACCAAGATTAGAGGTTAAGTACTTGAAGTTCATACAATGGTTTGATACTCTAACCCTAAGAAGGTTACCCAGAAGAAAGGCTAGTGAAAACAGATGAAGGGTTTGTGAAGGAACTAACTTGTTTAAGATAAAGAATGATTTTTCAGCCATTGAAAGAGGTTAATGATATCAAGAAGTCCTTTGAGGATAACAAGACATAGGTACATACACAAAGAGACTATTTATACCTCATCCAAAAGCAAAATATTTGAACTAAAAATGGATCCTTGAAGATCAAAACCAACAAGTCATTAAGACCAGTTGAGTTTGCAAGTAGATAATGATGTTTAAAGAGACTTCTCCCCATGCCTCTGTATCAACTGACATCTTTGGTGACTCAACTGGGAAGCATGCCTGCTATGCTTGAGAACCTAGACCATTTGCCTTGTCTAATCCATTGGGCATGGAGTCACACATCTTTGTCTCCTAGCTAACATGAAATGAAAACAAGGCTGGCCCTTTCCAAAAAACTTCCTCTTGAAGCAACAAGAACAACAAGAAACAAAACAAATAAAGTGCCCAAGGCACTTTGGAAAAGGAAACACATAATAAGAAAGGAATGTGCACAAGGCACTTAGAGGAAAACATAAAAACTACACTAATATATACAAGACCTTTTTCAAAACTGATCCTCCTAGATCAAAAGGAAAACTACTTAAGTCACCTTTATGTGATGGGCAAAATGTGAAACAAGCTTCCTTTTAGACCTTTGCTTTGTTGAACTTAGTTGCTTCATGATTTCCAATCCTTTTGGCATGCTTTCCAATAGATGAAAAGGGATAAATATGTCTCTAATGTAGACATACTCTTCCTCTTGTTAAAGACTTACTTAGTGTTAGACTATAAGATCACTTGCAACATTCTCACCTGATGGCACTTTTGTACGTGAAGGTTGACTATCTTGTTCTAAGTAAAAGAGCTCTAGTTCATCCTAAGAGGCAACTTCTTCTTGATCACTTGGTACAATTCCTACCTTAACACCATCCTTGCTATGCTTGCCTTGAAAGAACTCACATGGAAGCTCACTAATCCATCCATGATTCAAGTTGTCATAATCTTGTGGTTCTTGATCTGACCATTCTTTTTCATCTTTGAAGACATCAATATTGCCTTCAATAGACAATTCATCTTGAGACTGGTCAAATACTTTAACCTAATTGACAAGTTCACCTTTGTGTTCTGGAGGAGGCATAAGCTGGTTTAGAACCTTTACCTAGTCCATGAAGTCATGGTATAGTTGTTGCCATTTTTCATTTTGATCCCCTTCCTCCTTGACAGTACACTCCACCTCATGCACAACTATAAAAGAATCTTCAGTATGTTTTTCTTCATTTAAGAAGGTTGAATTGCTCTTGTGTTCACCAAGGGGAGTCCCTATGGTGATTTCTTCTTCATAGTCACTTATGACATCTTCTTGATTAGCTATGATTTGAGATATTTCCTCTTCACTTGTTTCCCTCAATATGGGTTCTTTTTCAAGAAAGGGTAAGGTGGAAGGTTGATGGATATGCTCATGGGTTTGAGGCAAAGGATGAGATGTGATGGGGTTGGGAAAGGAGGGAACCTTATTGCAACTTGAATCCTTGAGAATGGTTGACTCTTGAATAAACTCCTATAGGGAAAGAAAATTGAGTTGGATAATGGAAGGAACATCTTCTTGATCAGCTATAACTTGAGATCTTTCCTCTTCATTTGCTTCCCTCAAAATGGGCTCTTTCTGAAGGGAGGGTGGGATAGAAGGTTGAGGTTTCTTGGATTGGTTTTCTTGATTTTCCCACCTCACTAATCTATCTATCCACCATTGGATTAAAGTCTTCATTTCATACAAATCATCATTGATACCACCATATTGGACTTCTTCTCCAACAAACATCCACTTACCTGTCAATATTTGAACTACTTTCCCCATCCTCTCTATGAGATGAAAAGGGATCAGATCAAGTTCTCTGTCCGATTTTCTCATCACCTCTTCTTATTTTAGCATATTTGACTTGAATGCCAACAAGGATGTGGTAGTAAAAACCTAGTTTTGACAAGGTTGGCTAAAGGGGTAAGTAGGTTGATATGAAGGATAGATAGGCTCATTGTAGGGATGATATGAATGATTATATTACTAGTAGGGGTCATAATAAGGCTAGTAAGCTTCATTTGGTTGACGATATGGCTCATCATCCTGATTAGGATAACATTTTGCCCCAAACCCAGCCATAAAGACTCATAAAAGAGACTGAATAAATATAAAACTTGATTGAAGGTTTACCTGGACTAATGTAACTAGTTGAAATCTTGGAGTCGTCATTGATGTTTGCATACATGCCTCCAAAGGCTGATTGGATGAAGAGAACACCAAAACTCTTTACCAATGAATAATGTAGTAAATCCCACTAGGCTTGCTAGAAAACTATTATGGCATTAATTTGCACCCTTGGAGAGAGTTATTCAGGCTCCCTCTGACTAAGACATAATATTGGGACAACCCCAAGCTGTTGGTAACCTATGATGGGGCTGAACCTCCAAAGAAGGTCAGCTTCCTCTTGTTGGATCACCTATACTAATGGTACTATAGGGAAAAGGGTTAGAAAGAGGGAAAAGGATCCTACGAAGGCTAAAAAGTGATGCACCAAATAAAAATGGGAAACTCCCATAAGCTTGAACCCACACTAGATCAGGACAAGACAATGCTAGCTCCCACAACGTTGAAGACCAACTGATTGCATAAGTGTTTCATGGAATAGGTTCAAGCAGAACACTAATCCAGCCTACAATATCTTGAAAACACCCTAAAGGAGGTTAGAAAGGGGGACAATGGACATGGAAGATTCTCCTTCACAATGCCATCATGCACAACTCACCAAACATAGATCCAAGGAAATAAATAGGCAAAGAAAGTCTTGTATTAATTCAAGAGGTAGTTCTTATAAATGCTTAATAGGGTTTAGCCTAATCAAGATGAGAATATCTTGAAATATCTCAGAGAGTCCCCTGCTCCTCAAGATCAAAGAGTCCTTATGAGAGTCTAGAATTTGAGAGAGTGTGAGAGAGAGCTACAATGTGAAAGAAGATGGAAGATATAGGAGAAAGGGGAGGAAAAAGAGGAAGAACACGTTAACCAAGAACAATCAATGAGCTACCACCTTTCAATGAATGTTTCACCATCTTTTTGGTCCAATTAGGACTAATCCATCATCAACCAATTAGCCTTTGTTTCCTCCAATAGTCTTCAAGCTTTTCTCATTGGCTAAGAGATCCACTAGAAGATAAGGGTTTGTTTTGCAGGATGAGTCATGACTATGTTTGTTGGAAAAAAGATATTTATAGTTTTTAATAGTATTGAATGCTCCAACTACTTTCTCTAATCCCCCAATTCTACTTCATGAACTTCTACACCACATTTCACTTGATTTCAATATAAGGACAAAGTCCTCATGTTCATGAACCTAACAGAGCCATGCCATGTCTGCTTTTAGCAGCTGTGGGTACTTTTTTTAATCAAATCTATAGCTTTATCTAAAGATGAGCCACTTCAAACCTACCCCTACTCCAACCCAAACATATGTCTTTACTATAGATTAAAAACCAATCCAATTATTAGTTTTCTTATAGTTAATATGTCAATGAATAGCTTATAGATGGCATAGCTTCTTTCCTAAACCATATTAGGTCTAAATAGACCTATTGTCCCTCTAAAACTTATGAAAGCCAAACACTTATTGTATGCAGCATTAAAAACACAAGAAAACTGAGTCTAAATGGTCTAGATCCTCCAACAGAGGTCTTGATTAAGCTTCAATGGCATCCTTTGAAATATTTTCCTTGGTTTGACCTTAGGTCACATTTACTCTTCATTGAAGTCCCTTAGCTTTTGGCTTTTAATATTTACTATCAATCCTAATATGGGATTCTTAGATTGTGACACTTGTTAGTTTTGCATTCATCCTATGGATCCTATAGTCAATGTCTGGTTCTTGTGCTTGCGCCACATGATAGCATCTCGTTTATCCTTAGGAACCTCTAACCCTTTGACCTCTTGCTCATTATCGATCTACTTTGGTATGATGGATCACACACCATTGATCAACTTGGACCCACTAGCTTTGTCAATCATTGCATGCCATTGGATATTCATATGGGCACTTGAGATCTTGCCACTTATCAGTTGTGCATTCAATCTTAGGATACACTGACCTTTTGACTATGAGCTCATCATTGATCTTCGATGCATGATTAAATGTGCTCCGTTGGATATTTGGAACCTACTGATATTGTTAATTTCTCGCTCATCATTAGATATGATATAAGCTTCCATGATATTGACACTTGTTGGATCCATGTTAAACCTTAGGAACATTTGAATTTAAATGGCTACTTCACAAGGCCCAAATTTGATGTGTGCACACATGTCCTGCTCTACTTGTTCAACTTTAAACACTTGTAACTTGAGATAAACAACTCATCAAGTCATGAAATTTATAGAGAATGTTCAAGGCATGAAGAACCTCATATGCATGTATTTATTTGACTATGATAGGCCTCCTAAGTGAACTTATTAAATGCATAATCAAGCTAACCCATCCAATTTTGCATGACATTTTATGATGGTCTAGTCCTTCAAAGCTTGTACAAGTCATTTGATCATTCACTCAAACATGAACTCTATTCAGCTAATTTATCCAGGCAAAATATTTGTATGTTAGCCAAATTTGAAATTGGCCAAAATTTCCATTATCGAGACTTGCTGCACTTGTTGGCACGATGGTAGAAAAATGCTCAAATGACTATCTTTGGAAAATGTTGAGCACTAGGTTGCTCCCATAACATAACACTTTGCACTCTAGTATCTTAAACTAGGATTTCCTATGTGCACATAGGTAAATCAACACCTATATGTTTCTCTATATGAAACATTCTTTGTAGAATTACCCATTCACTTACATGCTTGGCTTTTTCCATATGCACAAGATCACTCATGAAATTACAGATGTAAGGCTTCTTAGTGAATAGAATGTTAGATGGCCTTAGCTAAGTTGGAAACTACTTGGACACAAGTGGTAGGCATCTAGTGGAAGGGAATGCTTAATAGGTATATTTTAAAATATGTAGTCTTTACGTATTCTTGTCTAGAAGAAGCATTGTTCAACTTTTTGATAGAACCACATGGGAGGTACCTCAAACAATTTTCTTTAGAGATTAAGAAGCTTATGGTTGATTCTGGGATTGAGAAATTCCCCATGGATGATTAAACTCTCTCATACATAAGTAACATCGCTAGCAAAGAAATTGAAGGGTATGCATTAGTATAATGTTATTAGTTCAACATGGAAGTTAGACAATGATAATTACAAAAGCATAAGTATGATGAAGCCAAACATAAGGCTATAAGAGTGTTGATGACTAGAGATGAGCACCTGGTTGGCAAGAAAATAGGTTCCCTGCCATCTCCCCGCAACATGGAAACTCCTCTCTCGCCTGTGGGATGGCGAAGCAGGAGAGGAGAGTCTCTAGGTATGGGCTATTTCCCTCTGATGTATCTTGTTTGTTCCAGGCAGTGCAAAATATAGATATATAGATATACTGGGGGGATGAAAAGGGAGAAGAAAACGCAGGAAAACAAACAGCCTACTCTAAAGAGGTGATACTCCAAAAATGAAATGACCTTCCCACCTCCACACTCAGGATCAAACAAAAACATACATACACTCAGATTTGGCAAAAAAGACCAGGTCACTGGGATGACAGGGAGGTTCTTATGGAAAGCACAGGAACAGGGACTCATCGAGATGCTGTGGAATACATACTGTAGGTGACCTCTCTTGTTCTATACCTCCAAAATATAACTCTACTCCTGGCAGCAGTAGACAATGGTGCTTTGTAGATCACAGGTTTGCTGGTGTTGAACCTGTGAGAGCATCAAGAGACAATGATTGGACACAGACCAACATTCAAGGCATACTCTACACAATCTATCCAAATAGAGGTAAAAACTGCCTTTTATTGATTCAGGTGGAAAATTTGTAGAGCTGTGCTCTTTACAAAATTGGATATCTTTAAAATGACAAAGTCTGTGTATTTATATGGAAAGAGCCAAGAGGAGTCTCATTGGGAAGAGTGAAAAAAACACTGTAGCTGACATCATAAAACTGTTGGGACCATGCTTGATGTCTCGTTTTGCATGCTGGTTAGCTCCTCTACCCGCTGGGTGGGCCTTTTTCTGTGTTCTATGGGCCTTTTTTGCCGCATGATGTTGTGAGCGGCAAATTTACCGCCCAATGTCGTGGATTGCATGCGGCAATTTTGTCGACGTTGATCGAGTTTGTGGCCTTTTCCTCCGCTTGTGTTGTGAGCGACAATTTTATCGCTGACTACATCTGTTTGTAGTCTCTTTTTACCCACCGGTGTTGTGGGCGGCAATTTTGCTGCCGACTGCATTATTCTTGTAAATGTCTACCCTCCTTTTGCCTTAGTGTTAAACACCTCAGCTTTTTCCTCTCCTCTTTTATGAACGTTTGAAGACTCTGCCTTATGCTACCGTGAACACCAATGAACGAGGCCGATGAGCCAATGCTTTGAAATGGAGCTGTTGAACCCTGAAGGTGGACCTTGCAACCCGAAATTAACTGGCCATGCAAAGTGAGTGCAGAAGGTGACCGAGATTTTTCCTGTGGGCAAAATTGGTCAACAAATTGGTGACTCCCAGGGGAAGCATGCCTGCTATGTTTAGGACCCAGTTGCCTTTGAATACCATTGGGCACGGAGTCAGATGTAGCTTGAAAGAATTAATAACAGCCCAAAAGATCCCAAGATCAAAAATATAGAATTTACCCCCATACGCAAAGGGAAACACACAAGACTAAAAACAACTAACTGTGCAAACTGCACTTAGGGAAAGCAGGAAAGAAAATAAGGGAAACTATGTACAGTTGACCCAAAAATCAGTGGCAATGCTTTAGATGTATTCCGTTGACTGGGATACGCAATTCTTTGCTGTCTAACCTAGAGAGCTGAAATGCGTTATGCTGCTTGCACTGAGTAATCATATAAGGACCGCTCCAGAGGGCGTCAAAATTTGCATGTTTTCTGAGCTTAGCTCTATCTTCGTCCCATTTTAAGACAATGTCTCCTTCAGCAAAGTTTTTTGACGAAGATTTCTTGTCAAAATGTCTTTTCACCTGCTGTTGGCGACTGATCATAGAGACCATGGCCCGATTCCTTACCTCCTGGAGCTCCATTAGTTTGCATAATCTGACCTCCATGCTGCTTCCTTCTTCTAACTGTAGCTGATGGGCGAGATCTAATGCTGGCAGTTCAAGTGAGATGGGAAGCCTAGCTTCCTTTCCATATACAAGCGTATTTGGAGAATTTTTGATTGATCTCTTCGGAGTGATCCGATCGGCCCATAGAGCTGTTTTCAACTTGGCATGCCAAGTTTTCTGATTTTCTTCCATGGTCTTCTTTATAATCCCGATCAGATTTTTATTAGTGGACTCAGCCAGCCCATTCCCCTGCGGGTAGTAATTTGACAAAGTGCTAAGGTATATACCATACCTTAGCGCCCATTCACTAGTTTTGGTTCCCAGAAAAGCCAAGGCATTGTCTAAAATTATAGTGGCCGAGACCCTAAAACGTGTCACTAGGTCTTCATAGAAATCCAAGACTGCGCTTTCATTTGCTTCCTTCAAAGCAATGGCCTCCACCCACCTGGTGAAATAATCCGTAGCAGTCAGGACCCATTTGTGTCTGACACTGGAGGGAGGATTGATCATACATATGAAATCTAGGCCCCACTGCATGAATGGTTGTTCCACTTGGATTGGTTATAGAGGCATGGCAGCCAATCGTTGTTTTTCATCAAAAAGTGCACACTTCTGGCACTTCCTTACCTAGGCATAGGTATATTTGAAAAGAGTGGGCCAAAAATAGCCAGCTCTCATTATTTTTACTACTGTGGTCTTAGCAGTGAAATGGCCGCCTACTGGCCCATCGTGAAACTCACCCAATACCTTGTCAGCCTGACTGGGGTCAATGCATCTCAGGAGAACCTCAGAGAGATCCTTCCTAAATAATACTCCATCAATCAAAACATAAGGAAGGGACTGAAATTTAAAATACCTTCTTCCGGCCCTACCGAGACCCTATGGACATTCGTCTGTAAGAAGGAAGCGCCTCATGTCCAGTGTCCAATCTCTTATGACAGCTGGTTCTTCTGCAGTTGCTGCATCATGGATCACCAAGTTGCCTTCAACTTTTTGTCCCAACTCTACAGCTAGCTGTTCACACAGGCCCCTTCCTCTCACCAACTTGGCAATTTTGATGTCTATGTCGTACTCCATCACTTTGGTGATCCATCCTGCTCTTTTCTCGTTTAAGTCTCGATTGGTCAAGATATCCTTAATGCCAGGATGTGGAACCATGAGATGAATCCTACTGTTTGACAACATATATCTGAATTTCTTTAGGCTGCGCACTATTGCTTGGACTTGCTTCTCTATGTAGGTGTACCTGATTTTGAAGTCCTCTAACCCTTGGCTGAAGAAGGTGAGTGGTTGCTCGAGGTCATCACTGTTCGCTTGAGTAAGCATAGCAAATATCACTTCTCCATTGCTGAAGGTATAGAGATTGAGGTCTTTATTGAAGTTCGGGCTGATTAGAGCGGGAGCCTTGGTCAAAGCCTATTGATAGCTTTAAAGCTATCTTTTCTTGGTATTGTCCACTTGAATTCTTCACCCTTCCTCAGCATAGAGGTTAGGGGTTTAACTATTTCATCAAAGTTCAAAATGAACCTCCGAATGAAATTTATTCGGCCAAAGAAACTCTGCAGGCCTTTCTTGTGCTTTGGTAGGGACATCTCCAAGATGGAGCGGACTCTCTCGGGGTCAATAGACAAACCTTCCTTAGACACAATGTGGCCAAGAAGTTTCCCCTCATGAACAACAAATACACATTTCTTTGGATTTTGGGAGATGCCAAATTCCCTGCACTTCTCAAAAATTTGCCTGAGGTGCTCCATGTGTTGTCCCACCTCCTTGGAGAAAACCGTTATATCATCAAGGTACACCAACATGTTCTTATTTATCAAACCACTAAAAGCCATGTCCATGGCTCGCCGAAAGGTAGCACCAGCATTGGATAGCCCAAAAGGCATCTTCTAGTAGGCAAACGTTCCCCATTTAGTGGTGAAGGCTATTTTGTATTGGTCGCAGCCTCGTACCAGAATCTGATTATATCCCAAATAACCATCTAGGAGGGAGAAATGTTTGAAACCAGTTACCTTTTGGAGGATCTGCTCCATGTTCGAAAGGGGATAATGATTCTTTAAAGAGACTTTATTAAGGTCCCTGAAGTCGACACACAACCTGATCTCCCCATTTTTCTTTCTAACTGGAACCAAATTTGCCAACCATGAGGAATGTTTGATCGGACATATAATGCCAGACTCAATCAACTTGACCAATTCTTTCTGCATAAGGAGTTCGATCATCAGATTAACAGGTCTCTATTTTTGTGTGACTAGTTTTGCACCTTCCTCTAATTCAATGGTGTGCTAGGTGAGTCTTGTATCGAAGCCTTTCAAGTCGCTATAATTCCAGGCAAAGACGTCAGCAAAATCCTGACATAGCAGAATGAAAGCTTGCCTTTCTTGAAACGTGCAGACCTTACCAAGTGCCAACAACTTGTCCTTGAAGATTTCAACTTTTTCATAATTCTCCTCTTTGGTAGTGATGCATACTTTGTCATTTCTTAGTTGGTCATCTCTGTTGAAAATACTTTCAAGTGTGACCAGACCCTTAGGGATTTTATTGTTCTTCAATTGAATAATCTGATTTCCGTATTGTTGCTACAATTTCGCTTGATTATGGACTGTGAACTCAGCTTCTTCCTATAGGAAGAGAGCTATTTGCTGGTCACTTTCGAAGACCTGCCGATTTGTAATATTGTCTGGAACTGAAGGCCGAATCACCACTCTTAAATGGTGCAAACCACAATCCCTGTTTATCTCTTTTGAAACATCAAATTGGGTGCCAACACCTGCCAGCCTGTCAGCCTGCTTATTCTATTCCCTAGGAATCGAGGTGATGTTAAGAGCAAGGACATCCTCCATCAAGTCCCAAACTCTATGCTTGTAAGACTTCAGCAAGGAGTTCTTGGTCAGGTTCAGGCCTCTTATTTGGTTCACAATTAGTTCACTGTCCCCTAGAATTTACAACTTCTTGATCCCTCTCTTTCTTGCCCACTCAAGTCCATGAATCAAAGATTCATATTCTGCAACATTACATGTGCAAGAGAACTGGAAATGAAAAGCTGAAAAGTACCTTTCTTTAGAAGGGGAAACTAACATTGCTCCACCACCAGTGCCTAGTTTACTTCTAGAATCGTCGAAGTACAACTGCCATAGGCCAAGGTCTTCTTTGTTCTCCTTCATTATATTGGGCATGACGGTGCCTTCTTCATGCAAGCAATAGACGCCAAGGTCTGCCTCTTCAATAAACTTATAAGGATCATGCTCGAAGTTATCACTTCCCCACTCATTCAAGAGTAGATCTGTGACTCCTTCAAGAGCAGAAGATGAAGATCAGTTTGTCTGAGACTCTTCTGGATCGATGATAGTGTAACTGGCATTCGCTGCCTTGGGTGAATAGGGCTCTAGGTGGTCCTTGTAGAGTGGCTCGGATTCAATTTTCACCTTGGTCCCATACTTGGTTTTGAAAACCAGATATGACCAATTCGTTGCTAGATAGCTACCTATCTTGGACGTAAAGTCCCTAGACGAACATATTGCAAAATATGGAGGAACGTTCTCTACCACTATATCATGGGGAATTGAGAATGTCTGGTAGGAATGCAGTGTTAAACTTAATCCTTTTAGGATTTTAACTGTCTTTGCAGGCATCCCATCTAGTTGCAAGACTCCTTTGTTCATTGCTTCATACTTTAATCCCATCGTATCAGCAATGCACTTGGGCATTACTGAAGTGCTGGCCCCACTGTCGACTAATCAATTGTGTACTAAGAAATCCCCTATGATCAAAGATACATAAAAGGGGGGAGTCCCTTCTTCTTTCTTTACCTGATCTGAAGTAGAAGGCTGCCCATTCGTCATTAAGACGTTATTAGTGTCTGCCGAGATGGCTTGTCGATCTAGTTCATGCAACCCTTTCTTCAATACCTCCTTTTGTCCTGGAAGAGACAACGAATCTCATAGAGAAATGCTCACATGCAATTTCTTCATTTGATCAACTATATTCACTTGGGGGCTGATTCCCTTCGTGTTTTCCCTTGGGCTGATCCCAGCTGGAGCTGTAGACTGGGGAGCTGGAGGTGCAAACGGTTGACCAGAAATTGGGGCCCTTTGAAAAGGGTGTGGTGGAGGATTCATTTTTGCCTGAGGGGAAGCTTGCGCTTCTCCAATTTCTCTTCTTTTAAATCTTGTATTGGCTGCAATGCAATCACCTTGATTGTCTGCAGTGCCCCCGTGATTAATTGCACAAAGCTTGCCCTCTTCGTTATTTATCAGGGTAGAATCTGGCTGAGTTTGATTATTACTCGTGATGGGCTGAGCTGGAAACTCAAAAAACTAGGAATGATCAGTAGCCTAATTTTCTAAATTCTGGAAAAAATTCATCATATCATTCATATGGACAGCTTGCTCTTGACCATGTCTTATGGTCGAACAACTAGGCTGTTCCTGTACAAAGTTATTCTGGGTCTGAGTGAGCTGACGTTGTCCTTGACTATAGCCTTGAAAAGGGTTTCTAGGTGCTTGACCATACTGTTGATAATCCGGATTCGGCTTGTTATTTTGAGCTTGTTGTCTTTTAAGAGCTACAAGTTTGTTTGACATGTTTTGTAACAAGATTTTAACCTCATGTAGTTCATTTGTCAAAACAACAGCTGGCTTCTCAATGGTGGGCAGCGGAGCAATTGTGGGAATAACGGTCTGTATAGGGGGCAGCATCTCTGGGAAAAGTGGCATGTGGGGCCTAGGGGCAATCTTTTTGGCTTGAACCAAGCAATTTTTAGTTGCTATGGCAATGTCATAAGCAGCTGGCAGTATATGTCCTCTCATAGATTGGATCATCACAGCGATATCGTTGTTCAATGCTTTTAAATAGTACAAGAAAGCGTAGCTTGGAGTCGGTCTTACCAGGATGGGAATCCTATCCCAAGTCTTTTGAAAATGCGTGTTGAAGTCTTGCATATACTCGTGTGGAGCTCTCTTTATAGTCGTTAGCTGCTCAGCAAGAGAGAGGCCATCGCTTTTTTCCCGAAAATGATCAGTTAGATGGGTGCCCAATTCGTTCCAGGAATGTATGGAATTCACAGGCAAGGTGCTGTACTAATCAAGAGCCTTCCCTTTTAGAGACAAAGCTAGCAGTCTGATGGCAATATTTTCTTCTGTTATATTATGCATATTGCAAAGGTTGGCAATATTCTTGATATGCTCAACAGCTGTAATAGGTCCCACTCCATCAAAAGAAGGTACATTTTTTAGAGCTGTTCCTGGAATTGGATCGTAGAGTGGGAGGTTTAAGGGGCTCTCACCGCGGAAGGCTACAAAAGGCAGTGCCATGGTTAGAACGGGCTGTAACTGTTGTTGAGCTGGGTTGGTGTTCCTAGCAACAAGTCTAGGAGGATTTACTAATGGATAAGGGCGAGTTCTTCCAAACCTGAGCCTTTTAGCAAAGTTTAAAGGTAGCTCAATGAAAACAAAAGGGACCCCCCTTGAAGCTGACCTTGTGGTGACTTTTGGCATAGAAGTTTAAGTGACTGGTCTTAAAATAAAGAACTGAGCTCTTACCAGTGGAGTCACCAGATGCTAGAAATCTTTGAAATGACTTTAGCAGGACCAACATCAATCCCGTAAAACTACTGCGTTGGAAGCTGATAAAATTACAGTCCCACCGGGCGTGCCAAAACTGTTGCTGACTGGAGATGAGCACCTGGTTGGCAGGAAAATAGGTTCCTACCATCTCCCTGCAACATGGAAACTCCTCTCTCACCTATGGGATTATGAAGCAGGAGATGAGAGTCTCTAGGTATGGGCTAGTTCCCTCTGATGTATCTTGTTTGTTCCAGGCAGTGCAAAATATAGATATATAGATATACTGGGGGGGATGAAAAGGGAGAAGAAAATGCAGGAAAACAAACAGCCTACTCTAAAGAGGTGATACACCAAAAATGAAATGACCTTCCCACCTCCACACTCAGGATCAAACAAAAACATACATACACTCAGATTTGGCAGAAAAGACCAAGTCACTGGGATGACAGGGAGGTTCTTATGGAAAGCACAGGAACAAGGACTCACCGAGATGCTATGGAATATATACTGTAGGTGACCTTTCCTGTTCTATACCTCCAAAACGAAACTCTACTCCTGGCAGCAGCAGACAATGGCACTTTGTAGATCACAGGTTTGCTGGTGTTGAACTTGTGAGAGCATCAAGAGACAATGATTGGACACAGACCAACATTCAAGGCATACTCTGCACAATCTATCTAAATAGAGGTAAAAACTGTCTTTTATTGATTCAGGTGGAAAATTTGTAGAGCTGTGCTCTTTACAAAATTGGAGAAGATCTTTAAAATGACCAAGTCTGTGTATTTATATGGAAAGAGCCAAGAGGAGTCTCATTGGGAAGAGTGAAAAAAACACTGTAGCTGACGTCATAAAACTATTGGGACCATGCTTGATGTCTCATTTTGCATGCTGGTTAGCTCCTTTGCCCGTTGGGTGGGCCTTTTTCTATGTTCTGCGAGCCTTTTTTGCCGCATGATGTTGTGAGTGGCAAATTTACTGCCCAATATCGTGGATTGCATGCGGTAATTTTGTCGATGTCGGTCGATTTGGCTGTTGAGCACGGCAATTTTGTCGACGTCAACCAAGTAAGCTGTCGAGCGCGGCAATTTTGTCGACGTCGGTCGAGTTCGTGGCCTTTTCCTCCGCTTGTGTTATGAGCAGCAATTTTGCCACTGACTGCATCTGTTTGCGGTCTCTTTTTACCTGCCGATGTTGTGGGCAGCAATTTTGCCACCGACTACATTATTCTTGTAAACGTCTGCCCTCCTTTTGCCTTAGTGTTAAATGCCCTGGCTTTTTCCTCTCCTCTTTTGTGAACGTTTGAAGACTCTACCTTATGCTACCGTGAACGCCAACGAATGAGGCCGATGAGCCAATGCTTTGAAATGGAGTTATTGAACCTTGAAGGTGGACCTTGCAACCTGAAATTAACTGGCCATGCAAAGCGAGTGCAGAAGGTGACCGAGATTTCGCCTGTGGGCAAAATTGGTCAACAAAGAGGTAACTATCCCAAAGGTAGATGAGAGGGTATTAAAAGTGTTACAAGAATCTATAGGATGACATAGAAAGCATGATGAGTAATCCCTAACCATGGATTTGCACCCTTTGTTGGCATAGGTATGCAGAAAAGAAATGGGATAAACATTGATAATAGAACCTAGTCCAAATAGACCCAATTCCCCTACCATAATGCATGCTCATACATTTGAGTTTGACAAAAAAATTGTTAAAATTAGGATACTGACAATGCAGACTCTTAATTTGAATTTGAAATTGAAACCATAGAGGAGTCTCTAGAAGTGTAAGATCATGTTAACAATCTACCATTGGTTTCTACTTTTCTATTGCGAGAGAGACCTATGGCTCACCTTGGAGTACCTAATGGACCATATCTAACTAGTGGGTAGACTACAAGACCAACAATAACTAATCAACCTCCCCTAGTACCCATCATCTTTGGTGCACCTATTACTATAGGAGGTACAAGAGGTAGTACATATTGTGGTTTTATTAGAGCTATAGGATTAGGTAGTAGTGTAGGAGGCACTAGTAGACCACCACCCTAGGGTTCAGGAGGAACTAGAGAAGTGCCACAACAAGGTCCACTCAACCACCCAATGCATCTACAGTCTACTACAAGATGACACTTCACTTGACTGAATATCAAGGTTTTGAAAGTGCAATAGAACATGTTCATATGTATGAACTCATTTAGCGAGATCGAGGTATCGCATCTTCATAACAAAATTCAATTCAGTTTGCCACTACTTTATTAGATAGTGTGCATAAATGGTAATATAAGTTTGATTCTCAATAAGTAATTACGAATTATAAATTGCTAAACATTGTTTTTCTCCAAGAATTTGTTATCCTTGAATTTGAGTAACAAAGTATTATTGTCCTAAAAGATATTAAACAAGAGCTCACTGAGAGTGTGTGCATATATGATGCACATTCAAAATGCTTCTTTTGAAGCTATCCTTTGAGATTAACCCAACACAACATGCTCAATAGTTTGTGAGAGGTTTATTACTTCCATTCTGATGAGCCTTATCTCACAAGATGTTCGTTGAACCACATGAGGCACTAGAATTTGTCCTCCATGCCAAAACCATGGGAAGTATAGATATGGGAATTATCCCATTTATGGAGGCTTAGATCATAAATATGGTTTCTCAGTTGAAGAAACTTGTGACCAATAATGCTCATGACACCTGGAATGGCTTGTGGTGCATTGATTGAGAAGTGGAAGGCCATAACAGGAATAACTTTCCATTGAAAAATGTTTGTGTCATATTGAAATAGTCATATGAGATTTGTAACAAAGATCATGATGTTAAGAGTTGTCCTTTTCTTTAGCGCACTACCCAATTTAAAGTGTCACTATATTGTAAAATATGTGATGCATATATGCATGATACCAATGACTATTGAGTCATAAATGAAATTCAAGAAGCACACACATGAGGTACACACCAAACTTACATAGATAACAACCAAGAGGTTAGTAGAGGTAGATATTTTATAGGTTGAGGGCATGTAAATGGATGTGGAGGTGGTTATTTTCCACCTAGGACATGTTACAAGTGAGATTCTATGGACCACTTCCAACATGATTGCACGGTCTATCCAAGTTGTGCCTTTTATAAAAATGAACATTACCTAGAAGAATATCCTATTTTGTATGCTACCATTGTTAAAGAACAAAATGAGAAGGATGCTGGGATGATTCATGTTACCAAAACTCCTAATACTTAGTGGATACTACACCCTACCACTCCACCATCTAGACCCAAGGTCAATATCACTAAACAGAGTGGCTCTCATTCCCATCTAGTCTTAAATCTACCTATTGAAAAGGTGTAATGTGAAGAGCCTCATGCACAACATTATCCTGATGCTTAATGATTGAAAGAAGTGTTGCATGAGACAATAGCCTTAGTTTAGGAATTACAAGGCAAAATTGAGTTTTTAAAGGATAAAGATGCTGAAATGCAAGCCAAGATGCAATGAGATATGGTACACATAAATTTAGGACATGATGAGTTTTGGGAGTTGTGCAAACTCTTCCTTATTGAGGACATCATTCCCCTCCTTAAGAGTTGGCTACACTAGTAAACAGAAAAACCTTTGAAGGACCATTATTTGAACCATGCATGATGATGAAAGAACCATATTCAATCAAACTCAGAGTGTGACAAAGAGGTCCTTGTCAATGCATCTATTGATAGATGGATGATATGTGACATCTTGGTAGACACTGGTGCAAAATTTAATGTTCTAAACAATGACACCTAGAAAATATATGAGGAGGTCCACTTTATAACCCTCTCCACATGTCTTGTTCATGGCCAATAAGACTCGTGCACTGCCCATATGTGTTCTTAAGGATGTCACTATCAACATATTTGGAATCACATTTAAGGTTGATTTCAAGGTAATCGAGCTTGTTGAAATTGATGAATTCCCTACTCTTTTGGGTTGACCTTGGTGTATGCAATCAAAAATACATCATGTCTATAAATCAATCCTAACTCGAAGAAGATAGACCATACTTACAATTCTGATTGGGGATACATTAGATAATCAAGAACATGACCAATATGTGGATCTGCTAGACCCAATTTGGGGATCTATTATCATAATAAACAATACTAGGGAGAGTTTTAAAGCCTCTAGTCAAGCACAATCACGCAATAACCCTAACTAAGCCCTATTTTTTCATATTCACTAAATTAATAACAAATAAAGTAAAGTCTAATCTAGTGCTCACCAAAGCTCATGGTATAAAGTGGGGGTAAAAAGCAATAAAAGTAAACATGCATAAGAGACATATACTCACACAAATGTATATTGAATCTTAATGCATAGAAGAGAAGTACAAATACATACCTATCTACTCTTGCAAAGGAGGAACAAAGTTAGGAATACTTACCTTTGAAGGTGAACCCATCGAGCCTCAATCTTTCCCTTGGCCAAGGTGCTTCGCAAGATGTTGTTGTGGTATGTAAGGATGACAAGGATAAATCATCTCTAGGCTATACAACATATCAATGCATACAAAAGACTTCTCCATAAGATAATATCCATATATCCAAATAAAGTATGAGACCCTAAGTTTGTTCCTCACGTAGAATGGTGGGTAAGCAGATGCACAAAATCTCTTAGTTCTTATCTTCTCTAACTAATGGCAAAATGATCTTGTATTTATAAGAATATTTAACCCTAAGCCCTTCTAAAAGTTTCGATCGATAGGGTTGACCCAGTCGACCTAGTACAATTATGGACAAAAATTCACTAGGTCACGCGGTAGGTCAGCCAAGAGCCAACCTAGACCCTAAATGAATTTTACTCAAAATAGTACAGGGTCGACATAGTTGACCTAATATAGTAAACAATAAAAAGGGGTTTAAGGCTAGGAAAAGGGTAACAAAAGATTGAAAATGACTAAGTGTGCAATAGAGAAGAACAAGCTTAGAGATATGGTTTTCAAGAGACAAGTGTGTAGATAACAAGTAGAAAAAGGGACAACAATCTTGTGAACCACCAATGGTCTACCCACCCCTTTCTCGGTGCACCCCTTAAGGTAGTCACTAAGAGATATTGAGACTTGATGAATTCCTGCAAGATAAAGAGCATCAGTAATTGATAAAAGTTTGAAAATATTGTGTGTGTGTACACACACACACACAATATTTTCAAACTTTTATCAATTACTTATGCATATATATATATATATATATATATATATATATATATATATATGCCCCATTTGAAACTCATCACGTGTCATGTAAGTGCAACATGGGATGGTGCTTCGAGAATAGAACATGATGACACATAACACTTATTCTAAGTAAAATGCAGTAAGGATCAAATAAGATAAATGAAAGGACAAAATTGAAAAACACATCTTTACTTACCTTAGTGCTTTAGATAAAGAAGGAGATGGCAAGAGAAGTGAAGGCATCCATTGTAAAGAATATTAGGTGAACTTGTAGAGATTAGTATAAAAAAGAGCGAAAAATTGCAATTTTTGGAATATAGGCATATAGTAGTGGAAATGATTCTCTAAGATGTCACGATTCCATAAATTTTTACGATTCAAAAAATAAGTGAGTAAAAATAAAGATATGATCTAAATAAGGAATCTGATGGTAAGTATCTGAAAGGTAAAGAATTGTGTTTAGTAACTTTAAATAGGGTGAAAAGAAAGTCATTTGCTTATTATTTGACTTGTTTGGAGCGAAAGATAGAGCTATGAGAGATCAAACAAAATCTAAAAGAGCTAAGATGGTAAGGAGATGACAGCTGAGACGGGGAGACGATGATAGGCAACACCTAGATAGGTAACAAATGGTTTAAATTTTTCTTAAGTTTGTTGAGATAGATTATAGATAGATAGATTTTGAGATATATATGTGATCTAATAACTATTTGGTTTGAATTTTGTAGATCATGCAGAAGAGACCATATGGTAATCCCTAGTGAGGGGAGTACTCCATGATATCTTTGATGAGTGCTGATGCTGTATGACCCTGATACATTGGATGACACTGTGATACTATCTACCCTAGCTCAGGCAAGCTGGTTCAGACTAGTATGAGAGGCTACTAGGTGAGTATGAGTGCATAAGGATGAGTGACAACCACTAGCAGGGGTGGGAATAGGAGAGGCATAGGCATGGCAGGCCTTGGCTTAGGAGAGAGCCACATATATGGCCCAAGTGGCCAACCTATAAGGGCAAGCAACATGTTTGAGATCTTGGACAACCTCTTTACAACATACTATTCAGAGGGGATTATTCGAGGCATCTAAGGGAAACATGGCTAGGCCACAAGATAGATAGGATATAGCCCAACCTTAGAGCTAAAACAAAGTATATATATATATATATATATATATATAGTTAGATGTTGATCTTATGTGTTTGTATTATGGTTGTGGTTGTGGATGCATGGATATATTCACGTTGGGAAGTATGAAAATAAGGCAATAAAATGGAAAACACAGAAAGAGCAAATGGTATAAAAATAAATCAATAAAATAAATCAATCAATCATCCTAAATCATGTTGAGAAGTATAAAAGAAAAACAAAATTAGCAAAAATTGGTCTTAAATTAATCACACTAATTCAAGTTGGAAAGTATGAAAAACTCAAGAAATGATTGGATTCTTACATGCAATCAAAAAATGAGAAGATAAGGGGGAAAGATTAATAAAGTTATCATAAAACACACTAAATTGAAATGGGAAGCATGCCAATGACATATAATTTCATGATCAATTACATCTTATCTTATGTTTGACACATGTAATTTTTTTGTAACTCAGATTATTGGAAAATTTTGTGAGGAAGGCTAGGTCCTATCTGTGGTCTTACATTACAACTCACAAAGGGATCACACATGAGGTGGAATTTAATGTAAAAATATGGTAAAAAGAGATGTTGGTAACAATAGTGTCAAATAATGGTAATTTTTAAAGTCCAGGTCTTTTCCATGCTCTTACAATGTAACTCACGAATGGAATCCTATAAGGGCAAGCTTTGAGATTTTTGACAACCTCTTTACAACATACTATTCAGAGGGGATTATTTGAGGCATCTAAGGGAAGCATGGCCAGGCCACCAGATAGATAGGATAGAGCCCAACCTTATAGCTAAAACAATATCTATACATATATCTATACATATATATATACATATATATATATATATATACATATATATATATATATACATATATATATATATATATATATATATATATATATATATATATATATATATATATATATATATATACATATATATATATATATATATATATATATATATATATATATATATATATATAGTTAGATGTTGATCTTATGTGTTTGTATTATGGTTGTGGTTGTGGATGCATGGATATATTTATTTATAACACATGTATTTAGCTTTTTGTTGTATATGCTATAAAAAATATATGTGTTGTGGTTTCTTTTCTATCATTATGTAGGACACATGCATGGTTAAAAAGAAACATGCAAAAATACTTGGCTAAGTATAATCAATCAAAAAATAAATGTACTACACACTATTTCATGTTGAGAAATGTGTAATAACAAAAAAATGACTAAGTATAATAAACTAAAGGGTGGTAAAAAAGAGGGCAACAAAATTTATTTTTAAATCATGAAAAATATTGGCACCAAATTAAAACAAGTAAAATCACACTAAGTCACATTGGGAAGTATGAAAATAAGGCAATAAAATGGAAAACACAGAAAGAGCAAATGGTATAAAAATAAATCAATAAAATCAATCAATCAATCATACTAAATCATGTTGAGAAGTATAAAAGAAAAACAAAATTAGCAAAAATTGGTCTTAAATTAATCACACTAATTCAAGTTGGAAAGTATGAAAAACTCAAGAAATGATTGGATTCTTACATGCAATCGAAAAATGAGAAGATAAAAGTGAAAGATTAATAAAATAATCATAAAACATACTAAATTGAAATAGGAAGCATGCCAATGACATATAATTTCATGATCAATTACATCTTATCTTATGTTTAACACATGTAATTTTTTTGTAACTTGGATTATTGGAAAATTTTGTGAGGAAGGCTAGGTCCTATCTGTGGTCTTACATTACAACTCACAAAGGGATCACACATGAGGTGGAATTTAATGTAAAAATATGGTAAAAAGAGATGTTGGTAACAATAGTGTCAAATAATGGTAATTTTTTAAGAAGTCCAGGTCCTATCCATGCTCTTACAATGTAACTCACAAATGGAATCCCTAGGGGAGTGATCAATAAACAAAGCAATATTTCTCAAGGGGAAATATTAGGATTGTAGAGAGTGAAACAAGGAATGTAAAAATCATAACTTAGGCATCTTATGAGAAGACCTTAGGAGACGTGAGGCATACTAAGGACATGAGAAGACACTAAGTGACTAGTGATCATCAATGCATAGAGGAAAACCTATTCTCTATAGACACAAAGTTGTGTAGGCAAATAAGTATGCTACTAAGATCAACACATGAAGGTGGATTGGTACAATATCACTTCTTGATTTCACCCTATAATCAATAACCTATAAATCTATGGATTAGTATGGTTAATATTTGATTACTATTACCATGATTTGAGCATTTTGACATATACTAGTATGGGACAATGACATTGTTGATTAATATACATGATGTGTCAGTTATATTTTATTATTTTGTATATTGTGGATATGTATCTATTAGCTTTTTCATCATTGGTAGATATTTATGATGACTCAAACTAACTACCTACTTGTTGTGAGGTGAATACAAGATAGATGCGACCCTCAAAGCTTGATGAGGGAGAGCATCATCAGAGAGGATCGGCTAAATGAAATGATTGGAGGAAAATCAATGAAAATTGTTAGTGACCCTACACACATGCATATTAGATTTTAAATGTTTTATGCGTAAAATGGTACTGTGTATTGTTTGTGATTATGTTTATGCATGTGGATTAATTTTAGTATGAATTAGATTTCTTTATTATAATTGACTTGATTTTTTTGAATTTAAATCTGAAAAATAAATATTAGTGTTATATAGATATTATTATTGTGAAAAAATTATCTTACAAATAAAAAGTAATTAATGACTTATTTATCTTTTAGTTAAATAATTATTTAACATTATTTTGAAAATTTCATGGAAGTTGAGTTAATGCAATTTAAAGTTAATATTGAATTTACATGCAAGAAATTAGAATAAAAATTAAGAAAATAGATTTCATTATTATCAACTTGGCATGTTTTGATATTAGTTTGACAAACTAAAGTGAAAGGAAAAATAAACTGCACTTAATAAATTTAGTAAAAGAGAAAGATAACATGCAAGAGTGGGCACAATAATTAGACGGGAAGTGAGTTTATAAATAAAGATAAATTTTTGGAAGTTACACACAGGGAGACATGGAAGAAGTAGTAAAATTTGGAAGAGGTGAATGCGAGAAGAGTAAGGCAAAATATTCAAAAAATATTAAGGTAGTATCTATAATTATTTTTTGAGGTATATTTTTATAGCCTACGAGTTATGCTTTATAGTCTTTATGCAACATTTTGAGTTAGATATTTGCTTCTAAAATCAAGAAGTCAATGTCTTAAATAAAGAGGTTTATTTTTTATATATATTTGAGATAACATTTTATTTCATACAGGTATGGCCCCATGATAATAGCCTATGTATATGTTTTTGATCTGCTTATATAAGATCGTGTATTATTCCTTATAACCCACATCTTATTCTCATTAAGCTCTGTATCCCTTACTATATGGCATCACATCTTCAATAACCTGCATCTTATTTTCTTAAACCCTGAGTATTATCTTGAGGCTGCATTTTAGTGCAGACCAACGTCTCAAATATGAGCCAACATTTTAATATAAAAGACCTATGTATTAAGTTTATTAATTATGTATTATTTACCTTATACCTACCCAGTGATTTTAAATAGCCTATGTATAGCTTTGTTTAGACCAATGTCTAGCATTAATAGTCCTACGTCTCCATTTGAAGTTTGGGTTTAAATCAATGAGACACATGTTTCCCCTTTCATGGGTTGTGTGTTACTTCTTATTAACCCTGCATTGTAATTCTTAAGGTTAGTAATATTCTTATTAGCAACATTGAATATTTCCTTTAACCTACGTTTCTAATGCTGATTCAGGTTAAGTCTGCCCAACTAAAATAGATAGTGTACCATATCAATTATTTTAGCATGTTATATCACTTCTTGTTTCACAATGTTTCCACTCTTTGAGGCTACGTAGTATCTAGAAGACCTACATCTTATTAACTGATCTATTTTTATTATGACTGTGTTGTTTTCTTAGTATTAAGTTTATCCTTTGAAAACCAATGTATTATTATACTGGCTGTGCTTTATAGGTTTACATCGCATGTTATAGCCAAGCCATTTGTATTGAATTGCCAAATTCAAAGATAGGTAGCACTTAACTTAATAATTGTGAGTTTAAATTCTTTAAGCTTGCATTTTCTTTTGCTTAGCCTGTGTCGGATCTCAAGATCGATGTTTATTATTCTGGGCTGAATTTTAATTAAAGACTAAGTCACTTTACCAAATGCCTTTATATTATAAAAAGATCATTGGATGATAATGCTACGAGATAGCTAAGTCAATATAGTGAAGTCGGAGACATTATTTTAGAACATTGAGTTAATGTTGAATCTTTAATATCAACTACAATGAGAATTATATAATGAATGTTGATTATATTAAGTCGTTGAGCTTTAAGAAAAATTTTGTGTCTTAAATGAATAAAAATAAGGTTGAGCTTAAAATTATAATGCCAAAGTTACCATAGGGTAGCGGTGGGTAAAATTATTGTAGCGCTGGGTATATTAGGATAGTGTTGAACCATTGTTTAAATCACCAAGTCAATAGTTTGAAATATGAAGTCTTTAATGAGTCACTTTTTAATCAATGAATATTTAACATGTGTATATTATTGAAAATGCTGAGTTAACAATATATTGATCATTGAGCTAATAATATTTTAATGGCTAAAAATAGCAATTATGTGTATTCGATAAGTTTTTTCCGTGATAGTAAATACATGAAGAAAACCATGTTTCCTCCTTAATGCCAGATCGAATATCGGGTGGAACTTTATCTTTGCCTCAGATTTTTGTATCATGGATTGAAAGGAATTGCAATGCCAACTAGAGTTGCATTTTAAATTATGAGTGTGATTATCATGGGATTCTTTTATATTATAATATAGCCAAGTCATTTAAATAATAAAGATTATGATCTTAGGACATAAGAATAAGATTGTATTGAGACGATTGATTCTCAAACCTTATTTAGACGCTTTAATCTATATCAAATTAATTGATGATTTTTAGTCAATCAGTGTTTTGATGTGACTATTTATCTTGATAAGCCATTTTCATATGAGGATTGTGTTAGAATTTTATAGTTTTAAGAATATCGCTATGTTTTGGGTAAACAAAAACAAATATGGATATTCTTTTGTAATGTTATTATTTTGTTTGCATAATACTATATCCTTGGGGTGATATAAATATATGATCTAAATATATACTATAGCTTTGCATATAATGCTAGTAGAAACAAATAATATATATGTAGCACAATAGTGTTATGCCAACATGTTGACAGGGTCAAGTTTGTAGCTTCTTGTAGGATGAAAATTTATGTACAATATATATATTTTATGAGAATATTATTATGTGCAAGTGATTGGGCATTTCTAGAATAAAATAGTGCATCGTGATGTGTAGCATGAGATTAAGTTTTCATATAATTATTATTATGTAGTATGATCTAGGGTATACTCGGGTGGTATAATCCTATACTAGGTTGTTTAATAATTTTAGTGTAAGATTGATTGATTGATTGATCATGTTTGAGTAGGGTGCTCATGCACAATGAGATATAATAGTATGGGATATCATATAATACTTCAACTTAAATGTATATGCTTAGATGGTACATACTGTAGTTAAATATTTAGACTCTCACCTACATGAACTAATTAAAAGTATGTGTTGGATAGTACTTGATCAATATGTTTTGTAATAGTTAGTAGGATATCATGTATGCACAATGAGATATAATAGTATGGGATATCATATAATACTTCAACTTAAATGTATATGCTTAGATGGTACATACTGTAGTTAAATATTTAGATTCTCACCTACATGAACTAATTAAAAGTATGTGTTGGATAGTACTTGATCAATATGTTTTGTAATAGTTAGTAGGATATCATGTATGCGTACCTTGAAAGAGTGTAAGTAAATGTTGGGTTTGAATTTTATGTATTTATATGATTTGCTTAGGTATATGTATTTGTTGATTAAAAATGTATGCTTCCACATATTTATGACTACTTATATGATTGATTATGAGAAAACTAGTAGTTGTGCCATAGACCACAAGACTTTGATAATGTGGGTTTTCATGGGATGTAGTTATTTGGATCTTATTGTGGTAGTTTGAAATCTGCAATTTATTATGAATGTGAAGCATACTTGGGTGGTATGAACTGTAGACATTATTTCTTGTATGAGTTAAATAATAATGTATGATTCATTTTTACATTGATAGAATAAAAGTATACTTTGCTTACTCTTATGTATAGAATGTGATGTGATATTTTTACTAGAAAGATGAAATCTATATGAGTCGTTGAGTTATATTCTATGTTATATATATTATAGTTCACTTTGATGATGTTAATAGATAGTGAGATGGATTCCACTAGCCTATGTAGCACCACAAATGTTGGATAATTTGATCAAGTAATGTGTTATGAAATTGACTAAACTAAATGATCGTATGTTATTTAAAATTTTTGGCCAAAGTAATGTTAGGTATACATTGTCATTTCATATGTTTGATTTGTACATTGTGAGATATCATGTTAAAATAAATTTCTTTATGATACACTGTATGTTTTTAGAAATCTTGCAAGCACATGAGGTACTAACACGTCTCACTGAATTTTTTCATCATTCTATCTACCTATCCATGAAAGGAGGGTCATTTACTAATAATCATTAGTATGTGGTTAGTGTGGTAAAACATTCAGATGATGATCTCCCTCTCCTCTACAGTACTTTCTAGAGACAACAATTGAGATTATCAACGATACACGAGTTGGTTTGACTCAAACTTCGAAGAGCTTGGTATCTGTTATTGTATTAGGTTGTATGCTTGAAGGAATTGAATTGTATTATGTATTTATATATTTGAATACCAATTTCTATATTATGAGACTAGTCGTAGCTGTGTCTTATTGTATTTACTTTTTGTGGAGTTGTATAAGATTATTATTGTATCCGATAAATTAAATTAGAAGTACTTTTATTCTTAGTTATGGTTTTGATATATATATTGTATTGTTTTATTCTATGGAATGAATGTTAAGTAATTTGTTTAAAAAAAATTAATACATTTTATAAGTACAACTTGAGGGGTTGTAACATGTGGTATTAGAGTCATGGCTCGAACTCTAGGACCTAATGAGTCCATTAGCATTTTTGTACCTTTTTGTTTAACAAAAAAAAGAAATGTGTAAGTATATATGGTACATTGAGTGTGTACTTTAGAGCATTTGTACCCCCTTTAGAGTCTTTAAAGGGTTAGTTTATTGAGTGTCTCGTTGGTGATATTTTTATAAGATGTATGGGTAAGAGAGTGCATAGCTTAGTTCTTGAGTTGTGAACAAGAGTTTCCTACCATATCTTTGATATTAGATTATACACTTCGAGTGTAATTATGTCTTTCTTCAATCACCTTCACCTTTTTTGTTTTATGTTGTGAGTTTTTAAAAGCATGAAATGCTTCTCACTTAAGTAATTATGCTTTATTTTTGTGTCCCATTTATAGAAATTCTAGGAATGGGAATCCTATAAGACCATTCTAGAGTGGCACCACCTAGTGTGATGAGATTTTTTTTTAGTTAAATGTAGATGTTTTGGTTAAGAATTCCTTTTTGTTAAGAGTTTGTTATGTAGATTAGCATCCTTATATTTGTATAGACTTGAGAAGAAGAGTCATCTCTCTTTAGCTTAGAGGTGAGTTGTTATGTTCTCGCTCTCCTCTTACATCTTTTTAAGCTATCAAGAAGATTCATATGTTCAGGATATTGATTTAAAGTCTCCTTAGGTGGAAACTTGTTTCTAAATTGTTCTTTTATTCCCTTGAGTTCATGGGATAGTGTTTACTACTTATCGTTGATAAAAGTTATAGGATTGAACGGATTAATGCATCGTTGTGGTTCGTATTTTCTTTCCAGTTGTGGAAGTAGGTGATGATACTACACTTACATGTTTTGTAAGTAAATAGTGATTGGAAACGTGGGTTGTGATGTTTCCTTCTACCTTATGAGGGTATATAGGAAGTTTTATATACGAGATTTTATTTCTATACTTTCTATTTGTGACTTTTTAGAGTCACTATTTTATCTAACTTATGAACTTGATCACGAGGAGTGGCTAACATTGAATTTATATTAATTATAGATGATTATAACTATTATGTTATTAGATACCTTTTTTTAGATTGATATTATTCTCTTTTGAAGCATGTTTTTTTGAAGAGTTTTATGTGTACCTTTCTTTGGGAGCAAGCAAGGTATAAGATGTGTAGGACATCTTCTTAGTCTAAAGGGCTGAGATAAACTTTTTAACTTTTTATGTGCTAGTCGTGCAAGTAAGAAGACATTATCTCATTTATAATGTTATAGGAATGGTATTATCCCTAACCATTGTATATTATGTTAATTATGGTATTATTTATTTTAATTATAAATATAATACTAAAGGTTAAGTTGCAGGATATGATACTAGTTATGGTCGATTAGTAACAACTTAATACAATCTCAGGATGATTGTATGATTTTTTTTCTATGTATGTTATTATATCTAAAATTATTTAACATATAGTATTATTTTTTATGATTTGTTAGTATTGATTTATGTTTCATAGAACCGTGTAAATTTGTTGAAGATCGTTTGGTCTTGGATACTTGAGGGATGATTGGTGAATTTGAAATGTGAGTTATAAGTGATAGGATGGTATCCTACTTAGCCTCACATTGACTTGGTTGTTATTGAGTTAGAACTAATAGACATACTTATTGAATTTGGGATTTGTCAGGTAGAACATGTCAAATTTAGTCGTATGATCATTTATTTTGTTTTTTGTGATGATATCATGTGTTGTTGAGTTAGTAGTGAAACTTTTACCGAGTTAGTATTAGACTTTTCTTACAGTTTTGGACTTTGGGGTGGTCATAATAAAACTAATCAACGTAAAGTGATTTTTTACAAAACTTGTTTGCAGAATAAGAAATGTCACCGAGTAGGGCCTTGGGGACCAATACTCTAAGAAAAGTGTCAACTGAGAAAACTATAATGAGTTCTTTAGGTAAATTTTACACTAGTTAGCATGTTTTGATAATTGATACTATGTTTTTATGTTGTTAAACTCTATTTGTTAATCAAAACTTTTATTTAAATAAGAGTCATCGGGGTGATGACCAGTTTTGGAGAGAGGATGTCACATCTTGATTTCATCCTATAAATAATTTATAAATTCATGGATTAGTATGGTTAATATCTGATTATTATTGCCTTGATTAGAACATTTTATCATATACTGATATGGGATAGTGATATTGTTGATTAGTATACATGATGTGTCAGTGATATTTTATTATTTTGTATATTGTGGATATGTATCTATTATTTTTTGTATTATTAGTAGATATTTATGATGACTCAAACTAACTACCTACTTGTTGTGAGGTGGATGTAGGGTAGATCCTACCTTTAGATATTGATGAGGGAAAATATCATCGAAGAGGATCAGCTAGATGGAACAATTAGAAGAAAATTAGTAGAAATTGCTAGTGACCCTACATATATGCACATTAGATTTTAAATATTTTATGCGTAAAATAATAGTGCACATTGTTTGTGATTATGTTTATGTGTGTGGATTAATTTTTTTAAATAAAAAGGGTAAAAATATATTAATAAAAGAACAAGAGCATTACAAGAAGAACGGGGGACCAAAATCCCCAAAGTAAAACAACAAGTGTAGAAAAACTAGGGACGAACCCACCTATATGTTGATATGAGCCTTCCTATCTTCCTCCAAAATACATTCCAAATTAAAGCAAAGCTCTAGGGAGAGAGACTCCCAATCCTCAGAATTACCACCATCTAAATGCTCAGATGCCCATTTTGCCAAACAATTCACTGCTCTATTCCATTCATGGGGAATATGAACAAACCTAATTGTATCCATGAGTGAGCTAATCCTTAAAATATGCTACACAATCCCAGCCAATTGCCAATTGACATCCAGTACTTTCCTCTTAACAAGCAAGTTGATCACAACTTGAGAATCCAATTTGCAAATGATCCTACGCCAACCCAACGCTTGAGCCTTCTCAAGAGCATAGAGAATAGCCTGGCCTTCCATCATGTTGTTGGTTTGCATCCCCTCATGGACTGTAAAGATAAAAATCACTGTACCTTTAGAGTCTCTGCCTATCCCACTAGTACCCGAGATTGCCCCTAGAAGAGCCATCCATATTGATCTTGAGAAACCCATTGGGAGGGTACTACCACTGACCGTCTCTATGAATCTTCTCTTTGCCCTATCAACCTCTTCTAACACAAGCCAAATTACCTGCAAATCAATGGAATCTTAGGTGCACCACCACCTCAGCATCTTATTTAGATAAAGGGAGACAAACCTCACTCTTGGCCTACACATTCTCTTGAATCATCCCTATGACTTTTTGCCATAATTGTTGCACCATAATCCTCTCATTCTAGAATATCTACCTATTTCTCTCCAACCAGAGCTGCCACAACAAAAAGATGCCCCCCTAACCAAACATTCTATAGAAAAGTCATCCTTGAGGGGGGTTCTCCCACGTCACTCCAAAAATTGACCAAGGATAAAACATGGAGACAGGGGCATTGCCATACGCCCCACCAATAATGTCAGAGTTGCAAAGCAAAGGAGCAACAAAAAAATAGGTGAGCAGAATCCTCCTCAATCACTCTGCAAATAACACAAACAGACTGGCCTTGGAAGCCTCTTTTTCAAAGATTGTTCTAGGTCAAGCACCTATTCCAAGCCAACAACCAAACAAAGCAGTTGCATTTCAGCCATGAGAATTAATTCTAGACCTCCACCATTGCACTTCTCTCCTGTCCAATCTCTGAGATAATAAAGCCTAATATCCAGAAGCAACTGTGTAATTTCCTGTAGGATTGAGAGACCAAACAAGCTCATCTTCCTCCTGGAGGGAGCTACATCAGCATCTGGAAAGGAGGTTCAGTAGCTCATCATGCTCCTCTTGCATTCCAACAACTGACCAAACCTCAGGCACTTTCCATTTTGCCACCTCCAGTTATCTATAAGAAATGTATGATTTAAAGTCACTCACCCGAGACCAACCAGCATCAAGGAATCTTTGGCAAAGGTTTGATAGATTAAGAAACTGAGAAATAATGGGAGGGTTACTGTCCCAAGAATTAGTCTAAAAGAGAGCTTTGGATCCCTGCTTACAAATCCAGAATAAGCCTTCTTTAATAAGATCAGCCCCTTTTTTGAGAGTCCTCCATATCACTAAGCCTTTCCCAATAAGTGGATATCAAGGAATATCACTCTGAGTGGCCCTCGAATAGTACTTCTGAGAGAGAATTCTGGCATAGGCCTTGTCTTGTTCATTACACCAACGCCAATAAAGCTTAGCTGCCAAAGCAACTCCATTTAAGTCCGTCTACCTTAAGTTAAGCCTCCCATGTTGTTTGGGGCTACAGACCATTTCCCATCAAACTAAGCTCCATTTTGAGGTCATCAAAGTAGCAACCCATAAAAATTGCCTAGTAACCGAGTCAAATTCCTTAACAATTCCCATCGGGGCAACCTGAAGCATACATTTGTAAATGGGCAAAGCTTGCACCACAGATTGAATTAATTGAACACGGCCCACAAAAGAAAGCCACCTATGAGTCCAATGATTCACCTTCGCCCAAAATTTATCCAAAATATTCTGCCAAAATTCTTTGTGTATTCGGCCAACTGTAATAGGAATACCCAAATAAATCAAGGGGAGAGTCCCAATCTGGAAATGCATAGTCTGAGCAATTCACTGCTGTATGGGAGCTGATGTATTAAAGAAGAAGATGGATGACTTATCTTCATTGACCATTTGCCCTGAGTCCATTAGATAAACATCCAACACCCTACACAAATTAGCAGCTTCACTCATTGTGGCCATGCCCATTAGAACAGTGTCATTAGCAAATTGCAAGTGAGACTACGCCAACAGTTCACCCCCCATCGCCAGCCTTAAATATGCCCATCCTCTCTGTTCCTTCTGATCATCCTCCCCAAGCCTTCAACAACAAGAAGAAAGAGATACAGAGACAAGGGATCTCCTTGTTGCAGCCCTCTAGAGGCACCAAATAACTCCGTATGTTCCCCATTGATAAGCACCAAAAAGGAAACTGAGGAAATGTAGCTCATGACCCATTGGGTCCATTCATCCACAAAACCAAAAGCTTTGAGAACCTTCCACAGGAATGACCATCTGACCCTATCAAAAGCCTTGGCCATATCCAACTTAATAAACATTACCTTATCCTTAGAGCTGGCCATGGAGTGAATGGACTCAACCGCTATGACAATACCATCAAGAATTTGCCTATCTTCCACAAAACCACTTTGTTCTTCAGAAATCACATCACAGAGCCCAATTTTTAACCTTTTTGCAATGATTTTAGATATAATTTTATAAACAACATTACAAAGAGATATAGGGCAAAACTGACTTAGCCTATCAGCTCCTTCGCATTTCGGTATGAGGGTGAGATAAGTTGCATTTGAAGCCTTAAGCATTTGCTTATTCCGTTGAGATTCTTAAACAATAGCTAAAAGATCTAATTTGATAATATCCCAAAATTCTTGATAGAATTTAGTTGGAAAGCCATTAGGCCCAGTTGCTTTCCCCTTTTTCATCTAGGAAATAGTCGCCTCAAGCTCCCCAAGTGTGATATCCTTCATTAAATTCTCATTCATTTCATGCGTCACCAGGGGCATAATGCAGTAGAGAAATGTGCTTCTTTTGATAATTCTTCATTCCCATCTTCCCTAAAAAGAGTAGAGAAATACTACACCACCTCCTTTGACATTGTAAGAAAGGAATTAAGCCGCTCACCTCTTTCATTGACCAGGACCGAGATAGAGTTGTCGTGCCTCCTGGCTTTGGACGATTGAAAGAAAAAAGAAGTATTTCTGTCACCTTCTTGGAGCTATTCTATCTGAGCTTTCTGCTTCCAAAACACTTCTTCCCGTAGCTTGCATTCCTCCAGGTCTCTCACAGCCTGAGCTTCATCTTGAAGTAAGATTTCAGTCAATCCTTCCTCCCTAATTGTTCTCGTGATACCATCAAGCTTAGCCTACGCATTAGCCTTAGCATGAAAAATATTCCCAAAGCTTTGATGATTCCACTGTTTAAGTTTATACTTCACAAACTATAGTGATTTAGCAAAAATATACATCACCGTCCCATGGGCAAGCCTGCCCCACCTCCACCAGTTGGCCACACATTCGAACAATGACTGATCTCGCAACCACATGAGTTGGAATCTGAAGGAAGGAGAGCGAGGTTGGTACTTTGAAACACTTTTTAACTTAATAGGCCAATGATCTAATCCTTTCCAGTCCAAAATTTTAGACCCTATAGACCACATACCCCTGACCCAGTAGCCAGAAACCAAAAAATGATCTAGTCTCTTAGCAATGCAATGTTGGCCAGTCCTCCGATTGTTCCAAGTAAACTGTCCATTATTGGGTTGAATGTCGACTAAATTCAAAACTTCAATGTAATTTTGCATAAGCAAAGCAAAGGGTTCAAGCTTTGTCATACCACCACATTTTTTAGTCAAATCCAAAATAACTTAAAAATCTCCAGCCATAATCCAAGGTTGGAGGGGAGCCAAGCTGCAGACAAAACTAATGTGGCCCCATAGGGATTGTTTACCCTGCCAGTTAGTAGGGGCATAGACATTGGATAGAAGAATGACTTCCCCTGTCTCAAAGATGGAAGCCATCATAGTAAAGGAAAACTTAGATGACAACCATCCTATGAGGCCAATCTTGCAGGGGTTCCAAAGGCAAGCTAATCCTCCTGAAGATCCAGTAGCCCCAATGCATTAATAGTCCCCTTGTCTCCACAACTTAGGCGGTAATCTGGACAGAGCATCTACTGAAAGCTTAGTCTCTTACAAAAAAAGGACATCAAGTCTTTGACTTCTAATCAAGTTGTGAACATCAATTTGTCTAGGGCTGTTGTTCAAACCCCTTACATTCCAGGATAGTACAATCATTTCAAAGGATTTAGAAAGTGAGCATCTAGAGTCTTCACTGATCCTGACTCCACCAAAGTCTCTCCCATTAATTTCATCTTTTCTAGGTCTTTTTTCCTACCAAGCTTGATCGATTTCTCCCCCCAACTCTTCTTAAGGTCTTTTTGCAAAAGTCCCAAGTGAGGAGAAGATTTACTACTCCTTGCTACTCCTAATTCTCTAGATTTCCCTGTTAAAGATAAATTCCCATCTTCTTTAGAGGGAACAACTGAGGAAGTCAAAACATCTGATATTAACATCTATTGGTCCATATCCATGTGCCCATCCCCAACATCCTGTGATTCAGTTAAATTAATTGAAACATTGTTCTCCTGGGCTGGGCCCTCATTCTGTTGATCCAAAATCATCAACCCTGGGTTCACCTCCTGATGGTTAAGGTCATCTAGAATTTCAAATCTGTTAAGCGAGTCATCTACCTATCTTTCCTTTAAAGACCATTTTTGACCCCTACTTTTATATCACCCTTTAACTGGGATAAAACCATCAGTTTCTGGCACCTCACCTGGAATCGGGCCCTTCCCTTTGCCAGTTCCAGACAAATTACGAGTAGGTTGAGCAGGCTGAGATTCAAAGGTTTTAAATTTGGGACACCATCATTGCAAGTGACCATAAGCATGGAAAAGACAACAATGAAAGGGAAGAGTTTCATAATCCAATTGTTGTACCCAGGAAAAGGGTCCCGCACTTATTTCAATAGCATCAGGTATTGGCTTACTAAGATCAATTTTAACACAAATGCGGGCATAAGTCATTACCTTTTTCCCAAGGATTGACATTGATGAACCGACTGGCCTTCCCAGGAGGGATGCAAGCAATTATAGGGTATCTTCATGATAGCATTCCATTGAAAAGCAAGGTAGTTGCACCCACACCGAAACACAGTTTGACAATTCCTCTAAAGGTATAAAACTAGCATGCCACGGCTTGATAAACAACCCCAATTGATGGTGAAAGTATGGACCTCCAGCAAAGACTCTGCTATAGTAAGTCAAGTAGGTAAAAGTGACCATAAAATAACTGTTGGCTAACATTGTGATATCCATTTCTCCTTCCGGAGCCCATGTCCTCTGAGCCCACGCTTCCAAGAATTGGAGCGAAGTCTTGAGCCCCAAAAACTTGCAATATAGAGAATGATTTGTATAATATTCGATATCCTCACCAATCATGTCCATAGGTATGATCAATTTGGGCCTCTCCTTGCATCTTTCTAGGCATCCATTGACCTTGGGAAGTCTCATGCCAATTGGCTCTTCAGCATCGCATGGACCTGGAAACAGTGGGGGGAAACCATTCCAGCACTCCTTAGGCTCTGGGTCGACTGCTACACTCCTTGGGCCAACTACTGCACTCCCTGGGCCGACTGCTGCACTCCCAATGCCGCCCTATAGCTGTGACCTATGCTCTCCCCCTTCGCACCCTCCTTCCCCCGTGTGCCTTCCTTCTCTCTTTCCACCATTTTCATCACAGTCCAAGATAACATTCCCCAGGCCCCCAACAATGTTGCTTCCCTATCCGTGTGGATTAATTTTAGTATGCATTAGTTTTCTTTATTATAACTGACTTGATTTTTTTGAATTTAAATCTAGAAAATAAATATTAGTGCTATATAGATATTATTATTATGAAAATAATTATCTTACAAATAGAAGACAATTAATGACTTATTTATCTTTTAGTTGAATACTTATTTAAAATTGTTTTGAAACTTACATGAAAGTTGAGTTAATGCAATTTAAAGTTAATCTTGAATTTACATGCAGGAAATTACTAGAAAAATTAAGAAAATATATTTTATTATTATCAACTTAGCATGTTTTGATATTAGTTTGACAAACTAAAGTGAAAGGAAAAATAAGCCACACTTAATAAATTTAGTAAAAGAGAAAGATAAAATGCAAAAGTGGGCACAATAATTAAAAGGGCAGTGAGTGTATAAATAAAGGGGAATTTTTGGAAGTTACACATGGAGAGACACAAAAGAAGCAAGAAAATTTGGAAGAGGTGAATTCGAGAAGAGAAAGGCAAAATCTTCAAAAAATATTAAGGTAGATTCTGTAATTATTTTTTGAGGTATATTTTTATACCCTGTGGGTTATGCTTTATAGTATTTATGCAATGTTTTGAGTTAAAGATCTGCATCTAAAATTAAGAAGTCAACATCTTAAATAAAGAGGTATGCATTTATATATATTTGAGGCAACATTATATTCCACACAAGTCTACCCCCATGATAATAACCTGTGTATATGTTTCGGATCTACTTATATAAGATTGTGTATTATTCCATATAACCCACATCTTATTCTCATTAAGTTATGTATCCCTTATTATATGGCATCACATTTTTAATTACCTGTGTCTTATCTTTTTAAAGTTTGAGTATTATATTAAGGCTACGTTTTAGTGCAAACCAACGTCTCAAATATGAGCCAATGTTTTAATATAAAAGCCCTGTGTATTAAGTTTATTAATTACGTATTATTTACCTTAAACATGCCTCATATTTTTAAATAGCCTACATATAGCTTTGTTTAGACGAACGTCTAGCATTAATAGTCCTAAATCTCCATTTGATGCTTGAGTTCAAATCAATGAGACACGTGTTTCCCCTTTCACGGGGTGTGTGTTACTTCTTGTTAACCCTGCGTGGTAATTCTTAAGGCTGGTAATATTCTTCTTGAAAGCATTGAAATTTCCTTTAACTTGCATTTCTAATGCCAATTCAAGTTTAAGTTTATGCCCAACTAAAATAGATAGCGTACCATATCAATTATTTTAGCATGTTATATCACTTCTTGTTTTGCAACATTTGAACTCTTTGAGGCTATGTAATATTTAGAAGACATGTATCTTATTCGTTGGTTTATTTTTTTTATGACTGCATTACTTTCTTAGTATCGAGTTTATCCTTTAAAAACCCGTGTATTATTATACTAGCTTCACCTTATAGGTTTATGTCCCATGTTATAACTAAGCCATTTGTATTGAATCACCAAAGTCAAAGATAGGTAGTGCTTAGATTAACAACTGCGAGTTTAAATTTTTTAAGAATACATTCTCTTTTGCTTAGCCTGCATCAGATCTCAAGATTGGTGTCTATTATTCTGGATTGCATTTTAATTAAATGCTAAGTCACTTTACCAAACACCCTTATATTTTAAATAGATCACTGGATGATAATGCTACGAGATAGTTGAGTCAATATAGTGAAGTTGGAGACATTATTTTAGAATGCTAAGTTAAAGTTGAATCTTTACTATCAACTATAGTGAGAATTATATAATGAATGATGATTTTATTAAGTCACTTAGCTTTAAGCAAAATTTTGTGTCTTAAATGAATAAAAATAAAGTTGAGCTTAAAATTATAATGCCAAAGTTACCATAAGGTAGCATTGGGTAAAATTATTATAGCACTGGGTATATTAGTATAGCGTTGAACCATTAGTTAAATCACCAAGTCAATAGTTTGAAAGATGAAGTCTTTAATGAGTTACTTTTTAATTGCTATATATTTAACGTGTGTATATTGTTGAAAACATCGAGTTAATAATATATTGATCATTGAGCTATTAATATTTTAATGGCCAAAAAAAACAATTATGTGTATTTGATAAGTTTTTTCGATGATAGTAAATGCATGAAGAAAACTATGTTTTTTACTCAATGTCAGATCGAATATTGAGTCGAACTTTATCTTTGCCTCTGATTTTTGTATCATAGATTGAATGAAATTGAATTACCAACTAAAATTGCATTTTAAATTATGAGCATGATTATCATGGGATTCTTTTATATTATAATATAACTGAGTCATTTAAATAATAAGGATTATGTCTTAGGACATAAGAATAAGATTGTATTGAGATGATTGATTCTTAAACCTTGTCTAGACCCTCTAATCTATATCAAATTAATTGATGAGCTTTAGTCAATTAGTGTTTTGATGTGACTATTTAACTGATAAGTCATTTTCATATGAGAACTGTGTTAAAATTTTATAGTTTTAAGAATATCGTTATGTTTTGGGTAAACAATAACAAATATGGATATTCTTTGGTAATGCTATTATTCTATTTGAATAATATTATATCCTTGGGTTGATGTAAATATATGATTTAAATCTATACTATATCTTTGCATAGAATGTTAGCAGAAACAAATAGTATATATGTAGCACAATAGCGCTATGCAAATATGTTGGCAGGGTCAAGTTTGTAGCTTCTTATTGGATAAAAACTTGTATACAATATATATATTTTGAGAGAATATTTTTATGTGTGAGTGATTGGGAATTTCTGGAATAAAATAGTGCATCATGATGTGTACCTTGAGATTAAATTTTCATCTAATTATTATTTTGCTGTATGTTCTAGGGTATACTCGAGTGGTATAATCCTGTACTAGTTTATTTAATAATTTTAGTGTAAGATTGATTGATTGAGCGTGTCTGAGTAGGGTGCTCATGCATAATGAGTTATGATTGTATAGGTTATCATAAAATATTTTAGATTAAATGTATATGCCTAGATGGTACATACTGTATTTGAATGTTTAGACTCTCACCTACGTGGATTGATTAAAAGTATATGTTGAATAATACTTGATCTATATGTTTTGTAAAAGCTAGTAGGATATCATGTATGCGTGAATACAACCTTGAAAGAGTGTAAGTGAATATTGGATTTGACTTTTATGTATTTATATGACTTGCTGAGTTATATGTATTCGCTGATTAAAAGTGTATGCTTCCACATATTTATGACTACTTGTATGACTAATTATGGGAAAACTAGTAGTTGTGCCATCAACCACTACTCTTTGACAATATGGGTTATCATGGGATATAGTTATTTGGATCTTATTGTGGTAGTTTGGAATCTACAATTTATTATGAATGTGAAACATATTCGGATGGTATGAACTGTAGACATTATTTTCTGTATGAGTTAAATAGTAATGTATGATTCATTCTTGCATTGATAAAATAAAAGTATACTTCACTTACCCTAATGTATAACATGTGATGTGATATTATTGCTAGGAGGATGAAATCTGTATGAGTCCTTGAGTTATATTTTCTGTTATATATATTAGAGTTCACATTGATGATGCTACTAGGTAGTGAGATAGATTCCACTAGCTTAGCTAACACCACCAATGTTGGATAATCCAATCAAGTGGTGTGTTATGAAATTGACCAATCTAAATGATCACATGTTATTTAATTTTTTTGATCAAAATAATGTTAAATATACATTATCATTTCATATGTTTGATTTGCATGTTGTTAAATATCATGTTAGAATGGATTTATTTATGATACACTGTATGTTTTTAGAAATCTTACTAGCACATGGGGTACTAACACATCTCATTAGATTCTCCAATCATTCTAACTACCTATCCATGAAGGGAGGGACATTTCTTAATAAGAGATTTCATGAGAGATTATTGGTTCGTGGTTGGTGTAGTAAAGTGCTTGGATGATGCTGTTCCTCCCCACTGCAGTACTTCCTTAAGACAACACTTGAGATTATCAGTGATACACAAGTTAGTTTAACTCAAACTAATGATAGCTTGGTATCTGTTATTATATTAGGTTGTATGCCTAAAGGAATGTGATTACATTATGTATTTATATATTTAAATAACAATTGCTATATTATGAGAACAATCATAGTTGTGTCCTATTGTATTTACTTTTTGTGGAGTTATATAAGATTATTATAATATCTGGTAAATTGAATTAGAAGTAATTTTGTTCTTAGTTATAGTTTTGATATATATTGTATTATTTTATTCTATGGAATGAATGCTAATTAAGTTGTTTAAAAAAAATTAATGTACTTTTTAAGTATAACTCAAGGGGTTATAACATGCGATATCAGAGTCGTGGCTTAAACTCTAGGATCTAATGAGTCCATTATCATTTTCATACTTTTATGTTTAAGAGAAAAAATAAATATGTAAATATGTATGGTACATTGAGTGTGTACCTTAGAGCATTCATACACTCCTTAGATTTGTTAAAGGGTTGATTTATCGAGTGTCTCATTGGTGATGGTTTTATAAGGTGTATGGGTAAGAGAGTGCACAACTTAGTTCTTGAGTTGTGAATAAGAGTTTCCTACCATATTTTTGATCTTAGATTGAACACCTTGAGTGTGATTATGTCTTTCTTGAATCACCTTCACCATTTTTGTTTTGTGTTGTGAGTATTTTAGAAGCATAGAATGCTTCTCACTTAAGTAATTATGCTTTAGTTTTGTGTCCTATTTATACAAATCCTAGGAATGAGAATCCTATAAGACCATTCTAGAGTGGCACCACCTAGTGCGATGGAAATTTTCTTGTAGTTGAATGTAGACATCTTAGTTTATAATTATTTTATGTTAGGATTTTGTTATATAGATTAACATCCTTATATCTGTATAGACTTAAGAAGAAGAGTCATCTCTCTTTAGCTTAGAGGTGAGTTGTTATGTTCTCACTCTCCTCTTACATATTGTTAAGCTATCGAGAAGATTCATATGTTTAGGATATTGATTTAGAGTCTCCTTAGAGATAAACTTGTTTCTGAATTGTTTTTTTATTCCCTTGAGTTCATGGGATAGTGTTTATTACTTCTCATTGAGAAAAGTTGTAGGATTGAATGGATTGATGCATCCTTGTGGTTCATATTTTTTTTCTAATTGTGAAAGTAGGTGATGATACTACACTTACAAGTTTGGTAAGTAAATAGTGATTGGTAACATGAATTACAGTGTTTCCTTCTACCGTATGAGGGTATGTAGGAAGTCATATATATGAGATTTTAGTTCTCTACTTTTTATTTGCGACTTTTTAGAGTCACTATTTTATCTAACTTATGAACTTGACCACAAGGAGTGGCTAACATTGAATTTATATTAATTTTAGATGATTATAACTATTATGTTATTAGGTACCTTTGTTTAGACTAATATTATTCTCTTTTAAAGCATGTTATTTTGAAGAGTTTCATGTGTACCTTTCTTTGAGAGTAAGGAAGGTATAAGATGTGCAAAACATCTTCTAAGTCTAAAGCGCTGAGATAAACTTTTTGATTTTTTGTGTGCTAGTCGTGCAATCAATGAGACATTGTCTCGCTTATAAGGTTGTAGGAATGGTGTGATCCTTTGCCTTAGCCTTTGTATGTTATGTTAATTATGGTATTATTTATCTTAACTATGAATATAATACTATAGATTAAGTTACAGGATATGATACTAGTTATGGTTGATTAGTAGCAACTTAATACAATCTCCAGATGATTGTATGATTTTTCTTTTATGTATGTTATTACATCTAAAATTATTTAGCATATAGTATTGATTTTTATGTCCTGTTAGTAGAGATTTGTGTTTCATAGAACCGTGTACATTTTTTAAAGATCATCTAGTCATAGAGACCTGAGGGATGATTGGTTAATTAGGAAAGTGAGTTCTAAGCGATAGGATGGTATCCTACTTCACCTCACATTGACTTAGTTATTATTGAGTTAGAATTGATAGACGAACTTGTTGAATCTAGGATTTGATAAGCAAAACTTGTGAAATTCAATCCTATGATCATTTGCTTTGAATTTTGTAATGATATAATGTGTTATCGAGTTAGTAGTGAAAATTTTATTGAGTTATTATTATACTTTTTTTGTAGTTCTAAACCCTGGGGTGGTCATGATAGAACTAATCAACATAAAGTGACTTTTCGTGAAACTTATTTGCAAAATAGGAAATGTCACTGAGTAGGGTCTTGTGGGACCAATAATCTAAGAAAAGTGTCAACTGAGAAAACTATGATGAGTTTTTAAAGTAAATTTTGCATTGATGAGCATGTTTGATAATTGATATTATGTTTTTATGTTGATAAAATCTATTTGTTAATCAAAACTTTTATTTGAATATGAGTCATTGGGACGATGACCAATTTTAAGGAGGAGGATGTCACATCTTGATTTCATTCTATAATTAATAACCTATACATCCATAGATTAGTATGGTTAATATCTAATTAATATTACCTTGATTTGAGTATTTTGTCATATACTGGTATGGGACAATGATATTGTTGATTAGTATACACGATATGTCAGTTATATTTTATTAGTTTGTACATTGTGGATATGTATCTATTATTTTTTACATCATTGGTGGATATTTATGATGACTCAGACTAACTACCTACTTGTTACGAAGTGGATACAAGATAGATCATACCCTTAGAGTTTGACAAGGGAGAGCATAATTAGAGATGCTTGACTAGATAGAATGATTAAGAGAAAATCAACAAAAATCGCTAGTGACCCTACACACACACATATTAGATTTTAAATATTTTATGCGTAAAATGGTAGTGCATATTGTTTGTGATTATATTTGTGTATGTGGATTCATTTTAGTATGCATTCAATTTTTTTTATTATAATTGACTTAATTTTTTTGAATTTAAATCTGATAAATAAATATTAGTGTTATATAGATATTATTATTGTGGAAATAATTATCTTACATATAAAAGGCAATTAATGACTTATTTATCTTTTAGTTAAATAATTATTTAACATTATTTTAAAAATTGTATGAAGTTGAGTTTGTTGGGTGAATATTTTGTCGTCAACTAACTGAGGAGAAAATGGGTATATCAACCACACTATAAGGAGATTTACACCACAAGAAGTGTGGGTTTACCAGATCTGGATGAGGTAAATCTCTCCTCTCATCAAGGGAAGGTTCCCTATAAATATTTATGCGTTGGATATATATATATATATATATATATATATATATATATATAATTAAGCAAAAAATAACACATGGGGTTGGTATGACATCATCTACCTCTTTTTTTAGAGGTAATGTATAAAAAACAAAAGAGGGAAATCTTAGTCCTTAGCTAACAACATTCATCTTCTTTCAGGAATGGTATCAAACAGAAAGCAGAAAATCACCTGAAGTAACAAAATCCACATGAACACTCATGTAAGCATAAAGTCTTTCATAGCTTCCTTCACCGATTCGAAACAAACGTAACCGTAGAATGAAACAAAGCACAAAGTCTCTGCCTGAAACTACAAAAGATAAAAGGATCGCAAAGGTAAAAGCAGCACAAAGTCTTTCTTCTACTTTTTAGAAATGCCCTTAAATAATATTAACACATCCACTTTGATTATTAAATCAGATAAACAAGAGATTATCAGGAAAGAGAACATAAAAAACTGTTTCCTAGACAACACAGATAACTTCAACACAAAGTTTGAAATAAACCTGCTTCTCATTCATTCAACAAAATATGATTTACAAGTTTGAGCACAAAGTCTCAAAAATTGCTTCAATTTCGGCAGAGTGTTTGCTCTTAATTTTTTCAAGATCCATTTACAAAAGAGGTCTCCACTATATATAGGGAGAAACTCTCAAAATTCAAAAAATAATAAAATAAATAAATATCCTGGTCAAAGATGACTCATCTTTGACTTTAAGATATTTTTTTTGAACTTTTTACATGTAATTACATATTACAAAATTGCATGCACTTTTCATAAAATAAAAGTGCATAAGGAAAGAAGAGAGAAGGGAGAAAATAATTTCAGTTCTTGCTGCCAGATTTCTTCATATGAGTATCGTACATAGCAATAGATGCCTGAATTCCTATGCTGTCTGGCGCAACCGTGTTCTTGGAGATAACTCTAGCTCTGATCAAGGCATCTTTCAATGCTGTGATGGCCTTAGCATGACCAGTTAGCCTAGATTTTAGATTATCCAGAGTCAGCTGAGTATCCAGGATGTTGTCCACCGAGGTCATTGAGAAGGCCTTTTCCTCAAAATCTTTCTAAATCATCCCTTTGAAACTTTGAATAATTTCTTCTGCAGAGAAAAATTGATTATCCCTCAAAGTTAGGTTACAGGGCAGTTCTTCTAGTTTATTGAGCAGGTATGTGTCGCTCTTTTCGCTAGCACCTCTGGAAACTTTGAGATCCTCAATTAAGTCCTTGAGTCCCTGGATCCTGAAGATCAGTGACTCTTTGATCTCAATGTAAGAGTCTTTGCTGGAGATGACACCGATAAATATCAAGATGCTCTTCTTCAAATCCTTCATCTCCCTCCATTTACTAAGATCCTTCTCTGAACTATCGACCTCCTGAGAGATAAGAGAGACCAGGTCATCTAATTCTGCCCTCACCTTCTTCATCTTGTCTTTTTTCTCTGCAACCTTTGTAAGCAAGAAAACTCCCTGAATTTGCATTTTTTCAATATAATCTTTCAGGACTTTCCCCTTAAAGTAAGTTTTCTCTGCCTTTTGAATGACAGGGTCATCTATGGAGAAGGCCTCTGGAGTTTTCACTTCAGGGGAAAAAGTGAACCTCCTTATTACTGCTGTCAGCTACTCTGTCTTGGCCTTGTAATAATCTTTCATTTCCTTTTCTCGGTCAAACTTTTGGACCATGATGTCCATAGTAGACTGAAGGTCGCTTTTCACACCTTCATGAGTAACTTTGCCAAGTTCAACACGAGAGATGGAATAGCTGCTCATTTCAAAACCCTCAAGGGTTGCGTCTTGTGGAGACTTGGCAATTTCCAAAAAAATCTGTCTTTTTTCCTCGACCAATTTCGAGAGGATCCTTGGCCTCTTAAGAGCCTTAGCTTTCACCAGCACTATTTTGCCAAAGTCGAAGTCATCTGGAGAGATGGCTAACTTCTTTCTTTTGGATGTGAATGCTGACATCCAAGGCGGGAGAGAAGTACCTATTATAGCCATAGTTCCCTCAGCTGATGTTACTGTGGTAGCTTCTACACTGCTAGTGGTGATAGTGATCACAGTTGGAGTAACAGACAAAATTGTATCAGCTACTAATTCTGGCTCTTGTGCCAAACTTTCTCCCAAATTGAAAGAGGGAGATGACAAACTTGGAATGGACCAAGAGGAGCAACGAGTACCTACAGAAGTGCCCTGAGGATCACCAAATATAACCCTGGAAGGATAGGCGGCTCTAGAAGAGGGAACACTGATAAGAGAGAGAGGAGAAGGAGAAGCCACAGGAGACTGAGGTGGAGGAGAGACACTTTTGAGTGATTGTGTTTCTCCCTATGAAGGCAGAGGTTTAGTGCTTGGCTGTCCTGATGGCCAGTCATCTATTTCCATTGGCTGAGCTGTCTGTGTCTGAGGGCTCTGTTATTCAATTCCTTTAGCGGTCACTTCAGGCTCTTCAGCAGTCTTTGGATTTTTGGAAACAAAGATGATTCTAGGCTTGTGAGGCCTAGAAAGAGAAGGAACATCACCTTTATTCTTGGTCTTGTTCTCTGCCTTCCTCTTCAACTCTGCTTGGTACTCAGCCTCTGATCTCGTGATAAATTCTCTCAGTTTAATCCCTCTGGCTGCTAACCAATCATTGGTGTTAGCCAATATTGGTTTGAATCTTTTTCTCAGAGAAGTGAATTCTTTCTGAGACCACTGAGTTGGAGGAAGAGGGGAGCCAGTAACCTTTTCAGCCAGGTATCTGCTATTGATATGTTCCCATCATCGACCAGACTGGAGGAGATCTCTTCAAGCCCCAGATATTCAATCTACTCTAGGGTTAGCCTGCAATAGTCCATTTTTTGGATCTCTTCGACTGTCCTCAGGTTAATATAGATATCTTTGATCATGGGCTCATGGAACTAAGTCTTCTACTTGATTTTGTCCTTGACTCCCCTGTAGTCAAATTTATCTCTTCTCTTGAACTGCTTTAGGGTGACCATCTGCATTTCTATTTCCATGACTTTGGCTTTGACTATTGTTGTAATGGAATACCTGCCACTTTTAATTGGAAACCTGAAACCTAGCTTTTTTAGCTCCATTTGTCTAGTGTGCACGATAACCAGTTGTCGGCAAAGTTCCATTAAAATCAATTTGTCAGAAGGGAACCTGAGGAGCATATAGGGGTAGCCTTAGAAAAAGCCAACCCAAAGATAGCAGAAGGTGGGAAATTGCAGGAACATACACCCGTAGTCATTGACGACTATCCAAGCCTCATCTAATACTCTCTTCTGCTCAAATTGAAGGTCGAAGAGGCATAGAAATACGGGAAAGAAGGTGTCATTTACCTTTTTGAAATGATGGGTTGACTTTTGAAGTGTCAACTGGGGGTAATATGAGTACACTGGGGTCATCTTCCTATCCCCTTCGGTTGTTAGACCCAAAAAAGTTCACATTACGATAGCTATGTACACAAAGTACGAAGTCATATAAAACTTGGAAGAAGTCTGTACCTTAGTTAATTGCTCATGGAGGGCGTTGCTGATCTGCTCTCCCCAAAAGATGATCTGCTTGCCTTGGAAGATGATCTTGATAAATGGGTATATCCATTTATGGAACTGTGAGGAAGATGGGAGGCCCTGTACTCTGCTAAGAAGGGTGATCAAGTCACCAACTTCTTCAATGAAGTCACTCCTCGGGAAGTTTTGCGACCACATAGACAGACTGGACCTGGGTGCCTTCAATCACCTGTTGTTCATGACTTTCTTTGCCCTCTCAGGGTCTTTATCATATTCTTTTTAGGCATCTACGAAGTCAATCTTGGTTACTTCAATAGTTGGAGGGCACATGAAGACTTTGTCGATGAATTTGAGATCCAGCCGAATCACCACATTACCGCTGGCATCTGAGACCGACCTGGTCTCTTTGTTGTAGAAGCAAGCATATTAGAGAATGAACTCGGTATGATGTGCTACCACTGAGAAAGTAGCAACCAAGTGGATGTTGCTTTCGATGATCCTCTTTATTTTAGTGCTTGGGTTCATCACCTTCATTTGAGCTATGAACTCGGCCATGTCTACGTGGCCAATTTCGTTGTCCCGAATGTTGTCGACATTGGAGGTGACCGATGTGAGTGGGAAGACACCTTGGTATTTGTACTTCATCATTTTTGCCTTTTTTGGAGACACTTCTAACATTGGAATTGGCTTTGGTCGAATATGCGTCAACGAGTAAGAGTTCTATGATTGTACTGCAGTCATGATCATGAAATTAGGGAAGAGGAGATGAATTGGGAAAAATGCATTTTAAGTGATCATGGTCAATGGAGGTCACTTAAAAATATTGGGTCAAAAAAAGAGGCAAAAAATAAGGAAAAAAGAGAAAAAAAAAAATGACGAAAATCCTCTGGAGTTAGAAAAAACTGGAGGAAGAATGCAAGGGTGGCAAAATTCACCACGCATGTAGGAGAAAAGACAGATTGCAAGGGCGGCAAAATTTGCCACCCATGCAGGATCAGCCTACACAAGCAGCGAATTTTGCTACCCTTGCAGGCTAGGGGAAAAAGGTAGGGGTAGTGAATTTCACCGCCGCTATAGGAATGGCCTGCACGGGTGGTGAATTTCGCTGCCCTTGCAGGTTAGGAAAGAAATATGTAGGGGCAGCAAATTTTGCTGCCCCTGCAAGGATGGGAAAAAAAAGGGCAGAGAGACACGTGGGCAGTGATTTTTGCCACCCTTGCGTGCAAGGATTGCGTGGGCAGCAAAATTTGCCACCAGCGCAAGGAAAAAGGGTTTGGGGGTTGTGGCATGGGCGACAAAATTTTGCTGCCCACGCGGGTCTTTGGGAGAAAACCCTCGGGCAAGAGGAGGCAAAGAAGAAAAAAGAACTAAAAACTTTAAACTACCTTCAAAACCAAAATGTAGGGAAGAAAGAGGAAAGAAATTAAAATAAATGTCAAAAACAGTACCAATCTAGAAAGTCGCACGTGCCACAGGGTTAAATCTACCAAATCACACTTCGATTCATCTACTGGATCATCCAGATGTGAAGGACAGGAGGAGAGGAGGAAGAATGAGAAGAAATGAGCTCAAATCAGTTTAAATGGGGTGAAAAATGCCCCCAACCACCCGTCCCATTTAGCAATAAATGCCATGCACAAAAATTGAGGCATGCATGGGCGGCAAAATTTGCCACCCTTGCAGGTCAGGATGTAGGGGCGGCAAAATTTGCCACCCTTGTAGGTCAGGATGTAGGGGCGACAAAATTTGCCACATTTGCAAGAAAAATGCAGGGGTGGCAAAATTTTCCGCCCTTGCATTTCAAGGGCAAATGCACTAGCAGCAAATTTTGCTGCTCGTGCACAGAAACAAGAGAAAAAAAACTCTAACTCTGAAAGAGGCAAGCTTGGTCCCCTGGACACATTAAGACCGCAACGACCTTCACTTTTTGGGAAAGATGTGATTTACGATTATCAAAAGGTACAGTCAGACCGAGATGAGAATGAGAAGAACTCGTTTCAAACATAAACTTAGAGAGATGAAAGATGAAATAGACAAGTTTCGTAGAGGGTTGTTCCAAAAATAGGCTAATTTGATTTTAGAAACAATAGCTGGCTCTTGTTAGAAAACTTTCGTTAATCAAATTGATTAGCGAGAGTAGAAACCAATCTCTAAGTGCCTTCATCCAAGCCATTAGGCTACGGAGTCAAGCTAAAAATGAACAAAAATAGACAAAAAGTAAAAACTATACATATATACAAACGGACTTGTTCCAGCTTTAAAGATAAAACAACTTCAGATGCTGCCCGCTGTGAAGTAGTGCAAACGGCGTTCCATCTTGGTACTCTAGCAAGAAGCTAGCTTCACCACAGAGTTGCCAAATGGTGAATGGACCTCTCCATAGGGAGTCAAATTTGCTGTGCATCCCTTTTGGTTCTCGCCTCTTGTCCCACAACAAGACTTGATCTCTGACTTAGAATTCGCAGACCTTAGCTTTTTTATCAAAGAGTGCCTTCACCTGATTTTGATGCTCTGTAATCCGATCTACTACCATGGTTCATCGCTCATTCAGCTCGGTCAGACACATGATTCTTTTGTCAACTGAGCTTTCGAAGGTTGAGTCTTCGATTGCTTTAGTTAACTTGAGTGTTGGTAGTTCAAGGGTGATGGAGATTTTCGCATTTAATCCATATAGAAGCTAGAAAGGCGACATACCTATAGCCCTTTTGGGTGTTATCCTATCTACCCATAAAGCATCATACAATGCTTTGTGCCATGTTCTCTGATTGTCGTCCACCAGCTTCTTGATAATAGAGACCATGTTCTTATTACTCGATTCTGCTTGGCCATTTCTTTGAAAAAAATAATTTGAAGTGTGCGATAGGGTAATCCCATAATAAAAATAAAATTGAGTAATTTCATGTGATGAAAAATAGGCCACATTATCTATTACGATCTTTAGTGGGACCCCAAACCTGGAGATGATATTTTCTTTGAGAAAGCTACACACCACTTCAGATGTAGCGTGCTTGGTTGGGATGGCCTCCACCCACTTAGTAAAATAATCCATTGCCGTGAGGACATAATCATGTCTTGCACTCAAAGATGGGTTGACTACACCAATGAAGTCAATACCTTACTGCTGAAAAGGTTCTTCGATTACTACCAGCTTGAGAGGCAAAACAGGCAGCTTAGGCTTTCCAGCGAATTGCTGACATAATTCACACCTATGCACCCATTTGTAGGCATCCTAGAACAGTGTCGGCCAATAATACCTTGCTCATAGAATTTTGTGCTTTGTCACTGGTGCAGAAAAATGCCCTCCACAGGCTAGATTATGGAAAGACTCTAAGAGTTTTTCTTGTTGCGCCTTATCAATACAACGAAGAAATGCCCTGTCCAGGTTTCTCTTGTAAAGACCATTGTGCCACATGACATAACCAAGCTTTTAATTTAATATTCCATTTCTCTTTAAAAGAAAGATGAGCAAGACACTCACCATATGTCAAAAAATAAGCAATGTCAGAATACCACTCATCAGTAGTTGCAACAAAGAGGACTGTAGGCACGCCTTCGATCTCTACTTCTTCACTTTCTGCTTCACCTGAAATGTTATTGGCGATTAACTGGCAAAGGCCCCTTCCTCACATGAGCTTGGTAGGTTTGATGTCCAGATCAAACTCCTGAGTCTTGGCGATCCAGTTACCTCTCTTCGTACCTAACTCTTGTTGAGTCAAAATAGATTTTACTGTTGTGTCTGGTACAAGAACTTTAGTGTGAAAATTCAGGATATAAAACCTGAAATGCTTGACCGCTTTGACCACTGCGTATGCATGCTTCTCCATAAGGGAATATTTTAGCTCATGATCTTTAAGTGGACAACTCATAAAAGAGATAGGAGATTCTACACCTTTTGGATTTTGTTGGACTAAAATGGTCGATAGTGTATGCTCGAAAGCATAACTGTATATTTTGAAACTTTTAGTATAATCTAGACAAACCAAGACTAGTGCGTGGGTGATTGCTTTCTTAATTTCTTTGAACATTGATTTTCCCTCAACAGTCCACCTGAATGTAGCATTGCCTTTCATCATGTTGACAATATGACAAGTTTTCTTAGCAAACTCGGGAATGAACTTTCGAAGAAAGTTCACCTTTCTAAAGAAAGAGTGAACTGCAGTCTTGCTGGTAGGCAGAGTAAGTTCCTGAATGGACTTGACTCTCTCGAAATCAATTTTAATACCTTCAAGAGACACGATGTGTTCAAAATTTTTTCCTTTAGTTACTCTAAAGATAGATTTCTTTAGATTTGAAGAAATACCGTTTTGACGATAACGTTATAGTATCTTTTGCAACTGGTAAACATGCTCAGAATGATGTTTTGAAAACACTTTCAGATCATCCAGGTATACTACAATGAATTTTCCCATCTCATCTTTGAAAGCGAGATCCATTGCCCTTTGAAATGTGGCACCTACATTTATAAGACCAAAAGGCATTCTTTGATAAGCGAAGGTGCCCCAAAGTGTGGTGAATGCTGTCTTATGCTGATCCACTTTTTTGACTTTGACCTGATTGTACCCTAAAAAATTGTCCAACATTGATAACATTTCTGAACCTGTTACCATCTGTAGAACTTGATCCATGATAGGAAGAGGGTAGTTATCTTTTAAAGATAACTGGTTCAAGTTTCTGAAATCTACGCAGATTCGAATTTCACCATTCTTCTTCCTGACAGGCACTATATTGGCAATCCATGTTGAGTGATAGATTGGGAAAATTATCTAGACGTCAAGCATCTTTTGTATCTCAGCTAAAATAGTACCTGATATTTTTGGATTATATTGCCTGGACGTTTGCTTGTAAGGTACGGAGTTTGTCTTCAGAAGAATGTCGTGGAGAATGTCATTTAGCCTGAGTGATTTCAGATCGTCGTAAGAATAGAGCAATACATTCATATATTGGTGAAGTAGACTAGTAAGCTTAAATCTTTTCTCAAGAGTGCAGCATTTTCCAATATTTACCATCTTAGGATCGCGCTTGGTTCTCAAGTTTACCTGATCAAAATCTTGAGAGGAGTTTGAATCTGTTCGCTGTTGTTTAATAAACCTGTCATGGTTATCAAACAACTTCTCTAAGAAAACTAGACCTTTGAGAATTTTATTTCCTTTAAGCTGTAGGAAATCCTCACCTGTATTCGTATTTGACTCAGGAGGTGCTTCACATCTTCGTAGTTCACTACCTTCAAAACGTAGTTGTTCAAAATTGTCTTTTTGTTCTAAAAAGGCAATGATTTGATCATCATTGTTAAATACCTGGCAATGGCTGGCATTATCAGGTACACTTGGCCAAAAGACCAGTTTAATAGTGTACTTATCTCTCTTAAAGTCTGGGTGAGGGACTAAGAGAGTGGTGGAGACAGCTAATGCATCCGCTCAGACATTGAATTCCCTGGAAACGACGGAGATATTGAAAGTGTTAAAATTTTCAATTTAATCCCAGACCAGATTGTGATAGTGGTGCAACCTTTCATTTTTTGTCTGATAGAGGTTCCTTACCTGGCAGACTATCAACTCAGCGTCCCCTTTAGCATGGAGTAGCCTAATGCTGTTTTCTCTGGCAGCTTATACTCTGAGCAATAGAGACTCGTACTCAGCCATGTTGTTGGTATTATTGAACTGCAATTTGTAAGACAAAGAAATAATGTCTCACTGAGGAGATACCAACACAACCCCGGCTCCTGAACTAGTAGAAGAGTAGTTGCCATCAAATTCTAAGGTCCATACCTCGTTAGACACTACTTTTTCTTTGAAAACTCCTTCATTTGGGAAAAGAGGTTATTCTATGTGTTCATTTTGATTTGTCGGTTTTCCTGCTGTGTTAGCTGAACACAATCTCAAGTTATCATCCATGAGAGTTTCATCAAATGCCTCATGGATCCCATCTGTAGATAGGAAGTAGTTGCCCATGCCTGAGGACTCAAATAAAATTTGAGCTTCCGGTGCCGATGATCAGGTAACTACATACCTTGCTTCTTTTTCAAGAAGCAACTTCTTCATGACACCTTGAATTGGGATTCTTGCTTCAGACAAGTCCATACTTAGCTCACCTCCAACATCTTTTTAGAAATTCCACCTGAGTAAGATGCCGTAAGACATTGGAACATCGGCCACTAAAACCGTCATTTTTATCTATTTTTTAGAAAAGCCACGAAAGCATATTGAGCGTCTTTTATTTGATCAAGGAGGGGAACTTGTTTGTTTTCCATAGAAAAACACCTCCTAAAAGTTTTGGTCAGAGTTAGACCAAGAGAATCTGTGACCTTTGCAGGCATGACATTATCTGAGGCTCCAGAGTCTATAATGCAATTACTCAGTTTATAACCATTTATAAGCAGGGAAACGTAGAAAGCTTCTATTTTTTCAAGAGCAATAGGGGGAGTCACAACAAGATTATTTTGGGCTGGTTTATCTTTAAGAGGATCATGAACAGCCTTCAAAAAATCTTGCCTTACGGGGATGGCTTTGTTTTTTATATATTCTGCTAACCTATCAAATTGTTTTAGGTTAGCCCTTAAATATTCAACCTCTATCATTTGAATTTTAGTCTTTCTAGCATGATCAATTATATCAAATAATTGAAAAGAATTTGAGATAGAGGAAGAGAGTCCATCATCAGGGACTTTAGTAGGCATGACACTGGTCTAAGCAATAGGAGTGGAAGGTATTAGGTGATTGGAGGTACTTACTTTTTTATGAATTACCTGATCTTTTGATTGCGGAGGCAATGGAGTCCCCCATTTAGCAATGAAAATCACTGGCTGGGGTTCTTCCTCTGCCTTTCCTTTGTTAGTTTGTGAGGTTGACTGATTTTGAGATCTAGTGAAAATAGTGTAGGATCCATTCAAACCCTCCTCTTTACTTCAAATGTCATCTTGATAATCCAAAAAATTGATATTGGAGTCGCCAGCTAATTCTTTTTCTTGCTTATCGAAGAGATTAGCATCTTCTTGTTGGTCTAACTGAGGTTGGAATGAGTTATCATGTTCAGCCTCTAAATAACCAATCACTGAATTGGCAGGTGCTGCTTCAATGGCCAATCTCCCTGGAGGGGGAGGTAGGCGATTTGATTGCCCTTGGTTTCGAGTAGCATTACCCTGATATTGCTAATTTTAGAACATTCTCTTGGGCATATCCTGATAGGTAGGAGCAGACGTACCTTGGACTATTTGCCTCTTTAAAGCTATCAGTTCATTCGTCAACTTCTGCACTGTAGGATCTGTAGTGCTTGAAGAAGAATTTTCAACAGATGAAGAAAATTTATTTTTACTAGAGTCTTTTCTAATCTTACTTGCTAGGATAAGATCATATTCAATCTTAGTAGCCAAATCTTGAGCCAAGGCTAGATCCATAGGGCCAGCTCGCCTTAATAGGAAACTTACTTCGAGAACCTGTGAATTGATGAAAAAGCACTTGAGATTCTTTAGAGTGGGCTGAGCCAAAGTTGAAATTTGGTTCCTCAACTTGTTGAATTTAGCCATGAAATCCCTCATAGGTTCTTGAGATTTTTTTTCATTTGTGTTAGCTGAGCTAATAAAGCGTGTGCATATTTGACAGGTTTAAACCTGGCTTCAAATTTGGATTTGAGCATATTCCAGTCAGTTATTGACCCAACTTACAGGTGATAGAACCAATCTGTGGTAGCTCCTTGCAGGGTTTCCACAAAAAATCTTACTGTTACGTCTTCAAATTTGACACCAATTACGCCATATGCTATGGAGAAAGCGGTAATATGCTCGTTGAGATGAACCTTCCCATCACCAAAAAACTTAGAATTTTTTTTGATAGAACTATGAGGTAGTTCATGCAAGGGTGGGGTCAGTTTAAGAGGACCAAAAGAATTGCCCCATGGACCTTGAGCCATAATGATAAGATGATTAAATGGTGGGATAACAAACCTTGGTGGGGTATTTATAAGTAGGGCACGATTAACAGTAGAAAAAGAAGCACTGCCTTGCATTGGTGACTTGATAGGGTCAGGAGGAAAACTTCTAGACCGTTGATGGGAAGGTGGTGGAGAAAACGGATCAAAGTTGATCTATTGCACCAACTCAAACGCAGAGTCAAAAACACCCTTGGCTCTCTGGCTTCTTGTGTAGCGTGGAGTTGCCAGGTTTTGAATAAAAAAGGGATCAAAACTGCTTCAAATTAAAGCTTGAGGCTTCAAAATGCACGTTCGTATTTCCTAATAGAGTTGCCAAAAAACTGTTAGGTGAATATTTTGTCGTCAACTAACTGAGGACAAAATGGGTAAATCTCTCCTCTCATCAAGGGGAGGTTTCCTGTAAATATTTATGCATTGGATATATATATATATATATATATATATATATATATATAATTAAACAGAAAATAACACATGGGGTTGGTATGACAGCGTTTACCTCTCTTTTTTTAAAGGTAATGTATAAAGAACAAAAGAGAGAAATCCTAGTCCTTAGCTAACAACATTCCTCTTCTTTCAGGAATGGTATCAAATGAGAAGCAGAAAATCACCTGAAGTAACAAAATCCACATGAACACTCACGTAAGCATAAAGTCTTTCGTAGCTTCCTTCATTGATTCGAAACAAACGTAACTGTAGAATGAAACGAAGCACAAAGTCTTTGCCTGAAACTACAAAAGATAAAAGGATCGCAAAGGTAAAAGTAGCACAAAGTCTCTCTTCTACCTTTTAAAAATGCCCTTATATAATATTAACACATCCACTTTGCTTATTAAATTAGATAAATAAGAGATTATCAAGAAAGAAAACATAAGAAACTGTTTCCTAGACAACACAGATAACTTTAACACAAAGTCTGAAATAAACTTGCTTCTCATTCATTCAACAAAATATGATTTACAAGTTTGAGCACAAAGTCTCAAAAATTGCTTCAATTTCGGCAGAGTGTTTGCTCTTAATTTTTCCAAGATCCATTTACAAAAAAGGTCTCCACTATATATAGGGAGAAACTCTCAAAATTTAGAAAATAATAAAATACATAAATATCCTGGTCAAAGATGACTCATCTTTGACTTTAAGATATTTTTTTGAACTTTTTACATGTAATTACATATTACAAAATTGCATGCACTTTTCACAAAATAAAAGTGCATAAGAAAAGAAGAGAGAAGAGAGAAAATAATTTTAGTTCTTGCTGCCAGATTTCTTCATATGAGCATCGTACATAGCAATAGATGCCTGAATTTCTATGCTATCTGGCGCAACCGTGTTCTTGCAGATGACTCTGGCTCTGATCAAGGCATCTTTCAATGTTGTGATGGCTTTAGCATGACCAGTTAACCTAGATTTTAGATTATCTAGAGTTAGCTGAGTATCCAGGATATTGTCCACTGAGGTCATTGAGAAGGCCTTTTCTTCAAAATCTCTCTAAATCATCCCTTTGAAACTTTGAATCATTTCTTTTGTAGAGAGAAATTGATTATCCCTCGAAGTTAGGTTGCAGGGCAGTTTTTCCAGTTTATTCAGCAGGCCCGTGTCGCTCTTTTCACTAGCATCTCTGAAAGCTTTGAGATCCTCGATTAAGTCTTTGAGTCCCTGGATCCTGAAGATCAGTGACTCTTTGATCTCAACGTAAGAGTCTTTGCTGGAGATGACACTGATAGATATCAAGGTGCTCTTCTTCAAATCCTTCATCTCCCTCCATTTACTAAGATCCTTCTCTGAGCTATCGACCTCCTGAGAGATAAGAGAGACCAGGTCATCTAATTCTGCCCTCACCTTCTTCATCTTGTCTATTTTCTCTGCAACCTCTGTAAGCAAGGAAACTCTCTGAGTTTGAATTTTTTCAATATAATCCTCCAGGACTTTTCCCTTCAAGTAAGTTTTCTCTACCTTTTAAATTACAGGGTCATCTACGAAGAAGGCCTCTGGAGTTGCCGCTTCAGGGGGAAGAGTGAACCTCTTTATTACTGTCGTTAGCAACTCTATTTTGGCCTTGTAATAATCTTTTATTTCTTTTTTTGGTCAAATTTTTGGACCATGATGTCCATAGCAGACTGAAGGACGCTTTTCGCACTTTCATGAGTAACTTTGCCAAGTTCAACACGAGAGATGGAATAACTGCTCATTTTGAAACCCTCAAGGGTTGCATCCTGTGGAGGCTTGGCAATTTCCAAACATTTGTCTTTTTTTCTCGACCAATTTCGAGAGGATCCTTGGCCTCTTAGGAGCCTTAGCTTTCACTGGCACTATTTTGCCAAAGTCGAAGTCATCTAGAGAGATGGCTAACTTCTTTCTTTTGGGTGTGAATGCTGACATCCAAGGCAGGAGAGAAGTACCTATTATAGCTATAGTTCCCTCAGTTGGTGTTACTGTGGTAACTTCTACACTGCTAGTGGTGACAGTGGTCGTAGTTAGAGTAACAGGCAAAACTGTACCAGCTACTGATTCTGGTTCTTGTGTTGAACTTTCTTCCAGATTGAAAGAGGGAGATGACAAACTTGGAATGGACCTAGAGGAGCGAGGAGTACCTACAGAAGTGCCCTGAGGATCATCAAATATAACCTTGAAAGGAGAGGCAGCTCCAGAAGAGGGAACACTAATAGGAGAGAGAGGAAAAGGAAAAGCCACAGGAGACTGAGGTGGAGAAGGAGAGACACTTTTGAGCGGTTGTGCTTCTCCTTGTGAAGACAGAGGTTTAGTGCTTGACTGTCTTGATGGCTGGTCATTTGTTTCTATTGGCTGAGCTGCCCTTGTCTGAGGGCTCTGTTATTCAATTCCTTTAGCTGTCGCTTCAGGCTCTTCAGTAGTCTTTGACTTTTTGGAAACAAAGATGATTCTAGGCTTGTGAGGCCTAGAAGGGGAAGGAACATCGCCTTTATTCTTGGTCCTGTTCTCTGCCTTTCTCTTCAACTCTGCTTGGTACTTAGCCTTTGATCCCATGATAAATTCTCTCAGTTTGATCCCTCTGGCTGCTAACCAATCATTGGTGTTAGCCAATATTGGTTTGAATCTTTTTCTCAGAGAAGTCAGTTATTTTTGAGACCACTGAGTTGGAGGAAGAGGGGAGCCAACAACTTTTTCAGCCAGGTATCTGCTATTGATAATGTTCCCATCATCGGCTAGACTGGAGGGGATCTTTGCAAGCCCCATATATTCAATTTTCTCTAGGGTTAGCCTGCAATAGTCCATCTTTCTGATCTCTTTGGTCATCCTCAGGTTGATCTAGATATCTTCGATCATGGGCTCATTAAACTGAGTCTTCTGCCTGATTTTGTTCTTAACTCCCCTGTAGTCAAATTTATCTCTTCTCTTGAACTGCTTTAGAGTGACCATCTGCATTTCTATTTCCATGACTTTGGCTTTGGCTGCTGTTGCAATAGAATACCTGTCAATTTTGATTGAAAACCTGAAACCTGGCTTTTTCAGCTCTATTTGTCTAGTGTGCACGACAACCAGTTGTCGACAAAGTTCCATTAGAACCAATTTGTTAGAAGGGAACCTGGGGAGCATATAGGGGTAGCCTTGAAAAAAGCCGACCCAGAGATAGCAAAATGTGAGAAATTACAGGAACATACACCCGTAGTCATTGACGACTGTCCAAGCCTCATCTTATACTCTCTTCTGCTCAAGCTGAGGGTCGAAGAGGCATAGAAATATGGCAAAGAAAGCATCATTTACCCTTTTGAAATAATGGGTTGACCCTTGAAGTGTCAACTGGGGGTAATATGAGTACATTGGGGTCGTCTTCCTATCCCCTTCGGTTGTTAGACCCGAAAAAGTTCACATTGCGATAGCTATGTACACAAGGTACAAAGTCATATAAAACTTGGAAGAAGTCTGTACCTTGGTTAATTGCTCATGGAGGGCGTTGCTGATCTACTCTCCTTAAAAAATGACCTGTTTGCCTTAGAAGATGATCTTGATGAATGGGTACATCTATTCATGGAACTGTGAGGACGACGAGAGGCCCCACACTCTGCTAAGAAGGGTGATCAAGTCACCAACTTCTTCAATTAAGTCACTCCTTGGAAAATTTTGTGGCCACCTGGACAGTCTGAACCTGGGTGCCTTCAGCCACCTATTGTTCATGACTTTCTTTGCCCTCTCAAGGTCTTTGTAATATTCTTTTTGGGCATCTATGAAGTCAATCTTGGTTACTTCAGTAGCTGGAGGGCACATGAAGACTTTGTCGATGAATTTGGGATCCAATCGAATCACCACATTACTGCTCACATCTGAGATCGACCTGGTCTCTTTGTTGTAGAAGTGGGCACATTGGAGAATGAACTCAGTATGATGTGCTGCCACTGGGAAAGCAGTAATCAAGTGGATGTTGCTTTTGATGATCCTCTTTATTTCAGTGCTTGGGTTCATCGCCTTCATTCGAGCTATGAACTCGACCATGTCTACGTGGCCAATTTCAGTGTCCCAAATGTCGTCGACATTAGAGGTGACCGAAGTGAGCGGGAAGACACCTTAGTATTTATACTTCATCATTTTTGCCTTTTTTGGAATGCTTTCGACATTGAAATTGGCTTTAGTCGAACATGCATCAACGAGCAAGAGTTCTTTGATTGTACTGCAGTCATGATCACAAAATTAGGAGAGAGGGGACGAATTGGGGAAAATACATTTTAAGTGATCATGTTCAATGGAGGTCACTTAAAAAGGTCGGGTAAAAAAAAAGGGGTGGAAAATGAGGAAGAAAGGGAAAGAAAGGGAAAGGACAAAAATCTTTCAGAGTTAAAAAAATCTGGAGGAGGAATGCAAGGGCAGCGAAATTCACCACCCATGTAGAGGAAAAGATAGAATGCAAGGGCGGCAAAATTTACCGCCCATGCAGGGTTAGCCTGCATAGGTGGTGAATTTTGCCACCCTTGCAGGCTAGGGGGAAAAAGGTAGGGGCAACAAATTTACCTGCCGCTACAGGAATGGCTTGCATGGGTGGTGTAATTTGCTGCCCTTGCAGGTTAGGAAAGAAACATGTAGGGGCGGTAAATTTTGCCGCCCTTGTAGGGATGGGAAAAAAAGGGTAAGGGGATGCGTGGGCGGCGATTTTTGCTGCCCTTGCATGTAAGGATTGCGTGGGTGGCAAAATCTACCACCCGCGCAAGGAAAAAGGGTTTGGGGGTCATGGTACGGGTGGCAAAATTTCGCTGCCCACACGGGTCTTTGGGAGGAAACCCACGGGCAAGAGGAGGAAAAGAAGAAAAAAGAACTAAAAACTTTAAACTACCCTCAAAACCAAAATGCAGGGAAGAAAGAGGAAAGAAATGAAAATAAATGTCAAAAATAAGACCAACCTGGAAAGCTACGCATGCCACAGGGTTAAATCTGCCAAATCACACTTCAATTCATCTGCTGGGTCATCTAGATGTGAAGGGCAGGAGGAGAGGAGGAAGAATGAGAAAAAATGAGATCAAATCAGTTTAAATGGGGCAAAAAATGCCCCCAACCACCTGTCAAATGCGGCAATAAATGCCATGCACAAAAATTGAGGCATGCATGGGCAACAAAATTCATAGCCCTTGCATGTTTGGGTGAGTTCAGATGTAGGGGTGGCAAAATTTGCTGCCCTTGCATTTCAAGGGCAAATGCACTAGCGGCAAATTTTGCCGCTCGTGCACAAAAACAAGAGAAGAAAAACTCTAACTCTGAAAGAGGCAGGCTTGGTCCCCTGGACACATCGAGACTGTAACGACCTTCACTTTTTGGGGAAGATGTGATTTATGGTTATCAGAAGGTACAGTTGGATTGAGATGAGAATGAGAAGAACCCATCTCAAAAACAAACTTAGAGAGACGAAAGACAAAATAGACAAGTTTCGTAGGGGGTTGTTCCAAAAATGGGCTAATCCGATTTTGGAAATAACAGAGTTAATGCAATTTATTGTTAATCTTGAATTTGCATGCATGAAATTACTAGAAAAATTAAGAAAATTGATTTGATTATTATCAACTTAGCATGTTTTGATATTAGTTTGACAAACTAAAGTGAAAGGTAAAATAAACTGTACTTAATAAATTTAGTAAAAGAGAAAGATAACATGCAAGAGTGGGCACAATAATTAGAAGGCAAGTGAGTTTATAAATAAAGGGAAATTTTTGGAGGTTACACATGAGGATACACAGAAGAAGCAAAAAATTTTGGAAGAGGTGAATTCAAGAAGAGAGACAAAATCTTCAAAAAATATTAAGGTAGGCTCTATAATTATTTTTTGAGGTGTATTTTTATAGCCTATAGGTTATGCGTTATAGTCTTTATGCTACATTTTGAGTTAAAGAGCTGCATCTAAAATCAAGAAGTTGACGTCTTAAATAAAGAGGTTTACATTTGTATATATTTGGGATAAAATTATATTCCATACAGGTTTGCCCTCGTGATAATAGCCTGTGTATATGTTTCTAATCTATTTATTTAAGATTGCATATTATTCCTTATAGCCCACATCTTATTCTCATTAAGCTGTGTATCCCTTATTATATGGCATCACATCTTAAATGATCTATGTATTATTTTCTTAAAGCTTGAGTATTATCTTGAGGTTGCATTTTAGTGTAGATCAACATCTCAAATAAGAGTGAATGTTTTAATATAAAAGGCTTACGTATTAAGTTTATTAATTGCGTATTATTTACCTTAAACCTACCCTATGTTTTTAAATAGCTTGTTTATAACTTTGTTTAGACCAACATCTAGCATTAATAGTCCTACATCTTCATTTGAATCCTGAGTTAAAATCAATGAGACTTTCATTTCCCCTTTCATGGGATGTGTGTTACTTCTTGTTAACCCTGCATGGTAATTCTTAAGGCTGGTAATATTCTTCTTGGCAACATTGAATATTTCCTTTAACTCACGTTTATAATGCTAATCCAAGTTTTAAGTCAATGCCAAGATAAAATAAATAGCGTACCATATCAATTATTTTAGCATGTTATATCACTTCATGTTTTGAATCATTTCCACTCTTTGAGGCTGTGTAGTATTTATAAGCCCTATGTCTTATTTAGTTGGTCTATTTTTATTATGACTACGTTACTTTCTTAGTATTGAGTTTATCTTTAAAAAACCCATGTATTATTATACTGGTTGTACCTTATAGGTTTACATCCCATGTTATATCTAAGCCATTTGTATTGAATTGCCAAAGTCAAAGATAGGTAGCGCTTAGCTTAACATTTGTGAGCTTAAATTCCTTAACCCTGAGTTCTCTTTTTCTTAGCCTACATTGAATTTCAAGATTGGTGTCTATTATTCTGGATTACATTTTAATTAAATGCCAAGTCATTTTACCAAAAACTTTTATATTATAAAAGATCATTAGATGATAATGCTATGAGATAGCTGAGTCAATATAGTGAAGCTGAAGACATTATTTTAGAATGCCGAGTTAAAGTTGAATCTTTAATATCAGCTATAGTGAGAATTATATAATGAATTTTGATTATATTAAGTAGCCAAGCTTTCAAAAAAAATTTGTGACTTAAAATGAATAAAAATAAGGTTGTTGTTAAATTTATAATGCCAAAGTTACCATAGGGTAGCATTGGGTAAAATTATTGTAGCACCGGGTATATTAGTATAATGTTGAACCATTAGTTAAATCGCCAAGTCAATAGTTTGAAAGATGAAGTCTTTAATGAGTCACTCTTTAATTGTTGAATATTTAATGTGTGTATATTGTTGAAAATACAGAGTTAACAATATATTGATCATTGAGATAATAATATTTTAATGTCTAAAAATAACAATTATGTGTATTTGATAAGTTTTTTTGGTGATAGTAAATCATGAAGAAAACTATGCTTCCTCCTTGATTCCAGATTGAATATTGGGTGGAACTTTATCTTTGCCTTGGATTTTTGTATCACGGATTGAACAAAATTACATTACCAACTAGAGTTGTATTTTAAATTATGAGCATGATTATCATGGGATTCTTTTATATTATAATATAGCTAAGTCATTTAAATAATAAAGATCATGATCTTAGGACATAGGAATAAGATTGTATTGAGATGATTGATTCTCAAACCTTGTTTAGACCCTCTAATATGTATCAGATTAATTGATGAGCTTTAGTCAATCAGTGTTTTGATGTGACCATTTATCCTAATAAGCCATTTCCATATGAGGACCGTGTTAAAATTTTATAGTTTTAGGAATATCGCTTTGTTTTGTGTAAACAATAGCAAATATAGATATTATTTGGTAATGTTATTATTCTATTTGCATAATACTATATCCTTGGGGTGATATAAATATATGATCTAAATCTATACTATAAATTTGCATAGAATGCTAGCAGAAGTAAATAGTATATATGTAACACCGTATTGTTATGCAAACATGTTGGTAGGGTTAAGTTTGTAGATTCTTGTAGGATGAAAACTTGTGTATAGTATAAATATTCTGTGATAATATTATTATTTTTGGATCAATATCAGGGTTCAATGTGTCCCTTACCCTAATGCTTTTGACTGGAGCTCTAACCAGTTTGGGACATAATCAGGGCCCCAAATCTCCAAGTACACAGTAGGAAGATTACCAACAATTGCCACAACCAGCCCGAGAATACCATCAACGGCCATGACCAACCTAATACCAATGAATGACCATTATCAACCTCTAATACCATTTAAGATTTGAACTTGGGTGGTGCATGTAGCAACCAAATTGCCTTTAACAACTCACCCACATGTCATCGATTTGTGATAATATCATTACATGCAAGTGATTAAGCATTTCTAGAATCAAAAGGTGCATCGTGATATGTACCTTGAGATTAAGTTTTCATTTGATTATTATTATGTGGTATGATCTAAGGTATAACTAGGTAGTATAATCATGTACTGGTTTGTCTAATAATTTTAGTGCAAGATTGATTAATTGATTGATCATGTTTGAGTAGGGTGCTCATGCACAATGAGCTATTATAGTATGGGATATCATAGAATACTTTAACTTAAATGTATATGCTTGGATGGTACATGCTATAGTTGGATGTTTAGACTTTCACCTACGTGGATTGATTAAAAATATGTGTTGAATAGTACTTGATCAATATGTTTTGTAACAATTAGTAGGATATCATGTATGCGTGCATACAAACTTGAAAGAGTGTAAGTGAACGTTGGGTTTTACTTTTATGTATTTATATGAATTTATTATTTATATGTATTTGTTGATTAAAAATATATGATTCCACATATTTATGATTACTTGTATGACTAATTGTGGGAAAACTAGTAGTTGTGTCATAGACCACTAGACTTTGATAATATGGGATATCATGGGATGTAGTTGTTTGGATCTTATTATGGTAGTTTAGAATATGTAGTTTATTATGAATGTAAAACATACTTGGGTGGTATGAACTATTGAAATTATTTTCTATACGAGTTAAATAATAATGTATGATTCATTCTTGCATTGATAGAATAAAAGTATACTTTGCTTACTCCTACGTATAGTATGTGATGTGATATTATTACTAGGAGGATGAGATATTAATGAGTCCTTGAGTTATAATATATATTATATATTTTAGAGTTTCCATTGATGATGCTAATAGGTAGTGAGACAGATTCTACTAGCCTAAATAGCACCACCAATATTGGATAATTCGATCAAGTGGTGTGTTATACAATTGAACAATCTAAATGATCGTACGTTATTTAAAAACTTTGACCAAAGTAATGTTAGATATACATTGACATTTTATATGTTGTGAGATATCATTTTAGAATAGATTTCTTTATGGTACACTACATGGTTTTAGAAATCTTACAAGCACATGGGGTACTAGCATGTCTCACTAAATTCTCACACCGTTTTATCTACCTATCTATGAAAGGAGGGCCATTTATTGATAAGAGATTGTACAGAGGATCATTGGTTCATGGTTGGTGTGGTAAAGTGTTCAGATGATGATCTCCCTTGTCATTACAGTACTTTTTGGAGACAACACTTGAGATTATCAATGATACATGAGTTGGTTCGACTTGAGCTCTAGAAAGCTTGGTATCTATTATTGTATTAGACGTATGCCTGAAGGAATGTAATTGTATTATGTATTTGTATATTTGAATAGTAGTTGTTATATTATGAGACCAACCGTAGCTGTGTCCTATTGTATTTACTTTCTGTGGAGTTGTATAAGATTATTATTATATGTGGTAAATTAAATTAGAAGTAATTTTGTTCTTAGTTATGGTTTTGATATATATTATATTATTTTATTCTATGGAACGAATGTTAAGGAGTTTAAAAAAATTATTACATTTTCTAAGTACAACTTGAGGGGTTTTAACATTAAAAAAAATTAAAATGGAACTATCTTCCCACGACATGTTCCCCATTCTTTATGACCCCTTATAAAGCCATCGATTTATTGTGAAGATTGGGTACTTGCATGAGAAAGTAGGTAGCACTAAAATATTTTTTTATTCACCTTTTCTAATCTATTGACCTACTACACCCCAATGGACCTCAGCTCTATTATGAGGCTAACTATGGAGTTTGAGCTTTGATTAGAAGAAGGAAATGTGCTTTGAATCATATCTTTTAGTGTGATTTGACTTTTGAGAAGTTTGATTGTTTTGCCTTTTGGATAATTTCATTTTGTTTAATGATTTAGTTGTTGAATATTTTGATGGCTTTTAAGATTCTTCCTCCATACGGACTTGGAATGACTAGTCATGAAAGATAGAGTGATATACATGAATGAGCTTTAGGCTTAGGCTAAAGGAAGATAAGTAACCAAAGACAAGACCAACTATGACACCTAGGTTTAACAATGAACCAACATGTTATCTCAAGTCTCAACCATGTATGATCTGGGTAACAATTCAGGTGACAATTCCACCCCAATTGATGACAAAACTTTTGGGAGCCATAACTTTTGCACCGTAGCTCTAATTGACTCATCATTTGAACCATTGGAAAGATAAAAATGAGGAGAATGAGATGATATGGCATGGAGATTTGATCAATGGATTTTGACCCCCAAAAACCCAATGGAAGTGCCCCAAATTTCAATTTTAGTAGTGTAGTCTAAAAATAGTAAGTTTCTAAAAATAGTAATTCCTCAAATTCTGTATTATTATAAATCATGGAAGTCAAACCAATTAATTTCCCTCAAGATTGGTGACCTTCTACATCCTCCTCCCACCTTCAAAACATGTATACATGAAGATGTAACCCAAATGGAAATCAGACATCTCTTTTCAGAGATAGGCATATGTTTGGGTCTATAAATTTGATCAATTAAACATCTCTTCTTAGAGATAACATTATTTGAATTGTGTTGTTTTTATTTCTTGAATTATCTTTCAACTAAAGCTTTTGAGTTTTGGATCAGTGGTATCAGAGCGGTTTGTCTTTAGAGTGTATGATCCTGAGGACAAGGTCCTATTATAAGAAGCTTGGGTGGAAAATAGAACCAACAAATGATCCACCTATTCGCTCTAAATGACTTTAAATGGCTGACAACACTAAGACATTAGATCCTTTTAAGGAAATGGTGAATGAATCCATCTAATAGTAGCAAGCACATATGCTACAACAATTCACTCAAATTCTCCAACAAATCTCGATGGGAAATTCTAGCTCCTCGTTTGCACCCCCACATCTTTTCAGTACCCCAACACCCTTCAAGGTTTAGGTGAATTTTGATATCCCTACATTTGAAGGAAAAATTAATGCTGATGTAGTATAAAATTGGTTAGATCAATTATCATCTTATTTTTCTATAAATAAATTCATCGATAAAGAGAAGATCATTTTTGCTCTTTTGAAAGCATCATTGCTTGTCAAAAATTGGTGGGAAGTATACAAAAAGAGATTCAGTGTAGATGATATTGGTCTTGAGGTGGAACCTACCTGGGATGATTTCATAGAAGCTATAAAGGAAGAATACTACCCCATTGGAGCATATGATGTTTTGTATATAGAGTGGCAACAACTTCACCAAGGTAAGGAATAGTCTGTTCAAGATTACACTGACATTTTTCATTCTCTATCTTCAAGATTGGGCATCCAAGAAAGTGAGAAACACAAGGTTATCAAATATCATGGTGGACTATAATGGTACATATGGGGAGAAATGGAAATCTTAAATTTGGAAACCCTCGGTGAGGCATATAAGTTCGTAGTGAAGATTGAGCAGAAGCATGGAAGAATGAATATGAAGAGTCAACCTTCAAATTGGAAAAGTGATAAAGAAGGTCAAATACGAGGCCAAAATTGGAAGCAAAAGGAAGGAAAGACTAGAAAGTGGTGTGATTATCACAAATCTAGAACTCACTCCAAAGAAGAATGTCAAGCCATCAAGTCCCTGCTTTCTAAGTCACAATCCTCAACATCTACTGCTCTACCTCATACAGACCCTGCAGTTGAAGAGGTTAAAGAAGAGATTGTAGATGCTAACCCTGAAGCCATTTTTGCTTCATCACAGACCCATGAGGAGAGGCTAGATGATAAGGAAATGTTGTTTCACTCTAAGTTATGGGTGAAAGGTAAGCCTCTGAATTTCATTCTTGATAGTGGAAGTTAAAAAAAATTAATCTTTGCTAATGTTGTGAAAAGCCTAAATCTATCCATGAAGCCTCACCCAAAGCTATACAATATTAGATGGTTGAGTCTAGGGAGAAACCTCTGTGTCACCCACCAATGTCTTCTCTCATATGCAATAAAACCTTTCCAAGATGAGGTCTTATAGGATGTGGTCAATCTATATATTTGTGATGTAATCTTCTGTTAACCATTCATGTATGATCAACATGGAACCTATGAATCAAAAACTCAAAGGATCACTCTCACTCTTAGAGCATGGCACTATAGGGTACCATAGGTACCACCTTCTACATCTCTCTGTTTGATTAGTGCCAATAAATTTGTTCTCATGGTGGTCAAGCCACAAGAATCCAAAAGGGCTGATGTTGCAGACCTGACTGCATAAATAATGCAACAACAGAAGCAAATAGATACCAAGCTGAAGAAGTTCATGGCTTTCCATCCATAGACTGATGGTCAGACAAAAATTGTGAACAATCAGGCGATGCACTATTCTATATAGCATAGTCCATTCCAAGTATGCATCAGGAATCAAATCAAAATACAATTGCCACACTTGATGAGAAATCTTGATGCAATGGTGACCATTGATCCTCAAGGAGGGAGGAATGTTCTGGCCAACAATTTAGGTGATAATTCGGGTGATGGGTCCACCCCAATTGATGATGAAACTTTTGAGAGCCATAACTTTTGCACCGTAGCTCTAATTGACTCACTGTTTGAACCGTTGGAAAGATAAGAACAAGGAAAATGTGATGAGATGGCATGGATATCCACTCAATTGATTTTGACCCCTAAAAATCCAATGGAAGTGCCCCAAATTTCAATTTTAGTAGTGCTTCTTAAAAATAGTAAGTTTTAAAAAATAGTAATTCCTTGAATTCTGTATTATTGTAAATCATGGAAGTTGAACCAATTAATCTCCCTCAAGATTGGTGACTTTACACATCCTCCTCCTACCTTAAAAATATGTATAAATGAATATGTAACCTAAAATTGAAATCAAATGTCTCTTCTCAGAGATAAGCATATGTTTGGGTCTACAAATTGGATCGATAAAACACCTCTTCTCAGAGATACCATTATTGGAATTATGTTGTTCTTGTTTCTTGAATTATATTTCAACCAAAGCTTTTGAGTTTTGGATCAATGTATATGATTAGTTTATGAAGAGGAAAAAGGGAAAGAAAGGAGATCCAAAGTGGACCTATAAAAGGAGATCATAATGAGATATATTGTTTGCTAACTGATCACTTGGTAAAGAAGGAATGAATAAAGGGAACACTGTTTGTATAACCAAGTCAAAATAAAAATTATAGAAAATAATAAAAAAAATAAAACAAAAGACTTTTAATAAAGAAAATCAAGAAGAAAAAGAAAGCAATGCTAAAGAAGACATCCATAAGTAAACATAAATGCCATTGTAAGAAATATAAAGTGCGAAGTCAAAGTCATCAGGTAATATAAAGAAGAATTTGACACAATGTCAAATGATATAAGAGATAGATAAGGATAGAATTGGAGCACATGTCCAATCCAAATAAAAATGTAAGAACACCATGCATATGCTCATATGTACTGATATATTTGTCCACACACATTCTAGAATATTTGATAAGTTGCTATGAAGTTTAATGTGAACTGTAGCTAATGTCTCATTTATCTTCAACAAAAACTAGGAAAATACTTCACGTCTAATTTGCTCAACAAAAAAGGTAGGAATGCTTGATGGATTGTGCTGAGGAGGGATATCATGCAAGGTATGATTAGGAAAATGCATGGGAGTGGTTTCTATAGGAGATGAAGGGACCATGGTAGAAGAAAGAGGAGCCTTCTTATAGGAATGACCTATAGGAGGAATTATATAAGGTACATGCATAGTTAGAAGACGATCTTTAAGATGCTATTGAAGGATGTGACAATGATTGGTGTGATAGATGTCACATTGGTGCCAAAGACTACATCTCTCCATACTTAGGAATATACTCAGATAATACTTTTAGGAGAGGTATGGCCTTCTCTAAGGACTGAGGGGTAGTAGGACACAGAGTGTTAATACATTTTTGCAGCTTGAGATAATACATGGATGAATGATTATCTATGCCATGGAAGGAACATATATGCTTGTGAGTAGTCTTAGTAGGTGTACTCATAGGAGGAGGTGTAACTAAAGTGGAAGGAACTTGGGAAGACTCATTAGCCTATTTGGTGGGTAATGGAGCCAACTGTGTTAAGAAAAGCAAACCATCACCAAGACAAGGTGGTATTAGTGGGGAGATAGGACAAGGATCGATAGTAGGAGCAATAGGATCAGAAGTAAAAATAAACTTAGTTAAAGTGAGTGTAGGAATAGGATCCAAACTGGGATAAGTAGGCTATAGGGGTTATGGTGCCTAGGAAAGTGATAGGGCCCAATCATAGCATGATCCATATGCATACTCTTATGAGGTTCTTAAAGAATTAGAGGTGTCTGCACCATCTCTACCCTATGATAAAGAGGAAAAATACTAAAATTAGTAGTTATATATGACAAAATACGAGAAGATACACTAAAATATTGAAGTAAAGAGGAATGATAATGGATAATCTCAACATCATGGGCCTAAACAAGACCTCCTAAGAATGGATTGTCTAAGGTATAACCATCATCATAATCAGGTGTATGAAGATTAATGACATAAGTAAGGATGACATTGTCATCCGATGAGGTATGATGAATGGAATGTCAAGTCTTAGTTAAAACAATGGAGATGTCATCACAAGGTGGTTTGTTAGAATGAGGTTGTAAAGAATTAGGAAGTTGAGAGATAAGATGAGGTGAGAGATCCAAAGTTTTAATCTTGAGATTGATTTCGTCAGGCTCATCATCATCATCAAAATCTAAGAGGTTAGGGGGTATATTCCCAATGAGTTTAGGATGACCATTATAACCTCAAGTGGAATTGATGAGAAATTAAATCATTGAGACTCATAAAATGGAACACTTGGCAATGGTTCAAGGGTAGGAATACACCCCTATCTTGGAATTGTTCAAAATTTCAAGTATTGGTGTCACCTTGTTTTCTATAGATAGCTTCATTGTGAGGGAATTTAACACATTGGTAGATAAAAGAAACAACTACTCTCATACGATGAGTCCATGGCATATCAATTAGAATGTTGTAAGACAGAGGAAAGTGAAAAATCATCACCTTCATGTGAATGATGATAGGTGGTACAATAATAAGGAGCCACACATAACTTAAAGGAGGCATTTGCCTTTGATTCTAGCCTTGACATGTGGATTTGAGATTGCATTCAAAATATCCAAGAGTTTTGATAAAATTGAGAGAGGCAACACAAGCGCTAAAACCGTCATTAAACAAGGCATGCTTGAATTGGATATCACCAATTTGGATACTAGAGGAGGATCATTCCCATGAAGCAAAATCTCATAGAGGATCATAAAAGCAATGGGAAATTTGAGGGAAAGAGAAGTGCCCATTATTTCATCAACATATATAGACATCTATTCGCACTATTGTAATATTCTATCTTTAGATCTAGATAATGTTACTTCACACCTGCAAGGGGAGGACGAGGGATGTTCATTTTGAACAAAAGTTGCATAAGATAGTTTTGATGACATGGAGAGGTCCTCATAAGATTAAGAAATTGGATTTGGGATAGGATATTAGTGAGCTCCGTGATGGGATCCCACTCATCATAACCCATAAAAAGATTATTATAAAGAGGTGTATAGTGTTAAAGGAGGTCCTCAGAAGGAGAAGCCAAAGTACATGTAAATTTATGTTGATAAAAGGTAGAAGATTGAGTGAGAGGACAAGTAGGTAGATTATGTTGAGAAGATGATGTAGTTGATGTAGGTTGGTTTTGAAAATTGCTAGAATAAGTGTTGATAGATGCTTGAGTATTATTGGTGGTAGGTAAAGAAGATGGAGGGATGGTAGAAATAGAATGGGAAGTGTTATCCATAGGAGGAATTGGAGTTGGTTCATCAAAAGTGATAAGATCATCTTGCCCCAACTCATTTAATTGAGTTGGAGAAGAATCTTGGATAACATGAAATGTGTGAGTCAATGGAGGTGTGTAGATAGGTTGAGGATCAATGAAAATAACCACCCTTCACATATTAGTCATATTAACCAAATTCTCTTTTGGAGTTAGGTCAATAAGACTTTCTACATTATTCTTGGAAGGGGTGGGCTTGTCTTGGTTATCTTGGTGATTTGTAAGAGGATATTTATATATGACCAAATGAGCATTAGCTTGATTCAAAGATTGATATTTAGTATTTGTTTCATGGTCTTTGAAAGCAATGTCATAGACTTGTTGGAATTTTTGAATGATAGAATAATGGTTAAAATTGGGACCTTTAGTCATATAAAATGCAAAAATTGGTAACTTGAGCATGACTAATGACACCCAACCCATATGTCCCTCTTAATTTCTCTCATGACCCTCATTGGCTTGGTTTCACTGATTCCCAATCATCTGTAGCCTTTTGGACTTGATCCTAGCTGAGCCAAGGTCCTCTTTTCATGACCAATCCATCCCCCCAAGTCCCATCTACCTAGGACAATAGTGCCCAACTAGAATAGGAGCGTCGGTGCCATTATTGTCAACTTTTGGCACTATTATCCAAGCTCATTTTTGGCCCCAATAGTTATTTCCTTCCAATTTCCCATACTTATCCTTGATAGCCTAACATGAGAAAATTCAATCCATGACCAATAGATCCCTATAAAATCCCATTCAAAGATTATTTGGAAGGGGTTGGCAAATATTATCAAGTAAGCAATAATACAAGTGAAACCACTTACACAATCTTCTTTATTCTCTACATACAACCATCTAGTATAGTCCTAAGCACCTCTAAATCTTTGCACCAGTCCATAGTCATCTCAAGCACACCCAATTTAGCATTTCCTTGCATTTTCATATCACAATTGCACTAAGCACTTTGAAAGGGAGAACTACATATGGCTTGATTCCTCTTTGGAGTATTGGTATGTAGGCAATATGCCCACACATGGGGTATGAAACACATCTAGTGCATCTTACACAAACTAACCCCTTTTCCCTATTCACCAAAGTTTTATTCAAATGCATTGAAGGCACAAAAATGAAGAAAATCAACTCTATAGGGAACACTGCTGACAATGAGGCTTTAAAAATTCAAAGACAATGTCACATAGACCTGTCAAACAAAACCTATAAAGCTTATCTCCTCAGGACAATAGTGCCAGATAAATACTACAACATCGATGCCACTCCTGTCTGCTTTTAGTGCTCTTATCCAATCAATAAAGGAAAGCAAAATCCTATTTTTGATAGTGTCCAATTTACTATTTTTAGAACTTTGCATTCTCTATATTTAGTACTTTTTCTAGCACTTAGCTTATTACAAAGTTTTACAAAAACTTTAAACACATTTCAAATTGTTTTCCTACTTTAATAATGGCCCAATATACTAGTTTTGATGAAACTAATAAAAGAGAACTTCAAGAATTCCTAACCAAACACCTTGACATGTAAGATGACATGCTCAAAATACTCCAAGAACAATAAAGAGTAAACAATGGTCAATATTCTCAAACCATAGAACATCTAATTTCAAATGACACTATGGCGGTAATTATATCTCAACAACCCCTATCATAGCCTAACCTTATTCTATGCCACCAGCTACCGCTAATACATCCCTATCTCCTGATGTGGTAGCGCTTATGCAAGAGATAAGATCTCTTAAATCTAAGGTGCTACATATTGATCAAGGTGCCACTAGACCTATGCAGGCTTTGGATTCTTTTGCTCTTCTGCATACACCATTGACATGTCACATTGATTCTACACCCTTGCCACAAGATTTTATTGAACCCAAGCTTACTCTATATGATGGCAAGGGTGATCCAGAGACACATTTGAGAGATTTTCACATAGCATGCTTGGATTATGTACCAAATGATTGGATACTTACCAAGCTCTTTCCATGGAGCCTAAAGGATTATGATTTACAATAATTCTATTGTTTATTAAATCAGTCAGTTAGTGCATTCAATCCTTTAGCCGACATGTTCCTAGCTCATTTTAGCATTACAATTGGTGATAAGGTTTCATATGCTCAAGTTGCACAATAAAAACAAAGGTCAAATGAACATCTCATAGATTATGTTGTTTGATATAAGACTATCTTGGTTAAGATGACTATCCCCATGACCTATCAAAAGTTTTAGGATCTCCTCAAATAGAGTCTTCTCCCAATTTTGCACGAGTCAATTATGTTTAAAAGATTCTCTTCCTTCACTGAATTGTGTCAAACACTAAAGGAATGAGAAGTCAAACTAATTTCAATAGGCAAAATCAAGTACACAAGTATCTCAGACATAACAAAGAAGATTAACAATAAAGTTCCATACAAAGTCAAGGTCAATGATAACAAGATTCAAAATAAATCGATAGTTAATGCAACTTCTAAGCCCCCTCAATGAGTGGTTTTATCAACACCTCCTTGATGTACATTTACCAATCTACCAATTTATTCAACCAAAGTTTTATAATAAATATTAGATTGTAACATCATATCTCCCCCTCCTATTTGAGAAGTTGACCCAACAAAGCCTCTTTCACAGGGATATGATCAACATGAATTTTTTGAGTTTCATAGGGCACCAGGCCATACAACTAACAAATGAATCAATTTGAAACACAAGGTATATTATTTAATAGATGGAAATCATTTTGATCTTGGTACTTTAGTTGAGCCTCCTTAGGCAAAGTAAACATAGGATAAAGCATTGAAAATATTTTTAGATCTTTTTCCACATCATTCTAAATAGGAGACAAGGGACACATCAGGGTTCACCATGCATATCATGCACATCCACCACCAGATACATACAAAGCACCTTTAGTTGAGACACATCCTTTGGGAAACATGATTGGTGTACATAATTATAGAGTTCCAACTAGACCTTCCATCTCCTTCTTAGAGTAGCATATCTCCAAGGATGATTCAGATTATCATTCACTCTTTAGAGCTCACATTCATAATCATCTTATTCATAGTGTTCTCATAGATAATATATCCTGTGTGAACATGTGCACTATGAAATTATTGTAGCATTTGGGATATTTAGAGCATGATATTATACTGACAAACATAATTATGAGCAGATTTAGTGGGCATATACAGAGTTCATTGGGTGATTCCTCTACAGGTTGGTCTAACGCATGTCACTACACCATTCACTATAGTTCCTAGTGCAGGGGCTTTTGATATGTTACTTGGTCGACCATAGATTCAAAAACTTTGAGTAGTACCTTCTATAGTTCACATATGCATGAAATTCATTCACACTAATTAATTTATTATAGTTGGTGGAGTTCTATATGAGTTCCTGCTTCCTACTTCTCACTTCAAAGACATCTTCTATAGTATAGTCACCAGTTTTAATACAACTTCCAGTTCTAATTTATCCACCAACTGTAGTTCCTCCTTCAATATAGGTTTAGACACAGTTGAGGCATTTATTTCTAGCATAGAGGGTTCATACTCCTCCTTAACTTCTAGATTTTAGATAGCTTCCAGCTATAATATTCACATCTAGGGTAGTCTCATTGAGATCTCATGCATCTACATGTAGAGCACATGTTTAGAGAGCTTCTCCTACTACCAGATGGGTCCCTAAGATCCATACAATTGCATCCACTTCTTAGAGTTATAAGGGGACCCTATAGTTGGTTTCTACTTCAAAGATTCTAGATCATTTACAACATATACAACTTTTAGATCCATAATCTCAACATTTTCATCGTGTTTTATGATCACGCACGATCCCTCTCCTTGATATAGGACACCATGATAGGGAGTCTCCCATGAGAGTCATCGGTTAGTATCATCCTTTCACCACTTACCAATACATAGTTTCTTATTCTTGATGGTACATATCTCAACAAAATTCAAAACATAAAAACATTCAAATATATTAAAATACTAAAAACATTTTGATTGTATGCATCATCCATGCTCTACATTTCTACTACTATGATAGGCTTACATTTGCTATGCTAATGTTTGTTAATTTATCTACATTACCATGCTTCACTTGATCTTCTTTGATTGTGTGCAGTGATTTCCAACTCTTTAATTGCTTCACTCTACACATTGAGGGGGCATCCTACTTTTACATCGAGACACACATTGATATACATACCCACTGGGGGCATCTTCTACATGACTAAACCATCTAGGTTATGTCATTCCTACACCACACACTTTAGTTATCATGTTGATGTACATTATTTAATAGCTTACATAGATTATTCTATCGACACTCACTAGTATTTAACACTTATGTATTTCTTTGCATATACCTAGTCTTGTACTAACATGTCTTATATACTTTCACTCTTGCTTTGATCAGTTATATGTGCTTGTATCCTCCAGTTCTTTACATGCTTTTTTTATTACTTAGTGTAGCTAGATTATTTGCATTTTCTCAATTCCTACTTATTTTTAGTATGTGCCTTAAGACATTTGCCAATGCCCTTTGCCTGTACTCCTCTATGTGATTTTGGCTTTCATGCCAACTTGCTTGTTTCAACTGTATGTATACATGGAATTCGAACATGCCTTGTATGCTTGCTTTCCAATTTGAGTGGCATGTGCTCATGTATTTTGTTTGCTTGGCTCCTTGGCCGCTCTTTTATACTTCTTACTTCTTACTTTTTGTTCTTGTTGCTTGATTGATTTCAATTGTTTTCAATGTCATGATCCATATCATGCATTATTCATGTTTTCTTGGAAGCCATGATGGACATCATGCTCCATCCCTCCAATATAACAACTAACAACTAACAACTAACTAGACTTTAAATTATAGTTTAGTACATTACACATGCTATTACATTGTTATATCTATCTAGGCATACCCCTATTGATCTAATAATCTCTCACTATAACCCATGCTATATCTTGTATATTATCATTGCTATATCATGTATCCGTGTAGCATAACACACTTGCAGGGCTATTTCTTTTGAAGGTAGTCATTACAGGGTCTCCATTCCTACCTTCATAAGAGGGGAAATAAATAGGAGTTTTTTCATAGAGATCAAAGTTCCTATCACTAAAAAAATTCTAGTTTTAGAACACTCAAAACAACAGCTAGACATCAAACCAGTCAGAACAGACCAGGCAGACAGTCAAAAATTTAGAATAGTCATAAGATTTAGCCTAGGACAATAGCACCAAGACTAGAATATAGCATCGATGGTGCTACTGTCCATTTCTAGTGCTCCTATCTAAATAATAGAGAAATAAATTTTTTCATAAACAAGCAAAAGGGTAAGTTTAGTTATAGTTTTGTCAGCTACAGTTCATACTAGAGTCAACAATTTTAGTACAATTTTGATTAGAGAATCCAGATATAGGGGGCACCATATGTGGCATGATGACTCTCATTTTTAGTTTTAGATAGGTTAGTTGGTACAACTTCTAGATCAAAATCCATGTTTTAGACACTAGTGATTGGGGGCAATGTGTGCGGCAAATTTGTTTTCTTTCTTTCATAGTTCAACATTGTTCAGATATTCTCAATAGTTGCATGCCTTACTCCATGTGAAGGTGGTTGACATCATTTTTAGTTTAGATTTCATACACACCTAACTTCTAAGTTCTTAAGTTCCCGAGTGGCTTCCATATAAGCTAAATTCTAAGTTTCAGAGGGGCTTTCATACAAGCCTAATCTCCATCTTTCAAAATGGCCAAGAGTGGCTTAGTTTTAAACATACATTTGGCTATCCACTCCAACATTGTTAGATCACATTACATTCATGGGATTTATGATCCATCTCATATGACACATATTCCATATCGATATCAGTTTATAGCTTCACTTCATGGGGTAACAATGGAGCCAACGATTTAGATGGCTTTTGTATTCTTGAGCTACCTATTCAGAGAGATTGGACACGTAGTCCAAACATCAATCAACACACACATGATCACTTAGATTCACTTAATAGGCAATGATAAAGCCAAAGGGATAGTCCTTTGAATTATTGAGCCACTATTTGTGGAATTGAGTACTCAGCTCTGTTCATGATATTACTCTTGGTACAACACACATCCAACATTAATTAGCATCACTCAACATCATAATAGATTTTGTATTGGTTTATGTACTTGGTGAGCTGTATTCATTCCTTTCTCTTCCTCTCTTTTACCCATATTTGTATGTTCCTATTTTAGATATAACATATCTAGTAAGAACTGATCTACTATTTATTTTCTCTTATAAATTTACACTTCACAACATGCTCTCTCTATGCACACCCAACATCACACAAGCTTCATGAGATTCACCCTTATAGATAAGTTTATGTACACTTTATTTTTTTCCTTTATCCTAGTATTTTGCTTTGCTACATCACTAGAATAAAGGGGGCAAATGTAGTCATATAAAATGCAAAAACTAGTAACTTGAGCTTGACTAATGACACCCAAGTCATAGGTCCTTATTGTTTATTCTCATGACCCTCATAGGCTTATTTTCACTGATTCCCAATCATCTGTAGCCTTCTAAACCTGATCCTATTAGAGCTAAGACCCTCTTTTCTTGACCAATATATCACCCTAGGTCCTGTCTACCTAAGACAATAGCACCTAACTAGGACAAGAGCACCAATGCCACTATTTTCCACTTTTGATGATGTTATCTAAGCTCATTTTTAGCCCCAATGGTCAATTCCTTCTAGTTTTCCATCCTTATCCTTATCAACCTAACGTGAACAAATTCAATCCATGACCAATAGATCCCTATAAAAGCCCATTTAAAGATCATTTGGAAGGGGTTGGCAAATATTATCAAGTAAGCAAGAATACAAGTGAAACCACTTAGATAATCTTCTTTATTCTCTGCATACAATCATTCAGTACAATCCTAAGCACTTCTAAATCTATGCACTAGTCCCTAGTCATCTCAAGCACACCAAATTTAGCATTTATTTGCATTCTCATATCATAATTACACTAAGCACTTTTAAAGGGAGAACTACATATGGCTTGATCCCTCTTTGGAGTATTGGTAGGTAGGTAGCATGCCCACACATGGGGTGTGAAGCATGTCTAGTGTGTCTTACACACACTAACCCTTTTTACCTATTTGCTAAAGTTTTGATTAAATGCATTAAAGGCATAAAACCAAAGAAAATAAGTTCTATAGGGAGCACTACTGACAATGAGGCTTTGCAAATTTAGAGATAATGTCAGACAGACCCATCGAATAAAACCTAGAAAGCTTATCTCCTCAAGACAACAATGCCTAACAAGGATTATAGTACCAGTGCCACTCTTGTCCACTTTCAGTGCTCCTATCTAATAAAAAATGAAAGCTAAAATCTTGTTTGTGATAGTGTCCCTGTCCTACACAGTGAATATCAGACCTTGTCTCAGTCGGAGTAGCACCATTTAAGCTAAGTCTTATTTTCTCTCTTTTATTAATATTTTTAGAAAAGCTCTAATTATAAATAAATTTCATAAATTAGTAGCTTATTCATTTCATATTATTTATTGATTTATCAATCAAGACCCTCTAACTAAATTAGGAATAAAACCCCAATATTCCTAAAATTGTTAAATCAGGACCAAGAAGAAAATCCATATCTAAATTATGAAGTTGCCTATATGTCTCATAAAAATGACCCCAAATAGCATGAAACCAACGAAATTTATTGGGATCATACCAAGATTTCATAAGATGAGTGGGATCAAGTTCTTGAGGTAGAGTCCTGGTTAGAGATTTTATTAATTCAGCTGAGGATAAAGGTTTGTGAACATTGATGTTATTAAGTGAAGATAAATGAGAATTGGTGAATTGTTGAGAAGGGGGAGCTTGTTCTAAAGATTGGTTAGGAACAATAACTTGAATAGTGTGAATGGTGTCATAAGAGTCTGTGACACCATCATTGGTAGCATGATGATTCTTATTCTTGAGTAAAAAATGAGGATCTACAGAAGGTTGGGGTGGATTAAATTGATGCATGAGGAAATCTTGATGTTTAACTTGGTCAATATCCTCCTCCAAAGTACATGGAGAGAGAGTCCAAACCTGATATTGAAACTTGGGAAAAAAGAGCATTGGTAAAGAGATGGAAAAGGTTATCATCAGCCATATTATGTTCACATTTATTGGACAATATCTTCCATCATTTAATGAAAGCTTGGGTAGTTTTAGTTTTAAGTTGCTTACAATTGATAAAATGGGTGAAGGTATTCTTAGGAAGATCACTAGTTTGGAAATCTTGGACTAGCGTATTCACAAATCTTTCAAACTAGTAATATAATGGGTTTTATGTTGGTTGTACCAATCTAAAGCATCACTCATGAGAGTTTTGGATAATAGTTTGGTAGTGGCAAAGGTATTTAATTTGACCTAGTCTTCAATATATTTCCAAATGTTTTTAGATGAAGAGTAACATTAGTGGACCCATTATAATAAATGGTAGGGGTGACACCACCTATATCGATATTAACAATTTGAGATGTAAGAGGCTCATTTTAAAGATGCTTGATTGTCTTGTTGACAAGAGGAGGTTGAGGGATAAGATTACCTTGGGCATCCCAAAGAGGGGGTGGGGAAACATTTTGATTATGCATGCCCCATGGCATTTGCTGAGGGTGGGCTTGAAAATGGATAAGGTGGTTTTGCATTTATATCATTTGATTTGCATTATTAGCTTGAAAAACATTCATTTGATTAAGAGTTTGTAATAGGAATTGATGGGTTTGAGTTGAATTATTGGCATTATTTGAAGCATTAGAATTGGAAGTAGTGGCTTGGGTACCACTATGGGTGATATTAGGAACTCGAAAAGAGTTGTCAGAATGTGAGGCATTAGTGGCAAAATTTACTTGTGTGGCAAAAGATGGACTAGTGAAGGGATGAGAAGGGGAAGCACTAGAAACATGACTACCATGGGTAGCAAATGATACACTAGTAGAAGAATTAAGGAGAGTAGGTCTTGGGAGAGGCCCATTAGATGTAGAATAGGCCATGTTAGTAGAGATACTAGGAATGGAGGTAGGGGAAATTAAAGAAGAAGTCATTGTATAAGAAAGGGTCAAAATAGAGGGAAGAGGTTGGGAAGCAAAGAAGCTAGTATCCCCAAATCTGTGTGAGAACATGGGAGAAGGTAAATGAGGTTCTTCAACTTGACCACTAATCATGAGATGGTAAATGGTAGAAGGATCATTTCCTTGATGTTGAGGAAATGTAGAGATAAAGAAGAACATTTTAGGTGTATATTCTAATTTGGGTTGATCTTCAAGTGAGAAGAGAGGATTGCAAAATGAAGAGGAATGATGAGGGTCCCATAATTGGTCGTGTAAGTGGCTATATGAAAATTACTCTCATCTAAAATAGGAGCCATAATCTGATTATGGGAGACCTTATGATAGTTGGTAAAACTCATTATATCCATTAAATTCAACTTAGTGTTTTTTTCAAACAATAAGTTCATGATGAAGGAGTAGGCTTAAATAAGGCAAAGGTCATGAAAAATCAAAGAAATAAGAAGAGGCAAATAAGAGTATAGAGTCGACTGGGTTGACTTAGTATTAAAAATAAGGTCTAAAAATTGGGAAAATAGGAATATAGAGTCAACAGGGCCAGCTTAGTTCTGTAACCTAGGATGAAAATAGGTAGAAAAAGATACAAAGTCAATAGGGTTGATCTAGTACTATATTTTGAGGGGCAAAAAAGAATACCATGTTGATAGTGTTGACTCAGTACTATAGGCAGGGGAAATAAATAGTTTGTAAGAGACTGTGTTGAATAAAATGATAGTGTACTGAAACAAGAAAAAAATTTGCAAGTATTTTTGAAAGCAAGAAACAAAAGGAAACATACAATCAATTGGGTCAATGAGGATGATGCAATTGAGACACACAACACAAAACCTTGCACCAAAACTCGCCAATGCAAGTTTTTGAAATACAACATACAATTGAGCAAAGAGCAAGCAATCAACTTTGAAGTAAATGCTAACTAAGTGGTCATCCTGAATGATGTTGGATTATTAGAGTATGATTTTAAGTGTGATAGGGAAGTTGGCTAAAAGTAAGGAACTAGAAATCAATATATAGATGGTTTCAAGACTTTTATACTGAAAGGGATCTATGTTGGTAATGGTATTGGCTTGGTATTGGGCCTACCCCCTTACTTCACACACTAAAATGATAAGGGTGTTTGGTGTTTTGCCAATATATACCATTAACCATGTGTTTATACTTAGCTAAAAAGCCAAGTTAGATTCCCCCTTGGTGATGAAAACCAAGTAGGTAGGCCTTGGGTAGATAATTATTGAAATGTGTTTTTAATATTATGTGATTTGTTAGTGTGTGCTTAAAAAAGAAAAATAGTATAACTAAATGGTATATTGAAAAGCCACATAATTAGACTATGTGATCTATTTTAAGCATGCAAGCAACTGAAATTGAAATTGTGAGCTGATTGTTTTACTTAAATTTTATCCTCGTTTCTTAGTTTATGAAAGTAGAAGTAAAATTACAAGAAAGGGGTGTGTAAGGGTACCAGGTCAAAAGTGCACACACATTGATCCAGATGAAGTGAGAGTTCTTCTTTGGCTGGGGAGGAAGACCTGTAGTAAGAAAGCACTAAATGTCATTTGTTGGTTAGATAATAAGATGAGGGGATTGCCTAATGTATACTAGATCTAAGAAAGTAATAGCTTGTTAGGATGGTTATCAATCCCCTTTTTGATAAAAAGTTTGGTATAAATTAAAAGAAAGAAAAGTTATATAACATGAAAGTAATAAATCTAACGAAATAAATACTTTTCAAATGAAATACATGAATTAATGAATTAACATTAAGGTAAATGTTAATTATTAAAAAGAAATGTTTAGGTCACATCTAGTCTAGTCTAGTTTGTGATGAAAGGCAAAAAATAGACTTTTGTCAAAGGTTTAGTCAATGGGTAAAAGGTTGCAGATAGGTAACCAATGGTGGTCAAGGTAACCAATGATGGTTGGGTTAACTATTGATAGTTTCTTATCAAATTTTGGAAATGCAAAAAACAAGGGTTGTAGGTTAGGTAAATGGTTAGTCAAATGTTTGCATATGAATTTAGGTCCAACAGAGGTCTGATACAGGTTCAAGGTAATAAGAATAGGATACAAATAAAATATGATCAAGATATTAAACTTTAGAAAAGAAATAATAGAAAAGACAACAAATGGAAAATACTTGTTATCAAGAGTAATGGAGAAAGGGTAGAGAATTCTTGGAGGATATTCATCAGCATAACAATACTTCAACCTTTGAAAATGATTTGGGTAGCATTTTAGTAAGGGTGGATACTTGAGAAAAGACTTTGGTAGCATATATTTATAGATTTTTGGATTCTATTCTCCTTCTTGTAACTCTCCTTTTATAGAAAGAAGTTTCCAAATGGAGTGGAAGAAATTAAATGGATAGAGGAAAAAGATGCTAAGTTAGGTGCCATAAGGTTGATTTGTATTGCCAAATGAAAATTTCCCAAATTATGTGTGAAGTTAATCTCACACTCAATCTGGAAATTGCTTTGACACAAGTTGAGGAACCTAATCATCAATGATTAGGCTTAACCATCGATAGTTAGACTAACCGTCGATGGTTACCCTAACCATCGACGATCGACGTTCAAGAGGAACATTGGTGAAAAATTGCTAAAAAGAAGTGGGTTAAAAAGGTTAAGTTAGCAAGTTAAAAAGTGGGCTAGGTTAACTAGCTCTAGTGTTAGGGAAGGGTCCAAGGGTGTTTCAACAAAAAAAATGGGGTAGTTTTTGAGTCTCTACATTTTGCCCCTTTTTGTTATGCGGCTTTGAGTTGATAAGTTGTAAAACAAAAATAGAATCTGGGTAAGGTTAAAGGTGATGGTCAAGCTAACTCTAGATGCTCTAGACAAGTGAACGCTGCCTACATAGTTCCATAGACATAAATCCAAAAAGAACTTTAGACCGATTATAGTTCTCAAATGGTTCATGGGTTGGTTGTAGAGAATAGGTGTGATTTGAGGGTAAGGTAGTGATACTCAACTAGGTTGCCCCAAATTGAAAAATCACATGGTTTAGTTTGGGTGGAGGTTTATAGAGAAGGGTCATCTCCAAATGTTTGGATTGCCCTGGGCATGGGAGGAGGTATTCTCCCTCAAACTAGGAGTCAATGAGGTAAGGTTGAATTAGGTTAGGGTTTAATAAATGGTAGATGATAAGTCATTAGGTGGGTGATAAAAAGGTGAGGTTGGGCATTTGAGATGTAAATATGCGCATAAAATACAATTAAGTACAATAATCAAGATCATGTAAAGACTAACATTACCATGTTGGTAAAAATAAGGTTGGGTTCTAGGATAAATGACAAGGTAACTGGTCCCTAGTATTGGTCATAGCTAATCAGGTTAGTCTTATCAAGTTTTCTAAATAGGGTCAGTGTTTACTCAGGTATGCAAGATAGGAAGTGCTCCTAAGAAAACATAAATGGTCTATTTATGCATGAGGTGGTGCAAATTAAAAATGTTCAACATGGAAAAATTGGTCTATATGGTAAAAAATACCAAGGTATGGTCATCACAAACTATGTGATAAGTTTAGGTCAACAATGGCCAACGTCGAGGTGGACATGGTTGAATGGTTAGGCAGTTTGGTGGAGAAGGATAATCTCCAAAATTTAAGGGAGAAGGTGACTCCCAAATAGGTTGGTGGTGAAAGGTAAGCTCCACAGTTTGAGGAAGAGGGTGACTCCAAAATAGGTTGGTAGATGTCCAAATGGGTTTTCCCACTTGGGTGTACCACTTGGTTTGGTTTGGGCTGATAGGATTGATAAAGTTGATAAGATAGGTAAAGTTGGATTTGATAGGTTAGGATGAGTGGATAAGGTTTATTGATAGGTGGTTAGGTAGATAGGTGTTTTAATCATGGTAGGTAAGGTTTAAGAAGTTTGATTGGTAGGTAAGGGTTTGATTTGGTAAGGTTGGTTGAATAAGTTAATTTTTTTGTTTCCAAAATTAGCTCGGCTTGTTTTTGGAACAACCCCCTGCAAAACTTGTCTATTTCGCCCTTTGTCTCTCTAAGTCTATTTTTGAGACGGGTTTTTTTGTTCTCGTATTGGCTCAACTGACACTGTTCAAAATTCATAACATCATTTCGTTACATTTTCCCCAAAATGTGAAAGTTGTTACGGTCTCGATGCGATTAGGTGACCAAAATTTGGCTTTTTCAGAGTTAGTGTTTTTCTTTTGTTTTCGTGCACGAGTGGTAATTTTTGCCGTCAGTGCATTTTTCCTTCCAGCATGCAGGAGCGGCAAATTTTGTTGCCCCTGCATCTAGACATGCAGGAGTGGCAAATTTTGCCACCCCTACATTTTTCCTTCTTTACATGCAGGTGTGGCAATTTTTTTTGCCCCTGCATGTCCCTTCCATTTTCTAGTGCAAGGGCAGTAAATTTTGCTGCCCCTACACTGCCTCAATTTTTGTGTGCAACATTTATGGCTGCACATGTCAAGTGGTTGGGGTCAATTTTCACCGCATTTAATCTAATTTTCACCCCATTTCGATTCATTCCTTCCTCTCCTCCTCCTGCCTTCTGCCTCTGGATGATCCAGCAAGCGACAAAAGTGCGTTTTGATGGATTTGAGCTCGTGGCATGTATTATTTTCCAGGTAGGTTTTGTTTTTGCGCTTCATTTTCTTCATTCTTCCCTTGCTTTTGTTCTTTTCTTTTAGTTGTTATTTTTGTTGGGGTTTGTGTATTTCTTATTTATTTCTTTCCCTCCTTCCTTTCCTCTTCCCACCGAGCTCTTTCCCCCCTATGCGTCAGCCATTCTTCCTTACCCATACTCGGGTGATAGAATTCGCTGCCCTCCCTTCCTTCCCTAGAATCTTACTCGTAGAAGGTAGAAAACTTACCACCCTTACCGTGCAGCCCCCAAAGTTAGACTTGTATTAGTGGCAAAAATCACCATCGATGCAGGTCTGTCAGACTGAAATGTATCAGCGGTGAAATTCACCACCAATGCAGGTCTATCAGACCAAAATGTATCGACGACAAATTTTGCCACTGATACATCTTTTAATGTAGCGGTGACAAATTTTGCTGCCATTACATCTATATGCATGGACAACAAATTTTGCTGCCATTACACCTATATGCACGGGCAACAAATTTTGCTGCCCATACTTTTTTTTCATCTTGCATGCACAGGTGGTGAAATTTGCCACCTGTACATGCAAGCCGTTTTACATGCTAGGTTGGCAAATTTTGCCGCCCTTGCTTTTTTCCTCCAATTTCTCTAACTCTGGAGATATTTTCATCCTTTTCATCTTTTTGCCTTCTCCCCTTTTTTATCTCGTTCTTCGACCCATTTTTTGACCTGGCCCTATCAAGTGCCCTTCCTTGGTCATGATCACCCAACGTGCAAATTCCTCAATTTGCCCAGTTTTCCCTAATTGCACGATCATGATTATCATTGCAGTACCCCCTGAGGATTCTTGTTCATCGGTACCCACTCAATCAAGACTAGTTCTAATGATTGAAGCTTTTCCTAAGAAGTCAAATTCCATGAAGTACCATTATTAGGGCATTTTTTTGATCACCTCGATCACTTCTAATGTCAATGACATTAGAGACATAGAGATCGACCATGTGGATATGGCCGAGTTCGTAACCAGAACCAAGGCGATGAACCCTAGCTCAAAAATGAAAAGGATAATCGAAAGCAACATTCATCTAGTTGCCTCTTTCCTACTAGCGGCACATCACACATAGTTCATTCTCCAGTGCGCCCATTTCTATAACAGAGAGACCAGATCAGTGTCAGATGCTAGTGGCAACGTGATAATTTGGCTGGACCCCAAATTTATTGATAAAGTCTTCATGTGTCTTCCTATTAATAAAGTGCTAAGAATTGACTTCATCGAGGCACAAAGAGAGTATGATAAGGATCCCGAGATGGCAAAGAAGGTGATGAATAACAGGTGGCTTAAGACCCCCAAGACTAATTTATCTAGATGGCCATAAAATTTTTTGAGGAGTGATTTCATAAAAGTTGGCAACTTGATTACTCTTCTTAGTAGAGTGCGAGGTCTACCATCTTCTTCACAATTCCATGAATGGATGTATCCCTTCATCAAGATAATTCTACAAGGGAAGCAAGTCATCTTCTGGGGTGAGTAGATCAGTAATGCTCTTTATGAGCAGTTGACCAAGGTATCTACAACTTTGAAGTTCTATATGAATTGATACTTGGTGTACATCACAGCTTCAATGTGAACCTTTCTAGGTTTGACAACTGAAGGAGACAATGAAAGACTTTGTGCTTACATAGGTTTCCTTGTGGACTTTGTTACCTACTTCAGGGGATTTTTTGCTTTATGCTGGATACCATTCCTAAAAGAAGAGGAATGTTCTTAGCCAATGACCAAGATTTCTTTTTCTTGTTCCTTGCACATCATCTCTGAAAAAAGAGAGATGGATGCTATCATACTACCCTGAGTATTATTTTTTGCTTACTTATATATATACATATAGCTTATAAATATTCATAGGGAACCTCCCCTTGATGAGAGGAGAGATTTATCTCATTAAGATGTGGTAAACCCACACTTTTTGTAGCATAAATATCCTTGTGCTGTGGTTGATATACCCATTTTGTCATCAGTTAGTTGACGACAAAATATTCACCCAATAATTTTTTGGCGACTCCACTGGGGATACAAACATGCATTTTAAAGCCTCAAGCTTCAACTTGAAGCAGTTCCAGTCCCTTTTTCATTTGACACTTTGGCAAATCCACCATACACACGAGGCCAAAGAGATTAGGGTATTGTTGATCTTATATTCGAGCTGGTGTAGCAAAATAATTTTGAGATTTCTCCTTCATCATCTCATCTTCAGTGAACTAGGAGCTTCCCTCCTACCAACGCCAGATCTCCCATACCTAGTGAAGCTTCTAGCCTCAATACTGGTAAGGCTTTGTCTTTATTAAACCCACCAAGATTTGTTATCCCACCATTTAATCATCCTATCATAATGGCTCAAGGTCCGTGGGGCAATTATTTTGGTCCACTTAATTTGACCCCACCCTTGCATGAACTACCTCGTATTTCTAGGAAAAATTTTCCCAAGTTTTTTGGGGATGGGAAGGTTCATCCCGATGAGCATATTGCCTCATTCTCTATAGCATGCGATGTAATTAGTGTGGAATTTGAAGACATAGCAATGAGACTTTTTGTAGAAACTCTGCAAGGCGCTGCTGTGGATTGATTTTACCACCTTCAAGCTCGAACTATAATTGACTGGAATATGCTAAAGTCTAAATTTGAAGCTAGATTTAAACCTGCTGAAGATACACACGCTTTGTTAGCATAGCTGACACAGATGAAAAAAGAATCCTAGGAACCCATGAGAGATTTCATAGCCAAATTCAATAAGTTAAGGAACCGGATTCCAACTTTCACTTAGCCCACGCTAGAGAATCTTAAGTGATTTTTTATCAACTCGCAACTTCCTGAAGTAAGTTTCCTATTGAGGTGAGCTGGCCCTATAGATATTGTATTGGCTCAAAATTTGGCTACTGAGATTGTGGATGATCTTATCTTGACAGGTAAGATCAGAAAAGACTCCAGTAAAAATAGATTCTCTTCATCTACTGAAAGCTCTTCTACAAGCACTACAGATCCTATGGTGCAAAAATTGACAAATGAATTGATAGCTTTGAAGAGACAAATAATCCAAGGTACGTCTGTTTCCACCTATCGAGATATGCCAAGAAGAACATTTCAAAATTGGCAATATCAGGGCAATGCTGTCCGAAATCAAGGGCAACCAAATTGCCTGCCTCCCCCTCCAGGGAAACTAGCCATTGAAGCAACACCTAGCAATTCAGTGATCAATTACCTAGAGGCTGAACGTGACTTTTTGCTCCAACCTGAGTTGGACCAATAAGATGATGCTAACCTCTTGAAAGAGCAAGAAGAAGAATTAGCTGGCAACTCCAGTATTGGTTTCCTGAATTACCAAGATGAAGCTGGAAGTAAAGAAGAAGAGTTGGATGGATCTTATGCTATTTTTACCAGATCTCAAAACTAGTCAACTGCACAAGTTGATAAAGGAAAAGCAAAAGAAGAACCTTGACCGGTGGTTTCCATCACTAAATGAGGGACTCCATTGCCTCCCTAATTAAAAGATCAGGTAACTCATAAAAAAGTAAGTACCTCCAACCACCCCATATCTTCCACCTCTGTTGCTTAGACCAGTGCCACACCCACTAAAGACCCAGATGATGGACCCTCCTCCATCTCGAATTATTTTCAATTATTTGATATAATTGATCACACCAGAAAGACTAAGATCTAAATGACAGAGATTGAGTATTTGAGAGCCAATTTTGAATAATTTGATAGGTTAGTAGAATATGTGAAAAATAAAGCCGTCCCCATAGGATAAGATTCTTCAAAGGCTACTTATGATTCCTCTAAGGATAAATCCACCTAGAATAATCTTGTTGTGACTCCTCCTGCTGCTCTCAAGAAAATAGAACCTTTTTATGTTTCCCTACTAATAAATGGTTACAAATTGAGTAATTGCATAATAGACTCTGGAGCTTCTGATAATGTCATGTCTGCCAAGGTGGCAAATTCCCTTGGTATAACTTTGATCAAAACTTTTGGGAGGTGTTTTTCTATAGAAAACAAGCAAGTCCCACTCCTTGGTCAGATAAAAGATGCCCAATTTGCTTTCACAGTTTTTCCAGAAAAGAGGATAAAAATGATGGTTCTAGTGGCCGATGTTCTAGCCTCTTACGACATCTTTCTTGGGTGAAATTTCTATGAGGATGTTGGAGGTGAGCTAAGCATAGACTTGTCAGAGGTGAGGATACCAATTCAAGGTGTTATGAAGAAATTACTTCCTGAAAAAGAGGCAAGATATGTAGTCACCTGATCATCAGCACCAGAGGCTCAAATTTTGTTTGAGTCTTCTGGCATGGGCAACTAATTCTTATCTACGGATGAGATCCATGAGGCATCTAATGAAAATCCTATAGGTGACAACTTGGAAAATGTTTTTAGCTGACATAGTGGGAGAATCGGCAAAGTGAAATGAATGCATAGAAGCACCTCTTCCCCTAAATGACAAAATTTTCAAAGGAAAAGCGGTGTCTAATGAGGTATGGATCTTAGAATTTGATGGAAGCTACTCTTCTACCAGTTCAAGATCCAGAGTTGTGTTGGAATCTCCTCAAGGATATATTGTTCCTTTATCCTACAAGTTGCAGTTCAACAACACCAACAACACAACTGAGTATGAATCGCTATTACTTGAATTACATGCTGCTAAAGAAAAATGCATTAAACAACTCCATGCTAAAGATGATGTCGAATTGGTGGTTTTCTAGGTAAGAAACCTCTATCAAACCAAGAAGGAAAGATTGCACCACTATACAATCTTGTCTGGGACCAAATTGAAAATTTTGATGCTTTTAGCATCTCTGCCGTTCCAAGAGAATTCAATGATTGAGCAGATGCATTGGCTATTTTTGCTACACTCTTGGTTCTCCACCTAGATCTTAAAAGAGATAAGTACACTATTGAACTGGTATTTTGACCAAGTGTACCTGATAATGTCAGCTATTGGCAAGTATTCAACAATGACGATCAAATCATTGCCTTCTTAGAGCAAAAGGATAGCTTTAAATAACTACATTTTGAAGGCAGTAAACTTAAAAAATGTGGGACAAATTCTAAATCAAATGTGGACACAGGTGAGGATTTCTTATAGCTTAAAGGGAATAAAATTCCCAAAGGCCTCATTTCTCTAGAGAAATTGTTTGATAACCATGACAGGTTCATCAAACAACAATGAACAGATTCAAACTCCTCCCAAGATTTTGATCAAGTAAACCTGAGAACTAAGGGAGATCCTAAGATGGTGAACATTGAAAAATGCTTCTACTCTCGAGGAGAGATTCAAGCTTGCTAATCTACTCTGCCAATATATAGATGTCTTAGCTTATTCTTATGATGACCTGAAATCACTCAACCCTGATGACATTCGCCATGACATTCCTCTTAAGGCAAACTCTATGCCTTACAAGCAAAAGTCTAGGCAATATAATCCAAAATATCAGGTACCATTTTAGCTAAGATACAAAAAATGCTTGATGCCTAGATAATTTTTCCAATCCATCACTCCACTTGGATTGCCAACATAGTGCCTGTTAGAAAGAAGAATGGTGAAATTCAAATCTGCATGGATTTTAGGAACTTGAATTAGTTATCTTTAAAAGATAACTACGCTCTCCCTATCATGGATCAAGTTCTATAGATAGTAACAGGTTCAGAGATGTTATCAATGCTAGACAGTTTCTTAGGGTACAATCAAGTTGAAGTTGGAAAAGCATATCAACATAAGATTGCTTTCACCACACCTTGGGGCACCTTCACCTATCAAAGAATGCCTTTCGGTCTGATAAACATAGGTGCCACATTTCAAAGAGCAATGGACCTCACTTTCAAGGATGAAATGGGTAAGTTCATTGTAGTATACCTAGATGATTTGATGGTATTTTCAAAGCATCGTTCTGACCATGTCCACCATTTACAAAAAATACTGAAACATTGTCGTCAGAACGGTATTTCTCTAAATCCCAAGAAGTTTGTCTTTGAGGTGACTAAAGGAAAAATTCTTGGACACATTGTGTCCTAAGAAGGTATTAAAATTGACTTGAAAAGAGTCAAGTCCATCCAAGAAAAATTGTGGTTCACTCTTTCTTCGAAAAAGTGAATTTTTTCGAAGGTTCATTCCTGAGTTCGCTGAGAAAACTTGCCACATCGTCAATATGATGAAAGGTAATGCTACCTTCAAGTGGACTGCAGAGGGAAAATCAACATTCAAAGACATCAAAGAAGCAATAGCTCACACACCAATTTTGGTTTGTCCAGACTACACCAAAAACTTCAAAATATATAGTTATGCTTTTGAACATACACTCTCAGCTATTTTAGTTCAACAGAACCAAGAAGGTGTGGAATCTCCTATCTCCTTCATGATTTGTTCACGTAAGGCTCATGAGCTAAAATATTCCAACATGGAGAAGCATGTGTATGTGGTGGTCAAAGCAGTCAAGCATTTCAAATTTTATATCTTGAACTCGCACACTGAGGTTCTGGTCCCTTATACAACAGTGAAGTCCATTTTGACTCAATAGGAGTTTCGTACGAAGAGGGGTAATTGGATTGACAAGATTCAGGAGTTTGATCTTGACATCAAACCTACCAAAATTATGCAAGGAAAGGGTCTTTTTCAGTTGATTGCCAACAACATTCTTGATGAAACAAAAAATGAAGAAATAGAGATCAACGGCATGCCTACGGTCCTCTTTGTTACCACTACTGATGAGTGGTATTCTGACATTTCCCTTTTTCTAAATTATGGTGAGTGTCTCGCTCATCTCTCCTATAAGAAAAAGTTGAATGTTAAACTAAAGGTTGCTAGCTATGTTTTGTGGGATAATGGTCTATATAAAAGGAACTTGGACAGGCCATTTCTTCGTTGTGTAGATAAGGTACAACAAGATAAAATCTTGGAGTCTTTCCACAATTTTCCCTATGGAGGACATTTTCCCTAGTGACAGCATACTATTGGCCTACGTTGTTTCAAGATGCTTACAAATGGGTGCGTAGATGCGAATTATGTCAATAGTTCGTCATAAAGCCTAAACTAGCCGCATTGCCTCTCAAGCCAGTAATAATCAAAGAGCCTTTTTAGCAATGGGGTATTGACTTCATTGGCACAGTTAACCCATCTTCAAGTGCCAGACATGATTATGTCCTCATGGCAACTAATTACTTTACCAAGTGGGTAGAGGCCATCCCAACCAATCACGCTACGTCTGAAGTGGTGTGTAATTTTTTAAAGAAAAATATTATTTCCCGGTTTGGGGTCCCACTCAAAATTGTAACAGATAATGTGACCTATTTCTCTTCACATGCAATTACTCAGTTCTATTTTTATTATGGGATTACCATGTCCCACACTTTAGATTATTTTCCACAGAGAAATGGCTAAGCAAAATCGAGCAATAAGAACATGGTCATTATTATCAAGAAATTGGTAGATGACAATCAAATAACTTGGCACAAAGCACTGTTTGATACTTTATGGGTGGATACGATTACACCCAAGAGGGCCATAGGTATGTCACCTTTTCAAATTTTGTATGGCTTGAATGCAGAGATACCCATCACTCTAGAACTACCAGCACTCAAGTTAGCCAAATCAATCAAAGATTCAACCTTTGAAAGTTTGATCGATAAAATAATCATGTGTCTGACTGAACTGAATGAGCAACAAACTATGGTGGTGGACTAGATTATGGTGTATTAGAATCAAGTGAAGAAACTTTTTGACAAAAAGGCTAAGGTCTGTGATTTTCAAATCGGAGATCAAGTCTTATTGTGGGACAAGAGGCGAGAACTGAAGGGAATGCATGACAAATTTGACTCTTTATGGAGGGGTCCATTTATCATTTGACAATTCTATGGTGAGAATAACTTCTTGCTAGAGTATCAGGATGGAACGACGTTTACACTACCCCATAGTGGGCAACATTTGAAGCTTTTTAATCCTTGAAGTTTAGATGGATCCACTTGTATATATGTATAGTTTTTACGTTTTGTCTATTTTTCTTTCATTTTTTGCGTGACTCCATAGCCCAATGGCTTGGATGAAGGCACTTAGAGACTGGTTTCTACTCTTGTTGATCAATTTAATCAATGAAAGTTTTCCAATAGGAGCTAGCTATTATTTCCAAAATCAACTCAGCTCATTTTTGGAACAACCCCCTGCAAAACTTGTCCATTTCACCCTTTGTCTCTCTAAGTCCATTTTCGAGACGAGTTTTTCTCATTCTCGTATTGGCTCAACTGACACCATTTAAAATTTGTAACATCATTTTGTTATATTTTCCCTAAAATGTAAAAGTTGTTATGGTCTCGATGCGACCACGGGACCAAAATTTGGCTTTTTTAGAGTTAGTATTTTTCTTTTATTTTTGTGCACGGGCGATAATTTTTGCTGTTAGTGCATTTTTCCTTCCAACATGCAGGAGCGACAAATTTTATCACCCCTACATCTAGACATGCAGGAGTGGCAAATTTTGCTGCCCCTGCATTTTTCTTTCTTTACATGCAAGAGTGGCAAATTTTTCTGCCCCTGCATGCCCTTCCATTTTTTAGTGCAAGGGTGGCAAATTTTACCGCCCCTGCACTGCCTCAATTTTTGTGTGCAGCATTTATGGCCACACATGTCGAGTGGTTGGGGTCAGTTTTCACCCCATTTAATCTGATTTTCACCCCAATTTTGATTCATTACTTCCTTTCCTCCTCTTGCCTTCTGCCTCTGGATGATCCAGCAGGTGGGAAAAGTGCATTTCGATGGATTTGAGCTCGCAGTGGGCATTATTTTCCAAGTAAGTTTTGTTTTTGTGCTTCATTTTTTTCATTTTTTGCTTGCTTTTATTCTTTTTTTTTAATTGTCATTTTTGTTGGGGTTTGTGTATTTCTTGTTTATTTCTTTCCCTCCTTCCTTTCCTCTTCCTACCGAGCTCTTTCCCCCCTACGTGTCAGCTATTCTTCCTTCTCTATACTCAAGTGGAAAAATTTACCACCCTCTCTTCCTTCCCTAGAATCTTACCCATAGAAGGTGGCAAACTTGCCACCCTTACCATGTGGCTCCCCAAGTTAGACTTGTATTGGCGGTGAAATTCATCGTCGATGCGGGTCTATCGAACTGAAATGTATCGGTGGCAAAATTTGCCACTGATGTAGGTCTGTTAGACTGAAATGTATCAGCGGAAAATTTTGCTATCGATACATCTTTCCATGTAGCAGTGGAAAATTTTGCCACTGTTACACCTATATGCATAGGTGGTAAATTTTGCTGCCCATATCTTTTTTTTCTCTTGCATGCACAGGCGACGAAATTTGCCGCCCATACATGCAAGCCATTTTACATGCTAAGGTGGCAAATTTTGCCACCCTTGCATTTTTCCTCCAATTTTTCTAACTCTGGAGAGATTTCATCCTTTTCATCTTTTCACCTCCTCCCCTTTTTTCTCTCATTCTCTGACCCATTTTTTGACTCAGCCCTGTCAAGTGCCCTTCCTTGGTCATGATCACCCAACGTGCAAATTCCCTAATTTGCCCAGTTTTCCCTAATTACACGATCATGATTATCATTGTAGTACCCCTTGACGATTCTTGTTCATCAACACCTGCTTAATCAAGACCAGTTATAATGACTCAAGCTTCTCCAACGAAGTCAAAGGCCATAAAGTACCAGTACTAAGGCATTTTTTTGATCACCTCGGTCACTTTTAATGTCGATGACATTAGAGACACAGAGATTGGCCACGTAGATATGGCCGAGTTCATAACCAGAACCAAGGTGATGAACCCTAGCTTGGAAATGAAAAGGATAATCGAAAGTAACATTCATTTAGTTGCCTCTTTCCCAGTAGCAACACATCACACATAGTTCATTCTCTAGTGTGCCCAGTTCTACAACAGAGAGACCAGGTCAATGTCAGATGTTAGCGGCAACATGATAATTCAGATAGACCCCAAATTTATTGATAAAGTCTTCATGTGTCCTCCTGCTATTAAAGTGCTAAGAATTGACTTCGTCGAAGCATAGAGAGAGTATGATAAGGATCCTAAGAGGGAAAAGAAGGTGATGAATAATAGGTGGCTTAAGACACCCAGGACCAATTTATCAAGATGGTTGTAAAATTTTTTGAGGAGTGATTTCATAGAAGAAGTTGGTGACTTGATTACTCTTCTCAATAGAGAGCGAGGTCTACCATATTCTTCACAATTCCATGAATGGATGTATCCCTTCATCAAGATAATCCTACAAGGGAAGCAAGTCATCTTCTGGGGTGAACAGATCAACAACGCTCTTCATGAGTAGTTGACTAAGGTATCTACAACTTCAAAGTTATATATGACTTCATACTTGGTGTACATCGCGGCTTTAATGCGAACCTTTCCAGATTTGACAACTGAAGGAGACAATGGAAGACTTTGTGCTTACGTAGGTTTCCTTGTGGACTTTGTTACCTACTTCAAGGGATTTTCTGCTCTATACTGGATACCATTCCTAAAAGAAGAGGAATGTTCTTAGCCAATGACCAAGATTTCTCTCTCTTGTTCCTTAGACATCATCTCTGAAAAAAGAGAGATGGATGCTATCATACTACCTTGAGTATTATTTTCTACTTACTTATATATATACATATAGCTTATAAATATTCATAGGGAATCTCCCCTTGATGAGAGGAGAGATTTATCTCATTAAGATGTGGTAAACCCACACTTTTTTTTTGCATAAATATCCTTGTGCTGTGGTTGATATACCCATTTTGTCATCAGTTAGTTGATGACAAAATATTCACCCAACATATTTGATAGATTGGGTGAAGTTGATAAGATGGATTGATTTTATAGGTTAAGTAAGATAGGTAAAGTTGGTTGGTTGTTGTTGGTTGATAGGTTTGATAGGTTAGAGTTGGTAGATCGATAGGTTAGGGTGATGGTTATTAGTTTGATAAGGTAGATAAGGTTGATGAGGTTAGTTGGGTTGATAGATTAGGTTAGTTGGGTAAAGTTGACAAGGTAGGGTAGGATGGTGGTTGGGAGTGGATAGCCCAATAGTTGATGAGGTTGGATAGGTTGAAGTTGAAATTGGTAAAAATAATTATTAAGTTGGTGTTGATGGGTTATTGGTTGTGTAAAATGATGGTCAAAGGGATGGAAAAGGTAGGAGAAGGGCAATATCCAAAATGGTGGGGTTGGTTTGGTCAAGTTGAAGGTTTATGGGGGAAGGTAATCCTTAATGGTTTGATGGTTAAGGTAAGTGGGTAGATTTAATGGCTCTAAAGGAGGAAGACATGTCTCCTTAAGTTAAGTTAATTAGGTAAGGGATAGCCAAGATGACTCCCAATGTGCTAGGCAAGAGGATGCTGCCTATATAGTCCCATGGATAATGGATCCAACATGAACTTCAAGCTAAATGTAGTTATTTCAAAGGTTAGGTTTGGTTTGGTTTTGGTCGGCTAGGATTATGGAGAAAGGTAACCTCTAAGGTTTAGGGAGAAAGTGACTCCCAAAGGTAAAAGGTCAAGCTACTTCATTGGTTGGTTGGTTTAATATGTTAACTTGATTGGATGGGTTTGGTGAATGTGATTGATAGTTGCTAGTTTGGGTGGTAGTTATTGGTTTGTTTGGATAAGGTAAATAAGGTTGGGTTTTATAGGTTTGATTGGTAGAATTTAGTTTGGGTTGTTTGGTTGTTTAGGTGATGATTTGGTTTCAATGACTCCAAAGGGAGATGACATGTCTTCCCAAGTGATCATAAAAGTATAAGGGGGAGGCTAAATGCTCTGATTGTCGAAGACCATGATGGAAATATGTGTGGATTTATGAACATAAAACCCTTGTCATGATTTTTCTTTGTTTTTAGTTCGATGGTTAAAAAAGGTAACTTGATTGCATGGTGTGAAGTAAGCTCAATATCCCTTGATTTGTAAAGGACAAAAGGGGATATGGATGGTAGGTAGTGGGGGATAGGTATGGTAACCTTCTTGTGGGGATGGCTTGCCCCTTCTATAGGTGGCTTAAGAACCATGATAGACAAGTTCATGTCATATGCTAGGTGTAGACTAATTGATATGAGAAGTCTACTGGGGAAAACCAATTATGATAAGTTTGGTTAGGCTAATGGTCAGTTTGGTTTGGTTGATAGTCATTAAGGTTGGATTAATAGGTTCCATAGAAGTGGTAAGTGGAAAATGTAGGTTGGTTGGTTCCATAAAGGTGGGTGGAATAGGTTGGTTGGTTGGTTCCACAAATGTAAGTGGAATAGGTTGGTTGGTTGTTTCCACAAATGTAAGTGGAATAGGTTGGTTGGTTGGTTCCTTGAATGTGTTTTCAAAGGAAATTTGAAAAGATTCCACTTGGTTGACAAGTGGTTTAGTTGAGGGTTGGATTATGGTTTCCTTAGTTATAGGTTGACTAATGACCAAATCAAATGGATGGGCCTTGTTATGTTGAGGACTTTGGTCACAGTTTTCCTCAATAATGAGCAAAGGAAGAGGTTAAATGATTGATTTTCTAATGATATTTAAGGCTAGGTTGTGGGAACACAAAGAATATCTATTAAAACCTCCTCATGATTGATAAAGTTTTGGATGAACCTCTTAAAAGAGCCACATTTATCTATATCATGTTCATTGGTGTGATGATAGGCACAAAATTCATCTTCTATAAACCAAATTGGTTTTGGAAGAGAATTATTGGTGGGTTTGATTGGAGGAAGGTTAATGATAGAAGCCTCAAAGAATTTATCAAGTATGAAGGTGTATGATTCCCCCAATGGGGTATACTACCTAGGAAGAGGATTCACTAATAGCTCTTGATTTTTTGAGCTAAATGGTAGATTTGATGAGGTTTGTTGGTTTGATAGATTTGATAGGTTTGATTAGCTCCTAGGATAACTTTTATCTAATGTTGGCTTATGTCTTCGTTAAAAATGTGTGAGGGTAGTTTAGATTATAAATTAGGTACTATATAGGAAAGCTAAGGATGGTTTTAGGTAATGTTTAGGCACTTAAGAGAATCTGTACTAGACTAGGTACATGGCCTAGTACTGAGGGCTTGATCCTCACACTTCATGGTCTCAAAGCTAGGCTGGGTTGCTTAGCCAAGATATAACATCTATCTAGGGCTTATAATATTCTAGAGAATGCAGTGGGCTATCTCCTTGGTGATGAAATCTAAGTGGGATTACTAGGTAGGGTAAGGTTATCCACTGGGTGGTGAAATCCCAATCGGGCCTTGTCTCAAGTATGTTTTGGTGTGTTGATTGATTATGTGGTTTAGGTTTTGTGTGTGATATAAAAGTGAAGCTACAATAGATTACTTGCTTTTTTAAGTTACTAGGTGAACCAAAGTAGTAAGCAAATAATAGATGCAAAGTTCTTTAAAGCCCAAATGGAAAAATTTAGATTTCTTTGGATGAGCAAACAATAGAGAGAGAGAGAGAGAGAGAGAGAGAGAGAGAGAGAGAGAGAGAGAGAGAGAGAGAGAGAGAGAGAGAGAGATTATATAATGCTAACTAACAAAATAAATGTGATGGGTCCCATCGGGCATGCTAAAAAATTTTACTCAAATTTTCTCCTCATTTTTTAATTTATAAAAGTAGAAGTAAAACTACAAGAAAAGGGTGTGTAAGGGTACCTAGTTAAAAGTGCACACGTGTTGATCCAGGCAAAGTGAGAGCTCCTCTTTGGATAGGGAGGAAGACCTATAGTAAAAAATTACTAAATGGAATTTTTTGGTTAGACAATAAGATGGGGGGATTGCCTAACATATGCTAGATCCAAGAAAGCAACAATTTGCTAGGATGGCTATCAATGCCCTTTCTAATAAAAGGTTTTGTATAAATAAAAGAAATAAAAGTTGCATAACATGAAAATAATAAATCTGATGAAATAAATACTTTTAAAATGAAATGCATAAATTAACATTAAGGTAAATGATAATTATTAAAAAAAAATGTTTAGGTCGGGTCTGGTCTGGTCTAGTCTAGTTTGTGATGAAAGATAGAAAATAGAGTTTGGTCATTGGGTAAAAGGTTACAAATAGGTAATCAGTAGTGGTCAAGGTAACTGGTTGTGGTTGGCTAATCCTTGATGGTTAAGGTATCTGACGGTGGTTAGGTTGACCCTTGGCAGTTTCCTGTCAAATTTTATGAATGCAAAAAACAAGGGTTGCAAGTTAGGTAAATGGTCAGATAAATGTTTTCATATGAATTTAGGTTCAACAGAGGTCTGATATAGGTTTAAGGTAATAAGAATATGATACAAACAAAATTTGATCAAGGTATTAGACTTTAGAAAAGAAATAATAGAAAGGATAACAAATGGAAAATACATATTATCAAGAGTAATGGAGAGAGGGTAGAGAAGACTTGGAGGAAATTCATCAGTATAACAATACTCCAACCTCTGAGAATGATTTGGGCAGTGTTTTGATAAGGGTGGATACATGAAAAAAGAATTTGGTAACATATACTTACAAAATTTTGGATCCTATTCTCCTTCCTATAACTTTCTTTTTATAGGAAGAAGTTGCCAAATGGAGTGGAAGAAGTTGTTAAATGGATAGAGGAAAAAGATGTTAAGTTAGGCACCACAATGCTAATTTATATTTCCAAATGGAAAGTTACCAAATTGAGTGTGAAGTTAATCTTGCACTTAATCTGGAAATTGCTTTGACACAGGCTAGGGAACCTAATCATCGACGATTAGGCTTAACTGTCAATGGTTAGACTAACCGTATGGTTACCCTAACCATCGACATTCGAGGTTCGAAGGGAAAATTGGTGAAAAATGGTTAAAAAGAAGTGGGTTAAAAAGGTTAAATTAGCAAGTTAAAAAGTGGGCTAGGTTAACTAGGTGGTTAACTAGATCTAGTGTTAGGTAAGGGTCCCAGGGTGTTTCAACATCAAAAATGGAGTAGTTTTTGAGTGTCTACACTAATTAATATCATATAGATGTTAATTCTAACTTTGAAACACAATATAATATTTGTTTAGATGATAATGTATACAAAGATTATAGAATAGAGTTTATAATGTCTCTACTATACTATTGAAGCAAGGGTCTATTAAGAACTACGTCGATAGTGTCAACCTAGTCTTTTAGATAGAAGACAAAATACAAAACTAGGTCGACAAAGTAGACCTAGTTTGTTGTATAAGGGCATTTTTATAGATTGCAAACTCTGAAAAATAGAATTGTAATGAATAATAAAAATGATAGAGAAAGAGAGAAAGGAACCTTGGTGGGTTGGAAGATGCAAAGGAAAGTTAGATTGCTATTGAAGTGCCCTAATTTTTACTTGCAAATTCTACCAACTGTGTCAACTGGGTCAACCTAGTTTTGTAGTTATTTATTTACTAAACCCTATGATGAATACTATGTTGGTAATGTCAACCTAGTATATTTTTTGGAAGTCTAGAAGTGTACTGTGTTGACAGGGTCAACCTATTAGCATGTCTAGAAGTGAAAAATTGTAATGTGTTGACCTATTCGACCTAGTATCCTATATCTAATGAAGAATTGCATAAATAAAATAGAGTCTTATTGATGTGATTGTGTCTTAAACCTACATTTAAAAGTTAAAAATCTATACCGATATTGTCAACTTATTATTTTGAATATAAAAAAATAATAAATAAAATGATAAAATAATGAAAAACATGAAATAAAACTTGTAAGGGTTAGATTCACATTGATTTCACTAAAATGTATGCAATCATAAATGTATCATGTCTATAAATCAACTCTAACTTAGAGAAGATAGATCATACTTACACTGTCAATTGGGGGTACATTAGATAATCGAGAAGATGACCAATATGTAGATCTGTAGACCCAATTAGGGGATCTCTTATCACAATAAATAATACTAAGGAGGGTTTCAAAGCTTGAATTCAATTACAATCACGTAATAACCCTAACTAAGCCCTGTGTTTTCATATTCACTAAACTAATAACAAGTAAAGTAAAGTCTAATCTAGTGCTCACCCTGTGTTATAATCTAGCAATTTAAAAATAACAAGCTTCAGTTTCCTTTGGATATCATACACCCTTGACTACTAAACACTTTGTTTTTTTAGTATTAAAACACTTTGTTAGTTTACTTACAACAACAACAAAGGTAATCTTCATTTCACACTTCACTTAGTACTTTAAAATGAACACAAATCCTAGATTAAGTGCTCTTAAGATATTTTATTTTTATTTATTATTTGTTATTTGTTTTTTTCTTAAAAACCATGATTTGTGTGTATGTTCTCCCCCATCCCCTTTAGGGAACTTAGGTGACCAAGATCACTTCATTCATTGCCTTATCACTTTGTCCAAATCTTCGATGCACCCCTTAAGGCATGCACTTAGAGAGATTGAGACTCAATGGTTTCCTGTAAGATAAAGAGCATCAATACGTGATAAAAGTTTGAAAATATTATGTGTATACACTTGGTGCTATACCAATAATGATAACTTGCATTTCAAGAAGAGGTATATCAACTTTGAGAATGACACCCAATGCATAGTCATACCTATAAATAATGACCAAGGACCCCATCTTATGGAACCTATTGATGTTGATGATGATTTTAATTCAATTTATAACATTACTACTTAAGGACATGAAAATATGAATTTGTCTATTGATGGCATCTTGTGATGGGAAGATTGTCTATTTCTGACACTCCCATTGTCACTTATGACCAATAGGCTCAAGGCACATATGATTTATCAAGGCACATATGTGGTGTTTTAGAAATATACCTAAGTTCCACTCTAAATCTTTCTTAGTACCACAAAACTCTTGCCTCATTGGTGGATGCTTGATGGCTAGACCATCCTTATAATTGGACCAGGCACCTAGGTTTGATGAAAAAATGGAGGTTCAGGAATACTTACAATAGTTAGAGGCTCAATATGTTAATAAGGATGAAAGGTTATGCATGATCACCTTTCTATTTCAAGGGATAGTTTCTCTATGGTGGTCTACTCATCAGTACCAATTGGATACATGGGAGCAAGTACATGTAACCATGCATAATAATTTCCACCATGACAATAGTGTTCATGCTACCCTGAGTTATAGTGGTATCACCTCGTTGAAACAAAATATAACATAATGTGAAAGCCTTTGGAGTGCTAATGAATTATTTTTACCAGGCTTCTTATGGGTACATGCATTTTATAGTACCTTGCGCACCTAGGCTAGGGCACGGTACATTCACTAGGAAATACATAGATATACCAATACTTGGTAGTACATGAAACACAATCTACTTGAAAATTGTTGACCATTTTGACCACAAGTCAAAATGAGTCAACCCCCTATAGTCCAAAAATTGATATAGGGGTCTAGTAACATGTCATAGGGGGCGCCATAGTTTATTTGATGCCATTTCATATGTTTTTAGTCTTGGTCATGGTCTAATTAAGTCCTTTTGTGATTTTGTGTCATTTAGGGGTCATATATGGGTCATAAATGAAATGGTATAATTTTTAAGGTGTTCATGTGTTTCAAACTTCCTTACAATATCCAATATGTCAGATTTCTTGTCAAGAATGTTAGGACTAACTAAAACTTGCAAGTTCCTAACTAAAAATCTAGAAAATAACTGGAAAAGAGGGAGTTTTGGGGATTGTATGGCCTATGGGGAAGAGTGGCATGTGGGAGAAACTTGTGGTATGGCTACTAAACTTCTTTAGACTAATTTCCATGCTTGACATGCTTTGGAAGTGCCAAAATTAGGCTAAAACCATTCTATCTTTCCATTGCTTCACTATGCAAGCAAATCTTCTAGGTTAAGAGATCTTGGTGGTGGATAGTAAACTTGGCCAAATTAATTTGCATGTTTGGATTTGGAAGATTGGTGGAATATACTTATGAACCATCCTTAACAAGCTGACTATTCATTTTTGCTTATTGTTTCCCACATCCTACAAGTTTTTCTCCTTTTTGATCTAGTCTGTACAACTTAATTGATGATTTTTCTTCCAAAGGATGTAGAATCCATACTCTCATGTTTTCCATGTTTAGTTTCATCATTGGAAGTGATTTCATGAGCTGAATAGTTTAGATTGTAAGTTGGTGTCACCAAGTGAGGTTATAGTCAGTTTTCATCAATTGAAGAAGGTCTCTTTCCCTACAATGGCTTCAAGTCAATATGAAATAATGTTTCATGCATCTCATATGTCATAAAAATATCCTTCTTCCCAAGTACAATCTCGAAAGCTATCATCATATGAGTTGAAGTCAAGAAGGATAATCAAACTCAACTCCTTGCATGATTTATGCACACAATAATCTAAATGTAGTGTTTTGAGCCTTGATCACATTCATGAAGGAGAAATTAAGTTTGTAAAGATGTTGAACATATTCTTGGAGTATGATCAATCAAGTTAAACCTTCTAAATGACACATAAGGGACTATGACAATTATTTGCAACACACATACACAATCATGTACCATTGGTGTGCATCTATAGTAGACTAAGGACGTTGGGATGGAGGTATAAAAACATGTTCCAAGAATTTAAAGGTGAATGGAACCAATTTTAAGTATTTTGAAAAGGTTTGAACTAGTTTCAAGCTCATATAATATATAAACTAGTTATCTCAACCATCATTGCCTAGTCTACAACTCAATGCATGCCTACAGGTGCCATATAAGGAGTCCATCACATTGATACAAAGCATTGGATGATTTTCAAGTTCCTTTATATGGAAAAGTTTCATTTTAATATCTTTAAAGAGTTATGACTGGTTAAAGGATCTTTCACCATGCATATTGCTCATCTCCACACTCACTGCCTACATATAGGAATGCACACCTACAGGTGGCCCAAAAAGATATAAAAGTGTTGTATGGAGAGTAATGACATACTGTGAAACATTTTTGGGGTCCTAGAGAGTATTAAATACCATGATATTCATGTTTTTATCATTGGACTAACAAGTTGACTTGGAGAATTGTATCCATATATTAGGATTGAGCTTTAGGGACATAATCCCTAAAAACATCAAAATAGAGGCCTAAGCCCTTTTGATGATGTCATATAATAATGTTGCCTAAATTTTGATCAGGTTTTGATGCATATAAATTGTATTCTTATCCTAGGGGAAGATCTATGGAAAAATAAATTGGTGTGTGACTTGAGGAAAGTGATATTTTAAGGTTTTCAATGTACATATTTGTTCACTAAAAGTTTTTAGTGACTTTTATAGGATTTAAACCTCAAAAGAACTTCAAAAACCAAATTTGCAACATAAGGTCATGTATATTTATGTCAAGTGGTCCTATAAGGGTGATAAAGACACCAATGCTTTAAAGGTCATCAACAAAGGTTGAGATGTAGTGTTTTGACCCCATCAACACCTATAGGTGTACTTTCCCTTGGGACAACTTGTCTACAATTGAATGTAGACTCCTATAGGTACCTAAAGTGAACTTAGAACTAGAAACACAAACCATTTATAGTGGAATATGCCTATAAAGGAACTCAAATGGATCATAAATCATGTGGCACAGGTTCTAAGATAGATATCCACCTATAAAACCCCTATTTTTCTTCAAGATAAACAACTGTAGCTGGCTATGGTATGAAAGTGAACTAGGAAGTGGTGTTTTTGATGTTGGAATAAATTTATCTTGAGGCAAATGAATCTAAGTGAATATAAAATTATATTTTTAACTCTAAAAATGTCTTGGGGTAATGTATTAAGGGCCTAAAACATGCAAGTTCACTTACAGGTGCCCCTTTTCAAGCAAGAAATATAGTCAACAGTCCAGTCAAAGTTAAAAGAAAGGCATGTGTGAAGTGTTTAGAAAATTTTGAGTGGTAATTAAGTTGGGATCACCTCCAAAATATTATTAATAATCTCAAGAGGCTCTTTTCATATGGAGGAAATTAATAGAAAGGCTCAAACAATGCAACCCACACTTTACATTTTAGATCCTGCATACAGTGAACTTTCCCATGAGTCTGTTTTAGGTTTTTATACATTTAAATTTGTTAAGGGTATAAATAAACCTTGATATATGGTTAATATAACCTTATATAACCCAAAATACCTTAAGTTTTATGAGATAATAGGGTAAGTGTCCTCTGTTTTATCTTAGACAGAGGGCACTCCCCAAGGGTGCAAACCTACAAGTTTTGGAGATTGAAGGTGAAAGGGTGAATTATGATTTAATTAAACCTTATAGGAGGATGTGTATATTTTTAATACACCTATACCAACATTGAAAACCTTTCATAGAGGTGAGAAACATGTCAGGGTGTGTTAAACCCATGAGCATGTAGACATACCTATTAGGTTTTGATTAGGCCTAGTGCCTAATAGGGTCCAAGTTTTCCTTATAAAAATATATGGGAATTATAACTAATTAGAAAATGTTTTTATGGATTTATAAGGTGTTTTAAAACTTATAGTATGCATAAGAGTTCACATGAAAGCCAATTTCAGCTAAAGACCAAATCAAGCCTATGCAGAATGAGGAACAAAGCTCGACAGGCTAATTTGAAATGCTCACATATACTTGGAGGTTATGCATGGGAGTATAAAGAGTTGGGGGATGTATGAACAATCTTTAGAGGACAAACTCACTCTAAACCCTCTAAAACCCTTAGTAATGATCTAATTGGGAAAATGAACGAGGAGGTGCATCTAGATGGACTATAATGTCTTTGGAGATGGTTGGATATTACATAGGACTCTCCAAGGCTCCTCCCCATCATACTAAGTTATACCCTACCTATACAGACAAGGTGAAAATTAGCTTTCTTTGATCATTTTTGGTGTCTTGTAGGTATGGAAGGGTTTAAAAGGATGAAATAAACATTGGGAGAGCTATTGGGACTTAATATATCCTATCACATCCATTTATTATAGCATAATATCTCACACATGTCTCTGCAAGTGCCTTCATCTCAGCTAGTCAAAACTAGCATAGTGAACAAGCTAATGAGAGAGTGAAAACTTCAAGTGGGGGGATTTTTAAGGACTACCAAATGAATATAAGGAAATGAGGGGTCCTAAAAGGTGTCATTAACTCCTATATATGAATCATATTTGGAAAACTAAAGGAAACCTTGGCGTCAAGTGTGAAAGGTAAGTGAAAGAGGAGTTATTTAGACTACAGGTAGTGATAAATCATGTCTAGAAGAACCATGATGATTAGGGATGAAACCAATGCATGTTGGATAATGTATACAACCCATACATATCACTTAATTCATCACATATATCCATAGTTTTTAACATTTCAAGAAGGCCAAATGATGAAGACAATTTTTTGAGTAAGCAAAAAGAGTTCTACACCACATTTCAGGAGTTTCATGCCTTTGAGAGCCATGTGTCCTATCAAGCATTATATGATCTATTTCACACTTCATATTATTGCATGTTTAACTCCTTTTCTTAGCATGGCACATGTCCTAGTGACTCTTGAACTTCATTATTTTCTCCTCTCTCTCAAATTCTAAAAGTAGTAGCCATTTTGGCTCTGGTAGACTAATACCACCTCGAGTATGGTGAAGCCCTGCTAGATTGATATCATATTTTGCCTTTGAATAAATCAATTAATCTATTTTTGAGTTCATAAACATCTTGTTTGAGTGTGAAAAGTGATTAATGGTTGATTCTTGTGATTTTATCCTTGCTTTTCCTTATCTTTGCATGCCTTATACAAGAAGTTATGATTCTAACAGGTCATATAGAGTGTAGTTAGTGTATTAGGTTTCCTTCAAGTGTGAAAGTGTCCTTAGATTCAACAATCTGATATCTGGTCTACTTACCTTGAGTGGTCTCCTACATGTCACCTTTATATTGAAACACTTATGTTAGAACATTTTGGAACTTTGAGACTAGTTTGTGGATATTATTTTTAGTGAGAGAAAGTATGATAGCATAGTGGATATATTCATGGTGTAACAACCCATATATTATATTTATTTTATTCATACTTCTATCATTTTTACCTTAAGCAATCAATAATCTAGGTGACAAGCATTTCAAGATAAATTCAGGGAGCACCCTTAAACCTACATATCTACTTATCCTATAGGTAAACCCACATACCTATAAGTATTACAATGTTACCCAAATCTTAGAGTAGGATTGAAAAAATTCCTCTATGATGAGAGATTTGGTGACAATACAACCTTTATATTTTATTCACCAAAGATGGATTTGAATTTTTCTCTATAAGGGATTTTTTAGGTCATTGTAGGTGACCAGGCACAAGTTGAAGACTAGATATAACACATATATAACACAATGAGGACAATTTGACCATCTTCCAAGAACTTGATACTCCTACCATGGCTTGGTTGGAACTAGGATTCCACACCAAATATGACCATTGAGAACAAATCTGAAAGGGTTAGTAAAAGGTTTTATGTATCAAGTTGATGAGGGTACTAGTTCTGAACAACTAGAGCCATCATTTAATCACTTAAATATACATATGGAGTGTGGGGTGCATGATGTCAGAGATACAATGAAATCTAAGCAAAAACTATAATCCATTCCACTCTAAATATTTCAAAAGAACATTGGGATGGATGATGTACCTAAATTAGCCACAGTCGAGCATTACTGGTCTGATGTTGAGATAACCAAGATCTTTGAAAATTTCCACCAATACTAATATGTTTTCCCACATAAATACATGGAAATGAAAAGAGTACATCCATCATTGGGTAAAATACACATCAAGTTGGTTTAAGGTGCTTGATTTGTGAGGAAATGACTGCATAAGATGAACCCAAATCTACACGCTTGGGTTAAAGATGAAATTGATAGCATGTTACATGTTGGAGTTATTACTCCCATTGATGAATCTAAATGGGTTAGTCCCATGGTGACCAACATCAAGAAGGATGGTCACATTCACATTTATGTGGACTATAGGATACTTAATATGGTATCTATAACAAATCTTTTCCCAATGTCGTTCATCAAGGAAATTTTAAAAGGTGTTGCTGGATGCAAGATCTACACCTTCATCGATGGCTTTTTTGGCTATCACCAAGTCCAAATTACTGAGGAAGATAAGGAAAAGTTAAATTTTATGACTAAATGGGGTTTGTTTGCATATAATGCTATTCTATTTTGCCTAAAAAATGCACCAATGATGTTTTTATGCACTGTAGTGGAAGCATTCAAGGATTTTATTCATAAATTCCTTTAAGTATACTTAGTGATTGGACCATGTATAGTTTAGTATATGACCATTACAATAATATGAACCTCATGCTCGACATTTATCATAGATTTAAATTTCCCTAAATTTAAAGAAATGCATATTTTCCACCCCATTTGGGATTCTATTAGGATAAATTATTTATCAAGATGGCTTATTGGTAGATCTGGATAAAATTGTGGTCATCATCCAACTCTCAATGCCAATAACTCAGCATGAGGTTTGTGATTTTTTATGTGATAGGGGGTACTATTAGAAGTTAATTCAAGGTTATGTTAACATAACCACCCTGATGGAATAACTACTCAATAATAATGGCCTATTCTTATGGATGACTCACCATCAACAAACATTTGAAACCCTAGAAGAAAAATTGGTGACTACATCCGTTCTCTAATTCCCAAATTGAAACCAAAATTTTCATGTACATGTTGACACTTTAGGCATGATAGTAGGTGGTATCATGGCATAACCTGGTGATGGAAACCTTGATCATCTTATTTATTTTCCTTAGGAGATGGAACACCCATTTCATCCTCAAGATGACATTTTCTTAAATGTAAGATGCAATCCATAGTTGGATATCTCTATCTTTGGGGCCTCATGACTGAAAAATAGCATCACCATCACATCAAGAGTGATGATTAACCTATAATAATACATTATTATCATCATAGTATGCTTTATTAGGAGATAGAGCACTTGTTTCAGCCTCAAGGTGACATTTCTCTATATATAATGTATCATCCAAATAATTAATATCACTTATATCATGAGAGAGGAAGGTACTAAGCCTAAAGTAGAGACCTATAGGTTTGATTACAAAGTAATCATAAAGGGGAAAGTGTTAGAATCTCACACCAACGTAATAGAATTATTCTAAAATTAACCATGAGGCCTTATCTATGGTTTATGCACTCCATAAGTTTTGCCAATACTTTTTGGCAACACCATTTGTCTTCTATATGGATCATGTAGCACTTAAGTATTTGGTAAATAATCTAGTCTTATATAGATGCATCTATCAATGGATTGTTCTTTTTTAGAAAATATAATTCTCTATGGTCGTAAAACTAGGCAAAGTTAATTTTAGACCCAACCATCTCTCACATGTTCAATCTGGTGGTCTGGCACATGTCATAAAAGATGATTTAACTGATGTACAATTTTTTCAAGTTATGCATATACCCAAATAATTATAAGAAATTATGACTTTTATTTATAATAGGGTCCACATGAGACAACCTTACCACATAATATAAAAAGCAACTAGTTTACGCTCTACCCCATTCCAGCTTATTAGCTAGGCAACATGCCTTCCCTACCTTTAATACTTAAAATTAAACTTTAAGAATATGATTTCATTCCTCTTAATACCAAAATGAGTGTGCTTATATTCAATGGTGAGGGTCATGTTACACCTAGTGAACACATCAAGAACATTAGTAATTTTTGTAGTTTCCACAATGTCACTAAAGAGAATATTGTCATTAGACTCCTTGCCATGCCCCTTAGAGGGAAATATCTTTATTGGCATATGACCTTACAAGTTAGATGCATCACATCATGGGATAAATTTGTAGTGTTTTTTAATTCAAGGTTTAAAGATGAAAGTGACCATACCTCTTTCATACATCAACTCAATGTGATCAAAAGAGCTCCCAAGGAAATAATTAATGACTTCACTTAGAGGTTTCATAAGACTTGGTATAGATTTCTTCCTCCCATGAGACACCTACTATATTTGTGTTTCTTACATATTTGAGAGCCATTTGTACTGATATTGCCATCAGGGTATAATCCATGGGTGGTTTCACTCTTCCTGATGCATATGAACTTGCCATTAGATCTAATTATGACCTTATTCAAGCTAGAAAACTACCCCCTAAAGTTTTTATGCCCTTTTTTCCTAAAATTAATATTTATACTCAAAAAAATTCTCAAATTCCTAATGCTAATGCAAAGCTAAAGGTTTCTCCTAGGATGGTAGAAGATGATGTTGATTGGAGAGCAAAATTCCTAGCCTTAGTGGCTCAAACTAGGCAAGCCAATAGGAAAGAAGGTTTCTATAAAAACCCTTACCCATACCAAAAATAATATGGTCAAAAATATGGGCAAGGGAGAGGTCAAGGGAAACCTAATTTCAAAAGGCTTTCTAATGCATATAATCCTACTTCAACTTCCAATACAAGTGCAATGGTACCAGTGCATAATAGCTTGGTACAAGGATAAGATTGTTAACAAGGCAAAATAATTGATGTTAATGAGGGTGGATAACAAGCCCTAATTTCTTAATTAAGAGTCAATCCTCTTCTATAAACTCAAGATGAAGTCATGATGCAAATAAATGAAGGTGGGTAGCCTCAAGGAGAGATCCTCACCAACTTCCTAGTTGAGGATGATTTTGTGATAAATCAAGGAAATTATATTATAGACAACACTAGGTCAAATATAAAGGTTTTTTGAGGTGATAATAATGTGCCTAAAAGTTCATCCAATCATCTTACAAAGCAACAAGGCATGGCTACATGCATGATAGTCCCAAATAATCCCACACATCTTCAAAATTAGAATATTGGAAGGATTGTTCAAAGAACTTAAACTCCTCAAGTTCCAAGCACTTCTTTGCCTCTGAGGGACAAATAAAAAGTAGATATGTATACTCTAAATATTTTTTAATAATTAAAGAATACCAAGACATTCATTTCCCTTTGGGATGTCCTTTATATGCCTGGCCAAAAAGAGCTTCTACAAAAACAACTATCTACTATCCCTACTAGTCTTTCACCTTCAATCCAAGGTCATGGTCATGTTTCTATTAAAAATGAACATAACACCATTGTTTAACCATCTACCAAAGATAAAAATCCTCCACCTTTCTACCTCACTCTCATCATGGATGACAAGCTAGTACACAATTACATAGTTGATAGTGAAGCCTCTACTTTAGTCATGCCCAAAGTTGTAGTTGATAAGTTGGGCCTAAAATATGAGCCTTATAGTAAAGGAGTGATCTAATTAGATGGTACACCTACTAAGACAATAGGGTTGATAAAAAAATTGAAGGTTTTCTTTCATGATTATCCTAGTTTTCCCATCCTCTAAGACATTGTTATGGTAGGCCTTCCTACCCACTTTGCAATTTGCCTTTCAAGAGAATTTACAGCCAATTAGATGGCTACCTCTCAGATGATTGGTCCTTGTTAGCCTTTATGACAAGGTATGGAACCAATGTGACCATAAAAAATTAACCTCTTTCAAAGTTTCATATTGAGCCCTACATTGAAACAAGTTCTAACTTGAATTATGTTGTCCATGAGGAAAAGGATTCTATTGTGGATGATGGTACTTATTCCAAGATTTAAGGCATTTATAATTTATTTCTTGATAAATATGGTACTAACACTTAAGAAAATGATCCTTATTCTTTCATGGAGGAAACTAATTTAGGAGTGTATTGTATACATGAAGAAGGAATACCAACACCTCTACTTGCTAAGGAAGAATGTGAAGATGATGAGATGTGGAAAATGTTTTTTGATGGTTCAAGAAGTAAAATTGATGCAAGATCTAGTATTATGCTATTATTCCCATATGAAAAATAATACTATGATTCATATAGATTACATTTCAATTGTACTTGTAATGTCGTTGAGTATAAAGGTTTGATTCATAGCCTTTAATGGGCAAGAAGAAAAGAAATCAAGAATTTGAATGTATATGGAGATATTGAATTGGTTTTACATCAAGTTAGGAATGTGGTTACTACTAATAACCCTTTTCTCAATTCATATAAGCATAGGTTATGGTATTTTATTGAATACTTCAATGCATTCAACATATAATTAGTCCCAAGGGAGCAAAATAATCATGCTGATAGACTAGTTGCCATAGGAACATAATTTGATACACCAACTTCCATAAAATAGGAGGGAAAGCAATCTCACATTAAGATCATTGTCAGACATTCCATACCTGATAATGAGGTGTCTTGGTAGGTGTTTGATATTGACAAACACATTCCATACTTCTTACAAAATGAGGCTGAGTTTTCCTTAAGAAATCAAAAGAGACTCCAAGAACAATTTGATGATCAGATTGTGCAGCTAAGAACAAACAAGATACCTAAAGGCTTAGTGAACTTGGAAAGTATATTTAATGAGGATGATCAAAGGAAGAATGAAAAGGTTAATATGTCTACAAAAGAGGAGAACTATGAAAGAGTCTTGATCTTCAAAGACAAACTCCTCAAACTAGGCAAGGTAAGTTTTACATTAGAGAATAAAACATTCATTGATTTGTGTAGAGAGTTTCATGACATTTGTGATTGGGAGTATAAGGACCTAAAAGGATTTAATCCTAGCCTATCACACCATACCATTGAATCTGAACTTAGAGTTAAACCATTTAGACAAAAACAAATGCCCATCAACCCTAAGATTGAATAACTCATGAGGATAGAGCTTACTAAACACCTTGAATATGAAATAATACTTCCTATCAAGCATTCAACATGGGTAGATAACCTTGTGCCTATTAGAAGGAAGATTGGTGAGATAAGACTTTGTGTGGAATTTAGAGATATTAATAGAGTGTCACTCGAAGATCACTATCCTTTACCCTCAATGGAGTAAATTTTGCAAGTTGTTGTAGGTTCTCAACATTTTTATCTACTAGATGGATATTCTGGTTATAATTAGATTCTAGTGAATGAAAATGATCAGTTTAAGACAACATTTACTAAAAAATGGGGGGATATTTCCTATATGAATATTCCTTTTTATTTATCAAATGTCGAGGCCACCTTTTAAAGAGTAATGGACATGGCCTTCAAAGGTTTGATCAATGAAATGTTGTTGGTTTATCTAGATGATATAACAATGTTATGTAAAGATGCTAATGAACATATGAAACAATTAAGGCAAGTGTTTGAAAGATGTAGGAAGTATGGAGTATCTCTCAACCCTAAAAAATGCATCTTTGTTTTCCATGAAGGTAAGCTCTTAGGATATATTGTTTCTAAAGATGAATTGACTATTGATCCTAAAAGGATAGAAGATATTCTAGGCCCATCATTGCCCTTTCATAATAAAATTATCCAAAGTTTCTTAGGCATGATAATTTTTTTAAGGAGGTTCATACCTAGTTTTGCATCTTTGGTGAAACCTATCACAACCATGTTCAAGAAGAGCCAAGTCTTTTATTGGACTAAAGAAGGAAAGAGCAATTTTAAGCCCATTAAGAAAGAAATTGCACAAGTTCCTACTCTTTTGAAACCTATTTTTTCTAAATACTTCATGTTGTATTCATATGCTAACCTTGATACTATCTCAACCATGCTAATGCAAAAGAACAATGAAGGTATGGAATAACCAATTGAATTATTTAGTCAAGGTTTGGAAGATTATGAAGTCAAGTATACTTTTTTGGAGAAACAAGTCCTTTCTATCATAAAAGGACTAAATAAGTTTAGGCATATGGTTTCATATAATAGGATTCATGTTATGGTATCTCATCCTAGTACCAAAGAGTTTCTATTGAGTAAGAACCTTAGTAAAAAAAGGGTAGGGTGGATTACTAAGGTAATGGAATATGATGTTGATATCAAAGTGACAAATTTGGTAAAGGGTAAAGGCCTTTGTGAAAATATAGGTTCAGATCTTCATGATTCAAAAGAGGAGAAATGAGTCAATCATGAGTACTCCCAACCAACTGGTTCCTTGCCTCTATAAAGTTAGACAAAAGATGTTATCATATTTCTTCAAAGTGGTGAGTATCCTAATGGTATGAATAGATCCCAAAGGATATATTTTAGATTAAAATTTATTCCTTTTTACCTTGTATATGGTGTGTTTTTTAGAAGAGACAATAATGGTGTGCTATTGAGATGCACTGCCAATGATCAGTTTGGAGTGTTGCTTTGGAATTTCCATGATGGGATAATAAGAGGTCATTTTTCCCTAAGGAATATAGCTACCAAGATCATGAGGGTAGGATATTATTGGCCTAGCCTCTTCAAGGAATGCTATGCTTGGGTAAGAAGGTGTGTATAATGTGCTTTATTTGTAGAAAAATAGAAGCTTGTATCTCTCCCTTTGAAGCCTATCCAAGTAGATCAACCTTTTATGTAATGGGGTCTCAATTTCATTGGCATGATAAATCCCCCATCAAGTGATGGTCACAAATAGATACTCATAGCAACTGACTAATTCACAAGGTGGGTTGAGGTAGTGGCATTGAAGGAAGCTAATGATAATGCTATCTTGAAATTCTATGAAAATATCATAACAAGGTTTGACACTCCCTCTATTATCATCTCAGACAATGCACTTACTTTTATGGGTGTTAGGATAGTTAATTGGGATAATAGTAATGGTATATACTTGATTAATTCATCCAACTATTACCCTCAAGGTAATGGCCTAACTGAATCCACCAACAAGAATCTAATTAGAATCATCAAGAAAACTTTGGAGGATAATCCAAGGGCTTGGCACGCTAAATTAAAGATAGCCTTATGGGATGATAGAATAACTCCCAAGAGGTCAATAGGAGATTATCATTTTGTGATTATATATGGAAGGGAGGCTAGGCTATCTATATCCCAAGAGCTACCTGCATTAGATATGGCACACCAACTAGAGCTGCTTGAGAATACTCCAATGGAGGTAAGGTTGATAGAATTAATGGAGTTGCAAGAGAATAGAGATAAAGCTAATAAAGCTATGGAACATCACCAAATACTAATTAAGAAGTATTTTGAAAAGAAGGAAACTCTAATAACATTCCAAGAAGGTGACATAGTGTTGAAATGGGATGAATATAAAACAAAACTAGGGAGACACACCGAATTTGACACTTTATGGAGTGTACCATATGTCATCATCAATTGAAAACAAAGTAACTCTTTCTAATTAAAAAGGATGAATGGAGAGGAGCTTCCTATCCCTATGAATGTGATACATTTTAAGCCTTTCTATTTAGGAAATGAAGGTTAGTTTTGTAAATATTAGGTTAGGTGTGTGTTTTATTTCAATTGTATGTGTTGTGTTTGATAAGTATTCTTGAGAACACATGTTTGTTTCCCTTTAGTGTGTCTTATTTTATGTCTTTTTCTTTGTTTTTTATTGTGGTGTTAAAGGTAAATTATGTGTCAAACCTATGTATGGGTGACTTTATGGCCCAATGCATAAGATTAGGTTACTGGTCTTGGCATAACAAGCATACTACCCTTGGGAAATCACCAAGAATGTTGACCATTTTGACCACAAGTCAAAATGAGTCAACCTGATATAGTACAAAACTTGATATAGGTGTTTAATAACATGTCATAGGGAGTTTCATAGTCTATTTGATGCCATTTCATATGTTTTTAGCCTTGGTCATGGTCTACCTAAGTCCTTATGTCATTTTGTGTCATTTAGGGGTCATAAATGAAGTGGTATAATTTTCAAGGTATTTATGTGTTAAAAAAATCCTTCCAACATCCAATATGTTAGATTCCTTGTTAGGAATGCCAAGAATAACTAAAACTTGCAGGTTTCTAACTAAAAATCAAGAAAGTAAGTGGAAAAAAGGGAGTTTTGAGGATTGTATGGCCTATGGGGAAGAGTGGTACATAGGAGAAGATTGTGGGATATCTATTCAACTTAATTAGACTCATTTCCATGCTTGACATGCTTTTGAGGTGCCAAAATTGGGATAAAACCATTCTATCTCTCCATCACTCCACTCTGCAAGTAAAACTGGTCAACATGTCTTTAGATAGTATGGTTGGTAGGAGAAATTCCAAGTAAAGAGATCTTGGTGGTGGATATTACACTTGGTTAGATTCATTTCTAGGTTTATATTTGGAGGATTGGTGTCCTATACTTTATGAACCATCCTTAACAAGTTGATTATTCATTTCTACTTGTTGTTTCCCATAGGCTACAGGTTGTGTTCCTATTTGAGCTAGTTCGTATTAACTCAATAGATGATTTTACTTATAGAAGATGTATATTCCCTCCTCTCATGTTTCCCATGTTTACTTTCATCATTGTAAGTGATTTCATGAGCTAAATAGTTTAGATTGTAGGTTGGTATCACTAAATGAGGTTGTAGTTAGTTTTTAACAATTACATAAGGTATATTTATTTGCAATGGCTTAAAGTCAATGTGAAATGATGTTTAATTCATCTAAAATGTCATGAAAATATCCTTCTTCCCAAGTTCAATCTCCAAATTTAGCATCATGAGTTGCAATCAAGAAGAATAATCACAGTCAACTCCTTGCATGATTATTTTACATAGTCATCTAAATGATGTGTTTTGAGCCATGATCACATTCATGGAGGAGAAATGAAGTTTCCAAATAGTTTGAACATCTTCTTGGAGTATGATAAATCAATTTAAACCTTCTAAATGGCACACAAGGGACTATGACAATTATATGCAAAACACATACACAATCATACACCATTGGTGTGCATCTACAATAGACTGAGGACATTGGGATGGAGGTATGGAAACATGTTCCAAGAATTTCAAGTGAATGGAACCAATTTTAAGTCTTTTTAGAAGGTTTGAACTAGTTGAAATCTCATATACCATACAAAATATTTATCTCAACCATCACTACCTGGTTTACAATTCAATGCATGCCTACAAGTGCCATAGAAGGAATCCATCATGTTGATATAAAACATTGGATTTTTTTTAAGTTCCTTTGGATGGAAAAGTTTCATTTGAAGATCTTGAAAGAGTTAGTACTAGTTAAGGGATACTTTACCATGCATATTTCTCATCTCCACACTCACTACTTGCATACAAGAATGCACACCTAAAGGTGGCCCACAAAGATATGAAAGTGTTTTATGGAGAGTAATGACATGATTTGAAACCTTGTTGTGGTCCTAGAGAGTGGGAAATACTGTGATATTCATGTTTGGAGCATTGGACTAGTAAGTAGACTTGGAAAATTGTATCCATATATGAGGACTGAGCTTTAGGGATAAAATCCCTAAAAACATCAAAATAGAGGCCTAAGCCCTTTTTATGATGTCATATAACAATGTTTCATAAAGTTTGATAAGGTTTTAATGCATCTAACTTGTATCACTATCTTAGGGGAAGAGCCATGCAAGAAAGAATGGGTGTGTGACTTGAAAAAAGTGATATTTGAAGTCTTTCAAAATACATATTTGTTCACTGCAAGTTTTTCCTTTGAATAATTCAAGTAATATGTTTTTGAGTTCATAAACATCTTATTTGAGTATGAAAAGTGATGAATGATTGAGTCTTATGATTTTGTCCTTGTTTTTCCTTATACTTTCATGCCTTAAGAAGTTTTGATTCTAACAGGTCATATAGAGTGTATTTAGTGTATTAGGTTCCCTTCAAGTGTGAAAGTGTCCTTAGATTCAATAATTTGATCTTTAATGTACTTACCTTGAGTGGTATCATGCATGCCACATATGTTAGAACATTTTAGAACTTTTAGACTAGTTTGTGGATCTTATTCTTAGTGAGAGAAAGTATGATATCATAGTGGATATCTTTATGGTGTACCACCCCCTATATTAGCTTTATTTTATGCATACTTCTATCCTTTTTCCCTCAAGTAATAATTAGTATAGGTGATGAGCATTTCAAGATAAATTTAGGGAGCTAGCCCTTAAACCTAGAGGTCTACTTTTCCTATAGGTAAGCCCACATACCTAGAAGTATTCCAATGTTGCCCAAATCTTAGAGTAGGCTTGAATAACCTCCTCTATGATGTGAGATTTGGTGACAACACAACCTTTGTATTTTCTTCACCAAAGATAGATTTGAATTTATCTCTATAAGTGATTCTTTAGGTAGTTGTAGGTGATCGACACCATTTGAAGACTAGATACATCACATACATGACACAAAGAAGGAAAATTTGACCATCTTCTAAAAACTTGATACTCCTATCATGGTTTGGTTGGAACTAGACTTTCACTCCAAATATGACCACCGAGAACAAATCCAAAAGGGGACGTAAAAGGTTGTGTACCATGTTGATGAGGGTACTTGTTCTAATGCCACTCCAAATAGTTCAACAGAACATTGGGATGGATGATGCACCTAAACTAGTCATAGCCAAGAATTATTTGCTTGATGTTGAGATTACCAATATGTTTTCCCATGTAACTATATGGAAATGAAAGGAATACATCCATTGTTGAGTAAAATGCACATTAAGTTGGTTGAAGGTGCTTGATTGGTGAGGAAATGATTATATAAGATGAATGCAAATTTGCATACTTAGATTAAAGAGGAAATTGATAGAATGTTACACATTGGAGTTATTTCCTTTAATGAATATAAATAGGTTAGTCCTATGGCAATCAACATATATAAGGATGGTCACATTCACATTTATATGGACTATAAGCTACTTAATGTGGTATTTGTAACATATATTTTCCCAATACAATTCATCAAGGAAATTTTAGAAGTTGTTGCTAGATGCAAGATCTACACCTTCATCAATGGCTCTAGCTATCACCAAGTCCAAATTATTGAGGAAGACAAGGAAAAGACAAATTTTATGTTTAAATAAGGTTTATTTGCATACAATGTTATGCTATTTGGCCTAAATAATGGAACAATGATGTTTTTATGTACTGTAGTGGAAGCATTCAAGGATTTTATTCATAAATTCCTTTAGGTATTCTTGGTGACTAGACCATGTATAGTTTAGTGTACAACCACTATGATAATATACACCTCATACTTGACATTTAAAACAGCTTCAAATTTCCTTAAATCTAAAGAAATGCATCTTTGCCACCCCATTTGGGATCTTATGAAGACATTATTTACTAGGATGGCCTATTGGGGGATCTGGCTAAAATTGTGGTCATTATCCAACTCCTAATGCTAATAACTCAACACAAAGTTTATGTTTTCTTAGGTCATACGGGATACTATCAAAAGTTCATTTGAGGTTATGTTAACATAGTCACTCTGATGGAATAACTACTTAAGAATAATGGCCTATTCTTATGGATGACTCACCATTAGCAAGCATTTGAAACGCTAGAAAAAAAATTGGTGACTACATCTATTCTCTAATTCCCAAACTAAAACCAACCATTTCATGTACATGTCGATACTTTAGGTATGATAGTAGGTGGTATCATGACACAACATGGTGATGGAAACCTTGATCATCTTATTTATTTTCCAAGTTATAAGCTCACACCAATGCCATAGAACTATTTTACAACTGACTTTGAGGCCTTATCTATGGTTTATGCACTTCAAAAGTTTTGCCAATACTTGTTGGAAACTACATTTTTCTTCTATATGGATCATGTAGTGATAAGTATTTGGTGAATAATACAATCTTATAGGGACACATATGTCGATAGATTATTATTTTTTAGAAAATCCAATTCTCTATGGTCATAAAACTAGGCAAAATTAATTTTAGACCTAACCATCTCTCACGTGTTCAATCTGGTGAACTGGTGTATGCCATAAAAGATGATTTAACCAATGTACAACTTTTTAAAGTTATGTGTATGCTTGAATAATTGGAGGAAATTGTGACTTTTCTTATAATAGGGTCCACACGAGACAACCTTACCACACAAGATAAAAATTAACTAGTTTTACACACTACCCCATTTTAGCTTATTGGTAGAAACCTATACAAACTTGGTTAAGATGAAATATCACAAAGGTGTGTAATGTAGCATGAGTGCACATAATTCCTTCCAAAAATCCATGAGGGCATTGTAGGAGGACACTATGCTGGTGACATAACAACATGAAAAATTCTACTAACTGGATTATGGTGGCTCACCTTATTTAAAGATGCCAAAGCTTATGCACGCCAATGTGATATCTGTTAGTGCATAGGTAAACCAAATCAATAAGATGTTATGCCTCTTCATCCAATACTTTGTCATGAACCATTTGAGAAATGGGCTATTGATTTTGTTGGCTCCATTCAACCACTGTGTAATGGACTTGCATGCGATACATCATTACTATATAGATTATATCACACATAGGGATGAAGTAGTACCCACACATGATTATATTTCCACAACTACCAATCTATTTCTATGGGAAAATATCATCACTAGGTATGAATGTTTGTTAATTTTGACAAGTGATCATGTAATCACTTATTTAATGAAACCATACACATCTTCTTTGCTAAGTTCATGATTACAAACCATAAGACCATGCCATACCACCCTTAAGATAATGGTATAGTTTAAGCCTTCAACAAGATCTTGTGTAACACGCTAAACTAAGATTTGTAACATCAATCACACTGATTGGGATGATCATGTTTTTATAGTTTTATGGGTGTATTGAACCACATATAAAAGATTAAATAAGAGTACTCCTTTCAATCTTATCTTTGACATTAAAATAGTTTTACTAGTAGATTTCCTTGTGCCATTTTTACGTATTATGTGTGTAGGTAGATTAGATGATGAGGAGTCCTTAAAAGTACACCTATGTGTTCTACTTCAATTGGATGAATCATGCTTCCTCTCATATTGGAGCCAAGGAGTTGAGAAATAGAAACAAAAATTCTAACATGATTGACATATCAAAACCAATGTTTTTCATCCTGGTATGCATGTCCTCCTCTATGATTCAAAGTTTATCCACCATTAAGGTAAACTATGCATCCACTAAGATGGTCCATTTATTGTTCATGTTATCTGTTTGATAGGCACTTGTAAATTGAAAATATTAGATGGCCAATTCCTACCAGGCCACTTCAATAGTAGTAAGCTCAACCCTACCATTCTATTTAATTCATTAATTTAGTCAATAAGGCGTATGAAACTAGGTTGATTTAGGATTTTATTTCATTTTTAAAATAAAAGTGGCATTAGCTGTACCCTTTTCATAATTGGTTTGACACACTTTGATACTCTATTTTTAACACTCTCTTTCTCTATCATTTTTGACATGAATTTCACTAAGTTATGACGTGGAGGACCATGCATAGATTTTGATGTGGGGTAGGTTTTAAATATGAACATGCAGAGAAAGTACGTAATAAGAAGCCTACAAGAGGAAGTTAATATGCATAAGCACATAAAGAAAGTACACAAGAGGAGGCACATGAAAAAACATGTAAAGGAAATGACTGAAAAACTATGTAGGATCATAAAGCTAGATTGAAGAGCTTAAAAGATAATGGGGCATGCAAGGAGAATATGCAAAAATTAAGGCACATGAGGGATGTACACAAGTGGTAGCATAAGGGGTGAAGAGATGGTGCATGACCTAGGAAAATGAAATGAAGGTGACAAAGGAAACACTATCACGAAGGGGGTTAAATAAAAAATCCCACCATGAAAATGGAAAATTTGAATTATTACAACTGTCATGCACTACATGGAAGGTGCAATAATTTTTGGAGGAAGGATTGGACATGCATTTATTAAAAATAGAGTGTTATGATGGAAAGTGTTCTAAATAGACATCAAGACATGTTATTTGGAGCATTAGTGGCTTAAGTGATGGATGATGGCATGGAGAAAATTAATTCAAGATGAAGGATTTAATGAAAATAAAAATTTGGGACATCTTATAAAAATCCATACGGATTCTCATTTTCATTTTTTATGATTGAAAACTTGAAGAATTATAGATCTCAAACATGTGAAAACAAGTGATGAAGAAGGTGAATACGTAATTCTCTTATTTACAAAAATGATATAAATATTGTAGTGACGTGCTTTCAAAGAGAGGAAAGTAGAAACACATCCACATAAGTAGAAAAGATAAATTATAGGTTGTAGGCAATAGGTCCACCATTAGAGGAGGGTGAAGTAGGGAGCCAATGCATTTTGGGTCTAGGGAAGAGGAGTCAAGACATATTGATTCAACATATTTGGTCAGTCACATGTTAAACTTAGGGGACCGTAATCGGTGATGCGGCCAAAGTGAAAATCTAACAAGAGCAAAGAGCCATTACTAGTTATTCCTAAAGTTTGAGAGTTTGAGGGCATGGAAGAAATAAGTCATGATCATTTGGGAAGAAAGTTCTATTCAAATTAGTGTGTAAGGTGAAGAATTATTAGGGTTGATGGAAGGGACCCTTATTAGACAAACACTAGAAATGGTGTGCTTGGGGAAAAAGGCCACTTCAACACCATCTCCTCCTCTAGTTCTGATTGAAGAGATGCAATACACAGAGATGGTGTTGTATGTGGATGATTGGGAGTTTAAGGTTTCCACATATTAGGTCCTAGAATACAATCACCATTAGCTTGGAAATTGACTTGACTTACAACATGACTACTGAATGGAGTTTTAGAACAATATCACATATGATCTCATGATCTACAACTTTCTAAAAGATGTAGGGGTGCTCTGACTCTTCAAACTACCATATTTTGGGAAACCACAAGAGGTAGTTCAGTTCTTAATCTCACATGTTCATGAAGACTACCTCTAATTTGTTGGGCATAAAATAAGGATCACATCGAATTAGTAGATTAATTGGGCTACTTTGATTTGGATTTGATCTTGATGTAAACTATTGAGATTTTTTGTCCCAAAAATCTCATTACACCCAGAACCCTAAGGGAGACCCCCTTTGTTTTTAGGAAAAAACCTTAATCCTCTAAAATCCATCTTTCCCTTACCTCATAGAATATAGGACTCTAGATGTAATTTGCACAAGTGTAAATTGCTTCATGGGTTTTGAGTCCCGTAAGGCACCAAACCATAAAAGCCATGGAATCCAAAACTCACCATGCACTTTGCATGTTCTCAAACATGAAAAATGTATGGTGGGATCTCAATCCCACCACACACCCATCTGATGGTATCCAAAACTTGGTATGCACATTGCACATTTTCAAAACAAGCAAAGTGCATGATGGAATATGGATCCCACTGACCAAGGAACCTATAGAAAGTGGACCTACTTTATGCAGGTCCAACTTTTGCCATTTCACCTTAGTTTTTTCTCATAGGAGGTAGGGCCTGGAGTGCACATTACACATTTTCACAATGTGCAAAGTACACATTGAGCTTTGCTCCTTGCCAAATCACTAACCCGATTATGGAGTGTGGACCTACTTGAAGTAGGTCCAACCTCTACCAAGCCTATCAATCCCTTCTATAAGAAGTAATGATTAAAGTAAACATTGCATGTTTTACATGCAAAGTGCATAATGAACCCTGCATCCTATTGATCCATTTTCAACCATGATGAGTGGACTTGCTTCAAGCAGGTCCAACCTCTGCACCAACCAACATCACTAGCATTAAATATAGGTTTCTTATATAAATGAGGGTTGATTTGCAAAAGGATTATCATTTGATTATCTTGTTAAGTACATTTTGGTCTATCATCCTCACCATTTTTTGACCTTGAACCATGAGAAAGCATACATTGAGCTATGTTAGCTACACCAAGCCACATCCCCTGCATCCACCAAATGGTATTCCTCTTGTGTTTTATACCTTTAGGTCTCCATATTTGAAGGTTTTTTTCCATTACTTACCAAGTTTTCTTTCCAATTTTAGGGTTTCTTTCAAAAGTCTGGTTTTATAGCAGCTAGTAGGTCATTTTCAAGTAAGTTTTTGTGTTTGACATAACAATTATTTTTCTAGGGACTGGATAGTACATCTAGGGCATACTAGGGTTTCAAGGTAAATATCTAAAGAATATTCCAAAATCTTCCTCCATTTTTCATCTAGGGATTTTGCATTCAATATCAAACCCTTTTTAGAGGCCAAAACAAAAATTCTCAAAGCATATTCCTTCATTTTAAAAATGAGAATATTCTTTTAAAGATTCTTTCCCTCCGAACATCTTTGTAAACACTGGATGTGTTCTAAGCACCCTTGACCTCCATAGATTCCTAGTGCACCATAGATAGTGGACGTGCCTCAAGTACCTCCCACTTCCACTGGGAACCCAACATACTTTAAATACCATGGAGAATCGACCTACTCCAAGCAAATCCCACCTTTTCCAAATATTCTAAAGCCATAAACACTGTAGACATTGGATGTGCTCTGAACACCTCCAAGTTCTGCTAGAAGGGATAAGTGTTTCATACACTTGTAGTTTCTACTAACTTCCACTGTTGGTTACTCAATATTTGTCTATAATCTCCATGCCTCCCAAAGAGATTAAGTTCAAAACTAAGGGCCCTAAAATAGCTTCTTGTTTGGATTCCAATCTCGTAGAAATTAGTGATACAGATTTAGGTCATATTGACCTAGGAGACTTTTGGGCTAGAGTAAGGGAATATTTCAAAAATGATTGGATATAGAGTATTTATGACTCTATATTTACACAAGCTATCACCTTTCCCCTAACTATTCAAAGTGTTGCCTGACAATGATTCAACACTATTACCTAGACAAGAGGCAAGTGTATAATGATAAGGGAGAAAAGATTCTGGATCTTGACTCTGACTACATCAACACAGTGTTCACCATTCATGAATTCAAAAGTTACCTGGATATAACTTCCCATATGTTTACACATTTCTATGAGGAGAATAAATATGGATGCCAAAAGATGATAAAAAAATAATAGATCAAGACCCCCAATCATTCTTCCACCATATTGCCTAAGACAATGTATAGATTTGACTTTATAGAGGAGGTGAGAGATATTATAACATTGCTACATAGAGTCACTTATAGTCTCAATGCTTAGTGTTATGAATAGTGGATGTATCAGTATATCTGGACTATCTAAGAGAATAAGTAATATATACATTGGGCATAATTAATCAGTGATTCCCTTCATCATCAATTGTTGGAGGTTCAAACCTCAAATAAGTTTCACATGACATCATATGTTGTTTATAGCTTGGATAAGGGAAGATTATTCCCAAGTCTTAATGCTATTCTTGACAAAATAAAAAGAGTATATAACTACTACCCTGACCTCATCCTTTAGGATAGTAAATAATAGTTCAGAAGAGTTAATGATGCTCAATTATAACATCATCACTATGTTAAATTAGGAACTTAAGAGGGAGAGGTTCTCAAGGGAAACAAAAGAAAAAATCACCAAATGGGGATAATTATTCATATAATTCCCCATTTATTAATACATTAGGGAAAAAGTCTTCAATGGCTGTCCTTACACCCTCCCCGTATACGTAAGTGGCAAATGGGCATTATTGGAGTTGGTGTGGTAGCTAGTGGAAACTATAGACACCAGAATTTTGCATGCATATTCCCAAGTGCCATGACCCCTAATAGGCCCCTTGGACCTTTTTTCTTTATTTATTAGTTTTAAGCTTAACATGGCCTTTTAGGCTATTTTGGTAGTTAGCCTCGACCATTGATGATCAGGCTAACCATCGATGGTCAACCCAATCATTGATGGTCAGGTTCAACTACCTAATCTTCTTTCATGTAACCTACATGCAAACCACCACTTTTCTTTTCTAAATATGGTAGTCTAAATCTAGTTGCAAGCCCTTTGCATGGATGACTTATATTTAAAATCCTTCTTCAAGTCCATTTTGGACAACCACTTCCACCTCTTGCTTGTTCTTATAAGAGAGAGAGGCCTGGGAGGTCAAATCATCTATAATTATTTTGAAGAGCTCAAGTACTCAGAGTTCTCTTATAGGTCATTTATCATTATCTAGCATTATCAACTCCTCTTTCTAAGAGCCAACTTACCACCACCTCTCAACCAAGTCACCAAACATCATTACTCTATCAGAATCAAGATAGATTCTACTCATAGATCAACAATGCCTATCACTCACCTAATCCACTCCAAAAAAGACAAATACTTGTTTATTTCCATCCACGTACTTTATTTCCCTTTCATAACCAATTTAGACCTTGCCCAACCCTTGGAATTTGTTCTAGAATCCTGAAAACTAGTTGTTGATAAAGTCCAAAATTAGACACAGTCAACCATTGACGGTCAGCCCGACCACTAATGGTTAGGCCTAACAATTGATGGTCAACCCAACCATTAATGGTCACCTATGGTAAGAAAAGATAGCAAGATTATTCCACTTCCTTTACCTGATCTAATTCACTTTTATATGTTTTTGACCACTCATAGGCCTTTTTCCAGATTCCTTGAATCATACCTTGACCCATTAACACTAATACTATATCAATTTATCACTAATTAGACCATTTCTAGAATATATATTTATCAAGTAATTCTTGTTATCAGTTTCATTACTCTTTGATCATTACTGTAAGTACTTTATTTCTATTTTATTAAATTAATTATTTTAAAATGGTGGATTGACAGTCCCTAAGGAAGATCTGACTTCTAGGATCTAGCTAGCGCAAGGCAATCCACCTAGCTACTTGTCTAACAAACATATTTTCTTTAGTGATTTCTTACATGCAGGTCATCCTCCCCATCCAAAGTGGAGATCTTCACAATCTTCTGATTCAATGCATGCACAAACAAGCATGTATTCTTACCATAACTTGTATTTCAAATTTTACTACCTTTTTCTAAATAATAACAAAATTTGAGTGAAACATTCTAACATGCCTAGTGGGACCCACATCTCTACTTGGGTTTATTTTTATCCACATTTGTATGCTTCTTTCTCTATTTGTGCTCATATTTGAAATCTAAATTTCATTTGGGTTTAAAACAAACTGCATCCATTGATTGTTTGCTTCTTCTTGCTCACTTAGTTTAATTAATGACATCAAGATTAATCATAGCACACTTATGTTATGCAACCAAACCACATAATCAATTAAACATCATAACTCACTTGAGACAAGGTCCAACTAGGATTTCATCACCTAGAAATTACCTTATCCATTCATGGGAATCCTACTTGGAGGTTATTACCAAGAGGAAAACCAACTTGGCTCTCTAGTTGAGTATAAACTCTGGATATCAATATATATTGGCAAAGCAGCTAAAACCCTTATCACTATGAGACTGTGAAGTGAGGGGGAAGGTCTCAATACCAAGCCACGTATTTATTCTAATACAAATTATTTTGAACACTAAAAATAACTTGAAACTATCCATATACTACTTATATAGTACCTGATCTACAAGCCAACTCCTATGACACATTCTCATAAACTAAGGCATAAGACAAAAGTGATCTTAAAACTAACTTTAGGCTTAAACCTATTCTCTAGTGTGTTCCTTGATTGCCTTGATTATTTTCTTTGTCTTCTTTTTGTTTGAGTGGTAAGTCTATTCTTTTATATTCTCTCCCACTTTTTGTATGGTTCTCACTCATCAACGGTGAAGAGACCTGGTAGAATGAAACCTGTCACATAAATCAACCTCCTTTGTCTCCACATCTATGGAGTACATCTTAGAGGTAGAAGATTCACCTCATCCATTAGGAAGCCCTACTTTCCCTCGAGTATTTCCCTAAGGAGACCTAGATCTTACCACTTTTTAAAACAACAATCTAGTGTCCCTTCAACACTATCTTAACACCTCTTCTCAGCATATCCCAGTTTCAACTCCACCTCAATATCCTCTTTATGGCATGCCATCCAACCTTATGAAGGGTATCCCTATCACCATGGTTACCACCCAACCTTTGAATAATTAGATGTCTTCATCTACTAACCCCTTCGATGCTATGGCTGAGAACCAACCTATCCAACCTACCATTACTATTACACCATCCACCCCTAATAATGACTCCTCTACCTTAGGGACAACCCAACTATGAACCCATCATGTCAAACCTATCCCATCAATTAATACCTCTTTACCAAGCTTAGGGGTATCTATCCCTTCTAGCTCACCACCTACTTGATTACTAATCCAAGCACAACTCAACCTACTTCAGTACCCAATAATTACCTGCATCATCTAACCTCAGTTATACCCCTAACCTATAAGGGTATATACCTACTACCCAATTGCTAGCATATACCTATCCTTATATGTCATCCACCCAACCCCCCATAACTTCTTATTAATATGGGGCCATCTCCCAGTCTCCTGTCAATTATCAATATATCCTGTAACCATAATATATTCCTTATAACCCCTCAAGTACACCACCTCAAACAGACTTAATGAAAATGATCATGGAAAAAATGGCAACTCTTGAGTCATCCCTTTCAGAAGCCCACAACATTCTATCTTATGACCAAGTCTATAATGAGCCCATTCACCCTTCAATCCCTATCATACCTTATCTAACCCAATGGGAGCTTCAAAAATTTGCCAAGTTTAATAGTAAAGAAGACCCCAATAGCACTTAAGAGCATTTAGGTATCCTTTCTACATGATTGCCTATGATGATGCCCTACTTTTGTGCACATATCCTATGTCCCTTTATGGCCCAACATTGGATTGGTATAGTGCCATTACCAAACATTCCATCTTCTCCTTTAACCAATTGGACCAGACCTTCCTATATCACTTCTCAATCAATATATACAAAAAAGTCTCTATCACTAATCTTTACTCCATCCACCTATTTGAGGGTGAGTCTATAGCTGATTTTGTGGCTTGTTGGAGAAGCTTGATCAACCAATTATCATTCTCCTTGCTTTAGCTAGAATTGATCAAACTTTTTACCCGTGCTTGTGCCAAGCACATCTCTTCTACATTGCGCATTCAAAGCTTTAGAACTTTTGATGAAGCTTTTACCATGGCATGCAAATTAGAGAACCAAGCTATAGATGAGGGTAAATTATTGTTACGAAACAAGAACTCTACCTTTAAGACTAGTGAAACCTCCTCCTCTAAAGCATGCAATTAAGCTAACTCTAGGGCTAAGAATAAGGGAACTATGAATGTAGTCATCCTTAAGTTTCCCCACCACCTACTATTAATTAAAAAAACTTTCCCAATCCCTCTAATTAGGACTCAAGGAACCCAAAATGAAGCACCCAAAAATAATTTACTCCACTTGGAGAATCTTATGCCTCGATGTTGGAAAGTTACTAAAAACCAATCTTGTATAGATTCCACCCATCAAACCTCCCCCACAGTTTATCTCTTCTCATCTAGTGCCTACTTGGTACAATGAAAATGATGTTTTTGCCTTTCATCGAGTGATCAAATATGATGTCAACTGATGCAATACTTTCAATAATGTTGTTCAAAGCCTCATTAAAAAGGGAGAACTCACATTGGATAACACTAATGCCCCTCAAAATCAAGCCCTAGACATATTCAAAAAGCCCTTTCCCAACCATGCCCCTATCAAATATAAGGACACATAGGCTGAATACTCCCGTGATGCCCACATGGTCAACATGGTCTGTGATACACCTACATATGAGGATGCGACCATCCAATCTACCCACTATTCACCCACTTCACTTATAAAGGAGAAAGAGTCATCTTCCCCTCCATCAAAAATTCAACTTAAGGAGGTTCTTTTTTCCCTAGCCACACTCATAGAAGCCTTGGAATCATCACATTCTATTGCAATAGGCATATTTGAATAACCAAATGTTCTTGATTTGCCACCCCCACTAATTACCCAATAAAACACTACTCTTATGGATATTATTCCTAAATGATAAGTATTCCTACTGATACCTCCTATGGATGAGTCATTTATCTCAACCTTACTACCCTCACCTCTAGAAGTTGACCAACCAATCAACCAACATCCCCAACCTAAAATTATATCTCTTGCATCTACTACTTATGAAGCAAAACCAATACACAAACCTTTTTCCACATTAGTGTATAAATTGGAATTTGCCCTAAAACTAGATATGGATCAAGCTACCTTCTGACAATAGTTAGGCCTCCCTTACATCAACAAACATAAACCTTATATCACACCTTTAACCAACCAATCTATCATCTTTCCACCATCTCTCAAACCAATTAGAACATCTAAACAACCCCTCACATGCCCCACTAATTGAGGCAATCACACCTCAAGCAAGAAAATCACCACATAAACCTATTAAAAACCTTGGTACCTTCCCCATAAGGAGTTTGATCTACCCATCTCTTAAAGTGGAGTTGACCCCATCTAAAACTCCACCCAAACCTTGACCCTAGCCAACCAAAAGAGCAAAACCATTGAGTAGCCACATACTTATGGTTTTTGCTTCTTCTACCCTACCCTCTATCCTGGGTCCTCATCCATCAACTCTACCTAAAAGACAAATCCCTTGTAACATATTTTGTCCATCACCACTTGTTATGCCAACCCAATTAATATTTGATACACTAGTTTTCTCTAAACTACTGATGGCCAAATTATGAAATTCAAACCCTCTAGCCCTTAACATGCCCAAACCAAAACCATCACCTAGAAACATCATGTCACCCAAGATTTATCTTACCAAACCTACTCCCATGAAAACACCCCACTTACGAACCAAAATGATAACCCTTAGGCCTTTTCCACCTCTCATTGAATCTTATTCAACCATTTTTTAAAGGTTGTTACAATCTTTGCACCTCCTATCAGACCCTTCAACCCTCTTGGTTTGAAGCTGGCTTGGTATGATGACCATCAAATATGTCCCTATCACAGGACTCAAAAGCATGACATGAATAACTATAAATCTCTCAAAGCCATTATCCATTAGTTCTATGATGAGGATGAACTCTTACAAGAAGAGCTTCCCTTGACCCTTTTATCAACACACCCACTAGCTATTTGCCACCCAAATCCTCTACTCTTACCTTAGGATGATGATGAACTTACCTAACTTCTTACCAAATCATTACCCTCTATCCATATGATCAATGTAATCACATGATCACAACAAATGGATAAGGGGAAATCCAAGGCATCCATTCCATGGACATACCCACCTACTCATCCTAAACTAAACTTAATCCAACCCTCTACATCCTCAGCTCTACCCAAAGTAACCATCTTAGGCACTTTTGAGGATAATCCTTTTGAATCCATTAGGAGGGTCATTCTTAAGCAACTTCACCAGACTCTAGCTAAGATGAGCCTCTATGAGCTCATTTCTACCTCACCTCACCATCACCAGGCCATGATAAAGGCTATGCAGGCCATTGATGTCCAACCAGGAGACTCCCAACCTATAGAGGCCTTCATCGATTCTCTCCAACTCTCCACCCTTGTCACCTTCAAGGACTTAGAGATACCTTCTATCCACCTTAAAGACTCAGATCCACGTCTATTTATCACTACCCATACCAACCAAACCTATGTCAAATGGGTTATGATTGATGGGGGAGCCAGTATCAATATCATCTCTTCCCATGCCTATGATGAACTCAAGCTAATTGACAATGTCATGTCTGAAACTTTAGCCATCCTTATATCCTTTAATGCCACTATGACCACTACCCTAGGCACCATTATCATTCACATTCATCTAGGTCCTCGCATGCTCCCCAAACATTTCTATGTGGTTAAAGGTGAATTCTAGTATAATGTTTTACTAGGAAGACCTTGGATCCATGCCATGGCTTGTGTACCTTCTACCCTCCATCATTGTGTCAAGTTTAAACATGAAGGTTAGTTGGTTACCATACAAGCCAACCCTATCCCTTTTGTAGCATGCAACATGACTTACCAACCTAACGATGTTCTCCTACCTCCATCCAAAACACCACAAAAGCTACCACCCATAGAGCCAAAGCTATTATTTCTTCTCCTACAAAAGCATCTACTGGCTCATCTATTTCTATAGACCAAATACCCAACACTGATCCCTTGGAGTCTACCTTCCAATGACTTACCTTTAGAGAATACCATCTCCTCACCCTAGATGCCCTCCTTATTCCCCAAGAATATGGGAAACTCACCATTGATCGAGCTATGACCCCACCATAGGATCTATTGTTCATTTAGGAACTCCTAGCTATCAAACCCACTTTATTTATGGGGGAATTGAAAAGACACTTAACATTGACATTTCCCACACTTTACCTCAACCATTTACCTCTAATTTCTCTTACTTGGACAAACACGACTTTGCCAAAATATACCTTCACAGGTGTGCCTAAAAGGGGTTTAGTTTTGGATGGTACAGGTATGGCCCACACACATTAAATTCAATTGAGACCCACAAGCCTCATGAGAAACACAACCTCAACTTCATTCTACCCAATAAGAAGAAGGCCAAAAAACCTACCCCTACCATTGTCAAAGAAGAACCTCCTTCCTCACCAACATCACTTTCGGCTATGAGTGAATATTAGGATCTCATCCCACCCAACCTTTTTTTCATCAACATGATTACCCTTGGTTCCCCTAACTTATCAATAGGATGGGGCATCCATATCCATCCCTTTAACCCATCCTAAACTCATGGGAGAATTCTCTCCCACCATTAACATTATTCAATGCCAAGATGATGATGCTATTCTCACCTACCTTGGTGCACCAGATTCCTCCATCCACAAATATTTACCTCCAAAAGCCTCAACCATGTTGAATGAATCTACCATAGACATTGACATAGGCACTTTAGGCAACCCCCACATTGTCAAACTTGGCTAAACTCTCACCCATGAGGAACTAAATGACTACTCAACTTTCCTCAATGAGCATAACATCACATTCACTTGGTCTTATGCTGATATGCTTGGTATTGACCTAGCCATTTCCACCCAAAACATCATCACCAATCATAATGCCAAACTTATCAAACAAAAACTTCACTAAATGTATCCTTGTATAACCCTCTTTGTCAAAGAAGAGCTTCAATGCCTCCTTTTGATTAACTTCATTCAACCCATATACCATCCCTAATGGGTTTCAAACATTGTACCTATCACTAAAGCCATAGGGGGAATACGTATCTATATGGATTTTCATGACCTCAATCTTACCTACCTAAAAGATGACTTTCCTCTACCTAGCATTAACCAGCTTGTCAATTTTATAACAGGCCATGAGATATTGTCAGTCATAGAAAATTTTTTAGGTTATAGTCAGATCATGATTACCCCTAAAGATCATCACAAAACCACCTTCATTACCCCATGGTGGTCTTTTTGTTATAGGGTCATTCCCTTTAGCCTTAAGAATGCTGGTTCAACTTACCAATGGACCATGGCATATATTTTTCAGGACCTTATCCACACAATCATCAAAGACTATGTGGATGACCTTCTTGAGAAGTCCAAGCTTCATAAAGACCATTTAGCCATCCTTAAGATTATCTTTGAGTGTCTTATCCATTATCACATCTACCTCAATCCCAAGAAATGCATTTTTGGGGTCTTGTTAGGCAAACCTCTTGGCTTCATTATTTCCTTTTAAGGAATCAAAATTGATCTGACCAAAATTAAATCCATCCTCAAGATGTTACCTCTGACCAATCTTAAACAACTCCATACCTTATAAGAAAAAATTCAATCCATTTGTCGCTTCATCTCCTAGCTCTCTGATTGATGTCAGCCCTTCCACCACCTCTTGAAAAAGGATGTGTCTTTCAAGTGGAACATCGATTATCAAAAGGCCTTTGATGCACTCAAATAGTACTTGCAATCCCCACTTGTCCTTACACATCCTAAGGATGATCAACCCTTCTACCTCTATATCTCCACCATGAAACACTCCCTAGGGGCAATGCTTTCCCATTGGGATGAACAACATAAAGAACAAGCCATCTATTACATTAGTCAGACACTGGTCAATTATGAGACTCGATACACACATACCAAAAAATTATGTCTAGCCCTAATCTTTTTGGCCACCAAAATTCACCACTACCTCCTTAATCACAAGACTTTTGTCATCACCAATACTGATCCCCTCAAATACATGTACTCTAAACCATACCAAAACTAGCGTATGGCTAAGTGGCTCATGCTTTTAGTTGAATTTGACCTCAATTTTCTCCAACTAAAATTGATTAAGGGGTAGGTTATCACTAACTAATTGGCTGAGGCACCCCTAAAGGACAACCAACCTCCCCCTCTTGCATTTCTAGATGAGTACATTATGAACTTATCTCAAGCATATTTTACTAATCAAGAAACCATGTTTTTTGATTGTTCCAAATGTCAGTGTGGTAGGGGAGCCAATATTTTCCTTGCCCCTTTTATCATGGAACCACTTCCTTTATCCTTTAAACTTGAATTTGAATGCACTAAAAACATGGCTGATATGAATCCCTAATAATAGGTCTCCAAACTGCTTTAGCCTAAGGAGTCAGAAAAATCAATATCTTTGGTGACTCCTAGCTTGTGGTCAACTAAGTTACCAGTATTTACCAATGTAATAATGAAGTTTTACAATTGTATAAGCAACTTGTTATATAACTCATAACCTCATTTGATGGTTACCATATCTAAACCACTCATGATTTACTAACACATTTTTTGATACCATGGTTGCGCTTACCTCTCAGATCCCATCAACACCATCATAATCCAAACTATCATTCATTATCTATTGCCTAACTAAGCCCTCCTATACTGAGATAAACACTCCAACCATCTTTAGTGTGGAGGAGATCCTACCTAACCTTTGGTGCCAATAAACCTTTGACTACCTTCACCTTGGCATAATTCGCTATGGCCTCTCCAGGAATGCCCATCGGGCATTTATTTAGAGCACCTCCCATTATACCATTATGGGAGGAATCCTCTATAAAACGGCTTAGATGGCCTCCTTTTTCATTTCCTCTATGGTCCAAAAACCTCTGTGGGGGTCACTTTAGTGGCCTCACCATAGCCAAGTGCATCCTCCACCTAGGCTATTACTGGCCCTCCCTCAACCAATATTACTATGATTACATGAAAAAGTGTATCAAGTGTCAACAACATGCTAATTTGCATCATATACCTTGTAGTATCCTTCGTGTGTCCATATATTTTTGGCCTTTCTCATAATGGGATCTAGACTTCATTGGGAAAATCAACCCCCACTCTTCACAATGACTTCATTCTATCATTACCATAATTAAATATTTTACCAAATGGGTTGAAGTTATTCCCCTTATCTCGATGAAAGCTAAAAAGATTATTGAATTCATCACCCATCATATCATCTATCATTTCAATGTTCCCCATAAGATCATCACCGATAATGGCAAATAATTTAAAAATAAACAAGTTTAAGGCCTTTGTAATGTATTTGGTATTAAACTCAGATTTTCATCACCTTATCACCCATGAGCAAATTAACAAGCTGAAGCCTCTAAAAAAATTCTTAACATGCTTACCAAAATGGTCAATGCCTCAGGGTGGGATTGACACTTTCACTTTCCCTTTGCCCTATGGGCATATCATACTAGCATCTAAACCCCCACTAGTGCTACACCCTTTTCTCTCATCTTTGGAGTTGAGGCTATCTTACCTCTTGAAATCCAAATACCTTCTCTTCACATATCATTGTGTGACCTCCTTTTAGAGGATGATTACCATCAAGAATATTTAGCCCAATTTGAGCTACTTGATAAGCATCGTTTAGTTGCCCTTTCCCATCTTCAGGTCTATCAAGAATGAATCAAATGAGCTTATAATAAACACTTGAAATTCCACAAATTTAACATTAGAGATCTTGTCTTCAAGGAAAACTAACATGTCATTGATATAGAGAAAATCAAAAGGGGCAAATTTGCCTTCAATTGGCTTGGACCCTACATCATAACCCATAAGTATAGATTAAGAACTTATTATTTGTCCTCTCTCAAAGGCAAAATAAAAATTGAGCCTCTCAATGCTTCACATCTATGTCCCTTTTATTATTACATAGGAATCACAATCATCATTTGTTTAACTTGAGCTTGTCCCTTGCAACCATATTCATTTCCCTTTCTTAAGGATAACTGACTAAAACTAAATCATGTGATTATCTGTCATAACTATATCCTAATATTGAACTATAGATGCCATGACATGATCCATGGCATGATTCTCATAGTACTTCCCATCTCTTTGAGATTGGTCCCTATGGTCTTTGTTCCCTATACCTCTTTTTCACCTACTAGCACCCCATATCATCTTAGTTTTTGCCTTCATAAAAGTAATCCATTGAGCATGTATGAACATGTATATGTCAATCAACCTCAAGCAATAACAATAGCAATATCAAATAGCAAAAATAAACTATGATCATCCTTAACATCCACAGACTGCTCCCTTGAAGGATAGCTATTGGAAACTCATTCTAAAATTGCAAAACATAAGGTGGATTGCTCCCTTAAAGGACATCTATCAAAAGCATTTGAGCTAACCATATAAATCTAGTCCATTCCCTTGAAGGATGGCTAGATAGAGCATTAGTCAAAGCTAGCAATTTCTTGGAAGCTTGCTGCATTGATTAGCTTCCCTGACCCCCAAGCAAAAGTGAAAAGAAATTAGGCATGCAACAATTTTGTTTTGAAGCCATAATTAGCTCTCCTACACAGCAATAAAATTGGGAAAACCATAATCAACTCTCCTTAGTAGAATTCACACATCGATTAGTCTATACTTTATATATGGACATAGACTTGTTTATACCCCCTCTTTGGACACCTACAGAAAAGGCATACTAATATTGCTAACAGTTCCATTTTCACCCATTCTCCTTCCACATATCATATGCACAGGACTATGAGATCACTTGACACAATGTTATCAGGATCCATATCTATCAACCTAAGCATGCAAATGCAAAACATTTGAGAGGCTTAGGTTCGCTAAGATAATCCAATTTTGGGTTTCATGTTGGTCTTTACCAATGAAAAAACATCATGTTTTTTTCGAATCTTTTATTAGTTTATAAACATGAACAAAAAATAATATACCAAAAGCACAAACATCATGAACTATGTCAACAAACAACACCATCTATCCACCATAGATAGAATGTAAACATATAGCCACTAGCCATAAACATTCACCTGTCCATCACATTATGTAAACTTCTGAATATGTTATTACACCATAAACCAAGAATTAAAACATCATAGCATATACCATTCACCATTCAACACACATAACCATAAACATCAACCATAATATGTATCTATCCATAATATGTCCTATCTAACCATGCATAGAATTAAAACATCATAATTCACCTTTCTACATATGACATGCCTAAGCTACTCAGTCAAATAACCATAAATGATGAGCAACCATAACCATAAATCACAAACATGAGCATCACATAAAACATCAAATGTCATATAACATATACATCAGATAGTCAAAAAATAATACATGTGACAATGTTAGCTCTCTCTCAAAATATACATCTTGCTACATTGACATACAGGCCAGAATAAAAAATCATATACATAACATTAATATCATATGTCAATCAGGCACTTAGAACACTTAGACCACTTTCACTACTACCACTGGCCCCGTCTATACTTGTACCTAATGGTGTTCCCCTTAGGACCCCTATTTGACCAACTATAACAACTCACTACTTAGGGGTAGCTAGCATAACCCCACCCCCTAAACTAGCTCTAAACTCTACAAATATCATGGCATGGGGTAACTAATATAACACCATCACCTCATAGTATCTAAGTTCTTATATATTGGCTAGATACCATGCTCATGACACTAAATCCGATGGCCCTCCTACTATTATACCTACCATACCCACATGAATCTACCCCTGTAATGTACCTAAATGGCCCTATAGACTAGCTATCTACCCTTGTAGAATGATAACATGGGCCCATGCCTAGTCCCTCTCAGTTGTCATAGCACCCACCTATCCCTGAAGTATCATAATCTAGCCCTATAGTGTGTCCACATATCCATATAAACTAGCTATTTGGGCTTGGGTTGCTATTGCCTGTGGGTCACCCTACCCCTAGATCCACATCCATGGGTTGCTGACCTCCCTTATCCCCTCATTTTTTTATTTGTCTCTCTTTTTCTTATACTCTCTCATAGCATAACAAAAACACCTAAACTAAGCCCTTTCTAAAGGATCACAACATGAGACCCTTACCTTCCAAAAATCACTCATCCTCAGCAATAGTGTTTGACCACATCTACTTTGACGCTGGGCCATTGACATTAAACACTTGTGTTGTACACTTAGTTATATTTTTTGCACACTCTCAATGATCTAGTCACCTATCAAACTCAACACTATCATTCAAGCAAGAACTACATTAGACCCAAAGTGGTTGTGGGATATTATGTCCCCTACATTATGTAGGTAGCATCTACTTACCCAGTGCATGTAGAGTCAGCTCGATCGTACCCCAACCCACCCATTTCCCCATGTCCACCTTGATGATGACCTTATTATCTAAAATATGTGCATGTATTGCATTGAGTTTTGACTAGGTCATTTTGATCGCATCAACCAAACTTGCCATGTTACCTATTTTCACCATCTAGTGCCATAATTAGATCATTTGTGATTTCATGAGAGCACTTCCTACCTTAGATACCCATCACACATTAACCCATTTGGTGTTTTCATAGGATCACTTCCTACCTTGGATACCCATTGAAAATGCTAAATCCACCTTGGAGACTAACATGTGTATCCGACTGCCATACCTATAATAGGCACATGATATATTGGTCACTTGTCTTCTCCAAACCAAACTTATTATTTATTAACATTGACAACTTTAGTCTTTGTGTGATATACCCTATCACACTTAATCATTTTTTATTTTTATAGGTTTTACATCTCACCCTACCACCTACCACTTATCAAACCTTGATTTGATTTCATTTGAACTCATCACATCCTGATTTGAGTGGGAATTACCTCCTCTTAACTCAGGGAAAACTTGACCTTACCTAACTTCTATTTTTGTTTTGCTACTCATTCATAAGAGCAACACAACAAAAAGGGGTAAAATGTAGACACCAAATTTCCACACATATATTCCCAAGTTCCATGACCCTTAATAGTTCCCTTAGACCCTTTTTTCCTTATCTAGGACTATTTTCAATAATTTTAAGCTTAACATGGCCTTTTAGGCTATTTTGGTAGTTAACTTCGATCGTCAATGGTCAAGATAACCATCGATGATCAACCCAACCATCGATGATTAGGTTTAACTACCTGATCTTCCTACATGTAACCTACATACAAACCACCACCTTGCTTTTGTCAATATGATAGTCTAAATCTAGTTGTAATCCCTTTGCATGGATGACTTATATTCAGAAGCCTTTTTCAAGTCCAATTTGGACAACCACTTCTAGCTCTTATTTGTGCCTATAAGAGAGAGAGGCCTAGGAGGTTAAACCATCTGTAATTATTATCAAGATCTCAGGTACTTAAAGTTTTATCTTGTAGGTAATTTAACATTATCCAACACTACCAACCCCTCTTTCTAAGAGCCAACTTACCACCGCTTCTCAACCAAGTATTTAAACACCCTTACTCTACCAAAATTAGGTTAGATTGTACCCACAAATCAATAATGCCTATCACTCACTTAGTCCACTTTATGTAAGACAAATACTTGTTTATTGCCATCCATGTACTTTATTTTCATTTTGCAACCAATTTAGACCTTTCCTAACCCCCAAAATTCATTCTAGAATCTTGACAATCAGCTATTGACAAAGATCAAAATTGGACATAGTTAACTATCGATGGTCAGCCTAATCACTGATGGTTAGGCCTAACCACTTATGGTCAACCCAACCATCGATGATCACTTATGGAAAAAAATATAGAAAGCTTATTCCACTTCCTTTGCTTGATCCAATTCACTTTTCTATGTTTTTGACCACTCAAAGGCCTTTTTCCAAATTCCTTGAATCACTCCTTAACCCACTAGCACTAGTACTGATTGGTTTATCACTAATTAGACCATTTATAACATATTTATTTATAAATCAATTCTTGTTATCAATTTCAATACTTTTTGATCATTGATTCAAGTACTTTCTTTCTATTTTATTAACTTAATTATTTTAGAATGGTCGATTGACAACCCATAAGGAAGCTCTTGCTTCCAAAATCTACCTAGCAGTAGGCAATCCTCCTAGCTACTTGTCTAAGAGATTTTTTTGATTTAGTGATTTATTACATGTAGGTCATCCTCCCCAACCAAAGAGGAACTCTTCACAATCTTCTAATTCAATGCGTGCACAAACAATTAGGTTTTCCTATCACAACCCATATTTCCAATTTTACTACCTTCTTCTGAATAATAACAAAATTTGAGTGAAATAGAAACCCATAAGCTCCTCTTAGATAGACATAAGGCTGAGATTCATTTCCTTATTTATATTATCCATTATACATTTCAAACTCTTCTAAAGGCCAATGGTGTAGAGGTAGAGATGAACCAAGTAACATTGAGGACCCTAGAGTCCAGGCCATATTGTGACCCTTACGGTAAAATCACTCATGCATTAGAATTGGAATCATATGAATATGTGCCATAATATGAATATTATTGGAAGGATTCTGATGACAAAGAGATGGTCAGAATGAGGGACTACTCAAGAATGTCCCTACAACAAATAAAGGATTATGATCTAGCACCAGTCCCTAACAACTTAGAGGATGATGTTTCCAGAGTGGATCCACTATACCTCACATAGATCATTGTGAAACCCCTACCACTAGTTAGGTGGTTAATTCTTGAATTATTTTCCCTATTTGATAGGACAACCCCTATTATCAATTCAACTATTAGCTGGTAAAGAAGTAAAGGAGTGAAGATCTCAAGAAAAACCATATGAGTTAAATAAAAGGTCCTAAAATTAAAAGCAGAGGGTATAACACCAACAATGGAGAGACCTGATGAATCATTATTAGAACCTAAATAAAAAAAGAAGAGGAAAAAAAAACTAAGGCCATAAAAGGAGAATCAAGCAAAGAAGGAGAAGTTGCACATGAACCCATCAATCTTTTAATGGAAGAGACAACACCAACAACATAGGGATCTACTGCTTCAGATCATATATCATTGACTCTTATTTCTATTTCCCCTGATCTCTTAATCCTATAGTACATGTGGCTTAAACACTTCCACCAACTTCTTGTTCTCCTTAAGTACCTTAGGTTTCCATTGCATCATAAGTTTTAGCTCCTATCGCTCCACTCATCCCCACTTTATCTACCACTTCATCCACCTCAATAAGCCATGTGCAAGGAATAGAAATAAGTTGAGGGAGCACTCAGGGTCCCCTATAGTGGGAGTCCAAGTTTCTACTTCACTTTCCCTTCTTCCCACTTATTCACCATTTGATCCACTCCCACTTTCTATTCTATGCACAATTACTTCCATTTCATCACCATTAATCCTCAACACTACTCAACAATACATTACCTTAGAGTCAATCATCTTGAATACCATCCCATAGGCCATTTCAACCTCTAGAGTGAGTATTGTTCCCTCTTCTTCTCAACCCACCATTTTCACCTCACCAACCCTGAGTAGCACCACACACCTAATTGACACATTCTGTGCCTTGGATTCCACCCTTCCACTAATTCCTAAATTCATGACTCCCAATTTTATTGCTTCCACTTCCCCCATTTCCACTACTTAATCCATACCATCGATGGATCTTGGAGCAACTCAAACATTTAGTGCAATAATGGGTTTGCAAACTATTGGTGAGAATAAACCTTCATAGACACCTCCTAAGCTGACAACAATGTCATCTTCCCAAGAGGCCTCCTTGGTCACAACATTAGTTAGTGTAGCTACATCAGCTTTAAATTCATTGGTGATTGTACCAAATACATAAAACACCACCCCTATTAGTTATCCTAATTAGTGAGTAAAAAGAGAAAAATAATGATCGATCCCAACACCTTGGACTTCAACATGACTGAAGTTAAGAAGAAGTAAAAACCTACTCCCAAGACCCTCTCAATAACATTCACTAATGATAAGGGAGAGAGATATGTTGAGATTATAGTTATCCTAATAGACAAATCAAAGGAAGATCTTGTGGTAGCAGATTATCAAGGCTCTCACATATACCTTGGTTGACAGATAAGAGAGGGGCTCAAACATGATGTACGTTCGGGTATCAACTCTCTATTCTAGATAATTGACCATGACAAAGCCACCAAGGATGAACTTAAAAAGAAAGTTTATCAGTTGATTGAAGCACTTAACCAATTATTAAATCCCAGTGAAACATCACAACAACCATAGGTAGTGCAACCAATCAGTGTAAATCAAGCTACAATTGATTTGGTATGAGAGATTGCTCACATGGGAAGGGATACAAAGGAATGGTCCAAGGAACTAATTACAAGAGGCAATAAGGCCCTTGTAGTAATGATGGAACATTATGGTATCATCATAGAGAGAAAATAAATTTTAAAATCATAAATCAATAGCTATGAATGAAAATTTCAAACTTTAAACATGTATTACCCTAAATTGACATCCATAAAGTCAATTATATGAATACCCTCATTGCTAAGAATATATTGAAGAACTTTACTAAGCATGAAGAATTACATAGGGCTGTCCAATTCTAGATAAGGATATTGACCAATTCTGCTGAGTGAACCAAGTAGGCTCTTGATAAAGCTATTGATGTCATGCCAACCAATGGATGATGCCAAAAATGTCTTATAGGTAGAATGATTCTAGGAACATTTTATGGAAATAGTTGAGAAGTAGTCAACAAAAGACATAATCTTTGCCTTAAGTTCAATTCATAGGTTCATCAAATATGAGAAAGCAATTGATAAAATGAGAACCAAAATGTTGGGTATAAGGACTTTTCAAAGAGAGTTATTTAATGTATAGGCAGACTATGTAACCTCTAAAATTTATTCTTATGGGCCAGATGAAGAGCGAATACAAGAAATATTCAAGGCTTTTGATACATACTCAGAGAAGCTGTGAGTAAAAAATGATAAGAAAGTTAAAGCTATTCTAAAGACTAATTAATTCTTCCTCTCTTATAGATATTTTAAAATTTTGCTATCATATGCATTTTAATTTTGAAGACATTATAATTTGTAATTTATAATTGCAAGGAAAAGCTATTTTTTTTATATAACTCTTTTGGAGAAAGAGAAAGACATACACTTTTCACTTTATATATTTTAAATGTACAAGTTGCAAAAAGCAAGTTACACTTTCTATTTTAATTAATGTGAAATGAAAAAGTGCAAATTCATAAAACACAAATTGCACGGTCCTTTTTTGGTGAAAGTGATAAAGGCATGGATGTTGAAAAGTCTCACTTTAGTTTTGCACACTAGGGTTTGCATGAAAATAAATTTGAAAATTTATTTTCAATATTATCTTTTATTTGGAAAAGACAAATTCATTTTGGGCACCGTTTCTTGTGTGGAGAGTTATTTCCAACCAAATCCAAGGAGCCTTGCATGAAGATATCCTACTATGCCAAGAACACCTCCAGATTCTCACCCAACTCATGCATGTAGCACAAGCACTCCCATGAGTCTAAAATGCTAGAAATAGAGGAACTCGCCCTCTTTTGCATGAGGCATTCTAGTTTGCATGATTTCCTTCTACTAGATGTTAACATTAAGATAACTACATGTCTTCTAAGACATATTTTGTATAAATATGGGCAGTCTCCATGGCCCAATGGTATATTTTTACTGTTAGTGATATTTTTCTACATTTTGAATGTATTTGCTATAAGATGTAGCCTTTATAGAGAAATAAAGTTAAAGTTTTTTTGCCTCTCTTATCTTTAGAATCTATGTGTTGTGCAGGTTATCTAATTTTGTGTGAAAGTTTTATATTTTATTTCAGTCTCAAGAGAATTCATCTATGGTATTTTACCCACTTGATAATTTTTTTTGAAATAAATATCTTTTTCCCTTTGTTGAAGAATAGCTAAAAAGTTACCTCTGATTTCCAAATTTGCATAAGTCTGTGCTTAAAATAAATTCAATCTATTTTCTACCCTATTGTGATTTCCAAGCAAGCATTTAGATCCACTATATAAATTTGGTGCAATCACCATACTTTCTATTTTTTTGTAGTTTCAACTTCTTTAAACCCTATTCTCATCAAAGCCATAGTTTAGGATACAAGTACACTAAAATTCTTAAAAGGCTAATATTTTATTAGTTTTAATTATATTTTAGTGAAAGGAAGCTAACCTTATCTAGAGATTAACCTCAATTTTATAAGGTCCCATTAATTTGGAGCTTTTTCCATTATTTCATTAGTCACTTGCATAACAAGTTATAAAATTAAGATAGGTGTAATCCTATGTGATACCAGTTCTTGGCATGCCTAGTGGGCCCTAAAAATTACACAAAGATTAGTGTTATTCTCATCAACTGTTGTACAAATTTTGTGCAAATATCCAAGCACTTGGTGACTCTATTGGCTTACAAACTCATAGGTTTAAGGTGATGTATGCCAAGCAAACAAACAAGATCATCTACCAAAGGTAAGAGGGTTGATTTTTTAGAATTGTCATTTCCATCTAAAAAGAGAACAAAAGTAGTCACCACTCAGCCTAAGGTATATCCTACAGTTTTATTCCCATACCCTTTGGTCACTCTGATCAACTCTATACCCCTATAATGACTAGAAACTAGAATTTCATAGCTTTCAATAAGGGCAGTCCTCTCATTTTGGCCCAACATGATGATATACTAGTCTCAACCTTAAAAAGTTTGCCATATTTTACTGGTGAAACTTATACCACTACTTCAAAACATATACAAGACATTACTAACCTCTGCTCAATCGATAACGTGGTTGAAGACAATGTTGCAATCAAACTCCTAGTTTCCTCTTTTAAAGGGAAAGATTTACATTGGTACAAAGGTATCCCTCCCACCTCAATTTGAGTTTGGGATGGCTACGATGTGCTCTCAATTTGAGGATAAATATGATCACATTTCCTTGGTCAAATAGTTGAATATTATTCAATGAGCTCCTCATGAACAAATGACTAATTTTAATTACCACTTCTAAAAGATCTGGAATAAAATTTTGATTTTGGTTAAACCCACTACAAATAATGCCTTCTTATATTACCTGAAAGCCCATAATAGTGATATAGTTGTGATGGTTCAGTCAATGGGTTGATCCACACTTCCTGTAGCTTATGACATTGCAATAAGGGATGAGAATTATTTGATCCAAGATGGTAAAATTGCACCAAGGCCACTAATGACTCTATTTCTAGAAATAAACCTTATTCCCCCACTTGCAGTTGCTCTAATCCCCACCACAAGGCACTTGCTTTAACTCCAACACACATGAATGAATTGTATGAGGTTAAATCATTACTCAAGAGTTTTGGAAATGAGTTAGTGGTGATGAAAAGGCAACAAACCTAAAACTATAAACCTTTTTAGCCATCTAACCTTTGATATCAAGGGAATAGGCAATCCTACCAAGGAGATAAATAGCTATATCAAGGAAAAAACCAACATCAAGGATAAAATGCCCAACTGAGACCTCTAAATACTCATCCATTATCGACACCCAGAGCTTCCAAAGCTATTGTCCTTATTCAAAATAATTTGGCTCAAGAATATAAGTGGTGCTATCCATGCAGTCAGCCCTATAATCAGAATACTTGTCCTAATGGTTTTATTGATCAAGCCTTAATGGTGAAAAGTATAGTGGGTACATAAGGACAAGAGGAAGGATCTACTTCTAAACAAGTAGAAACACAAGAACCTAATCAAAGCAAAGTAACTCTTCAAAATTGGCAAAAGGATGATTTCAATGAAATAGTCTAAGATGAGGCATTTTTTAATAGTGGAGGCCCTATAATAGCTAATACACACTCCAAGAAAAGAGCAATAGAAGCTGATCAACTCCCTAGAGTGGACTAGGCTTTAAATTTTAAAGCAACAACAAAACTAGCAAAGAGTAACATAGTGCAAAGGCCACCCTTTGTACCTACCAATCAATTCAAAGCAAAGGTGTCCACTCCAAATCTTATAAAGGAGGATGTATCCTATACAAAATTACTGGCAAAGGTTGGTAATATCCCTTTTAGCATTATTGATCAAATGAATAAAACTAATTTGAATGTAATTATTTAGGAAGCCCTATCCATACTAACATAAAGGGACTTACTACAGGAGGCCTTGAAAAACTTCCAAATATCAGAGAAGGCTCTAGCTAGGGGCCCTACACTTGTAGTAAATTTATGTCAACCTCAAACTAATAATAAAATGAGAAAAAATGGTAAGCTTCCTCCCTTTTAACTTTCACTTATAATAGGGAAGCATCTGGTACGTAATTGCAAGGTGGATTCAGGTGCTAGTAGTTTAGTGATGCCTAAGAAAATAGCTGATGTTTTGGGGATAAAATAAACACCTATTAATAAAGGAGTAGTGAAAATAGATGGGATTACTATTCAAACAATAGGAATTATAAAAATACTAGACCTCACTATTCATGCTTGCCCTAAACTTTCAATTACTTAGGACATTTCAATCATAGACCTCCCTCCCTACATTGCCATTTGTCTATTAAGAGATTTCACTATAAAAATGAGAGGATATCTATCTGTAGATTGGTCTCATATGCTACTTAGAATGAGATATGGAAATATATTAACAATAAGAGATGAGCCAATCATGAAAGACCATATTGAATCATATAATCCTACTCCTCCTATAAAGATGAATTGTATATTGCAATATTAAGAGGAGGAAGAGGTGGATCAAGAGAATGCAACACCTATAGAAGAAATCTTAGACACTCACTTGGATGAGTGGATATTGGCCCTATAGTTTGACCCTTATGACTACATGAAATAAATAAGGTTAGGGATGTATTGTATTCATGAGCAAGATGCAATCATCTCAAATTTAATAAAATTGGTTGAGGATATACAAGGGATGTGACAATTATATTTTGATGGATTGAGAAGTAGAAATGGTGTAGGTTTAGGAGTTTATCAATATCTCCACAGAAAGAAAGCCAATTCCATTCATTTAGACTTCAATTTGGCTACACCAACAATGTAGCTAAATATGAAGCCTTGATTTGAGGTCTTTTGTTGGCCAAGTATAGAAGAATCAAGATCTTACAGGTATTTGGGGATAGTGAAATCATTGTTCACTAGGTTAGATCAAAAAGTGTGACCAAAACAATTTTCTAAGGTCTTACAAACAAAGGGTCTTAGACTTGCTGGAGGATTTCACCACCATGAATATTCAAGTAATACTAAGAGTACAAAATAAAAATATTGACCACATAGCCTCTATTGCATCTTAGTATAACCTACCAGTTGAAATAACAAGGAAAAATAGCCATCATGTAAGGCTAATTATAAGGCCTTCTGTCTCTGATAACACAATTAACTGGTAAGTCTTTGATAGTGACAATCATATCATAATTTTTTTAAGGGAAGAGGTTGAGTTTTTAGAAAGAAATCAACCAAGGTTAAAACACCAATATAGTGATTAGATTATATAGCTCAAAACAAGTAAGTTGCCTATGGGTCTCATTACACTAGAAAATATATTTAACTCAGATGATTGACTGAAAAGTGAGAAGAAGAACATTACCATCAATGAAGAAGATTGTGAATTCATCACTATCTCAGAAGGCAAGTCACTCAAAATAGGTAAGGTATGCAATATTTTAGTGAAACATGATTTTGTTCAATTATGTTGAGAGTTTGATGATAATTTTGCTTGGAGTTATCACGGTTTAAGAGGATTTAACCCAAGTTTAACACATCATACTATCAAACTGGATGCAAATACAAAACTCATCAGGTATAAATAGAGGCCCATCAATCTAAAGATTGAACCCTTGATGAAAAGTAAACTCTCTAAGTTGATAGAGGCTAATATAATATTTATGAAAAAACACTCATCTTGGATAGCAAATTTGGCCTTTGTCATAAGAAGAATGGTGAAATCAGTCTATGTGTGGATTTTAGAGACTTGAACAAAGCATAGTTGAAAGATCACTACCCCCTTCCCCTTATGGAACAAATTTTATAGACAGTATCAGGATCTAAGAGATTTTATCTTTTGGATGGTTATTTTGGCTATAACCAAATCTTGGTGTAGGAATCAAACCAATTTAAGACTACCTTCACCACCAAATGGGGCATGCACACATATAGGAAGATGCCATTTGATCTCAAAAATATAGGGGAAACTTTTCAAAGAGCTATGGATATGACATTCAAAGGTCTGATAAATGATATAATCTTAGTGTATCTAGATGATATCACCATCTATTCAAAGTATGCTGGTGCACATCTCGATCACCTAAGAAAGATTTTTGAAAGATGTAGAGAATTTGATGTTTATCTTAATCTGAAGAAGTGCATGTTCATAGTACATGAAGACAAGTTATTGGGACATATAGTGTCCAAAGAAGGTCTTGTAATAGACCCTAAACAAGTTAGAACCATATCTACATTGGTATTTCCAAGTCATAAAAAGGGTTACAAAGCTTTCTAGGAAAAATTAATTTCATGAGGAGATTTGTACCAAATTTTGCCTCCTTGGTCGAACCCCTTATTGAAATTTTAAAGAAGGGAACTATTTTCACTTGGACTCAAGAGGGGAAAAAAAGCTTTCAAATAAGCTATCCACTAAGCCCCTACCTTAGTTAATATAAATTATGAAAAGGATTATATCTTCTATGCATTTGGAGGAGAGGGGAGTATCTCGACAATTCTGACTAAACACAATTAGGAAGGTTTGGAATAGCTGGTATCCTTCTTTAGGCAATATTTGAAAGGTTATGAAGAAAATTATAGTTTCATGGAAAAACAGGTGTATATGGTAATCAAAATAATCAATAAATTTAGGCATATGCTCTCCAATAACAAGGTACATCTAATGGTTAGTCACCAGAGTGTCAAAGAATTTCTATTAAGTAGGGAGATAAATGAAAAATGAGTAGGATGGATTACTAGGGTCATGGAGTATGATGTAGATATCATGATCATGAAGTTGGTAAGAGGGAAAGGATTGCGTGAGTAACTAGTCATTGACATCAAAGCTATTGAGCTAGTTTTTGATGTTGTGTACACTCAAAATATACCTTAACCAGACAATCTACACTCTTTTAATAGCTGGATTCAAGACATGACCCATTTCCTACAGATTGGAAAATACCTCTGTGACTTCCAACAGTCAAAGACAAGGTATTTTCAACTCCAATCAATCCCTTATGTCCTTGTTGATGGAATTTTATTTTGAAAAGATATGGAGTCTTGTTAAGATGTATTGAGCATGAGCAAGTCCCCAAAGTGCTAGAATAATTTCATGATGGAATATCAGGACATTTTTTAGTAAGGACTATGGCCATCAAGATAATGAGAGGAGGCTACTATTGGCCTAAGTTATTTAAGCATGACCATCAATGGGTAATAATTTGTGAAAAGTGTGCTTACTTCACTGGTAAGTAAAGGCTAGTTGCACTTCCTCTCAAACCAATTTAAGCAGATCAACCATTTACCCAATGGGGATTGGACTTCATCAACATGATCAATCTGCCATCAAGTGCAGGTCATAAGTGGGTTCTCATAGAAATAGATTTTTTCACATGATGGACTGAAGTATTTGCTCTAAAATATGCCACAAAAGCATCCATTTTAGATTTGATGGACAACATAGTTTCAAGGTTTGGTGTTCCTCACACCATCATATCTGATAACATTAAGGATTTTATGGGCACTCAAGTTAGTGAATGGGATATAAAGCATAAGGTATACTTGAGTACATATTCAAATTATTAACCTTAAGGCAATGGCATAATTGAGTCCACCAACAAGAATTTGGTTAGAATCATTAAATGAACTATGGAAGATAACCAAAGAACATGGCATAAAAAACTGAGATCAGCATTATGGGTTGATAGAATTACACTAAAGAGAGATATTGGTCATTCCCATTTTATGTTGGTGTATAGAAGAGAAGCCCAAGTACAACTATTAATTGAACTACCCTATTTGGAGCTCGATCACCAGTTAGACCTGATTAACAATGATGAGATGATAGTGAGACTAGTTGAACTCATAGAGTTTGAGGAAATCGGGCATCAATCAATGAAAATATTGGAAGAAAATTAGACACAAATAAATAATACTTTCAATAAAAAGGCAATAATTACCAGAAGATTCAATGAAGGAGACATGGTCCTAAAGTGTAATCCAGATAAATAAAAACTAGGCAGGCATACCAAATTCAATGCAATATGGAGCGGTCTATATGTCATCACTCAGTGCAAAGGGCCCAACACATTCCATCTTGCCAAGAATGATGGTGAAAAACTACCAATCCTAGTTAATGGGATATACCTCAAAACTTAATTTTGAGGTAAGGACTTGTTTCAAATGTTTTAAATAGTTTTATAAATAATAGGGTTAAATTGTGTTTTTAATAAGTGCTTCTGCACGTATCTTAGTATTTAAGAGTTGTTCTTTGGTTTGTTTTCCTATTTTGTTGTCTTCTTTATTCCATGTCTAGGAAATCCCAACTTATTATATTTCCTAGGTTATAGTTTTGTCAGAATGAGGTTGACTCCATGCCCAATGTCTTGAAAGGCTACTATATTTTAAAAAGTTTTATAAATAATAGGGTTAACTTATGTTTTTAATAAGTGGTTCTACACGTATCTTAGTATTTAAGAGTTTTTCTTTGGTTTGTTTTCCTATTTTGTTTTCTTCTTTGTTCCATGTCTAAGAAATCCCAACTTATTTTATTTCCTAGGTTATAGTTTTATCAGAGTGAGGTTGACTCCATGCCCAATGTCTTGAAAGGCTACTGGATTCAAATGATTAGTAGGCAATCATCCCATATAGGTCACAAAAAATGTTGAGATTTTTTGTCCCAAAAATCTCATTACACCCAAAACCCTAAGGGAGACCCCATTTGTTTTTTAGGAAAAAACCTTAATCCTTCAAGATCCATCTTTCCCTTACCTCATGGAATCTAGGACTCTAGATAGTCTCATGAGGCACCAAACCACAAAAGCTATGGAATCCAAAACTCACCATGTAGTTTTCATGTTGAAAAAAACCTTAATCCTTCAATATCCATCTTTCCCCTACCTTGTGAAATTTGGGACTCTAGATACAATTTATACTAGTGCAAATTGCTTTACAAGTTTTGGGTCTCATGAGGCACCAAACCACAAAAGCCATTGAATCCAAAACTCATCATGCACTTTGCACATTCTCAAATGTGAAAAATGCATGGTGTGATCTAGATCTCTCCATACACCCATCCAACAAAATCTAGAGCTCAGTATGCACATTGCACATTTTCACAATGTGTAAAGTGCATGATGGGCTCTGAATCCTGCCAACTAAAGAACCCACCCATAGAAAGTGAACCCACTTTATGCAGGTCCAACTTCCAAAATTTCACCTTAGCCTTTTCTCATGAGAGGTAGGGCCTAGAGTACACATTACATGTTTTCAAAATGTGCAAAGTGTATGCTGAGCTCCTCTCCTTGCTAAGTCATTAACTTGACTGCAGAAGGTTGACCTACTTGAATTAGGTCCAACCTCCACCAAGCCTATCAAGCCCTTTCGTGGGAAGTGGAGATTGAAGTGCACATTGCACATTTTACAATGAGCAAAGTGCATGATGAACATAACCTCCCATCGATCCATTTTTGACCATAGAGAGTGGACCTACTTCAAGTAGGTCTAACCTCTACCACAAACCACCATCACTAACATTAAATACAAGTTTTTCCTATATAAATGAGGGTAGATTTACAAAAGGATTATCATTTGATTATCTTGTTAAGTATGTTTTAGAGCTCCAGCTTGTCATCCTCATTATTTTTCAACCTCAAACCATGAGCAAGCATACATTGAGCCATGACAGCTACACCAAGCCACATCACCTACATCCACCAAATGGTATTCCTCTTATGTTTTATACCTTTAGGTATCCACCTTTGAAGGTTTTTTTCTTGTTACTTGTTGAATTTTCTTTCCAATTTTAGGGTTTCCTTCAAAAGTCTATTTTTATAACAGTTGGTAGGTTATTTTTAAGCAAGTTTTAGTGTTTGACAAAGTACTTAGTTTTCTAGGGACTGGATAGTACATCTAAGGCATATTAGGGTTTTGAGGTAAATATCCAAAGAATCTTCTAAAATCTTCCTCTATTTTTCATCCAGGGATTTCACATTCAAAATCAAACCCTTTTTGGAGGTCAAAATGAATATTCCTAAAGCATATTCCTCTATTTTAAAAATAAGAATATTCCCTCTAAGATTCTTTCCCTCCCAACATCTCTACAAACACTAGACATGTTCCAAGCACCCTTAAATTTCATATATTTCCAATGCATCATATTTAAAACACTACAAAGAGTGGACCTACTCCAAGCACATCCCACCTTTGCCAAAGATTCTTAAGCCATAAACACTACAAACATTGGATGTGCTCCAAACACCTCTAATTTCTGCTAGAAGGGATAAGTGCATCATACACCTACAGTTTCTGCCAACTTCCATAGTTGATTACTCAGAGGATTTGTCTATAATCTCCATGCCTCCCAATGAGATGAATTTCAAATCTAAGGGCCCTAAAACAACTTCTTATTTGGAATCCAATCTCATATGAATCAATGACATAGATTTAGGTCACATTAACCTAGGAGACTTTTGGGCTAGAGTAGGGGTAGATTTCAAAAATGACTTGATATAGAGTATTTATGACTCTAGACTTCCACAAGATGCAACTTTTCCCCTAACTGTTAAAATTCTTGAATTGATCCTGATAATGGCTCAACATTATGACCCTGATAGTAGGCAAATGTATAATGATAAGGGAGAAAAGATTCTAGATCTTGACTTTGACTACATCAACTTAGTGTTTTCTATTCCTAAATTCAAAATTTACCTAGAAATAACTCTTTAGACATCTGCACTATTCTATGAGGAGAATAAAGATGGATGGCAAAAGATGATCAACAAATAATGGCTTAAGACCCCTAAGCATTCTTCCACCAGATTGTCTAAGACAATGTATAAATTTGACTTTATAGAGGAGGTGGGCCCTTCATTAACAATTGTTGGAAGTTCAAACCTCAAATAATTTTCACATGACATCATATTTTGTTTATATCTTGGCTAAAGGAAGATTATTTCTAGGTCCCAATGCTATTCCTAATGAAATAACAAGAGTACTACTACCCTGATCTCACCCTTCAGGCTAGTAAACAATAGTTCATAAGAGTTAATGATGCTTTCATCTACAACATCATCATCATGTTAAATCAAGAACTTAAGAGGGATAGGTTCTCAAGGGAAGCAAAATAAGAAATCACAAAATGGGGATCATTCTTCATACAATTCCCCACATATTCTTATATTAGGGTAGCAGGCTTCAATGGCTCTCCCTACACCCTCCCCTGGTATGTAAGTCATAAATGGGCATTGTTAGAGTTGATACAGTAGCTCATGGAAAACCATAAGCTCCTCTCAGATAGACATAAGGTAGGGATTCATTTCCCTATTTATATTGGCCATTATACATGCCAAACTCTTTTGAAGGCTAGAGGTACAAAGGCAAAGATGAGCCAAGTAACATTGAGGACCCTAGGGTCCAAGCCATATTTTGACCCATATGATAAAATCATTCATGGATTAGAATTGGCATCATATGAACATGTACCATACTATTAATATTATTGGGAAGATTGTGATGATAAAGAGATGGTTAGAATGAGGGACTACTCAAGAATGCCCTTGTAACAAATAAAGTATTATGATCTGGTACCAGTCCTTAATGACTTAGAGGATAATTTTTCTAGAGTGGATCCACTATACCTCACTTGGATAACTATGAAACCCCTACCATGGGTTAGGTGGTCAATTCTCAAATCATTTTTCCTATTTGATAGGACAACCCCTATTATCAATATAAATATTAGTTGGTCAAGGATTAAAGGAGTGCAAATCTCAAGAAAAACCATAGGAGTTAAAGAAAAGCTCTTGAAATTAAGAGCAGAGGGTATAACATCAATAATGGAGTGCCCTAGTAAATCATCAACAGGACCTAAATATAAAAATAAGAGGAAAACAAAGACTAAGTCTAGAAAAGAAGAATCAAGCAAAAATGGATAAGTTGCACATGAAGCCATTGATATTTTAGTGGAAGAGATAGCACCAACAACATAGGGATCTACTACTTTGGATCCTATATCATTGGCTCCTATTTCCATTATCCCCCCTTCTGTTACTCCTATAGTACAGGTGGCTTCAACACTTCCATCAATTGCCTCTTCTCCCCAAGTACTTTAGGTTTCCATTGCATCACAAGGTTTACCTCCTCTCACTCCACTCATCCACACTTTATCTACCACTTCACCCACCTCAATAATCCAAGTGTAAGTAACACAAACAAGTCTAGGGAGAACTTAGGGTCCCCCTATAGTGGGATTCTAAGTTTCTACTTCACTTTCCCTTCCTTCCACTTCTCCTTCCCCATTCGAACTAATCTTACTTTCTATTCTATTCACAATTCCTTCCATTTCATCACCATTAAACCCCAATGCCACTCAATAGTACATTGCCTCAAAGTCAGTCATCTTGAATACCATCTTACAAGCCACTTCAACCTCTAGAGTGAGTATGATTCCCTCTTCCTCTCAACCCACCATTTTCACCTCACCAACCCTGAGTGTCCCCACACACTTAATTAACACATTTAGTGCCTTGACTTCCACCTTTCCACCAATTCCTAAATTCATGACTCCTACTTCCATTGCTTTCACTTATCCCATTTCCATTACTTCATCCAGACCATCAATGGAGCTTAGAGTAACTCAAAAACTTGGTGCAACAATGGGTTTGCAAACTATTGGTGAGAATAAACCTTCATAGACACCTCCTAAGCTAATAATAGTGTCATATTCCTAAGAGGATTCCTTAGTTACAACATCAATTAGTGAAGCTACATTAGTTTTAGATTGCTTAGTGATTGTACCAAATACACAAAAGGCTACCCCTAGTTGGTTAGCCCAATTAGTGAGCAAAAAGAGAAAAACAATGATCGATCTCAACACTTTGGACTTTAACATGATCGAAGTTAAGAAGAAGTCAAAACCTACTGCCAAGACCCTCTCAAGAACATTCATTGATGACAAGGCAGAGAGATATGTTGAGATTGTAGTTCCCCCACCATATAAATTGAAGGAAGATCTTATGGTGATAGATTATTAGGTCTCTCACATACACCTTGGTTGATAGAGAAGAGAGGGGCTCAAATGTGATGTGCAGTTGGGAATATAATCTCTCTTCTAGAGAATTGACCATGACAAAGCCACCAAGGATGAACTTAAAAGGAAAGTTGATCAATTGAATGAAGCACTTAACCAATTCATAAATCTCAGTGAAACATCACAACAACCATAGGTAGTACAACCAATCAGTCTAGATTGAGCTACTATTGATTTGATATGAGAGATTACTCACATGGGAAGGGATATAAAGGAATGGATTGAGGAACTAATTACAAGAGGTAACAAGGCCCTCACAACAATGATGGAACATTACAGTATCATCATAGAGAGAAAGGAGATTTTAAAATCATCAATCAATAGCTATGAAGGAGAGGTTCAAAATTTGAACATGTATTACCCCAAATTGATAGCCATAAACTTAATTTATATGAATACCCTCATTGTTAAGAAGATATTGATGAACTCTATTGAGCATAGAGAATTACACAGGGCTACCCAATTCTGGATAAGGATATTGATTAAGTCTACTGAGTGAGACAAGGAGGCTCATGATAAAGCTATTGATGTGCTATATGAGATTGATGGCATGATGAATTTAATGTCATGCCAACCAATGGATGATGTCAACAATATATTTTAGGTAGAACAAGTTTGGGAACATTTTAAGGCAATAGTTGAGAAGGAGTTAGCAAAAGACATAGTCTTTGCCCTAAGTTCAATTCACAGGTTTATCAAATATGAGAAGGAAATTGATCAAATGAGAACTAAAATTTAGGGTATGAGGACTTTTCAAAGAGAGTTATTTGATGTATAGGTAGACTATGTATCCTCTAACACTTATTCTTACAGGCTAGATGAAGAGCGAATACAAGAAATAGTCAAGGCCTTTGATACATACTCAAGGAAGCTACGAGCAAAAAATGATAAAAAAGCTGAAGATATTCTAAAGTATGATTGATTCTCCCTCTTTTTCAAATATTTTCAAATGTTTCTATCATATGTATTTTCATTTTTAAGACATTATAATTTGTAATTGCAAAGTGCAACTGTGTATTTTTTTTATAGCTCTTTTGGAGAAAGAGAAAGACATATACTTTTCACTTTATCTTTTAAATGTGGAAGTTACAAAAAGCAAGTTGCAAATTTCACTTTCTATTTAATTAATGTGAAATGAAAAGGTGCATAGTCATAAAACACAAATTGCACAGTCCTTTTTTGGTGAAAGTGATAAAGGATTGGATGTTGAAAAGTCTCACTTTAGTTTTGCATGCTAGGGTTTGCATGAAAAGAAATTTGAAAATTTATTTTCAATATTATCTTTTATTTGGAAAATAAAAAGTCCTTTTGGGCACCAATTCTTGCATAGAGAGTTATTTTTAGCCATCATCCAAGGAGCCTTGCATGAAGATCTCTAGTTAGACCAAGATGACCTCCAGATTCTAGCCCAACTCATGCATACAACACAAACACTCCCACAAGTCCAAAAAGTCAAAAATAAAGGAACTCACCCTCTTTTGCACGAGTCATTCTAATTTTTAGGGTTTTCTTCTACTGGGTGTTAATGTTTTGACAACTACATGTCTTTTAAGACATATTTTGTATAAATATGGGTAGTCTTCATGGGTCAATGTTATATTTTTGCTGTTAGTGATATTTTTCTACATTTTGAATGTATTTCCTACAAGATGTAGCCTTTAGAGATAAATAAAATTGAAGTGTTTTTCCCTCTCTTGTCTTTGGAATCTCTGTGTTGTGCAAGTTATTTGATTATTTATGGAAGTTTTATCTTTTATTTTAGTCTCAAGAGAATTCATCTGTGGTATTTTATCCTCTTGATAAAATTGTTTGAGATAAAGATCTTTTTCCCTTTGTTGAAGAATAGCTAAAATGTTACCTCTAATTTCCAAATTTGCATAAGTATGTGCTTAAAATAATCTCAATCTATTTTTTTCCCTATTGTGCTTTCCAAGCAAACATCTAGATCCACTATATAAATTTGGTGCAATCACCATACTTTCTATTTTTCTACAATTTCAATTTCTTTAAGCCCTTTTCCTATCAGAGCCCTAGTTTAGGATATGAGATCAATAAACATCAAAATTCCTAAAAGGCTGATATTTTATCAGTTTGCATTAGATAGTGAAAGGAAGCTGGCCTTCTTTGGAGATTAACCTCAATTTGCTAAGGTCCCACGACTTTGGAGGTTTTTCCATTATTTCATTAGGAACTTACACAAAAACTACATGATTAAGATAGGTGAAATCCTATGTGATAACACAAAACTTGAAGATCAATAAAAAATTTATAAGATGACGGTGGTGCTCATATAAGAAACAAGGCCACACTATGTACAAATTGAGCCTAGGGGACCCCATAATTCAAGTAGTTACACACTTAGCCATAACCAAGCTAGGGGGAATAATTAGGTTAAAGGAGGTGGATATGGCCCATCTATATGTCTCCAATTACATAGAGACATATAACTCACAACTTTAGTCCATACCTCTTTTCAATCATTTCTTGACAAACTAGCTCTTACTCCTTCATTAGGTGATTTAGCCTTCGTCTCAAATGTCCATTTTTGATATAGGCTTAAAAAGGTCAATATTTTACCATGAATGGTCTTGAAAAATATTTTTACACCTATTCCATCCCTTTATAATTCACCAAACTAACCCCATCCTTTAATTCCCTTAATTGAGGCTTATAAAGTCTCACAAAGCTTGTAGCCCTGTTTTCCCTTTTTTCCCTTATTGGGAGCAATAGAGATACATTAAAAATAAAGTAATAACATATTAAAACACCATTTTGGGTCATACAACTCACATATTTACCTTTTGGCATAACTCTTAAGGAAACATGCACTTGTTTCTTTAAGCCTTCCCTCAATTGGCCCTCCAAATGGACAAACCTCCTTAGTCTAGGAAATGTATGGACTTTTAATTCAAGATATTGAAAATTTTTGATACCCATTTGGCTCCCCAAACTGAATACATCCTTTTTAGGCCTTCTTCTCTGGACAAATTTACTTTTCCTTTACTACCCTCACTCATTTAGGCATTTCCTAGACCTAGTGCTAACATACAATCACCAAATTCATACAAATCTATACCATTTCAAAAAAAATTAACTTGGATCACCTTAGGAATGTATGATAGGACAATATTACAAAAATTCATTCAATTCTAATTGTTGTAACCCTTTTTATCCACTAAACCCTAGTTCTAGGGTTTCCAATATCTACATAGGGCCGAGGGCCTTCAAAATTTTATAACTTGAGTTGTAAGATGATTCAAAGGCTTAAATAAACTTTATTATGTATGTATTTATGTATTATACCTTATTATATCGGTTATAACCCATTTCTATCTTCATTCATGCTTAAAATAAAGAAAATCAAACTTTGCATGTTTCATGGACTATGTAACGTCCCTTTGCTCTGTATCTCCACCCAAACCTTCTCTACTTCATTTGGATCCTAAAATAAATTAATCCATATTATTACTCATTAAAAATCACCTTCATATATATTCATTCACCTAAATTCTATCAATTATACTTGTTTGGTCTATTGACTAAGTAAACATGGGTATCACCTATATAGAAACAGGGTTTGTATGTAGGACTGTAGATATCCAAATACACTTTCCTTCGATGAGCTATTTTGGTAGTTTATATTATCCAATTCACCCCAAATCATTATCCTTTCCCTCATATAGTTTCAACACTTTCCCTTGATTCCTTGTCCATGCAAACAAAGGGTATAGTTAACTAGAACTGTATCTTATTTAACACATGAGTTCTCTCCCAAGGGTATTTCCACTTCCTAGAGACCTTATTAGAACTTAAATTCTTGATTCTATGTTATTATTCATTCATACAACATTCATAAATACTTCCATATCTTGTCTTTGTTCCTCAATACCCTATAACTAGGGTATGGTTGTATGCATAGGGTTTCTTAGCTTGAGACTGTATATTGTCATTTTATTAACTATTTAAACTTCAAGATCTGAGTCTTAGACTCCAAACCCAAGTAGTTTAGAGACACACCATTTAAGAAACACAATATAAAATCCTACACAAGAACCATTACATAAGTAACAACTTGCCTCACTTGAGAGGGCCATATACAAGAAATAGGGTATGTGGTAGAATCAACACAATATCTAAGTACCTCCACTTAATGTATTTTGTTCAAGCATCTGAAGGTGCCTATAAAAATCAAATGAATTCCACTACTAATGTCTTGAGAACCAGTATATTCAACCTTTTGGAAATTACTCAAATCTCCATTCCTTTGACTGTGACATGCAACTTATATCCAACCTGAAGACATTCACAAGGAGGTACATATATAACCATTTTGGATCATATATTACAATGAAAAATATGACTCATCAATGCCATTATAGAGAATATATATAATACACAAAATAGTTCTTCTTATTCATTTAGGCCATTCATGGCTATTACACAAATTGTCCATGCAAGGACTTCCTCAACCTTTCATGAGAGATATATTAATTTTTATTTTTATAACTCTCTTTCTCCTTCTGGGATCCTCTCTACTCTCTTCTTCTCTCATATTATCCTTTCCCAGACTCACGTACCAATTTTTATTTTTTAACCACCTTCAAAGTTAGTTATCTAATTAGTTACAAAACAATTTCCTTCCTTATCAACCTAATGCATGGGGGAGTGGTTACTATACAAAAAGGATGACTTACTAATTATGATCACACACATATGACTTAGGAAACTCATTAAAAGGTTCCTTAACTCACTTACACCATCATGTTTTCTTCTAATCCTCTAAGACTAGTTTTATGCTCTCCTAAGCTCTTGGAAACATTTGAATTTTCAAATTTCAAGTTTTGGAGGGAAAACTCCTAGAAGCCCTTGAACTTAACTCTATGACTTCAAATGGACTCCTAAGGCACAAATGGACCTAAGAAGATACCATACACACATTGACTCTCAATTTTGACCACACATGACCTTCTATTGACTAAAACACAAAAATGATGTTTTCTTGCCTTGATGTTCCTGCATCATAATCTCTAGGAGGAAAAAAAACTTGAGCCTCCATATTTATTCCTTGACTTCCAACTGGTTCTTTTAGGGTCCTTCATACTCAACATGTTGCTATTCATTTTGTTTTCTTCTATTCTCCTTGCCAAACTCTTGCTTTTTTTCCTCTTGGTTTTATCTAGCCTTCTTATACATGGATCTTCCATTTATATGAATTGTTCCAACTGATATAGATAATTATTTGATGTATGGTCCATCTTTTCTAAGTCATTTTTGTATCCATCATACTCAACTGTAACCATATAGGTCTGATTCTTCTCTCTCATGCTTGTTTCCTTATGAATCTTACTTGATTCTTGCTTGTCTAGAGATTCTTGCTTCTTGTTCATGATTTCATCTTCTCCCTTAAGCTCTATTTGCTTCTCATGTATATAAATATCTATTATTTTCTCATCCTTACTCTCTTTTTCTACCTCTTCGTTAAACTTTTTGACATTTGGATGCCTTTTCCTCTCACCTTGCTCACTATGCAAGTGCCATTTCTTATTCCACTCATTCTCTTCATAGTACAATATGATTTGACATATTTTTGGATTTCAATATCCATTTTTATCCAATTTAAACTCATCTTGTGCTTGTCCAAATGAATATATCACCTTATTTTCTTGTTCATCCTCCGTTTGCTTGCTTACTTGCTTGCCTGTTTGCACAACTTCTTGTGCTTTCCTTTGTTGCTCATATTTTGGGTTTTCTTGGAGTTTGTACTTGAATTTTTTCTATTATAATTCATATTATTTTATCCCATTAGATCTAGTTAAATTATCCTCTAACATCTTCAACTCCTCTTGCAACGTTTGTGCATCCATCTCTTCAAAATCTTCATCAAACCTTGGTGTACATTGTTCTTCCTTGTCTTGGGCAATTTATTATTTATCTTCTCCTTGGACTCCCTCATTTTTGAGAGTCATATTAACATTATCATTTTGTACATCATGATTATAAATCACTCTTTGAGGTGAGTTTTCCTCAACTTTCCATGCTACACTCTCATTCATTAATGAAATGGTTTCTATGTACAAGAAATATTCATCATTGAAATCATACTCATATGCATCATCATATTGAACACTTGAAAAAAAAATTGGAGGACACTCATATTTTATGTATTAATTTTATTGATTTACCTTCATTTACTTGGATTGGTTTGCATGCACCATCTCTCTTTCTTGCTTTGTAGTCTTTCCATCTTTTTCAACCTTCATTCTTTCTTGGAGCACACTTGCATTACAATCTTCTTGTACTCTTTCCATGTTATTTGCTACCCATTTACTACCTTGTATCTTCTTGGGCTGCCATTTTCTTCTCTTTTCACCTTTTTCATGCTTCATTCCTTTGTTCTCTACCATGCCAACTTGGTATACTTTGCCATTTTTCATTTGTTTCCATACTTGTGCTTGTTTTCTAACCATGCTTTTGCTTTGATTGACCTCTTGTTTGAGGTTCATCTCCTTGTTATCATCACTTTATTGTTTAATACATTTAGGACATACATATCCATGCCATTTTTATCATTTTGAGGGCTCCAATCTATCATTATTTTCCTCAATCTAAACATTATCTTTGTCTTCATCATATATATAATCAAAATCAACATTTAGGCATTCATTTACTTCCAATGACAACTATTTCAAGCTTGTTTATTCATTCATGTCTTCATGAATTACCTTCAAGTCCTCTTGAGTGACTTTCTTGTCTTCTTGGTGCATCATCTCCTTTGTTTCAGCTTATATACTTGGAAATGCATCATAATACTCTTCATTCTCATCATCCTTTACATGTGGCTTGCTCTCAATATTCATCATCTTATCTTCTTCAAGAGATTATTTTTATTTATAATCTTTTTTCCACTTTATGGTGTCATTATTGGCCCATTTTTCATCAAATTTGAGGCCTCATTCTTGGAATTCACCAATTTATTCTTCACACCTGCAAACATAAAGTTGAAAGCAATGCTAGCATACAAAACTAGAGACCATATAGTCTCTTTGAATGTCTTTGGCATAGACATCTTATATATTTTATTATTATCTTCACCTTCATGTGATCCTCCTAGAACTTCTCTCTCCTTATTTTTCTCTTCAATGATAACCCTCTTCTCAATCTCTCTATCTTGTTTCTCACTTGGAAACATCTATCTTCTCATGCCTCTTTGGGTTGCCTTCTCTCTCTATTCCTCATTATTCAAGACACCTTTCTTGTGACTTCTTCTCACAAGTGACTATAGTGGCCACTTCACCTTTCTTCTCAAATTTCAGCCAATCTATTGGATTTATTATTCTCTTATGATATTCACCATGACTCTATCCTCTCTATACCTTGCCCCAATTCTCTTCTTATATCTTATATTTCTCTTTCTATATTCATCTCCTCCATTTTATTTTTTTATTGGCCTATTTATATCTTCCTCTTATCAAGTCTATCAACCTTTCCTCTTAGAAATATTTTGGGCCTTTTCTATTCTTGAGTCCTCTCTCTAGGATCTCTTCTTTAAGCCTTCCCTCAATTGGCCCTCCAAATAGATAAACCTCCTTATTCTGGGAAATGTATGGACTTTAAATTAAATATATTGACATTTTTAGATACCCATTTGTCTCCCCCAATTGAATATATCATTTTTAAGCCTTCTTATCTAGACAAATTTACTTTTCCTTTACTACCCTCACTCATTTAGGCCTTTCCTAGACCTAATACTATCATACAATCACCAAATTCATACACATCCATACCATTTAAAAAAAAATTCACTTGGATAACCTTAAGAATTTATTATAGGACATGATTACAAATTTTCATTCAATTTTGATGGTTGGAACCCTTTTTATCCACTAAACCCTAGTTCTAGGGTTTCTAACAACAACACAGGGCTAAGGGCCTTCAAAATTCTAGAACTTGAGTTGTAAGATGATTCAAAGGATAAAATAAACTTTATTAGGTCTGTATTGATGTATTATACCTTTTTAAATAAGTTATATCTCCTTTATCTCTTCATTTCATGCTTAAAATAAAGAAAGTCAGTCAAATTATGTATATTCCATGGACTGTGTAACGTCCCTTTACTTTGTATCTCCACCCAAGCCTTCTCTAATTCATATGGCTCATAAAATTAGTTAATCCACCTTATTAATCATTCAAAATCACCTTCATTTAGATTCATTCACCTAAATTTGATCAATTATACTTGTTTATTTTGTTAACTAAGCAAACATGGGTATCACCTGTATAGAAATAGGGTCTTTATGTTGGACTATATATATCCAAATACACTTTCATTCCATGAGATATTTTGGTAGTTTATATTATCCAATTCACCCCAAATCAATATCCTTTCCCTCATACAATTTCAACACTTACCCTTGATTCTTTGTCCATATAAATAGAGGGTATAGTTAACTAGAACTATATCTTATTTAACACCTAAGCTCTCTCCCAAGGGTATTTACACTTCTTAGAGACCTTATTAGAACTTAAATTCTTGATTATCTATTAGTATTCATTCCTTCATACTTCCATATATTGTCTTTACTCCTCAATACCTTATAACTAGGGTATGGCTGTGTGTATAGGGTTTCTGAGTTTGAGGCTGTATATTATCATGTTGTTAACTATTTGAACTTCAAGATATGAGTCTTAGACTACAAACCAAAGTATTTTAGAGACACACCACTTAATAAACATAATACACAATCCTACATAATAACCTTTACATAAGTAACAACTTACCTCACTTGAGAGGGCCATATGTAAGAAACAGGTTATCTGGCAAAATTAACACAATCTCTAAGTGCAAAATTAACTCTATGAATTCAAATGGACTCTTAAGGCATAAATTGACATAATAAGGTACTATAAACACATTGAATCTCAACTTTGACCACACTTGACCTTATATTGACTAAAACACAACAATGATGTTTTCTTAACTTGATGCGCTTGCATCACTATGCTCAATTTTCTATAAATCAACACTATTGTCTCATATAGATCTAGATGGAAATAAAAAAGAACTTGTTAGGGTGGCATAAATTTCCCTATGCATTCACTACTAAATAATTCATGGACTTTTTAAACTACATTTTAAAGGCATGCCTTATGAATATTGATGTGGAAAAGATTGAAATTGAGATATATACTCTTCACAATCTTTATATTTACCTAGGGAGGCATGATTATGTAGATAAGTATGAATCTAACAAGAATGACCTCAATCCCTATAGGCTAGTCATGCAAGGGCAAATCTAGGTGATAGTTTATATGCTCAGGCCACATAAGAAATCATCAAGAGGCTAGGAGGTATAGGAAGAACCACTTCACTCCCAACTAGAGACACACACATATGTGAGGGCTAGAAAAAATGAGAAAAGGCTAAGACCTGAGATTGTTAGCTCTAGAAAGATGTAGGACCAACCCATAGTCATCCTAAAATGCCAACAATAGGCCTCACCACCACTAAGGACCTAAGGGTTTCCTATAGATTAAGAGGACATCCTTACATATCAACCACCTACTCAAAAATATCCCAAATGATAAAGGTAAACCCCATCACCAAAAAAAGCCTTGGAGTTTCCTATAGAACATAAAGATGACACTGCACACCCCACTAGCTGGGTAAAAGCTGAATATGAAGTGCCTCAAGTGGTGATTCTAGACATAGGTGAAACATATATAGAATCCCAATCTATAAATGATCCCACTCCTAATCCAAGTGAATAATAGAATATTATGCCAAGTGAAGAACATCCTATGGCAGAGTAATAAGTGGACATTAAAAGTCTAAAACTAGAAGAAGTTGACAGGGAAGAAAGCCCTAGAGAAGAGGACTTTAGTACTGGCACTAGTGGATTGGCAAAGATCCCTTAAAATTATAGACTTAGGATATGACCCCTAGAAGGGGAAGGAAATGATGTAGGAGGTGAAACAACAATAATAAGCAAATCATGAACATCCCATTCACACTGCATTTCAACAAGACACACCAGACAAGCATTTGTATTTGTGGAACTTTTTCCTTGAACATGAGTCCATAGAAATAAATCAACATGAGATGTCCTTTGAGATGCAAGTATATCATGATGAATAAAAAATTGAGCTTCCAATGGAAACTAATAGCATAAGCCCAAAAGTGGTAGGTGTATACACATAACATTTTCAAACTTTATCAATTACTAATGCTTTGTCTTTTGTCAAAACCCATCAAGTCTCAATCTATCTAAGTGCACTCCTTAAAGGGTGTACCAGGAAAAGGGTGGGTATACCATTGGTTATTCACAAGATTATTGTCCCTTATACCACCACTTTCTATTTACACAACATTCTCCTATACACTTGCCTAATCTTTGCCTCTTCCCTTACACACTCCAAGCAATTCACCACTTTACTAGCCGATTCCTAAGCCTAAAACCCCCTTTTGACATTTACCATACATTATTAGCCTAAGTTGACCCTATATTTAATTTTTTAAAAGAACGTTATATGCCTAGGTTGACCTTGGCCAACCTAGGCTGAGACTTAACTTATTTTTATCAAATAATGATACATAGTCAAATTGAGTCGACCCTGTTGGCTAAATTTTCAGAAAGGTTTAAGGTTAGATTCAAAGATATATTCACATCCATTTCCATCATTTATGAGGAATAGAATAAGAAGAAGAAGAATATATTATACATCTATTTATCCACCATTCTACTTGAGGAACATTATTTAGGGTTTCAATACTTTCTTTAGAGCTACAAATCTTGTCCTATGGATAAGTCTTTTGGATACATAGATAAGTTGTGTAGCCTAGAGATGACTTATCTTTGTTATCCTTACATACCAAATTAACCTATTGAAAATCACCTTATCCAAGGTAGATATTGAGGGTCAGTAGGTTCATCTTCAAAGGTAAGTACTCCTAACTTTGTTCCTCCTTTGTTAAAGTAGATAGATTTGCAATTGTAATTCTCTCCCATGCATTAAGATTTACTATATATTGACTTGAGTATAAATATTATATACATGTTTAATTTTTATGTTTAATACCCCCACTTTGTGCTACAAACTTTGGTGAGCACTAGATTAGACTTTACTTTACTTGTTATGTACTTAGTGAATATGAAAACATAGGACCTAGCTAGGGTTATTACATGGTGTTGCTTGACTAGAGGTTTTGGAACCCTCTCTAGTAATCTTATTGTGGTAAGAGATCCCTTAGTTAGGTTTAGTAGATCCATCTTGGGCATGACCCTAAATATATAATGTATCAATAATCAAAAGCATAAGTAGGATTTATCTTCTTTGAATTAGGATTGATTAATATGTTAGCTACCTTTTTATTTGTATACAATAGCTATTTTAAACATGCTCTGGATAAGTCCTATGATTTTCTTTCCAACACAAGTGGGTGTGACACTTATCAAGTTTTCCTAAAGGTTTATAGGAATTTTTTTTTTAACAACCACGATGTGAGCCAGATTTGTGCCAAACAATGGGAGGTCATGTGATTGTATGAAGAGGAACATGAAACATGATGAAAAATTGAAGAACTCAAGTGCCAATTGAGTGTAGTAGAAGTGGCTCAGCTTAGGACATTGGGCCTTTGACAAATAATTTTGATAAGAGAAATAATGCTTGTAGATGGAGTCCCTGTTACTATTGAGGCTATCAATAAATTGGAGATGCTTATGGAAATTATGCTCACTAAATGTAAAAACAAAGTGGATTCTAGATAGGAGAAAATTTAGGTAATAGAGCAATTGTTTGAGGATATGGAGGTCCTCTATGACATTTTTGAATAAACCAAGTGCCACCATTCCCATTGTCGATGGGGTTTTTGGAAATTTGGCACAACCAAGTAAAATTTTGGAAGTACAACTGCTACCTAAGAAATAATAGTGACAAAAATTGGCTGGAATGATTTGAGCACAAAGGACAAGGCCCAACACGTAAAATTTTTCTAGGATGTCAAAAAATTATAAGAATAAATAAATGCCCATCAATAGCAACTGAAGGCTAGTTTCTCAGAATTATGAGCACAAGTTTTGGTAGAGGTCAAGTCTATCAAGGATGCTCACAAGACTATAGGTGATCACCTTGAGACTTTGAAAAATCAAGTTGATACCTTTTTGGAGTATCCTAAAGAGTTGAAAAAATTGAAGGGAAAGGTGGAAGTTATTACTTCCAATATTTAGACAACCCTCAACTAGTGGGAGGAGCTCAAACACAAAGTATAAGAGGAAAATCCTATATTTTTGTCCACTAAGGAAATTACCACATAGTCTAGGATGGACTATCAATTTAGTTTGGGGTCATGTTCGACCCTAAATTTTATTATTAATATATTCTAAGTAATTTGGAGCCATAAGTATGAAAGAACAAAGGTGAAAGAGCAGGCATGTAAGACCACCATACAAAAATTAGAATCATAAGGGAATGACATGAAAGACCTTGGCGTGGAAGGGTGAGTTTTGAAAGACAAGGAAGCAAAGAATGAGAAAAAAATGTAGGATTAAGAGAAACACAAGACTAGGCCAAACACGTAGGGAGCAGAGGTAGTTACAAACTAGTTCATTAAAGAAACAAGGATTAATAAGAGTGTAAATATATCATTGATATGAAAGAAGAGGAACACAAACAAATATTTATCATAAAGAGGGTATGTAGGGGTTGTTAGGCATGAATCAATGGGAATTAATTATAGCATCTCTCCATGACTCATTATTATTAATGGTCATTAGTTAGTCATCATTTTGGTATTTTTGATGTAACTGAAAGAGAGGGGTTTACTTGTGTATAAATGCCCCTTAGCCTTATTTAGAAAGGGTTGTTGCCATGGTTAGAGTTGATAAATATGTTGTTGATACTATAAATTATAATTTTGAAATGATTATCAACATAGAACTGAAGAGAGCGTGCAATGAATAAAGTAGCTTGTAATATTATTCAATGGAAACAATAGAATATGTTGACTATAAATCATGATGTGTTGAACTTTATGGTGATATAATTGCTTTTATGTTATTAGTTATATGCATTATATGGATTTATTAGATGAATAATTTTAGACTAATGTTTGTAGTAAAAATGACTAAACATAATAACTCAAGTGCCTAAGTAAGATAGAGTCATTTAAACACCATCATGCAACACAATCGATGGGGACTGGCCCAGGCTATGGGCCTTAAGTGAGTGCGTGAGGTTACTCCTTGCATGATATGCTGACATGCAATCTTGTTGGCATCTTATTTATATTAAGCATGTAACTAATACTCAGTTATGTGAAGCTAATTAAAAAGACCCAACAAAATACCATACAATTGAAGGGACATGACTTAGTCAAATATCCAAAAACAAAGATGACCCATTCAAATGTCCATATAAACAATGACATATGCAAATGTCAATGAAAGTAGACATAAGAACTAGGGTTGAAATCAAAGGAGCATATTCAAATGCTCAAATAAGTAAGACAATAAGAAGGAAAGACACTCAAAGAAGTGCATAAAATAATGCATAAGCAACCAACATAAACATGTCATAATAGGCCATCGATCCAATGTGTTAGGAAAAAATGTCAAGTGTATAGCATATCAAGTACCATGTGTAAGATATAATCATGGATAAATTCATGTGTAATTAAACATGTAAGCTCAAACATGATAATGAAATGTGATCATAGAACCATATAACCCATGTGTATCAAGATTAAAGAAGCAAATGACCCTAAAGTTTGCATGACATAAGTAGAGGGAAGGCCCAACATCCAAAATAGGAATAGATCATGTATCTATGTATGCATGTATCACACTCAATTGAAAGTGTGTGACACATAGTGTATGTAGGAGTAACTGAGTATGCCATCCATCAACATAGAACTAACACATAGATGGCAATGAGCTAATAGAAAATGTAGGTGCCGAAAACATTTTTGGATTTGTGAATGTTTTTATTTTTTTGGTATTTTTGGAATATTTATTACGTAACATATTTATGTAAGTGTATAATGTTCATTGGTATTTTTAAATGCTTTCCTTCAAGTGTAGCAAGGTGGTATACACCTTTTATCAAATTTTTTATAACTGTAAATGGTCCCAACTAATTTGGTTTGAACTATCCCTTTTTGTCTTTTTTTACATTGGTATTCTTTTGATTTTGTTTTAGTACCAGGTCATCCACATCAAATTTGCATGGCTGAACCTTTTTATTATATGTTTGTTTTACATGATCCTGATAAACACTTAATTTCTAAGTAGCCTATGTGTGTTTGACACTCAATTAATCTAACTGATGTAATATATTTTCATGGTATTCATTATTTTTGATGATGTCTTTAAGAGAAACATGCAAATAAGGTATCTCAATTTTAATTGGTAAGACAACCTCTATACCATAGACCAAAGAGTAAGGTGTGGACTAAATAATTATGCGTACACTAGTTTAATATCCCCATATAACATATACCATTTGTTGGTGCCAAGTAGTATTGTATCATTCAACTATTTAATAAGTATTTTGACAATTGTGTTATTGGTTGCCTTTGCCTGGCCATTTCCTTGTGAGCAATAAGGTGTAGAAAAGGTATGATTAATCTTGTATTTAATGCAAAATCATTTTATCATCTTATTTCTAAATGATGTTTCATTATCATAAATAATAGTTGAAGGTATGCTAAAACAAGAAATAATATTGTTCATTAAAAACCTACATATATCATCCCCTATGGTATACTCGAGCGGAATTGATTCCACCCATTTTGTAAAATATTATGTAGATGTAATGATAAATTTTTGTCCACCAATCAATACTAGATTTACCTTTCTTATTAAGTCAAAGCCACATAAGGCAAAAGGTCATGGTGAAAAGATTGACTATAACTCATGCGATGATGCATGATTCAAATTGTTATATTTTTGGCATTATATACATAGTTTTACATGTTGGATACATTATTATAAAATTGTAAGCCAATAATGACCTTGACATAATAGTTTTTGAGACATGGCACATTCATTGAAATTCCCACCACACTCATTTTAATGCATTTACAAGAGTGCAGTGTAGGCCTCATCTTTGTTTAAGAATAAGAGGAGTTGTCCATCAAAACCTGATTTGAACAAATCATTCTTAATAATAACATAATGAAATACTTCACATTGTAATTTTTATTTTTCATTTCATGTAAAATGTTTTGTTATATAGAATTGATAAATAAAATTATAAATATCATTATACCATTCTATGTTTATAGTACTACAAGTAACAACAAGAATGGCTAAGGCATTCATTTTATCAGATGAAATAGGACTTCATAGTTTTCGTATTGTAAATTTTATATGATCATCATCAAAAGTCATCAAGGATGTCACACTTACCATGGCATCTTCATGGTGGTTATTTTATGTGGAATACTATCGCTAGAAAATATGTCAAATGTCTTTATGATTTTATCTACCATTTATTTATATGGCAGAAGACACTCTTATTTAGTTTGGTAATGATTAGTAACTTGATTAAAAAGCAACTAAGAATCAATAAAAACTTGGATGTCTCTTATATCAAGATTATGTGCTATGGATAATCCAATGATCAAGGCCTCATATTTGGCTATATTGTTGGTGCAAGAAAAGGCTAATTTGTTAGAGAGAGGCATGTATTCACCCTTAGAGGTACAAAATACAATACTAACACCCACTCCTATTCTACATTATGATCCATCAAAGAACATTATCCATGGATTAATAGATACATTATATGCTTTGAACTCATCTCATAAAACTTTGGTGAGTAGAAAAGAATTTGGAAAATGAGCCATTACTAGTTGGTCAGCTATGACTTGTTATTTTATTAGCTTTTGGAATACAAATTTTAGATCAAAATTTAAAAGTTACATCGCCCATTTTTCTATGTGGTTGGTTAGAAGTGTTTTATTCATAAGGAACCATAATTAATCTTCTTTAATTATAATGTGAACCTTGTTATTGAGTGAATAGTGAAGTAGTTTCTGAGTAGAAAAAACTAAGGCTAGACATAATTTTTCCATTATGATATATTTGCATTCATAATCAATTAGCTGGTAACTGATATAATAGATTGTGTGTTCTTTGTGATTATCATCAAATTGTGCTAGTGTGGGACCTAGGGCCTCATGGATGGTTGATATACAAATAATTAATGGTCTATCTAAGATAAGAGGCATAAGTATTGATGGATTTCATAAATATGCCAAAGGACAAAAGATAGAGTAGATACGAGACTTGTAGAAGTGGGAAAGGTCCATAACTAAAAGAAATAACTAAGTTTACCAAGTGTACAATATTGAAACGCTATACAATCCATAAATATAGTTTATATAGGTATGTACAGATAAACATACACAAGCATAACTATATATATATATGTATGTATATATGTATGTATGTATGTGCATGTATATATATATATATATAAAATCTATACATATATAAAATCTATACATATACATATACATACCTCTATATATGTATATAGATACATATATATATACACACACACACACAGACACAAAAACACACACACAGACATGTAAAAGTAAGAATGCTTATATATATGTGTGTATGTATATACATATATGTATGTGTACATGTATATACACATACATATGTATTTATACATATATATTATGTATATAAACACACATATACACATACCTATATATGTATCTATATGTATATACATACATACATATATATATGTGTGTGTGTGTGTATATACACATAAACACATACATATATATGTGTATACATATCTATATATACACATACCTATGTGTGTGTGTAATATATAACTATACGTACACATATTTATACATATAGATACATATATAGATATGTGTGTGTGTATATGTGTATGTATATATACACACACACATATATATACACATATACATACACACACACACACACACACACACACACACATATATACACACACACAAATACATACCTAGATATGTATCTATATGTATACATATGCATGTGCATAATATATATCTATATGTATATATACACAAATAGGTATGTGTGTATGTGTGTATGTGTATATATATATATGTGCGCGCACACACACACACCCCTATATATGTATCTATAAACATGTGCATAATATATATCTATACATACATGCATATCAATACATATATAAGTATGTGTGTGTGTGTGTATACACACATAAACATACATATATATGTGTGTGTATTTAATATGTATACACACATATATATGTATGTGTATGCATGTATACACACACATACCTATATATATATTTATATGTGTGTATGTATATACGCATAGGTATGTATGTGTATATATGTATACAAACACACACACACACACACACACCCACATCTCTCTCTATGTGTGTTTGTGTATACACATACACAAATATACATATATGTGTGTGTATACATATCTATACATACACACACACATATATGTATGTGCATGTGTATACATATCTATACATATACATATGTGTGTGTGTGTGTGTACATGTATATATGTGTGTGTACATGTGTTTGTATGTGTATATATATATATATATTTATCTATAAATCACACATTTGGATGCATGTGTACATGTACATGTATACATATCTATATATGCATGTGTGTGTGTGTGTATTTATCTATACATACACACAAACATGTATAAATATGTAACACATACACATATATATGTATATGTGTGTGTATATATATACACATACACATAAATATATTTATATATATATATGTATACATATCTACACACACATATATGTGGGTTGGTGTTGTCAGATTCATTCAAGTGATACGTTTCACCTATTAGTTGTTTTGATATTGGCCCTGTAGATTTTAAATTTATGTTTTGTTATTGTTTATACATAATCAAGTAATCTATTCATTAGGTTTAAGGATCTAAAAAACTCATAGTGCAGTCACATCTAAGAAGCTACAAAAATATGGTGGTCTAATCTTTTGATATCACTTGTATCAATGTTGTTTATTACAAAAATTGGATTAATGCCTCCAAGATAAAGAGAAATGAGAAACAAAGTGTATAAATTATAAATGACATATAATTGGATCAAAATACTACAAATTACTAAATTATGTGTAAAAAAGGGTGGTTTAATCTTCTGATATTACTTATATCAATATTGTTTATTACAAAAAATGGATTAAAGCCTCCAAGCTAAAGACCAACGAGAAACAAAGTGTATAATTATAAATTATAGAAAATCTGATAAAAAAGTTATAAATTACTAAATTATGTCTGATGTTTGCTTATCTATTGTTGGTCTAGTTGATGAAATGCCTAGCAAAAATGTCTAGAAAGAGTGGTATTCAATATTTTATATATGATGTCTGCTTAATTATTGTTGTAGTTGATGAAATGCCTAGAAAAATTATCTACAAAGAGTGATATGAAAATAAAAATACATACTAAGAATTATTTATTTATATAGGCAACTTGAGATTCAAATTTGAAAACTCTTATGATTTTGGACTTGCATTTCATTGGTTGATTTAATTTTGTTTGGATTGATTTTTGAGTTTTCCATCCCCTTGGTTCCTTTATTTTTTATATATATTTTTATTTATTTTAAATTGTTTTTAGATTGCATTAAAGAATTTGGTGAGCCTTATGTCTATTTTTAATTATGCATGTACATCTATTGGAACAAGAAGTGGATGTATACTTGCACAAATTATTCTGAAAGTTTGAACATGCTGAAGTACTTGTTGTCACCAAATATTTCACCCTAGAAGAGAGTGTTCAAGCCTCTTCCATATTTGGTAAACATGGGAACACTTCCAGGTATGTGGGTGTACCTATAGTGAAAGTGACCTTTTGGATTTAAGGGCTATCTCTTTGAATATACCTTGAAGTGCTTATCACCTAAACTAGTTGATTATTTGTGGAAAAAGGGATAGAAGTTGCATGAAATGAAACTAATATAAAGGGGGTGATAAACTATAAGGTCTTTCACAAGACTATCATACTTATTTCACAAAGAGATAATGCCTACAATACTAGCCTACAAGTCCTAGAATACACTAGCATTAGTGTTTCAATATGAAGGTGAGATGCATGAAGACTATCTAAGGTAAGTGAAACCATAGATCAATTGTAGTTAGTAAGGTTCATTGTACACTTAAAATAGATTCATACACTTAACAACACTTCATATGATCTGCTAGGCTAAAATCACTTGCATCAAACATGGAAGAACTGAGAGAAAGCAAGGATAGATTGATATCACTTAGCTATTCACTATACATCTCTTCACACAATTTAATAAGATGAGATATGAACTAAAAATATATTGTATTTATTGATTTAAGGCAACATATAATATCAAAAATAGTAGGGATTCACCATACATGGTGTGGTATTAGATTATAAAGGCCAAAATGATAACTACTTATAGAACTGGAGAAGGAAGAAAAAAATGAAGTTCAAAGGTCACTAAAACATGTCCAATTGATATGAGGAGTTACACATGTAGGAGGATGAATTAAAAAATATACCATGCAAGGTCTAATGGGATAAATGTCTCTCAAAACATAAAACTCCTGAAATGTGGCATAAAACTTCTTTTATTATGCAAAATAATTTGACTTTCATCATGGATCATCTCTGTAGCATCTGAAACTAAATTGGAGAGAGTTGACACATATGTACTATCAGAGGGAGGTTAAAACATGATATGATATTCATAATATATTCTCATAATTTCTAGATATTTTCTAGATACCTATAGTTACCATATGCAGTCATTCATTGGTCTTTTGGACTTGATAAAATTGTCCAAGATCCAACTAATAAAATTGAACACATGAACTACAAATGCAAAGCAAATAGAATCAAAACTCCATTGTTGAGACTAAAATCAAAATAGAGTAGAATGATAATAATATTGCATTCATAACTCATTAAAAAATAGATTAGATGGGAGGCGTATTTATAGGTACGATGGAGGCATAGAGCCAAGACATTTGGGAATGTGAACACAAGACTTTTGCCAAATGGTTTGTGTGATCCATATGTCAATATTGGTGGGTAAGGGTATCTTTACCCACCAATTTGACTACAATTTTCCCATGTGCATGTGCACCTTAATTACCTCATTTATGACACCTAAATGACCTCAAAATAACATCTAATCAAGATAAATACAAGTGTAAGAATAATCCATAATAATAAATACAAAGAAAATTATACCCTACACTAACACCCACCTTAAGCATACCTTAGGCGGGCAAAAAAAATTAGGTCTCGACAACATGGCCTAATGAGGTACCCAAGTACAAAGCAACTCTCACGAAGTGGAGGAAAAGGAGAAAACTCATAGGAAAAAAAATCTCCCCCAAAAAGAGAGAAAAGAAGAAGAGGACAAGAAGGCCCCCCTGAAGATGATGTTGATACAACCCATACCCCAAGAAGAGCACACAAGTGAATATAATTAATCTCAATGAAGGGCTTGGTGAAGATATTAGCTATTTGCTCCATAGTCTTGCAAAATTTGAGATCAATGACCTATCCACGAATGAGCTCCTGAATGAAGTGCATATGAATCTCAATGTGTTTGGTCCATTGATGTTGGACCAAATTCCTATATATCTAAATGGATCTTTGGTTATCACAAAAGATGATTTTGGGTCGCTTGAAGTATATACCAAATTTAATAAGAATCCCTTGAATCCAAATAACTTTAGTAGAAACATTGATAGCCCCTCTGTATTCAACCTCAGTAGATGATAACATAATAACATTCTACTTCTTGATAGACCAACTAATTTATCCTGAACTAAGTGAAAAACTATATACTAAAGTGGACTTACGGTGTTGAATATCACTAGCCTAGTCTAAATATATGTATCCAATCAAGTCAATATTAATGCATACTCCATAATGAATCCTAAAACTATGAGTACCCTAAATATAGTGGAGAATCTATTTGGCTACTTTCCAATGAAACTCATGTGGTGTCTGCATAAACATAGAGATGATGCCCACTGCATCTAAAATATTAGATCTAGTATGAGGCAGATAGTTGAGGTTGCCAACTAGTTGTTGATACAAGGTAGCATCAACCAATGGAGAAGAACACTTAGCCTCAAGTTTGACTCCAAAAAGAAAGGGAGTTAGAGCTGGCTTACAACCATCCATGTGAAATCATGCAAGCAATCAAGAGCATACTTAGATTATGTAATGGTAATCCCTAAGTTAGACTATGAAATATGAATTCCAAGGAAATAATGTAACAAACCCAAGTCAGTCATAGAAAATCTATCATGTAGAGCAGTTTTCACTATTGCAATAGAGGATGAATAACTCCCTTTGATCAACAAGTCATCCACATATAGAACTTGAATCAAGAGTGAATTATCTTGCCACAAGATGTAGACATTTGGATCAGAATTGCATCTAGTGAACCCAACTGTGAGAAGAAATGAATCTATCTTGGCATACGAAGCCTGAGGGGCCTATATGAGGCCATAGATAGATTTTCAAAGTTTACACACTAGGGAAGAATATTCCACAAAACCTTTTGGTTGTTCTATATATATATCCTCCTCAAGGTCACCATGAAGAAAGGCACTCTTCACATCCATTTGATGAACATCCTAGTGATAAGCTATGATAATGGAAACAGTGAGTTGATTAGAGTTCATTTTAGCAACTAGAGAAAATATTTCAATATAGTCTATACTAAGAACTTGTGAAAATCCTTTTAATAGCAATCATGCTTTAAACTTATCCACCAACCCATCTTCTACAAATTTTGTTTGATAGATCCACCTACATCAAATAAGTTTCCTTCCCTTAGGACATAGTACTAGATCCCAAGTGTGCTTCCTAATTAAGGAACTATACTCTTCATACATAGCTGTATCTCACTCAAGAATGCCAGATGCCTCATGAAATGATTATGGATCAAAATCATAAGCAATGAAAACATGTGGAACACCCTAAAATTGTGAATGAGTTTGTCTGACATCTGATTGATTCCTAGCCCAATCACCTGCATTCTATAGAGTCTATCTAGCCCAAAGAGGACCTAAAATCAAAGAATCAAGGCAGGCTTCTTCAACTTTAGAAATGTGACTATGAATGGAATCAGGTAAATCTCTATCACTATCCTCATCATCTAAACTAAAATAAGAATCTTGATCAATAGGTATCTGATCTGGATGATCTGAATCATCTGAACTATCATCATATCCTAGAGAGTCCAAAGAGGAGGGAGAAGTGTCATGTGTAGATTTTGATGGACCCTCTTGAAATATTACACTCCTCTCAATGAATAACTCATGTGGTAGGATGAAAAAGCCTATATCCCTTAACACCTTTTGCATACCCAACAAATATGCAAGTCCTACTCTGATGTTCCATGGCCTTACATTTCTTCTTAGGAATGCAGGCTATAGATGGAGATCCAAATACTCTAAAGTGCTTAACTTCAAGTTTTTGATTTCTCCAAGCTTCAAAAGGAGTGATCCCTTTCAATGCTTTATGAGGAACATGATTTTGGATAACACAAGCACAATTAATGGCTTTTGCCTAATATTATGGTGTAAGTGATTTGGAGTGCATCATATACTTTGCTATTTCATTCAAAGATCTATTATTACATTTTGCAACACCATTATGTTGAGGACTATATGGAACTATTAATTATAGATAAATCCCTTTTGAATTATAAAACTACTCAAAGTGATGATTAACATACTCACCACTATTATCAGTGTGAAAAATTCTAATGGTTTTCCCTGATTATTTCTCAATAAGAGCCTTGAAATCCTTAAAATGGTCAAAGACCTCAAAATTTTATTGAATAAAATACACCCAAGTATACCTAGAGAAGTCATATATGAAGGTAAGCATGTACTTATCCTTGTTTAATGAAGGCTTTAGAAATGGTCTAGAAATATCACTATGAATTAGCTCCAAGATTTTGGTAGCTCTCCATGATTTGCCTTTTTCATATTTCTCTTCAGGATGTTTACTAAGAATGCAACCTTTACAAACACCATAAAAAAAATGAACATGAGGCAACCCTATTACCATATCTTTTTGAATGAGTTGTTCCAAGTAGCGATAATTTAGATGGCCAAATCACTCATGTAATAGTTTGCTCACTCCATTAAAATGAGTGAGTGATGTAGTAGAAGGGTAATCAAGAATTTTTTTTGAGAAGGTGTACAAACTTGATTGGTGATTTGATTTCCCAATGACCATTGTAGTATTACTATGTATCTCCTTAATGACAACAAAATTTAGAGTAAACTCAAATTTCTTGCCTAATCCAATGTGGGTGATTTGATAATAGATAGGAGATTAGTTGATAGTGATGGAACACATAAGACATTTTAAAATATTCCATCATTAACTTCAATAGATCCTCTCCCACAAACTTCAATAGAAGTATCATCACCTACTAGAATAGATGGCATAGAACATGTCTCTAATGATGAGAACAAGTCTCGTGAAGAAGCCATGTGATGTGAGGCACCAAAACCAATCACCCATGTGGATGGCTGAGATGCTACTACAATAAGGGCCTTGCCCTTACCTTTCCCCTTACTACTTTATTTTGCCTTAGAAGACTTATGTGCTGATGAGGTTGATTTGACTATATTAGGTACATTGATGTTGTTTTTCTCAAGCATCTTTGTTAAATGATCAATCTATTTTTTCATATATTTTGTTTCATCATGCCCAATTCTCTTACAATAGGAACATGTGATCCTCTCTTTCTTGGATTTTACACTTGAAGAGGAGAACTCATATGATACTTTTGGCTTAGTATCTAAATTTTGACCCTTTGATTACTCTTGGTCCTTGTTTTGTTTCTTCTCCTTATTTATTGAAGTCTTCGGTTTGTCATGACTCAACAAAGCATGTGATTTGGAGGACATTAATGTACCCATTTGGATGAGTTTGTCTTTATCCCTAGTTAATTCTTTGGAAAAATCATCTAAGGATGGCATACTCCATGCAGGTCCTAGGACACATTTCAAAACATGAAAGGTAGAGACAAAAACTAAGTAGGTAGGACCTAACTTGGAAAGAATAGAGAGGATCAATTGTTCATCCTTTTTCTCTAACCCACACAATTTTAATTGCAACCTAAGTGATTTAAGTTTGGTGAAAAAGTCTTCTATATTTTCAAAATTGCTTGGACTCAAACTAATGAGCTCATTCTCTAGCTCATGACCCCTCATTACATCTTACTTCCCAAAGAGTTGCTCCAAAGTGTTCCAAATCTCATGTGATGATTTAGCAGATTCAATGTGAAAGATTAAGTCAAGAGAAATAGACAAAAATAAATGACCATATGCTTCATCACACCTATTATACCACTTAATTTTATCTACACCAAGTTCTGGTTTAGTTTCCATATTATGGTTATCCTGTGTAAACCTCTGCCTAGAAAAAATTGAACTTTAGATTTCTAGTCATGATAATTGAATGGAGTGAAAAGTGGAACTAAATTGTGATCCATGATGCAGTGCAATTAGAAACTAAATGAGCAATAAAAAAGGTAAGGCACTCAACAACCCCCCCTGAAACTGTCAGAAAGAACACCCCCAATTACATATGTTTGGCACTTTATGTTTTAGTGCGTATATAATCAACACTTTAGTGCGCATATAATTGGTACTTTATGTTTTAGTGCATATACAATCATAAATTTAGTGAATATACAATGGACACCAATTTTTTTGCACAATAAAGCCCATCAAATCTTAAGATATCATGTAGGGCCAAATATAACCGTAAACATGAGTATAGAGTTGATTCTTGAGGCTTCAAGTCATGTACCAAGGACAAAATGATGCATACACTACAAATAAGATACTACATAGTATATCTACACTTAGATACAATGAATTTTAGGTGAAGATCCACACAATAAACCATAAAGATATAGCTGATGTTGTTAAATTACATGATTTGGTGTAGTATTCACCATCATGCACAAACCTATAAAAATTTCAAAATGATCCAGAAAGAGGAAGCCAAGGTGCACAAACCTATAAAAATTTCTGAGTGATTATCTACTCTTTTTTTGCAATAAGTAAAATAACAGTCATTTTTAATCAAAAAATGGATTTGCAAAAACAATAACTTATAAATCTTGCCTCTTTATCAAAAAAAGATTTAGTCTTTTGTACAATCAGCTTGAATCCTCCTTTCAGATCTACAAAAGGTTACTTATATATCCAATACAATTGAAATAATTAAAAATATTGATGAAGTTCATCAATTAGATAAGAAAGGACTGTAGATGATACACACAGATCTACAGGTTTCTTTTTTACAATCTTAGTTAGAATACAAACTCAAAAAACCACTCAATATTTTAAGAAATTAACAACAAAATGATGTTCATTACCAAAAAAGAGCTCTGATAACATGATGGAATTATCTAAGATCTAACTGATAGAATCAAACACATGAACTGCAAATGCAAAGAAAATAGAAGTATAACTCTATTGTTGAGACTAAAATCAAAATAAAGTAGAATTATAATAATATTGAATTCATAACTCATTAAAAAATAGCTTAGATGAGAGGCATATTTATAGGTACAATGGAGGCATAAAGCCAAGACATTTGGCAATGTGAACACAAAACTTCTGCCAAATAGTTTGTGTGCTCCATATGTCAATATTGGTGAGTAAGGGTATCTTTACCCACCAATTTGACTAAAATTTTCCCATGTGCATGTGCACCTTAATTAACTCATTTATGACACCTAAGTGACCTGAAAATAACACCTAAGAAAGATAAATATAAGTATAGGAATAATTCATAATAATAAATACAAGGAAAATAATACCCTACACTAACAGGACCTCGACTCTTCACATCTAGCAGTCACTATTTATCATGCATCTTAACTAAGATTTCATGGAGATGTATGAATCTAAAGGCTTGATTCACTACAAAATCCTTTGATCCTACATGTCTTCCTATGTGGAATTCCCTTTCCATATCACTCATTCTATTTTAAATATGCTTGTTATCCTTTGGACACGTAGTCTTGTCTTGTCCATCTGAAATTCAATCAAATTTGTTTTGTTGATCTCTGGAGTTTCTTTGATTCAAATAATGATGGTTGTTGATCATTGATTTAGGGTCCTGAGATTATGACACTTGGAAACATTATGTTCAATCTATGTGTTGTCCCTGAAAAATAACTCCTCATTTTTTTAGACAACATATGACTATTTTGGTCCTGCATGGCCAAAATTGTCCCTCCCCTTTCCGAAAATTTGTTCTGAACATTCAATTTTGTCATTTTCTCAACTTTTTGGTAAAAGGATTAGTAGGTTTAACCAGTTCATCAAAGGGTCTGTCGACAAGCATCAAAACAAAAGCTTGAACCATTGAACCGTTGAACCTTGAACCATTTTGGTTCATGAGTTCAACATGTTCAATGACCAATTGGTTCAACGTGCTTGGTTCAAAGGTATCAAAGAGACTCAGTGAAATCAAAAGGATGAACCAATGAACTGATTGAACCTTGAACTAAAAGAGTTTAAAGTTCAATGGTTCATGGGTTCAAATGTTCAAAAGTAACCTCTGTCAAAGAGAGAAGCAACAAATAGGTGGTTCAATGGATGGTTCAACTAAGGAGCGTGAAAGTGATTGAACTAGGAAGTGATGGAAAAAAAAAAGATAGAATAAACTGATGAACCAATGAACCAATGTACTTTCAGCGGGTTCAAAGGTTTAAGGTTCAACATGGTTCAAGCAGCTAGCGACTATTGATAGCCCCGCAGACATCAAATTTAAAGTAAGGGAATATCTATTGAAATTCAAATAAAGTGCAGAACTCAAAGGAAGAACCAAGTGATTGACTGAAAAGATAAAATTCCTTTAGGTTTGTTCAAAGGCTGATAGAGACAGAGCAAGATAAAATGACTTTTTGTCTGAAGGAAATTATTAAGATAAAGAGCCATTAGAATTCTTTCAGAGGTATTTTCCATGGGAAAATGACTAAGGTAGAGCCCAAAGGAATTCTTTCAGGCTTTTGTCCAAAGAAAAAGCCCGACTGAGGAGAAAAGCCCACAAAAAAATGCCTGATGGAAAAAGACAAAGTGCAATAGAAGCTACCATGTGTCCATTATAAAGCAGAGTGGAAGCTACCACGTGTCATCTTCTGTAGGACCCCCAAAGGTTTCTAAAGCTTTTATAAGTTAAGCGGAATACGTTACATGTCCTATTATGACTCAGCAAAATGTGACAAGTGTTTGCATATGTGTTTCCCTTTTGGAGTTACTCGGGCAAAACGTGTTGTGGACCCCATTTTCTGTAAGTTTCTAATGAGTTTCATAACAGTGGAACTTGCCACTTGTTAAAGACACAGAAAGGACCCCCCAAAGACTTAGGCAAGAAGGGCTATAAAGAGCAAAGAAGTGCTTAAGTAGTGAAGAGAGGAGCGAGACCAAAGGATCAAAAATATCTTCGAAAGAGTTATTTCCATTAGGTGAAACAGTGGATCGAGTAGACTTCTGAGTGCACCAAACCAAGGATGTGGCCTATTTTCTTCCATGAAGTAAAGACACATATGCAAAGGACAAGATGGTCCATATTAAGGAGGAGACATATTAGATGAAGAGACATGCCATAGTTATGGTAGCACACTATTCTCAGCATGGTCTCTCTAGACAAAACTGGAGATGCATTGAAAAAGGCACCAATCCTTGGGTAGTTGCTATAAGTTTGTATTTTCTCTCATTTGTAAAGAAGATCTTCCCCTTACCAGAAGCAAAACTCTACCTGAATTGAAAGGCATTACTGAGACTTTGAGCTCAGATTGTAATTCATATTTCTTTGATTGAATGAGAAAGCAAGTTACTTGTAGACTTTGTGCTGTTATAGCTTGTGCTACTTTAGGAGATTGTTCTTATGTCTGTCTTTTGAAAGCATTCTTATTTATTTGATTTAACAAGCAAGACTAGTGAAAGTGATAAGGAAGGTGTCCTAAAGCCAACTACTTTCAGACTTTATGCTGTCATAGTTGTCTTCAGCGTGTGTTTATTTTCTATTTCTATGTAAAGGACCTTGGGATGACTGTGTGCCCCCATTGTTCTTCATATTTCACTCTTGGGTAGTCGAGGTGGAGATTTTGCACTACATTTCAAGCTGCTGGTTACTCTGTGCCATTTTTTCACTTGTTACCAAAAATATTCCTATTGCTTGCAAGAACAAACACTTCTGAGAGAAGAGAAGTGCCTTATGTCACTTCACCAAGATTTCTACTATCCAGGAAGGGATCTGGCTCTTGGTTGAATGTTACTTCTGAAAGAAGAGAAGTACCTTCACCAATCACCCAAGATTTCTCCTCTATCTGTGAGCATCATCTTTGAAAGAAGAGAGATGGATGATGTATTCTACCCCTGTGTCTTACTTTCTGATTATATATATAGTATATAGCCTCTGCATATTTAATAGGGAACCTCCCCTTGATGAGAGGAGAGATTTGTCCCCTTTGGATGTGGTAAACTTGCAACATTAGATGACCAATCTCCCTATGCTATGGTGATAGGAACTATTTTGGTCACCAATTAGCTGGCTGACAAAATATTCACCCAACACTATGTACTATTGTCAGCCCATCTGATTCATGCACTTGTGCCTTTTGGTAGTCTTGTATTCGATCTGGGCTCCTTGACCTTTAAATCAACATGCACCATTGGATCATATCTACATGAATCAATGCATGTTATTGATATTAGCTTGATTGAATGTCCTTTTTTCACTTGGGATCTTTGCAGTCGATCTGAGCTCCTTGACCTTTGACTCTCACTCGTACCATTGATCTACTTTTTCACAATCAAATGCAGACTATTAGATCTACTGATCCCACTAACATCACCTTTGCTCACACCCCATTGGATCTAATCCAAATGCCTGAGATATTACCACTTTTCAACCCTATGTTAAACCTTAGGAACATTTGAATCCAAATGGTTATTTCATGAGGCTTGAATTTGACATTCTTGTGCATGTCCATCTTTATGAGTTCAACTTTAAATGCTTATATCTTGAGATAACAAGATCATCAAGACATAAAATTTGTAGAGGATGATATTGACACCAAAATAATCATGTCTATGTAGTATTTTTGGCTTGAAATGTTTTCTAAGCATGCTTATAAAATGCACAATGAGACTGATCTATATATTCTTGCATGACGTGCCATGATGGTCTGGTTTCCTAGATGACTCAAAATGGCATAAGACTAAACTAGATCATGACCAAGGTTAGAATGGAATTAAATGACATCAAATAGACCAAAACACACCCTATGAAACTGTGTTCTACCCCCATATCAAGTATTGACTATAGGAGATTGACCCATTTTGACTTGTGGTAAAAAATGGTCAACATTCTTAGTGATTTCCCAAGGGTGGTATGCTTGTTATGCCATGAATAGTTGCCTAATCCTATACATTGGGATATGGAGTCACATGTACATAGGTTTGACACACAATTTACCTTTGAAAACACATAAAACATAAGGGAAAGGCATATAACATGAGACAAACTCAAAAGAAACACACATATGTTCAACTAGAACATTTAGAGAACACAACACAACTAAAATAAAAGACACACACCTATTATATTATTTAAAAAACCTCATATTGAGGTGAAAAATCTAATCATACCTCAACTATGGTAAAAAAAGGTTCCCCTAGCATCTTTATCACTCCACGAAGGCAACCTAGCATGAGGAGCATGCTCATCACCAATCACTTGCATATGTAGGTGATCAAGAAGCCTATCATCTTTGAATATTCTTAGTTATATAATTGAAATATCTAGGACTTTTGTGAATTATATTATTTTCTCTCTAAGAGCCTTGGTTAGAGCTGCAATCCTCTTGATCATTGCCATATCTGATATACATTCCACATAGTGTAGAATAGGAATGATGACAATTGCCTTAACCTTTTTATCTTATTTCATAGGATATACTTGATGTTTGGGAGTATCAAGTTATTCTTTATGATCCAATGATTTTGAACATGTCTCAATTCCAGATGGATCTCCTACCTATCCTTTAGGCACAACAACTTCTACCTTGACCTCACTAGGTCCCTCTAGGATTGTAAGCTTTTAAATAGTATATTGATGCCCATATTCCTTACACATGCCCTTTAATTTCATACTTTATAAACACATAAGAGCCTACTCATTAGTTTCATCAAAATACACATCAGACATACATTTCTTGGGAGAAGAAGGAATATTACCAATTTTATCAAATTCTTGACATAGGCTTCAAATCTTAGCCATAAGTCATCCTCCTCTTCTTCATGAGTGTCATCATCTAAAGCATCTTCATCAATATAAATAATGAAAAAATAATTATTCCCATTATGGTTCTCAATTAGATTCATCAACCTATGATCATCATAGTCATATATCATATAGTTGCACTTAACAACATGAGAATATTTGACACTTACCTTATCTTCTTCAAATAGATCCTCATGCATGATGTAAGTCCCAAGATCAGTTTTATCAAAGTATGCATAAAGATCATGCCCATATGCATCTGTACCATACTCATCTAAATATAGATAAAAAATTCCCTCAAGTTTATAAGAAGTATCATCCACATTAGATTCCTCCTTCTCATGAAAAACATAATTCAAGTTAGAATTGGTTTCAATCTGAAACCTTGTAAGAGGTTGAGTTCGAATAGTCACTTTGGTCCCATACCTTGTCATAAAGACCAATAAGGACCAATAAACTTAGAGGTAGCCACCAATCTTGGCTATGAAGTCTCTTGATAGGTAGACTATAATGTGACTTGGGAGGTTAACAACAATTATATCTTAAAAGATAAGAAAGCTAGGATAATCATGCAAGTAAACCTTCATGTTTTTGATCAAACCTATGGTCTTAGTAGGTGTAAAATCTATATAGAGAATTCATTTGATATGAAACTCATATTTCAGGCCAAACTTATCAACTACAACCTTGGGCATGACTAAGGTACAGGCTCCACTATCAACTATGCAATTATGAACTATTTTATCACCCACTATGAGAGTGAGGTAAAATGGTGGAGGTTTCTTAGTCCTAGTAGATGGTTTGATAATAGTGTTAGGAGTATTTACAAGGAAAACATGCTATTTATTTATTTATTTTGAAGGTGAAGGACTAGTAGGAATAGTGGATAATTGCTTTTTTAACAACTCTTTTTGGCCAGGCATATGAAGGATATCTCATAAGGAGATAAATGTTTTGGAACTTTTCAAGGAATACACTATTTTTAAAGCAATATTACTCACCTTTTATTGAGTCCTTGGAAGTAAAAAATTTATTGGAACTTGGGGAATAGAGGCACCTTGAATATACCTTACCACATTTTGACTTTATGGAGGTGTAGGATCTTTTGGAATTGTCACACTTGCAACCATGCCTTGCTACCTTGCAGGATGATTATATGAGCCTATGGGCATGATAGTACCACCTCCTAGAGCCTTACTCTTCGCTATGGTATTATCTACAATGAAATCTCCTTTATTGAGTACAAAAGTGTCTTCCACCAAGAAGTTGGTGAAGCTTTCTCTTTGAGACTGTTAACCCTCATTAACTTGCATCATTACTTCATCTTCAACTGATAAGAGGGGAGTAATTCCTCCTTGAGCAACAAGAACTTTCTCTCTATTCTCATTAGCATCCATAAATTGGCCCTACTACTAATTTTCTCCTTACACTAGGTTGTTATTCATAGGTATCATCTCCCTTACATTAGTGGTGGAGTTAGGATTGTACACATTAGTAGGCCTATTAGAGTTAGGCTGTCATTGACCTCTTCCTCTTCCAAATTGCTAACCATAATGTTGCTGATAAGGGTAAGGATTTTGATAGGCACCTGGTTGTATGTTATCTTGCCTAAGTTTATCTCTTAGCATTTGAATTTTTTCATCTTTATCCATGAAATCATCTTCCTTCTTAAGAGTAGCTCTAGGCTTGGTGTTAGCATTAGGAATTTGGGCCACATATGAAGTGTTAGAAAAAGTATAAGACAATGGAGGCATAAAAACTATAAGAGCAAACTTATAGCTTAGATTAGACCATTTTTAGATTTTATGGCAAGTTCATATGCTTTAGGGAGAGTGGAACCACCCATGGATGAAGCATGATAGCAATTTTAGTACCAATGACTCTCAAATAAGTAGGAAAGATAAAACTAGCAGGTGGCCTCATGAGAGGAGGTAATCTATACCAAGTCTTTTGAAATCTCTCATTAAAGTCATGCATTACTTATTTAGGGCCTCTTTTGATCACATTAAGTTGATGTATGAGAGAGGCATGGTCACTTTCATTTCCAAATATTGAGGTCAACAACACTCCAAACTCATCCCATGATGTGATGCATATGCCTTCTAGAGTCTTATACTAATCAAGAGCCTTCCCTCTAAGGGACATGGAAAGGAGTCTAATGGAAATGTTCCCTTGAGTGATGTTATGGAAGCTAAAAAAGTTAGAGATATCACTAGTGTGTTCATTAGGTGTAGCACGACTCTCACCATTGAATATGGGTACACCTTTTGTGGCATTAGGAAGAATGGCATCATATGCTTGAAGGTGAATTATATTTTTAATATTGAAGGTAAGGAAAGCATGAGGTCTAGCCATTTCTTCTTTAATATCTTCAAAGTCTTCATTTTTATCAATTTCTTCCACCTCTTCCTCTCTAGAAAAGTATACTAGTTCTCCAAAGGGTAGAGTAGGCTGAGGATATTGAACTTAAAGGGGAAGTTCAAGCTGAATAGATGGATTAATGGGGTTAAAAACTCTACTAGATGATGAACTAATGAGAACCATGAATAATGAGGGAAAGTTTATAATAAAATAATGGTCTTAAACTAGATTTTACCTTGAAGGAGTCGTTAAATGCCGAGTAACACACTAATTTTTAGCTAATGTTGTCAAGACCAACATTCACCTTAACAAGTTGTCTTGAAGATAATGGTCCCACCGGGCATGCAAAAAATGTTGTCACAAAATATTACATCCTTGAAGAGGCTGTTCAAGCTTATTCCAAATTTGAACAACATAGGAACACTTACAAGTATGTGGGTGTACCTATAGTGGAAATGAGCCTCTAAATTTAAGGGTTAGCTCCTTGAATATGACTCAAAGTGATTATCACCTTAATTAATTATTTATTTGTGGGAAAAGGGATAAAATTTACATGAAATGAGACTACTATAAAGGGGGTTATACACCAGAAGGTCTTCAATAAGACTATCATACTTATTTCACAAAGAGATAATGCCTACAACACTAGCCTAAGAGTCTTAAAATGTACTAGCATTAGTGTTTCAATATGAAGGTGAGATGCATGAAGACTATCCAAGGTAAATAAAACCATAGATAAATTGTAGATACTAAGGTTAATTGTACACTTAAAATAGAATAATACACTTAACAACAAATTATATGACCTGTTAGGCTAAAATCACTTGCATCAAACATGGAAGGACTGAGAGAAAGCAAGGATATGTTGATATCACTTAGCTATTCACTATACATCTCTTCACACATTTTAAAAAGATGAGATATGAACTCAAAATATATTTCATTTATTATTATAATGCAAATTACAATGTCAAAATTAGCATGGCTTCACCATACATGGTGTGGTATTAGATTACAAAGGCCAAAATGGAGAAGGAAGAAAAGAATGAAGTTCAAAGGTCACTAGAATGCATGTCTATCTGATAGGAGTTACACATACATTAGGATGAATTCATAAATATAACATGAAAGTTATAAAGGGATAAATGGTTCTCAAAACATAAAACTCCTAAAATGTGGCATAAAACTCCTTTTTCTATGTAGAAGAAATTACCTTTCATCATGGATCATCTCTCAAGCATTTGAAACTAAATTAGAGAGAGTTGACACATATTTACTATTCAAGGGAGGTTAAAACATGATATGATAGTCATAATATGTTATCCTAACTGGTAACTATCTTCTATACACTTGAATTTACCATCTATAGTCATTTATTGGTCTTTTGGACCTCAACTCTTCACATCTCGTAGTCACTATTTATCTTGCATCTTGATTGATATTTCATGGCAGCATATGAATCTAAAGATATTGATTCACTATAGGATCCTTTGATCCTACATGGCTTATTATGTGGCATTCCCTTTCCACATCACTCATTCCATTATAAAACATTCTTATCATCATTTGGACATGTAGTCTCATCTTTTCCATCTAGAATCTGGTAAAATTTGTTCTATCAATCTCCTCTAGAGTCTCTTTGATTCAAATTTTAACTCTAGACATTTATCATTGATTTGGGGTCCTATAATTATGACACTTGAGATAATTGCATTTAATCTATGTACTATTTTCAACCCATTCAGTTCATGCGCTTGTGTCACTTGGCAGTCTCATGTTCGATCTGGGCTCCTTAACCTTTGACTCAATGTGCACCATTATATCTTATCTATACAACACAACACATGCCATTGATATTGAATTTATTTAATTTAATTTATCTACTTGGAAGCTTTGTGCTTAATCTAGGCCCCTTGACGTTTGACTCTCACTCGTACCATTGATATGCTTTTGCATGATTAAATGTGGATCATCAGACCCACTAACATTGCCTTCACCCATGCACCTTTATATATGATCTAAAAACTTGAGATATTTCCAATTTTTGACCCTATGTTAAACCTTAGGAAAATTTGAATTCAAACAATTATTTAATGAGGCTTGAATTTAACATTCTTGCACATGTCTATCTTTGCTAGTTCAACTTTAAATGCTTATATCTTTATATAACAAGCTCATCAAGACACACAATTTTTAGAGAATGATCTTGGAACCAAAAGAATCATGTCCATGTAGTATTTTTGGATTTAAATTTTTTTAATCACATTTATAAAATTCAAAACTAGACTGATCTATTCATTTCTGCATGACATGCCATGACAACTTGGTTTCCTAGATGACTCAAAATGGAATAAGACAAAACTATATCATGATGAAGGTTATAATGTCATTAAATGACATAAAATAGACCAAAACACACCCTATGACACTATGTTCTACCCCCATATCAAGTCTTGACTATTTAACCCATTTTGACTTGTGGTAAAAAATGGTCAATAATTTATTAAGTTGATAGGATTTTATCTTTTGATAGTAAGTGAAAGGATATATCTTACTTGAAAATAAAACTCAATATTTGTATTTATTCATACAGATTTAGATTGAGATATTTTTAGTTGACTCTGTACCAACAATAACATAATATCTTGTATGCAAGTTTAAGATTTCATATGAATCAGGGGAAAATATCAATGCTCAACTATTGAGTATAAATATATTTTTAATTAATGCATTTTAGACATTAGGCTTAACATTGACAACTTGGTTTCCTAGACTTTGACTCAAATGATGGCATTATAGAAACATGTGGAAACATTCTACGAATTTAAGGTCATTAACGTATGATCATTTTATATTTTGATTTGTTATAGACATCCATAAACATGTCTTGACATGCACATGTACATAATAATATAAATTTTTATTTAGATTAAATAAATAAAAAATATATAGTTTTTTTAAAATTATCAATAATTAATTAGTAAAATGAAAATTAAATATGAGAGGAAGTGATCAATTTATATGGGGCAATTTTAAACTGAAAGAAACACACCCTATGACACTTATGTTTGATCAAAATTTGGATTTATAATAACGATAACATTCACTGATTTAGAACTACTATATTCTAGAAACTTACTAAAAATAGTAAGTTTAAGGAGAAAATAAAGACTTAGCTAGAAACCATGCTTCCAAGAGGAATCAAGGCCTAAAAATTGTTATGTAGAGAGGTCTAGTGCTTGGAATCAAGAATTTAGAACTAAACTCAGCCTCGACAATAATGTTGGGAAGAGGACACTATAGGGGTGGTGCTCCTATCCAACCTAGGGTGCTCTTGTCTACTTGTAGTAAGGAAATTTGAGTTTTTGTGTTCTCTGTGCCTTCATTTATTGAGATTATATATGATGCAAGAGCTTATGATCACTTGCAGATATCATTGTGTAATAGATTTTCCTTCAAAACCCTAGCTCTTTGACATGTGAATAACAATGTAAATCAATGGGGAAAAATGAGTTAATGGTTTAATTTGGGTGAGACCTCAATACCCCATGTGTTGAGCATTGCCTATTTACCAATTCTTTGAATAAGGATCAAAATTCACGTAGTTCTCCCATCTTATAGAGTTGCATGAATAACAGGTGCAATATGCTAGATGTTAGTGTAATACTAATGTGATTAAGTACCTTAACCATGAATTGTGACCTATAAAATGAACTCATACTTGAGCTCTTGTCTACTTGGGTTGTATGCAATAAAAATTGGAAGAAATAGGTATTCTACTCTCAATGTGCAAGTGTGATTATGGTGTTTTTTAATGTGAAATCATATTGTGGGATAAATGGTTTTAAAAGTGTTTATATAGTCATATCATTGAAAATAATTCAAATGGGACTCATTAGGGACATGGGCCAACCTTCCTATAGCTTTTAATCTGGAAAATTAATTGTTATTTGGTTGGAAGATAGGATAAGGTGGAAGGACACTAGAGCTGTGCATTGTAGTCCCCTAGAGAACTCTTGTCCAATGGGTCATTTTACCATTTTGAGGGTTAGGTAGGGCCTAAAAGGTGTCTAGGGTTGATAGGGATATGTATCAGTCCATTCAAGGTTTATCTATTATCTTAAAAGAGTGTGCAAAATGTTCAAAAGGGGCCCTAAGATAGGTCTAGAGCCCAGTGTATGATTTTAGTTTAAATGTTTATTTCACATGTCTACAGTTGCCCCCCTTTATTATAGTAATGAAAGAAATTTAAAGTACTAGAGTAAAATAAAAAATAGTGTGCACTTGAACTTACATGTGGGAAGGAGTCTTGGATGAAAGCCATAACTTTAAATTATGCCTCATGTAAAACTATAGTGAAACATATGTAACATTAGTCTTTACTTAAGATGAATATCAAGAAGTAAAATATAAAAAGATAGAGAGTGACAAGGAATGAATATACTTGATCAAGTATAGGAACTATTGTGCCTTTTCTAGTGTAAAAATTGGTGACTGTGGCATGTTGTGCATTTGTATTAACATTGAATGGCTTGGATCGGACTATGCATGCCCCAATCCTAATTAATAAGTGGGTGTGCTCAAGAACTCAAGTGTGTTTGACTCCATCGACATCATCCTAGAGTAGTGGAGTAGCTTGGGATCTATGTATGATTCTTGATATATTATATGTGTGTGTGTACATGTATATGTATATATACATATATGTATATATATATATATACATATGTGTATATATACATATGTGTATATACATATATATATATACACACACACACACACATATATATATACATATGTGTATATACATATATATATTACACACACACATATATATACATATATATATGTATACATATACATATATATATATATATATATATATATATATATATATATATATATATATATGTATACATACACACACACACACACACACACACACACATACATACATACATACATACATACATACATATATATATATATACATATGTATATATATATATACATATGTATATATATATGTATGTATGTATGTATGTATATATATATATGTATATATATATATATGTATATATATATATATGTATATATATATATATATGTATATATATATATATATGTATATATATATGTGTATACATATATATATGTATACATATATGTATACATACATATATGTATACATACATATATGTATACATACATATATGTATACATATATATATATATATATATATGTATACATACATATATATATATATATATACACACACACACACACACACACACACACATACATATGTATACACACACACACACACATATATATGTATGTATATATATATGTGTGTACATATATTGTGTGTGTGTGGTGTAAAAACTAGTGTAAATACTGCTATAAATAGTGAACCAACTACTGCAGATGGAGTAATGTTTAGTTTTGGTACAAAACTAGCATAAAATTGGTGCAAATACTGAGTATAATTTGTGTATGGTGTATACAACATGAATAATGACATGAATTATCATTCCATCTATGAAATTGGTGCAAACACTAGTGCATAGAGAAAGCAATGTGTCACACGTATGCCCTCAATTGATATCTAGTGCATATAGATTTTGAGAGTGAGTAAAATAATCATGATTCTAATAAGAGACATTTGTGACAAAAATTACAACATGCCATACATGATTTCCCTTAAACTGAGCAAATTTGAGCTAAACTATGTAATTCTGACAATTAAAACTATGAAACCGATGAGTACTAATTTGAGTAAATTGAGGTTCTGAGAAATTATGGAAATGCCTTTTTGTATACATTTGTACAAGAATGATGGGAAGGATACTAGGGTAGTTCTCTCATGTCTAATGTGGCACTCCTCTCTAAATTGACTTTTTATGTGTTTTCTGAGCTTGAAACTATATCAACTATGTAACCGTTGTTGAATCCTATCTATGTATTGATATGGGAAGCGTAGTATCTAAGACAAATCTTTGTGAATTCCCCCTCTTTTGAGGTGAGTTCTTGAGTCTACATAAGAACTTAACTCAAAATAAAATGTTATGCAATAGGTTGTTATTATTTAAAACTATAAATATGAGTAATATTGACATCATGGAAAAACATAACATCATTATGTATGTAAACTAAGCAAAATAATAGTGTAAGATTCATGTGAAAGCAAGCATTCAAAAGAAGTGTGTCTCGATATATGTGATAATGAATCATGAAAATAATTGAGAAACTAAGTATTTAACACTGACTAAAACTACTTAGGGAAGAATACATGATGCCCATCATGGAATTAGAAGGAGTTGGGTGCATGATGTCCATTATGGAATCCAAATATGAGCAAAGAAGAAAGTTAATTGTCATGGCCATCTGTTTAATAAAGATAATGTCTGATAAAAAGATAGAATGTCAAAGTACTAAAATGATAAAAGACTGAAAAGAAAAGGGAAGCAAAAGCTTACCTGAAAGATGTTGTCGGCTTGGTTACAGTCACTGGCATCGGTGGTCTTACCGGCGTCGGTTGTCAGGGTCTTCCGACGTTGGTTAGTCTGCCGACATCAGTTGGGGTAATGACCGGCGTTGATCGGGTCAGTGGTCTGTAGTCGAAGTCTGGGTAGGTTTTGGTCCGTGGATGAGTCTGTGGTCGAGTCTATGGTCTGGGGAATGGTTTGAAAGAGTCTTGTTTCAGTTGAGGGTCTGTGCAAAGGTCTGGGATAATAGATAGAATGGTAGAGGAGGCCAATAGGTAGAAAGGGAAATGAGGATTCGGGTCTGGTCTAGTTTGAGGATGGCTGAATCTATTTCATAGCATTTGGAAGCAATATCTAGAAGACATAATGAAAACATAAAAGAAAACTTACCTGTGGTATGTTGAAGAAGTGTTGCTAACTGGTGTTCCTGTTGTCGATGCTACCGGTATGAAGACCTTGTTGCTGAATGCAGAATCCTTGTTGTGCTTGTAGAAGCTTGCTGTGTGTACTTAAGGGAGAGAGTGAGATTGATTGGCAGAGAGGTGGGTTCAAAAATAGATTGATGATTAGAGTCCAAGATTCAAGAGTTGGGATTGTGAGAGAGACACGAACAGAGCCCAACCAGATGGATAAAAGATGCAAAAATAGTTATGAAAGCTGCCAACGCCGATAATATCGCTGACATCGGTCAACAGTTGACCGACGTCGGTGGCTAAAAGGCTGGAGAAAGGCTAAAAATAGCCTTTCATCTATTTTCCAACTGCTGGGTCAGCTAGTCTGAGGGAGAAACGGTCGAAGGGGATTAAAATGGGTGAGAGGAGAAGTTGGAATGGGAGTCTAGGTATTTAATATGGCCATGTGGGGAATGAAGGGAATCCAAGAAGTGTATCCAAGGGTGGCGAGGTGGCAAGGGAGAGAGAAAAGGGACTTTATCAATTTAAAATAGGATATTTATTTCAAATTAATAAAACATGGGCTAGGAGTGGTTAAGCGGATGAAGGGGACTAAGGGGGAGAGGATGAGGAGGATGACCAGGGGAGTAAACACAATTTCAGTGTTTACATTTGCCCCTTTTTGTCTTGTTGGTTGTTCTAGACGAACTGCAAGACAAAAATAGGAGTTGGTTGCCCCAGGTGTGGGATAAGGTCGATTTCGTCTTATTGTTTGTTCAAATGAACTGCAAGACAAAAATAAAAGGTGGATTGCCCCGATTGTGGATGAGGTATTCCCCCTCAAAGCAGGAGTCGAGGGAAGGGAACCGAGAATCAGGTGCTGATTTGACAGAGAGATGGATAGAGAGAGGGTGAGTGAAAATGCTGTAATAGTCATGATTACGTGTATACCTTTTCACGGGATGGTCGGGTCAAATTGTTGCATGTCGAGGGTCAAGGAGTGCCAAAATTGAAATAATCAGGCCCCAGCATTTAGTCGTCTGCTAATTGGGTTATTCAATCTAAGCTAAATCTCCAAATGGTCATCATGTTCTAGGTATCCCAGGCTCAGGAAGTGCTCCCAAAAACATGAAAATGCCACAAGTAGTAGGGATCAAATGGCTCGCAATCCTATACTTGTGAAGGTAAAAAATAGTCTGCGCACAATTTGCTAACCAGTCATGGGGTAACATACATGCAAAAACAACTAAGGCAACATTGTCTTGGAAGTGGTCATAGTCAGAGGAGATAGGCATGATCTCTAATGGTCATTGGTCAAGGTGGATGGATGGACAAAAGGATGTGGTTGAGCTAACCTTAGAAAATGTCATGTTTCTGAGTGTTGCCTACATAGCCCTTGTGTGAAGGGCCTCAAGCCAATGTAGTTCTCCCTAAAAGGGAGGAAGGGTCAGAGAGATTGATTGGTCTTGGTCAAAGTGGTTGATAGACTGGTCGTGGTCAAGGTCAAGGTCGCAGAAGAGAAGGTTTGTCCATCAAAGAGATGAATAAATGAGGGTGGTCGAGCTAACCTCAGATGATGTCATGTTATTTGAGTGCTGCCTACATAGCCCTGGTCATAGGGCCTCAGACCAATGTAGTTCAAGCTAAGAGAAGATTTGTCGATGATTGGTTTGGGTCATGGTCAAAATGATGAGGAGAAAAAGATGTTACAGCCTTTTCCAAATGGTGTATTCTGTAACATTGGTCGAGGGGTCTTTCATCCCTAGCAATTTTCCATATTCGTGATGGATGTATGCTAAAAATGAATTGAGGTCTATTTATGCTTCAGCAAGTATTGGTTTATGCTTAACATAAATTGAGGCTGGTCGATAGTTTCCATGTGTATTGGTGTCTATAGAAACTACGTGATGATGGACTATGATGATGGTTGGATGTCAGGAAAATGGTTGGGTTGGGTTTGGTTTGAAAATGTCAAATGAGTAGATGTGACCAAAGTGTAGAGAAAAAGTGAAAGGCAAATTGCTCTTTTATTGACAAGGACCAGAAGAACATCATAGATAGGGGTGATTAGAACCAAGAGCCCCATTCATGCATGACGTTGTTGACCAAAGGATGTGTTAGAGAGGTAATCAAATCACTTTGACATTAAAGTGAGCTCGAAGTCCCTTGAGCAGGTGATAGGAAGGGAGAATAAGGTAACTCGTTTTAAGAGCAGAGATAACTTTGCCCCTTTTATAGGAGACCCTGAGATAACTATAAGCCAAGTCCATGACTCTTTTTTTTTTTTTGCATAGACTGATCAATGTGGGAAGCCTGCAGAGAGATGTCATTTTCTTGGTGGTCATTTGTGAAGCTGATCAATGCGGGAAGCTTCTAAGAAAGATTGCTGTTTGTAGCAATAGTTAGGCATAGCCATCCTTCGAGGGAGTGGTCTATATTTTGCTTTATATATAAGGGTTTTGAATAGCTGTCCTTCGAGGGAGCAGTCTATTAGCTACAGCAATGATAGTATAGCTATCCTTCGAGGGAGCAGTCTACCTTTTTGATATGGATATGATATAAGTTTGGTGACCATGGATATGTTGACATCTTGATTTGTTTTTGACAGAAATGTGAGTCATGGACAAGACTATATAAGTTCAAGGGCTCCCTTTTATTAGGACAAAACATCCATGCGTCATAAAAGGGTTATAGAGGACTTGTTAAGGGGAATAGGGTTGAAAGGAATGAGGATTAGAAGGACAGAGATTGCTCAAGGGATGAGCTCAAGTTAAATGTCAAGTAGACGAGTACTCGACTAATAGTAGAATGGTTGCAGATGAAAGGCATAAAAGGGCTCAGGGTCTGATAAGTCCTTGGGCCATGCTTGTGTGCTATGAGGTGGTCTGAGTCAATTAGGAGCAAATTTTCCCCATTTGCCTCTTTGAGATTGGTCATGATGATCGCTGATGCTAGATGAGAAGTTACCTGATATGGGCATTGATTGGTCGAGATTGGTTGAATGTTTGGTTGAGAATTGGTCAATGTTTGGTTGAGAGTTGGTCATTTGATATTTGGTCAATGGTTGGTCGAGGGTTGATTGGTTGGTAGTTGGTCTTTGGTTGGGTTGAATGTTTGGTTGAGGTCGGGTTGAATGTTTGATTGCTAGTCTGGTCGAGGTTAGGTTGAAAGAGTGATTGATATTTGGTCGAGACTGGGTTGGAAGGTTGGTTGAGGCTTGGATGAAGGTTGAATTCCCCTAGCAGCTAGGGAGAATGTTTGACAGATTGGTCGGTTGAGGCTTGGTGGTTAGATTGACTGTGTTGATATCGAATAAGGGAGTAAAAGGCAACAAGGGGACCATATTCTGGTATGGAGATCCAGATTTGGGTGATGAGGTTTGAGAAGCATGGGTCGGTGTTGATGATTTGTTAGAGGGGTGGTCAAGAAGATCCTTGATGAGAAGGGAATCCTTTTTCTGGTATTGACGAGTGACAGCCTTAAGAGCACAACAATGCTTAGTGTCATGTCCTGGAGTGTGATGATAGTGGCAAAATTTAGAGTTGTCAAACCAAGAGGGTCTTGATCCGAGAGTTGATGAGTGGGGCAGTGTTGAAGGTTTGTTGATAATGTGGTTGAAAGGAAGGGTGTCATTCCCCAGACATTGGCGAATGACAACCTTGAGGGAACAATAATGCTCGGTGTCGTGTCTAGGCGTGCGATGATATGCACAAATCTGAGTGTCATCGAACCAAGGTGGTTTTGGTCTGAGAGATTGATATGGTTTAAGAGGTGGGAGGTTGATGTGAGAGGACTGCAATAATTGCCGTAACAGTAAGGCATAAGAACCTGCTAACAGGTCTAGATGTTTTGTTGCAGTGAGGGTTGATGACTTTGGTTTGGGAGGCGTAAGAGGTGTAGGTCAACAGTTTGGAGGAGATATATGTCTGAGGGGCTGAGGGAGTAATGGAGGCAACTTACCTCTGTGAAGTATGGGAGTAGGAAGAACTCCTATTAAAGTGGACGGATGCGGGCCCAAGATAGAGGGCAATAATGAAGGTGGGGGAGGAATCCTCCGGTGTGGTCTAGGGCCACCTTTGTACGAGGTGAGGTTAGATGCGGGTTTGGGTTTAGATGTGGATGGAGGTGAGTGAGATGTAGCAATCTCAGGCAAAAGGCAAGAGGAAACCATGACTGGGTCTTCCTCGATTGAGATAGGTGAAGAGACTGGTTCTTCTCTTGGTGGAGAAGAAGTAGGAGGGTGTGGCTCCTCAAGAGGGTAGATGGCATGGATGATGGTGCCTTCTACTTGTAGTTGAGGAGTAGGCAAGGTAGGGTCTTCGAATGAAGGTAAGGCTAAGGACATAGGTATGGTCAAGGCATCCTCCAGTGTGAGAGAGGTCGATGGAGGACTGATAGGAGAAGAAGGCTCTTCTACTTGTGGAGGAGGTTGGTCAGGGACAAGAGGCAAGATAGTGTTGATTGTGTAAATATTATGGTCTTGGGGGTCATTGGTCATGGTCTGGATATGGTTTTGATTAAGAGGATGGTTTGGAAAAGGGTTTCTGAAGATGTCGATGTGTTGGTTTGGTGGGGCGTTCAGGTTATCTAAAATAAGATCCCCCTTGTTGATCATGTCTTGGACTATGTTCTTGAAGGTTTGGCAATTGTTGATGTCGTGGCCTTGGACGCGATGAAAGTAACATAAGTCAGCCTCCTTATACCATGTAGGGATGGCTTTTGAAGGGTCAAATTGAGGTGGTCAGATTGGAGGGAGATTGAGGACCCCCTGCTTGACAAGTTTTTCCAAAACGGAAGTGTATGATTCTCCAAGTGGAGTGTATGAACGCTGGATGTACTATTGTTAGAATTGTTTGGTGATGCTTGGAGATGTAGAAGGTTGAGATTGATTAGTTGTCATCAAGGATGGTGATCTAATGACCACAGTGTTGGCCACTCTTTTGGACTTGGAGTTGGCAGAAGAAGGAGGTCTGGAAGAAGAAAGGTCATTGGTTTTTGCGTTGGTATTACGCAATTTGACCTTATCCTCTTCAATGGCACAGAGTTCAAGCTTTTGAGTCATGGTGAAATCTTCGTTGAAAGTGCAAAATGTCTGAATCCATAAGGAGGAAGAGATGTGGCTGGCACATGCTCGAGAAAAGAGCTCGATGAGCTCAGGTTGAGGCAAGGAGAAGGAGAGCTGGTTAATCAGGCCTCTCCAACTGGCGACGAAATCGATTACAGATTCATCATCAAATTGCCTGATAGAGTAGAGGTCTGTGATTGAGACTTGTTTGGTGATGTTGATAGAAAAATGGTCAAGAAATAATTGGGCAAGTTGAATGAATGAAAATATAGAATGTCTGGCAAGAGAGCTATACCAGTCAAGGGCAGGGCCAGAAAGCGACATGGGGAAGGTGCGTAAAAGTAACGCATCATCATGTGCTATGAGATAGCAGGCATGTCTGAATGCCCATAAGTGTTGTTGTGGGTCTTCTTTGCTTTGAAAGTGAGAAAATTTAGGAAGATCCCATTGGCTGGGGTATGGTCGGATCGGGATGGAAGGATGGATGGGCTCGTTTCAAATTTGGTCGTATGACAGGACATTGCTTGAACTGAAAATAGAAGCTTCGAGACTAGACATTTTATCCATCAACATTTTGATGAGATCTACTGATAGATTGGTGGATTGAGTGCCCCTTAGGTTGTAAGGTGCTTGAAAGAGGCTAGAGGAGACATGCGACGTAGTCGATTGTACTAGTAAAGGTGCAACGTATGGATGACTAGTCGCAGGGACAGAAGTGGAGGCTAAGGGTGGTTGGGTTATGGAAGTAGAAGGTATAAGTTGACTAGGTACCACCAAAGGTGGTTGCATGGCAGAAGTGGAAAAAGGGGAGGTAGACACTCCTGCATTTATAGGCGCACGAGTGTGAGGGGTTGAGACAATCAAGTTCTGGTATGATGTAGAACTTGGTTGAATTGTGTGGGGTTGAGGGGGTAACGAAACCCCGATGGAGGTTGGTCTAAAAATAGACGGAGAGGCCAAACTTTGCGTATTGGCCATGGTCAGGTTAACGGTTGATGCAAAAGGCTGAGTCATAAAGAGTTGGGTAGCGGATGGTGTTGATGTCATTGCCACTTCACCCGAAAGGTCTCGCATTGGGTTGCTCGCAAGATAATTTTGGAGAGCTGTGACATTGAGGTCCAAGAATCTTTCAAAATCTTGGTCCCCTTCAGAGATGATGGGAGTTTGAGTCAGGGTCAGTTCTATAGGAGTTCTTTTAGTCTCTGAGTGGAAATCCATTATAGGACTGGTTAGGGATGGGGTAGACGGAAGCGGTTGATGGCTAGAGTGGTCAAGAAGAGCCTTGGTTTGACTGTGCGTCAAAACCATTCAAGGCAAGAAGAGGGTCAGGCTCCAAAAACTGTGTTTTTTTTCAGTTTTAGAAACTCAAAATGGGGTTTTGGTAGAAAAAGGGGTTGGGTTTTAGGCTACTATTTTGGAAAAAAGGACTGTGACAGTGACCGACGTCGGTTGAAAAACCGATGTCGGTGAGAAAAATGGCTGAAGTCAGTCAGGTAACTGATGTCGGTGGATGAAGGTGGCTGACGTCAGTGGTAAAGCCGATGCCAGTGACTGTGGTTTCCAAAAACTCAAAAAATTTGAAGATTCTTGGAAAAAGGAAGAAAAACATCCTCACTAGCTCAAAAAACCAGATAGGAACAGAAAAATAGAGAGAAAGACAGACAGGCCCTAAGCGTTAAATCCTAAGAATCAACTTTTAGAATCTTGTGGCTTATGCCTTAAAGTGATGTTTGGGAGGTTGGCTGTTAGAATGGGTCCTAGAAAAGGTAGTCTAAAGATGGTTTCAGGTATGTTTAGGTGCTCAAGAAGTCTGGGTTAGGTTCCGTACATGGCTGGTGCTAAGGAGCAAGCTCCCCTCACTTCACGAGTCCAGTGATAAGCTGGGCCCGCTTAGCCAAAATATACTTTCCCTAGAGATTAGACTCTGCCAGAGAACAGAGTGGGCTTTCCCCTTAGTGATGAAATCCAAGTAGGATCACCAGGGATGGGTAAGGTATCCGCTGGGTGATGAAATCCCAGTCGGGCCTTGTCTCAGGTAAGTTTGATGTTTGTTTTAGTGCAAGTGGTTTGGTCATTTAACATGAAGTGGACTACGATTAATTCAATATGCGGTTTGTTAATTACTAAGTGTGGACTAAGAAATGCAAGCAAGTAGAAATGCAATGCAATGTGTTTTAAGCCCAAGTTGAAATGTGAAGTTTTGTATGAAGACAAGTTGAGAAAGGGTTGAAGGATATGATTTTGGACTAGTCTAGAAATGCAAGAAAGAAAAGAAAAGTTCTTTTTATTCCTGCTTATGGTGTCATTTGGAAGAGAAGAAAGAGGCAAAAAAGGAGGATCCTAATGCACCTAAATGAATGAAAAGAAAAGGAACCCGAGGAAGGCCCTAAGGTCCCACCGGGCGTGCCAAAATGTTTCTATGCAATTTCGCTTTCTACATTCAAAGAGAGAACAAGAAACTAAGGAAATGGTCAAGGCTTGTATGTACCTAGATGTAGTCGTGCGCACCATAATCTAGATGCTGTGAGAACTCCTCTTTGGTTGTGGAGGAATGACACCTGTAGAGAAAAAGAGACTAAGACAAAAAAGGCGTTAGATAAGGAGATGGTGGATTGCCAAGTAAAAGCTTGTTCCCAGAAGTATGAAAACTTCCTTAAGGGAGGTCAACCCACTGTTTAATAAAGATAATGTCTGATAAAAAGACAGAATGTCAAAGTACTAAAATGATAAAAAATTGAAAAGAAAAGGGAAGTAAAAGCTTACCTAAAAGATGCTGTCAGCCTGGTTACAGTCGCCAGCGTCGGTGGTCTTACCGGCGTCAGTTGTCAGGGTCTACCGACGTCGGTTAGTCTGCCGATGTTGGTTGGGGTAATGACTGGCATCGGTTGGGGCAGTGGTCTTTAGTCAAATTCTGGGCAGGTTTTGGTCTGTGGACGAGTCTGTGGTTGAGTCTGTGGTCTGGGGAATGGTCTGAAAGAGTCTTGTTTCAGTTGAGGGTCTGTGCAGAGGTCTGGGATAATAGACAGAATGGTAGAGGAGGCCAATAGGTAGACAGGGAAATGAGGATTCGGGTCTGGTCTAGTTTGAGGATGGCTGAATCTATTTCATAGCATTTGGAAGAAATAGCTAGAAGACATAATGAAAACACAGAAGAAAACTTACATGTGGTATGCTGAAGAAGTGTTGCTGACTGGTGTTCCTATTGTCGATGCTACCGGTATGAAGACCCTGTTGCTGAATGTAGAATCCCTGTTGTGCTTGCAAAAGCTTGCTGTGTGTACTTGAGGGAGAGAGTGAGATTGATTGGCAGATAGGTGGGTTCAAAAATGGATTGATGATCAGAGTCCAAGATTCAAGAGTCGGGATTGCGAGAGAGAGATGAACAGAGCCCAGCCAGACGGATAACAGACGCAGAAACAGTTATGAAAGCTATCGACGCTGGTAATGTCACTGATGTTGGTCAACAGTTGACTAATGTCGATGGTTGAAAGGCCAGAGAAAGGCTAAAAATAGCCTTTCATCCATTTTCCAACTGCCGGGTCAGCTAGTCTGAGGGAGAAATGGTTGAAGGGGATTAAAATGGGAAAGAGGAGAAGTTGGAATGGGAGTCTAGGTATTTAATATGGCCATGTGGGGAATGAAGGGAATCCAAGAAGGGGATCCAAGGGTGGTGAGGTGGCAAGGGAGAGAGAAAAGGGACTTTATCAATTTAAAATAGGATATTTATTTCAAATTAATAAAACATGGGCTAGGAGTGGTTAAGCGGACGAAGGAAAGAATCTAGCAAAACAAAACCCAACACCGAACCAATCAACCCCTTCTACCTCCTCATCCATGAAGTACATTTCTAAACTAGAAAACTCTCCTCATCCTTCAAGAAGTCACTTCCCTTAAGATATTCACTAATGAGATATAGACTTTGCCCCTTTTTTAGATAATAATCCTGTGGTCCTTCAACATTATCTTAACACCATGCCTCACTATACCCCTACCTTGATCCCACTTATGGACCCACCTTATGGAATCCATTCCCACCTTATGGGATAAACTTCCATTTACATAGTCACCACCCAACCATTGACTACACAGTCTTCTTCATTTACTAATAACCCATTTGACACTACTATGGAAAACCAACCTACCCAACCTACAAATTGCTTTATACCTTCCACCCCCACAAACAAATCCTCTACTTTAGGAGAAACCCAACCACTAGCCACCTATAATCCACTCACCATAGGAGTACCTACCACTAACATTACCAACCTTCCTTTGGCTACCCCCAATCTGTTAACCACTACCCCACTTCATAATGTTGTGGTGCTTATACCTTCTACCTTACCCCCAATCAACACAATGGACACTACCCTTCCTTTGATCACCAACCTAACCACTATTCCTACCCAATAAGTTCCCATTGTACCTCTACCTACTACCCAACTACATGCATCCATCTATCCCTACATAGCTTCTACATAACCATTAGTGTCTATGTACCAATATGTGGCAGCTCCTCAACCCCCTACCAATTATCAATATCTCACCCAGCCACAACAATAATATTCACCTTACAACCTTCTAGGTACACAAACCCAAGTAGATATAATGAAAATTCTCATGGATAAAATGACCATCTTAGAGTCATCTATCTCTAGAGCTCAAAAAATTCTATCATATGACCAGATCTACAATGAACCTATCCACCATCTGTCCCTATTAGACTATATCCTCCTTAGTGGGAACTTTCCAAGTTAGCTAAGTTTTAGAGTAAGGAGGATCCCTAATAACACCTCAAGGAATTTAGGAATGCATGTTATTTGATTACCTTTGATGATGCCCTCCTTCTTCATACCTTCCCCATGTCCCTATCCAGTCTAGCATTGGATTGGTACAATGCCATTACCAAACACTCTCTCTTCTATTTCACCTAGTTGGCCCAAACTTTCTTGGATCACTTTTCGATAAACATCTCCAAAAAAGTTTCCATCACTGACCTTTACTCTATCTGAAAATTTAATATTGAGTTTATTGTTGATTTTGTATCTCGTTGGAGAAGCCTAATCAATCAACTTTACTTCTATTTTCCCCAACCCAAATTGATTAAACTTTTTGATTGGGAATGTGCCAAGTACATCTCTTCTACATTGCATGTTTAGAGCTTTAGAACCTTTGAAAAAGCTTTCACCATGGCACATAAGTTGTAAAATAGAGATATCAATGAAGGAAAGTTAAAATTAAAAAACAAAAACTCTACCTATAAGACCAATGAGGCCTCTTCCTCTAAATCAAACAACCAAACCAATACCAATACCAAGAGTAAGGGAAGTGTGAAAGTAGTTGTTCTCAAAACTGGCCCTCTACCATCTATCAATCAACCAAAATCCCCTAACTCCTCAAAACAAAATGTGAGGAAACAAAAGTGAAACCATAAGAATAAATTCACTCCACTTGGGGAATCTTATGCTTCGATCTTGGAGAAGTTCTTGAAAGATAATATCATATAAATTCATCTTATTAATCCTCCTCAATAATTTGATTCTTCTCATCCTGCACCTTATTAGTACAATGAGAATGATCTATGTGTTTTACATCGAGTAGTAGCGTATGATGTTAGTAGGTGTAATACCTTCAAAAGCATTGTCTAATTCCTCATTAACAAGGGTGAGCTTGTGTTGGATAACCCCAATACACATCCAAACCAAGCCCTTGACATCTTTAGACAACCTTTTCCCAATTATGCACCTACCAAAAATGAGAGCAATAAAGTTGAGTGTTCTCATGATGCCCATACCACCAATATGGCTCTTAACATGCTCATTACTAAAGAACCTACTGCCTAATCTACCTGTTCTTCACCCTTTCCACTTATTGAGGTGGTAGAGTTACCTTATCCCCTTTTGGATACCCAAGTCAAGGAAGTAACCTTTTATTCTCCACTTATTGAGGTAGTGGAGTCATTAATCACTCCTTCAACTGACATACTAGAACAAGCACCCATTTTATCTTCTCTCTCGACTATCGACCAATTTTCTTCCCCTTTGGAAATCATTACCAAAGAGGAAGACACCATGTTTACAACTCCCATACAGGATTCATCCATCCAAACCTTACATCCTTTGATTGAGGAAAAGGACAAGGTCACCATTCCCCTTTCTCAACCTATGGGATTATCTTTCAAGTCCACTATCCAAGGAATAAGACCGGTCTACAAACCATTCTCTAGATTATTTCAAAGATTAGATTTTGTCTCCAACCTTGACATGGATTAGGCCACATTTTTTTAGTAATTGGGGCTCCCTTATATCACCAAATAGGAACCTCCAAGCCCTACTTTGATGGACCAACCCACTACTTCTATTGTCTAACCCCCTACCTTATCAACCAAACTAATAAAAACCTCTACCAACCCAATAATTTCTCCATCTAATGCACCCAAACCCAAAATAACCAAATAAACCTCTATAACCAAACTAACCAAAAACCTTGGCATCTTCCCCATATAGAGCCCTAATCACCCATCCTTGAAACTGGAACTTACCTCACCAAACCCAATAACCAAACACCAACCCAAATCAACCAAGGAAGTCAAGCCACCAAAAGGCCAAAGGGCCAAACTTATACCTTCCTCAACCTTGCTCTCTATCTTGGGACCTCATCCCTCTACTTTGATTAAGAAGCTGATTGTCTCAACCAAAACCCAACCACCACTGTTAGTTACACCAACTCACTTACTTTTTGACACACCCATCTTCATTGAGCCATCAATAACCAAACTACCTACCCTGAAACCTCCCACATCTAATTTATCAACTTCCACCTTAACAAAACCAAAACCATCAACTACAAACACTACCTTACCCAAACCTTCTACCACCAAGCCCATTTCTAAAAAAACTTCCATCCCACTGACCAATGCCAAAATCTCTAAACCCCCTCCACATTTAACTAAATCTTACTTGATTATTTTCTAAAAGATATTTCAAGCTTCTTGCTTGACCTTACACCCTATTAGGCCATTTGACCCTCTTGGCCCCAAACCCATCTGGTATAATAATCACCAAGTATGCTCCTATCATAGGATACTTGAGCAAGACATAGAGAACTGCAAAGCTCTCCAAACCATTATTTATAGACTTTATGATGAGGATGATCTATTAATAGAGGAACCTCCCATAGGTGCATTACTAATCCAATAGACCACAACCACTTACCAATACCTACCTACTCCCCCACTCTCACCTTAGAGTGATAAGGAACCAAACCCATCTCCTACCCTAACTCTTCCCTCTATCCATACTATCTATGTGGTCACACAATCACATGCTCAACAAAAGGATAAGGGGAAGGCCAAAGTGTCCATCCCATGGACATACCCATTTTCCACCTCCCAAATGAGTCAAAATAAGGTGCCTTAACCTTTAGCCAAACCCAAGATATCTATCTTAGGTACATCCCAATCTAACCCCTCTAAATCAATCAGAAGAGTGGTTCTAAAAAAACTTCACCAAACCCTAGCAAAGATGATCTTATATGAGCTGATTTTTACTTCACCTCATCATCTCCAAACAATGATAGAAGCCTTGAAATTAGTAGAGGTCCAACCTAAAGACCCTCAACCTCTGACAACCTTTGTTGGCACTCTCCAAATTTATAACCTTGTCACCTTTAAGGATTTAGAAATACCTTTTATCCATTCGAATGACCTAGATCCCCATCTTTTCATTACTGCTTATATCAACCAAACTTGTGTCAAATGGGTCATGATTGATGGGGGAGCTAGTATTAATATCATCTCCTCCCATGATTATGATCAACTCAACCTACCTAATAATGTCATGTCTAAAACCTCAACCATCCATTAATCCTTCAACAATACCATGGAAACTACTTTGGGAACTATTGTCCTTCATATCCATTTAGGGCCTCACACACTCCTCGATCTCTTCTATGTAGTAGAAGATGAATTCCAATACAATGTTTTGCTAGGACAACCTTGGATCCACTCCATGGGTTGTGTCCCTTGTACCCTTCATCATTACATTAAACTTGATCATGAATGTTAGGTTATCACTATACAAGCTAACCCAAGCCCCTTTTCATCATGTAGTATGACTTACTAACCCAATGACAGCCTCCTACCTCTATCTAGCACACCCTCATCAACCAAAGACAAGCCCTCAACTACAAAAGAGGAAGTCATATCTTCTTCTATCAATAAGGCATCAACTAGTTTAGCCATCCCCTCTAATCAAATCCCCACCTCAGACCACTTGGAATCCACATTCCAACATCTTTCACTAGGGGAATATCACCTCCTCACACTTGACACTTTGCCTACTCCATAAGATTATGGGAAAATTGACCACTAGCCTAGTTATGACCCTAATATCAGATCCATTATTCCCCTCAGACCCTCAAACTATCAAACACATTTCATCTATGGGTAATTTGACAAACCACTTGACGCTTTTACCATGTCCTCTTCACTTTGACCATTCATCTCTGACTTCTTCTATCTAGACAAATTGAATTCAACCAAGATATACCTCCATAGGTGTGATTGGAAAGGATTTGGTCTTGGATGATATGAGCATGAACCACACGAGTTGATTTTCATTGAAATTAGAAAGCCTCATGGGAAACATGGCCTCAATTTCATTCTACCCACCAAGAGGAAAACCAAACCACCTACCATCACCATTGTTGTAGAAGACATCCCTTCCCTACCAATATCTTATCCACCTAAGTGTGAGGATGATGACATCATCTCACCTAACTTTTTTTTCATCAACATCATTAGCCTCAGACCCCTAACTTATCAAAAGGAAGGGGAAATCATAACCACCCCTTTAACCCATCTTGAGATGATAAGAGATGACTCTCATTCAAACCATTCAATACTAAGATGATGATTCCATTCTCACCTACCTTGGTGCACTAGACTCTTCCATCCACAAATCCATTCCTCTTGAAACTTCAATCATGTTGAATGAATCCACCATGGATGTCAACTTGGGCACTTTAGACAACCCTCACATTGTCAAAATTAGCCAATTGTTGAATGTCAAGTAACTTTGGGACTTCCCGTCCTTCCTCCAAGATCAAATCATAGCATTTGCTTGGTTTTATAGTGACATCCAAAAAATTAACCCTACTATTGACACCCAAAACATAGTCACCAATCATGATGCCAAGCCCATCAAGCATAAACTTTGATACATGCATCCTTGCATAACCCTTCTTGTTAAAAAATAGCTCTAACATCTCCTATCTATCAATTTAATTCAACCCAGTGACTCCCCAATGGGTCTCAAATTTCATGCCTATCACCAAAGCCACAAGGGGACTACACATTTGTGTGTAATTTTATGACCTCAACCTTGCTTTCCCAAAAGATGACTTCCCTTTACCAAGCATCAACTAGCTAGTTGATCTTACAACTGGCCACAAGATGTTATCTCTCATAGATAGATTCTTGGGTTATAATCAAATCCTAATTTCCCTTGAAGATCAACACAAAACTACCTTATCACCCCATGGGGGACCTTATGATAGAGAGTCATGCCTTTTATATTAAAGAACGTTGGTGTAACCTACCAACGTGCCATGACCTATATCTTCCATGACATTATCCATAAGATTATTGAATATTATGTGGATGACCTTCTTGGAAAATATAATTATTATAAGGATCATTTAGCCACTCTCAAGATCATCTTTGAACACCTCATCCATTAGCATGTTTGCCTTAACCCTAAGAAGTGCATTTTTGGGGTCTTATTAGGAAAGATCCTTGGCTTTATCATTTCCCTCTAAGGAATCAAAGTTGATCCTACCAAGATCAAAGCAATCCTTGACATGCTTCTTCCAATCAACCTCAAGCAACTCTATAGTTTGTAGGATAAGCTCTAATCCATTCGTCACTTTATCTCCCAGCACTCAGATCATTGCCAACCATTTGCCCACCTTTTGAAGAAAGATGTGTCTTTTAATTGGAATAACAACTGTCAAAAGGCCTTTGATTCACTCAAAAGTTACCTTTTGTCTCCATCTATCCTCACCCCTCCCAAGGATGACCAACCTTTCTACTTTTATATCTCTACCACTAACCTCTCCCTATGGGAAATGTTTTCTCATTGGGATGAACAACACAAAGAGCAAGCCATCTAATACATTAACCATACACTTGTAAAATATGAGACTCGGTATACCCATATCGAGAAGCTTTGCTTAGCTCTAGTCTTTGTGGCCACCAAACTTTACCACTACCTTCTTAACCACAAAACCTATGTCATAATCAATACCAACCCACTCAAATATGTGCACTCCAAGCCATACCAAAACCAATGTATGGCCAAGTGACTCATGATTTTAGATAAGTTTAACCTTGATTTTATTTAACAAAATTTAATTAAAGGGCAAGTCATTGCTAACCAATTGGTTGAAGCACCACTAGTAGACAACCTACCTCCCCCTCTTGTGTTCCTTGATGAGTCCATTGCAACCCCCTCTTAGGTGAACTTCACCTATCAAGTCACCATGTTTTTTGATAGATCAAAGTGTCAACATTGTGGGGGAGCCAACATTATCCTTATTCCTTTTGACAATGAACCTCTTCCTCTATCTTTAAAGCTTGAATTTGAATGTACCAACAATATGGCTAATTATGAAGCCCTAGTGATAGGCCTTCATATTGCTTTAGCCTTGGGAGTCAAAATAATCAGCATCTTTGGTGACTCCCAACTTGTGGTCAATCAACTAGTTGATAAACTCTTAACATCAATTGAACACTATTGCATCCACTCAACCCTACAATATACCAATAAGTTTACTGACACCATGGTTTCCATTTCCTCCCAGATCCTATTTGTACCCTCTAAATCTAAGCTATCTATCATTATTAGCATACTTACCTAGCCTTCCTATGTTAAACCAAATTCTCCCACCATCTTCAATGTGGAAGAGACCCAACCTGACCTTTGGTATCAGTAGACCTTCGACTATCTCAACCTCATCATCATTCCTTTTGGTCTTTATAAGAATTCTCTACGAGTGTTTATCCAAAGTACCTCACATTATACTATTATGGGAGGAATTATTTACAAACATGGTTTTGATGGTCTCCTCTTTCGTTGCCTGTGCAGTCATGAAGCCTATCATACTATCAGGGAAATGCATGATGGGATATGTGGGGGACACTTTAGTGGCATTATTGTAGCTAAATGCATCCTTCACCTTGGATATTACTAGCCTACCCTTAACCAATATTGTTGTGATTATGTGAAAAAGTGTGTTAAATGTCAACAACATGCCAATTTGCATCATGCACCTAGCCATAGTCTTCACATCTCTACCATTTTTTGGCCCTTATCACATTGGGTTATAGACCTCAATGGTGAAATTAACCCCCATTCTTCAAAATGATACCATTATATCATCACTACAATTGAGCATTTTACCAAATGGGTAGAGGCTATTCCTCTAGTCTCAACCAAAGCATAAAAGATTATCGAATTTATCAACCATCACTTCATCTATCATTTTGGTGTTCCTGTAGACACTGAAATTGTGTCTAACCCTTGTCGGCCTCTTCCTCTATCCCCCATTTTATTCTCCCATGCCTATTTAACCCCTGTTGACCATTTTCCTATGAGCCTTGACCCTGGCAGCATGTAAAAATGAGCAGAAAGCTAAAGCTAGCCTCTGTCCCCATTCTGCATCTACCGACGACGGTCACTACCCGGCCGACGTCGGCAGTCCTGCTGGCGTCGGTCATCTTTAACACTGCATTCTTGACCCAAATGCAGGAACCATTATCCATTATCCATTTGGTTTCCAATCCATTTTCGCGATCAGTTATCGAATCGTCCTTTGTATTAATCAACAAACCTCTTCATTCTAACGATCAACTCTGACAATCAACCAACTCTAACAATCAATCGATCCTTGCATCCAACCAATCTACATCCAATCTCTCATGTTCTATCTCTCCAGTATAGGTATTCTGCTACACCAAACTTCTACGACACAGCGACAACACCAATTATGTCTTCGACTTTTATCTTCAGCGCATAACAAGTAAGCTTTGCTCTGTGTTTTTATTTGGCTCTCTGGTTACTATTTTTATTTAATATCATTATCCAAATATTTTCAGACCATAGCCCCGACCTTACTTCCACTCGTATCACCTCTATCCTCCCTCTGTCAGTCTGTAACTCTGTCCAGATCCCTGTATAAACCCTCAAACAAATCCCTCTGACTCTTAAATCGACTTCTCGAACCCTTAGACAAAAACATCAGACCTTTCTGCAAATCCTAAGACCCTATCCAGACTTGACCAGACCCTATCCAAAACTGTTGCCCTGACCGATGCCAGTCATTACCCCGACCGACGCTGACACTTTAACCGACGTCGGCACCCTTCCCTGACCGACGCCGGCACAGAGACCGACACCAGCGACTGTGCAGAATAGTTTGCTGCATATCAGGTATGCATTTTATTTTTTGGCTTTTATTTCTTTCATTCTGTCTTTCACTATTATTGTTTTCATCAAATATTCTGCTTTCTATTAGTGGGTTGATAGCCCTTAAGGAAGTCTTCGTACTTCAGGGATCAAGCGTTTGCTTGACAGCCCACCGTCTCCTCGTCTAATGTTTTTTGTGTTTAGTCTCTTTTTCTCCACAGGTGTCATTCCTCCACAGCTAAAGAGGAGTACCTTCCAACCTCTGATTTTGGTGCGCATGACTACATCCGGGTATCTTTTAACCCTAGACCATCTCTTAGTTTCTCATTTCTATCTTTTGAATGTAGAAAGCGATTTAGCATAGAAACATTCTGGCACGCCCAGTGGGACCCTAGGGCCTTCCTTGGGTTCTTTCTTTCTTTCATTCATATAGGGTGCATTAGGTTCCTTCCTTTTTGCCTCTTTCATCTCTTCTAAATGACATCATAAGCAGGAATAAAAAGAACTTTTCTTTTCTTTGTTGCATTTCTAGACTAGTCAAACTCATATTCTTCGACTCTTTCTCCATTCGTCTTCATACGAACAAACATTTTGACTTGGACTTAAAACACGTTGCACTTTCATTTCTGCTTGTGCTTACATTTCTTAGACCACACTTAGTAATTAACAAAATGCATATTGAATTAATCTAGATCACTTGATGTTACATGACCAAACCACTTACACAAAACAAACATTTTAACTTACCTGAGACAAGGCCCGACTGGGATTTCATCCCCCAGCAGATACCTTACCCATCCTAGCGATCTTACTTGGATTTCATCACCAAGGAGAAAGCCCACTCTGTTCTCTGGCAGAGTCTAAACTATAGGGAAAGTATATTTTGGCTAAGCGGGCCCAGTTTATCACTGGACTCGTGAAGTGAGGGGAGCTTGCTCCTTAGCACCAGGCCTTGTACGAAACCTAACACAGACTTCTTGAACACCATAACTAACTCGAAACCATCCATAGACTACTTCTTGTACGACCTGACTCAAAAGCCAATCTTCCTCTACACACATTCTAAGGCATAAGCCACTATAATCCTAAATATTTACTCCTAGGGTTTTAGGATCTGCTTGTGTTTTTCATCTTTTTAGTTCTTATCTGATTGTTTGAGCTTGTGAGGACATCCTTTCTTGCCTTGAATGGTTTTGACACGTAGTCAAGCCAAGGCTCTAGTCAATCACGCGAGGCATCACCCGCTTCTGTCTACCCCGTCCATAACCAGTCCTATAATGGAGTTCCACTTAGAGACTGAAAGAACTCCTACTCGACCATCCCCAACCCAGTCACCTATTGTCCCTGAAGGGGACCAAGATTTTGCATGATTCTTGGACCTCAATGTCATAGCCCTCCAAAACTATCTTGCGAGGAACCCAACGCGAGACCTTTCAGGCGACGTGGTGGTGACATCAACATCATCCGCTACCTAACCTTTTGCCTCAACCATTAACTTGATCATGGCCAATATGCAAAGTTTGGCCTCCCCATTTATTTTTAGACTGACCTCCATCGGGGTTCCATTACCCCCTCAACCACACGCAATTCAACCAAGTTCTACATCATACCAGAACTTGATTGTCTTGACCCCACACACTCTTGCACCCATATATACAGGAGTGCCTACCTCCCCCTTTGTCAATGCCATCACACAACCTCCTATGGTGGTATCTAGTCAGCCTATGCCTTCTACTTCCATAACCCAACCACACTTGACCTCTACATCTATCCCTGTGACTAGTCATCCATACGTTACACCCCTACAACCGCAACCGACTACGTCGTATGCTTCCTCTAGCCTCTTTCAAGCACCCTACAACCTAAGGGGCACCCCGTCCACCAATCTATTAGTAGACATCATCAAAATGCTGATGGATAAAATGTCTAGTCTCGAGGCTTCTATTTCCAGTTCAAGTAATGTCCTATCATATGACCAAATTTCCAACGAGCCCATTCATCCTTCCGTCCCAATCCGACCTTACCCCAACCAGTGGGAGCTTCCTAAATTTACTCATTTCCAGAGTAAAGAAGACCCACAACAACATCTACGGGCATTCAAACATGCCTGTTATCTTATTGCCCATGACGATGTGTTACTTTTATGCACGTTTCCTATGTCTCTTTCTGGCCCCGCCCTTGACTGGTATAGCTCTCTTGCCAGACATTCTATCTTTTCATTTATTCAACTCGCCCAATTATTTCTCGTCCATTTTTCTATCAACATCACCAAACAAGTCTCGATCACAGACCTCTACTCCATTAGGCAATTCAACGATGAATCAATAGTCGATTTTGTCGCCCATTGGAGAGGCTTGATTAACCAACTCTCCTTCTCCTTGCCTCAACCTGAGCTCATTGAGCTCTTTTCTCGAGCATGTGCCAGCCACATCTCATCCACCTTGCAGATTCAAACATTTTACACTTTCGACGAAGCTTTCACCATGGCCCAAAAGCTTGAACTCCGCGCTATTGAAGAAGATAAGGTCAAATTGCATCATACTAACACAAAAGCCAATGACCCTTATTCTTCCAGACCTCCTTCTTCTGCCAACTTCGAGTCTAAAGGAGTGGCCAATACTATGGTCATCAGATCACCATCCTCGACAACAACCAATCAACCTCAACCTTCAACATCTCAAAGCATCACAAAACAATTCCAACAATGGTACATACAACCCTTCCCTAACCGTCCTCCTAACCACAATAACATTCAGACCATAACCAATGACTCTCATGACCATCATATACACACAGTCAACACGGTTTTGCCTCTTGTCCCTAACCAACCTCCATCACAGGTAGAAGAACCATCTTCTCTCATTTGTCTTTCACAAGTAGAAGAGTCATCTTCTCTCGTTTGTCTTTCACAGGTAGAAGAATCTTCTTCTCCTATTAGTCCTCCATCGACCTCTCCCATATTGAAGGATGCTTTGACCACGTTAACACTAGCTGCCTCGCCTTCATCCTTCCTATCATCCATAGATGATCATACCTTTTTGACTCCTCAAACACACACAGAAGCCATGACTACTCCAGCACTCTTTCCACTTAAAGAGCCCACATCTTCAATCCCTTCTCCATCGAGAGAAGAACCGTCCACATCTAAGCCCAAACCTGCACAGGCATCCATCATGCCCAAAGAGATTAAACCTCTTGGTGTTTACCCCACATTTAACCTTGCCTCGTATAATAGTGGCCCTCAAACCATACCAAAGAAGGCTACTAGACCACATCGGAGAACTCCTCCCCCACCTTCCTCATTACCTTCAATCTTGGGCCCGCATCCGTCTACTTTAATAGGAGTGCTCCCTACTCCCCTACTTCACAGAGGCAAGTCACCTCCATTATCTCCTCAACCTGTCAGACATATATCTCTTCCAATCCATCGACCAATGCCTCTTATGCCTCCTAAACCAAAGTCATCAACCCTCACTGCAACAAAACATCTAGACCTGTTAGCAGGTTCTTATGCCTTACTGTTACGGAAATTGTTGCAGTCCTCTCGCATCTATCTCCTGCCTCTTAAACCATATCAATCTCTTAGATTAAAACCACCTTGGTTCAATGACACTCGCATTTGTGCATATCATCACACACCTAGACACGACACCGAGCATTGTTGTGCCCTCAAGGTTTCCATTCGCCAATGTCTAGGGAATGACACCTTTCTTCTTGACCACATCATCAATAAACCTTCAACACCACCCCACTCATCAAATCTCAGATCAAGACCATCTTGGTCCGACAATTCTAAATTTTTTCATTATCACCACACTCTGAGACATGACACTGAGCGTTGTTGCGCTCTCAAAGCTGTCATTCGTCAACACTGAAAAAGGATACCCTTCTCATCAAGGATCCTCTTGACCACCTCTTCAACAAATCATCAACACCGACTCATGCTTCTCAAACCTCATCACCTAAATCGGGATCTCCACACCAGACTATGGTCCCTTTGTCGCCTTTGACCCCATTATTTGACATCAACACAGTCTATTTGACCACTAAGCCTCAACCGACCTTGACCAATCTATCCAACATTCTCCCTAAGCGATTGGGGGAATCCAACCTTATCCTGACCTCGACCAAACATTTAACCAAGCCTTCAACCAAACATTTGACCAACTTTGACCATACATTCGACCAAACCTCAACCAAGTCTCATCCAACCATTAATCAACCTTCCTATCATAACTGTGACCAGACCTCGACCACACATAGTCCAATCATCAATCAACCTTCCTATCATGACCCTGACCAGCAGCAACCAAACCTCGACCAAACTTCAATCATCAAACATCAACCAACCAAGCACCTATCACTTCTTCAAACCGTCATCAAGCAACACGTGACCAATATGGAGTGAAGTAAATGAGGCAAGTTTGCCCCTAATTGGCTCAAACTTTTTATTATCACGCACAAGTATGGATCAGGGACGTATCATTTGTCTTCTCTCGATGGACGACCATAACCTGAGCCTCTTAATGCATTGCATTTGTGACCATTCTACTATTAGTCAAGTACTCATCCACTTGACATTTATCTTAAGCTCGTCCCTTGAGCAATCTCCATCCTCTTAGTCCTCATTCATTTCAACCCTCTTCCCCTTAACAAATCCTATATACCCCTTTTATACAGTATGGATGCTTCGTCCTAATAAAAGGGAGTCCTTGACCTTCTATAGTCTTGTCCATGACTCACATTTCTGTCAAAACAAATCAAGATGTCAAAATATCCAAGGTCACCAAACTTACATCAAAAGGTAGACTGCTCCCTCAAAGGATAGCTATACTATCATTGCTGTAGCTAATAGACTGCTCCCTCGAAGGATAGTTATTCAAAGCCCTTATATATATAGCAAATATAGACCACTCCCTCGAAGGATGGCTATGACTAACTCTTGCTACAAACAACAATTTTTCTTAGAAGCTTCCTGCATTGATCAGCTTCACAAATGACCACCAAGCAAATGACATCTCTATGTAGACTTCCCGCATTGATCAGTCTGCACCAAAAAAAAAAAAAAAAAAAAAAAAAAATGAATCATGGACTTGGCTTGTAGTTGTCTCAGGGTCTCCTATAAAAAGGGGCAAACTTATCTCTACTCTAAAACGGGTTACCCTATCCTCCTCCTATCACCTGCTCAAGGGACTTTGAGCTCACTTTAATGTCAAAGTGATTCGACTACCTCTCTAACACTATATATGGTCAACGACGTCATGCATGAACGGGGCTCTTGGTTCTAATAACCCCTATCTATGCTGTCTTTCTGGTCCTTGTCAATGAAAGAGCAAGATGCCTTTCACTTTTTTCTATACTTTGGTCACATTCAACTTCATCACTTGTCAAACCCAATCAACTCAACTCAACTTTCTTTTCAGACCACTCATCATAGTCCATTTCACATAGTTTCTATGGATACCAATACACATGGAAACTACCGACCAGACATAATTTATGTTAAGCATAAACCAATAATTGCTAAAGCATAAATAGACCTCAATTCATTTGTAGCATACGTCCATCACGACTATGGAAAATTGCTAGGGATGAAAGACCACATCACCAATGTTACAGAATACACCATTTGGAAAAGGCTATAACATCTTTTTTCTCCTCATCATTTCGACCTTGACCAAGACCAGTCTATCGACCACTTTCACCACCTATCTACCACTCAGACTCTTTGTTTGAACTACATTGGTCTGAGGCCCTAAGACCAGGGCTATGTAGGCAGCACTCAGATGAGACGACATCTTTTAGGGTTAGCTCGACCACCCTCATTTGTTCATCTCTCTGATGGACAAACCTTCTTTCCTCCTTTTGACCATGACCTTGCCCTTGACCAAGACCAATTCCATCCCTTTGACCCTTCCTCCCTTTTTGGGAGAACTACATTGGCCTGAGGCCCTTCACACAAGGGCTATGTAGGCAGCACTCAGATCACATGATGTCTTCTGAGGTTAGCTCGGCCATATCCTTTCGTCCATCCATCCACCTCGACTAATGACCATTGGAGATCATGCCTATCTCCCCCGACTTTGACCACTTCCAAGACAATATTGCCTTGGTTGTTTTTGCCTGTATGCTACCTCATGACTGGTTAGCAAAATTGTGCGCAAACTATTTTTGGACCGTCACAAGTATAGGATCGCAAGCCGGTTGATCCACACTATTTGTGAATTTTTTGTGTTTCTAGGAGCACTTCCTAAGCCTGGGATACCTGGAACACGATGACCCATTTGGAGCTACAGCTTCGATTGAATAACCTGATCAGTAGATGACTAAATGTTGGGGCCCAGTTATTTCAATTTTGGCACTCCTCGACCCTTGACCTGCGACACTTTGACCTGACCATCTCGTGAAGTGGTACGCATGCAATCACAACTTTTGCAGCATTCACCCTCACTCCTTTTTCATCCACTCTTTGTCAAATCAACACCTGATTCCCAGTTCCCTTCCCTCAACTCCTACTTTGAGGGGGAATACCTCATCCATTTTGGGGAAATCCACCCCTTGTTTTTGTCTTACAGTTCATTCGAACAACCAACAAAACAAAATTGACCATTTTCCCACACCTGGGGCAACCAACTCCTATTTTTGTCTTGCAGTTTGTCCAGAATAACCAACAAGACAAAAAGGGGCAAATGTAGACACCAAAAGTATGTCTAACCCTTGTCAGCCTCTTCCTCTATCCCCCATTTTATTCTCCCATGCCTATTTAACCCCTTTTGACCATTTTCCTATGAGCCTTGACCCTGACAGCATGTAAAAATGAGTAGAAAGCTAAAGCTAGCCTCTGTCCCCATTTTGCATCTGCCAACGACGGTCACTACCCAGCCGACATCACCGACGTCAGTCACTTATCGGTCGACATCGATAGTCCTGCTGGCGTCAGTCATCTTTAACATTGCATTCTCAACCCAAACGCAGGAACCGTTATCCGTTATCCATTATCCATTCGGTTGCCAATCCATTTTCATGATCGGTTATCGAACCATCCTTGGTATCAATCAGCAAACCTCTTCATTCTGATGATCAACTCTGACAATCAACCAACTCTGACAATCAATTGGTCCTTACATCCAACCAATCTGCATCCAATCTCTCGTGTTTGGTCTCTCCAGTACAGGTATTCTGCTACACCGAACTTCTGCGACACAGCGACAACACCAATCATGTCTTCGACTTTTATCTTCAGCGCATAACAGGTAAGCTTTGATTTATGTTTTTATTTGGCTCTCTGGTTACAATTTTTATTTAATATCATTATCCAAATCTTTTTAGACCATAGCCCCGACCTTACTTCCACCCGTATCACCTCTATCTGCCCTCTGTCAATCTATAACTCTGTCCAGATCCCTGTACAAACCCTCAAACAAATCCCTCTGACTCCTAAACCAGCTTCCCGAACCCTCAGACAAAAACATCAGACCTTTCTGCAAATCCTAAGACCCTGTCTAGACCCGACCAGAACCTGTCCAAAACTATTGCCCCGACCGATGCCGGTCATTACCCTGATCGACGTCAACACTTTAATCGACGTCAGCACCCTTCCCTGACCGACGCTGACACAGAGACCGACACCGGTGACTGTGCAGAACAATTTGCTGCATATTAGGTATGCATTTTGTTTTCTATCTTTTATTTCTTTCATTCTATCTTTCACTATTTCTATTTTCATTAAATATTCTGCTTTTTATTAGTGGGTTGATATCCCTTAAGGAAGTCATCGTACTTCAGGGATCAAGCGTTTGCTTGACAACCCATCATCTCCTCATCTAACATTTTTTGTGTTTAGTCTCTTTTTCTCTACAGGTGTCATTCCTCCACAGCCAAAGAGGAGTACCTTCCAACGTCTAATTTCGGTGCACACGACTACATCCGGGTATCTTCTAACCCTAGACCATCTCTTAGTTTCTCATTTCTATCTTTTGAATGTAGAAAGCGATTTAGCGTAGAAACAGTTCCTCACAAAATTATCATCGATATGGTAAATATTTTAAGAACAAACAAGTCTAGGGTCTTTGTGATGCATTTAGTATCAAGTTAAGTTTCTCATCACCCTATCTCCCTCAAGTGAATGGATAAATAAAAGCCTTTAACAAAACTCTTAACAACATGCTCATCAAAATGGTCAATACATTTGGTCAAGATTAGCATTAACACATCCCATTTTCCTTATGGACATATCATACTAGAATTTTAACCCCTATGAGTGCTACCCCATTCTCTCTTGTGTTTGAAGTTGAGGCTATCTTGCCTCTCAAAATCCAAATCCCATCTCTTCACATATCTTTATAGGATCTCATTTTTGAGGACAATTATCATCAACACCATTTAACCCAACTTAAGCTACTTGACAAGTGTAATTTGGCCACCTTTATCCATCTTCATGTCTGTCAAGAGCATGTCAAGAATGCCTATAATAAACACCTTAGAGTATGAGATTTCAACATTGAAGACCTTGTCTTAAAGAAAAATCAACATGCCACACATATGGAAAAAAGTAAGTGGGGCAAGTTTAATTTCAATTGGCTTGGATCTTATATCATAACCCATAAGTATGGATCAGGATCTTATCGATTGTCTTCTCTTGAAGGCAACTCAGAACTTGAGCCCCTCAATGCTTCACATCCACATCCTTTCTTTTGTTAGAGAGGATCAAACTCACCTTCTGTCTAACTTAAGCTTGACCCTTGCTTACCAACCACATTCATCTTCATATTTTAGGTGAAACAAAAAAAATTTAATCATGTGATTCCCTATCATAGTCATAGCCTAATCTTGAACAATAGGTACCATAACTCTACCCATGACATGATTCTCATGGTACTTTCTACCCCTTTTCACAAGGATGGATTCCCATGATCATTGTCACCTAAACATATTTACACCTAATCAACCTTCTTGTGATTTTAGTTTTTCTTTCATACAGGTGAACCCTTTAAGCTTATATAAGAATGTCTATGTCAAGCAAAATCAAAATCTAAACCAATAGTAATTATGGGCCATTCCTAGCATTCACAGACTGCTCCCTTGAAGGATAGTTATTGAAAACATATTTTTAATTTCTCCAAGTAAGGTGGACTATTCCATTGAAGGACAACTATCAAAGGCATTAAAAAAAGCACATAAACTTAGACCACTCCCTCAAAGGATGGTTGAGTAAGGCATTTGTCAAAACAAGCAATTTTGTGGATGTTTCCTGCATTGATCAGCTTCCCCAAACCTCTTAAGTAATACTAAAAGAACTAATTATCAAGCAAAGCAAAAACAAAATATTTTTTTGAAATCCACAATCGACTCTCATAAGCAAAATAATCTTAAAGGCCACAACCAGCTCTTATGAGTAGGCTTCTAGCATTGATCAGTCTACACTTTGTATGACATAGACTTGTTTATACTAACTCTTTAGAAACCTATAGAGGAGGTATGCTAGTCTCACAAGAAGGTTCCATCTTTCATCTGTCTCCCATTTATACACTATAAACAAGTGATTTTGAGGTGACTTGACATTATATGATCAAGACACCTTTTTAACCAACTAATGAATGCTAATGTGAAGCAAGGCTTATGTTCCTTAAGACACTCCAACTTTAGTTTTATTTTAGTCCTTATCAAATAAGAAGCATCATGCCCTCTTCTTATCCTCTTATGACTAGATGATATATTCATTAAGATGCTTATTTATATTCTTTTTCTCACATCTAGTGTTGTTATTCAAACTCAATTTATGTGTTTTACCTTAAGAAATAGTAACCATAACCATAATCAGAACCTTAACATATCAACATGTATCATAAGCAAAAGTAATGCATCATTAGCATGTCCATCATCATGTCAAAATAAAGAGTCCATGATCAATAAATCAATAAACCATTTTCACCACATGTCTAAATCCAAATAAAGAAGCATATACTTATTCAATTTTAGCATAAACATCATCACCATAACAATAAATAACATAAGCATCATTAACAACCATCACATGCCTAGCTAGGTGAGCCTACATCAATATCTAATACCCATATTATAAGCATAAATATAACCATAATCAATATGGCATCATTAATGATCAATATAATCATCATAAACATTAACATCAAAGTGATCCATAAATAATGAGCAATAAGTAAGGATCATATATATAAATTGTGAGTCTAACATCATAATGCATACAATAGATATACATGTCTCTCTCTCTCAAAATGTACATCTCATTGCACCATCTCACCTCTCACTTCATCAGCTCACAGGTTAGTATCAAAATGACATACAACAATATATGATATATCTAAACCATGTCCTAGCTATGCCCCTGGGGTACCACTCTTTATTGGAGCACCACTATCTCTTAGATCCTATCCCCCTTAAAGTACCTATCTATCCACCTATGGATGTAACCCATTGCCTTGGTATTTCCACACTGGCATTACCTACCAAACTAGCTCTATACTCACCCCATCAGGGCTCATTAAGACACTACCTCAGGACTATAGCCTCATAATAGCATAGCTCCTCCACTGTGACTAGGTATCATGCCATGGGGATGGTACCTGGTGGTCCTATAGATGCCTTGTCTCCTCCTCCCCTCTATCTTAGGGAGTCTCTCTCTTGAGTGATAATACTAGTGAAGCTCTAGCCTGGTCCCTATCACCTGTAAGTGTCACCACTTGGCCTTGTAAAGTACCCACTTGATCTTATAAAGCTATAACCTAAGCCTGTGTAATAGCTAACACCACTCATGTATATGTATCTATGGTATCCCCCTATACCTATGCCCTCTAGCCTCCTCTCCTAGCTAGGTCTATATATATCTACCTCTTGCCACCATCATCTCCATCAAAATCCACTACCACATATAGAGCTTGGTATCATGCATGGTAATCATCTAGAAAACCTACATCATCAAGCACTAGTCATGCTAACAACTCTTCATGATCAAGTAAAGTATACACTAGATACAACTCAAGTAATAAGACCTCTACATCTTGCCACCTATATATAGGGAATGGGCTTGGGATACCCTGAACTAAGCTGAACTATCTCTAAACCTTGTCAAATAGGATGAGCTCTACCTCCCCATCCCTCCTACAAAAAATACACCTATAACTCTACAATGATAAAGTCTACTCTTGTAGCTTGCCTATACTAGAAACTAAACAAATAGACTCTAAATAATATCACCAATGACCAAATCCCCTAGATTCACTCTAAACCAATCTACACCTTGAGATCTTCCTCTTACACCTGACACAACAAAGTCACCTCTCCATAGAATGAAACCAACTAGGAAATCTATCTGAGTATACCCAACCCATGATAGCCATATTAGCCTTAGCACTCAAATGTGGTCATAGACCCAATAATGTAGGACAATCTTGATGCTAATTCCATACTTCCTATGATCTCTAAAGCCCCACAACTCCCTATATATCTAAACAAGTAGTACACATACCCATCCAAACACTATGAGTCCTAATAACATCTCAACTAATACCCTCAATAAGAAGTATGGAAACCTCCAACTACTCAATTCTAGAAGACCAAAGCATGACACAACCATCATCATCATCATCATCATTAGTCTCCTCTCACCCCTCACCTTTTGATAGAGTGTAGAGTAAATAAAACCACTAGCATGCCACCTAACATGATCTTCGTCATCTCTATATATCAACACTAATAGCTTGTATCACTGCTCCTACTCAATGTGGTAAATCAGATCACCCCATAGGGGTAGCTGAGTGATCTTATGGACATCCTCTTGTAGGATCGTAAGCTCACTAGTTGGAAAAATGATAGTGTTCATCGCTAGATCCCATCTCTAAATGAGGGCCATGATCACCACTACATCACATGACATATGTTGATAATGTTGCATCACTTTTAGCTTGACCTCCTCAATATATGCCCAATCTATTGGGGTCATCCCCTAGTGGATCTATACAAAGATGCTTAGTACCTGATCTCACATCTAAATTTACTCCCATGCTTGTAACATCTGTTAACACACAAACTTAGTTCACCACCACACTTAGCCTATGAACTATACCCTTTTCACCCACTTAACCCTACCTAATAACACTTATCTCCCTTACACAAACTACCTCACCCTCTTTTCACCCTACCCAATTTTTACCCACTTAACCATTTCTTAAACCATCTTACCAACTATACCTACAACTTGCCTCCTATTCCAAATGCTTACCCTATCATATTTTGACCCTGTATTCTTATCAATACCATACACAAAAACAAAGTCAATGCAATGGAAAAATGCATATCATGAATACAAAAATAATCATTGATTGTAATATTATGCTATGAAGCAACTATGTATGTACTATTTATATGATATTTTTAGTCTTTATTCTCATTTTTTGTTACTTTGTGTAGACATCCAATTCCTAACACCATTTGTGTTGAAATTGTCAATCTTACTTGAATTTCAGTCAAATGCACATTTTAGGTCAAAATCCATAAAACACCCTAAATAGTTCAAAATTGTCACTTACAAGTTCTATTTTAGGTCAAAGTATCCCTAAATAGGGAAATGCATTTTATGGGCCAGATAACTTTGATCAAATCATTTTGAGTCAAAATAACAATTTTGCCATTTAGTTTTCTAGATCACTCTTTTTTTCTAATTCATTGGTACATGTCATATACCTTTGTTATTTGGTGTTGGTAACATCCTAAATGGGAATATAGATCCAGTGCATCTAACATCACCTTCTAGTTCCTCTCTAGTCAAATTACAATCCAGTAATATGACTTTCTGACCACTTTGATTAATTGAGGGCTAATTTTCAAATAATTGCACAAATGTTGATTAACCTTGTTTAAGGATAATTAATCCAAATCAAGAGCTTAAGTGGATTTTTCATGAGAGTTGTTGAATATTTATTTTTTAAAATTGATTCCTATTAATTACATCATCAGGTGACATTATTTCTTGGGAAAACATCCCTAGGCCATAAATGCCATAAATATCAAGATTATGGGTCACCCATACCTAGTTAATACCTCCCATGCCTCTTCAATGCAACTTATTCCAAGGTCATAATGAATATAATTATGAATTTAATTCCAAAAATTAGGATCATCCATGGCAACACATCTCAATCTTGAGATGGATGGTCATGGTTGATCCCGAACAATCTAAAAAATCTATAAATAGAGAGGCCATGGACATGAATTTTAAGCTTGAATATTGCAAAGTTATAATGTTAAATTATTTCCACAAGGTTTTGAATTTGATCATAGATTTTTCTTGCAAGCTTCATTGATAGGCTAGTTTAGTGATTTGGAATCAAGAGCCTAGGTTTTATGGAGTGTTTTTGAGGAATTGGAGGAACTTACCACCATTGTTGACAAAGACAAGGATGCTTGATCAAGGGAGAACATGTTTTTGAGCCACATGGGTATGGTGAATCCATTTGGGAAGGTAATATGGTGTTTCTTTCTTTTATTTGTTTCTTGCTATCCTTTGTAATTCACATGGGAATTGATAGGCTTGGTTATTAGTTCTTTATGCATGTTTCATTATTTATGGACTAATGCTTGACTAAGTTGCTTTGTAATCCTCTCTACATCTTGGCATGCCCAATGGGACAAGACACATCTCACATCTAAAGAAGATCATTTTGAAACTTTAAAACATTCATTTAGACCCTTAATCTTGCAAATTGATTTTCTAACTTTATTTTCCCATTTTTGTTTTCCACGATTTTACACAGTAATTGACATCAATAAGTAATACCGACATGAGTTACCTAGCTTAATTGACATTAGTTGGTAAAATTGACATCAATTAGATCTTAGTTAGCTAAAGTAATCAATGTCAATTGTAATAACTGATGTTGATCACTATATTTTTCTTAAAACATAGACCTGAGAGCTATTTTTCCAAAGTTCATTATTTCAAGCTAAAAAGAGATTCAAAGCTAAAGGACATGCTAACATTTTTGCTATAGGACCAAGATTGACATTTGATAAAAACATGTTTAAATCACCTTTGCATACTTAAAAATTAATTAGGAACCTTGTTTTGGGTGTTTAACAAAGAATTTAGATGTTTTTGGTGAATGTTTTCAAAGTTTGCAACTAAGACCAAGGGGTCAAATGAACACCACCAAATATTTCATTTGGGATTAAAATTAAACACACTTGTCAACTCTTGTTTGAAATAGTTGTTTACTTAGGTTTTGTTTGGCATAAAGTGGAATGTTGCATGTATGCTTTTCCATTTGACCCCTATAGGGAACCCGTAGAATCAAAATCACCATTCCTATTTCAAATAGCGTAGTCTAAGGCTTAGAAATAATGTCACCTAAATCACTCCCCAAAAACTTGCCATAGTTTGGGTGATCTTGAAAATGACCCTAAAGTCTTTCTATTTTATGCTTTATTTAGTTTCATACAAACTTGGCTTGTGAAGGGGATACCATTACTTCCCACAAGTTCTTTAGGGAAGCTTTGACCTAGGGTTTCACCTCCTGGTAATGACTTCATTTGACTCCTTTGGAGTTACACATGGGATGTATATGCATTTGGACATTGAACTACACTAAGCGAATAGTAGGATGTAGTGGTTGTAAAAAGGAATAGACCTTTTTACAACTAGCCAATGATATGGTCGCCCAATTTTTGTGCTTGTCTTTTACATTGTTTGATGTGAAAGTCATTATGCAATTGATTCCCCTAGAATGATCAAAATCTTGCTAGTTTAGTAGACCCCACTTTTCCATACCTTGTTAGTTTAGACTTAAGACATTTGTTTTTTGTCATTAGTTTACTTAGTCTTGATTTGTGTCTAAAACTACTTGTTAACTCAATGAACTTAACCAAAACACATTGTCCTCAATTTTCTTGAGCAAGGGAGGCGTTATGCTGTCCAAATGGAAAATTTATCTTTTCCTTGTTGAAATTGTTATCAAAAGCTTTGTGTCATGTCATCCACTTTGGCACAATCATGTTGCCTAATTGAGTCTAGATATTTTACCCAAATTGTTTAAATCCTTCATTTATAATCCACATTCAAAATTGAACCTTTTTGAGTTCTAAGGGTTGGTGTGTCAAAGTGGGTTTGCCATTTGTGCACTAAGCTTGTTTTAACTTGGGTTCAATTTTCCATTTGGATTGAAGGTTGTTTATTAAGACTCAAAATCACATTATCATCTTGGTGGACTCAAGTCATCTTTTGTATCACTCATGCTTTGAGTCTTATAACATATTTTATCCTACTAGAATCATGTGGTAATGTTGTGCTGCCTATTTGGTCCTAGCTTTATACTTAGTGATTCATGCATGTTTTTACATCTTGAGTTGCTTAGTTCATTTTATTTTCTACATAATCTAGAGAGCTTTCCTTTAAACTTCTAGGGTCAATTTGTCAAAGTTGAAACTAGCTTTTACATTGTGAGCATATCACAAATATCTAGGCTTTGGTGTACTAGTATTCACCTTGGGTCTTTGAGTTACCTTACTCTCTTCTGATCTATTTAATTTCAACTTTACCAGAGGTTAAGTAAATTTGTGAACCAAATCTTATAAAAATTGTGTGTGGTCTCGAACCACCCTCCCTTATATTCTCATTGGTACATTGGTTATTTGTTTAAGAGAGAACCAAAGCATACTTTGTTTTGGTGCCAAGCATTGGTCCAAAGCTAGTCAATAACACTGAACAACTCTTTTAGACATGACTCAAAGGTTCACTCATAGTGGGGCCTCTTATGGTCTTAGTTATGAAGATGAGAAATTTTATGATGGTCAAGATAACCCCATTATTTTTGATGATATCCCCATGATAGCAGGATCCAAAGATGATTACAATGAATATCAACCCCAAGAAGATCAAGATGAAGCCCTTCTTAGATTGATAGAATTCAGTGCTAGACTACCTTCTGACTTTCCTATAGAATAATTGCATACCTTATTTAGAGAAGGAGAACAATGACAATAAGAGAAAGTTTTTGAAAAAATAGACATACCTTCTTCCTCTAATAAAGGAAAGGAAATATAAATAGAGTCAAAACACATAAATCTAGATCTTCTAACTAAGATCAAGATAATAAGTCAATGATATGCAGATCAACATGTCGCAGACCTAACTGACTCCCTAGTTGCCACTTCAATTCATAAAAATGCTTTGAAATAACAAGGATATATGGTTGAAGGTATGCAAAAAATATTGGATGAGGACATTACCATAGTGGATCAAGGTAATCTAAATGAATAATTAAAGTCATAAGAGACCTTACAAAGTGTTCCATTTGATACGAAACATATGTTCTTCAATCATCAATAAACTTTTGTTACTTTACAAACTTAGAAACACAAACATTCGATTTGAATTGAGGAAATCCCTCAAGATAATTTGGCTATTTATTTTCAACCAATCCAAAAATTGGTAAATAAACATAGAAATTTCCAAAATCAATAAAGTGCAAAATAACCAAATTTAGGGAATGTTTTGAAATCTAAGAATCAATGGCCTATGTTCTCAACTCAAGGGGCAAATCAGAACCAAGTCATGGATCAAAAAGTATACACTCCCTATCGATCCACACAAAACCAAGGGCACATTCCACCCCAACAAGAATAAAACTAGGGGCACATTCCACCCCAACAACAACAAAACTAGGGGCACATTCCACCCCAACAAAAACAAAACTAGGGGCACATTCCAACCTAATAGCAACAAAACTAGGGGAAAATTCCACCCCAACAACAACAAAATTAGGAGAACATTCTACCCCAATAGAAACAAAAATAGGGGCACATTCCATCCCAATAACAACAAAATGAGGGTCACATTCCACCCCAATAACAATAAAATTAGGGGCACATTCCACCCTAATAGCAACAAAACTAGGGGCACATTCCACCCCAAAAACAATGAAACTAGGGGCACATTCCACCCCAATAACATCTTATCTAATCCACAAATGTACCAAACATACAAGAATGAAATTATATAAAGGAAATTGTCCAAAGATTGGAGATGAATAACAGAGTCAAAAAGTATAAATTTTATGAGATATGCCCATATCCATTTGATATATCTATTCTCCAAAACCCCTTTCCACCTCATTTTGAGGCACCCAAATTTGGCAAGTAAAAAGGAAAAGGAGATCCATGTGAGCACATACAAGCATTCTTAATCTTATGTCAAGATGTTGCTTATAGTAGTGAGTACTTATTATGACTATTCCTACGAAGTTTAGTGGGACAAGCTCTTGATTGGCTACTTAAAATACCCAAGGGATCAGTTATAGATTAGAATGACTTATCAAAAAAGTTTGTTAACCATTTCTCATATAACATAAAACATGAATTAACCATTGTTGACTTGTGCAAAGCCAAGCAGCGTGATGGTGAAAGTTTCACTGCATATCTGAAAAATTGGAGAGTATTGGCAGGCTATTTTCAACATAACTTACCCGATAAAAAATTAGCTGATATCTTTGCATATAATTTGCATCTTGAAGTTTCACATTATCTATGGTTAGCTTGTGCTAATTTATTCAAAGAAATTATTGACAAAGGAGTGCAGATTGAGAAGGCTCTTATTGTTAAGGGCCTTGTTAAGATTTTTATGCAAGGTCAAGTGTCTAATCAGAATAAATCACCAGCTCAAATAGTTATGCAAGATAAACCTAAGGGCTTTAGCAAAAATAAGAACATGGTTGGAAATGGGGTGACTAAAACAAGACATGTATAAATGATACAAGCTATGCCTCCTTCAAATGTACAAATAACTCTCCCAAATCCACTACCTAATTTATAGAGACAACCTCCACAAATGAAATTTCATAACACTTTTAGAATCTTTAGCAAGTTAGGAGAATTAGTTGAAATAGTGTTATAAAATCTCATAATAGCTAATTTAATTATATGGCCAGTATCAAGGCCATGTCCTTAAGATTAACCAAAACTAGATTGGTACAAAGAAAATGAATGGTGTAACTTTCATCATGTTACTAGTCATGGTGCATATCATTATGTTCAATTGTGACATATTATTGAGGACTTTATTGAAAGTGGTGAATTGAAAATTAAGTTGGCCCATAACGAGGACACAAATTATGATATGAGAATCTATAAAGACCCCTTTCCTTGACATGATCCACCACCACCAAGAAACAATCAAAATGGTCATAATCAAGGATAGAGGTAAAATCAGAACCAATGGTAAGGTCAAAATCATAATGAGCACAATTGAGATCATAATGCCCACATTGATAATGTGGCTTATAACAATGTACCTTATGACTATAATAACAGTGTGGGACACATTTTTACAACCCACATTACCACTGTTACTGTAAAACTATGTGGCCAATATCATGCCCCTCATAACATGGGACCCATCATTATAGGGTCAACACCCTCTCCCCCTAGTAATACCATGTTGGGTTTCCATCATCATGTTACTACTCTGTTTGCATGGGTTACTAATCCTGAATAATAGTACCATTCTTCTAATTAGAATAATTCCTTGCCACCTCTAGGTTATGAAATTACAACTAGATGCCCATGAGATACCATCCATGACCCTTCACCCACTTTTTCCATAAAACCCAATGAGAACATTGTGCCAATGGTTCCAAAGCTGAATACTATCCCAACAAAGGCTAAACTAGTTCAATCCATAATTCAAAGGCCTTATAGTCTGATGGATCAATTAGATAAAACCCCTACACAAATTTCCATATTATAACTCTTGTGGACATCTAATGTCCATAGAACCATCTTCAATGAAATTTTACAAGAGTCTATTATGCCTAATGATATAAACCTTGATCAGTTCTAGAACCTAGTTGGACATTTATCTTCATTTCAGAAAATCACATTTGATCAAAAGGACATGTCCACCCTCAACCCAAACCATAATAACCCACATACATTGAGATAATTATTGTAGATGAAAAGATAAAGTGGGTTCTTATAGATAATGGTTTAGGGCTAAACATCATATCTCTTAAATTGGTATGATAATTGGGTTACATAGATAAAGACATTCAACTAGAAACTATTACAATCAAAGCTTATGACAACACTAAGAGGGAGTCATCTAGTACAATTTGGTTTTCAGTCATGGTTGGGTCTATTTCTCATCATACATTATTCCATATTATGGATATTGAGCTTGCTTATAACATACTTCTTGGTCATCCTTGGATCCATAAAGTATAGGTAGTTCCATCTACTCTTTACCAATGCCTCAAGTTTCCCCATGATGGGATCGAGGTTACTATTCCCATTGATCAACAACCATACCAATACTATAGACATCTTGAAGCAGAGTTTTGTAATTATAAATATTGCCCAAATTCTAAATTCATTGCAAAGAATAACAAATCCATCATTTCTCATCCATATCCATCTAATTATATAGAACCTAGTGATATAGCCTCCACTTTGACTGATCCATTTCTTGCCACTTTGTCTAAAAAGGTTATTATTAAAGATGTAGGCATTTCTATGCACCATCTAAAGGATGTCCTCCATATTGTAAAATTACCAAAATCCCTTAAAAAATTTGGTAAGCCTAAAACTTCCTAGACTCCTAATAGACCCGATCAAATTTGGTAACCAAAGAAAAAACAACCAAAACCTCTTATAGTTTTTGTACCTACAATTGCACCAAAGAAAGATCAAGAGGGTTTTACTGAGAGAGATTGGTTATATTATAAAAGTCTTATTGATTATTTTCAAAATCTAAAGTGTCTTATCCCCAACAGGATAATGGATCATCTTGACTATACAGGGAAAGGCCTTGGCCTATAGGTGCAAGGAATTTTAGAACCCTTATCAGCTGGAGTCATCAATTGGAATCATGGCCTCAGATTTAAACCACTAGAGGATGACCTCATGACATTTGATAGTGACTCTTCTGAAGTGATTAGTAACAAGACTCTTAACAATGACACAATGTCCCATTATAGCCTTTTTGATGAGATTACTGACTTAGATTTGTTTGATTCAAATGCCATATTGACCATAACATCTATTAGAACTTCTTATCCTGAAGCATAAATTTGTCCTAGTGGTGCTTCCCTTCTTGAAGAAGGACATTATATCTTTACCATTGGTGCTTCCTATCCTAAAGTAAACCCTCATTGTAACTTATGCCTTTGCCATCTTGAACTTATAGATTGGGATTAGCAAAATTTTGTCACATGCCTCGATGAGTTTCAAAATGAAGAATCAATTGCAGAATACATGGGCCTACAAGATGTATTCTCCATTGGTGATCATAAGCAGGGTTTTGATTTTTTATTGAATTCTTATGCCTACTTAGAGAGCAAGAAAAATTTATTGGCCATAATAAAGAACAAACATCAAGATCTTTAGGTGAAAACCTCTTTGAGGCACTTGTTGATTAGGGAAAAAGTAAAGAAAAAGACAAGCCTTTGAGTGAAAACCTATTTCAGGCACTCCTAAGTGGGAAAGTTTGCTCATCTTCTTAGGACATAAAAAGCCCATCCATCCTAAGTTTCATAACTAGTACAAGCATCTCTTCAAAGTAACATCAAATATTTGAGCATCTTGCTCTTGAGTTTCTATAGGTTTTTACCAATTGGCCTTTACTTGATAAGGTAGATTCTGATTCTTCATATTATCCAAATCTTTGGGAGAAATAACAAGAAGATATAGCAGAAGAAGATGATCATGACCATACATTGCATATATTTCTAGAAGATGGATCCAAAATACTTATGGAGAGCACAACATAAGTGAATTTGGGAACCCATGAGGATCTTAAAAATGTTTATCTTAGAGCTTCCCTTACTGAATCAAAATGTGAGCATATTATATCCATTCTTAAGGGTTATATAAACATCTTTGCATGGGCATACTTTGACATGCCAGGCTTAGACCTAGATTTAGTTGTGCATCATCTTGTGGTTCACCCTAATGCTAAAACAATCAAGTAAAAGTTGAGAAAGATGCATCCATGCATCACCCTTTTAGTTATGGACAAGTTGGAAAAGTTATTAGGAGCATATTTTATTAGACCACTAGATTACTCTGAATGGATTTCTAACATAGTACCAGTAAGTAAAAAGACCCCAGAGATACGTGTTTGTACTAATTTTTGTGATATCAACAAAGCATGCCCCAAAGATGATTTTACTTTGCCCAATATCGACATGATTATTGATTCAACTTCTAGGTATGAGATGTTATTCTTAATGGATGGATTTTCTAGTTATAATCATATCAAGATAGCCCCTGAGGATTAAGATAAGACCATGTTCACCACTCTGTGGGGGAAATTCTATTACCAAGTCATGCCATTTGGTTTAAAGAATGCTAGAGCCACATATCAATATGCAATGACTGTCATCTTCCATGACATGATGCATGACATTATCAAGGACTATGTTGATGACATACTAGCAAAATCAAGAACAAGAGTGGGACACCCTGACATTCTATGAAGAATATTTGAGAGGATTCATGGATATAAAGTCTGCTTGAATTCTAAGAAATGTGTCTTCAGAGTCACATCAGGAAAATGCTAGGGTTCATTGTATCATAATGAGGGATCAAATTTGACCATGCAAAGTTCAACGCTATTATGGAAATGCCTCTACCAGATAATCTTAAATAGTTTCAAGGTCTACAAGGAAAAATCTAGTCTATACACAAGTTTATTTCTCAATTGGTAGATAAGTGCCACCCATTTACCCACCTCTTAAAGAAAGGGGTAACATTTTAGTGGGATGAATATTGTCAGATAGCATTTGCAAAGCTTAAAACATACTTGGCCAATCCACCAGTCCTACGACCTCTGACACAAGGAAAGCCACTGCTTCTTTATATATCAGCCATAAAACATACACTGGGGGCACTTTTAGCTCAGCATGATGATCATGGTAAGGAACATGATATTTATTATTTAATCTACATATTGGTAGCATATGAACATAATTATATGCCTATTGAGAAGGCATGTTTAACTATGGTGTTCACCACTCAAAAATTGCAACATTGTATGCTAAATAACAAAACTATTATTATCACCAAGGTAGATCCTCTCAAGTTCCTTTTATCTAAAGTAGCTCTTCAAGGATGCATGGCTAAATGGATTATGCTCCTCAGTGAGTTTGATATTGAGTACCAAAATTAAAAGGCAATCAAAGGACAAGTTATTACAGACTAACTTGTCGAAGCTCCTATTATGGCCACTCAACCTCTCAAATTTGACCTACCATATGATTTTATCATGATGATAGAATAAGAATAAAAAAAACTTGAATAATGGACAATCTATTTTGATGGATCCTTCACATCTTGAGGGTCTAGAGCTGGCATATTGTTGATCATGCCACAGGGGGATTTGATCCCTAAAGCATTCCATATACAATTCTAATGTACAAATAATATGGCTGAATTGAGGCATTGGTTTCATGGCTCCATCTTGCTATACAATGGGATATTCAAAGCTTAAAAGTCTATAGAAATTCATAGCTAATCATCAATCAGACAACTAACTAGTATCAAATAAAGGATGATAAGATTTTTACTTACAAGCAAATTATTGATAACCTCAAAACACATTTTAAATATCTATAGTTTGAGCAAGTTCTATGAGTCAACAACGGATCTACCGATGCCATGGCAATAATTGGTTTCATGATTCAAATGTATGACAATGCTAAAGAGTATCAGTTCATAATTGACAATATTCTTCAGCTGACATATATTATATCAAATTTAGAGAGGATATACACCGTTGCTGATCCTAATTCCTCACCTAAGCTACCATGGTACCAAGATTTTTATAACTATTTCCATAGTCATGTATTTCTCTCCAACCTTTCCAACAACCAAAAAACACTATTACTTCATTGCTTAACATGTTATATCCTCCTTGGAAACATGCTTTATCAAAAAGGCTATGATGGAACACTTCTTCATTGTTTATCTTTAGGAGAATTTAAGTTGGCACTAAAGGAGGTTCATGATGGAATGTGTGGTGTCCATACCAATGGTGTAGTCCTAGTAAAGAAACTTCTCAGAATAGTCTATTATTGGCCCAAAAGGGAGATAGATGCTTGTAATTATGTAAATAAGTGTGTTCCTTGTCAGTAGCATGGTAACTTGATACATGCACCTTCCTTACCATTGTAACTGATTACAATACCATGACCATTATCAACATGGGGTATTGATCTTATTGGGAAAATTAACCCAACATATTTATATGGCCATAAGCACATTTTGACTACAACTGAGTGGTTTACCAAGTGGATTGAGGCCATTTCTCTTAATTATGTTACCAAGAAACAAATAGCCAAATTCATTCATTACCATATCATCTATCGATATGGCATCCCAACCTGTATTATATCCAATAATGGTGAATCCTTTGTGAACCAAGATGTGAAATCTCTTTGTGTAAAATTTAAGATCAAACACAAGAAATCCACTTTATATAACCCATAATGAAATGGATAAGCTAAGGCATCAAATAAAACCATTCTAGCCATCTTAAAAAAGATTGTCAATGATGCTGGCCATAATTGGCACTTGAAACTCTTTTTTACCCTTTGGGCTTATAGTACCAATCATCAAACCCCTATTAGAGCTTCTCCATACTCCCTTAGTTTTGGCATAGAAGCTATCATCCCAATCGATATTGAGATCCCATCATTAAGAATATCACTAGAGCACATTGAAGATAATGAAGAATATAGAGCCTCATAGCTATAAAAACTAGAACTTCTTGATGGTAAGCATTTGGTTGCCCTAAAAAACTTGTAGGCCTATCATAACAGATTGTGAAGAAGCTACAAAAAGTGCATTCTCCCTTGAGAATTTGAGATTGGTGACTTAGTTTTGAAAGAGAACTAAAATAACATGAATGTTGAACCCAAAAAGAAAGGCAAGTTTTAGCCTAATTGGTTAGGACCATATATTATCATGACAAACTATGGATCAGGAGCACAACAATTCGGTAAACCTAATGGTGAAGAACTTTTAGATACCATGAACATCATACACCTTAAGAGGTTCTACGCATGAAAAAAATTGAACCATTATCTATAAGACCCCTAACTTGAGGGTAACTTGTGTTGTCATAATTTTATCCCACCCTTTTATCTTACCTTGAATACATTTTATACTACCCTGGTCCACTTTTCATGATTCTTGATAGTAAAGGCTTTGAACTCTTGGCACTCTAAACACATTCTTCATCCCATTATGGGTTACTCTCTTTGAGAAGCATATTATTTGTTATGTCTAAGACATGTTATAATCTTGAAGAATTTTTATCCCTTGACAACTTATGATATTTATTATGTCTCATAAACATTATGAACACCTTCAGTAGTAGTTTTACAAAGCAGTTCAACTAGGATAGTCTTGTGCAACTTCAGACAAGTGAATAGCCACATCTTCTTAGTTCTTATATTTGTTGTTCTTTCTTGTTTTATCAGGAACCTTGCTCCCACTAATTTGTGAGCATGGGCCATTGCAGCTAACTTAGCTATCTTAATGGAACCTCTACTCTCAAGACATGCATCTTCTTGACTAGATGGTCCCACCTTGTGCATATTTTATCCCCAAAACATCAAAAACATTAAAAATACTTTGAAAATAATAAAAATATCAAAACATGATCCCTAAAAGAATAAAAACATTGTCTCATGCTTCTATAATTTTGTATATTCCCATTCTACCATGCTATAATTGTGCCATTTTACAAGCACAAAAACACCAGTTCATTTCATCTTGTCCCATACACTTGCCATTTTTCAAGGTCACTCTTTCTTTTCTAATTAGCTTCTTGTTTGTCAGACCATTCTCATTTGTTTGTCATATCTTCCATTTCTTCTATAAAATTAATCATGCTAGTCTAATCATCATTTTTATTTTATCCCATTTCTTAGGAGAACTACATTTGGCCTGAAGTTCATGTTGGAACATGCATCCATGGAACTATGTAGGTAGCATCCACTTGTCTTATACATCTGGAGTCAGCTTGGCCAACCCCTTCCTTTTCTTATCTTCCCCCATTTATTTTTTCATTGTTCCTATTTAATTAGGGAATAATTGTCATGTCACTTTTCTTTGTTATGATGTGGTAGAAAGTAATGCCTCGATTGCACATGCATGAACATTTGTCTTTAAACTGCACTAACTTGGTTTTTGTTTGTGTGTGTTTATTTGATTTTTCTTAGTGTTTTAATTATGATTTTGCACCTCTCCTTTTATTTCTTCTTCTTTTCTCTTTTTTATCTCCATTCGTGGTTTTGTGTTTTCTTGATTATTTTTTTTGCTTATCTCTTTTGTGTTTCAGAACATCTTGATGATTCACATGGATCTAGATTATTTATAGCTTGATCCTATGTTATTATGTTGTTCTTGGACCATTTTATTTTTTTTGATTATTGTTGGTGTCTTGTTTGTCTATTTGATTTTGCTTTTGGTGTTCAAGAATGCCTTGATGGTCCACATGGATCTTGATTATTTATATCTTGGTCTCATGTCATCAAGATGTTCTTGCCTTCTATTTTTAAAACATTTTTGTTCATCCTTAAGATCATATATTGCAAGTTAGGTTCAGTTGTGTTTGTCTTTTTCTTTGTTTTTGCTTTTTTGTTTAAATGTAAATCACTATAACTCTAGTTTTGGTCATTATTTTACCATTATCCTTAGTTATATATATTCATATTTAAATTGGCTCAACTAATTGGAATCTTATGTCATTCTATTTATTCATACTTATGATGCCTAATTTATTTTTCTAAACAAGCACTTTGTGCTCATGTCTCAATGTCTTAACATCAACATCAACTCTGATGAATGGTTCTTAAGAACACTTTACAAAACCTAGGCTCATGATATAGAATTGGGCTTTTAGGTAACATGAATTTTAGGTTTCTTTATCTATGCTTAGATGTGAATCTCTTTGTATACATTATAATTATAATCAATTCTTGGTCATTTTTCATCATTCCTCATTCCATTCTCTCCCAAACTTGGGTGAACTACATTGGCCTGAAGTTCATTTTGGAACATGAGTCCATGGAACTATGCAGGTAATGCTCAAATTATATTTAGGTCAGCTCAACTATTTCCATTCTTCTTTTCATCTCTCTCATCACTTTGTGTTTTCTCATATGCTGGGTTTTATATGGCTTTCTAAGCCATTACACCATCGAATGTATGTTTGTGCCCGCTCACTTTAACCTATATTTTTGGTTATATCCTTGAGTTATTTTACTTTCCAATTGCCCATGCTAGGGCATAATATCTGAACAACATCTAAATCAAATCAGCTTTATAGGGTAAAAATCATTATTTATTCTTTATCAATGGTCAAGATTCACCCTATTGGGGTACAACTATTTTATCATGATCAAATCTGCTCTACTAGGGCACTTCTTATTATCTTCTCTTTGGAGACCCCATTATAGTGGTGCTTCACTTCCTAAAGTAGAATGCTCTCTCTTTTCCTCTAATTCCAAGATCTCCACACTAATTCATATGATGGTAATATTTTAGTGTGCAACTTGTCTCGAGATTGATCAATGTCGTAAGCACGTAACTTGTACTCCCAAATTGGGTATGTTTACAATGTGTCCCTTACATTTATGGGTTGTATCTTTCCCATTCCCCCCATAAATAGGGCCTATTATACCTCTAATTATATTTTGATCATTGATGGTAATCATGTCTACAAACATTAACTCATCTAGATGTGATCTATTCCATGGGTTAACCTCTCACTTTCTCTCTCTTTTCAAGAGTTCATCCTTTTTTTCCATCCTAGTATGTCCTCTCGAGGGGGGATCATGGGTCTATTCCAATTTATTATTGACAACTCTTTTCTTTGAAAATATGTTGCTTCACCTGAATGTCTCACTACACCTTCTCAAATAGGGGTAAAGTGTAGACATCTAATTCCTAACACCATTTATGTTGAAATTATCAATCTTACTCAAATTGCACTCAAATGCATATTTTAGGTCAAAATCCATAAAATTACCTAAATAATTCAAAATTATCACTTACAAGTGCTAGTTTAGGTCAAAGTATCTCTAAATAAGGTAATGCATTTTATGGGCCAACTAACTTTGATCAGATCATTTTGAGTCAAAATGATAATTTTGCCATTTAGTACTCTAGATCACTCTTTTGTTCTAATTCATTGGTACACATCACGTACCTTTTTATTTGCTGTTAGCAACATCCTAAATGGGAACACAAATATAACACATCTAACATCACCTTCCAGTTCCTCTCTAGTCAAAATATAACCAATTAATATGACTTTCTAACCACTTTGATTAATTGAGGGCTAATTTTCAAATAATTGCACAAATGTTGATTAACCTTGTTTAAGGATAATTAATCCAAATCAAGAGCTTAAGTGGATTTTTCATGAGAGTTGTTGAATATTTATTTTTGAAAATTGATTCCTATTAATTACATCATCAAGTGACATTATTTCTTGGGAAAACATCCCTAGGCCATAAATGCCATAAATATCAAGATTATGGGTCACCCATACCTAGTTAATACCTCCCATGCCTCTTCAATGCCACTTATTCCAAGGTCATAATGAATATAATTATGAATTTAATTCCAAAAATTAGGATTATCCATGGCAACACATCTCAATCTTGAGATGGACGGTCATGGTTGATCCCGACCAATCTAAAAAATCTATAAATAGAGAGGCCATGGACATGAATTTTAAGCTTGAATATTGCAAAGTTATAATGTTAAATTATTTCCACAAGGTTTTGCATTTGATCATAGATTTTTCTTGCAAGCTTAATTGATAGGCTAGTTTAGTGATTTGGAATCAAGAGCCTAGGTTTTATGGAGTGTTCTTGAGATATTGGAGGAACTTACCACCATTTTTGACAAAGACAAGGATGTTTGATCAAGGGAGAACATGTTTTTGAGCCACATGGGTATGGTGAATCCATTTGGGAAGGTAATATGGTGTTGCTTTATTTCATTTATTTATTTCTATCCTTTGTAATTCCCATAGGAATACATAGGCTTGGTTAGTTAGTTCTTTATGCATGTTTCATTGTTTATGGACTAATGCTTGACTAACTTGCTTTGTAATCCTCCCTACACTTTGTGGTTTGGTGGTTGGTATTTGTCACTTATGTGGCTTTATGTAATGGGTTGAGTCCATCTCAAAACTCACTTTTACTTTAAATAGAACAAAGTCAATACAATCAACTTAATAAACCCTCTTAAACTAAGCTTAACTTGTCCACCATTTGGGTCGACTACCAATGGTCATAGTGACTGTTGATGGTTGGGGTGACCATCAACAATCACTGTGTGTGACTACTGGTAGAACCCCAAACCCTAACCTAACCCAATACACATCTAAAACACCTCAATCCTTATATATTTATACCATTTCTAAACCCCATCCACCCCTAACTCCCTTATCCATGACTAATTACCAACATTACCCACCAATATCATTAAATACCAAGTAAACATTACTCCCTAGAGCATACCCAACACTAACCCAACAAAACAAATGACAAATCTATCAAATGCAATAACCAAAATCAAACTACTCTACCAAATTTATGCAACCCCTACCTCATTCTTTGACCATCATCGAGGAATAATCCTAGGGCCCATTGCCTGTACTCATCCACATCTGCACCCACCCTGCATAATCACTGGTCCATTTGGTCCACTTGATCAATCCTCCTCAAGAAATCACTTACTCAATGATAACTATTCAAAAATTTTCCTAATATAACAAAAAGCTAGATCTCACAAATCAATAGTAGTAAATGAGCCAATAAGGTAAGTGGATTCACTTTTGACCATGACATTTTTTAGGGTTTACCCCTGACCATTTATGGTCATGGTGACCACTGATGGTCTCCTTTAAGCCCCTTAACCACTAATGGTCAGGATATGGAAATTAATTTAATTCTACCTCAAACAATCAAACTTTCAACCCACCCTCTCAAGCACCCACCCATGGAGACTACCTTCTCCTCCCACCTCACCTAACACTTCATCACCTCACCATTGGTCCATTTCGGCCCAACTAGCACATATTTTGTGATGATTTTTACTTGGTATTTTAACTATAATGATAATAATTACCATGTTGACCACCTTTTTGAACTTTTACCACCTCATGTATACTTGACCAATTTGTGTCTTCTTGGAAGCAATTTCTACCTTGGATACCCATGACTTCACCTAACCAATTTGTGTTTTCCCTAAGAGCACTTCCTACTTTAGATACCCGTAGAATCATAGACCTTACCTAGGAGACTTGTGTTTATGAGTTTTCCTAATTTCCATGCATAAATGCAATCATGAAGTATACTTATCACTTGTCCTTCTAGTATCAACCTTTATATTTACCAACTATGACAACCTAGTCAGTGCATGATCTTGACTATCACACTTTTGTCACACTTTATGTGCATGTTTATGATTTAGTGCCCAACTTATCAGCCTCCTTTATCATCACCTTCACCACTTATCAAACCCACACCTAATTATATTTCACCTCATCACTTCCTAGTTTGAGGGGGAACACATCCTCCATACTTAGGGCAACCTGACCTTCGACCCATAATCTATTTTATTTTATAACTTGTTGATAAAAACTTCATAACAAAAAGGGGAAAAATATAGACAAGAAATATATACATGACAGTTTTGAATGTTGTAATTCCCTTGAACTAACTTAGGACCATGTTGGACTCAACCATTGGCCTTATGAACCTAACCCACCTAACCTAAGTCAATAGACTTATTGGTTAAAACCCACTTTTTTACCAATCTTGCCTTTGACACCTGACTGTCAATGGTTAGGGTGACTACCGATGATCACCTTGACCATCGATGGTTAGGGGCCATTGTCTAAACCAACTTAACTCACTCTTAACTCTACCTTGATTTTTTATAATTAGCTCATGTAAATCCATGTGTGATCCATTACATGCATTAGTTATAATTAGAAAGCCCAGTTAATGTCTTGTTACACCTCTCCTTTGATTATAAGAAAAGAGGAGTAGGAGGTGAAAAAGGATCAAAAACCATAAAGAGATTTTACATCCAGAGATTCTTTTGAAAGTATTCTTCCATCAATCTAGTGATCTAGCTATCATGTTAGAGAGCTAACTTTCCACCACCCCTCAGTCAATATCCATGTATCGTTACTTTATCAAAATCATGTCAGAATCTATCAATGAGCCAACCACCCTAACCATTCATTCGATCAACCTTTGAAAAGTTATTTATTTATTTTCCATTATTCACTTTATTTATATTTTTTAGTCAGCCCAACACAAACCAACCTCTCAAAATTACCTTTTGTGTTCTCGTTAATTTGAATTTTATCAACCCAGACTTAACACATAATAATCATTGATGGTTAACTTGATTGTTGATGGTCAGCTTGACCATTGACTATCTATTCAACTACTAATAGTATATTCAACCAAGATAGTCTGTTAAACCATAGATGATTGTCTCAATTGATGATAGTTGTCTCAACTATTGATGGTCACCTCAACTATCGATGGTCACACCAATCACCCAGAGTACTATGGTAGAAAATAACAAGATATTTTCACCCATTTACCCTCAACCAAATCTAATTTTATTTTCATCTACTTATTCATAGACCCCTAACCTATTTTTTGAAGCACACTTGACCCATTTACATTAGTATTGACTTGCTTATTTCTATATTAGTCATTTTAGTCTATTTATTTAATAAGCATCTCTTGTGTTCAATTTTAGTAGCTTTTGATTATTGATGCAAGTACCTTATGTTCTATTTTATAAACTTAATTGTTTAAAATATGTGGATTGATAACCCCTGAGGAAGCTATTACTTTTGGGATCTAGCTAGTACTAGGCAATCCACCCAACTATCTATCTAACCAACCATTCACTTTAGTTTGTCTTATTTGTAGGTCATCTTCCCAAGCCAACAAAGATTTCTTCATAATCATCTAATTCAATGTGTGCATAATCAAATAGGTTTTTCAACCATACCTTTATCTAGTTTCTTCTTATTTCTTTCTCAAAATATACGCTAAATTTCATTGAAATAGTGTGAGTAAGATAATATGGGTAAATAAGGATAAAACCTATGTTTATCATGCCCTCAGTGAGCTAGCTAATGAATGTTCATGCCATAATAAGCCTGTGTGAATTCTAAAACTAAGTAGTGACAATGTGAGCTCACTGGGAAATGATTAGGGTGAGGGACACTAGATAAGTGCACTCCTGTCCTCCACAACACTCCTATCTACATATAGTTTATGAATGTGTAATAGTAAAATCACCTATAAGTAGTTCTAGAAATGATGTCTTGTATAATCTGTAGTCACTCATATACACTATTGAAGCATGTCTAATATAAAACTATCTAAACATATATATAATACTTTACACAACTAAACTAATGTATGATAAATTACATATAAGCATGCACAAGTCCTAGTTTCGATATGTTCTATAATATTTTACTATATATATATATATATATATATATATATATATATATATATATATATACACACACACACACATATACGCACACACACACACACTAAGAAAGAGAAAGAAGGATACTAACTGATGAATCCCTTAAAGTGTCTTACCATCAATAGATCCTATATTGAACAAATGAATGGTGATCTCTTTCAAATGAAGAGTGTCATGAAACTATGTAGGTTTGTAGCATTTCTATATTCATATTCTGCATAATTAGTATCATCAAGATCATACCAATATGGATTGCTATAATCATCATCTGGATTTTGAATTTGTGAAATGCCACTGTTATCTTCTATTGTATCTTGATATGAATAAAGAACTGCCCCATACTATGGTATTGACCTTTTTAATTTCTATTTTTCAATATATATTGTGTCATGTGCTTCTATTGATATGTCATTACTTATATATGTTTGTATGCTAGTTGAAGACATGCTTGCTTTCTTTTGTTATTGATTTGAAGAAAATTTATCTTCTCTTGAAATTGTGATCATTGCACATTTGCATGAAAATGTGACATGGTTGGAATATTTACCCATTATTTCCCCCATTGCTATCATCCATGATCTTCCCAATTCAATATTGTATTATGCTAGACTAGGACATGCATGAAATACCACTGAACATGTCTTTGGCCCAGCTATGCAAGGTAGCTCAATGGATCCAATAAATTATTTAGATAAATTACTCTTACCCAAATGTTTCTTATCATTCCAATAAATAATAAGATTTTCATGCTACAAACATTCATTTTAATAGTGTTATTGATCACAACATTGGTACATTAATTTTCATATATAAATGGATTAAGGATCAAAGGCTCTAGAAAAGATGAATGCTTTTTAGTCAACTCATTTGGAATCACACTTGAAATTGTATCATTTGTAGGTATTTCATGCTTTGGATATTATTTTGTTAGAAACCCTCTTTTAAGAATTATTTTTTGCTTATCTTGACTTTGATTTTACAACTTATTTTGCAATAACTTTGCTTTTACCTGTTGTAGCTATACAACCTTTGATTTTTAAATTATTCCCTTTGTAATTGATCCTTTTGATCTTGTTCCTTTTATGCCCTTGATTGCTCTAACTTAGCTTGTTGAATCTTAGCTTTCTCTATTTTTGCTTGTTGAAAATTATCTTGCTCTAATTTTGCTTGTTGAACATTATCATGCTCTAATTTTGCTTAGTAAACCTTATCTTACTCTAATTTGTCCTTTGGTAACCAAATTTTTATTGATTATAATTTTATCATTCTCCATTTTTTCTCTTATTCCATTGTGGGTTGTTTGATTGATGTATCACTTATAGGATCACCACTAGCAATTATCTATTGTATTTTATTTTTCAATGCCAAACAATGATCTATATGATGCCTGTGTATTATATGATATGCACAATAGTATTTTGATCTTCTTAGAGGATTTAGAGGAGGTAGTTTGATCAAATTATTTTGAATCATTGCCCTTAGAATCTCACTTGAACTCTTATTAGACCTTTGTATGATTTTTTAATCATTTATTTTAGATTTATTCAATTGTAATTTCTCATTTAAATATGAAACTTTGTTAGACATAACTTTATTAGATGAAGATGTACATACATGATTAACACCAAAATATTCTAGAGACTTGGCACATGTGATTTTATTTTCCAATAATGTGATATTTGCATTGAAAAATAGATTTTGATTTTTTAACTTTCCCATATTGATGATTTGATCTTTTAGAGTCTCACAAATGCAAACCCTAAGTGTTTCAGATTGAGCATGTAGGCACACACCTTGAAGAAGAGATGTGGAAGGTGGAGGGGATTAAGGAAGGATAGGTTGATTAGATTAATTTGGTACTATAGTTTGGGTTGCCTCACTTATTAGATGAATGATAACATGAACCTAGTTAGAGTGAAAGTAGCTATCACACTCTTGGAGGTTGAGAGGAAGAAGAGATTCTTTCTTATCCATAAAATATGACATTGAAACTTGAAAGATTATTGTTATAATAGAGTATATTAGATCTAAAAATCATACCACAACCACTAGAAATAGGAAAAAGAAGGATACAAACCCTAGAAACATTTATGGTTAGGGTTTGGAAATATTCGAATAAGAGACAAGTTCACTAATATGTTTTATCAAATTTTGGGTTTATGAAAAAATATTAAATGACAACACTATTATGCAAAATCAGAAGAATAATATAAAAATTGATAAAATTCACTGATTTAGAATCACTGTATTCTTTAAACTTACTAAATATAGAAAATTGTAAGGAGAAAACAAATACTTAGTTGAAAATTATGCATCTGAGAGGAATTAAGGTCTGAAACTTATTTTGCAGAGACATTTGGTAACTAAAATCATGAATATTAAATTGAATATATGCTTAGATAATAATGATAGGAAGAGGATACCAGAGGGGTGGCACTCTTGTCTAACCTAGGGTGCTCCTATCCACTTGTAGTGAGGAAATTAGGGTTTTTAAGTTCTCACCTTCACCTATAGAGCTTGTATCTGGTGTGGGAGCTTATGATCACTTACAAAGACAACTGAGTAACTAATTTTCCTTTAAAAACCTAGCTCCTTAACATGTGAAGATCAATGCAAGTAAATGGGGAAAAAAGAGTCAATGGTTAAATTTTGGTGAAACCTCAACTCCCCATGTGTTGAGTGTTGCCTACATACCAATACTTTAAAGAGTGATCAAAATTCATGTAATTCTCCCATGCTACAGTGGTAAGTGAATAACTAGTGTAATATGATAAATGATGGTACAATACTGATGTGATTAAGTGCTTTAACCATGATTTGTGTCCTATAAAATGTATTTTGACTTAAGCTCTGGGCTACTTATGTGACATCATGTCCCACTCTACAAAAAAACTATATAAGTATTAGTAGGGGATGTGGAACTAATGATTTTTAGTTCTAATTTTTATGTCTGATCTAGATATGTATGTTGTATGATTGTCAGTCATTTTTTTTTCATGATTAGTTATATTTGAGGACATTTGCATATGTTTATACTATGTTTAATGATCATGTTGACTATGATTTTATTTGTAAATGATTTGAATTATAATAGTTTATTGATACTTATTTATTCTAAGTATTATATTACTTGTTATAATCTCATACTAACTACCTTTTATTTGATTGAGGTGGTTGTAGGGCTATTCCACCCTCACAATTAGTATAGAAGGAGAGTATCATTAGAGAGGGGGTACATATATCAATATTGGGTATTGAGAGAATTGAGTCAAACCTACACACACACACACACACACACACACACACACACACACACACACACACACACACACACACACACACACACACACACACACACACACACACACACACACACACACACACACACACACACACACACACACACTCTTATTTACATTATTTATCTTTCTAGATAGTAAGTCATGTTTGCATTTATTTTTAATGGCTATTTGATTTGATGTTTTGATTAACATATTACATAATTTTTGTGTTAGTTATCATGTTTCCATTAAAACTCATCATGAATTAGATCATATTGAATTATGAAAGTTGAACCATTTGTGTTTTAAAATTTAGTGGAGTGTTGGTTGTTTATTGACCTTATTTAATTATTTACTCTATGCCCTTTTTGGTGACATAATGAAGAGGCAAGTTAGGGTGGAAGCACCAAAAAGTAATTTAATTAAAAAGGGACTTTAAAACTTTATATTTTATTTTTTTGGTTATGTTTATTTACATATACCATGAAGTTCAAAGTAAAATAAATTAGGTTTATTTTGTTGCTATGATGTTGGAGTTAACTATGCCATATGTAAAAATTGAGGGTTTTCATTCAGCTGTCATGCCCAAAAATAGGGTGAATGAGTACAAGTTAGTAGCCAATGGATTAGATCATTCATTAAGGAATTTGAGTTCCATTATGGTGAACTCGAAGAGTTGTAGGAGAGTTACTAGGTCATGAAAAATGTGAAGAAGAGGAGAAAAAATAATAAGTAGAAGAAAGAGAAAATAATTGGACATAAAGGAAGGAGAAAGGGGATTTTGGCAAGAATGATAAGGAGGATACCAACACCTAAAATTAGAATGACAAACATTGTTATAACTAGGCACGTAAAAAGTTTGATATTGTAAATATAAAATGTATGGGTTTTTGTTTTAGATTTGTTTGGAAGCAAAATAAGGAATGTTTGACCTAGGTTAGTTATACCTTGTTTGATTGTATTTGTTAGTATATCTCTCTATAAAAATTTAGGGCTTCATATTTAGATACCTGGGGATAAAATTTGGTTCCATCCCCAAGCCTATAAAAATGATATTGAGCCTTTTCCTTTTAATAAATTGAAAGTTTATTGACTATCATATCCCCTCTGTGATATTCCTTCACTTCAAACATTTGATTTGTGTATGACTTGAGAGGTTCTAGACTGGTGTATTATAGTCGATGTCAACTTTCTCTTGGTAGTTAAGGAACCCTGTATTTTTACTTCACCTTAGACTAAGTATCAGTCCAAATAGTGATAATATGTTCTTTCTTGGTAATACACAGGGCTGTATAGATTTAAGGACTTATTCAAATTGATAATAACCATGGTATGCATTGAAAAAAAATAATTGTTACATACTTTACATAGATTAGCTATATAATTTTTCATGTTTCAAATACAAACCCAAATGAATAAAAATATCACATAGGTTGAGCATAAATAAATGAGTTTTAAAACCAACTCTAGTTCATTTACGGCTTGGGCACTTGTGCTGACTGACAAGTTATAGAAGGGTGATAGAAAAATATATAGTCTATTTGTAACATGCAAATATAATTATGTATATCAAATTTACTTCTATATGCATATTTACATCAGAAAACAAGGATTTGTAGCTACATATTCTAATTATAGAAACTCAAGTCAACTAAATTGAGCCTCAAAGCATAAAGAAATTAAGAAACTAGGTATAAACACACACACACACACACACACACACACACACACACACACACACACACACACACACACACACACACACACACACACACACACACACACACACACACACACACACACACACACACACATGGATTTAGCAGACCTATATGTTGACAATTGGAATTATGAAATCTAAGCATTTACATAATTGATAACATAGTTCTATAAAGTTACTTTATTTGTATCCAAAAATGAATGTGTGTGTGTGTGTGTGTGTGTGTGTACTATATGTAAACACACACACACACACAAATATGATTACATTTATCAATGTAATCAAGTACATAATCAAATTATTACTAAGAGATTGAACATGAGCATATATTTGTCTCCTTTTGGATCATTTTGAACAACTGTAGGTTATAAGGGGAAATTCTAATATGAAATATATAAGTGATTGTGTTTCTTTGATGAGGAAAATTATCCATGGGTTCAAATAATAGTGAATAGGATCTTAAACAAGTAAAATTATGATGAACATACTTATGTATATTAAATACACATCCTTTAATGTTATATTATTATAATGGCTCATTATTATATATAATCAATAAAGCAACTCTTGTTCATGAAACATTTATAGGCTGTAATTTTATATAAATTAAAATATGTGATCTCCATGTATTTAGGAAATGAAGGAATAAAGTTTAGAAAGGACAAGTTGTTGACGAAGTATAAAATAAGTCTAGAGTACATTATTTGTGTTTTATAAGCTATTGTGAAATTCATTTGCTTATATTGTTGATTAAGTTTTATATCATTAGATATATATGAATTGTGTATTGAGAGGAAAGTGAGATATGTTGTGGAATGGATTTAATGTTCTTGGATTCTTGTTTAAGTCCATGCATTTTTGGTTGAATGTAGAAGAACCTATACGTGACTTTGATGAGTTTGAATCAATGCAATTGTTAAAAGATGATTGTTTGTTCCTTTCATTGCATGATTGATTGAATTGATGTATGTTACAATCTATATTATTATACCATGTTTTATTTATGAGAAATCATTGTCAAGTTTCATATGATAACTAGTAATAGATATACAAAGGTGTTGTCTTCATATATCTACCCTCTGACTTTTTCTAATAGTTTGTGATTCATTAGTAAAGAGTCTGTGTGAGTGGAATTGACTCAGATCCATGTGATATCTGATTTATATAATGAAAACTTTAGCCAAAGTAATGCTATAGTTAAGACATTATCATTTCACTATACTTTCTAATTTACATATGTTTATTGCTGTCATATTAGATAGAGGATTGGTTTTCATCGTCTATGTGACTATTTCATGTATCGTGATTGTACACACATGGGTTTTAGTTGATTTCTCTATATCCACACTATTCTTATATGCCCTTCTATGAAGGGAAGGGCCATTCCTAGTAGGGATGTGTGTGGAATACTAATAGTCTGTAGTTGGAGGTAAAGCATTTAGATGATGCTCTCCCTCTATTTAGCTATTAAATATTTTGGGATCATACTCATGGTTATATATATAGATCATTGAGCTATTTATGAGGCTCATTTGTATTGTATGCTATATTGTATATTTGACTTTATACTAAAATGTAATATGTAGTAAATTATTATTTGATGACTATTCAACACATTAATGGTTACGAGATTGTAATTAAGTTTGAATATTTTGACAATAGTGGATGTATGCTTATTTATAGATGTATTATGGATTATACCAGTGATTTGATGTACTCAACTCTTTTCACTGTTCATTTATTAGAAATATTCATCTTGTAATCTACTATAGGTTGTTTGAAAACTAAATGGATCACTTTATTAACTAGTGGGCTAATACATTTATGTATTTATTACATTTGATACATTTATTAGTCAAAAAATGAATTTACAGATAGCTATGGATGATTTTATAAGTAAACCAATTGGATAAAAAAAAGTATTGATCTAACTTTTGAGTAACCCAATGGGGTTCTAACAACTTGGGCTGTATGCAATCAAAATAGGGATAAACAGGTATTCTACTATCAATATACAAGTGTGATTATAGTGTTTTTTAATGTGGAAGTCTCATGTATGCAAAATGGTTTGAAAAGTGTTTATATATTCATATAATTGAATATCCTTCAAATGGGGCTCATTAGGGACATGGGCCAACCTTCATATTGACCATTTTTACCCCTTGATCAAAATGAGTCAACCCCATAGGTAAAAAACTTTTTTATGAAGTGTTTCATAGGAAATTTAATGCCAATAAATGTTAGATTATCCTTAGTCACTCTTTTCATTAGTGTTCCATGTCACTTTGGGTCTTTTCAAGGGTAAAAAATGAGCATTTAATGCTTTGCATAGGTTTTTTGGAATTGTGTAAGTTAAAAATTATTGATTTCATGCTATATGTGTCTTAAGGGGTCTTAAATAACTATTTTTAATTGACTAAGACTGCAAGTACAAGTTAAAATTAGGAAAACACTTGAAAAAGGGAGATTTTAGCCACTTATATGGACTCCTCAAGTCCACTTGAAGCTAAAAATGTGGGAAGGGTGTAATTTAATCTCCCTAAGCTCATTTAAATGACTTTTTTTCAATAATAATTCAAAAATTTTCACTTTTAACTCTTTTTCCTTTATTTTTGATTTGCAAGCCAAGGAAGGGCAAAATCAAGCATTCACTATGGGCTGTACAAGTGGAGTCAAGAAGAATGGTATTGGAGGTGGATAATAATCTTAGTCCACTTAAATTTTAGGGAAATAAGTTTTATATTGGTGCATTATATTCTATAAACAAATGCTAACACTCCAGGTAGCCTTTTATGCACTTGCATCCATGAGGGGGTCACTATTTGTATCTATTTTAGGTTTTCTTGATTTGGTTTGATGGTTTTATGTGTTCTAAGATTTTACCCATGATTTAAAAGACATTACCATGGTCTTATTATCTTTGGAGAGTTCAAGTGTCTAATAAAGCCTCTTTTAAGCTTGTAAATGCTCCTAAACTGGTTGTTAGCCATTTTTCACTTATAGGTTTTACCTATTTTGTATTTTATAAGTGTAGGATTCCATTTGTTTATTTATCTCAAAAAAAAATTTCAAGTATTATTCCATTTAGAATCCTTTTTTGGTATTTTTACAAAGGTGTTATTTCTTTCAACGAGTTTCTTTTCTTTGGGTTTTTTGTCCAAGTCTCAAAGGAATTCTTTTGGACTTTTTGTCTAAAACAAAAATTCTAAAGGAATTGTTTTAAAATTTTTATTTTAGACAAAAATTCTAAAAGAATTCTTCTTTTCAACTTTTTGAACAAATTCTTTTAGAATTTTTGTTTCAGACAAAAAGTTCAAAAGAATTGATCTTTGCCACTTCTCCGAAGGAAATGTTTCTTACAACTTTTTTGAAAGAATTGTTTCAGATTTTTTGTCTAAAATAATCTTTTTGAAGGTACATTACAAATTGTTGAAGGGTCTTTTTTCTTCAAAGTGTCCTCCAAAAAAATTAAGAAGGGACACTTTCAAAAAGCTCGAAGGGCCTTTTCCTCAAAGAAAGGTTCACTTTCATTCTTTCAAAGGGCATCTTCCAAGGAAGGGTACAGTTCAAAGGTTCCAAAGGGTCTCTCTTTCAAGAAAGTGGTCACTTACACAAGTCCAAAAGGGCAATTCCATTCTTTTGAAGGGCACTTCAAGTTTTGAGAGGATCTTTTCACTTGCAAAGTGCCCTACACAAATTGCCAAAGGGTTTTTTGTTGCAAAAGTGTCCTTCAAAAAAGGTCTAAAGGGACACCAAATGAAAGAGGGTTTTGAAGAGAAAAGAAAAAGAGTCCATAGGAAAGTTGTTTTGAACTTTTTTTTTGAAACAAAAAGCTTGAAGGAGCATTCTTGACAAAGGGGAACCAATCCAAAGGGGCTCAAAAGGTGGATTCTTTTAGAGAAAATAGATGAGGATTCTTTTGAGGAAAATGCCTAAGGGGAATTCCCAAAGAATATAGTCTAAAGGGACACTTGGGAAAAGTCTAAAGGGCCTTTTCAAAAGCTCTGAAGGGTACCTTTCAGATAAAGTACCCTAAACTCAAGGTCCCAAAGGGTATTTCCATGCCAAGGTGTCCTTCAAAAAAAGTCCAAAGGGTATAAATACTTGTGCACAGTCTATAGAAGGAGTGCCAAAAGGCATGCTTGAACAGTCTGAAGGGAGGATGATAAGAAGGTGCCTGATAACAAAAATCCTGAAGGAAAATACCTCCAAAAGAGTTGTCCAAGTGGAACGATGGTTGAATGAATATCAAATTCAAGATAGTGAACTGACCATTGGTGTTTAAGCAAAAAGATTCACAAGCATATCCAAAGGCTCGTGTCCTTCATTTTTCAAAGTAGTGAGAGGGCCCATATCACCATTTATCAACCAAGATCCATGCCATTTTGTAATGACCAATCAAAGGAGGAAGACAAGGCCAATGGAATGAAAATGATAAATCTATAATAGCTAGATAACCACTTTGATGCCATGACTCAACCCAAGAATGTCCTATTTATATTAGTGTAACCATTGGAGAAGCATCTTTGAGAGAGTAGGCTAAACTATGTAACCATAGGAGATGACATGGATCAATCAAATGGCTAGAATGAACATACCTTGCAAAGATGTTTACAGTTGAAGATGGAGACTTCTAACCAATTGATTCCTCTCTTTGGTGCCAAAGGTCTCCCCCTCTTACTTCCTCTCTGCTATATATATGGTCCTTTGGCTAGTGAAAAGAGACCCCCATAGAGTATAAAAAATCCATATTGGAGTGATATCCTACCTTTAAGCATTAGTACAATCCTTTATTTTAATTTTTAAGTAATTATCTAAGTGTAGAAGTGATGTATAATGACAACATGTGATGATCTTCCATCCTTATATCCTTTATCCTTCACACCTGAGCAAGAGTTCTTAGTCTGACAGGTCATTTAGAGTGCATTCAAGTGTGTTAAATTACTGTAAGTGTTTAATTGTTCCTATAATGTGTAGTTTGCCTTTTAGTTTATTTCCCTTATGTTATTTCATACATCTTGCCTCTATATTGAAATATTTGTGTTAGAATCCCTAAAGCTTGAAAAGGGTCTATGCATTTTGTTTTATTATGCAATGGGATAAGATATTCATGTGGAATATAACCTTGGTGCATCACCATTCTTAAAATAGGTTTCCCTTATATAATTTATAACCATTTTCCTTTCAATTAAGATGGTTCAAATAGAGATTATTTTGAAGAGGTAAATTTAGAGGGCTAGCCCCTTTAAATCTAGGGCTTCATTTCTTACATAGGTATACCCACATGCCTAGAAATGTCCCAACATTGCCCAAATCTGGAAGAGGCCTGAACATCCTCTTCTAGGGTGCAAGATTTAGAGACAACAATTTTGGCACACCTAGTGGGATAAAATATTTATATGTGAAGGTGAATGTTGGTCTTGACAAGCTTAGAGTTGTAGAAATATCCTTAATCTAGAATTTGGTGACTCCAAAAGGTCAAAATCTTTGGTTGTAGATCAAGTTTCCCACATTATACTTCATGGTCCTCACTAGGTCATCTAGGACTTCTGATTAAGCCCCTCTAGTTTAAGCTCTTCTTGAAGAACAATTCCCTGAACCATTCCCAACCCTTAGAGATCCTTGGAAAGGAGGTTTTGGAGAAGAAGAAGTTGAGGAAGTTGGAGAAATAGGAGATCAAGAGGAAATAAGAGAAATGGATAGGTAGGAACCTTTCCTAGCCTTCAACACCCAAAATTCAATCGACGTTCCTGCATATGACCCTATTCCTCCCAATGCTACCAAGAATCTCCCTCGTTTAAATGGAGAGGGTCCTATTACCCCATCTGAGCATATTAGGGAAATTTCAAATTTATGTAACTTCCATAATGTTACCTGAGCCAACATAGCCATTAGATTGCTTGTTATGTCTCTAAAAGGCAAGGTACTTGACTGGTATAGGACTTTGGAAGGTGGTTACATTACAAATTGGGATGGCTTTGGGGAGTTGTTGGTAACTAGAGATTTGAGAATAAGAGTGACCATACCTCATTGATCCATCAATTGAACATGATAAAGAGAGGTATTAATGAATCCATAGGAGATTTTAATGAAATATTTTAAAGGACTTAACATAGGTTACCACCTATCATGAAACCTCCTCCTAGCTTTGTGTTCCCCACTTATCTCAAGGTTATTGGTACATATGTGGTGGTGATGTTACAGTCAATGGGAAGATTCACTTTGCTAGATACATATGAGATAGCTATTGAAGCTAAGAATAGCTTAATATAAGCTAGAAAGCTACCTCCAAGAGTTTTTATGCCTTTGTTGTCTCATAGTTTAGTTGAAGCTCCAAGCGTAGCATAAGTTCCTAATTCTAATGTCAAGATAAGAGCCTTTCCCAAGAAAGTGGATAATGTTATGGATAAAGATGAAGAGATCCAGTCATTACAAGCTTAGCTCAAGCAAGCTTAGTTATAGGCAAGTGCTCCACCTAACCCTCATTACTATCCTCAACAAGGTTATAGAGCTCCACCCCAGTACAACTACCAAGGAAGAGGATAAGGTCAATAAGGTTTCAACATGTAGCCCAATGTCTATAATCCTAATTCCACTCATTCCATGAAGGTTGTTGTTCTAGTACATGCTAATTTGGTCTAAGGGGAGGATCATTTAGACCAAGGGGGATAACCTCAAGGTTAATTTGTGTATGATGGTGGAGAAGATAACCAAGCTTTGGTGGCACAAGAAGAAACTATTCCTTACATGACATCAAAAGAAGTGAATCCTAGTCATAGGAATATCCATGGAGAAGGTAGCAGCCAAAGTGTAGGTATGATGAACTTTCAAGCAAAGGATGACTATGTGTTGAATCAAACCACATCGATTTCAGCCAATGCAAGAGCCAAGAAGAGATCTCTAGGAGATGTTCCAGGAGTACATGCAACTCTAAGTAATGCCTCTCTAAGGCCATAAGGTATGACTGCTAATGTAGTTCCTGTTACAAGTCATGCTCCTCAACAAAATTAGAATGCAAGTAGGATTGTCAAACCTACATCACAATAGGTTCAAACTCCCCTAATACCTTCAAGAATGCAAGAAAAGGTGAATACTTCCCCTCTAAATGTTGTTGATTCTTTGAAGAATGCAAAGACAATCATATCTCTTTAGGAAGTCTTTCATATGCTTGGTCAAAAGAAGCTATTACAAGAACAACTAGTGAACATTCATGTATCCCCTAAAGTGTCAAAACACAATAGTATGGCCCTTACCAATTCTCCAAGTCATGTATTAGAGACCTCCACAAAATTTGAAAAACCTCCACCCTTCTACCTCACACTCATTATGGGAGACAAGTTGGTTCATAACTGTATTGTAGATAGTGGAGCTTGTACCACTATCATGCCTAAGGTAGTGGCTGATAAATTGGGATTGAAGTATGAACCACATAATAAAGGTGTGTTGCAGCTTTATGGGACTCTAACCAAGATAGTGGGCTTGGTCAGAGGTCTAGAATTCTTCTTACATGATTTCTTAAGCTTCCCCATTTTACAAGATATTGTGGTGGTAGACCTTCCAGCTCATTTTGCTATCTGCTTGTCAAGAGACTTCACGACTAAGATAGGAGGGTACCTTTCTATTAACTGGTATTTTCTAGCTTTTAAAACAAGATATGGAATGAAGGTGAGTATAAGGACTTATCCCTTAGAAAGGTTTCATATTGAGCCATACATGGAGATAACTTCAAATCAGAATTGTCAAATCAATAAAGAAGAAGGTGTCATGGGTGGTGAAGCCTCCTTCCCCCTTGAAGGTAGTTCTAATCTTTTCCTTGATAAGTATAACACTGAAATGCATGGACTTGATCCATATACTTTCATAAAAGAGACTGATTTGGGAGTTTACTATATACATGAAAAAGATGTTTCTATTCCTTCACTCACCAATAAAGATCATGAACTTGATGGGATATGGGAAATATTTTTTGATGGCTCAAGAAGAAAAGTAGGTGTAAGAGCTAGAATTATGTTAGTTTCTCCATAAAATAATAAATACTAATCCTCATATATATTCCACTTTAGATGCACCTACAATGTGGTAGAATATGAAGGCTTGGTTCATGGCCTCCAATGGGCAAAGAAGAGAGGGATAAAAAATCTAAAAGTTTATGGAGATAGTGAATTGGTCATCCATCAAGTGAGAAGTCAAGCTACAATCAAGAATACTTTGCTTAAATCCTAAAAGAATAGGGCATGGGATCTACTTGAAGAATTTGATGCCTTCAACATACAACCTATACCAAAGGGTTCAAATAAACATGCTCATAAATTGGCTTCTATAAGAGCACAATTTGACATAGCTACTGATGTAGGGAATGAGAAGGATCAGTTGCATATCAAGATAATTATGAGGCCTTATATTCTAGATAATGAAGTGTCATGAAAAGTGTTTGAAAGTGATAAACACATTGCACACTTCTTGAAAAATGAGGCAAGATTCTCCTCAAGGAATAAAAAGAGACTGCATGATCAATATGAAGAACAAGTTATTCAACTGAAGACAAACAAGATACCTAAGGGGCTGATTACTTTAGAGAGTGTTTTCAATGAAGATGATCAAAATAAGAAAGAAATAATGAACATGTTCATGAAATAAGAGAACTATGAGAGAGTCATGATTTACAAGGACAAACTCCTAAAAATTTATAAAGTATGTTCTCTATCTGAGAGGCAAGCCTTTATTGGATTATGTAAAGAATTCCATGACATTTTTTCTTGGGAATATAAAGATTTGAAGGGGTTTGAACCATGTCTAGCTCATCACACCATTGAGGTAGAACCTGGAGCTAACTAGTTAGGTGGAAACAAAGACCTATCAATCCCAAGATAGAGAAACTCATGAAGAAAGAGCTAACCAAGCTGATTGAGTCTAGGATTATCTTTCCTATCAAACACTCAACTTGGGTAGCTAATCTTGTACCTATCCAAAATAAGAATGGAGAGATAAGACTTTTTGTGGATTTTTGAGACCTTAATAGAGTGTCTCTTAAGGATCATTACCCACTACCTTCCATGGAACAAATTTTGAAAGTGGTTTCAGGTTCTCAACATTTTTCACTTCTTGATGGTTATTCAGGTTACAATCAGATATTGGTGAATGAAGAGGATCAATTCAAGATAGCTTTCACCACAAAATGGGGAACCTTTTCCTACAAGAAGATGCCATTTAGTTTATCTAATGCCATAACTACATTTCAAAGGGAAATGGACATGGATTTTTGGGGTTTGATCAATAAGTTTTTGCTTATGTACCTTGATGATATAACTATTTTTTCAAAAGATGATGCTAATCATATGGAACATCTAAGGTAGGTATTTGAGAAATATATGGAGTTTGGAATATCCCTTAATCCAAAAAAGTGCATCTTTACTATCCATGAGGGTAAGTTATTGGGTCATATTATTCCCAAGGAAGGCTTGTCAATTAACCCCAAGAGGATTGAGGCTATTCTAGGCTTGTCTTTACCTCAACACAAGAAAATAATTCAAAGCTTCTTGGGAAAAATAAACTTTTAAAGAAGGTTTATCCCAAGTTTTGTAGCTATGGTAAAGTCTATCACAACCATGCTCAAGAAGAACCAAGATTTTTATTGAGTAAAGGAAGGTAAGAGTAGGTTTGAGGAAATCAAGAAAACAATTGTGAAATATCCTACTCTCTTGAACCCAAACTTTGCCAAGGATTTCATACTCTATACCTTTGCTAACCTTGATACAATCTCATCTATGCTCATGTAAAAGAATAATGAAGAGGTAGAGCAACCAATTGCATTCTTTATCCAAGGATTAAAAGATTATGAGGGTAGGTATTAATTTGTTGAGAAACAAGTTTTAGATATGATAAGAGGATTGAAAAAATTTAGACACATGGTTTCAAACAATAAGATACATATCATGGTTTCTCATCCTAACACCAAGGAGTTTATTATAAGCAAAGACCTTAATGAAAAGAGAGCTAGGTGGATTACCAAGGTGATGGAGTATAATGTAAACATCAATGTGAAAAACTTGGTGAGAGGTAAAGGGTTATGTGAGCATTTAGCTTCAGATGTGCAAGATCATCAAGAGGAAGTCTTGACCAACCAAGTTCAACCCCAACTAGTTAATCACATACAAGTTCAAAGTTAGACACAAGACATCATTAGTTTTCTTCAAAATGGTGAGTGCTCTAATGGCTTGAACAAGTCTCAAAGAAGGTATTTTAGATTGCAAACCATTCCTTATTATATTTTAGATGGTGTTATTTTTAAGAAAGATGTGAATGGTGTGCTGTTGAGGTGTGGAGATAGTGATCAGTTTGATATGCTCCTCAAAAAGTTTCACAATAGTGCAGATAGAGGTCATTTTTATCCTAAGATGATAGCTATAAAGATAATGATGGATGGTTACTATTGGCCTAGTCTTTTTAAGGACTGTTACCACTGGGCTAAAAAGTGTCCTCAATGTGCCTTCTTTGTACGCAAACAAAAATTTTGAGCCCTTCCATTGAATCTTATCCAAGTAGACTAGCCTTTCATGCAATGGGACCTTGATTTCATTGGTATGATCAACCCTCCATCAAGTTTTTGGCACAAATGGATATTGAGTACTACTGAACACTTCACAAGGTGGGTATAGGTTGTTTGTTTAAAGGAGGCAAATGAAAATGCAATCTTGGAGTTCTATGAGAGTATTATAACAAGGTTTGGAGTTCCCCATGTTATCATTTTTGATAATGCACTTGATTTCATAAGTTCTAAAACTTTTGATTGGGAAAATAGGAATGGAGTTTACTTGAGCACCTTATCCAATTATTATCCTCAAGGTGATGTATTGGCTAAGTCTACTAACAAGAACCTCATCAAGATCATCAAGAGGACATTGAATAACAATCAAAGAGCATGGCACAACAAGTTGAAGATAACCTTATGGGCTGATAGGATTACTCCTAAGAAGTCAATTTGTAATAATCCCTTTGTGTTTTTTTATGGGAGAGAGGCTAGGTTATCCATATCTCAAGAACTCCCTACTCTGGAACTTACACAATAGTTGAAACTACTTGAAAATTCTGTAATATAGGTCAGATTGATAGAACTAATGCAGTGACAAGAAGCAAGAGACAATACACATATGACCATGGAACACCACCAAGTACTCATGAGGAAGTCTTTTGACAAAATATCAAGTGCAAAAGTGTTCAAGGAGGGTGAATTAGTTCTAAAATGGGATGATGATAGAGCAAAAATAGACAGACATACAAAGTTTAACATTTTGTGGAGTAGCCCTTACATCATTAGTAAGTTCAAGTAGAGTAACTCTTTCTAGCTGACCAAGATGAATAGAGAATAATTATCTATCTTTATGAATGGGTTACATTTAAAGTCCTACTTTTAATTCTTGCAAGGTTGTTGTAAATAGTAGTTTAGGTATGTTTCTTTTGGTTTGCTATTGTGTTCCCTAAGTGCTTTATAACACAATGTGTTTCCTTCCTTTTGTTTGGTGTGCATCTCTGTCTTTGTGCATATGAATCAATATAGCATGTGCTCTTGAGCCAAAGGTCTATTCAAGTCATTTTTTGAATGCCTATATGCATGACTCTATTCCCAATGGAAGGATTTAGACAACTAGTCTTAGGCATAGCAGGCATGCCTCCCCTTGGAATTGCCAAGAATGTTAGCCATTTTTCACTCCCAGGTTTTACATCTTTTGTATTGTCTAAGTGCAACATTCTATTTGTTTATTTTTCTCGACAAAAAATGTCAAGTATTATTCCCTTTGGAAGACTTTTTTGGTCTTTTTATAGATGTTTTATTTCTTTCGATGATTTTATTTTCTTTGAGTTTTGTGTCCAAGTCTCAAAAGACTTCTTTTGGACTTTTTGTCTGAAATAAAAGGTCCAAAGGAATTGTTTTAGAGTTTTTGTTTTGGACAAAAAGTCCAAAATAATTCTCCTCTACAACTTTTTTGAAAGAATTCTCCTTTGTAACTTTCTGAAGGAATTCTTTTAGACTTTTTGTTTTAGACAAAAAGTCTAAAAGAATTGATCTTTGGCACTTCTCCAAAGGAAATGTCTCTTATAACTTTTTTGAATGAAATGTTTTGAACTTCTTGTCTGAAACAATCTTTTTGAAGGGTACATTACAAATTGTCAAAGGGTCTTTTTTCTTCAAAGTGTCCTTTGGAAAAAGTTTGAAGGGACACTTTGAAAAATCTTGAAGGGCCTTTTCCTCAAATACAGGTCCACTTTAATTATTTTGAAGGGGACCTTCAAAGGAAGGGTATAGTTCAAAGGTTTTGAAGGGTCTCTCTTTCCAAAAAGTGGTCACTTGCACAAGTCTGAAAGGGAAATTCCATTCTTTAGAAGGGCACTTCAAGTTTTGAGAGGACATTTTCACCTGCTAAGTTCCCTACACAAATTGATGAAGGGTCTTTTGTTGCAAAAGTGTCCTTCAAAAAAGGTTTGAAGGGGCACCGAATGAAAGTCCATAGAAAGAAGGTTTTGAAAAGAAAAGAAAAGGAGTCCATGGGAAAGTTGTTTTGGACTTTTTATTTGAAAGAAAATTCTTGAAGGAACATTATCAACAAAGGTAAACCAATCCAAAGGGGCCTAAAAGGTAGATTCTTTTAGAGAAAATAGATGAGGATTCTTTCAAGGAAAATGCCCAAGGAGAATGCCCAAAGAAAACATTTTGAAGGGACACTTGGTAAAAGTTTGAAGGGCCTTTTCAAAAGCTCTGAAGGGCACCTTTTAGATAAAGTACCCTAAACCCAAGGTCCTGAAGGTTATTTTCATGCCAAATTATCCTTTGAAAAAATTCCAAAGGGTATAAACACTTATGCACAATCTATATAAGGATTGCTGAAGGGCATGTTCGAGCAGTTTGAAGGGAGGATGATAGGAAGGTGCTCGATAACAAAAAGCCCAAAGGAAAATGCCTCTGAAGGAGTTGTCCAAGTGGAATGATGGTTGAATAAACATAAAATTCAAGATAGTGAGCTAACCATTGGTGTTCAAATAAAAGGGTTCATAAGCAGATCCAAAGGCTCACATCCTTCATCCATCAAAGCAGTGAGAGGGCCCATATCACCATTGATCAACTAAAAACATGTAATTTTGTAATGACCAATCAAAAGAGGAAGACAAGGCTAATGGAATGAAAATGAAAAATTTGTAATAGGCGGATAACCACTTTGATGCCATGACTCAGCCCAAGAATATCCTATTTCTATTAGCATAACCATTGGAGAATCATCTTCAAGAGAGAAGGCTAAATTGTGTAACCATAGGCGATGACATGGATTAATCAATTAGCTAGAGTGAATATCCTTTGAAAAGATAGTTGTAGATGAAGATGGAGACTTCCAACCAATTGATTCCTCTCTTTGTCACTAAAGGTCTCTTGCTCTCACTCCCTCTCTGATATATATATGGCCCTTTGGCTAGTGAAAAGATACCCCCACATAGTATGATGAAGCCCTGCGAGAATGATATCTTACCTTTAAGCATTAGTACAGTCCTTTATTTCAATTTTTGAGTAATTGTCTGAGTGTAGAAGTAATGTATAGTGATAACAAGTGATGATATTCCATCCTTCTATCCTTTATCCTTCACACTTGAGAAATAGTTCTTAGTCTGACAGGTTGTTTAGAGTGTATTCAAGTGTGTTAAATTGCTATAAGTGTTTAATTGTTCCTAGAATGTGCAATTTGCGTTTTAGTTCATTTTATTCTATTATTTCATACATCTTGCCTCTATACTAGAGTATTTGTGTTAGAATCTATAAATCTTGAAAAGGGTATGTGTATTTTGTTGTATTATGCAATAGGATAAGATATTCATGTGGAAGATAACCTTGGTGCATTACCATTCTTAAAATAGGTTTCCCTTATGTAATTTCTAACCCTTTTCCTTTCAATTAAGATAGTTCAGCTAGAGATTATTTTAAAGTGGTAAATTTAGGGAGCTATCCATTTTAAATATAGAGGTTCATTTCCTACATAGGTATACCCACATGCCTGGAAATGTCCCAACATTTCCCAAATCTGGAAGAGGCCTAAACATCCTCTTCTAGGGTGTAAGGTTTGGAGATAACACTAGTCTCTCTATAATTACAACTATCTAAGTCTTCATAGAGGGGATTTTACACATTGGATGTAGGCATGAGATGTGGTTTCAAGAGTTTGGATCTATGAATATGTATTTAAGGGCATTTGAACAAGTTTCTAACTCATACAATGACCAAATAATACTCTTAAAACCATGCTTTCCATGACTTCTAGCTCTCACAAAGGTGTTTTCACTTATAAGTGCCATTGAAATTGTTATAAGGTTACTCTTAAGGTGTCCTCATTGGATATTATCCTTTTTAAAGTTAATGGTTAGATTTAGAAGGCATCTAAGTCAACATGGTAACATCTAATTTCATTCTCAGTGCCTTATATCAAAAATTAGCATCTACAACAACCTGATGATGTCATCATACCTATAGAATAGCCTTGATAATGGTTTCAAGCCTTGGATATATTTTGAATAAATTTTTAGGAAGTTTGGATTGATTCAAACTTGATGGAGAGGAGTCAAAATATTTTCAAGAAGAAGGGTGGACTTTGTTTAGGCGCTCAGTCCCCAAATGCAAAAAATAAAGGTCCTAAGGTTTTTATGGATTATTGTTTGATATGATAAGGGATGATATCACCACTTTTTTTTTTTTTTATTTGTATTAATATATACATAGTACAAATATGCCAAATTTGGGAGTTAAAGAGTAAGTGGAAGGTGAATTTTGAGCCCCTCCAAATTATCAAGAAATCACTGAAATTAGACAATGATATCTACAAAATTCCTGATGAGCACTTGTCCTACAAGACACTTGAATAGTAATAAAACTATTATTGCAAGAGGGAAAAATTACAATTACTCCAAAAATAAAATTTAGGCTTATTTATCATGAGAAAAGAAGTGATTGCATGAAATGACCTTTCTTGGCCATCTCCTGTCTATGCATAGGGCAGAGAGGCAACATTTCAATCATTGGTATAAGGAGATGATTTTGAGGGTTAATAAGAAGGAACTAAGTCCTAATGTGAATGATAAAATAATATATATAAGTTAAAAAAGTCCCTATACAAGTTGAACATGATCTAAACTCATCCTCACTGACCTACAGGCCCAAAAAAATAGGCACCTATAGCCTAGTTTTGAGTTTGGTCTCGTTCAAGGGAAAGTAAAGTTTTGGATCTCAAGTGGAGCATGTAGGAAGATGGAATTCATAAAATATGTTATATTATGACAAATAAAATTACTTATACAATTTTTTAAACCATTTTCTCACATGAAGGCCTCCAAGCAAGCCCTAGGTGCATGGAACATAATCTTGCTAAATGGTTGTTGGAAGGATGAGGTGTATGAAGAAATAAGTTAAGTTTTTAACCTTAGTTTAAGATTTTAGGAATAATAAGGTGTTTTTTGAATTTTTAAACATTAAATTTATGATCAAATCACCTCTAAACAAGTTTCAAGTTCCTAATATGCACCTATAGGTCAGACAGTGAGCAAAGAACATGGTTTGGTAAATTGATGATCTAGAGCATGATTTCACAAGTCCCAAGTATGGAATGATAATCATGAAGGATGATATGATCTCCCATGAGATATTTTAAATAACTAACCCATACAAAAAATGGAAATAGGGGTGCCCTTCCAGTAAAACTCAGTCATTCTCAAATAATCCTGAACAATTACATTCCAAGGAGCCTATCTTGAAGATTGAGGTGTTTAAAGGGTCAAATGACCCAATAAAGGACCATTTTTTTTTGTGGAGCACATATTTTAATATTATAATATTATATAGACCCTATATTTTTGATAAAAACATGATATATCTCCCCTATTCTATCTCAAAACAGGGGTACCTTCTTTAAACAACATGCAAACCAAGCTCCAAAGGACAAGTCAAAGGATGAAGGAAAGGTTATAATACCTTAATTTAATGAGTGGAACTTAAAAAAACTTTTATATTACTTTTTTATATTATTTGGAGGCAATAAATCATAAAAACATAGTCCTTCTCCCTCTAACCCTGTAGGCAATTTCTCATAAAACTCAGTTTTGAGTTTTGAATCAGTTGGAGGGTCATCTCTCACATTCAAGAGCTCAAACTTGGTGGAGGTCATCATAATGACCCAGGGTATCATATAAAATAATTTTTTTTGATAATAATAAGGGAAGTTCCACCTATTTTGTCTTAAATAGGGGTCACTTTTTCCTTGCACAAGGAGACAATTTTGAGGAAAATAAACCAAAGCATGAACTAGAAGATCTAAGCACCCTCAAGAAGATTGGAATAATTGGTAAAAACATAAATAAACATGATATACCTTTATAATATACTAGAGGTCAAACAAGGTGACTTGGACAAGAAGGTTTGTAGGTAGGGCAGTAAAGTAACATGTAAATCTAGCTCTAAGTGGAAGGCCATTTCAAAGTCTAACCTTACCAAGCATCCAAATGATTTGTTTCATGAGTGGAGAAGTATATTTGAGGTGTAAAAAGGCATTGTTTTTATGGAGTACATCAAAGAAGGTATTTTTTACCTAAAAGTGTAGATAGACCTATTGACAAGGTATAGACCTAGTCTTTAAGTAGGTGACATTATCATTCCTAGCTAGTGAAGAACCATTCCAATCATTAAATAATGTTTTTAGGATGAATATAGGGGTTTATAAACTTTTTTTTGGTAGAGGAATGCATCAAGAATCCATTTTTTCTTGGGAATGAACCAAACCCCTCACAGAATGCAAGAAATGGCTCAAATGATCAAGTTGAAATTTTTATAACTTTCATGAACTAATGCATGGGACCTGGAGGAATTTAGGAGAGTTAGATAAGGTCCTTGAGGATCCTTTAATGGAATTTTGAGAGAGGCCAAATTTGAAATGGATATGAACAAATGTTAAGAGTTTAGGCCACTCAAAACCCTTGTAAAACCCTCACAAGGACCTGATTAGAGAAAGCTTGCCATTAAAGCATATAAATTAATGGACATGGCCATGAAACCACATGGAGATTGTATAGGACTCTTAGATTATTACACATGTTTTTATTGTATGGAACTGTACGGATCAAGGAAAATAAGGCTTGTTTTAGCCATTTTAAGTGGTGTGCAAGATAGAGGAGTTAGGAGATGAAAAAACTTTGGGAGAATTTTTTTATCTTGAGATAATTACAAAAATTAATCTCATCTCATGAATCATCCTCTAATTTCCCTAACTAGGCCCTCACTTTTAGCTAGTCTAGTGAGCTAGAATAGTGAACACTTGGGAAAGTGGTGAAAAACAATTAGGGAGGCTTTTTATAGTTTTTGTCTTGAAACTAATGATATTTGAGCCTTTGAAAAGTGTCATTGCCTATTTTACATGGATTATTTTGTATATTTGAGGAGTTTTGAATGCCAAGTGGAGAAGGTACATGGAAAAGAGCCCTATTCAAAATTACCAGTGATGATTTTGCATGTCCATAAGAATAGGGATGGTCAAGGATCAATAAAATGAATGTGGGGAATTTTTCATAACCCCTCTTTCTAAAATCAATCATCATACTTGACCATATATAGGTATAGTGATAGTTTTGGAAGGCAACTCAGGTGGGCAGTTTCTTATGCCAAAATGGTAGTTTTGTGCCACTTTTCACTATCTTTATGACTTGTGTGGATAAGTACACATTCATGACCTAGAATATATCACCTCACCTCTATTTTATATGAAATTTTAACTAATATTCAATTGGTGACACATGTCCTTTGTGCCTCTTCAACTTCCTTTCTCCTTCTTCCTCCAAGTTCTATAAATGTAAGCCATTTTGGCTATTAAAAGGATTCCAACTCTTGGTATGTTAAATCCATACCAAAATTATACCTTGATTTGTATTTGAGCCAATGAGAAGCAAACTAGTTATACTCTAAGTTCATTTACACTATGTGTTGAAGTGATTCATCTTGAAAGTCAAGTATATGAGTTCATCTTGTTTTCATGTAATCCTTGAATGTGTTGTTACAAAGTGACTTCTATCCTAATAGGTGTCATGAAGTGTATGATACTACAATAGACTCTTGAAGTGTGTATGAGTTTGGTAGAGTCATATCTGACCTTTCCTTCACTTGCCTTCATTTGTTGAGTTGTTATTTGCCTTCATGAGAAACACTAATGCTAGGGAGATCCATTGATGGTGTGAGGCTAATTTGGTTATCTTATTTCATTATGCAAGTTCTAAGTGTATGAATAGAAGCAATTCATAGTATATCACCTTCTAGTTTAGGTTTTCTTTATGTATCTTTCTCTCCCTTTTCACCCATAATATTTAGTTTTAGTGGCATATGCACATCAAGACATATCTAGGGAGTTATCCCTTTTCAATCTTAGAGACTCATCTCTCTTACAAGTTACCACAAACTTGAGGGATAATTCAATGTTGCATCAAATTGAAAGAGCTTCATATAATGTCCTAGGGTACATAATTTAATGAAAACACTTCTTATAGCTTTGATTTTAGAAAATGATTCATTATTTAGTAGGAAGATAGGAGAGGGAGAAGGATACTATAGGGGTGCATTGTAGTCCCTTAGGGCTCTCCAATTCAATGGGTCATTTTACCATGTTAAGGGTTAGGTAAGGCCTAAAAGGTGTCTAAAGTTGATATAGATAGGTCTCAGTCCATTTGATGTTTGTCTATCATCTTAGAACTTAGAAGAGTGTCCAAGGTGGTCTAAAGTGATCAAAAGAGGGACTTAATATAGGTCTAGAGATAAGTGCATTAAATAGTGGTCAAAAGTGCATGATTTTGGCTGAAATGTTAATTTTACATGTCTTCAACTTTCAAAAGGAAATTATTTCTTATGGTTAGTAATTTAAATTTAGACATTGGCATATGATACTCTCCCATGTAGAGGATTTTTTGGTCCTTTTAAGATATCTTTTATGCAAGAGCAATTCAAAAGATGGGGATCATCTATTTTTACATTAAAATATTGCATAAAAGATTCATGGAAGATTTTTTAGTAAAATGGAAGTGGGATGGGCTACCCTAAAATTAGTAATGAAGTAGACATTGATGTCGCCAAGAGGGATTCAAAATAGAGTTTTAAAGACTTTATGGGAAATAAGTTAGGCCACTATAATTTGAAATCTATGGATTTTTAGAAAAAAGAAAAATCTAAAATAGAGAATGCTAGGTAAGATATGTTGGGTATTTTATGTAAAATTAAAATGAGGGGGTATTAATATAATATAATTTAGATATACAACTGAGTAAAATAGAGTATAAGTTAATAAATATTTGCACACAAATATATTTTGTAAGCATATGGAATAATTAGGGTTTTGACCAAAAGGAATAAAAAAGAATGAGCAATTATCTGTAACTTAAATATGTTGGATTGTAGATGATTATGTTTGATTGTGATATTGATTGAGATGTTTTTAGATCTGTAGGGTGACTATTTTAGCTAACTAAGATGTGACCAATAGATTTAGGCTACTACAATTTGTAGCTATGTCTTCATGATGTGGATTTATCTGTGTTTATGGAATAAATCTAAAAATTATAAAATTTTATGACACTTATTATAGATGTTTTTTAGCTCGTTGAATTTATTTAATCATATGTCATGACCCATAATTTACTTTTGCTTCCTTTTAAAAGCCCTAGCAAGGCCCTACACATAAAACACATATAATTCAAATAAAAGGGAGTATTTAGGGCTAAGGGAAAAATTGAGTTGGCCTAAGAAATCCCCTATAACTACGTGCTTCCAAAATAGCCCAAATATGTCTCATGTTGATGTAGTTCTCACTTACTCAGTGTGTGTGATTGGATCATATGTAGTATGAATCTAAATGCTCTTTTGCCTAGGTCCTCCTTTGGTGTAAGCATGAAACATAGATCATAATAATACAAACTTTATATATTGAAATTTTTTGTGTAGAGATTGCTATGATGTGTTTTTTATTTAGTTGTGCTTGATAGGTAGATAAGTAGTAGTTATAAAATGCCTTTGAGGGTTATATATAGAATACTCCTAATTCAAAATTTAAAAACTTACTGGCACACCATATTGATTCAATTAGGATAAAATTATCATAAAAAGGGACCTAAATGAAATTTGCCCCAAAACAAGGGCTAAAAGAGACATTATGATAAGACTATAGTTTTTAGACAATCACATAGGGCATGATTTTCTATATAGAGCATTTTTTTCTGAGAATAAGAAAATAATAAGATTAAAAAGGTAAAAATAATAAGGATCCCCATGACTCACATTTAAATTTCAATATCAAAATAACACTTGTAAAAATCCAAAATGTAAACATTAAGATAAGAGGAAAAGATGTACTACTAATACAAGATGTGCCAATAGAGTTTTATTGATATTATAAGCATCTTCAAGTAAAGTCATAAAAATACATAGTACTTGTGTTTGTTTCACCAAATTTTGGTATTTACATTTCCCCCTCTTTTATTCTAATAATGAAATAAAATGAAAATACTAGAATAAAAGGAACAAAAAGTGATACCTGAGCTTACCTGTGTCACATATACTTGCTTATGAGTGGAGATGCCATGGGTCCAACATAATCAACACATGTGGAGAAAAGATGATCTCTAAGCTTGTTCTCTTCTTAGACAGAGAATTGAACTATACTTCAAGTGATGTTTGTGGAGATGAACTATAATATAGAGTCCATATGTAGAATATGAGTAAATCATTGTGGTATAAATAGCCAATCTAATCTTGTACCCAAAATTTAATGCTTATAGATGTGCCTAGAAGTTATAACATTATTTAAATTCAATCCCACACAACTCAATATATTGGGTACTCGTGCAAAAACCAAATCAACTATTACAGATGGCTATAAGATTCATTCTACTACAAAACTAGTGAAATACTTGATGTAAAATTGGTGTAAATATAATTTTGAATTGAGTGTGGTGTAAAAAACATATAAAATGACATTAATTGTCATTTCTTCTATAAAATATGGTGTAAAAACTGAGATGAGACCATATGCCACACACATGCCCCTAATCTAGTAATTGAACGTACTGAGCCATATAACCTAAGCTATAAATTTGAATTTCCCATTCATAATTTTGTATTTATGTGGACATGTGTTATGAATATAATCCTAATATCATAGTTTGTGTAGAAACTGAGTCAAATTATGCCAAATGTGAACATGTGTTATGCCAAGTTTCACATTTACTATCTCTTTGTGCTTATTTGCTATCTCTTAGTTTGATCAATATCATATTGATGATCTAGGCCTTATATATTGCCCATAATGTTGTAAACCTACTTATATTCCACCTTTGCAAGTTCTAGACCTACACCTATTTTCTAACTATCTTTAAACTTGCATCCTAGTTAGATGCCTATGTCAATGCAAGTGTCCTATCCCAACACAAGTGTCCAGTGCTATAAAGTCATTCAATTTACAAATAAAACACCTCCTAAAGGTAAACCTAAGTGTTTTAATATGATATTTTCTCCAAGAGGATTGGTATAAATATAAAAACAACCTTCATTTATTCTTTATCTAGCATTCATACCAAAGAGCATTCAATCAAGCACTCAAGTGAGTAAAACTTCCTTATTTTCTCCTATTTCTATATCAGTTATAGGGACAAGACATCTATAGGTTTGAAGTACTGAAGGAGTAGCACAAGAGCTATATTTTCCAAGTTATAAGCTATATCATTATAGTACTTACTTATCACATATTGCATGATTCACACACAAGCCAACATGTAGGGGAGAACTACATAAGTCTGAGGCGCTCTTCAGAGTATTGACTATGTAGGCAATGCTCATTGACAGAGGGGTCTTTGGGAAAACTCAACATTATGTTCCCATTAACCTATTTTTTCCACAACCAATATGAATATGAAGAACTAGGGTTTGACTATTTATTAAGGAATAACAGTCCATGACCTAGATCTATGTGCACTAGAATGAAGGTGGTACAGAACCTAGAAGTATCTAGGTGGTTGTATCCATTTTTAGTGGGTATTCCATATTTGACACATGTATCTGATCTAGATAGTAGTTTTGATGTATGTGTTTGACGCTATAGAGGCACTTGATTCAAAATTTGATGACTGTTCTAAAAATTATTATAGTTTTCTTCTTACTTGTTCTAGATCCAGATATGTATTTGCATAAGAACCATCTAAGTATCTTATTTTTCATTATCATTGCAATATCTAGCATAGTTGTGTTTTTAATTTTTAATATATCTAAATATAATAAATTCAATATATATTCTATCTAAGATTTTCCAATTAATTGGTCTGCTATAGATATTTTTATCAACATTGTGCTTATTCATTTCTATATTCTTAACCCTATCTATCCCATTAAGATCCATATCCAATTTGTGTTTAAACATTTGGTGAACCTAATTTGTGTGAATGCAATTTTTTTTAATTCTTAGTGTTTTTAGTCAACTAGGGTTGTAAATTATTATACTTTATTACAAAATTTGAATTTTTTTCTAAAAATAATGGAAAATTTTAATAAAAAACCCAATTTAAAATGGAGAATATAGAAGCATTAGTTACTCATCTCAATAATAACAAAGGCTTAATGGATGTATTTTTGTATATTACAAGAGATGAAATCGACAAACATAATAAGGGTAAGGCTTCCTCACCTAGTGATGGTGAATTTTTAGAAGGTACTACAATTGATTCCATACCTATCAATCTATTGACATCTAGTGTGGGCATGAGATATTTCTTTCAACATTTATTTTTTAAAACTACTATTGCTACATCTGCTATGGAATTACCATTTGTTTCATCTCAAATACTGGTTTGAATGACTATTACTACTCAAAACATGTTTACATATCCCTTGGTGACTACTCAACTTGCTAATTTACATCCCAATGGATTTATAGTTCAAACACTCCTTCAAGTTATAAAAAACTTGGAGGACAAGGTTATAAACATTGAACAAAAAGCTTTAAAATCTCCTCATGTTAATGATTCCCAAGATGTGTTGTATAACCCTCTTGCAACTGAGATATATTTGTACACCTTGATACCTAGTTTTTTTGTGCCTAAATTCACATTTTATGATGGTAAGGGTGATCTTAAGCAACATTTTTGATCATTCTATGTGACATTCCTTTATTATGCCTGTAATGATAAATTTTGACCAATCTATTTCCAAGGAGCCTCAAGGATTATGCTTTGAGGTGGTTATATTATTTACCTCTTCAATTCATGAAAGTATTCAAACCTCTTGTAAATTATTTTTTGGCACAATTTGACATTAATATTAGTGAAAAGGTTTCCTATGCCCAAATTGCAAAAATTAAACAAGGAACCAATGAACCTGTCAATGAATGTATCTTGTGGTACAAGACAATGTTGGCTAAAATGACCAATCCCATGGTAGATAAAGAACTTCAAGACATTTTCAGGAAAAGTTTGTTGGCTCCTTTACATGAGTCCATTATTTTCCTTTGATGAATTATGCCATGTTTTTAGAGACCATGAAATGAAACTTATTTCATTGAATAAACTTGTGTATGTAGAAAACACACTAACCACATATATGTCCAATACCAAGTTTACTATGAAACCAAGTTATAAGGTAAAACCTCTTGAACCTAAAATGAAATAACCACCATGGTTAGTATAGTTTTGTAACATCCTAATCAACTCGTTATATCTAATGCACCAATGAGACAATTTGCATATTTACCTAAGTCTCCCACTTAATTACTCTCATGGTTAGTAAAGTGCCATCTTATATCTTTCCCTTATCTTATAGAGGTTGATATGAGTAGACCTATACCTAAAGGTATGATAAAAATTATTATTATGAATATCACAAAATCCCTAAACATTATATAAATATCTAAGACCTCATTGATGACCAAAAGATTACATTTGATGATCCTCCAAATGACTCAGGTTCACAACCTAGTGATCACCAGAATCATAAAATATTTAACAATACTTGTCAAGATGATTATAGTAAGGATGTGGAAGTTAAAATTTTATATAATTTACATCCTCCTCCATCACACTATGAGTGCCAACTAGATGGGATTATTGGAACTTACACATGACATACACCTTTTATGATTTAAAGACCTTATATCACCTTTAATAACAATGAGATTAAGGATGATGACTCAGATCTTCATTCTTTATTGATTTGATCTTACCTTGATAAATAACCTATATATAATGCTATGATTGATAATAGTACAAGTGAGAATGTTTGCACCATGACATTACTCACACATTTTGGTTATACTCACAATGATTTACACCCTTCTACTAGATTATTCAGAGTATTTTATGGACCTCACAATAGATTCTTGATGAGATTGACTTACCTTTACAAGTGGGTCCTACATATGTGGTTACTACCTTCTTAGTTATATATTATACATGTGTTTTTGATATGTTATTAGGATGACCTTGTATACATACACTTTGAGTAGTACCTTTTATAGTTCATGGGTGCATAAAATACATTCATGCCAATCGAGTAATTATAATTTCTAGAGTTTCATGCGCTTGAATGGTTTTCATGACTTTTGAAAGGATCTAATTTCACCTTTGAAGTCTTATCTAAAAAATTTGTTTGCCACTTCTTTTATAACATCAAAAAATATTTGACCACCTTAGATTTACACAATACAAAGCAATGCAATGGTGAAACTTTTTCTTCCTTCCTCCAAAGATGGTGAGCAATGGCAAGTCATTTGACATGGCCATTTACTAAAACTAAGCTTGTGGAGGTATTCATGAGCAATTTCAATTTAGACTTGGGACACCATTTATTACTCCTTTTCCCAAGATCTTTTGATAAAATTATTGAAAAGGGAGTTCAAGTCGAAAGAACATTAATTAATAGAGGTGTAATCAAGATATTTAAATTGGATAATAATAATTCCTCTAAACCAATAGAAAAACCAAATTTCTTTGTCAAAAATAAAAAACCTTATTGGAGACATTATGACTAATGTCAAATAGATTCAAAACCCTCAACATCAAACAAAAACCTACAATCAACCAATCAATAACATCACAATTCTTGGTGGACAACCTAGACAAGGTAAACCTAAGCATAAGTTCACTCAATTGGGTGATAATTATGATAATGTTTTCCAAAATTTGGCTCATGTAAACATGATTACATGGCCTAAAACTAAACCTTTTGATGAAAATGTTCCTAAAATTTATCGGTATAAAGAAGATGAGTATTGTGAATATCATTGGATTAAAGGACATTCTACTAATAGGTATATGTGCCTTAAACACTATGTTCAAGACCTCATTGACAAAGGCAACATAATAATAAAAAATAAACCACCTAAACCATCTAATAACCAAAAATTGGGATATACCAATATCTATTCACCAATCATGAACAAGGAAAGGGAAAGCAAAAATGAGAACAACCAAAAGCTAGTAATGTTAATCAAGCAAGTCATCCATTCAATTTTATAGTCAATAAAATTGATTCCATGCATATCCATGTCAATTTCATTACTTTTCCATAATAAAAGTGTGTAATTACTATAAGGTGTGCCAAGCTTACCCTTTCAAGTGCATTGATGAGCCCTAAAAATGCCCTATTCTTGTCTTCATCTATTGCACTCATCCTTCTTGTTAACCATGTTTTTGAGTACTTTACCATAAGTTTCCTTCCTTCATTTGCCATAATCTTGTAAATAGAATTATGTTTCTATACTCTTTAAATATTTATAATTATGTGTTGGAATTAAATATATAATAGTTATCTATTGATTTAGGATGTTTTTTCTATAATGTGATTTAAGGATGTTTTGGGGAAATAGGTATATAACACGGAACATCCTACAACAAAGGAATCTCATTACATGGACTATCCTACATCCACTACATGACCAAAGTAATGAATGAACATATTTTGACTCCTCTTTTAACCAAATAATATAAATAACTATAACCTCCATGAATCTCATTAAGGAAGTGGTTGAAGAATGAAATAGCTTTGTTTGTCCTACAATAATGTTGCAGAATTCACATGAAAGATGACTTTAGAAAAAGGAGCCAATTTCGGTTATCCTAAGTTGAATGTTTCTTAGATTGGAATATATATTGTTTTGTATAAAACAATCTCCTCTATGGTATATGTGTGTGTGTGTGTGTGTAACAATAGAGTTGAGAGATAGTAGATGTTGATTAGAGATTATCAGAAGTACATTTTGTCAAAAAATTGTTATTGTAATTTTTTGTAGCAATTCATTGCTACATTTTTTATTAATATGAGCAAGCATTTATGAGTTCAATGAAGTGTTGTGAGAGGAAGGATTTAATTTGAAGTCAGAAGGAGGAAGGGTCCCCTTTAGAAGTCTGTAGCAACAATCCAACCCATTTAATTAGCTAAGCATGTTATTTGATTTCTTTATACATTGTGTGTTTCATTTATAAATTATGTGATTTACATTATTGCTTAGATTTGTTTAAAGACGCTTCTAATGTATAAGCATTTATTTTATAGTATTATGTTTATGTTTAATTTCTAGCATTCATTTACTGCATGACTTTAACATCTTAGATAACAATTAATAGAAGGTCAAATTAGAAGATTGAGTGTGCATACATAGTGATGTCATCTTATCAAGTCTACATACTTAGATTGACATTTAAATGAAATATAAGGTACAAGTCTATGGTAACTCTCATTATTTATTTTGATCAAGAGAATTATATCTAATTATGAATTAAATGCTAGTCTTTTTTGGCACCGTTAACAGGGAATGGTGTCACACACTTATAATATTCAATCTTGATAGCAATTATTTTTGAATGTTTATTGTTTTTTCCAAAGATTTATATTATTTAGATTAAATATTTCTTGATTTCATAGTTTAAATTTCCCTTTTTGCAAGTAGGATAGTGGAAATTTTCAAAAAACCCATATTACTAACCCTGTACAGATAGGGTGGGCAAAAAGTTCAAAAAAAAGTGGTTGACATATGCAAAGTGAAGGGGATTATATAGTATTTTTTTTGATTTAATAATTAATCATTGCTTCAAGATTGGAAATTCATCCTAAAACAACTGAGGAACATGAAGTAATTCTTGAAGATCACTCACAATTATCAATAGAAGAGGTAGAAAAGGAAGAATTTTTGGCTGGACTGATAGCACAAGCTAGAGACATTAAGGAGGTTCATACCCTTGGAAGAGACCCAAATGTACCACCTTTGAGAATTCCCACCTTATTAACTCATACTCAATAACCTAAAGTTCACTTCCCTTCATCACCCAAATTTCTTGCTAAGGAGGCATTCAAGGCTATTCTTACTCTTAGAAGAAACACCAGTCCAATAGAATCTTCTAATTTAGAAAGAATCTTTGCTGAGACACTAGCTAAATATTTTGAAACCTCCACACCATCCCCACTGTATAAAAATCCATATATTTCTAAGGAAAAAGATAAATTATCCACCTTCTACACCTTAAAAAACAAAAGAATTGATAAGAATTTTGAGCGGTGGGTAACAACAACCTCCAGTTTACCAACACAAAGAGTATTCATGGGGGATCACTAGGAAGAAAACACTACCATTGAGTCTACTACTTTTGAATTTCCTATCCTTACTCCTAAAAAAAATACACCCATGAAGAATATCCCTCACTCTACCTTCTTTACTTTTAGGGGAAAAACATTTGAGGATCCATACACATTTATTTTTGAGTTTGACATCTTATGCCACAACTATGATTATAATCAAGATGCTCAAAAACTCAAATTATTTCCACCAACACTCAAAGATGCATCACTTAGATGGTTCATGGGACTTGGAAATGATGCCATTTATACTTGGGAAGAAATTAAGGAGAAGTTTTTGATGAAATACCAAGACTATTGTATGGGTAGGAACTACAGGAGAGATGCCATATTCTAAATGACACAAGATGATGATGAGTCATTGGAAGAATATATGAAAAGATTTTGGTTCAGCTTGTAAAAATCCAAGTAGACTATAATAAGGAATCAATCAAGTTGATATTCACGAAAGGGATTAGAGATGATTGTTTAGAGGCATTAGATCTAATTTATAATGGTGATGTTTCTACACTAGCCTTTGATGAGCTAATAGTTCTATGTACAAACTAATTCAGATCAAATTTAAATAAAAGTAGGGGTAGAACCCTTCCTACAACATCTACAACAAGACTATTTAAAGGTGAAGTTAGTAACCTATTCTAAGATAATACATAGGACATTATCAACCACCTACCTACTCACCTTGATACATTACATACACAAAAGAAGCAAGAAGAAATTGAGAAAGCCTTAGCTACCTATTGCCTTGAATGTAGAAAGAAGAAGGTGGATTACACATGCCATTCTTTGAAATCTTGTGTAGCCAATATAATGGAGGAGAATCCTATGATAGTGGAGATGCATGCCTGAATCAAGTATTTTTTATGGCTCAATGGAAACTATGGGTACAAAGATCAGGTATGCCATCAAACTCTATGTTTACAAATTATCAATTTTCAAATAATCCTCAATATGGTTCTTGGATGAATATACCCAATCAAAATTGGTCCCAAATAAATTGATAGCTACCCTAGAATCAGTTATTGATGCAACAAAATAGACAACAATCTCAACCTAGGTAATTCTAAAACCAACAATGGTTTTATCCCTCTAATCCATGACAACAACAATAGAGAGGTAATCAAGGATTTCCCCAGTAAATACAACTACCACAACAATAGGCCATAATGACAAACACTCAAAAACCTATTCAAACCACTCAGTTTCCTACCCAACTCATCCCCAATCCTACCAATAAGTTGGTTCAACCAACACAATCCACTAAAATAATATAATATCCAACATACACCTTGGATATTAATCAAGTTCAACTTCACTCAAGTCATGTTCTTGCACAACCCACCTCACCCATAATCACATAACACTTTGACCCAACCCCACTCCATACTAATTTATAACCACCTATGGCCAATCCTGAGCCAAGTTCATCTAAAAATCATCTAAAAATCCTCCTTTTCTAGAGAGATTGAACATATCATGTCTTGAACCAGAGCCCAAATTCAATATTTTAGGGTAACTCAAGAATGTGTGCATAAAAATCCCACTCTTTCAAGTAATAAAGGATGTTTTTATCTATAATAACATTGTTAGATAGTTACATTTGAAAAAACTAATAAGAAAGAGTAAGGATCCTAAAATAGTCCAGGTCATTGGCTAACTAGCACATATTATGTCAAGAAATATAGCTCCCCCAAAATATTTTGATCTAGAAAGTCATATAGTTAATGTTATAATTCATGGCCAACCCACTCTAATAATTTAATTTATTTGGATGCAACCATCAATGAGTTGACCATGGAGACCATACAATTTCTAAAACTTACCACTCTGTCTAATACCCACTGTCCTCTAGATGGATGACAAATCAACTATTAAACCTGAGGGGATTGTTGAGGACCTTGTTATCACTATGGGCTCTTGGAAATATCCAAAAAATTTTATTATCCTATAACTAAAAATCAACTTGGGGGGTTATCCTCTCATCCTTAACCACGCATGAATGGCCATCATTGATGATTTAATTGGTTATAGGTTAGGAAAAATGCTAATTCAATAGAAATGACAACAAAAAATTGGTTATGTATCCACCAACTCAGCCATCCCATAATGATGGCCTAACCCCTTTGATTGATGACTTTGAGTAAGCTTTCTCCTTGTAGACTCTCTACATAATTGATCGAGTCTAGATCTATAGGCACAAGAAGAAGACACTATCCTTACTAGTATCCTGTAAAACACCTATCGACATGATATTGTAGCCACCAACATGTTGGAATGTACACCATGACCTATTTAGAATACTTTTCTTGAGAATGATCTTGCTAAAATTGTAAGAGACATTTGGACATTCCATCAATTACTTCCCTATCAATGCAGCTATATTCCTTTAATTGCAATGTAAAAACCATGCTTTCTTTAGTAAAACAAGTAGACATTCTACCAAACAAATCTCTCAACATCAAAACCTCCTTAACACCCTAGCAAGAAAGTTAGTTACTTATAATGCTGGGAAATCATACAACATTTCCCTAGGATTACCATGACATGAGAGGAATATCCATAGATTTATGCATACATCACATTTACATTAAAGAATAATGCAAACCTATTCTCTAACCCCAATAATGAATGAATCCTACAGTTAAAAATATTGTCAAAATTGAATTACTAAAAATCTTGGATGCAAGATTCATTTATCCTATTTTGGATAGCCAGTGGGTCTCTCCCCTGGTCATTATCCTTAAGAAAGGGGAAACATGGTATATTTTTGTTGACCATCAAGAATTGAATGCTGCTACCATAAAGGATCACTTTTCCCTTCCATTTATTGATCAAGTATTAGATACATTAGCAAAAAAAAAGTACATTTCCTTCCTAGACAACTATAGCAGTTATAATCAAATATGAATTGCTCCACAAGACCAAGATAAAACCACTTTTACTTGCCCTTAGGGAACCTATGCTTATGCCATCTTACCATTTGGCCTTTGCAATGCCCCAACTACTTTTCAAAGGGCTATTTTGAGCATATTTTTTGATTTCTCCCATGACTATGTTGAAATCTACATGGATGATTTCACTGTCTATGGGAAGACATTTGAAGAAACAATGACCAACCTAAAGAAATTTCTTCAATGTTTTTAGGACCATCAATTATCTTTGAGAAATGAAAAGTGTTACATTTTTATGACTAAAGGGATTATGTTAGAGAATCACATATCCCCTACTAGAATTCAAGTTGACCCAACAAAGATAAGTATCATTAAGGATATCCCCACACTAAAGAAGTAGAAAAATATTAGAATATTTTTAGGACATGTTGGTTATTATATATGAATCATCAAAGATTTTAGTAAAATTGCCACCCCATTATTTGGATTGCTTACTAAGGATGTTGAATTTACATAGACTAATGATTATCAAACTACCTTTTAATAACTTAAAGACCTTCTCATAATAACTCCTATTCTGAGAGGGCCTAATTGGAAGAATCCTTTTTACATCCACACAAATACATCTAACACCACTTTAGGAGCTATTGATGGGTGTTGTTATTCCCTTCATTTAATCAACTCTTTGTTGATGTCATATTCAACTAGGGGTGTGTCTAAAGCTATATGCAACAAGAAGAATCTTAGTGATTTAGTAATTGATTGTAGGTATTTGTATTTTTATTTTGTTTTGGGGGATCTTTAATGTCTTAAGGACTTCTTGGTTAAAACCTTATTGGAATCAAACTATGAAAATCTGCTGGAAGTAAACACACATTACAAAAATAAATTGCTGGAAATAAACACACTTTGTAGAAATGAATTTGCTGGAAATAAACACACTTTACAGAATTAAACACACAATTTAGAATGCTTGGAAAATGATTGCAAAGAAATGAGAACTTAATATAGAACACCTACAAGGACAAATCTACAACAAATTTTAACTTAAGGAATTGAAAGCATTTATAAATTTAACAGATCTACCTATTTGATTTTGAAAATAAAATATAAATACCAACAAAAATGAAGATCCTAGTTCTTAGAGGAGTGGGGCCTTGCTCTGCCTAGAAACAAGATTGAACAACTTAATTCTCTCTGAAAATAGAAATGGTTATTTTATTGATAAAATGTTTTGCATTACAAAAATGTACTAGATACGTATCAATCTATATCTATCCTTATTCCTCTGTTCTTCAATTAATACCCTCTTTCCTATATTCTTCTAGGTCTGTATATATATTCTTCTTTCTTGTGGTGCATTGAGGGCTGTAACTATTTCACAGATACAATGGAACTAAATCATGCCTAGAATAGATGCTAAATGAAAATGTGGCTAGATGTACAGCTATGTGATATGTGTCTTGGATCTGCAAGTATGGAAATTAGAAGTCTGCTCCTGATTGATAGGATCATTGATTTGACAGATCATCGGCCATTTGGAATAGTTTTTTATCAATTTTGGAACTTTAGAAGAGTTAAAAAATTAAAGGAAATCATTCCATGTCTAACTGCAGAAGTTCTAATAATTCTAGAACTAAATATAGAGCTCCAAAACTAAGTCCAAAATTTTTAGAACTAAATCTGAAAGTTTCAAAACTAAGTGACAGAACTTGTAAAGCGTGGTGGAGTTCTGAAACTAAGCTGTATTGATTCCAATGCTTCCAAAAACATGTAATCCACTTCATATTTGTTCTTCAGCCTGATGATGACCTATTTTATTATAAAACTTGAATTTTTCAAAACACTTTGTTAGGAATTACAGAGCTTTTAAACGTTAGAATCACAATCAATGAAAGATGGATAATTACATCCTAACTCATATCAGATCAAATTAAAGTCACAAAATGCAGTCAAACTTAATAGAAAGAGAGATTAAGATGAGGTCATTTATTGTACATTTAACGGGCATATCCTAGCCTCATCAACTATCCTTGGCCAAAAAGATGAAGATCTAAGTTATGCAATCTATTTTATCAGTATGAATCTTCAAGGGGTTAAACTCAACTACACTATAATAGAGAAGGAATTTCTTGCTATCATCCGTGCCATCAATAATTTTTGATAGTACATTACAAGTTACCAAGTATTCATCCACACAAATAATACAATAATTAGGTATTTAATGAACAAACCTATTGTAACAGGCAAGATAATTTATTGGTTACTTTTACTGTAGGAGTTTGATATTTTCATTATGAATAGATTAGGTAAGGATAATGTAGTAGTAAATTTTCTATCCTGATTATAAAATGATGAGCACAGTCCTATTATTGATGATTCTTTTCCTGATGAACATTTATTTATGGTCAAAATTCAATCTCTTTAGTTTACAGATATTGCTAACTATCTTGCTGCAAGATCACTACCACAACATTTTTCACCCAAGAAAAACAACATATAATCCAAAAGAGCAGACATTATTCCTAGATTGTAGAATATCTCTTTGTCATTGGACTAGATTCATTTATAAGATGTATCCAAGAAGATGAAGCATATGACATTCTTAGAGCTTGCCATGATGAACCCTATGGGAGTCATTTTACTACCAAATAAACTGCCATGAAAATAATCACTACCATATACTATTAGATTTATTTTCATAATAATGCCATGATGTATACCCATAGAGGTGATCAATACCAATGTATGGGAAAACCCACTCACTCTGATGAAATACCATTATAGCCACAACTGGTTCTGGAACCCTTTGATAAATGGAGACTAGATTTTATAGGTCCCATTGATCCCAAATCTAATAACAAGAAATATATACCAGTATGCATTGATTATGTCATAAAATGGGATGAGGTCAAATCCTTAACCCACACCTAAGATGAGAAAGTAACTAAGTTTTTGTATGAATAAATTTTCACTCACTATAGAGTATCGAGAGAAATAGTCATAGACCAAGGTCCACAATGGTTCACATCAGACCTCATAGCTGCCTTGGTCAAAGAATATAAAATCAGACACACAAACTCTACCCCTTACCATCCCTAGTCAAATGGTCAGGTGAAAGTGACAAACATAGAATTAAAAAATATCCTCACTAAGACTATTAGCCTACATATAAAATATTGGTCAACTCATCTTCTAGAGGCAACCTAGACTTATAGAATCACCTGGAAAACCACAACTAATTTCACTCTATATGAACTAGTTTATAGTAAAAATCCTATCCTCTCCATTGAGTTTGAACATAAAACATTAAGGATAACCCTTATTTTGGGCTTGGATTTTTTCCAGGCTCAATAAGATAGGATCATGTAGCTAAATGCACTTGATGAATTAAGAAAGGAAACACTTCATCACATTGAAATAGTGCAAAGACAATGTGTGGGTTAGCATGATGGGAACATCAAGACTAAGAATTTCCAACTTGGTGACTGGTCACTCCTTTTCAACTCTAAATACAAGGATCATAAAGAAAATATATAGTCTAGATGGCTTGGGCCTAATGAGATTAAACAAGTCTTTGACAATGGAGCTATAAATCTCATGGCCATTGAATCTATTTGGTTCTAACTACTTATTAATGTCTACAGGCTCAAGTTATATAAGAAACCATTTTCTAAAGAAAATTTCACTTGCTAACTTCTTGAAGAATAACATCCATCTCTTCTTCATGAAGCAAATCAACTTATTCCTATAGTTTAGGGGTATTTATGTCTACCCTTCTCTAATATTTTCTAATAAGAATAAAAGATTCCTACAACCAAGAACAAGACATTCATAATGGCTTGGTTCAGGCTGAATAAAATTCTAATTCCTAGATTCTAGTGATTCTAGTTGAGTTTGTACCAAAAAATCTAAAAAAAAAATCAAAAAATTTAATGATGAAAACCTTTGAGCATTGTTGACGGATGTTGTATCATAAAACTAGGTCACTAGTTGATTGATATTTTTTTAAAAAAAAGAAAGAGAAAAGACATTACTAAAATATTTTTTTTTGTTCTTCATTTTTTTTAACTTGCAGATTCATTCCTTTGGAGTAGAAATACATTTTCCTTCTTGCTACAGGATGAAAAACTTGTTGCTACATGAAACACTTCTTGCAATAAGATAAAAAACTTGTTGCTATAGGAAACATTTCTTGCTACAGGATGTATTCTTATCATTCTATCCTACATAAATAATTTTGATCCTAATCAAATGACAACACATGCTAAACTACCACTTCAAATCATCATTTGTGCATTAATGAAAGATATTCCTACAAGTAACAAGGTAATTATTTTATATTTATTTCATGTCATACATTTTAATTATTATTAAGATGATGGGTCTTAATGCTATTAACACACCACCATATCTTCTCCTTATCATGCCAACTCACCATATATTCTCTTTCACTGATTGATATGACCTTTGGTGCACTATTACTGCCACCCTTTGTTATTGCCATGAGCCATTTGCACATGTTAGCTTCATCCTTTGAGGACAAGTGACAATTTAAGTTGGGGGGAGATTTTCCATAATTCAAATGGATTATTTCATTCTCAAAGAAAAAATCACAAACATTTTTACAAAGCCATAAAACCCTTGCTACAATAACATAGACCTACAACTTAAACTTCATCTCACAATATAGGAGGGAACTTGCTTAAACATGAACCGCTTGATATCACTCCTTTAACCAATAGCCCAAACAACTTGGCCCTATTCTAGAATGTAGGATGGGTGCAATATTTTAAGAGGATACGTGCCTTGGATCAAATAATTATAGAATAATTCATTAGATCATTACATAATAACTTGACAATAGTAAGATGAATGGATATAAAGTTGACAAAAACCATCATTAGTATAGTAACAAGATTACCATGAATAGGGGAGGCATGGAAAGAAAAATTTGGTGCTGAAGTAGAGAGGTGAAAATTCATCAGAGGAAATGAAAGACTAGAAACTTGAAAATAGAGCAATGCACAATTATCTTTATCAAGGAGATGAGCCAAAGCTACTGAGTACATCTGTAGATATTTCATTTATGAAGGGAGGTATTACATGCTAGATGACATTCACTTCAAATTCATGAATCATTTACAACATGGCATAGAGATAAATGTCCCCAACTTCTTATTCCACATGATCAAAAAAATGGTGGAGGCATTTCAAAAAATTAATTCCAAAGCTCTTTCCCATCATTGTTTAATCTAGTTAATTATTTAAGACTATTTGCAAAGGACTAAACCCAACATACATTGTGAAGAATTTATCCAAGTACCAATAAATGTATAAAGTGATAGAGAAGAAAATGAAATAAAAGAGGAATTTGAGGTAGAAGAATGGAGATCAAAAGAAGCCCTTCCTATAGCTCCATAAGAACCTACAATAGAAAACCTTCCTGCAGCTCCATAAGAACTTGTAGAAGGAGACCTTCCTGTAGCTCCATAAGAACCTACAGAAGGAGACCTTCCTATAACCACACAAGAACTTATATCAAGGACTAAATAAAGGATTTCCATTAATAAAGAATCCAGAGGAAAAAGGAAGAAACTCATTCTCCAACCTAATTTAGAGGAGTCTGAGGAGGAACTTCCACCTTTTCCCGAAAAGGCCAAGGTAAACTCTATTTCTCGTAGATCCATATATTGAGAAGAAAAATGAGAACTAAACCTTCTTCTATTATTAAAATTAATGAAGAAAATGGAGAAAAGCAAATTAATAGCAGTGATGAATCTCTAGAGGCTAAACAAATAAGGGAGAATGTTCTCTAGAATATAGTCAAGAGATAGAACAAGTAGAGCATAGTATTGAAGAGTTGCATGAGGAACCAATGCAGGAATAAGAAAAAAATGGAACAACCTACTATATAAGTGGAATTTTCACTATAAAGAAAACCCTACAAGAAATTGAATGACTAAGAAAGAAGATACATGATCAGTCTAGAGGAGGACTGGATGCACTTGCTGTAACAACTTTTCAACTGCAACCCTTTACCAAAGACCATCTTACAATCATTATGTCACAACCTTATATAGAGGCAAATCAATAGGAGGAACCTAAAACCACCCAAAAAGTCAGGTATCATTCCTCATTTGCAATATCTTCTAAATTAATGAATTGGATGGATAGTCAGTTTAAAATTCTAAAGGCATTAAGAAAAGAAAATAAGAAATTGAAAGAAGAGAATAGGCTGAAGGAAGAAAGAATATCCAAACTAAATCAAAAAATTAAGGATATGACTAGTCTTACCCAAGATCTCCTTGATTGCAGGCTTCTTGTAAGACATTATTTAGTTTATCTTGAGGAGCAATGACATAAGTTTAAATTTATGAGAATTTATTGTGAAATGCCTCATGAAGTAATTGATCTCATATCCTTCTTTTATATCTATAAAGAAAGTTCATAGGAAGAACAAACACAATTATGCGAGTTATACCTTCATAATTATGTTGTTCATTATGATAGAAAATGGAACCTAATATATATGTTGGAGATGTCTAACTAAAGGCATTTTCATCATATTTGTTAAATGAGCAAAGAGGAGGATATAGTAAAAAAGAGAATGAAAGCCAACTACTTATCAAGAAAGAATCAATGACACCTAATGTTATATTGATTGAATGGGATAATATCATGTTGAAGAAGGAAGTTAAAACCTAGTTTGCTAAGAATTGTGATGAAGCCCAAGATTTTTACTTAGGATTGAGAACTTCTACTAGTTCTATAGCTAAAGACTCCTGTATTGAATGATGGAATGATCTCACTCCTACACTAAAAGAGAGAGAGATATATTCCCTTTTAAATTAAAGGCAACATTTAATAGGATCACAAAATATATTCTTCTTGTAGGTGAAATGGGATCTCAATTATTGAAACTGAAATTTCAGCCCCTTTTATTTTGATATCCTATTTCAGATTGGTAGGATAAAGTCCCATTGGATGAAGCTAGGGAGGTAAAAATTTGGAAACTATTTGAACATAGGCATGGATTTTATGCTCACCTTGCCAGTGGTGCCATAGATCCCATTGATTTTAGAGTTCTTTATGAAATGGGAATGATAAAGTTTGCTACTCGTGGTTGAGCAAGATCTTAAGTTAAGGGGTGTGATGAGCCCCAAAAATTCCCTATTCTTGTCCTCATCTATTGCACTCATCCTTATTATTAAACATGATTTTGAGTACTTTCCCATAAGTTTCCTTCCTTAAGTTGCCATAATCCTATAAATAGCAGTATGTTTCTACACTCTTTAAATAGTTAGAGTTATGTATTGGAATTAAATATATGATAGTTATCTATTACTTTAGATGCTTTTTATATAATGTGTTTGGAGGATGTTTTGGAGAAATAGGTATATAACATAGAACATCTTGAAGCAAAGGAATCTCATTACACAAACTATCCTACAACCATTGCATGATCAAAGTCATGAATGGATAGATTTTGATTCCTCTTTCAACTAACTCGTAGAAAAAACTATAACCTCCATGAATCCCAATAAAGAAGTGGTTGAAGAATGAAACAAATTTGTTTTTCCTATAGCAATGTTGTATTATTCACATGAAAGATGACTTTCACAAAAGGAACCAATTTCAGTTATCCTAAGTCAAATGTTTCTTAGATTATAATATGTATTATTTTGTATAAAACAATCTCCTCTATAGTATGTGTGTGTGTGTGTGTGTAACAATAGAGTTGAGAGATAGTAGATGTTGATTAGATATTATCAGAAGTACATTTTGTCAAGTAACTATAATTATAATTTCCTAAAATAATTTATTGTTGTATTTTTGATTAATATGAACAAGTATTTCCAAGTTTAATTAAGTGTTGTGAGAGGAAGGATTGAATCTAAAGTCGAAAAGAGGAAGGTACCCTTTTTAAAGTCTATAGCAATAATCCAACCCATTTAAATAGCTAAATATGTTATTGAATTTCTTTATGCATTATTTGTTTCATTTTTGAATTATGTTATTTACATTCTTGCTTAGATTTATTTAAGGAAGATTCCAACATATAAGTATTTATTTTATAGTATTATGTTTATGTTTAGTTTCTAGCATTTCATTTATTACATGACTTCTGTGAACATAGGATTGCAATAAGGGAGATTAGTATTGTGTTAGTGAATAAAACAAATCAATCAAAAACACACTAAACTAACACCCTAAGCCTATCTCAAAGGGGGAACTTAGTTAACACAAAAAAGATAGAAAACACAGCTGAAAATGAAATAAAGACCTTCCTTCACCTTCCTTGGATTCTCTAAAATGATTGATGTAGTGGCTTGCTTAGTTTTGTGCTCATGAAGTCTGCATCAATGAAGTGTGGCTACCTCCATCTCTCCTTGGCACCTTTGACTTTGGCTTGGTTTGGATCAATATTTGGGAATTATAAAAATAATTTTCATGAAGATTTGGAATCAATTTTACATTATAACTTTGGCATATGAGAGCTTAAAATTCAATAGGCAAAGCCTCCTATTTATAGACTTTGTAAAATGGTCAAAATCAACCCGAACCATCGATCTGAAGATGGAGATGTGTGGCTAAGGATTAATTTAATTATGTAATTAAAATTCATAAATAGGCTCATAAATATTTGGGATAGAGGGGAATTTAATATTCATGGAGGGTCTTAATGAGGCATGGGAGGAGTTAACCTTGATATTTTATGCATTTATGGCCTAGGGATGTATTCTCAAGAAATGATGTCACTTGATGATGCAGATATTCAATATTCATTTCCAAAAATAAATTATTAAAAAAGATCCATGGAATTACTAATTAGGTCCATGATTTGGTTTAATTATCTCTTAAGAATGATTAAGCACTTTGATGCAAACTTTGGCTCTTTGTGCATAAATTACTCAAATTGGTCAAAATGTCCTGTTATTAGCCCAAAATTTGACTAGATTGGAATTAGGATGTGATGTCAGATGTGTTGGATATGTTATATAATTTATGATGTTTCCAACACAAAATAATAAAGGCACATGTATTGTGAAAGAGATTTGATAAAAAATAGCAATCCAGAACACCTAAGTGTAAAATTGGCATTTTGACTCAAAATGATCTAATCAAAGTTAGCTGGCCCATAAATTGCATTACCCCATTTAATGATACCCTAGCCAAAATTGGCACTTGAATATAGAAATTTCAACTCTTTTAATGTGTTTTAGTGTTTTTAAGCCAAATTATGCATTTTGGTAGAAATTGATCAAAAGCTTAGTTAATGGTCATTGGAGGCCAGATTTAGGTATCTATAGTTTTCCCCTATTTGGAAAGATGTTGCAAGATATAAGCATAGTAATGTATTCTCAAAGAATAAAAAGGTCTTTTATGCCTAAAAATTTAATGATAATGAACCAATTGCATGATGCCCCCTCAAGGGAATAGTTGGCACAAGGAAAGGTCGGCAAGCAGTCCCTCGAAAGAAAGAATGGAGATGAGGGGACCAAAGGAAGGAAAAATGATGGGATGAAAACACAATGATATTGAAAAAGTATTCGAATCATTGAGAATTCAAGTGAGATGGTGTACAATGGCTTTCCCAAAGGTAGTTATAAGCATTGTACCTTGATAGTGGCAATGTGGCATGAAAACATAATGATTTGCCCAAATGTAGTTATAATCATTGAGAAGATGGAGCTACCCCAATTAGGGTATAAAAATAAGATAACAACATGCCCTTGTTTGAGCAAAAAAAATAAAGTTGATGAGAACACAATGATTTTCCCAAAGGTGGTTATAATCATTAAGAAATGCAGGTGGGATGGTGTACAATGATTTGCCCATAGTAGGTTAAATCATTAGACCCTAATTATGGAAAACATGATTGATTTGGTTATTGATGATGATGATAGTATGATACAAAGGATAAAGATGAATTGGGACAACCTATTAGTAAGGAGATGCTTGTCTAAACTACTAAAGGTTACAATTCATTTATTATTTAATTACTTTATTTCAGATATGATTGGAATTGAATCAAAATGTCAGTGCTGAAGAGATGTTTATGCCACCATTACTGAATATCCATCATGAATTTTAGGTTTATTATAGCATGTGTTAGTAGGCATTATGATATAACATCATGAGGACTTAGCCAAAATATGCATAAAGACTGACTCCCATAATCCCATACTCAATAGAAAATAATGCACCAATGATAGAAACCATGATGCCAATGTAGAAACATGAATATGGATGGATTAAATTGTAAGTGAAAGTAAGGAATCACCCAATGAACACACCAAGACTAAATTAAGGCAATAATACAAAAATCAAACAAATATACATGCAAACAAAACAACAAAGAAACAAACAATTTAAATTTAAGCCACATGAATATTACCCCTAGAAAATAGGTGACAACTTAACAAACTAACATAATGGAGGAATAAAAGAAAAGGAAGGGGGTGTTCGAGCTATCTTCATATGCACTAAGCAAGTGGATGCTACCTACATAGTTCCATGGATGATATATCCAACAAAAAATTCAAGCCAAATGGAGTTCTCCCAAGAAATGGGGAAAAAATGATAACTGATGAAAAAAAACATAATGGATATGATAGAAGAATATGAATGGTCTTGAAAAATGGCAGGTGTATGGGAGAAAAGGCCAAAAATAATGGGGAAACTAAGTGACAAGTGATTTGCTTATAACTTAGTAAGGGTTTCCAGAATCCTTAAGGCAAAGAAGTGGTTAATGTTTTTAGTTTTTTCTAATGGTTTTATAATTTTTTTTGGAATTTGTGGAATAACTCAACTTGATTGAGAATGACATGACACTAAATGGTTCAAGCTCACAAAATGGTGAGAGTGTTTCTTACTTGCTCACAAAATAGTGAGAGCATGGCTTAGGTTTCTCACAAAATGGTGAGAGTGTGGCTTAAGTTACTCACAAAATGGTGAGAGAGTGGCTTAGGTTACTCACAAAATGGTGAGAGTGTGGCTTAGGGTGACTGAGCTGACCTCAACAAGTATCAAGCACTTCCTATAGAGTCCCAAAGTAGGACCTCAAGTCACTATAGTTTTACCTTACAACAAAGGAATATGACTAGTGTAGCAGTCAATTCAAACAAAATAGGCACAGTTGGTATAAAGGCATAGTAAAACATAGAGAATGGCTAATTGGTATGGTCAAGGCACAATAAACAAGTGTTTTTCTGAGTTTGCCCATAGGCAGTTATAGCTAGGATATAATGACATAGGTCACTGAGACTAATTTACCTATAGGCAGTTATAATTATGATCAAGACAATGAGAGAGAATAAAACAAGAAATGAAGGATACAACTACTAAATGTATATCATACTACTCCAAAATACTACCTCTATCTAAAATGCATGAAAAAATTGCTGAAACCAAATCTGAATGCTCATACTAAAAGTGGTGATGGATCCAAATAGAATGGAACCAAGGTTAGAGGGCTCAGTAGGGAGGGTAAAATGAACTTGATTGATGGGGAAGGGTATGGTAAAATAAACATATGATGAGAAAAGTGATAGGTTGGTAGGGAAAGGTATTATATAAAGAAGATTAAAAAAATGATACAACTTAAAATGATCCTTATAAACAATACACCAAGTTTCTCAAGCATAGTACTGCTTGAGGTGGATAATGTTCATTGGCTCATCAAGTTCATGGTCATTTGGTGTAGTAAGCCTTTATACTCCAGCTCCAAAGTTTGATATAATGATGAAAGGACCAACCCAATTGGGTTTGAACTTACCTTTATGTTTTTTTTAGCTATGGTATTCTTTTGGTTTTCTTTAAGGATAAGATCACCAAGTTCAAATTATCTATACTTGATGTATCAATTGTAGTGACCTTTGTGTTGGTTCTGATATGCCTAAAGATTGTTGAGCACAACTATGCATTTTTCATCAAGTAGGTCTAACTCTTTTTGGAGAGCTACTCGATAGTCATGATCATCTAGGACATGCTTAAAAGATATGTGTGGTGAAGGTAACTCAACCTCAATAGGAAGGATGGCTTCAATACCATAAATGAGTATGGAGTGGCTCTTATGGGTGTACGGTGATTGATATGATATGTCCAAAGGGTGTGGAAAATATTTAGGTGTTAATCATGATCAACATCATTGACAATATTTTTGAGAATGTTGACAATGGTTTTGTTTGATGCTTCAGCCTGGCCATTACCTTGAGGGTAATATGCTATAGAAAAATGTTGTGTGATGCTATATTTGGCACATATCTTATCAACATCCTTGTTCTTTAATTATCCTCCATTATCAAATATAATTTTAGAGGGGATACCATAGTGGAAAATGAGATGGTTGAAGATGAACTTGGAAATTTGCTTTCCAGTCATGTAAGTGAGGGGTATAACTTTAACCCATTTAGTGAAATATTTGATGGTGGTAAGGATATGTTTATGGTTATTGGATGACGTGGGATTGATATTCCTAATGAGGTTAAGGCCCCATGTAGAAAATGGCCATGGTGTCAACATTGGTTTTAGAGTCTTTGATGGGGCATGAATCAAATTAGCATACTGTTGACATTTGTCACACTTCTTTACATATACAACTGCATCTACATCCATCATCAACTAGTAATAACTAGTATGAAAGATCTTTTTGGATAGGATGGCACCACTAGTGTGGGATCTACATACACTTTTGTGAACTTCCCATAATTATACCATAGATTCTATTAAAGTTAAACAATGAAGTAGAGTTCTATCAAAACTACGATGATAAAGGGTAGATCCTAGTAAGGTATAATGAGTGGTTTGGTGTATGAAGGCTTTGGTTTATTTCTGGGAGAGGTCAAGTGGTAAAACTTGGTCATGAAGGTAGTTTTAAAGGTCTAAGTACCAAATAGAACTAGGACCAATAATATCACAAATCATTGCAATGGTTGAAGGTTCATGAACTGGTGTGAACAAATTTTTGACAAGGAACTAATACTCTCTAACTTTGTCCATTTATCTAATTAGAGAGATGATAGTAGACATGGCATCTATAGTTCTATTACTAGCCCTTGGTATATGCTCAAATTGGATATCTGCAATTTTCTATTTTAGAGTGTCAAACATGGCCTTATATGGAACCAAATTATCATCTTTGGTCTAAAAATGGTCTATAACTTGATTAATGATTAACTAATACTCACCATAAACCTTGAGATGTGATAAATTCTATTATACCACCTATCAAAGTCTTACAACATGTGCTTAATACTCTTCCATGTTATCAGTACAAGGAAAATTGATCCTAAATGATTTAGGTATTATATCCCCCTATGGTGTAATAAATAAGAGGCTTGCCCCTAATCCATGTGCAGTGAATGATCCATAAAAATACAACTTCTAATTCTACTCCTCAAGAGGTGTGTCCATGACGATCATTATGGATTCATTAAGAATTTGGAATGTGAGTGGCTCTATGTCTGGAAAGGGTGCTTTAATAAGTTGATCTATAATAACTTACCCCTTAATGGATTTTTGATTGACATATTCTATGTCAAACTCACTTAGAAGTATGATACATTTGGCCATGTGGCCTTATAAAGCTATTTTAGATAGTAGATACTTGAGTGGATCTACTTTTGAAATGACTTTGGTCTTATAATTTAACATGTAATGTCACAGTTTCTGAGCTATGAAGATCATGGATAAATATGATTTTTCTATGGGCATATAATTGTGTTCATATGTGACCAATGTACAACTTAAGTAGTATATTGCATGCTCTTTTACATTGTCATCATGATAAGTTAGAAGTGCCCCTAAGGTATTATGTACAGCTGATAGGTACAACAATAATGGTTTTTCTAACATAGGGTGTAACAAAATAGGTGGATTTGATAGGTAATATTTTAGCTTCTAAAAAGCTATTTGGTAGTGATTATCCTAGTGGAATGTAACTCCCTTATTTATAATATGTTTAAATAGATGACACTTATCTACTAATTGAGATATGAAGCATTGGATTGACTGGATCTTACCTTATAAACTATAGAGCTGCTTCAAATTGGTTGGTGGTGGTATCTCTATTATAGCTTGGACTTTGGATGGATTAACTTCAATGCCTCTACGAGACATGATAAGCCAAGTAATTTTCTTGATGTTACTCTAAATACACATTTAATTGGATTGATTTTGACTTTGTATTCTCATAATCTTTCAAATATTTTATGTAGCACTACTGGATGGTCAGCCCTAGTCTTTGATTTGCCTAGTATGTCATCGACATAGTATTTAATAATATCATGCATCATATCATGGAACATGATGGTCATGGCTCTTTAATATGTGGCCCCTACATTTTTAAGACCAAATGACATAACTTGATAATAAAATGTTCACCATGGAGTTGTGAACACTATTTTATGTTAGTCTTCTAGTGCTATTCTAATTTGGTTGTATCTCGAGAAGCCATCCATGAGTAAAATCTTCAAAAAACCCTTCTATTAAACAAGATTTCACTTCACCACCTACTTCTAAAGCATCCTCATCTACTTCATCCCACTTTAAGATCATTGGTAAAGGAATGAACAAGTATATAATTTAGGATTTTAATTACACAAGTACAATCTATACCAATCCAAATAACTATGGCAGGCCCTGCCATCTAAAGGACAATAGAGCAGTTAAGAAGCTTGGAAAGACAAGATTTATTGAAAGTGGTTTCATTTCAAATGAACATATCAAATATTCTAATACTTCTTGGCTTTATTCTTATGAACTAGCTACTTGCTTTTCCAACAATAATTATCCAATTTTTAAGTCCATCATGTGTAATATAATGAACTATAAGGTAAAGGTCTCAACCTCCATGAACAAGGATCCATCAAACCTATCAAAATAAAAGCAAATGAGGTAAAACATGGTATAGGATTTAACCCACTCAAAGCACATCTCACACTTTTCCAAAATAACTATTTTAGTGAGTTAGAATATGATTCTTTAGACAACAAGATGGGTTTTATACTTAGCCACTTCAAAGACCTTGCCCTCGCTGACCTATCTCATTAGAAATCCATTATTACACTTGATCTTGCATATCCATCCCTCATAAAGTAGGACCAACACATAACACCTCAGCTTGATAATTTTTATAATGGTGAGGCTATTTCTAAATTCTTGAGAATAAGGGATCAAATTCTAATAGGTGACCATAATAAATGGTTACTCATTTAGTTTGATGATTCAAAAAACTTTGGGGAAGATAAATTACACTATAGTATCAGTTTAGCTTCTACATCCAATCAAACATACTTCAAGGAATATTTTCATCTTCTTACACCACCCCTAAATTAGAAAGATGAATCAACTCTACTTGTTGAATAAACTATTCCTATGAACATTGGCACTGAAGAAAATCCTAGAATTGTTAAACTTGTAATATCACTTACTCAAGAAGAAAGGGAAATATTTACACTTATGCATCATGAATTATCTAATATTTTTTCATAGTCTTATGTGGAAATTCTAGGACTTAATCTAGAATTAGTAGTCAATCACCTTATGATGCATCTAAATGCCAAACCAATCAAATAAAAACTCTATAAGATGCATCTTAATATTACACCACCAGTAAAAGAGGAACTAAAGAAGTAGCTAGCCATTAGTTTCATATTACCTATTGATTATTTAAATTGGATATCAAATATTATACTGGTATCAAAGAAAATAGAAGGGATTAGAGTTTGAATAGATTTTTTTGACATCAACAAAGCATGCATGAAAGATGATTTTCCATTGCCCAACATAGACATGATCATAGATTCCACTGTAGGTCATGAAATGTTATCTTTGATGGATGGATTTTTAAGATATAATGAAATAAAAATTACTATTGAAGACCAACACAAAACTACATTTACAACACTATGGGGAACATTCTACTACCAAGTAATGCCTTTTGGTTTGAAAAATGCTAGAGCTACATGTCAGTGGTAAATGATTGTCATTTTCCATAACATGATTCATGACATTATAGAAGACTATGTTTATGATAGTATGGATAAATCTAAATCTAGATAAGAACACCCTTAAGTGCTTCACCATATTTTTGAATGCATGAAAAAATATAACATGAGATTGAATCTTAAGAAGTGTATGTTTAACATGACAATATAAAAGTTATTAGGGTTAATTATTTCAAAACATGGCATCAAAGTTGATCCCTATAAAGTTTCAACTATCATGGATATGCCTTCATCTAATAATATTAAACAAATTAGAAGTCTACAAGGAGAAATTCAAGCAATCAAGGGATTTATATCTCAACTTGCATACATTTGTCATCCTTTCATATTTTTGCTAAAGGAAACTCCTTTTACTTGGAATGGGAATTGTGAAAAATCATTTGATAATATTAAACAATATCTCTCCAACACACTAGTACTAATGCCATATATTTTTGGTAAACCTTTTTGGTTATACCATTTAAGCTACTTAGTTTGCACTAGAGGCATTATTAACATAACATGATGAAAGTGGGAAGAATGAAAAATGTACTAATTAAGTATAACTTTGATATCATATGAGATCAACTACTCTCAGATAGAAAAAACATGTCTAGCAGTTGTTTTTAATTCTAAAAAACTATGACATTACATTCTCAACAATCAAACCAAGATTATTGCTAAGATAGGCCCTCTTAAACATATTTATCTAGAACAAATTTAACTAGCAGGATGGATAAGTTGGTTATGCTTCGTAGTGAGTTTGATTTAGAGTATATGATTTAAAAAATAATCAAAGGATAGGTCTTAGCAGGTGTATTGGCTAAATCACAACTCAACAATAAAACACATCTTATTGCAGAGTTCTTAAATAAAGCAATAATATATATAGATGAGTCTCTATATTGGTAGTTATTATTTGATGGATATTTTACCAATCATAGATTGAGGGCAAGCATCTTATTAGTCACATCAGATGGGGATTACATTACCAAGGCTTTCATAATTGAATTCCCTTACACCAGTAACATAATAGAGTATGAAGGTCTCATAGTAGGTCTTAAAATGGCAATCCAATGGGGAATTCAACACCTTATTATTTTTGGGGATTCTAATCTTATCATCAATCAAGTCACTAATAAATTCCAAGGTTAAAATGATAAGTTAATCCCTTAAAAGAGAATGGTGGATAGTTTAAAGTTATCTTTTGAGTACATCTAATTTGAAAAAGTGCCAAGAATCAACAATAGAGAAGTAAATGCTATGAATACCATTGGTTCCCAACTGGATTAAGCCTAAAGCATAAAAAATTTATGGTTGAGTACTTAATGATACTAGCTTATGATACACCTGACTCAAAAATGGTTTATGAGGTGGTTAGTCCCACTTCTCCCTGGTACTATGATAGATACCTAAATTCATAATGATACCACACCATCTAACTTATCCCCTAATCAATGCAAGTCCTTTATTAAATGTACATCTCTCTATACCATCCTTGGTAACACCATATACTACATAGGCTACAATGGAACTCTTTTATGCTATTTGAATTTTGAAGAATCTACTTTGGAAATTAGAGAAGTCTATGAGGGAATTTGTGGATCAGATTTTAGTGGCATGGTCCTTACAAAGAAGCTTCTACGAGTGGATTAATATTGGACTAAAATAGAAACTAATTAATGTGGCTATGTCAAAAAATGTATACCCTGTTACAGACATGGGGACCTTATCCATAGTCCATCGTAAGCTTTACAACCTATCACAACACCTTGTCCATTTTCCACATAGGGGTTAGACCTCATTGGAAAGATAAATCCTAGTTCTTTTGATGGATATAAACATATTATAATAGCAAAAAAGTACTTTACCAAGTGGGTTAAGGTAATGCACCTAACCTATGCCACTAAAAATCAAATTTCTAAATTTATCTTAAACCATATTATTTTCCACTTTGGTATTCCTTCCACTCTCATTTCTAACAATGGAAAATCATTCAAGAATAGAGATGTTAAGGTTCTTTTTCAAACCTACCATATCAAGCAAAAGTGGTCCAATCCTTATTACCCACAAGGCAATGGCCATGCTGAGGCAACCAATCAAAACATTTTATGCATTCTTAAAAGAGTTGTCAATGAAGTTGGTCATGACTGGTATACTCAATTATATCTAGCCCTTTAGGCATTTTCACTAGCATCTTCACACCCATGGGGGTAACCCCTTATTCTATTATATATGGAAATGAGTGTATTTTTCCTATAGAGGTTGAGATTCCATATTTGAGAATACTCTTAAAATAAATCATTGATTAAGAATCCTATCGTACTTCATTCCTAAGTGAACTCAAACTTCTAGATGAGAAATGACTTAATGCTTTAAACCATATGCAAATTTACCATAATCACATTCACTATAGCTATAATAAGTGAATAAAATCTAGGAAATTTAAAGTCATAGATCTTGTTCTTAAGTAATACCAATGCAATACCAATGATGAAAGATAAAATAAGGGAAAGTTTGAGCCTAATTGGTTACACCATATGTTGTCATTACCAAGTATGGATCAGGAGCTTACATATTAGCTACAAAATATGGATAGGATCTTGATGAACTTATGAACATCATGCACCTTAAGAGATTCTATGCCTAAATTTGTTCAATATGATTTTATTGATATCCTAGGTGTTATAAAAAATGACATAGATTGTCCAAAAGTGAAAACCAGTTTAGTGGTACTTTGGGAAAGTACCATGGTGAAAATTGAATTTTTAGTGCCATGTGTAAACTATTATCTATATTCACCCTATTTACTTGGGGGAATCATGCTTTAATAATCCATTATATTTCCACATTCATGATTTGTCACTTGTTCGTTACTTATCCTATATTATGCTAGCTTATGGTTTGATACTTCTAATTGTGAACCTACATCCTTGGTCATGATAAAGGAAAACATCTTTTATATTCCTTTTTTTAAAACCCAAAAATACAAAAAAAAAAAAGGTTTTGTTTTAAGTGATGGTAAATTTATTTGTGCATTCTTAGAAGAGTTGTCAAGGACCTATCACATGTTTTGTAACCTACCCCATAGACCTCTTTGACTCTATCAATTATACTAATCTACCTAATTTAGATCACCTAATTGAGTAATTTTTGAATGATGGTTCCCTCTACATGTGTAGAATAGCCTCATCATATAAAATAATATAATATGTAGCCTTCTCCATGACCCTCATAACCCTATCTAATGTAGTAATCTATCCCTATCCTACTAGTAACACTCTGGCCTCTCCTATAATATATATATTTATCTCTAGTGTTGTGTCAATGTTGTATGATATGGAGTCTAAGTCTCTACATCATGTGACATAACTCCAAATTCCATCACCATACCATATCTCTCCATCCTCTCAACTGTAGCCTATAACCTATCCACCTCTACTTGTAATCATATAACCTTAGTTTCTTGATCCCCTATGGTATCCCCAACTCCTTAAAATCTAGATACTTACCTATGAAAACCATTTATCTCCCTGTCATGAGCTATGATCTCCTCACAAAGTATATCAACCAATGACTGCTCCTCTCAAGATCTAGCAGTGCATGAAGGACCAACCATAACACCTCTATTTGTGTGTTTATCATGTGTTAACCTCATCATTATGTCATATACATCTTGTTCATGCTCATTATCAATAATAATTATTGGAATCTCCTCTTTAGATATATGCTCTGTATCCACATGCATATGTGTATCCACATCTACATCCACACTTGCCTCCTACAAGATATCTACATCCTCAATATCAATAATCCCCACATAATGTAGCTGACTAATATCCACAACATGCCTTATACCATGTGCTCTCATCTATCCTCTATCTCATGTCACAACCCTCTTGATCTTGACTATGAATCTTATGCCTCGTGGCTACCTGCTCAAACTCACCACTAGTCTTTATCTCCATATTCATGGTGGTGCATATGGTTTAGTCAATCTCAATGGCCACTATCGATCTTACCAATACACATAACCATCCATGAATCTATCATCAACCACATCCATCATATCACTTCATCTCAATATTTGTAACTTTGACCAGATGTGATAGGCTATCATTAGATCAATAGTCATCCTCCATTATGATCTCTTTCTCACAACTTGTGCAAAGATATGTGGACCCATTGGAATGTGTTGTCTAATCCCAAACTATCTCATCACCCTATCAAGGTGATATCTCTCTATAATGTAGTCATGTGTCCCAATAATATAACACTGGCTCATCATATAGTCTATATATAAATCATCCTATGACCACTAAAATATAATCTCCTTATAAGGTGTCAGGGTGATCTGATCATCACCTAACCCATCAATAACCCTAATATAGAACTCTAGATCACCTAAATGTGATCTATGAGTACCAATAATCATATGCCAATGGCTCATCCATAGACCAAGTACTCATGTGACCAACTGACCTCTTTACAATAATGTGCTCCCATCACCATACCTATAATAATGTAGATGGCCCAATCTCCCTCCCATATGTATATGCTACATGGTGTAAATCCCTATATAAGTGTGCTAATATGCATGGCCCCCATGAAAACCATTCACCCATCTAATAACATCTAATAACCTAATCAAACATAATCTCTAACTCATATCAAGTAGCATAATGCCACTGATAACAACCATGAGAACCATAATCAAGGAATCCATATCTAATTTAGTGAAATAATCAATGTCTACACCAGCTCTCACAATTAGAACCATTCCATCACTAAATATCCTATATAATGTCATCTCTTATAAACCCTAACCTTAGTATACTCATCTCCCTCATATAAGGACACGTAGAATTTGATACACATTCTCTAATGTAACTATTATCTCCTCTATCGATAGGTGAAATGTACTGGTCTCATTATGCCATCTCTCGACAAGTGTTGTCAATAAAGCCTTATCTACCTACATCTATGGCATTTGTGTAATATATGATAAAATAGTAGCCTTTATAACCCTAAACTCATACTCTATGAAGCTAACCATCCTCTCCACTACACCTAGCTTCTACTCTTATGTATTCAACACTGATAATACGTCCTTAAAAAAAACATGTTAGCATCAAGTCAATTTTATTTCTCATCATAATAATCCATCTTTGACTACATTAAAACATAAAAAAATAGAAAATAATGTAAATTCAATAATTTCAATCATGCTTTCCTAATTTTGCTTGTTTATCCTTACTAGATTCTTCTTTTCCTCTTCAAAATCATGTTTTCGCTTCTCCAATAAACATTTTTGCTACTCTCTTTTGTCATTTTTCTCCTATAACATTAAGTTTTGAATATATCAATTCAAATCATCCCTAAATCAATTTTTGACCTCATTCTAGTGATTTCATGGTTTATCCTTATAATTTTACTATTTTGTTTGATGATTTCAAGACTACAAAACCATGAGATCACATTTTCACCCTATTTCTACCACTAAAATTATTTTTCCTTCCTATATTATGAATTCCCTACTTGGTTTGACACATTCACAGTTTGATATAGTGAATTCACTGTTAGAGGTACATCACATAGAGGGGGTGAATCAATGAGCCCAAATATTTTAATTTCAATTCCAGTCCTTTGAAATATTAACCAATTATCATATATCAACTTGATTAAGTATAATTAACAAGAGAACTCATACATTCAATGCATACATAAGATCAAACACATAACACATAGTTCCTATGGGAAAACCTCATGGGGAATAAAACCCACTCTCAATCCTACAACACAAATGGACTACTATCCTAGAATAAATTACAAACAATAGTTTGATCAACTCCTTTAGACTAGAAAACCTTGATCATATCCTCCTAACCAAATGTATTTAGTGAAACACCTATTTCACAAGGGGCAACTACCCCTAAGGAAGACCAAGTCTTTTAAACCCTCCTTTAAACACCTCCACCTTAGAAATGATGTATTAAATACTTGATGATGGATCTCTATTTATCTAACCCCTACATAAACTCTCTCTATATCTAAAATAGGACTCTCACATAGGCATGCCACAATCTCTCTCCTTCCTCACTCAAACTGTCCTCATATTCACACTTAGACCTCTTCACATATCCTTAAATTAAAAGAGCACTATTTTGACATTAGGAACATGAACTATAGGTCATAAACATAGTCAAAAAATTATTCTTCTCATTAACTCAACCAACAGGCAAACTCCCTATCCTTCTTTCTTTATTTTAATGCATAATACTTACACAAGCCTTCACTAAAATCTCACATATAAGTCTCTCACTTGTATAGGAACCATCATCTTTGGTTCCACTATTTATAGAGAAATCATGAATTAACAATATCATAATATTTCTCGTCAGTCATAAAACATGCCTTCACACATAAGGCATCTCTCATGGGTCACACTTAAGCACAATCCACTTTCAAATAGGCATAAATCACTTTTAGGTCCTATGGAGACCCATTCAACTATTTGACACTTATCCAAGCAAAATAAAAACATAAGAACACTTTTCAAATGCATGAAATCATTTTATATGATCTATATATCCCCCTTAAGTGATAACAACCATCACAATACCTTTTATCTTAAGCACAAATAGCTCAAACACTTCTCTATTCACACAATCATTATGAATGAAAATGTAGTCAACTTCAAAACCTTTATTCATATTGAATATGATTATTCAAACCTTAATAATGCACATAGAGCATATTTATGGAGTATAAAACACTTCCATATATCTAATTCATCAAGATATATCAAAATAATATCAAAACAAGCTTGAATAATCTTCTTGGGTCAATTATAGTCCATACACAAACACATAGTCAACTTTGAAGCTTAATATATTTATTTTTACACACTTTCAAATGTTTAAATCCATATTTAAAGATGTTCCTTGGAGTCTTATACCACTTTAATTTTTAATGCATGGTCAAATTCATTTTGTATATAAAGATATGACTAAAAAACTAGACACTAGTTTTTCCCTTGTTAAATTCAAATATTTAAATGTCAACGATCATAGTTAAACATCACACACTATGCTCGCATCATGTGTGTTCACTACTCTAATAAAATATGTACCATTTATTTCTTTCAAACTTTAATATATAGGTGCCAATTCTTAGATTTTAAACATCTATCACTTTGACCTCATCTCATGCAATCTTGTAACTTTGAATCAACATGCACGATTGGTCTCTATGGATTAACTATGTCTTTAACTAGAAACTGTCATCATTCGATCAATCTGTACAAACACCCACTCACCATTAGATATTTATCATTTACCTTTTCTCAATCATCAAACAAGTTTCCCTTTTTGTCATCTCATTGCTTCCTAACATCTTAGAGCAATGCACTTCATCTATCTTGCTCAAACATTAACTTGTGTATAAATGACCAAGTATGGGAACCTTACTTATCTTCCTGGAAGGTCCACTTTTCACCTCCATATCTTTTGCTTAGTTCAAGTGCATGTTTTTAAAATTGGACCATATAATCTCCTCATATAGGATAATCCAACCATGTGTCAAACTACTCTTGGAACCCTCACACATGTGAGAGATATCACCATTAAAATTCCTTCTCAAAATCTTTTGTCACAGAGTCAACTATGATTAGAACTTACCTGGAAGGCCAACTTTGCACATGCATATTTTTCAACATGCTTTAGGGCATGTCCTAAAATTTAGTGCAAATAAGATAGGAACAAAAATGAGTAAACCCATATGATCATATTATTCTAAAATGTCCACACATGTGAGAATTCTACCATCAAAATGTTTACTCAGCTCTTTCTATCCTCATACAAATTTGTCTAAGTATGGGAAAATATTGTCAAAAAAGCCTGAGAGCCCAAATTTACACCCCAACATCTTTGTCTACACTTAGGTTCATGACCTAAGATTTAGTGCATAGTAATAAGGGACTAATGTGATCAAAACCATATGACCAACTCCTCCTCACTCATCTACACATGACAAAGGTGACATCAATAAAAAGCTTACTCAAAATTTTTGCCACTAGACCCAAAAAGTCTAGATGAAAGCTACAAATAACTAGATGAAATCCACTCATGAAAAAAAGCAATCAAAGCATAGAAAACCTCTTATAGGACTCGTTGCACATGCTTAATACTCCATACTCATCCTTGAACATCTCTAACCATGCCAAAACTAAAGATCAACCAAGCCAACTTCAAGCACATTAGGACAAACACATTACACACTTTATCATTATCACTTAGGCTATCAAATCACTTAATCCACTCACCAAGACACCTCCATGACATCACCATGACATTATTGATAACTCTCCAACATTCACAACTTTTATTACCAAATTCGTAGATAGCTCATTTACAAATTCATTTTTGACAAATTTAAACCCTAATATATGATAATAAATGCAAATAGTTTCAAAAATAAACATTAGTTACCAAAGGCCTACTCCTCTTAGGTCTCTGATGTCTCCTCACTCACTCTGTTGTTTCCAAAATCAGCTTAGCTCATTTTTGAGAACAACCCCCTATGAAACTTGTCCGTTTCATCTTTTGTCTCTCTAAGTTCATTTTTCGAGATGGATTTCAAATTCATTCTCGTCTTGGCCTCGAAACATGAAAAGTGGTTACCATCTCATCCCGGCCAAGTTTTCCCTCCCCCAGACTCTCCTTCCAGAGTTAGTCTTTTCTTCTATTTTCCCTACAAGAGTGACAAATTTTGCCGCCTCTACATTTCTCTTATTTTTGTGCAAAGGCAGCAAATTTTGCCGCCCTTGCACTTTTTCTGCAAGGGCGGCAAAATTTGCTACCCCTGCTCCTTGGCATGCAAGGGCGACAATTTTTGCCGCCCCTGCAAAGATGAACCAAAACATGCAAGGGCGGCAAACTTTATCGCCCTTGCATGCCTCGATTTCCATGCGCGACATTTATAGCCGCGTGCGGCGGGTTGTTGGGGTTGATTTTCACCCCATTTAAACTAGTTTAAGCCTCATTCTCCTCATTGCTTCCTCCTCTCCTCCTGCTCTTCACGTCTGGATCATTTGGTGATCAACTCGAAGCACGCATTTACGGATTCAACCTCGTGGCACGTGTGGTTTCTCAGGTAGGATTTGTTTTTGGCATTTGCTGCTTGTTTTCTTCCTATTTTGCTTAGTTTTTTTATTGTTTTTTACTTTATTTTATGCTTTCTCTCTCTCCTTCTGCCCGCATCCCTCCTCTCCTCACCACGGATGTTTCTTTTCCTCCCCCTATGCCCATGGGTTCCCATCTAAACCTCACGCGGGCAGCAAATTTTTGCCACCTGCATGTTCTTTTCCACCCTCCGTGCAAGGGCGGTGATCTTTGCTGCCCCTACACGTGTTTTTTGCGCTCCGTGTAAGGGCGGTGATTTTCACCGCCCCTGCACATTTTCTTGTCCGCGTGTAAGGGCGGCAATTTTTTCCGCCCCTGCACGTTTCCAGTTGAAAATGTAAGGGCGGTGATTTTCACCGCCCTTCCCTTTTTTTAAAACATTTTGCAAGGGCGGTGATTTTCGCCACCCCTGCATTTTTTCTTTGATTTTCCCAACTCCCAAGAATTTTTTGAGTTATCCCTTTCTTCCCCTTTTCTCCTCATTTTCCATTCCTTCTTCCATCCTGGGCTTTTTAAGTGTCCTCCAATAACCATATCACCTAAATTGTGCTTTCCCTCTCTCATCCACTCTCCTCTCTTCTGTGATCATGACTGCAACATCTTCAGCGGACTCCTACACACCTGCTCCCATCTGGTCAGGATCATTCCCAATGATGGAAGCGTCTCCCAAGAAGGTGAAAAATATGAAATATAAATACCAAGGCATCTTCCCATCTACATCAGTCTCCTCGAATGTCGACGACATTCGAGACACCGAGATCAGCCATGTGGACATGGCCAAATTCCTGACACAAATAAAGGTGACAAACCCCAGCACTGGAATAAAAAGGATCATTGAGAGCAACATCCACCTGGTGGCCACCTTTTCGGTAGCAGCACATCATACTAAGTTCATCCTCCAATGCACACACTTCTATAATAAAGAGACCAGATCAGTTTTAGATGCCAATGGCAACATGATAATTCGGTTGGACCCCAATTTCATCGACAAAGTTTTCTTGTGCCCTCTAGCCACTGAAGTAACCCAAATCAACTTCAGGAATGCACAAAAGGAATATGATAAAGACCCTGAGAAGGCAAAAAAAGTTATAAACTACAAGTGGCTGAAGACCCCCAAGACCAGCCTCTCCAGATGGCCAAAGAACTTTCTGAGGAGTGATTTTGTTGAAGAAGTTGGTGACTTGATCACCCTTCTTAGTAGGGTACGGGGCCTCCCATCTTCTTCACAATTCCATGAATGGATGTACCCACTCATTAAGATCATCCTCTAGGGTAAACAAACCATCTTTTGGGGAGAACAAATCAGCAATGCCCTTCATGAATAGTTGACCAAGGTACAGACTTCCTTCAAGTTTTACATAACCTCATACGTGGTCTATATAGCTGCAGCAATGCGGTCTTTCCCAGGATTGGCTATAGAAGGAGATAGAAAGACCACCCTGATCTACTCGTATTATCCTCAGCTAACACTTCAAGGGTCAACACGTCATTTCAAATGAGTAAATGATGCATTCTTTGCTGTGTTTTTATGTCTCTTCGATCCTCAGCTTGAGCAGAAGAGAATATCAGATGAGGCCTGGGCAGTGGTAAATGATTATGGCTGTATGTTCCTCCAGTTCCCCACTTTCTACTATTTTTGGGTTGGTTTTTACCAAGGATACCCCTATATGCTCCCTAAGTTCCCTTTAGACAAATTAATTCTAATGGAACTTTGTCGACAACTGGCTGTCGTGCATACTAAACAGATGGAACTTAAGAGACCCGGTTTCAAGTTTCCAATCTAGATTGGTAGGTTTTTAGTTGCTACATCAACCAAAGCCAAGGTCATGGAAATAGAAATGCAGATGGTTACTATCAAGCCATTTAAGAGATGGGAGAAATTTGACTATAGGGGAATCAAAGAAAAGATCAGAAGGAAAACTCAGTCCCACAAACCCATGATTGAGGATATTTGGGTGGACCTGAGGACGGTTGAAGAAATAAAGAAAATGGACTATTATCATCTAACACTGGAGCAGATAGAATACCTTGGGCTTGCAGAGATTCCATTTGGTCTAATTGATGATGGGAACATCATAAATAATAGGTATCTGGTAGAAAAGGTTGCTAGTTCCCCTCTCCCTCTAATTCAGTGGTCTTAAAAGGAGCTGACTTCTTTGAGAAAAAAATTCGAACCAATATTGGCTAACACCAATGATTGGTTAGCAGCCAAAGGGATCACCTTGAGGGAATTTATTACAGGATCAGAGGCTGAATACCAGGCAAAATTGAAGAGGAAAGCAGAGAATAGAACCAAAAATAAGGGTGATGTCCCTTCTCCTTCTAGGCCTCACAAGCTTAGAATCATCTTCGTATCTAAAAAGCCGAAGACCACCCAAGGGTCTGAAACGGCAGCCGAAGGAACGAAAGAACAAAGCCCTCAAGCACAAGCAGCTTAGCCCATGGAGAAAGAGGATCAACCATCAGAATAACCAAGTGTTGGGTCTCCACTCTCACAAGAACAAGCACAGCCAATCCAAAGCACCTCTCCTTCTCCCCCTCAATCTCTTGTGGTGCCTATTTCTCCTATCTCCCCAATCAGTGTTCCCTCTTTCGGAGCCGCTTCTCCTTTTAGGGTTGTTTTTAGCGATCCTCAGGGTCCTTCCAGAGGTTCCCCTCGCTCTTCTAGATCCATTCCAAGTCTGTCATCTCCTTCTTTCTCCTTGCCAGTAAGCCCTGCACCCGAGCCAGAATCAGTAATCAGTGCAATTTTGTCAGTTACTCCAACTGTTACTACTGTCACCACTAGCAGTGTGGAAGCTACTATAGTAACACCAACAGAGACAACCATTACCACAATAGGTACTTCTCTCCCGCCTTGGATGTTTACTTTCACACCAAAAAGAAAGAAGATGGCCATCTCACCAGATGAGTTTGACTTTGGCAAAATAGTGCCAGTGAAAGCAAAGGCTCTGATGAGGCCAAGAATCTTCTCCAAATTAGTCGAAGAAAAAGGGAATTTTTTTTTGGAAATGGTCAGGCCCCCACAAGATGCAACCCTTGAGGGTTTCGAGATGAGTAACTATTCCATCTCTCATGTTGAACTTGGAAAAGTTACTCACGAAGGTGCGAAAAGTGATCTTCAGGCTGCCATGGACATTATGATCTAGAAATTCGATAGAGAAAAAGAGATGAAAGATCATTACAAAGCCATAACAGAGTAGCTAATGGCAGTGATCAAAAGGTTCACTCTTCCTCCTAAAGCAGCAACTCCAAAGGCCTTCTCAATGGATGACTCAGTCATTCAAATGGTGGAAAAGACTTATTTAAAGGGAAAAGTCCTGGAGGACTATGTCAAAAGGATGCATACTCAGGGAGTTTCTTTGCTGTCAGAGGTTGCAGAAAGGATAGGTAAAATGAAGAAAGTAAAAGCACAGGTAGATGATTTTGTCTCCCTTATCTCTCAAAAAATTGACAGCTTGGAAAAAGATTTTGACAGATGGAAGGAAATGAAAAATCTCAAGAAGAGCACCCTGATGTCTATCGGTGTCATCTCCAATAAGGACTCCTATGTCGAGATCAAGGAGTCACTGGTCTTCAGAATCTAGGTACTCAAGGACTTAAGTGATGATCTTAAAGCTTTCAAAGAAGCTAGTGAGAAGAGTGACCTGAGCCTGCTAAATAAATTAGAAGAGCTGCCATGTGACTTGACCTCTAAGGACCATCAGTTCCTTCTGACAGAGGAGATGATTCAGAATTTCAAGGAGATGATTCAGAAAGATTTTGAAAAAAATCATTCTCAATGTCTTCGGTGGACAGCATTCTAGATTAACTAGCCACACTAAAGCCATCACAACATTGAAGGATGCATTGATCAGAGTGAGAATCATCTCCAAAAACACAGTTGCATCAGACAGCCTTGGAATTTAGGCATCTATTGCAATGTACGATGCTCATCTGAAGAAACTTGGTGGCTCGAACTGAATCTCTCTCTCCTTCTTCCTTCTTCTACCCTTATGCACTTCTATTTTGTGCAAAGTGCATGCAGTTTTGAAAAATGTAATTACATGTAAAAAGTTCAAAAAAATATCTAAAAGTCAAAGATGAGTCATCTTTGACCAAGATATTTTGTATATTTTATTATTTTCTCTTTTTGAGGATTTTTTCCCTATATATAGTGGAGACCTCATTTGTAAAAGGGCTTGGAAAAAATTAATAGCAAATACTCTACTGAAATTGAAGCAATCTTCGAGACTTTGTGCTCATTTTTGTAACTCATATTTCATTAAATGAATGAGAAGCAGGTTCATTTCAAACTTTGTGTTGAGATTATCTGTGTTGTTTAGGAAACAATTCTTAAGTCCTTTTTCCTGATAATATCTTGTTTATCTTATTTAATAAGCAAAGTGGGTGTGTTAGTATTATCTAAGGGCGTTTTTGGAAGGTAAAAGATAGACTTTGTGTTACTTTTATCTTTAAGATTTAGTTATCTTTTGTAGTTTTAGGTGAAGACTTTGTGCTTCACTTTACTCTACGGTTGTACTTGTTCTGGATCGGTGAAGGAGCTACGGAAGACTTTATGCTTGCGTGAGTGTTCTTGTGGACTTTGTTATTTTAAGTGATTTTTTGCTCTCCATTTAATATCATTCCTGAAAGAAGAGGAGTGTTGTTAGCTTAAGGCCAGGATTTTCCCTCTTTTGTTCTTTGTACATTACCTCTAAAAAAAGAAAGGTAGATGCTGTTATACCACCCCCTGTGTTATTTTTTGCTTAATTATATACATATATCTAGCACATAAGTATTAATAGGGAACCTCCCCTTGATGAGAGGAGAGATTTACCTCATTCAGATCTGGTAAACCCACACTTTTTGTGGTGTAAATCTCTCTATGCTATGGCTGATATCCCCATTTTGTCATCAGTTAGTTGATGACAAAATATTCACCCAACAATTTTTTTGGCGACTCCATTGGGGACTCGGATGTGCAGTCTAAAACCTCAAGTTTCAGATTGAAGCAGTCTCTACCCTTATCCATTACATAGTCTGGTGACTCCATTTCACATCTTACCCATTATCATTATAGCCTTATTATTTGCCTCTATTACATCATCTGGTCTACAAAACCAGAACTGCTGGAATACGAACGTGCATTTTGAAGCCCCAAGCTTCAACTTGAAACAATTTCGGTCCCTTTTTCATTTTAAAATTTAGCAGCTCCACTCTACACAAGAAGCCAGAGATCTAAGGGTGTTGTTGACCCTGTGTTTGAGTTGGCACAAAAGAGTAATTTTGATCTATTTCCTCCATTAGTTTCTCTTCAACGGTCTAGGAGTTTTCCTTCTAGCCTTGTCAGGTCACCAACACAAGGTAGAACTTCTTTTCCCATTATTAATCACTACCTGCCTATAAACACTCCACCAAGGTTTGTTATCCCACCATTTAATCCTCCTGTCATAATGGCTCAAGGCCTGTGGGGTAATTCCTTCAGCCCTCTTAACTTAACCCCACCTTTGCATGAACTACCTCGTAGTTCTAGAAAAAATTTTCCTAAGTTTTTTGGTGATGGAAAGGTTCATCCCAACGAGCATATTGCCACTTTCTCCATAACATGTGGCGTAATTGGTGTCAAATTTGAAGATGTAGCGGTGAGACTTTTTGTAGAGACTTTGCAAGGTGCTGTTGCGGATTGGTTCTATCACCTGTAAGCCAGGTTAGTAACGAACTGGGATATGCTCAAGTCCAAATTTGAAGCTAGGTTTAAACTTGCTGAAGATGCACATGCTTTATTGGCTCAGCTAACATAGTTAAAGAAAGAATCCTAGGAATCCATGAGGGATTTCATAGCTAAATTCAACAAGTTGAGGAACCGAATTCTGACTGTGGCTCAGCCCACGCTGAAAAATCTCAAGTGCTTTTTCATCAACTCGTAGCTTCTCGAAGTAAGTTTTTTGTTGAGGTGAGCTGGCCCTATGGACCTAGCCTTGGCTCAAAGTTTGGCTACCGATGTTGAAGATGATCTTATCCTGGCAGGTAAGATTAGGAAAGATCTTAGTAAAAATAAATTCCCTTCATCTGCTAAAAGCTCTTCCATGGGCACTACAGACCCTATGGTGCAAAAATTAACAAATGAACTGATAGCTTTGAAGAGACAAATAGCCCAAGGTACGTCTGCTCCTACTTATCAAGATGCACCTAGGAGAACGTTCTAGAATTAGTTATATCAGGGTAATGTTGCCTAGAACCAAGGGCAATCCAACCACCTACCTCCCCCTTCAGGGAGACTAGCAATTGAAGCATCACCTGCCAATTCAGTGGTTAGTTACCTAGAAGCTAAGCACAAAAACTCTTTTCAACCCCAGTTAGAGCAACAAGAAAATGCTAATCTATTTGACGAGTAGGAAGAGGAATTAGCTGGTGACTCCAATATTAGTTTCCTAGATTATCAAGACGAAGCTGGAAGTAAAAGGGAGGATTTGGATGGAGCTTATGCCATTTTCACCAGATCTCAAAATTAGTTAGCTTCATAGACTGACCAAGGCAAGGCAGATGAAGAACCCCAACCAATAGTTTCCATTGCCAAACGTGGGACTCCATTGCCTCTGCAATCAAAAGATCAGGTAACCCATAAAAAAGTGAGTACTCCTAATTACCTGATATCTTCCACTTCTGCTACTTAGACTAGTGCCACACCTATTAAAGTCCCTGATGAGGGACCCTCTTCCTCTGTTGCAAGTTCTTTTCAACTATTTGATATAATTGATCATGCTAGAAAGACTAAAATTCAAATGACAGAGGTTGAATATTTGAGAGCTAACCTAGAATAGTTTGATAGGTTGGCAGAATATGTGAAAAACAAAGCCATCCCTATAGGACAAGACTCTTTGAAAGTTGTTCTTGATCCCCTTAAAGACTGACTGGCCCAAAACCATCTTGTTGTGACTCCTCCTGTTGCTCCCAAGAAAATAGAACCTTTCTATGTTTCCCTACTTATAAATGGCTACAAACTAAATAATTGTATTTTAGACTCCAGAGCTTCAGATAATGTCATGCCCACGAAAGTGGTAGATTCTCTCGGCCTGACTTTGACCAAAACTTTTGGGAGGTGTTTTTCCATGGAAAATAAGAAAGTTCCTCTTCTTGGTCAAATAAAAGACACTCAATATGCCTTCACGGCTTTTCTGGAAAAGCGGATAAAAATGACGGTTTTAGTAGCCAATGTTCTAGCATCTTACGACATCCTACTTGGGCAAAATTTCTGTAAAGATGTTGGAGGTGAGCTAAGCATGGACCTATCAGAAGTGAGAATTCTAATTCAAGGCATCATAAAGAAGTTACTTCCTGAAAAAGAGGCCAAGTATGTAGTTACCCATTTTGCAGCACCCAAAGCTCAAATTTTATTTGAGTCTTCAGGCATGGGCAACTATTTCTTATCTACGGATGAGATCAATGATACATCTGATGAAAATCCTATGGGTGATGACTTATATTTGGTTTTAGCTGACGCAAAAGGTAAAGTGCTAAAGCAAAATGAACACGTGGAAGAACCCCTTCCTCAAAGCAAAAAATTTTTTATGGAAAAAGTAGTATCTAATAAGGTATGGACCTTAGAGTTTGATGGCAGCTACTCCTCTACTAGTTCGGGAGCTAAAGTTGTATTGGTATCTCCTTAGGGAGAGATTACTCCTTTTTCCTATAATTTACAGTTCAACAATACCAACAACACGGCTGAATATGAATCCCTGTTGCTCGAACTATAGGCTGCCAGAGAAAAGAGCATTAGGGAACTCCATGCTAAAGGAGATGCTGAGTTGATAGTCTGTCAGGTGAGAAATCTCTATCAGACAAAGAATGAGAGGTTGTGCCTCTGGTCTGGGATCAGATTGAAAATTTTGATGCCTTTAACATCTCTATCATTCTAAGGGAATTCGATGACCGAGCAGATGCATTGGCTGTCTCTACCACCCTTCTAGTTCCTCACCCAGACTTTAAGGGAGATAGGTACACTATTGAACTAGTTTTTTGACTAAGCATACCAGATAATGCCGGCCACTGGTAAGTGTTTAACAATGATGATCAAATCATCACCTTTTGGAAGTAAAAAGACAGTTTTAAACAACTGCATTTTGAAGGTAGTGAACCTTGGGAGTGTGGGACAGCCCCTGAAACCCAAGCCAATACAGGTGAAGATTTCCTATAGCTTAGGGGGAATAAGATTCCCAAAGGTCTGGTTTCCCTAGAGAAGTTGTTTGATAACCATGACAGGTTTGTCAAATAACAACGAACAAATTCAAATTCTTCCCAAGATTTTGATCAAGTCAACTTGGGAACCAAGTGCGATCCTAAGATGGTAAACATTGGGAGATGTTGCACTTCCAAGGAAAGGTTTGAGCTTGCTAGTCTACTCTGCCAGTATATGGATGTGTTGGCCTATTCCTACGACGACTTGAAATCTCTCAGGCCAAATGAAATCCGTCACGACATTCCCTTGAAAGCCAACTCTATACCTTACAAATAGAAATCCAGGCAATATAATCCAAAAATCTCAAGTACTATTTTAGCTAAGATACAAAAGATGCTGAATGCCCAGATAATTTTTCTAATACATCACTCAATGTGGATCGCCAACATAGTACCTGTCAGAAAAAAGAATGGTGAAATTCAAATCTATGTGGATTTCAAGAACTTAAATCAATTGTCTTTAAAATATAATTACCCTCTCCCCATCATGGATCAAGTTCTGCAGATGGTAATAGGTTCAAAAATGTTATCAATGTTAGACAGTTTTTCAGGGTACAATCAAGTTGAAGTCGGGAAAGCAGATTAGCACAAGACAACATTCACCACACCTTGGGGCACTTTCGCTTACCGCAGGATGCTTTTTGGTTTGATAAACATAGGTGCCACTTTTCAAAGGGTGATGGATCTTGCTTTTAAAGATGAGATGGGAAAATTCATTGTAGTGTACCTAAACGATCTGACGGTATTTTCAAAACATCGTTCTAAGCATGTTCACCATTTGCAAAAGGTACTGGAACATTGCCATCAAAATGGTATCTCTTTAAACCCAAAGAAATCCATCTTTGAAGTAACTGAAGGGAAACTTCTCAGACACATCATGTCCCAAGAAGGTATTAGAATCGATTTAGAAAGATTCAAGTCCATCCAGAAACTTACTCTACCTACCAACAAGACTATAGTTCATTCTTTCTTTGGAAAGGTGAATTTCCTCAAAAGGTTTATTCCTAAGTTTGCTGAGAAAACCTGTCATATTGTTAACATGATAAAGGGCAATGCTACATTCAGGTGGACTACTAAGGGTAAGTTAGCATTCAAAGATATTAAGAAAGCAATCGCCTGTGCACCAATCCTGGTCTGCCCAAATTATACTAAAGATTTCAAGATATATAGTTATGCCTCTGAGCACACATTATCGGCTATTCTAGTCTAGCAAAATCTTGAAGGTGCAGAATCTCCTATCTCATTCATGAGTTGTCCACTCAAGGATCACGAGCTAAAATATTTCTTTATGGAGAAGCATACATATGTCGTGGTCAAAGCTGTCAAGCATTTCAAGTTTTATATCTTGAATTCTCACACTGAAGTGCTTGTGCCAGATACAATAGTAAAATCCATTTTGACTCAGCAAGAGTTCGGTACAAAGAGAGGTAACTGGATTGCCAAAACTCAAGAGTTTGATCTAGACATCAAACCAACCAAGCTCGTACGAGGAAGGGGTCTTTGCCAGTTGATCACCAACAACATTCCAGGTGAAATGGAAAGTTAAGAAGAAGAGATCAAAGGCGTGCCCACGGTTCTCTTTGTCGCCACTACTGATGAGTGGTATTCTAACATTGCTCATTTTCTGACATATGGTGAGTGTCCCACCCATCTTTCTTTTAAAGAGAAATAGAATGTTAAATTAAAGGCAGTTGGTTATATCCTATGGGATAATGGTTTTTACAAGAGAAACCTGGATGGGGCATTTCTTCGTTGTGTTGACAAAGCTCAACAAGGAAGACTCTTAGAATCTTTTCACAATTTGGCCTGTGGAGGACATTTCTCTACACCGGTGACGGCACACAAAATTCTATGAGCAAGGTACTATTGGCCCATGCTTTTTTAAGATGCCTACAAATGGGTGCGTAGGTGTGAACTATGTCAGCAATTCGTTGGAAAGTCTAAGCTGCCTACTCTGCCCCTCAAGCCAGTCGTGATTGAAGAACCATTTCAGCAGTGGGGTATTGACTTCATTGGAATAGTCAACCCATCTTCAAGTGCTAGACATGATTACGTCATCACCACAACAGATTACTTTACCAAGTGGGTGGAGGCCATCCCAACCAAGCATGCTATGTCTGAAGTGGTATGTAGCTTTCTCAAAGAAAATATTATCTCTAGGTTTGGGGTTCCACTAAAGATCGTAACAGATAATGTAGCTTATTTTTTGTCACACAAAATTACTCAATTTTGTTTCCATTATGGGATTACCTTATCCCACACTTCAAACTATTTTCCTCAAGGGAATGGCCAAGCAGAATCGAGTAACAAGAACCTAGTCATGATTATCAAGAAGTTGGTGGATGACAACCAGAGAACGTGACACAAAGCATTGTATGATGCCTTGTGGGCAGATAGGATAACACCTAAAAGGGCTATAGGTATGTCCCCTTTTTAGCTTTTGTATGGATTGAATACCAAAATTCCCATCACCTTTGAACTACCAACACTTAGATTAACCAAAGCAATCGAAGACTCAACTTTTGAAAGCTCAGTTGACAAACGAATCATGTGTCTGATAGAGCTGAATGAACAACGAGTTATGGTAGTGGATCAGATCAAGGAACATCAAGATCAGGTGAAAGCACTTTTTGATAAGAGAGCTAGAATCCATGAATTCCAAGTCAGAGATCAAGTTTTGTTATGGGACAAGAGGCGAGAACCAAAAGGTATGCACGGCAAATTTGACTCCCTGTGGAGGGGCCCGTTCACCATTCAACAGCTCTATGGCGAGGTCAGCTTCTTGCTGGAGTACAAAGATGGAATGCCGTTTGTACTACCTCACAGCGGGTAGCATCTCAAGCTGTTCAATCTTTGAAGCTTAGATGAGTCTGTTTGTATATATGTATAGTTTTTATGTTTTATCTATTTTTCTTTCATTTTTTGCTTGACTCCGTAGCCCAATGGCTTGGATGAAGGCACTTAGAGACTGGTTTTTACTCTTGCTAATCAATTTGATCAGTGGAAGTTCTCCAACAGGAGCTAGCTGTTGTTTCCAAAATTAGCTTAGCTCATTTTTGAGAACAACCCCCTACGAAACTTGTTCGTTTCGTCTTTTGTCTCTCTAAGTTCATTTTTTGAGACAAATTTTGAATTCGTTCTCATCTTGGCTTCAAAATGTGAAAAGCGGTTACGATCTCATCCCAGCCAAGTTTTCCCTCCCCACAGACTCTCCTTCTGGAGTTAGTCTTTTCTTCTATTCTCTGCAGGAGCGACAAATTTTGCCGCCTTTGCATTTCTCTTGTGTTTGTGCAAGGGCGGCAAATTTTGCCACCCCTACACTTTTTTTGCAAAGGCGGTAAAATTTTCTGCCCCTGCTCCTCGGCATGTAAGGGCAGCAATTTTTGTTGCCCCTACAAAGATGAACTAAAACATGTAAGGGCGACAAACTTTATCGCCCTTGCATGCCTCGATTTCCATGCACAACATTTATGGCCACGCGTGACAGGTTGTTAGGGTCAATTTTCACCCCATTTAAACCGGTTTGAGCCTCATTCTCTTCATTGCTTCCTCTTCTCCTCCTGTTCTTCGCATATAGATCATTTGGCGATTAACTCAAAGCATGCATTTGCAGATTTAACCTTGTGGCATGTGCAATTTCTCAGGTAGGGTTTGTTTCTGGCATTTGCTTCTTGTTTTCTTCCTATTTTGCTTAGTTTTTTTTATTGTTTTTTGCTTTATTTTATGCTTTTTCTCTCTCCTTCTGCCCATGTCCCTTCTCTCCTCACCATGGACGTTTCTTTTCCTCCCGCTACGCCCGCTAGTTCCCATCTGAACCTCACACAGGCAGTGAATTTTTGCCACCCATGTGTTCTTTTCCACCCTCCGTGCAAGGGCGGTGATCTTCACCACCCCTACACGTGTTTTCTACCCTCTGTGAAAGGGCGGCAATTTTCACCGCCCCTGCATGTTTTCTTGTCTGCGTGCAAGGGCAGTGAAATTTGCTGCCCTTCCATGTTTTCAACCCCGCATGCAAGGGCGGTGATTTTCGCCGCCCCTGCACGTTTCTAGTTGAAAATGTAAGGGCGGCAATTTTTGCCACCCTTCCCTTTTTTTAAAACATTTTGCAAGGGCGGCGATTTTTGCCGCCCCTGCATTTTTTCTCTGATTTTCCCAACTCTTGAGAATTTTTTGAGTTGTCCCTTTCTTCCCCTTTTCTCCTCATTTTCCATTCCTTCTTCCATCCTGGCCTTTTTAAGTGACCTCCAGTAACCATATCACCTAAATTGTGCTTTTCCTCTCTCATCCACTCTCCTCTCTTTTGTGATCATGACTGCAGCATCTTCAGTAGACTCTTGCACACCTGCTCCCATCTAGTCAGGATCATTCCCAATAATGGAAGCATCTCCCAAGAAGGTGAAAAACATAAAATATAAATACCAGGGCATCTTCCCACCTACATCAATCTCCTCGAATGTCAATGACATTCAAGACACTGAGATCCGCCATGTGGACATGGCCAAATTCCTGACGTGAACAAAGGAGACAAACCCCAGCACTGGAATAAAAAGGATCATTGAGAGCAACATCCACTTGGTGGCTGCATTTTTGATAGTAGCACATCATGTTGAGTTCATCCTCTAATGCGTGCACTTCTACAATAGAGAGACCAGATCGGTTTCAGACGCCAGCGATAACATGATAATTCAGTTGGACCCTAATTTTATCGACAAAGTTTTCTTGTGCCCTCCAGCCACCGAAGTAACCCAAATCGACTTCAAAAATGTACAAAAAGAATATGATAAAGACCCTGAGAGGGAAAAAAAAGTTATAAACTACAAGTGGCTGAAGACCCCCAGGACCAACCTCTCCAGATGGCCAAAGAACTTTCTGAGGAGTGATTTTGTTGAAGAAGTTGGTGACTTGATCACCCTTCTCAGCAGGGTACGGGGCCTCCCATCTTCTTCACAATTCTATAATGGATGTACCCATTCATTAAGATCATCCTCTAAGGTAAACAAACCATCTTTTGGAGAGAATAAATCAGCAATGCCCTCCATGAACAGTTAACCAAGGTAAAGACTTCCTTCAAGTTTTACATGACCTCGTACCTGGTCTATATAGCTGCAACAATGCGGTCTTTCCCAAGATTGGCTATAGAAGGAGATAAAAAGACCACCCCGGTCCACTCGTATTATCCTCAGCTGATGCTTCAGGGGTCAACACGTCATTTCAAACAAGTAAATGACGCATTCTTTGTCATGTTTTTGTCTCTTCAATCCTCAGCTCGAGTAGAAGAGAATATCAGATGAGGCCTGGGTAGTGGTAAATAATTATGGCTGTATGTTCCCCCAGTTCCCCACTTTCTGCTATCTTTGGGTTGGTTTTTACCAAGGATACCCCTATATGCTCCCTAAGTTCCCTTCAGATAAATTAATGCTAATGAAACTTTGCTAACAATTAGCTGTCGTGCATACTAAACAGATGGAACTTAAGAGACCCGGTTTCAAGTTTTCAATTCAGATTGGTAGGTTTTCAGTTGCTACATCAACCAAAGCCAAGGTCATGGAAACAAAAATGTAGATGGTTACTATCAAGCCATTCAAGAGATGGGAGAAATTTGACTACAAGGGAGTCAAAGAAAAGATCAGAAGGAAAACTCAGTCCCACGAACCCATGATTGAGGATATTTGGGTAAACCTGGGGATGGCCAAAGAAATAAGGAAAATGGACTATTACCATCTAACACTGGAGAAAATAGAATACCTCAGGCTTACAGAGATCCCATCTAGTCTAATTGATGATGGGAACATCATAAATAACAGGTATTTGGCAGAAAAGGTTGCTGGTTCCCCTTTCCCTCCAATTCAGTGGTCTCAAAAGGAGCTGACTTCTCTGAGAAAAAAATTCAAACCAATATTGGCTAACACCAATGATTGGTTAGCAGCCAAAGGGATCACCTTGAGGGAATTTATTATAGGATCAGAGGCTGAATACTAGGTAGAATTAAAGAGTAAAGCGAAGAACAGAACCAAAAATAAGGGTGATGTCCCTTCTCCTTCTAGGCCTCACAAGCCTAGAATCATCTTCATATCTAAAAAGCCTAAGACCACCCAAGGGTCTGAAACAATAGTCAAAGGAATGAAAGAACAAAGCCCTCAAGCAAAGGTAGATTAGCCCATGGAGACAGAGGATCAACCATCAGAACAACCAAGTGTTGGGTCTCCACTCTCATAGGAACAAGCACAACCGATCCAGAGCACCTCTCCTTCTCCCCCTCAATCTCCTGTGGTGCCCATTTCTCCTATCTCCCAAATTAGTGTTCCCTCTTTCGGAGCCGCTTCTCCTTCCAGGGTTATTTTTGGTGATCCTCAGGGTCCTTTAGGAGGTTCCCCTCGCTCTTCTGGATCCATTCCAAGTCTGTCATCTCCTTCTTTCACCTTGCCAGCAAGCCCTGCACCTGAGCCATAATCATTAATCGGTGCAGTTTCACCGATTACTCCAACTGCAACTACTATCACCACTAGTAGTGTGGAAGTTGCTACAGTAATACCAGTAGAGACAACCATTGCCACAACATGTACTTCTCTCCCACCTTGGATGTCTGCTTTCACACCAAAAAGAAAGAAGATGGCCATCTCACCAAATGAGTTTGACTTCGACAAAATAGTGCCAGTGAAAGCAAAGGCTCTGAAGAGGCCAAGAATCCTCTCCAAATTAGTCGAAGAAAAAGGGCAAAAGTTTTTGGAAATGGCCAGGCCCCCACAAGACGTAACCCTTGAGGGTTTCGAGATGAGTAGCTATTCCATCTCTCATGTTGAACTTAGCAAAGTTACTCACGAAGGTGAAAAAAGTGATCTTCAGGCTGCCATAGACATTATGGTCCAGAAATTCGATAGAGAAAAAGAGATGAAGGATCATTACAAAGCCAGAACAGAGTAGCTGGTGGTAGTGATCAAAAGGTTCACTCTTCCTCCTGAAGCAGCAACTCCAGAGGCCTTCTCAGTGGATGACTCAGTCATTAAAAAGGCAGAAAAGACTTATTTAAAGAAAAAAGTCCTGGAGGACTATGTCGAAAGGATGCATACTTAGGGAGTTTCTTTGATGTTAGAGGTGGTAGAAAGGACACGTAAAATGAAGAAAGTAAAATCACAGGTAGATGATTTTGTCTCCCTTATCTCTCAAAAAATTGACACCTTGGAGAAAGATCTCGGCAGATGGAAGGAAATGAAAAATCTCAAGAAGAACACCCTGATGTCTATCAGTGTCATCTCCAACAAGGACTCCTATGTTGAGATCAAGGAGTCATTGGTCTTTAGAATCCAATACTCAAAGACTTAATTGATGATCTTAAAGCTTTCAAAGAAGCTAGTGAGAAGAGTGACCTGAGCCTGCTAAATAAATTAGAAGAGCTGCCATGTGACTTGACCTCTAAGGACCATCAGTTCCTTTTGATAGAGGAGATGATTCAGAATTTCAAGGAGATGATTCGGAAATATTTTGAATAAAAATCATTCTTAATGTCTTCGGTGGACAGCATTCTAAATGCTCAGTTAACTTTGGAGAATCTGAAATCTAGGTTAACTGGCCACGCTAAAGCCATCACAGCATTGAAAGATGCATTGATCAGAGCGAGATTCGTCTCCAAAAATGTAGTTACACCAGACAACCTAGGAATTCAGGCATCTATCGCAATGTATGATGCTCATCTGAAGAAACCTGGCGGCCTGAACTGAATCTCTCTCCTTCTTCCTTCTTCTACCCTTATGCACTTCTATTTTGTGCAAAGTGCATGCAGTTTTGAAAAATGTAATTACATGTAAAAAGTTCAAAAAAATATCTAAAAGTCAAAGATGAGTCATCTTTGACCAAGATATTTTGTATATTTTATTATTTTCTCTTTTTGAGGATTTTCTCCCTATATATAGTGGAGACTTCATTTGTAAAAGGGCTTGGAAAAAATTAATAGCAAATAATCTGCTGAAATTGAAGCAATCTTCGAGACTTTGTGCTCATTTTTGTAACTCATATTTCATTAAATGAATGAGAAGTAGGTTGATTTCAAACTTTGTGTTGAGATTATCTGTGTTGTTTAGGAAATAGTTCTTAAGTCCTTTTTCCTGATAATATCTTGTTTATCTAATTTAACAAGCAAAGTGGGTGTGTTAGTATTATCTAAGGGCATTTCTGGAAGGTAGAAGATAGACTTTGTGCTGCTTTTATCTTTAAGATTCAGTTATCTTTTGTAGTTTTAGGTGAAGACTTTGTGCTTCACTTTACTCTACACTTGTACTTGTTTCAGATCGGTGAAGGAGCTACAGAAGACTTTGTGCCTGCATGAGCATTCTTGTGGACTTTGTTACTTCAGGTGATTTCTTGCTCTCCGTTTAATATCATTCCTAAAAGAAGAGGAGTGTTGTTAGCTTAATGCTAGTATTTTCCCTCTTTTGTTCTTTGTACATTACCTCTGAAAAAAGAGAGGTAGATGCTGTTATACCACCCCCTATGTTATTTTTCGCTTAGTTATATACATATATCCAGCACGTAAGTATTAATAGGTAACCTCCCCTTGATGAGAGGAGAGATTTACCTCATCCAGATCTTGTAAACCCACACTTTTTGTGGTGTAAATCTCCCTATGCTATGGCTGATATCTCTATTTTGTCATCAGTTAGTTGACGACAAAATATTCACCCAACACAATCTACATGTTGCTCATGGTGTGGAATGAGGTCCATTTTTTGGCAACATCTCAAAGTGAATCTCCTCAATCAACTTTTCCTCACAAATAGCTCTATAATTAACAATACAAAAATTAAATTCAATCCCCCGATGATCACCTTGACCATCAAAAGTTAGTGAAAACCCCAAAAAGCTAAGATAAAAGTAAAATAATGAAATCATTTTTTCCATTTTGAATTTTGATAATTTGTGCTTTGGTGAATTTATATGTTTTATCAATTTGTTTGTGAGCTTGCTGAGGTAGAGTATTGTGATTGGTTGATAAAATGTGTGTAAGGAGACCAAGGGTTGACTAGATGAAGGGTGGATGAGGGCACGATAAAGTACTAGGAAGAGGGATCTAACCACATCAATGATCATGGAATGAGGTAGGTGCTTTTTTGAAATGATTATATAGTTGAATTTATTATGTTGTAGGTGCATTGCAGTTAGTGTTGAATGATTTGGGTAGATTTTTGAATTGGTTTGAGGAGAAATGATGCCCTAGTTTTAGGTTTTGTTGAATTAAGAAAATGTGTGGATGAATTTGATAGTTAGAGGATATCTTAGGTTGGGAATGGGAATAGATTAGTTTTAGGTAGGTTTATTATGGTAGGTAGTTATTTTATAGAGGTTCTTGAGGTTTGGGGTTCAAGAGCTATGACACTAGTGGTCACACACAATGACCATTATTTGTTCAACCTAATCATCGATAGTTGAACCTAGGTGTAAAAGGATCCTAAGGGATAATTGATGGTTTAAGGAACCATTAGTATTTGAAAGATGGGGAAAGTTATGGTAAAAGGTGAAAAGATTTTAAAGTTTTGTTTAAAATTTGTAAAAGTTTGTTAAAGTAGGAAGGTTGGTTTAATAATTGTGCTAAGTTTTAGAAGTATTTGAAAGTTAATAAATTTTTTAAATGTTAAAATGGTGTAAGTGAATGATAGTTGTTAAAATTGTTAAATGGTTCTAAAGGTTAAAGTTGGTCAAAATTTTGTGAATTAGAATTGCAAAAGTGGTAAAATGGATGAAGTTGTTGAAGTGGATGAAGGTTGGAAAAGTTGTTGCAAATGTGCAAATGGTGGTAAAGGGGTGACATGCTAGAAGATATGTTTATAGTAGTGGTAAAAAAAGAGGTGTAGATAAGATGATGGGTCTAATAGAAATGTTCTAGGTGTTCAAAATGATTTTTTGAGGGTTAGGGTTGAATAATTAGGGAAATCGTGGGTGATAGATGCATGTTGTCTATACGGGAGAGGTTTGGTTGATTGTTAAAGGTAATATAATAGATGTAATGGGTGAGGTTAAAATAGGTTAAAAGAGATAGGTGTATATTGGTAGTTAGATTGATGTATAAAATGAAGTATGCATACTAATATTATTGTTTTATAGGCCGGTGACTAGATTTAGATGAGGGATTGAGTCCCTAAGATATTTTCCAAGGTTTATTATGAGATGATGGATGATGAGTGGATACACATGGAGGAGGTTGGCCTAGGGGCTATAAGACATTATCAACACCTACTATGGGATGCAATTATGATCATGGCTCTCATTAAGAGATGGGATCCAACCATGAACACATTTATGCTACTGATGGGAGAGATGACTATCCTCCTAGAGGATATTCAGTGGATCACACAATTACCCATTTAGGGAGAGCTAATTTATCACATAAAGAGTGAGGAGTGGGACTACCACATGGATCTAATATATGGAGTAGATTGAGTCCAAGCTAGGTATCATAAAAGTGGTATTTTCTATGGGCCGCTATAGTAGAGGGCCCCAAGGGATCGATGCTTGCTAATGATGATGATGATGGCTATGTCCTAATTCATGATACTTGATTTGAGTAGTGGTAAATTTACATACTTGTTACTAGGGGTGCTGGTGGAGATGCTTCTAGGGAGGACTATTTTTGGGTGGACCCTAGTGTTACTAGTATAGATCTACAAGGAGTTATGGGCCTTCAAAGCATGAAAATGATATGGGATTAACTTTGGGTTCATGTTTCATTGCTTGGTGTATGAGCATATTGGGGTGGTGAGACCATTAGGGCTACCATGGGATGGATTTGCACTAATATACTATAGAGTGGGTTTCATGAGGTGGAGAGGAGATTATGTGTTGATATGGGTAGGTGGTGGTACAAGGGACATAGAGTGGTTTAGGGATGCTTTGGAGGGTTTGATGGTAGGTGACATAGTGTGGAGATTGTATGTAGGCTATTTGAGGTGGGTAGGGTATAGCTTTCATACATTATCATTACAGAGATAACACTAAATTTATAGGAGGTAGGATGGCAAGACAAATCTTATCCTATTCAAGCAAGTGTGGAAAGAGTTTGGCCTTATATATGGGATCCCACTAAATTTTACACAATATCAGAAGGGAGGATGCCAATTTCTTTCTCCTAGAACCATAACCTCACGATGTTGTTTTGGACCATGAGGAGCTGCTGATGAGAGTAATGATAGATGATGTAGGTATTGTAGATGGTTATGTAGTGTGGTACTAGGCTAGATATGTAATGATTGATTTTAGATGGGGTGACAGGGGGCAATAACCCATGGATGTGGATCATAGTGAGGCACCAACATAGGATGGATAGGTGATAGTGGCACAAGCCTATATTATTGGCTTATAGTGATAGGTGGCCACTTTACGAGGTCAGATCATCACCTTACAGGGTCAGGTGGACACCTTAATTAGAGAGTAAGATTAGGCAAGGATCTCTCTTGGGTTAATGACATAAGAGAGAGATTCACTAAGATAGAGAGCATGAGTGGATATAATATTAGTAAGAGGACCACATAACATAGTTTTGAGGACATAATACTTAGCCACCATTGAGGAGTTGAGATATTATGAGGCAATAGTGTTGGCATAGTTGCCATTAGAGATGAGATATGGAGAATACAAGGCCAATTTAGCAGGTGGCCCATCTATAGCTACTCCAAGATAGTGGGCATCAATAGTGGGGTAGGAAAGGATATCAAGGGGACCACCATCAAATGGTAGTGGTGGCCCAAGGACCTAATATAGGAGATTACATGATGTATATGTTCTTGATTTTGATACCAACCTATGTACTAATGATGTGCGATGTATATGAGAGAGATTGATACATCATTCCATGTATTTCCTATATTATGATGTATATGATGTATACTTCATTGACATGTATGACTTGGATGATGATGTATATGATGATTATGTTGTATGATGTTCATGGTTATATGCATGTTGATTATGTTCATGATGATATGATTATATAGATGTTGATTATGTTTAGGATGTGGTTATGATGATGTGGATTATGGATGAGATGTTGAATACTTGATGCTTATGAGATGTTGGCTTGGTGACCTAAGCATGTGATGATGTTTATTGACGTGATATTTTTGGCATTTGATGTACATGATTATGAATGAGTAATTATTTTGTTTATGACATGATTATAGATACATTATAGATGATGTGATTAGGCTATGGGTAATGTTATTCAAAGATGTTTATGCTTTGTTCATTGGATGGATATGATATATTTATGATCATGGATGGTTTTGATTATTGTCATATAAAGATGTTTATGAAATTATTATGGATGTGTGATTTATGATGATGTATGGATAATGTATATATGATCATGTTAAAGAAAATGATGGCATATTTTATAGATGTGACATGGTTTTTATTTGATAGATATGATGTGACTCATGGATAATGTTTATGGTAAATGGTAGATGTCATGGTTTACATTATTTTTTGATATGATGTGTGAATATGGTTATTAATGTGGTTTATTTATGGTTCATTAGTTTGAATGTGCATGGTATATGCTTTGATAATAGGAAATGATATGATTCTCATGCCCCATGCTCTATAAGGTGATATGTGGATGTGTAGTTTAGGCACATGATGCCATGTTAATGGATAGTATGGTTTGTTTTGTGTTTTCATAGATATGGATAGTATGACAAGACCTATTTTATGTGATGATAAGATGAGGGAGTTAAAATGTGCTTGTGTTTTTGAATTTAATAGATTGATAGGTTTTGGTGATTAAATTATGGATGATGTGTTTGTTCATGGGCATGATCATGTATAGGATGGTTTGGATTATGATTTTGGATGATGTTGTTTAGGATATGAGTGATGAGGTGATTGATGTTTGGGTGCATAGATAGGATATATATGGATTAGTGTGGTATATTAATGGTTTGAATTTTTGGATATGATATGGATTAATGGAGATATAATGAAGACACAAAGTAAGTGTAGATATCAAACTAAATGTGGGAAATTTATGATACACATGTCTACATGAACTAATAGTGATAGGGTAAGAAAAAGGCATGAAGTGTTCATTGGTATAGACCTAAAAAAACCCTAATAAGATTGACTTAATGAAAATAATCCTTTCTAATGCTTTGCATGAGCATGCTTTGATTGAAAAATAAGGTATCTTAGTCGCTTTGTGTTAAGTAAGCTCATAGTCCCTTCATTTTATTTTAGTGAGTTTAAGAAGATAAAGTAGGTGATAGGTAGACGGTTGAATGGGAAATGGGTAATATGGTAACCTAATGTGGGTTAGTTTGCACCTTCTATAGGTGACTAAAGAATTGTAATAGAAAATTCCATGCCTTAATATAATGTGTAAACTGATCGGTGTGGGAAGTCTACTAATTCCATATGTAAAAGCTGATTACAGCTTGCTTGCTTTAATTTTGACATAGGGTTACTTGTTGCTTTTGATGTGTTGATAGGTTGGTAAAGCTCATTAATGTGGGAAGATTCAAATGTTTATGTTTGACAAACTTAACTAAGCCATCTTTTAATGGAGTGGTCTAAAGGTTAATTTTTATAGCTATCCTTCAAGGGAGTAATATATCTTTAAGTAGTTTAGTTGTCGATCAACTGTCCTTCAAGGGATCAATCTATAATTCTATAGATATGGACCTAAGTGATATTTTTGGATCCTTATTTAATTTTGAATGGTAGTTTTAGACATGGAAAGTATTTTTAAGCTTAGAGGTCTACCTTTATGGAGGTAAGAATTTTAGCACAAAATGTTAATGATAGATGAGGGAGGGTGGTTTGAGAGACAATAGATCATGGGATTCCATTTAATTAGAGATGGAAACTATCCATGAGAACCATGCCATAGGTAGATCTATGGTATCCATGCTTAAGGTTAAGCTATAGATGTGATAGACAATCACAGGGTCCTATGTTGCAATCAATTTTCCCTAAGAAGAGTAGGGATAAGTAGGTGAAAGGAAGTGAAAATATGGTAAACCAAGGGATGAGATTAAGTTAGACACAAAGGTGAGTTCAATGCTTATTTTAGCAATAGATAGGATGTAGATGCAAAGCATTAAGAGGCTCAGGTTCTAGTTTGCCTTTGAAATAAGATAAATGATAAGTTCCTAATATATACTTATGGGTTATGATGTAGGGTCTAAGCCAATTGAAAGCAAAATTGCCTCTTTTGCTTTTCTCTATATTAGTTACATGTTGGTTTTTTTTAAGGATGAGGTCTTTGATATTGATGCACTTGATTCGTTCTTGATAGACATGAAGATGATTAAGTGATGTGAGGTGATGTTTATCAAGTAGCTCAAAATGAGTGAGACATTATTGATGATAATCACTCTCAAAAAGGATCTCATGCAAAGATGTGTGAAAAGAGGGAATCTAGACTTTGAGAGGTAAGACTATTTCTATCCCAAATATGAGAAATAAATGGGTATCACCCATAGAGGTTTGAATGCTAGTGAAATAGGCCCATAAAAGGAAGGGGATATGGAGGTGCCAATCACAACTTGAAGCAATGATGACTTTGGATAACATTTTAGTGAGGGTTTTATTATAGGATTCCACCTATCAATTTGATTATGGATGGTAACATAAGGAAAAGTTTAACTTGATACTAGAAGCATCACAAAGACCTTGAACTTTCTTGTTTTTAAAAGATTTGCCATTGTTAGTGATGATCTTATGAGGAACACCAAAGTGGCAGATGATATGGTGATTGATGAAATCGATAATATTTTCATCTTTTATTGAGATAAGAGGGATGGATTCCACCCAATTGGTGAAATATTAAGTGGAAATAATGATATATTGGTGTTTTTGTGAAGAATGAGGATTGATTTCCCCAATAAGATTGAGACCCCATTACGAGAAGGACCAATAATCTTTGGATACTCAAAGGCCATGGGATGGTGCATGATGTAATTTAGTGTGATATTGAACTTTGAAAAAATTATTTACATAATCAAAATAATCCTAATTGAGGGTGGGCCAATAGTAACCCAAGGCAAAGGATACATTTAGTGATATCTAGGCCACTAAAGTGTCTCTGATAGATTTTATCATGTGTTTCCTTGATAGTGAGGGAAGCTTCATGACTACACAAACAACAAAGAAGGAGGCTATTAAAGCCAAATTTATAAAGGATTCCCCATATTATGATGTAATGAGAGGTACTCTGAATAAAATATCTTTGGGCATTCTTTGAAAAGTTGGGAGGAATAATGCTGAGGTTAAGGTAGTTAAAAGTTTGGTCATACCAAATGTCAAAAGGAGATGTTTTCACACTAAAAATGGTAAAAAGGTTAGAACTAATATATGAGGGTGTGATAAAATTTTGGATGGTGATAAATATTTTATATTTGGTAGGTTGAGATGGGAATTGGGAAGCAATGGAAGCCATCATGTTCATGAATTTGTTGGTAGATTGAGGAATTGACTAGATAAGGTAATGATCAAATAATGCTAAGAGTATGCCCATAAGTTGTTTGTATTTTAAGAGGACATAGTTTTTACATTGATAATATCTATTGACCTAATTTATGACAAGTTGGGAATCACCGAAGTTACTGATTATTTTGACTCCCAAAGCTAGATCGGTTTGGAGACCTATAACTAGAGCTTCGTACTTATCCACATTGTTGGTGCATTTAAAGTCAAGTTTGAAGGAAAGGGGAAGAGGTTCACTATTAAGGGGGATCATAATAAATCTATCACCTCCACCATGTTGACATTTAGAGCCATCTAAAAACATAGTCATTTGGTAAGTGGGTTCTTCTTGGGAAAGAGTTGTGATGGCCTCATCTGGAAAAGTAAGAGGAAGCAGTTGGTTGTCTGGTAGAGGAGCTTTAGCCAATTGATCAGTGATGAATTTACCTTTAATGTAACTTTGAAAAAGAAACTCAAGATCAAACTTAGCTAGAAGTATGAGCTACTTAGCCATATGTTGGTTTTGGTATGGTTTAGAGTGCATGCACTTTAGTGGGTTAGTGTTAGTAATGACATAGGTTTTATGATTAAGAAGGTAGTGATAGAGTTTGGAGGCCACAAAGACCAAGGTGAGGCAAAGTTTCTTGGGATGAGTATACCGAGTCTCATATTATATAAGTGTGAAAATAATATAGTAGATGACTTTTTCTTTGTCCAGTTCATCATGATGAGTGAGCATTGCCCTTAGGGAATGGTCTGTGGTAGATATATAAAGGTAGAAGGGTTGGTCTTCCCTAGGAGGGATGAAGATAGGTGGAGAGAGAAGGTATTCCTTGATTGAATCAAAGGCTTGTTGATAGTACTTGGTCCACTTAAAAGAGGTGTCTTTCTTGAGGAGATGGTGAAAGGGTTGACATCTATCTGATAGTTAGGAGATGAAGTGACAGATGGATTGGATCTTCCTCTACAAGTTGCAAAGTTTATTAAGGTTAGTAGGAGGAGGCATCTATAAGACTTCTCTAACTTTGGTGGGGTCTATTTTTATTCCTCAAAGAGAGATGATAAAGCTAAGAAGTTTTCTAGATAAGACCCCAAAAATGCATTTTTTAGTGTTGAGCCTAATATGATGATGGATTAATCGATAAAAAATGATTGTGAGAACAACTAGGTGATCTTTACAGTGCTTGGATTTCCCAAGGAAGTCATCCATATATTCCTCTACAATTTTATGGATGAGATCATGATAGATGTAGGTCATGGCACACTGATAGGTTGCTCTAACATTATTTAGACCAAAAGGCATGACCCTATAGCAAAAGGTTCCCCATAGAGTGATAAAGGAAGTTTTATGTTGGTCTTTGGGGGAAATTAAGATCTGATTATATTCTGAGAAACCATCCATGAGGGATAAAATCTCATGGCTAGATATAATATTAATAAGTTGGTCGATGTTTGGTAGAGGAAAGTCATCCTTTGGGCAAGTGAGGTTGAGGTCATAAAATTCAATGCATAGGTGAAGTCCCCCTATGGGATTGGTAATGGGAATGATGTTAGAAACCCATTATGGATAATCAATGGGATGAATAAAGTTGATGGATAAGAGATGATGGATTTCTTCTTTGACAAGAAGGGCTATGTGAGGATGTAAACTACAAAGCTTTTACTACTCTAGCTTAACCTCAGGATGGGTGACAATGTTGTGGAGGCCAATAAAAGGGTCAATTATGGACATATCATAATAGGAATAAGTAAATACTATGCTATAGTCATGAAGGAAAGAAGGGTAATCTTATTTCTCCATAGAATTTAAGGACTGATTAATCTTGATGATAGAGAGATTATCCTGAGTACCCAAGTTGACATCAATGGTAGATTCATTCAACATGGTTTGGTTCTTAGGAAGAAGGGATTAATGAATAGAAGAATCCCTTACACTAAGGTAGATGAGAATGGAATCATCATCTTTGAGTTTGACCATCCTTTTGATAAGATAGGCAGCCCAAACTAATAGTATCGATAAAAAAAAGTTAGATGGGATGATATCAAAGTCTTCAATCTTTAAGAGAGATGGGGTTGGTGAAGATGGGACATCCTAATCAATAATGATGATGGGTTTTGGTGAGGTGGGTTCTTTTAGTGGTACAAACCCAAGGCTAAATAACTCATGAGGTTTTTTAGTTTTGATGAGGGATAAATCGTGAGGTCCCTATTCATAAAGGCCAAGACCAAACCCCTTCCAAGCAAACCTATAAAGGTAAGCTTTGGCAAAGGTTGGTTTGTTGAGATAAGAGAAGTTCAATGTGAATGGTCAGATGGATGAGGTAGAGGTGGGAGTGAGAAGTGGCTGATCAAGTGCCTCATAGATGAACTTTGTTTGATTGTTGGGGAACCTGAAAGGGATGATGGTTTTGATGTTGGGATCATAAGAAGGGTCATGTTTGGGGTTCCCCTACTGTTATAGAGTAGGAAAAGCATCCAAGGATAAAAGGTAATATTTCCCAAGGGAGAGATGTTGAAACATGGATTTTAAGGGGTCCTTTATGGGAATCTGGGAAGAAGGGATATATGAGATAGTTAAAACTTCATCATTATTGTGGGTGGGAGTGTTGCTAGTTTTGGCTAGCGATGAGGTAGTGTTATTAGTAGTTGATTATGAGGTAGATGAGGGAGGCATAAGAACACCATTAGGCTAATATGTCATATTACAAGAGGCAAAAGGACTAGGGTCAACTTTGATGGTAACAACTTGACCTTTGTGTTCAAATTTGACACATTGATGTAAGGTAGAAGAGACACAACTCATGGTATGGATCCAAGGGAGTTTGTTTAAACCATTATATTTAAACTCACCATTTATAATGTAAAGGAACTCAACAATGTGTGAGGTCCCAAGTGGATATGGAGGACCACTATCCCCAAGGTAGTGGCCATAGTATCATGAAGGATCGAAGGCTCACTGTAATTTTTGACATGATGTTCTTGGGTAGCTAAAGTTGGTCATAAGCATGGGAGGAAATAATGTTGACGCTAGCTCCTCCATCAAAAAACACCCTTTTAATTTAGGTTTGATTGATGTATGTGTTAATAAAGAGGGGAGGATTGGAATCTTTAGGATGAATAGGAGGTATTTTAAAATCTTGAAAGGTGACAAAAGTAAAAGGTTGGAGGGCTCTAACAAAGGGTGTAAGAGGTTAAGGGTCATATGGTTGAACCTCTATAGATTATAGAGCCTCTATCAATGCCTGATGGTGGTGGGGTGAGGTGTTGATTATTTCATAAAGGCTCATCTTCACTAGTTTCTAATGAAGTTGTTTCAACATGATATGCTGGATGGAGTCAGAAGGGTTAGAAGGAGAGGCTCCCAAAATGGATACTTTGGGTTTTAGTGGTGGCATAGGTGAAGGTGTAAGTGTTTGGGTTTGGTTAGAATGTTGAGGGATTGAAGGGTATGTCAAAGGAATAAAGACTTTGGCTTTTCCTTTGTCCTTATGTTGGGCCCATGATCTGGTAACCATATGAATAATGTCAATGTGGGGATTTGTTGGGTTTGATGGTTGCTTTTATTCCTCCTCCTCACTCTTGGGTGAGAGCAAGGGGGTAGGTAAATGTTGGATAAGTTGAGTTTAAGGTTGGATTGGTAATGGAGGTAAAAGAGGTTCATCTAATAATAGATCATCCTCATCATATATGTTATGAACAAGTGCTTGGAGAGATTTTTAGTTCTCCATGTCATGTCCTAGTGCCCTATGGTATGCATAGATCAAGTTATCATTAAACCAAGAGGGTTTAGTATTGGAGGGGTATAATGGTTTGATAGGTGGTAAGCTAATGGGAGAAGTTTGAAGCAACCTTTGTATGATGGTTGAATAAGATTTGTTCAAAGGTGTTAGAGGTGATGGGTTTATATTTTTAAGGATGGGAGCCTTCTTAGAACTAGTTTTCACCTTAGAAGTTGTAGGTGGTGAAATGGTTTTAATTGGTGGTTGGGACTACTTAGTTATGGTTAGATTCAAGGTAAATTATTTGAAAGTGGAAGATTTAGATGATGAAGGGTTGGATATGGCCATGAAAGTATAGGTGGATAGGTTAGTTAATAATGATGGAGAACTAGATAGTTTGGTAGGTGCAAGTAGAGAAAAGGGGGATGGTTTACTAGAGGAATATTAGGTAACTAGGATGGTATCAGGATGAGGTCTTAAAATATAAGGTAAGTGGGAAAGAGGTGGTATGGGTATAGTTCAAGGTAGAGGTTTGGGTAACTCTACCTTCTTAATTGGTTTAGCTGGGGGTTTCTTTGGTGGACTAGATGGAGTTAAGTCCAACTTCAAAGAGGGGTGAGTTCAACTAGGTGTGGGAAAAATTCCTAGATTATTGATAAGTTTGGTGAAAGAGGCATAAGGAGATTTGGTAATGTTAGATGGAGGTGGTTGGGATGGTTCACCTATGGTTTTGGAAGAAGAGGAATTTACTAGAGTGGTAATAATGGGTTTAAGGGTGGATTCAGTTAAGTTTGAGGATTCAAATTTTTTTTGGTAAGGAAGTCCTAGATGATGCCAAAAGGTGGGTCTATCAAAGTTGGGTTGGAAGGTGAACTCTAAACTTTGGACTAATCTACAAATAGGATTGTAGATGGGTTTGATTCTTGGGTCAATTAATTTAAAGATTAAGCCCCTAGGTGGAGAAGAGGGAATGGTTGATCCATCTTTGTTTTTGATGGTAGGTTCCAAAATTAGTGGTTGGGTGGATGAGGTAACCTTATTTTTTGGGATAGTTTCCAAAGAGGGAATGGATGTTTCTATGATAGGGGAAGTAGGTATGGTGTCAAGTGAAGGTATGGGAATGGTTGCTTCCCTTCTTTGAGCAGTTATACCACTTTAATGGGTGGAGTAGAGGAAGAATAAATGGTTAAATAAAAGGTTATCTCCTTTGGTGTTTCCATCAAAGTAGAGGTAGATAAAGCTAAGGTCTCATAAAGTGGGGAAAGAGGGGTGGTTGATTCCTTTATTTGGTATCCAAAGGAATAGAAGGTGAGTCCACTACTTATGTAAGGGAAATGGGGGAAGTAGTGGTTGAGGTAATGATCTCCTCAACAATGGGCTCACTAATAATAGCATTGATCATATGTGCCTAATGAGAATGAGATGATTTTAGTTTATTGTCATGGTAATGGGTAGAAGGAGAATGATTAGGAAAAGGTTTGTGGAAGATGTCAAGGGATTGATTAGGAGGTGCATTGGGATTATCAATTGTAATTTATCCACTATATATTAAGCTTTAGACCAAACTTTTAAAGGTATTTCATCTATTGATGTCATTTCCAATAACTCAGTGAAAGGCACAATGGTCATTCTCATTATACCAACTAGGCATGGGGTGAAAAACATCAAATTATTGGGGTGGTTTGATAGGTGGAAGTTGGATGAGGTTAGATTTGAGTAATTTGTCCAAAATTAAAGCATAAGACTCCCCTATGGGGGTATATTATTTTGGAGGACCTCAGTTTTGGTTTTGGTTTTATTGGTAGGTTTGATGGGGTTGGTTAATAGTTGGGGGTGGAGCAATTTTTAAGACAACAGAGTTTACAGATGATTTTGTCTTAGTATTGGGATGGTTGTATTGGTTAGTGGTTCTAGTGGAGGGAGGATAATTAGATTTAAATCTATAATTATTATTCCATAGTTTTAATTCCCCTTTGTTAATGGCTCAATTTTCAAGTTTACGTGCCATGGTGAATGCCTCATCGAAATTTCTAAGATTTTGAAATTAAAGAGTGGGGGAAATATATTTGGCACAACCTCAAGAGAAGAGTTCAATAAACTTAGGTTGGGGTAAGGATAAATAAATTTGGTTGATGAGACCTTTCCATCTGGATATGAAATCAATAATTGATTCATCATCAAATTGCCTAATAAAATAGAGGTCAATAATAGAAACATTTATATATATATTTACTGAGAAGTGATCTAAAAAGATTTGGGCCAGTTGGGAGAAAGAAAAGATGGAGTGATTAGTGAGAGCACTATATCAATCAATGTCTGGTCCTGATAAAGACATCGTGAAGGTACAAAGGAAGAGAGCATGATCATATGCAATCAAATAACAAGAATGCTAAAATGCTCTCAAATGTTGTTAGGGGTCCTCCTTACCTTAGAAATTAGAAAATTTAGGTAATTACCATTGATGAGGATAAGCATGGATAGAAACATATGGATGGATAGGTTCATTATAGATTTTATCATAGGATAAAATGTTATGAGACCTAGCGATAGATGACTCCAAGTTGGTCATTTTATCGATTAACATCTTGACCAAATCTATTTGATGTTGGGAAGCTACATAAATAGGTGGTAAATTTTGTAGAGGTTGGGTGGAAATAATGTATGGATAAGTGGTAGAAGGTGTTGAAGAAGCTATATATTGGTAATTATTCATAGGAGGTTGGGATGGTTTCACATAAGGGTTGATTGGCACAAATGGTTGGGTGGAAGGTGCTATGTATCCTTGTGGGTTAGAAACATATGGGTAAGATGTCATAGGTACTTGTTATGGGGATGATATGGGTTGGTTTAGAGGTATGTTTAGGTTAGTGGATGGTGATATGGATGTAGATTAGGTTAGAGGTATGAAAGTACTAGTTGGTTGTTGGTGGGTGGTAACTCTAATGCTAATAGGTGGAAGTGTCTAAGGTATAAAAAGTACCAAACTATGAAGTGGGGTAGAAATTTGTGGGTTGGTTGAACTAAGGGTAATGGTAAAACTAGGGGTAGAAGATATCCCACAATAAAAGGAGTATAGGTAACATGAGGTAAAGTTGATCCAATGTTGGAGGTATTAGTTGGGTTAAATAGGTGTTTGGTTACTAGTTGGGATGTTGGATGGATTTTGGGGAGTGGTAGTGGGTGGGATATTGGAGGAAGAAGAGGCTTGGGTGAGCATCAATTGGGTTGAGGTGGCACCCATAGAAGATGGGAAGGCATACTATAGGGAAGATTTGTAGGAAGAATCGAAGAAAAAGGGGTACTATTAGATAAGGTGCTTAGGTAATGTTGAAGAGACATGGGGTTGTTATCGAGGAAGGTGGTGAAATCTAGATCACCTTTTGAAATAATTAGAGGCCTAGTAGGATTGGGGGAAAAATGAGGGGAACCCTCAACATCAGAAGTATACTCTATGGAAGAAGAATAAGAAGGTGGTTATTAGTGGGTTTGATTCCTCAACTTCTATCTAGTAAAGACCATGAGAGGAAATAGGAGATAAAATGATAAAACTTACACCTCAAACAAAGAGAGAGAAAAAAAATGAACTCAAGGAAATCAAACATACACTAAAGTATGTTTAACAACATAGGGTAATTTTTAAATTGCTTTTGGCTTATGCCTTAGAGAGTGTGAAGAGGAAATTTGATTTGTAGATCAAATACTAAAGAGGAAATCTAAGGTTGGTTTTAGGTTATGTTTAGGTGCTCAAGAGAGAAATCTATATTGATCTTCAGTATGTGGCTTGGTATTGGGGCCTACCCCCTCACTTCACACACCATAGTGATAAGGGTGTTAGGTTCTTAGCCAAAATATACTAAATTTTAGAGTTTATACTCAACTAGAGAGCTGATTTGGTTATCTCTTTGGTAGTGACCTCCAAGTAGGATTGCTGGGAAAGGGTAAGGTTTACCACTAGGTGATGAAATCCTAGTCATGCCTTGTATCAAGTGTGTTTTGATGTGTTGATTAGTTATGTGGTTTGAAAAAGGTGTGTGATAACAAGAGTTGAATCTACGATTAATTACTTTGCTTTTAAGTTACTAGTTGAACTAAATCAAGCAAGAAATCAATGTATGAAAAAGGTTTATGTTAAGTCTAAAAGAAATTTTAGATTTCATTTGATGAGCATACAATAAAGGAATAAAAAGGGATGCTGGGTCCCATTAGGCGTGCCAAAATATTTTTCTTAATTTCTACTCATTTCTTAATTTGAAAGAAAGTAATGAAATTAGTAATAGGGTGTGTAAAGGGATACCTAATAAAGTGCATGCATGATCCAGATGATGATGGTAAATCCTCTTTGGCTTGGAAGGAATAACCCATAGATAAGAAAGACTAGAAAAAGGGGTTGTTAGATGGATGGTTGATTGGACTTCCTAGCATGAGCTAGATCCAAAAAGTGTATGCTTTCTAGGAGGCTATTAATCCATTATTTATAACAATTAAGTTGATATAGATGAAAATAAAGAATACTTATGTTCAATAATTAGAAATTAAATGCATGTAAGATGAGATGAAATTAAATTAATTGTTAAATAAAATGACTAAATATAGTAAAATTGGGTCAATACCCATGCCAAGATAGTTTGGATCAAGTTCAAAAAATTAGAAAAGTCTCTGTGAACAGGTAGGAACATAGAAAACATTTGGTTGGGGTCAAGGGGGTGAAAATAACATGCTATTATTTTTTTCCATAGTGACCATCAATGATTAGGTGGTCCATCATCAGTTGGGATAACCATCGGTGGTTGGGTAATCATCGATGGTTAAGGTGACCATCGATAGGTGGGCTAACCATTAATGGTTACCTATGAAATTATGGAAATATTTAAAAAAGTAATGGCAAATTGGGTAATTGGTCAAGTATAGGGATGTGATGGATCTAAAGGATGGAAAATAAGATAAAGATAGGTATGGATAGAGTAGGAGGTTATAAATGAAAGAGATCAAAGAAAATAATCATGAGATACTTGTAGCTTGATGGTGGAAGGCTAAAGCAATTTGGCTAGAGTGATAATACTTTGGCCTTCAAAAGTGATTCTAATAGAGGTTCAGGTCTCCATTGATTTTGCTTATTTATTGAAGGGATAATGGATACCTATATGAAAGATAGCTTGGAAATATATTTTTAGATTTTTGGATCCATTTCTCCTCCTATTTCTCCCCATTTATAGGATGAAGTTTCTAAATGTGTAGGAGGAAGTTGCTAATTATGATGGAGGATAAAGTTTCCATTTATGATGATTTAAATATTGTTATAATCATGTGAGGAAAGTTTTTAAATGTAGCCATACTTATCTCATACAAATGGTAATGATTATAAAGTAGGCTTGGAGGACCTAACCATCGATGGTCAGGCTAACCATGGATAGTTAAGTTGACCATCGATGGTCAAGGTTCTAGAGGAAAATAAGTTAAAGGGGGGTGGATTAAAAAGTTAAGTTAGAGGAGTTAGGTTAGGGGGTTCAAGTTAGTAAATTATTAAATGGGCTAAGTCAACTAGCTTTAGGGTTGGGTAAGAGTTCAAGGCATTTTGACATCTAAAACTATGTAGTTTTTGACTATCTACATAGCAAGAGAGAGATGGGTTGTTTAAGCAACTTGTATAGATAATTTTGAGCATGTAGAGTCTTAATATGTAATAAAAATGTTTTAAATACAAACATAACATGTAAATGGTAAATATTTCAAAAAATAAAGATATCTGGTAACCACATATGCATGCATAAACTTTAGAAACTATTATAAACAATGCATAAAACAACTAAATCACTAAAAAAAATCAAACCCTAACATATATAATAAAAAAAATAATAGAGTTTCACTTTTCATAGTAAAGTGCCCTCATTTCAAGCTCAAAAAGATGTGCAGATGCTTTAACAACTAGGAATCCAAGCTAGGAAGCAATGTTAGAGGAAGACCAAAGCTATGTGCAAGCTGAGGTCCAAACCAAAAGATAAGAGAAAAGGAGGAGGTGAAGTGAGAAATTTAAATGGTATAAGAGTTCCAACCAAGTGAAAAAATTAGGTGTAATGTCAAATATAGGAGATAGAATTAAGCCACAAGGAAGTAAGAATAATTAAGAGCAGTAATAGAATCTCCAAGCAAGTGTGTAGTAGCATATGGGACCTTTTGTCACCAATCAAGCACAAGAGTGACAAGAATGAACCAAGATGGATTTAAGAAGGCATAAGAGTTAAGAGAGGGAAGAAGAGAGAGAAGAGAGTCAATTTTAAGGGTTAAATGAATGAGGAAAGCCACATATATCCCAACCCTAATCTACCAATAATATAAAAACTAACTATTTCTAACCATTTAAGATCAAACTAGGATTTTTTCACACATTCTACCTAGACCATGACCTAGGCCACAACTTTTATGAAGGAAATGCGTGGTCTAGGCCATGAGTTTCCTTCCTAAGCAATATCCTAGGCCAAATAGAGGCCTAGGATGATCAACAAGTTACTTAAAGGGTTTTAGGGGGTCCCTAGAGAGCTTATCTGGTGTGAGAGAAGAACAAGATGGTTGGAGGATATGTAAGGGATGAGAGTAATATGTGAGAAAGGTATAAATGAGTGGAAAATATATTTAAGTAGGATAACAAAGGTTGGTAATCTGCATGTGAGTTAATGTGTAATCACAGGGAGTAGGGTCATGAGAAGTATGATTACATATACCACTGATGTACAATTAGTCAATGTTAAAATGAATAAGGAGTGTTGTGTAGTACCTATTAGACATAATAAAGCAAAGGAAAATTAGTACTAAAAATATAAAAGGAAACATTACCTAATAAGTCGATGATGTGATTGACTGGTGAGAGTGCAAATGCTACATAATCCAAAATATAACTCCATTTCTAGCTCTAACTCCTAAAAATAAGGGGTACAAGCGATATCAAATCACATCATACTATCTAGAATGACATTCACTAATGCATCAGCCTTAGTGTTCTCCTTATGATGGATATGGGTGAACTAGATGTCCTCAAAGAAGGAGAGTAAATTGTGTACTACCTTGAATAGGGGGAGAAACTTAAAGCTAAGGATAGCCTAGACACTAGTGAGTTAAGACACATCTAAGAGTGTGTTAGAGAATAACTACACATAACATGTGCCTAAATTATAGGCATCAATCAAGGCACTAATGATTATGCGATACTTGATGGCATTATTCATCTCACTAGTAAGGAAGAAACCAATTACAATAAGCTCATGGTCCCATGGATCATAGATAACCCAAGTTGTTGCTACCAATCCTAGGTTTACCCTATTATTGCTATTTATGTGAATCACCATTAAGAGGTGCACCATGATGGGGGTTAAGGATGCAAGACTAGTAACTACAAAAAGACAATCTCAAAGCAAGGCAAATAAGAGAGTTACATAGGGGAAACAAAGGCTGAAACTAAGCCACAACCAAAGTAGTCAACCAACACTAGTTGTGGTAAGAGGTAACCAAGGAAAATGGGGTGAAATTTAGAGAAGAAAGAAGACTAGTCAATAAGACTTGAGCAAGTCCTGAACCATCACTACCAGCTTACAACCCTACCTAAAACTATGACAAAAAAAGAGTGAGGGAGTTAAAATGGATTGACTGTAGAGAAAGTAGATAAAAAACTAACTAAAATAAGTACAACAAGTAACTTCTATCCCAGGTTGTCCATGAGAGGAGACATGGGCATGAGAAGTCAATGGGGACCTATAAGGGGTCTTGGGGACCAAAATGGGGCCAGAATAGGCCTAAGAAATCCTCATTAGAAAATAGAGGCCTCTAATGTGCTCATAACATACCAAAACCCCTAGAATAGATTTTTCATGGTCTAGAATGAAAAAATGGGTAAAACACCCAAAAAAGGGCCCATAAAGTGTATCCAGCAAGGAGTATATTGGTCTAATAGGCCAGAGGACCTAGGGGTCCAAGAGACTATAAAAATGAAAAAACACACCAAAGGAGGCCTCAAATAGAGAAACAAACCCTTCCATTACATTTGGAATGGGCCAAAACCTTTAAGATGAAGGTTCGGTGGTTTTGAGAGTAATGACAGAGTGAAATAGAGGCCTGAAAGGGAAAAAAATAAGATTTTAGCCCAGGATGTGGCTTGCCTAGGAAAAACCTCAGTTTGGACCATTGAAAAAATATGGGATCCATAAATTGGCCCATTACTAGGCCATGGCTTATCCCAAAAACCCATGGCTTGGGCCAGAAAGGGCCAAAAATAGGCCTAGGAGCTTGGATGGGGCTTAAAACTTGCTCAAAATGGAATGAGAGGGGGGACAAGAAAAAACATGTGGTTGACAATGTTTATTTATTATCAATGCATGCATGAATGATCCAGGGTCACATTGATCTCTTATGTAGATGTGAGGAGGATTCATAGTATAAGAGGCAAGAAAAACATCTCAATCGACAGAGCTACCACCACTTTGTGGGGGTCAATTATGAGAGAGTGTCTCAATGCCAACTATAATGAGAGGTGAGGAGGGGTTATAGGAGGCTTTCGATAGAAAAATACCATCCAAGGAAGGCTAGATAAATTTTCAAGCAACCACAACCACTAACCCACACCATATACATGCACTACAAAAAATGAGAGAGTGAGTTGGTAGAGGGTTAGCTACTAACAAACAATAACCTGACTAACTAAAAGAAGGAAAAGACTCTGCTTCTATCTTAAGGGGAATAAAATGAGTGCACAAGATAAATGTCTAAGGATACCTACAAGGTCTAATGATGGATGCCACAAGAGGGGAAATCCACCTAATGTGGGCCTAGGGAAAGTGTTTTTATAAGCTTTGAGGCTCACCACAGCATTACAGGCCTAGGCCCAAGCCTGCCCTCAAGGGCAAGCCACCAATTCACCCTAACTAAAGGCCTAGCTCCAAGGTAGGCCAATTATTATCCTAAAAATAGGTCAAATAATAGGGAAAAGGTGAGAATGAGGAGATGAAGAATCCATATCCTTAGGTTTGCCAGTCATGACCTGAGATACATGAGTTCTGAAGGTAGGGTCATTATTAGTAAATGAGATGTAGGAACCCAAACTAATGAGAGGATGACATCATATAAAATGTGAGGGCATTATATTATTATAATCTCTCCTCTCATTGATTGGGTTATATGTTATACCATGGATGGAATAACACTCGAGATCAGACTTAATTAACCGTAGTGGCCTCGACATGAGACATGTTGAGAGAGATGATACTTTGATGGGAGAAGCATGACATAAGGAGAAGCTCAATTTTTATAGAAACATCTTGAAAGAGGTATTAAATAAGGATATATCCACCCTAGAGATGTGGGGTTTGAGAGGAAGTTGGATGACATGTGCTAAACTTTGAAGGAGTGAACATTGCTTGATACTTAGAATGATCATAACATTCATCCTTGAGAAAATGAAACTCAAAAGTAGGGGGTGTGTGAAAATATAAAAAACCCCATGAATAGATAGCCAAAGCCTTACTTGAGGGATTTTTCTTTGCATATAATAGTGCTTAGGAGTCTAGGTCAACCTCCATGGTATGAACCTTATCTTTATACACAAACTGAACCATGCATAATGTGTTTGACATGATGGATTACATGACAGTGGTCCAAAGATGGTCAAGGATCATGTTGTATGAAATACTAAGGTCTAACACATAAAACTCAATACTAACTATCTTGGGGCCAAAATTGACCTAGATCTTCATGTTCCCCATCGGCATAACCATGTCATTGTTAAAACCAACATAGTTATGACAAGAATGAGAGAGCTTCTTCCAACTAATCCCAATCTTGTTAACAAACATAAAGGCATGATATTTAACATAGATCCTTCATCTATGATACACCTCTTAACATGATATTCGTCAATGGAGGTCTTGATATAAAGAGGGAACTAATCCCTCTTTGTAAGAACTAAAGCATCTATCAAAGAGATGGGGTCAAAAAAGAGGATGGGGGTGAGGGTGCTTGGGTGAATTGGAGTTGAACAAAAGTTCAACATCATCCTCTAGTGGACCCTCATGAAAAATACCAAGCTCATCAAATATGAGGCCCCTTTGATCAAGGTAAAGGCAAAGAAGGTACAAAGTGGAAATCATGGCTAAGAGGCCTTGTAACTCCTCTATGACAAAGTAAGGACACTATCAAGCCTGGGGAGGGATGTTAATCCTAAATTCAAGTATAACATTAAGATTCCCTACCCTCATGGGCTAAATAGGAGGGCCAACACCATTAATCTCTCTTATAAGGTTGGTGGCCTGACTTGAGTGCATGTTGATAAAACACTCATACCTAGTAAAGGCTATGTTGATATAAATAATGACCTTACTACTCTCATGCTTGGCTTTCCCTCTTGAGTTAACTTGGAAAAAGTAGTCAGAAGTGGTGGATAAGAAAGAAGGAGAATGAGAGGCCTTAGCCTTTGATTTCCTCTTTTTATTCTTCTTCTTATCCTTATCATGGTTAGGCAGAAGTTCCTTGAACACATTCAATTTGTGGTTAGGTTCTATAAGAGAAATTTGAGATGGAGGCAAGGCTTGCGTACTAGACTTTTGGGTGGCATAGTTGGCATCATCATGCCCCCTCATCTGATATAAATTATAAAACTTAGGAGGGTCATAAGGAAACAACATTTATTATTTTTATATGATTTATTTAGAATCCTTCTTTTTAACTAGCTTATTGCTCAAATCATTGACCTTGTGGTTGTCCTTCTTGTCCTTCTTCTTAGGAGGAGAATTAGTAACATCATCATCAATCATTATTATAGTTGTGATCATGTGATGAGGATGACTTTTGGGTTAGTATGGGATACATTCCTACATGCACCTCAAATATTTTAATCTTTAGACACTCATTAATAACTTCATCATATGAGGTGGGCTCACACTTGAGGACCTCAAGGTAAACCTCCTGCCTCAATGCTCACATGAACATGTCATAAAGCTGATCACCTAAGAACCTAGTTATTCATGTATAGATGGTTGAATGCCACCTATGTATAAAATCAAAGTTTGACTCACCCTTGGCCTGCACCATGGAGTTGAGTTATTAGATTCCAAGGTTGAAAGGCTTAGAGATATCAAATTACTTGAAGAAGTCATCTAGAAGGAGCTAGAAACTAGAGAGAGAATCTAGAGGAAGATTCTAAAACTAAAAAAGAGCTTCACCTCATAGAAAATGAGAAAAGAGATTAAAAAAATAAATTCATCCTATTCCTAATCCATATATGCCATCATTAATTTCATAATATTCTCTATGGGACTGGAGTCTCGAGTCCCATTAAACTTAGGCAATTTAGGGATAGGAGTAGGAAGGGTAATGACATGCACCCAAGGGGCTAGAGGATTATATTATATATCCTCATAGGAATGGATGATAGTGGGTTGGAATTGAGCTCTAAGAGGGGGCTCTATGGTAATGATTTTGACTATGCCCATAGTCATCATCATAACCATGACTATGGGGAAGATGAGGATGAGACAGATCTTAGTAGGGAAGATGCTCTTGGTGGAAATCATATCTACCCTAAGGTGGAGAACAACCATGGGAATAATGAGAAGATGTGGCATACTCATGAAAGTGGTCATGATGACCCAAACCTCTTTGATGCTTATCACATTCCATCATACAAGGGTTAAATAGAGGGTGCTAATGCTCCTAATATGCCTCCCAAAAACCTCTAGTCTGCATGTGGTGATCAAAATTAGCATGATCATTATAAACTCTAAAGAAAGGGATAAGAGGATGGGAGGCATCCCCATGATGGGGATACCTCATTGAGTTGGAATGCCTATGACCCATAGCATGGATATGAGGGTGTTATTTCTGTAGAGTCTCCTACCAAAAAAGATGTAGGGAACTCACACAAAAACTAGTCAAGGCACTCAAAAATGAATGGGTAAGAGCTCTATCTTTAAAATAAGTACACCACCAAATCTTAAGGGGAGAAGGATGCACTTCATTTACTTGAAGGTATCTATGGAAATTATCAATGATCACCTATAGCTCATCAGGTCCTAGTTGAGCAAGGGGATCATTATCACCTTAAATAGGTGAATGAGATGTGGTATGGGGCTAAGAAGAAATATTATTAGATAAATGAAGCTTAGACTAGAAAAAATAAGATCAGGTCCATTGGTTATAATATTGATAATATTGTTTCCTTTGGAATGTGATAGGGTGTAGATCACCATGTTGGGTAGAGGGCACCTCTTGGATCCTATAGTGTCTATAGTGTTCCATTGCAGCTCTGGTTTACTCATGAGTGAGCTCAAGGATGAGACCTTGAATTCAACAAGATTGACATCCCAAGGGTGGGATATTAGACATGGATGAAATGAAGAAAGAATAACATGGAAGATAATAGAAAAGGTAAATCGATGGAGAACCAATAGGGAGAATGACACAACCAAATCAGGAGAAAACAACCAAGGTGAGAGCTAAAACATAACTAAAAGTAAAGCCTAACTGCTAATAGAGGAGATTTAGCTAAGAGATCTCTAACCAAGATAGAACTAACATGAGACTGTATGTGATGTCCCATTAGATGTGATAGAATGTAGCTCCAATAATATGAATGGAACCACTAGTGCTTGGTAAAGTACTAAATCAAATGACTAAGAGGCTATAAGTCTTAGGCCTTCTATGAGCTACAAGAGATCTATAGTCGCTATCTAGTTTGCTAAATTTTTCTAGGATATAGATAGAATTTAAACTAGTTTGGGGCTAGCATGATCAAGTACATAAAGGATGAAAGTATCTCAAGTAGATCTAACCATAGTAAAGTAAGTAGCTAAGACTAGACTATTAATTTCATATGAATTGTATATACAAAAATACCAAGTAAAGAGAGCTAAGAAATTAAATTTAAATATAGAAGCTAAGACACTTTCAATCCAAATCAAAGATGTTTTAAGTAATAAAGACATTTTCAAGAAAGGGTTCAAGAGCATGCCTAGTCTAGGTTTGATCTATCTTTCACTTTTAACACTATTGTTTTCTAACAATGCAATGTTCTAGTTTAGAGAGAGAGAGAGAGAGAGAGAGAGAGAGAGAGAGAGAGAGAGAGAGAGAGAGAGAGAGAGAGAGAGAGAGAGAGAGAGAGAGAGAGAGAGAGAGAGAGAGAGAGAGAGAGAGAGAGAGGCTATCTAAACAACTTGTATAGATCATTTTGAGCATGTAGAGTCCTATTATGTAATAAAAATGTTTCTAATGTAATAATAACATGTAAATGGTAAATATTTCAAACAATAAAGATATATTGTAACCACATATGCATGCATAAAATTTAGAAACTATTTTAAACAATGCACAAAACAACTAAATCACTAAAACAAATCAAAACCTAACATATATACTACAAAAAATAACGAAGTTTAAGTTTGCATAAAAAAGTGCCCTTAGATCAAGTTTAAAGAATATGTGAAAATGTTCTACCAACTGGGAATCAAAGCTAGGAATTAATGTAGGAGGAAGGCTAAAACTATGTACAAGCTGAGGTCTAAACCGAAATCCAAAAACAAAGTAGGAGGTGAAGTGAGAAATTTCAATGGTATAAGAGATCTAACCAAGTGCAGAAATTTGGTGCAATGCCAATTTTAGGAGCTAGAAATAAGCCACAAGGAAGCATGAACAATTGAGAGCAGTAATGAAGTCTTTAAGTAAGTGTGTAGTAGCATATGGGACCCTCTATCACTGATCAAGCTCAAGAGTGCCAATAATGTACCAAGAGAGATTCAAGAAGAAATGAGAGTTAAGAAAGGGAAGAAGAGAGAGAAAAGAGTTAGTCTTGAGGGTCAAATGAGTGAGGAAAGGCACATATATCCCAACCCTAATCTACCAACAAGCCAAAAACTAGCTATTTTTGACCATTTGAGACCAAACTAGGCTTTTTCATGTATTCTACCTAGGTTATAGCCTAGGCCACAACTTTCATGAAGGAAACATATGGCTTAAGCTATGGGTTTCCTCCCTAAGCCATGAGTTCGGTCAACAAGAGGCCTAGGATGGTCAATAAGTCTTTGAAAGGGTCCTAGGGAGTCCCTAAAGAGCTTATCTAGTGTGATAGAAGACAATATGGTTGGAGGATTCATAGGGGATGAGAATAATATGCAAGAAAGGTCTAAGTGAGTGGAAAATGTCTCCAAGTGGGATAACTAGGGTTAATAGTGTACACATGAGCTGATGTGTAATCATAGGGAGGAGTAGGGTAATTTTAAGTACTACTAAAAAACCATCTTGAAATCTCCTAAACTCTATTATAACATTATCATTATAAAATAAATCAAAAGACATGTCCTCCTATAAATTCATTTATGAATTGATTGAATAAATAGAGACATTCTCAAAGAGGTGGGTGGCTACATGATTTTTGAAATTTGTAAAGGATTATGATTATGATGTGGATTTTGATGCTGATGAAGAATTTGATCATGATTTATATGACAATAATGTTAATTATAATGCTAACTTTGACATTGATATGGGCATTAATTCTAATGATGCTACTATTGGAGATGATGTTGATGTCATGATGATACTATAAGATGATGTTTTGGATTGCAAACTCAAGGAGTGCCTATTTAATTTCATTGTGTTCAAGTACCTTCTAGAATTCACTTAGTGTAGTGGGTTTTAGGATGAAGTGACTTTTAGAAATGAGGCATATGATATGATAAATGAAAGGTATACGATTGGTGGATGATAGGTTTTTATTAGAAGATGGGTTTGTCAAATATGGGTTCATTGTCTTGGCCTTAGTTTAAAAGGAAGGGTTTGATCAAGGTCAACAAAGGAATAATGACATACCCCCTTCTACTCATCCTCAAATGAGGGCTCATCTGATTAATTATTGATTTCAATGTCACCATGGTTGATTAGGTTTTGGATGAAAATTTTGAAATTTTGACATCTATTAATATAAATCCCTTGGGTTTTATGGCATTGACACTATTGAAATTCTATATACCCAAAGACTTTAGGTTTTTTTGAATTGAGAGGACTTATGTGTGGATATAAAATCATGATTATAATAGCTAGTTGATGAATTATGGCTTCCAAGGATATATGGAGATGAGTATACCACCTATGTTCATAGATTGCATTAGACATGGAAGAATTTGAATCTAGATTAGATCATTTATAAAGGTATAATAATTCCACGATATAACAGGATCATGGTATTTGATGTAGCTTAGGAGATATATTGGTGTTGGATAGGGAAGCATGAAGGACTCTTTCCTTTGAGTAAATTTAGGTTTAATGGGTTCGAAGTCTATAGGTGTAGAATATGATTGTAAAATAAGTTAGTCCATTTGTTAGTGACTAAAATAAATAATGAATAAAAAGAACACACATATTAAACCTACTCCCTTGATTGGGCAAGGTTAGTGAAGTAAAGAACATAAACTAGATAAAACTATACCTTTCTCATGAACTTCCCTTCAAGGCCGGTCCACAAACATGATTGTGTTCATATATGGAGCTTAATATCTTTAGTAATATGTTTAGGCAAGTGCCTCTGACATCTCCTCATGCACCATTTGGATTGGTTTATGAATGAAAATGGAAGAAATGGCTAAAGATTGAAAAGTAATTATGAATAATATCTTTTCACTAAAAATATCATTCAAAGTGTGTAATGGCCTTGGTATTTATAGATTTTTTAAATTAAATATAACCCTAGGATCCAAATTAAGATGTGTGGTCACAAATGGATTCAAATTTTGAGTCAAAAGCATTAGTTAGTTTGGAAATAGGATGCATTAATAAGGCATAACTAACCTTAATTCATATATTTATCCCCATTAATACTTAGTGCATGACAAATTTATGATGATGTTATAATGATATTGTAATTTAGATATTTTTTTGAAATTTGAATATGACATAACTAAGTAATTAAATCATTTTCATGGATTTTTAGTTTAACCAATTGATTTTTTTTACCTTGCTACTTAATCGTGATTAGCTTTTAGGTGCCTTATCCAATGTCAAGATTATATTATTTAACTTCAATTAATTACCCCTAAATTTCATGCACACAATGGTAATTTGATTTTAGTTAAATTGATCAAAGTTAATAGTTGGTTATAGTGCCACGCCCCAATTAGGAATGTATTGATATGCTTCAAAAATTTCACATGATGTGTGTTAATAAATTAGAGTGGTTCATTATTTTTGGTCTAGTTTGTGTGTTATTACAAGAATTCATTCTAACTTATAATTTCAATATGACTATTGTGAGAATTGGATGTCTACATTTTCCACCTGTTTGAAAGGGCATGGTGAGACTTTTCAATGAAGTAAATACTTTTCAAAGAATAAAAAGGTTACTTAAAATAATCATAGTTAGAATAAATAATTTCGCTCCCACTTTCATCAATTTTAATTGATTTAAAAAAAATTGGATTCATGAAAATTACCCAAATAATATTTAGAAGTCTTGGGGTGCACCTTCGAGGGTGAGGCAAGAAAAAAAATAGTTTTGATTGACAAGCCCTCGAATAGATGAAAATGGTACAAGATTTAGTAAAAAAAAGATTGAAAAATAGAGCAATTAAAATAAGATGGGATAAAAAATAGATCAACAAGGAAAAAATTATCCTCATGGGAAGAAAAATGTAACATAATAGGGGTATGGGGTGAAAAATTAAAATTATAGGTTATAAAATCACCCCTACAGGATAAAAATAATTTATTATTACCCTTCCTTATTGAAATTGAGAGTTATAGTCTTTGCATGTGAGAGAAACAAATAAAATGGATAATATCCCATAACACAGGCACCTAAGAGAGTGCATGAAAGAGTGTCATAGACCACAAAGCATTAATGCATTGATAAGTGTACTTTACATTTTTTAATTTTGTCATTTATTACATTTAATGTTCATAAAAAGAAGTTGAAATGGAAAATTCACTATTTTCAAAAATTTCAAAATGGTGAAATCTCCCTCTAAACTAGTGAATTTTTGAACTAAATGATAAACCCATGGAGAATTTGATGACCTCATCAAAATGGATGGAAATCACCAAATTGATGATATCAGTGACTTGGGTGAATTTCATAAAAAATGGTGGGAACATCAAGGTATTAGTGAAAACATCAGTTATTCAACAAAAATGTTAGTTAAATGGTGGAAATTATTAGTTAATTGATAAGATAGGTAAATGATGAACTCATCTCAAATAATGAGGTCATCCTATCGATCAATAGGGATGACCTACAAAATGGAAAAATTGTGGGCTACTGAGGGGATTAGCGAGAATGCCCTGCTAAACAGTGAGAATGTTCTAAAAAATGGTGAGATCACTAGTGAAAATGATGAGATCACCATAAATGAAAAATGACATAAGAGAAAGGACCAAATTAGGATAGAAGAATAAAAATACAAATGACAAAATTATAAGAAAGTATTAAACTAATCATCCAGGATAAAATAGATGAGTGATTGACTTGATTCTATTTATCTCTATGATATGCAAGAGTGAGTAGCCATCATGATGGTGCATGAGTGGTGGCCTCAAGAACTGCATCATCCAAAGATGATGATAAGGGACCTAATAGTGTTCTTGGATATAGTTGACTTGCTTCACATAGCTTGGATGCTTGTTATTTGAGCTAACATGGCATATTTATTAGTGTTAATAAAGCATTGGCAATTTGTGACTTTGAATGTCCACTTAATGATAAGCAAGGCCAAAGTGACACTTGAGGACATATGGAGGGTCATAAAAATGCCTATTCAAGGCCATAGTATTTATTGAATATTAGAGGGATGATGAGTTATGCTCAAGGATTTACTTGGGGTGATAGATATTGTTACTGAGGATGAGTATATAGATATTGATTCCTTAGAGGACTTAACATTTCCCTCAGATGGTGCTATTAGAGAAAAAATGGTGGGATAGGCTATAGTGTTACCACCACCAACATATGCATCAATACTTAATAAGGTATAAATTATGATGGTTTTTTTTTGGTGACCTCTTACTATCTGAAAAGAGTGGATGCCATTTTAAAATTGGTTCATAGGCATGATTTAAGATATGTCTTATTCTTGCATTCAATTTGCTTAGGGCCCTTTATTAATAACATAGTTGTATCAAGATTTACACATGATTACCTATTAGAGTACTCAGAGTATTGGGCATAATACTCTATTATAGGTCTAGGCCTAGGAGGATATCATGATAGAGTGACTAATCAACCAACATAAGTAGAGAGGATCATATGACCCACTTGAATATGGTTGTTATTAGATGGTGGCTAGTTTCTAAGGTCATAGAGGAGATTTATATTTATATCAGTGAGTCATATATGATAAGGTAGATGGTAACTTCATCTAGCAACTGTATATGACTATTTAGTTTATATGGGTAGATTATGGGTTTGTGAATAGGTATATGTTGACATAATGATACATCATAGGCCAACATGACTTCTTTGTGGATAGGTACAGGCCTGAGTGAGTACATCAATAGTTTGGCTTCTAGCAGGATGTGGTGGAGGGACCACACATTTTTTCACATGTGACTTGATAGTAGAGATAGTAGGAGCCATCTATGCTAAGAGCCCAAATAATCACTTGCTTTGAGATGAAATAACTAATAGATTAGTCCTATGTATGCAGTGTTGTATATGTTGATGTGATAGACACCTATGTAAAATAGTGGGAAAACTTTAGGCCCATTTGAATGATTAGACCCCATCCCTAAAAAATCATATAATTTAGGAGAAAGGTGAGATAGAGGTAGACCCTAGCATAAAATTAACCCTAGGGACATGGACAAGTACATATAAATTCTCTTGCATAGTAGGTGATAACACATGCCATCCTACTTTAGGTTGTTTAAGTTCTTATGTAGTAGCCTTCATAGAAGGTCATTTATATCTTGGTGCAAAATGTGGCACAACATGCACAAGTTTTAGGTACTCAAAGTTCTCCCTTGGTTATCTAGTCTAACTCAAATGCTAAGGATAGTCAGCATGGAAATGGAGATGGATAAGGGGAACACGGCCTAGTTGTAGACACATATATGAATGAGGCCATAGGTGTATAGTTAGGGTAGGGTATAGTCATAGGTAAATGAGAAGTAGGGTCCTATAGGCATGGCATAATTATAGGTATAGGGGAGGTCAAGACCTCATGTACTACTAGGTCATTTGATGGCCAAGCTCTAATTAATAAGCTACAATGTGAGATCATGATCAAATTAGTAGAGATTACTGGCCTAGAGGAAGATGTAGCTAGTCTACAAGTTGAGTTGGTGATATCCCAAGGTGATACTAGTAGACTACAGGGCATTATTACAACCTCAAACATAGAGGTTGATGCATCGACAAGGTAAGTTTCCCATCTAATAGGTGTCTATGAATAACTTATGTTATGATATACTAAGTTGGTTACCACCATTAATGAGTGAGGCAGAGCTTGTATAGAGTAAGAAAAGGTAGAGGGTTATGCTCAAAGGCTTTGTGAGGACCTAGATTAGGCACAATAGATTGTGTTAGATTAGGGGTTTGCCAGATCACTAGTTTTGTGATCTAGGTAAAGGATGACACCTTACAGGTGAATGACAACACCCTACAAATGAAATATGAGGTCACATAACATCACAACTTATATGAGTCAATAGTGCTAATAGAGGGGAGGGTTCCATCCTATAGAGAATATACATAAAGTCATAGGACCAACTAGAGCTCTAGATAATGACATACTGTAGTATTAGAATAGTCATTGGCTCAACCAACACCATAATTAAGAGTGATGGGTCCACCACCACCACATCCATGAAATGAGAGTACAAACTAGAGTTTTAATCAGAGTCCCTTAGGGATGAAGTGATCCATAATTGAGATTTTTATTATAGCTCAAAATTTTGGTTGTAAATGAGATGTATGTTTTCTCATGATATATAAAACTTTGATTTTGAGATATATTTATGACATTCATTTCTACTCATGGATAATGTACATGGACTCTTGATATTATTTTTTGAGACATGATGCTCTTTGATTATTGCATTATTGAGATATTAGACGTAGATTTATTGATCAAAATATGGATATTTATGTTTATTTGTTTGCCATGATTCCATTATCTTCCTTCCTATGTCATTTTACATGTTGTGCTTATATTAGGATATTCAAATCCTTAGTTATCATAATGATAACCATGTTTGTTGGAAATATTTGTCATGTGATGTGGTTATGTCATTTGGATGATGCATAAATAGGTTGTCTTGGAGAGAAGCTTTTGGTGCAACATTACTATATAAGATTTAAGCACTTGGTTTTTAATTTTCCAAATGAGATTATACATAATAAGTATAAATAACCTATGATAACAATGTATACCAATTACGTGGATAGCTCAAATGCAAATATTCATAACTCAAATTAATATTATAGAACATCAAAACCTAGGTTGAAAACATGACATATTTGAACCATAGATATACCAAAAAAATAAAAATAAAAATGGTTGTGTAAACAACTTAAATGCAAGATATGTAATATCAAGATTTAAGTGTATGCCAAATGTATCAAACATAAACAAGCAATAAAACAATTTAAGTACAAAGTGTAAAAAATTTAAAATCAATATATGAACATTAAGACTTAAGTGTAAAACAAAATGTATTAAACACAAATAAATAATTAAAAAAACAATCAATATAAACAAATAAGCAAACAAACACATCAAAAACCTAATGCAATAAAAATAGCAACCCAAGTAAGTTATCAATAAATTATGCATGCACAATTAGTAAGGTATTACACTTGGATTTTATACCCCCAAGCTAAGGGGACAATAGAAAAGTTGTGGAAAATAGGGGGGATAAAAGAAGATGAAAGGGGTGGTTGAGATGATTCTAAATGCCCCATGTAAGTAGACACTTCCTGCATAGTCTTATGGACTTCAGGCCAAATGTAATTTCCAAAAGATTTGGGATAGAATAAAAGTTATGACAAGTAGGTATTTGAATATAGAGGAAGAAATAAGAAAGGTATACTTGCAAAATAATGAGAGTGTTGAGATAATAGTTGCTCACAAAATAATGAGAGCATAAAGTAATGGTTTGAAAGATAATGGGAATGGAAGTGTAAATGTAAAGTGGAGAAGGATAAGTGGATAAGGATGAGTGTATAATGATGCATGGCTGAGCTGACTCGAAATGCCCCATGCATCCAAGTATTGCCTATATAGTCCATGTGGACCTCAAGGCAATGTGGTTCTCCTAGAAATGGGAGGATAATGAATGGTATGGTAATGAGGATATGAAATGAATCAAACTATGTAAGAGTTTCCTTCCCAAAAAACTATGGGGATTTATATCTCTCATGGAAATTGTAAGCCAATTTTCTCAATTTTGTGATTTTAGGGTTTTTCCTAGGTATTTTCAATGTTTTTGGGCTTTTTGGAATAAGGAAAGCAAGGTAATATGAATAAATGTATAAGCAACCATCTATCAAAGGAAAAATAACCTTAGGTAGAGGCTTAAACAATATCTAAACTTAATACAATGGTAACTACCATGAACCAACAATAGAACCTAAGGCACTATGGGATACCATACAACATTAAGATTAAAATGAGAACAACACACAATGGGGAAATAATATGAGGAGATGAAATTTAGAGGAATTTTAAAGGAACCATCAAACAAACCCTTATTAATATACCTTGAAACACTTATTGACAAAGAAGTTATTGATGATGATCAATTTGAAGTGCCCTTAAAATAATAGTCATTGAATCTGCCTATAACACCTATTGGTCATAATAAAGATCATGAAGATAATAGGAAATAAGAGGAAGAATAAGAATGGTTTAGGTAAATGGTATGTGAAATAGATGAAGTTGGAATGGGTGACCCAAAGTGAGGAATCTCATAGACAATGGCTCAAATTAGTTAAGCATAATCAAGTATTTAAAGGTTTCTTGAGCTCTTGTCCATCTGGGTTAGCCAACTTGTATGCCCCAAAACCATAATTGGTAGTAACAACAAAGGGACCAAACTAAGTGGCCTCAAATTTTCATTTCTTATTACACTCAACATTAGTGTTATTTTGATTTTATTTGAGCACCAAATCACCAATTTTGAATCCTCTAGGAAAATACATTGGTTGTAGTTAAAACACAACTAATTTTGATAGGCTCATAAATGGTCTAATGCTACTTGTTGTTTCTCATCCAAGACGTCTATGGCCTCAATTTTGATAGGGATAATGGCCTCAGAGCCAAATATTAAAGAGTAAGGTGTGGCTCTTGTAGGTGTGCAAGTATTGGTATGGTAAGCCAAAAAAGATGGGAATAATTTTAAATGTAAATCACAACCAACATCATTGACAATATTTTTTAGAATCTTAATAATGGTTTTGTTTGATGTTTTGGCTTGACCGATACTTTTTAGATAAAAGGTCATGGTTATTTTATGCTTGATTTGGAACTTAATACAAAGGGATTTGACATATTTATTTTTGAATGGGCCATTATTATCATATATAATGGTGGAGGTAATTTCATATTAAAAAATGAGGAGATAGTGAATAAACTTAGAAATCTACTTGTCAGTAATATAAGTGAGGGGAATGACCTCTATCCACTTAGTGAAATATTCTGTAGTAGTTAGGATATTCTTGTGGCCATCAGAGGAAGTGGTATTAACTTTCCCTATGAGATCAAGTCCCCAAGTAGAAAATGGCCATGGTGTAGTGATTGGTTAGAGTGGTAAGGAAGGAGCATGAATCAAATCATTATGTTATTGACAAACATTGCACTTCTTGACATGTTGGAAAGCGTCTATTTTTATTTTTGGCTAACATTACATGATTTAGAGTATTTTTTGGCAAGGACTAGGAAATTGGTGTGGGCCCCATAAGTTCCTTCATGTACATCCTTCAACCCTAATTTTTATTCTCCCAAAGTTAAATAATGAAGTAACATTCCATGATAGCTCCTATGATAGAACATATTATTGAGTTTGGTATATCAGGTAGTTTTATGAATGAAGAATTTATGTTGGGCTCATGCTAGGTCTAAAAGAAGAATTTGGTCATGGAGGTAGGTGTATAGGTGTTGGTACCATGGGAGACTAGAACCAAAAATATCATATAACATCTCAGAATTTGGGTGTATGGGAGTTGATTAAATTTGGTTCTCAATAATAAATTGATACTCTTTGACACTACTAACAACTGCTATCATATACCTAATGGTTTCCATGGCATCTACTAATTTGTTATTAGCTCTACGTATTTGTTAGAACTGAATGATATCAAAATGAGGTTTGAGTTTGTCAACCATAAATTTTTAAGGTACAAGTTTCTCATCTCTATTTTGGTATTAGTTTATAGCCTAATTAATAATCAATTGGGAATCCCCATATATCATTGACTATTAAATATTACAGTATATGTTGAGACAGAGTCCTATAATGAGTGATTTATACTTAGCCTTATTGTTAGTATAGAGGAAGCCAATATGAAACACATTAGGAATGATATCCCTCTATTGTGTGATGAACAAGATACCATCTCTAGATCCATGAGATGTGAATGAGCCATCAAATTACAAGGTACACTATTTGGTTTCAATAGACATTGATTTTAGAGTTAGAATTGACTCATCTTGGAAATCAAAGCTAAGTGGTTACATATCTAATAGAGGGGCTTCAACAATATTATTTGTAATAACTTGTCCCTTAATGGCCTTTTCATTCTTATATTCAACATCAAATTTGATCAACAACATTACCCATTTAGCCATGTGACTTGTCATAGTTTCCTTAGATAATAAATATTTGAGCATATCGATCTTGGCTATAACAATGGTCTTGTTATTTAGCATGTAGTGATGAAATTTATAAGAAGCTAACACCATTAACAAATAAGCATGTTAAATTAGCATCTAGTTGTTCTCATATTTTACAAGTGTCATACTCAAATAATAAACTGCATGTTATTTACCTCGTTTATCATGTTGAGCTAAAAGTGCCCCTATAACATGCTCTATTGCAGATATCTAAGGTAGTAATGCTCTTCTTAGTGTAGGTGGAATCGATACTAATGGGTTGGTCAAATAGGTATTCAATTATTTAATGGCCTATTGATAACTTATATCTCACTAAAATGCTACACCTTTCTTCAAAATGTGAGTAAAAAGATGGCATCTATTAGACAATTGTGAAATGAACCAATGAGTGGACTGAACTTTACCCTAGAGGTTATGGAGCTATTTTAGAGTATAAGGAGGCATTTACATAATTTGCTTGACCTTAGTAGGATAAAATTCAATGCCTCAATGTGAAATAATAAATCCTATCAATTTTACAAAAGTGATGCCAAAGATGCACTTCTTAATATTGAGGCATACCTTATATTCATGAAGTCTCTCAAAGATTTTTTGTACAACCTCTAGATATCTTGCACTTGTCTTGGATTTGGATAGAATGTCATCCACATAGTCCTAAAAAATGTCATAAATCATGTCATGGAATATGAAAGTCATGGCACAATGATAAATTATCCCAACATTCTTCAATCCAAATGGCATGCCTTGATAACAAAATGTCCCCCACAGAGTGGTCAATGTTATTTTGTGTTATTCTTCAGGTGAGTCTTTATTTAGTTATATAATAATAATCCATCCATGAGGGATAAAATCTTGTATCATTTTTTTGAGTTAAATATCACGTTGATGTTTGGAAAAGTGGAGTCATCCTTAGGGCACACTTTGTTAATATACCTAAAGTCATTACACAAGTGAACTCGCTAAGGTTTCTTACTGACTGGAAGGATGTTTGATATCCAATCTAAATAATCCAATGGTTGAATGAATATTTCTACCAATAGTTTTTTAGCTCTTTCTTAACCAAAATGACAATGCACTGATGCATTTTTCATAGCTTCTATTTGATTAGCTTGGCATCTGGATGTACAACAAGCCTATGTACCACTAAAAATGGGTCTAAACCTGACATGTCTAAATAAGACCAGGTGAAGATGTCGATGAAGTCCTTTAGGATGATAATAATGAACTCAAATTCCTTAGTAGTGAGTGATGTGCCTAAGTATATTATTTAAGGGTCATCATAGTTGCATATGTTCACTTCTGTGGCATCTTCGACAAGGAGTTTAAAACCATCTTTAAGAATAGTAGGTAAGGATGGAAATTGGTCTTATTTAGATACTTATGATCCATAGGGATCACCCATGTAAGAAGAATAATAATTGGCCATGTTTGGTATTGGTCAATTTATGAATTTCTCTAGAAAGTCTTATACGAATTGTGCAAAGATTTGATGTTATTCTTCACTGATGTCTGACCTAATTAAAATGCTTGGACTTGGGGGACACTGAGCTTTTTGAGGAGATGAGAAAACTTCCTCATCTAAGGTTACCTAAAATATTTTTTCACCCCTGGAATTAACTTTCTCTTTACCTTTTTCATAATCCAAAGGTGCTTTAAAGAGGTTTTCACTAGAGGATCTCAATGCTTTACTTTGTTTATGACCAAAGAAGTTATCTTACTCTATAAATTAAGAAATAGGGTCTAATGTAAAATCAAATCCTTATTTTCAATCATCGACTATAAATTTGTATCTTAGGCCCATCAATTCAATGACAGGCTCTTCATTCTAGAATTAATCCAATGGTATGATTAAATCTTGTTGGTCCCAATCGATTAGGCTGGGATGATGGAGGGAAATAGGATAATGGGTTATAATGTTAAGAATGGCATTAGTATTGAATAAATTGGTATTGACTAGATCATCATAGGTATTATAATGGGTTGTTATGTCAATATTGGGAGTCTCTTCATCAATCTAAAAAGTAGTGTTACTCTCAAAATCTATAGGGTCACCCCCTAGTGGTGTGAATCCAAGACCTCAATCTCTTATATGTGTTGCCATAACTATAGGTTTAAAAATTCCTTATGCTTTTACCCCTAGATCTCTTCTCTTATAGTCTTGATTATCCATAATTCTATTAGGAATGGAGTACTTATTATTTTGATAGTAAGTATCAAAATCATCACCATAAAACCAATCCCCTTCATAAATAGTGGGCCAAATTTCATTTGGTGATGTGTCTTTTACAAACATGATTGGCTACTATAGAGTAGATTTGGACTTCTTTTTCCATATTATGTTTAGCCTGCTAGAGATAAGTTCTATCCTTCTATAGGATTTAAGGGACTTGGGAAATTTTCCAATGTGAAAAACATATTAAATACAATATATGGTAATACCATCCTCTTCAATGTTAAAGTGGGCATAAATTGATTCATGAGGTGGATTATAGGAAGTGGATGTGAGGTCACTAGGGTAAATGTAATTATATTTTAGAGATTCAATATTTTTGTCTTTATTATTCTTACCTACATACTCAATGCTAGGACAGTAATTGTAGTTCCCATACTTAGCTTTCAATTTTTTATAATATAAGTATGGCTATAGATTTTCAAGAATAATGACCTCTAATCCTAAATGAGGGAATTTAATACATTAGAATAATGTGTAATGGAAAGATTATACTTGATGGATCTAAGGATGACCAAGAAGTAGATTATATGGTATATTGATGTCAATGACATGGCAAAGGGTGTCATGGGTGATAGGCCCAATAATGATAGGTAAATAGATAGTACCTATAGATTCTCTCTCTACATTATCATAGGCTTTAATTTTAATAGTATCCAACTACATATTTGTTATAGTGTATCCTAAATGTTGGATAAACTTCATTGAAGTGATGTTTAATCCTAAACCATTATTTATGAGAACCCATTTTAATTTATGCCAAGAAATGATGGCTTTTATGTACATAGGATTATTGTGAAGGGGACCAAGAGATGACATACCACTTTGATCAAATGTGATTTTTTGACTTGGAGACAAATGTCCCACTAATACTTGGAACTAGGCTGGCTCAATGTCATTGGGTACCTTGGACTATTAGATAATGTCATTTTATATTTTTCAATGAACTTTATATGTACACAAGTGATCAAAGCTATAAATTCACACATGCATTTAATTTAGTTTTTCACCAATATTATATGGCTTCGTAGTATAAGGGCAAAGTAGTTTGGTTTTCAACTATGCAATGTCTTTATTAGAATTGGTATAAACATTAGAGGGTGGTAAAGGGCCTTGGAGAGTAACTCATGGATGTCCATTTGTTACTATTAAATTTCAAGTTGGGAGGAGTTACTTGAATTAGATGAACTAGGTGGGGGTCCAAGAATAGTAATTCTTGATGGTTGAGGCAAAATCAAATTGATTTGAATTATTGTTGAAATACCTATAATCAAAGGGGGTAGTCCCAAGATAGAAGGGCTAATACTCTAATGAGTGCTAGATAATATACAAGGAATGATTTTGATAGTAGAAACAAGTTATTTGTAACACATCCTATGACCTCACCATAATCATATAGTACACTTCAATAACCAACTTGATTAGTTTAGGTGTCATGATCTTGATTATAATTGGCTTGGTTTTGATTTTGGCCTTGTCCTTGTTATTGATTATGAACCTATCCTTGGTTTTGATTATGGCCTTGCCCTTGATTATGATTGTTTATTTTCTATTGATTGTTGTTCTTGGGAAATAAGATCTTTTAGATTCCCATCTCTTGGTTAGTATTGGGTTTAGATAAAAAATCTAAGACAGAATAGTCAATTATTAGTGAATAAATAAAAAAACAAATTAAAGACATAACTTCTCAAGTCTAATCCCTAGGTTGAGTTATGATAATCAAATGTGAAATGCAATTGGAAAGTTAAAACAAAAAATCTTACCTCCCTTGAAGATAGTTTTGAAAATTGGTTTGAAGAGGTTGAGCTCAGCTTATGATCTAGAAGTCTTTAGCAATGCTAGTTCCTTATGGACAACATCTCTCCTTGTTCACCTTGATTGTTGTGGCTTGGAATGATGAGAGTGATGAAAATGTTGAAGAAATTTGAAGCTCCTAGAATGATTCCTACATATTAAGTTTAGAATAGGAAATTTTTTCTAAATTGGAGGAAGAGCCTCTAAATTATAGACTTTTGAAATGAATGTGAACCATCCATCTTAATATGAGAATCAAGGGATGAGGATAAAAGATAATTTTTAATTCAAAATGGGAATCTTGACTTAAAAATTGGAGTAGAAAATATGTGGGACTCAGAAATGAATATAAAATTCATTTGGGAAGAAGATATAATATATATATTTTTTTGATTATTGGTAAATGTTTTTTAAAGGTACCATACCCAATACAAAAAGGCTCAAAAGATAGATAAACTAGGAAAATCAAAACCAAAAAAGGCTCAAATGCCAGATAAAACATGAGTACATAAGTGGTTTTTTTGAAGAATGGGGTCCCACCCCTAGCTATAAAAAAGATATAAAAACTAGAAAAGTCAAAAGAGGGCAAAAAAAAGAGTATCTTGATAGATAATAACACCAAAATAATAAATCAACAACTTTACAACATCCAAGTAGCACCAAAGCATCATCAAGACAACAAAATAGAGAAAAGGAGGTTTCACTTGAGGAGCTTGTTGAATCTATTTTTGAGTCCCTCCAATGCATTTAATAGGCTGAGTGTAGTAGTTTGAGATGGGTCTATATCATGTCAATGGTGGTTAGATCATAAGTCTTCTCATTACCATCCTTCCACGAGCCCAGATGCAAGTTGTTAAGGGTACAAACTTACCTAACTTGAAAATCAAGGAACTCTAGAATGGCTTGGTGTATGGTCATATGATCAATCTATCTACCCCTAATATGATCCATAGTGTCTTCTAAATATTTCATTCTTTTGAGAATATCTTCCATCTTAGTCTCATAATGGGAGGAGTTATCCACCTTATTCTTTCCCTTATCAATAAACTTGTTGAGCTATGTGACCTCCTTCCTGAGCTTTGATAAGTGGGATTGAGTGGAATATGAGGTGGATTATTAAATTAAAAGGATGAGGAAGATAATATTATAGAAATCTAATGATGGGGGACAGGTGGAGCTTAGGGAATCTTTGAAATTTGGAAAGGGAAATGGAGTGGAAGATGAACTCATGAGGTGAGGATAATTATATTTTATGTATTTATAGAAATTATAAATATTCAAAATCCATGGAATTTATAATTAATTAAGGATCAATTAATTAAATTAATAAATATGTGAATAGTGATGATGAATAGTGAAAATAAATTAGAATTAAATAAATATAGGGATGATTAGGCATTAGTGAAAACAAGATTAAAATCAACACAAAGTGCTGATTTTAAGTGTCTATATTTTGCCCCTATTTGAGAAGTCATGATGAGTCACAACTGAAGTAATGAATTTTCAAAGAATGAAAAAGTGTTAACATATTATATGAAGAAATTATTAGTGAATGGGTTCTCGAAAAAGAGAGGAATAATAATGGTGAACTTAAGTCATGGATAATCTTAATCCAAATGTGCCAATGCTTGTAAACTTTGATCGTAATGGTTAAGAACAATAGAGTAAAACTGGCCCCAAGGTGGGGATAAGTGGGAAGGATGTATCCCAAAACAAGAGGCACACTTTAACTGGCCCCAAACAAGGCAAAAAGTTACGAGCTTAGAATTAGAATAATTTTCCCCAGTGGGGAGAAATGAAGGTAGAAGGTCCTAAAGATGATGGTAAAAATATGGATATAGATTACCCCAATAGAGTGTATGTAATCATTGATAGGTCCAAATGATTTTCTTCTATAGGGTGGATTTAAATGATGTAAATGGTTAACTGATTAAGTGACAAGCATAACTTAAGGATTTAACCTATAACATAGATTAAAAATGAAAGGAGTGATGAAAATATAGGTACAATGGTATAATGAAGAAGCCACAAATAACTATGTACCTATGAATGGCTAAAGTGATACGATAAATTATAATCTTAAAAACAAGATAATGATTGAATAATGATGTGATGTGATAGGAAGAATTTTAATAAAATTATCGTGATTGTTTGTATATGCTTAGATAAATCATGAGGAACATATAAATTAGCCATATGGTCTAGTTGATAGAGATTTAGTGAACAAGGAGATTTTTCATTAAATTATTGTTGAGTAGACTCCCAGATCTAGATTTTTGATATAACATGGAACAATATGCACCATGCTATAAAACACCATGATGAATTGACTATGATGTGTATAAGGACTGACTCCCAATATAATAGACAATTGATAACAACACATCAATGATAAAAAACCATGATGATAATGTTGATAAATGCCAATGGATTGACTCAAGTATAAGTATGTGATAAGAAGCACCATGATGATGACCTTGCTAGCACAATGGACTAAGTTGAGGAAACAAGTAGAAAAAGGAAATAAATAAGTAAACACACACACACACACACACAAACTTGAAAATAAAAGCAACAAAAAACATCTTGTTGTTTAACTAAGTCCAAATCCACACGTGAGAGATCAATAATAATGATAAATAGATGGTGGCCTCAAGCAAGGATACATACAAGGGAAGGACACATCCCAATAATGGTTAAAATAATTAAAACCAATCACGAGGCTACCTTAGTAGGGCATATTTGGGAATGACACATCCCAACAATACTTTATGACTTAAAAGGAGAGGATTAAGGATTTTGACTGGATTTAGGACAAGACAAATGTTTCTGGATTTTGGGGCTTTATATCTCATTTTGAGATTATAAGCCATTTTTATTTTTAAGATTTTTATATTATTCAAATGTTTTTAAATTTTTGGCATCTCAAATCAATAGAGGATTATGAGATCCACAATGTTCTAACTTGAAAAACAATGAGAGTGTGACTTAATATGCTCGTAAAATTATGAGATCATGGGAAAGGGGTGATTGAGATGACCTTAGAAATTGAGTGTTGCCTACATAGTCTAAATAGGATGGATATTGATAGACTTGATGGTTAAATAGACCTTAGGTTAATATAGTTTCATCCATAACATTTGAACTATGATTTAATAACATAAAATATCCGACTTTTAAAAGGGTAAGAGCCTAGAAAAAATAAGCTCAAAAAATGGTGAGAGTGTTAGACAATGATTTCTCATAAAATGATGAGAGCATGAGAAATGGATGACCGATTACTCAGGTACCTCAAAAATTGAGTGCTACCTACATAGTCCAAATGGACCGAACCGAGGTCAATGCAGTTCCATCCATAGGGTTTGAACTATGAATCAATATTCTAAAATAGTTTACAAAATGGCAAGAGCCTAGAAAGAAATAAGGTCATAAAATGCTATATTTCCTGTTTGAAGGGGAGTGTTAGATAATGATTGCTCATAAAATGGTGAGATCCATATTGTAATAGGGTGACCGAGATGACATAAAATGATGAGAGCATGAAAAATTGAGAGCTACCTACATAGTCCAAATGGACCTCAAGGTCAATGAATCAATATTCTAAAATAGTTTAACCCATAGGGTCTAAAATCAAAAATTGAATAAATAACTTAAAATATCTGAATAAATAACTTAAAATATCTTGCCATAGGGAAAGAGCCTAAGATAAGGGGTGATCAAGCTGACCTTAAAAACTAAGCACTACCTACATAGTTCAAATGGACCTCAGGTCAATGTCGTTTCATCCATAAGGTTTAAATTATGGATCAATAGATTAAAATAGCTTGAAAAATGGTAAGATATTAGAAATAAAAAATCTCACAAAATGGAAAGAGTGTTAGATAATGGTTGCTCCCAAATGGTGAGAGCATAGGAAATGGGTGACCAAACTGACCTTAAAAAATGAGCATTGCCTACATAGTCCAAATGGATCTTAGGTCAATGTATTTCAACCCATAGAGTTTGAACTATGAATAAATAACTTAAAATATCTTGAAAAATGGTAAGAGCTTGGAAAAAAATAAGATTACAAAATAGTGAGAGTGTTATATAATGATTTCTCACAAAATGGTGAGAGAATTAGAATGGGGTGACTAAACTGACCTTAGAAATTGAGAGTTGCTTACATAGTCCAAATGGATCTCAATTCAATCTATTTCAACCCATAAAGTTTGAAATATGAATCAATAACATAAAATATCTTGCAAAAGGGAAAGAGATTGGAAAGAAACAACTTCACAAATTGGTGAGAGAGTTAGATAATGGTTGCTCACAAAATGGTAAGAGATTTGGAATGGGGTGATTGAGATGACCTCAAAAACTAAGTGTTGTCTACATAGTCCAAATGGACCTCACATCAATGTAGTTAAACCTTTAGGGTTTGAACTATGAATAAATAGTAGGGTGGAAAATAATAATAGCACATGATAAAATAAATGGCATAAGATTTGGTAGAGGCTAAATAATAATGGATGATAATGATGGAAAGGACTAGGAGTCTCTAAGGACTATGTCATGTGAGAACCAAAAATGTCCAGTCATCAAAGTGTCATGTAGGTAATAGGTCAGAATGTTTCACAAATAGGTTTTAATAAACCTTCCATTTTCATAACAAGGTCAAGACGGGAAGACTAATAGTTACAAAATGATGGGTTGGGTTGAATAGGATTAAATGGCTAAAATGGATTAAAATGGTAATGGAATGACAATGGTATATAATGTAAATAGGGCTTCCTCAAGTGTCAAGGTACTTATAGACAATAATTATTTACAAATGAAGCCAAAAACCTAGTTTTCATCATGGTACTTGTCCAAGGTGCCATACACATGGTTTTCACTATAGGACAAATTATTTCTCTTTCTCTTTTGATTTTTTAGTATCTTAACTCAATGGAGGATTATGAGATGCATAATTTTGACCCTTTGTTGTCTAAAAAATCCTGATTTGGAATAACTACTCTATCTAAATCATGTTGGTATTATGAACTACATTGATGTTGTTGTCATATTCGTTGGTTGTTGATGTTGTTTCTTTTAAACTTCTAAACAAGATATATTCATAACCTATTTGAAAAAGAGTATTACCAAGAAGGGTAAATAAGGGTAAGCATGGGATAAATGGTTTGATTAGATAATGGAAAATAGGCTGCGATTGGAATGTATAATGATTAGTGGACAAATGAAAATTGGGATTTTCAGTCACACACATTGTTGTTGATTCTAGATTTGACTTGATTTTGGTTGTGGTGAGGCCGATCTTAACTTTAATGATACATAACTGATTTACTCAGTTATTGGTGCCTCCTATAGGTTTTCACCAACAATTTCTTCTTGATTTTTTGACATAAATTGTCTAATAACACTTTGAATAACATTTCGTTAAGGGATGTTGATAAATCATTTTTATTGTCCCTTAGCACCTCAAACAAGGTTTGACTAGAAGATGCTGATTTTATACCTTGATTGTCTCTTAACACCTTGAATAAGGTTTCTCTAGGAGATTGTTATTTTACTTTGATAATGTCTTGCTTCCCTAGAAATTTTATCATTGAAATGTCACCATGGATGCAATTCAATAATGTGTGATTTTTTTGGTCCCAATTGACATTTATGGGAGTTGAAATGTCAATATAATGGATAGGTTGATTAATGGTAAAGACATATGTAATGGAAATGGAAGGGAAAAGGAAACACAACTCTCGTAAAGGCTACAAGGAGAACTTGCATTGATGTTGAAGGAAACATCCTAAATAATTGTGGAATAATCACAAATGATTTCAATTAAATATGTTAGAAATGTGGAACCAATGTTGTAACATGCATCAATATTTTTTGATCTAAAACTAATTCTGACTTAGGAGGATCTGACCTTGATGTTGAGACTAATGCTAATTCTTATGCTGATGCTAAATCTAATATTGGTTCCAAAATGGAACCCAACTCTAATATTGATTTTGAAATGGAACTTGATTCTAATTTATTGTTGTCCACAAGTACCTTGTTCACCTTTTGTTTTTAAATAGAGGCTTTGGAATGAATAAATGTTTATAAATTGGGAATATTTGGCAATGGACAAATAAATTAATCTAGTTCAATAATAATAGGCTCTTCAAATATGGGTTCATAAAAGATGGGTCCTATGTCAAATAGAGTCTCTTCATCAAATATAAGTGGATCATCAATTATTTGGATTTGATCAAAGATGGGTGATTTGATAAAAATGTTGTTAATGGTTTGACTATATTGATGTTGTTTTGGAAGTAGACATATTTGATCATGATTGGGAAGGGGATCATGACATATTTTGATCTAGTAGCTATTAGACTTGGACACACTTGGATTTTCAATAGATACTGGCCCTTGGAGGGGCAATGACATAATAGGTCTAGACTATTGGATTTTCTATAGTTTATATTTAGGAACTCTAATAAAATAGTGTAAGTCCTCTATAAGAAATCCATCTGGAAGTTTAACACCCATTTCCCATAATCTAACAAGATATTCATCCTTGTTATCAAATAATTATTGATAGCATTATTATTGTTCATGATATATATAAGATGACATATTTGGGAGGTATGATTGATGTAAAATAGGTAGAGGATCATGAGATTCCATGACTCAAATGAACCTTGGACTAATGCCCCCAAGCAAGGATGCATGCAAGGGGAAATGGATTGGAAGAAAATTGGCCCCAAAAAGGGTGATCTTGGCACAAATTATAATGGGCCCAAAGAAGGGAGAATTTACATGGAATTAAATAGGTTAAAATGGTATTGAGTTGATTGGCCCCAAACAAGGTGAATTAGCATAGATTGGAATTAGTTTAAATGGATTAATTTGATTGGCCCCAAATAGGGTGGATTGACACATATTAGAATTGGTTGAAATGGTCTTGATTTAACTGGCCCCAAATAGGGAAAATTATGAAATACTAGAATTGGTAGAAATGTTATTGATTTGATTGGCCCCAAATAGGGTGAATTGGCATAAATTACAAAATTCCCCAAAAAGGGTAGATTGGCATAAACTAGAATTGGTCTAAATGGTCTTGATTGGATTTTGCCCCCAAAAGGGTGAATTGGCATAGGTTGGAATTGGTAAAAATGGTATTGAATCTATTGTCCCCAAATAGGGTAAATTGGCATAGATTGTTATTATTTGTAATGGTTTTTCTTTGATTAGCCCCAAATAGGATGAATTGGCATAGATTGGAAAATGCTCAAAAAAGGGTGAATTGGCATAAGCTAGAATTGGTCTAAATGGTCTTAATTGGATTTTTCCCCAAAAAGGGTGAATTGGCATATATATGATTCAAATGAAATAAAATGTGGATGACATGAATTTGCCATTCCCAAATGATAGGTATGGGAGATTGACTAGAAAGACAATAAATGGTTTGAATTATCATGCAATTGATTTAGATTTGAATTGGAATGGTACAAAATTGGATTGGAATGGTACATAATTATTTCGGTATGTAGTTTAAGATAAACAATCTTTGGATTTGAATATCTTGGCACAAAAATAGTTTTATACAAAATTAGAATTAGAATTTGACTTTGATAGACATTAGATGTTCAAATTGGGTATGTCAATGCAAAAGTCAAATGGACTAGTTCTATCAATGTTAACTTTAACTCAGTTTAGCACAAGAATTGGTACTTTGGTTTTGGAATTGGTATTCTAATTAGACTTTGAATTGGAACTATAAATATATTAAGAACCAAATGAATGGCACATTGACATGGTTTAGATAAGGACTCAGATTTTTTGTCTTGTTTGGAAGGTTTGATCTTAGAAACTTGACCTTGTGAACAAATAAAGGAAACTTGATTTGATTCGAGTCATTTTTTGGACCTTATACTTTGTAAATATTGGCACAAGAATTAGAAATTTGACCTTGAAATATTGAGTCAAGATCCTAAATTGGTTTAGATATTAATTCCTAAAAAGGGTTGATCTTGGCATAAATTGAACTAATAATTCGGAACATGGTTTAGAACTTGAAACATAGTGTTTACAATTAGAACTTTGAGGGAAAATAGGAATTGGCACTTGAACTTGTACTTAGGTTTGGAATAAATTGAAAAACATAATGGCATAATTTTGATAAGAAATTAGACATTGGTTTTAAAATTGGTTTGAAATTAGTCTTTGAATTGGGACTAAGGTTAGGTTTAGTACTAAATGGATGGCATAACGCCATAGTTTAAATGAGAATTTAGACATTGGTATTGAATTGGTTTGAAATGAGAAATTTCATATTCACACAAGACTTTTGGTTTAAATTGGATATCCTAATGACATGGTTAGGAAAATAAAAATAAGGTATTGGGACCAAGTTTCAACATGTAACTTTTGTTTGACCTAAAATTTTGGCAAAGTAATGCTTTATTATGTGGGTAAAAAAATAATTTAGGATTTGAACTTGGTTTGTTTGATTTGGTCTTGAGTGTGAACAAGATTTTAACACAACAATCAAGCTATAACACACAAGCATTACAAGGCACTTTAATAACTAACATGGGTTTACATCACATCCATTGAACCTTTTGAAACACTTGTCTTGAGAGAGGATTATAAAGTTTAAATTTCATTAAATAAATTATTGTAATTATTGGTAGCGTTTTTATCCCCCCTTTTCTCTCAAGGTTCATATGATAAAGGTGAACTTAGGGGGATATTACCTTTACACCCCTTCATCAATGTATGATTCATTGTAAAAGAGGGATCTAAATTTTTTTACAATGGGATATCTAAATGGTCCCTATATACAACCCATAATAGGTGGTACATGTGCACAAAAATACATTGAAGAAGAAATTAAAATTGGGTAATTCATAAGAGGGGTCTTGTACCCACTACGACTATGCTAGCCTTACCTTCTCAGTAGAATCACTACTGAAATTAGATTCTTTGAAGATGTTGTTTGATGGCTTGGTATAGGTTTGTCACTTACATTCATCATATTTTCCCCAAGGAATAATGCTTGGCCCTAATGATAGTTGTCTTCCATTTGTATACCCCATCGATGTCCGAGGTTGGTATGTATGTCAGGGTGTCAATCTCCCAGTCATTATGAATTATGATAATTTCAAGAAGGTGATGAAATCCTAACTGTAAAGCCTAAAATAAAAACATGGAAGGTATAATTTGGAATAATTAATCTTTGGGATAAAATGACTAAGAATTTTTATGTTTTTGAGTCACCCAAATGGGGAGAGCATACATGCAAAAATTCTTCACAAAACACACTTCAAACAAAAATTTTAAGGAATTAAAGAACAAGAAAAATGAACAAGTTTTTTTTAAAACCTTAATTAAAGTGTGGATTCATTTTAGTGCCCAAATTTAAATGTGAAGGAAGAAATTAATTTGTTTGACTCAAAATGCCATTTTTTTGGCCAAGGTCCTGCATCAACTAATTAGTAATTTTTTTTTGATTTGGGAAATATTGAAAAAATCAAAAGACACAAAATCAAAATATTAGAAAGATTAAAAAAACTGAATACCTTCAAGTTAGAATATATATGTGTGAAAAATAAACCTACAAGCTTTAAAACAACCAAATAAAATAAATAAGTGAAAATAAATAATTAGTAAAATGAACTTATTTCATAAACTACAAATTAAATTGTTACAAAATTTGGAGAGAATTGAGATAAGATATATACACATCCCCTATAAAAAAATAAAAATAAAATATTTTATAAATTAGAATATATGACCTATTTAATAGTTGGTTTTATTAAAAAAATAGACAGTGATTGATTTAAGTATATCTCATAAAATAACAATCAGATTGATATGAAATTTGGAGAGCATTATATTAAGACTAATAAAAATATGAAAACCAAATTTTAGAGAAAACTAGTATACAAATTTAAAAACTATATCCATTTTACTATCCATTTTCTCTTTTAGAAGAAAAATGGAAAAGAGAAAGATTGGAAGAAGAAAAGATGTAGGGTGCACAATTGAGTCCCACCAGGTGTGCTATTATGTAGATAAAAAACCTAAGAGGGATTAATAAATTATTACTGAATAAATAAAAAACAAATTAAAGACATAACTTGTCAAGTCTAATCCCTAAATTGAGATATAATAATCAAACATGAAATACAATTGGAAAGCTAAAACAATAAATCTTACCTCCCTTAAAGATATGTTTGAAAATTGGTTTGAAGAGGTTGAGCTCGGATTGTGATCTAGAAGTATTTGGAAATGATATTTCCTTGTGAGTAACATATTTCCTTGTTTAATTCATTGTTATGTCTTGGCATGATGAGAGTGATGAAAATGTTGAGGAAATTTGAAGCTCTTAGAATGATTTTTGCATAGTAAGTTTAGAATAGAGAAGCTTTTCTAAATTGGAGGAAGAACCTATAATTTATAGAATTTTAAAAAGAATGTGAACCATCCATATTGAGATGAGAATCAATGGATGAGAATAAAATATAATTTTTAATTTAAAATGGGAATCTTGACTTAAAAATTAGAGTAGAGAACATGTGGGAATCACAAATGAAAATAAAATTTATTTGGGAGGAAAATATAATATAAAATTGATAAGTGGGATTAAGTGGAATATGAGGTAGATTATTAAATTAGAAAGATGATGAAGATAATATTATAAAATTATAATGATGGGGGACAGGTAGAGGCTAGGGCATCTTTGAAATTTGGAAAGCGAAATGGAGTGGAAGATGACCTCATGAGGTGAGTAGAATTAGATTTTATGGATTTATAAAAATTGTAAATATTTAAAATCCATAGAATTTATGATTAAAGAATGATTAGTTAATTAATTTGGATTAAATTAATAAACATGTGAATATTAAACTATGAATAGTGATGATGAATTAGAATTAGAGAAACATATGGATGATTAGTGATGGTTAGGAATGATTAGGCATTAGTGAAAAGAAGGTTAAAATCAACATGAAATGTCTAATTTTAAGTGTCTACATTAGGTGCTCTTTTCTCCAATTTGATTTCCCCATTTTCAAGTAAATATAGGATAAGATGTATATACACATAATATTTTCAAAATTTTATTGATTACTAACACTTCATATCTTGTAGAAACCTATCGAGTCTCAATCTTTCTAAGTGCATGCCTTAAGGGGTGCATCGAGAAAGGGTGGGAAGACCATTAGTGCTTCACAAAATTATTGTTCCTTTTTCCACTTGATATATACAAACTATCTCCCTAAAACTATGAACCCTAGGCTTATTCTTCTCTTTCTTATCTATTCCATTCATTATCATACTTTATTTCTTTATTTCTTTCCTTATTTACCTTCTTACCTGTTTAGTACACTAGGTCGACCTGGTCAACCTAGTGTATTATGGGGACATCTTTGATATTTTGAATTATTTACATCCTAGGTAACTTAGCACAAACTTTAGGCATTAACCCAAGAATGTACTAGGTTGACCTAGTGTAAGCTAAGAATTTTACTCAAGAGAGGATGGTTAGTATTGCGTTAGTTTTAAAATGAAAACAAAATGAAAGAAATATACTAACTAGAATAACATCTCTAAGCCTAGACACTAGGGATATCTTAGTTAATAAACATGAATAAAACACATAATTAAAATACAAAAAAACCTTCTTTTACCTCCCTTAGATGCTCCAAAATGCTTGTTATAGTGGCTTGCTCGGTTTGTGCTCATGAAGTCTTCATCAAAGGAGGCTTGGCTATCTCCTCTTCTCCTTGGCACCTTGTGGCTTTAGATTAGCTTGGATTGGAATCAATTTGGCATGATAAAAATAATTGAAATGGATTTTGGAATCAGTTGTGCATTATAACTGTGAACCAAAATAACTTAGAAATGATGTTCATGGCCTCTCTATTTATAGATTTTTGAGATTGATTAAAATCAACCTAAACCATTCATCTTGAGATTGAGATGTGTGGCTAAGGATTAATCCAATTATGAAATTAAAATTTATAAATAGGCTCATAAATATTTAGGATAAATAAGAAATTAAGAGGCATGAAAGACATTGATGAGGCATGGGAGGCCTGAATCTTGATATTTGTGGCATTTATGGCCTAGGGATGTCTTCCTAAGAAATGAGGTCACCTCATGATGTAGATATTCAATATTCATTTCAAAAAATAATTATTCAACAAGTTTCCATGGAATTATTAATTAGGATCTAATTTGGTTTAATTAACTCTTAAGCATGATTAAACACTTTATGCACAAATTACTTAAATTGATCAAAATGCCTTGTTATTGGTCCAAAATTCAATTGGATTAGAATTGGAAGTTGATGTCAGATGTGTTGGAACCGTATTCCCATTTAGGATGTTACCAACACCAAAAATAAAGGCAAATGTCTCGTGTAATATATTTGATAGAAAAGAGTAATCCAAAACACCCAGGTGTGAAATTAGCAGTTTGACTTGAAATGATCTAATCAAAGTTAGCTAGCCCATAAATTGCATTACCCTATTTAGTGATACCCTAGCCAAAATTGGCACTTGAATATGTCATATTCAAAGCTTTTAATGTGTTTTAGTGTTTTTAGGCCAAATTATGTATTTTAGGTGGAAATTGGTTAAAATCTTGGTTGGAGGTCATTGGTGGCTAGATTTAGGTGTCTATAGTTTGCCCTTATTTGGGAAGATGTTGAAAACTATAAGAAAAGTAATGTCTTCTCAAATAAGGAGAAAAGGTCTATATGCCAAAAAGAAGATGATGGTTAAAGAATAAATCTCTAAATGGTGTTTGGGAAGCATAGTATGATGCCCCCTTGAGGGAGTGGTCATCACATTTATTGATGGGTGGTCCCTCAAAAAGAAATAAGAATAAAGGTGGAATTAACCCATGGTTAAGATTAGTCCTAATAAGAAAATTATTGCATGCATTGATGTAAAAAGGATGTTGATTTGCCCAAAGGTAGTTATAATCATGAATAAAAGTCAAAATAATAATTCACCCATAGGCATTTATAATAATTAAGTGGACCTGGATTGGCTAAAACTGATGGTTCCTTAATTAGGGATGATTAGCAAGCATAACTCAAGGATACAACATGGAATATAGATTAAATATGAGTGGGTGTAAAGTGATGAAAGAGATGAATAAGTTTGATCAATATAAATGATTCAGTTTTACCTACCAATGAGGAGATGCTCATCTTGATTAGCAATGATGCAACTAGAATGGTTAATGGGTTGATTTGATCAAAGGTAGAGGTGGGAGGATTTTCCAAAGTGCCAAGGAGAAACTTTTGTAGCTCCATTGATTGTAGACCTTTTTGAAGCTAATTTTTGCTATAGCATATGATGGTAGGATTCATGATAGAACACCATGAAAACTTGGCCAAAATATATGTAAGGATTGAATCTTGATACAATAAACACTCAAAAATAATGTATCAATGATAAAAACCATGATGAAAATGTTTATGTATGAATATGGATAGACTCAAGAATAATGTGATTGAGGAATCACCTAAAAAACACATATAGACTGAGTCAAGGCAATAGTGCTAAACTTAAACAAACATGCAAGTGAATAAATAAATAAAAAAACAAACAAACAAATAAACAACCTGAAACAAATAAACAAATAGAAAGCCTAAAAATAAAAGCAAAAGAAAGCATCCCAATAATGGCCATGCCCTAGTAAGGCAGATCGAGGATAACTAACTAGGCTTTGACAAGATAAATGTTTTTGAATTTTCAAATATTATGAATGTTTTTGAAATTTTGAGGTATCTTAACTTGTTAGATAATCATAAGATACCTGCTCACAAAATAGCAAGAGTATTTGGCTTAGGTTACTTGCAAAATGATGAGAGCGTATAGAAAGTGGGACTGAGGTGACCTCAACATGAATTGATCATGACCCACATAGTCCTAAAATGACTTTAATTCATAGTAATTCCATCCACATAAAAGGTAGGGAAAAACCAACTAGGTCCCAACAAGTTCTCAAATCCAACAAATGACCAGTCAAATAAAAATAGTAATGGCAAGGTGATGTGACAATACATGATAAATAAGTGTTACCCCTAGTTTGCCCATAAGCATTTATAACTAGGATAAAATAGCATAGGTAAATGATACTAATTTACCCATAAGTAGTTATAATTATTAGCAATATTGGTGAAACACTAATTTGCTTATAGGTGGTTATAATTAGGCTCACATAAACAAGCTTGATACAAGATGAAAAATGAAAGATGTCTTGCCAGATCAACTATCACACTAATTTCATAGACTATCATTTAAACATGCAATTGATTGATTTTTGAAACTTTATTGGAATCCTCTTGTAAAAAGTGTGGGAAGAACTAAAGGAATCAAGATCAAAATAGGATTATGTAGGATGACTAAAAATAGGCCTTTGGTCTAGATAAGAATGGAATGATAGGATGGAATGGAATTGCTTTAAGATAATGATGGTTTGATAAATTGGATAAAATGATAAGAGGGTTTCCCCCAAGTGATGGGGTAAATGAAAGGATACGTGACAATGACAAAAGGATATGTAACAATGGCAATGGCATGGCAATGTGAAATGGTATGATATATGTTTTTGTCCTGGGTGTGGTAAATGGCATATGATTCTATTTTTCTTGTTGAAATGGAGATACACATCCTAATCAATAAATGATACAAACATAATACTCATCATGTTAATTACTATCTCACACCTTATCTGAATAGTTGCTCTATCAAGAACTCGATGTAGATTTGGATTTTGAGATGTTGTGATCTTCATTGGTTGTTGATTTTGATTCCTTCAAACATTGAGACAAGGTATTTTTTATCGTCTATAAAGGAAAGTGTGGTCATGGATGGTAAACAAGGATAAATAATATATGGTAGATTTGATTGTGAAATGTAATGATTGATGATAATAGAATATGGAATAATTGGGAAACAAATGAAGATCAGGATGTTTAATCGCATGTAATGTTGTTGATTTTAGATTTGACATGAATTTGGTTGTGGCAAGGTTGAAGACTTGTTCTCTTGATAGGACCATTAGATTTTTTTGTTGTTTTATCTTGAGAGTAGACACCATTTGATTAGGCTATAGATTGGAAGCTATTTTGATTTGACCTTTGATTTTGTCTTCATCAAGTAGTGAATAACTCTTATGCTCAGCTATTGGTGCCTTAATGAGGTTTTCACCAATGAAGTTGTCTTGATTGTCCCATAGCACCTCCAAAAAGTTTTCACTAATGAGCATTAGATTTTGAATTTTATTTTCTTCTAATGCTTTTGCAAAAAATTCACTAGAAGATGCTGATTTGGAACTTTGATTGTATCCTAGTGCCTCTAAAAAGGTTTCACTAGGAGAGTGTTCTTCTACTACATGAATGTGGTCTTGGCCTCCTTGATCTTCTTCAAATGATATGTCACCATGGATTTAGTTCAACAAAGTATGTTTTTTTTAATTCCAATCAACACTTTTGGGAGATGGAATGTCAATGATATGGCTATTATGGTTGATGATAATGGCCTATCGAATGGTAATAGAATGGGGAGAGGCTGCACAATCCTCATGGAAGATACTAGGATAACTTGTGTTGAAGCTAAAGTACCCATCCTCAAAAACTATATAATAATCACAAATGTATTTAAATTGATCTATAAGGCATGTGTAACCAATGTTATAACAACCATGAACATATTATTCTTCCAAATTTGATTCTAACTCAAGGGACTCTGAATCTGATGTTGATTCAAATTTTGATGTTAAATCTGATGTTAGTTCAACTAATGGGTACTCTATTTTGATGATGTTTTGTTGAATATTTGGTTTTGGATAAGTAATGGCTTTTGATGGCATAATGGGCTCTATAAAAACTAGTTTGTCAGAGTGGGACTCCTTTAGGATGGGAAAAAGGTTAAGAGACAACTTCACAAAGATTGGATTGTCAATAGGAGGCTCTTGAAAAATAGGCACATGGTTGAGGTAATGATTTTCCCAAAGGTGGTTATAATCATTAAGAAGTGACTCAACAAAGACTGGCTCATCAGTGTGAGACTCCTTGACAACTAGTATAGGATCAATAGGTGATTCATCACAAGTTGACTTATCATAAGTGGTTAGTTCAACAAAAACATCTTGAATTGGTTGTTTGTCTTAACTTTGGTTTCCAATGAGTTAAAAAATACCAGTTTTGAACATAGCTTGGTCATTGAAGGATGGGATCAGTTGAGGTTTAGATGGGATTGGTTCTAGATGAAGAATGGCTTGTGGTTATATAATGGTAAGGAATTGGGAAGCATGATTGATCATGTGAGCCAAAGTATGAAGTCCTAAAATGGTAATGACAGGGTGTTGTGGGGCTTGATTGCCTACACAAGCCAAAGGACTAGGTCTTAGAATGATGAAAGGGCATTGTGGATCCTGGTTGCTCACACAAGACAAAGGACTAGGTCTTATAATGATGAAGGGGCATTGTGGATCTTGATTGCTTACACAAGCCAAAGGATGAGGTCCTGGTATAGAAATAGTTTGGCATTGTGGAACTTGATTGCTCACATAAACCAAAGGATGAGGTCTTCGTATGGGAATGATGTGACATTATGGTCTTGGAATAGAAATGGTATGATGTGGTGGAGCATAATTACTCACATAATCCAAAGCATCTAAGTCTTCCTCATACACCATATCATCCTAGTTATGAGTTAGCTCATAAGCTAGTTCTTGACTGTGTTCCATATAATGATTATTTTAAATAGGGTATGGATCTCTATCCTAAACAATATTATCTATAGTTGGGTCTTCAAAGTCCTCCTCACAAGACTCTTCATACCAATCCAGGTCTTGAGTTGGATCATGAGCTAGTTTGTGACTTTGTTCCCATGAATGATTATTATAAGGTAGATATAAATCTATCTCACAAACCATATTATCATCATTGGGGTCTTGACTAAAGCCATAAAAGTCATTTTGTGCAACTGTTCTATCATAAGCTAGATTATACGTGACTCCACCATAGGTGCAGCTAGACATATCCACATAAATGATGAAAGCTTCAAAAACAAAAAGGCTTAGAGCTATACAAACTCCAAAAAAACTATGTCCAAAGGACAAATGGTTCAAACTTGGTCTAACTTGGTTGAAAGTGGAGCTGTATCTTCAACATGGTTTGAAAGTGGAATTGTATCTCCAAAATGGTTTATGATAAAAATTGACATAAAATAGTTTAACATCAAATTTCTAATGTCAAATGTCATACACACAAAAGGTCAAGCATCTAAATAAAAACTAACATGCCAAAGTGTTCCAAATAATGTCTAAACTAGGAAAGGGAAAATTTGAGTTACTAGATCTTTTGTCCAAACATGGAGTCAAAAGATAGGCTCAAAAAAATAGGCATATACTAGGACTTTTGGCCAAATGGCGTTAAAAGCTAGACTTGAAAAAAAGGTATCATATGATTTGATTTAATGTAATAAGTTTGGAAACAACTTTGACATAAAATCGATACATGGAATCAAACATAAACATGATTAGTTGGCATAAGGCATAAGACAAAAGTCTCTTTGAAAAAAGATAATGTTTTCCCAAATAAAGGCACAAATAATGATAAGGATATGTACTGAACAAACAAACAATCAATAGTTTTCAAATTTGGGTAATCGATTAACCAAAGTTATTCAACCCAAAAGAGAAATATCTATGTATCAACCCCACAAATTAAGGCTTAAACAAAAATCAATCAAAGTTTACATCCAAACTAGACAAGATTAATTGAAAACTCAATGGTGAAGACTAATATTTGACTGAACAAGCTAAACAAGATTGCAAAACATGAAAACACAAGACAAAGGTCTAAATGGTATATATAAAATGGTTTGAAACAATGGTTTTTGATACAAGGTAAACTAGTCTTAAAATAAATTGAGCAGTGTAAAGGCATAAGCATGCTCGAATGATGTGATCTATGTTATATTTCAAAGACTCAAAGGAAAAATGGTTTTGAAATGATTTTGGTAGCATAACACTACCCTCCTCAACTTAAATACATTGTTTTGACATGGCTTATGAATAAATAAACAAGTTTTAGTCTCAAAACATACCAAGAAAAAATGATCAAAATACACTAAGTATAATCATCCAAATCCTATCAAGGGTATGGCAATATGGGGTTGAATAAACTATCAATATTTTAAACATTTCTAGGAGAATCAATTTCATAATGAATTTCATGTCAAATGATGCAAAAGACAAGCACAAAAATTAGGTGACCATGGCATTGGCTAGTTATAAAAAGGTCTAGTCCTTTTTACAACTACTACATCCTACTATTTTCTTAGTGTAGTGTGATGTCAAAATGTAGATATGTCCCATGTGTAACTCAAAAGGAGTAAATGAAGTCAATGTCGAGAGATGAAACCCCAAGTCAAAGCTTCCCTAATGAACTCATGGGAGTAATGACTTTCCCATCGCAAGCCAAGATGCAATGAAATAAAAGACATAAGAGAAAGAATTTAGGGTCATTTTCAAGGTCACCCAAACTTTGACAAGTTTTTGGGGAGTGATTTAGATGATGTTCTTTTTATGCCTTGGACTAGGCAATTTGCAAATAAGGAAAGTGCTTTTGATTCTAAGGATTCCCTAAAGGGGACAAATGGAAGAGCATACATGCAATATCCTTGTATTTTATGAAAACAAAGTGATAATTGAAATAAGTGAAAAAAAAATTAACAAGTGTGTTCAATTTTAATCCCAAATAAAAGATTTGGTGGTGTTCATTTGACCTCTTGGTCTTAATTTATAGCTTTGAAAGCTAACTAAAAGATTTAAGTAATAACACCCTAAATGATTTTCCTTTAAGTGCCAAAATGAAAAGTTTGAATCATTTTAAAACACCCTAAAATAAGTTTAAAAGGATCTATTTAAGCATACTTTAATTATTTTTCAAGTAAAACCTACACAAAAATGTTATCACAATGTTTAGCTTAGAAGCACTTTTGAAGATGAAATAACCAACTCTTAAGTTTGTGTAATATACTAATCGGAGATGGTGACATTTATGTAGACCAATGATGGTTTTACTAACTGATGATGGTTATGCATACTAACTTTGGTTTTACTAATTATAATTGATGATGGTTGAAAATGACCATTGATGGTTTACTCAATTGGTGATGGTTGCTATGTAAACCCATGACAAAGAAAAAACAATGGCAAAACAAAGTTAAAAAATCAAATTTCAAAAGTTTTAATGATCTAAATGAAGATTTTAAAGTTTCATAATGATCTTATTCATGTGTGGGATGTGTTGTGTCCCGACAGGCATGCCATTATGTGAGCTAAGAATTTGATTCAAGAGAGGATTGTTAGTATCATATTAGTTTCAAAATAAAAATAAAATGAAAGAAACACATTAATTAACATAACATCTCTAGGCCTAGACACTAGGGAGAGCTTAGTTAACAAACATGAATAAAACACACAACTAAAATGCAAAATAAACCTTCTTTTACCTTCCTTGGATGTTCTAAAATTCTTGTTGTAGTGGCTTGCTTAGTTTGTGCTCATGAAGTCTTCATCAAAGGAGGCTTGGATATCTCCTCTTTTCCTTAGCACTTTGTGGCTTTGGCTTGGCTTGGAATTAATTTGGCATGGTAACATTAATTGCAATGGATTTTTGAATCATTTATGCATTATAATTTTTCACCAAAATAGCTTAGAATTGATGTTCATGGCCTCTCTATTTATAGATTTTTGAGATTGATTAGAATCAATCTAAATCATCCATCTTGAGATTGAGATGTGTGGCTAAGGATTAATCTAATTATGCAATTAAAATTGATAAATAGTCTCATAAATATTTGGGATCAAGGATCAATTAAGAGGCATGGAGGGCATTGATGAGGCATGAGAGGCATTAATCCTAATATTTGTGGCATTTATGGCCTAGGGATGTCTTCCCAAGAAATGAGGTCACTTGATGATGAAAATATTCAATATTCATTTCCAAAAATAAGTATTTAACAAGTTTCCATGGAATTATTAATTAGGCTCTAGTTTAGTTTAATTAGCTCTTAAGTATGATTAAACACTTTATGTATAAATTACTCAAATTGATCAGAATGCCTTGTTATTGGTTCAAATTTTGACTAGATTGGAATTGGCAATCAATGTCAGATGTGTTAGAACCATATTCCCATTTAGGATGTTACTAAAACCAAATAATAAAGGAACCTATCTCATGCAAGAGATTTTATAGAAAAGAGCAATCTAGAGCACCTAGGTGCAAAATTGGCAATTTGACTCAAAATGTTCTAATCAAAGTTAGCTAGCCCATAAATTACATTACCCTGTTTAGTGATACCTTGGCCAAAATTGGCACTTTAATATATTGGACTCACATATTTTAATGAATTTTAGTGTTTTTATGTTAAATTTTGTATTTTAGGTGGATATTAGTCAAAACCTTGGTTGGAGGTCATTGGTGGCCAGATTTAGGTGTCTACACCTAGTACAACTGACATGTTCAAATAGTTTTAGGCAAGATACTATTATATATACAAGGTCATTTACCACCATTTCATAAGAGTTGAAAGAGAGTGAATAAATAAGAGAAGAAGTGCTAACAAATATTTTCTTCTTGACCATTATACTTGAGGAATAAAGATTTAGGGTTCAATACTTTCTTTTAGATCTCTGATTTTGTCTTGTGGAGAAGTATTTTATATACTTAGGTAAGTTATATAGCCTAGATTTGATTTAAATTGGTTATCCTTACAAGCCATAATAATATCTTTTGAATTACCTTACTCAAGGGAGAGGTTAAGACTCGATAGGTTCATCTTAAAAGGTAAGTATTCCTAACTTTATTTCTCCTTTATAAGAGTAGATAGAGAATGTAGTATGTATTTTTCTCTTCCATGTATTATTATTCTATATACATTGATGTGAGTATATGTCTGTTATGCATGTTTAGTTTAGTTGTTTATTTGTTTTGTTTTAACCCCCCACTTTGTTCCAAAAGCTTTGATGTGCACTAGATTACATTAATTTTCTTGTTATTAGAATAGTTTACTTTCTTGTTTAATAGATAATTGAACATCAAATCATAGGACTCTTTTAGGGTTGTTGTGAAATTGTGTTAGACTGTAAGCTTTGAAACCCTTTCTAGCATGATGTGTTGTGACAAGTGATACAAGTGATCCCCTAATCAGGGCTAGCGGATCCCCATATTGGTCATGCTCTCTCTTAACAAGTGTATCTCTAATCAAAAGTGTAGGTGTGCTCTATCTTATCTGATCCAAGATTAATTCATGCAAATCATGAAATTATAATTATATACATTCTGGTGAACTGGATATGAATCAAATAATTTTTGGATTTTTTCACTTTTATTTCATTACTTTGTCATCATTTCTATCATATATTTTGACATACTAGTTAGATTATGTCAACCCAATATTCTTTTTCTTTGTGCATAAGAACAAGAAACTAGATCGACCAGCTTGACCCAATACAAGTTTTCAACACTTTTTCAAATACTAGTTCAACCTACTAGGTCGACTTGGTTGACCTAGTGTATTTTTAATCACTTTGTAACTATCTTTGTATAACCTTATTAATTATTTTGACCTAATACAAATTCTAATTTCTAGGCTTTCAGATCATCCTACTAGGCCGACCAATTTGACCTAGTACATTTCTAGACTTCTAATCCAACCAATTAGGTCAACCAGGTCGACATAGTGCACTTTTAGCACTTTTTTAGTAGATTTTTATGTTGCTTCATCAACCAAATTGACCTAGTTTGCAAGATTTAGATCAACAAATTCTATATTTGAACCATCAAGGTGAGTTTATATCCTCTTGTAGACATCGAAATTGTGTCTAACCCTTGTCATCCTCCCCTTAACCCCCATTTTATTCTCCCACGCCTATTTAGCCCCTGTCGACCATTTTCCCATGAGCCTTGACCCTGGTAGCATGTAAAAATGAGCAAAAAGCTAAAGTTAGCCTCTGTCCCCATTCTGCATCTGCAACATCAGTCACTACTTGGCCGACGTCGCTGACGTTGATCACTTCTCAGCCGACATCGGCGGTCCTGCTGGCGTCGGTTATCCTTAACACTGCATTCTCAACCCGAACGTAGGTTTCGTTATCCGTTATCCATTATCCATTATTTGTCATTCAGTTGCCAATCTGTTTCTCGATCAGTTATCAGACCTTCCTTCGAAACAATTAGCAAAACCTCTTCATTCGAATGATCAACCAACTTTTGCATTTAGTCAATCTGCAATCAAACCTCTCGTATTCTCTCTCTCTAGTACAGGTATTCTACTTCAGTCATCTTGCTGGAGGTCCACTACATTGAACTTCTGCGACACATCGACAACATCAATCATGTCTCCTATTCTATTTTTAGCATGTAACAGGTAAGCGTTTGTTCTATGTTTTCATTTTGTTTTTTGGTTATTGTTTTTAATTAATATCATTACCTAGATTTAGATTTAGACCATAGACCCAACCTTATTTCCTCTCGTATCACCTCTATCCACCCTCTCCAGAATATACAATCCATAACTCTGCCCAGATCCCTGCACAAACTCCCAAACAAATCCCTCTGACTCCCAAACCGGCTTCCTAACCCTCAGATGAAACTTTAGACTATTCTGCAATCCTAAAACCCTGTCCAGACCCGACCAGATCCCATCCAAAAACTACTACCCCGACTAATGCTGATCATTACCCCTACCAATGCCGACACTTTAACTGACGTCGGCACCCTTCCCTGACCGACGCCAGCATAGAGACCGACATCGGCAACTGTGCAGAGTAGTTTGCTGCATATCAGGTACGCATTCTGCTTTTTGTCTTTTATTTCTTTCATTTTGTCTTTCATTATTTTTGCTTTCATCAAATATTCTATTTTTAATTAGTGGGTTGATATCCCTTAAGGAAGTCTTCGTACTTCAGGGATCAAGCTTTTGCTTGACAGCCCACCATCTCTTCATCTAACATTTTTCATGTTTTAGTCTCTTTTTCTTCGCAGGTGTCATTCCTCCACAGCCAAAGAGGAGTACCTTCCAATGTCTGATTTCGGTGTGCATGACTACATCCGGGTATCTTCTAACCCTAGACCATCTCTTAGTTTCTCATTTCTCTCTTTTGAATGTGAAAGTGAATTAGCATAAAAATATTATGGCACGCCCGGTGGAACTCTAGGGCCTTCCTTGGGTTCTTTCTTTCTTTCGTTCATATAGGTGCATTAGGTTACTTCCTTTTTGCCTCTTTCGTCTCTTCTAAATGACACCATCAACAGGACTAAAAAGAACTTTTCTTTTCTTTCTTGCATTTCTAGACTAGCCAAAACTCATACTCTTCGACCCTTTTTCTATTCGTCTTCATACAAACAAACATTTTGACTTGGGCTTAAAACACGTTGCATTGCATTTCTTAGACCACACTTAGTAATTAATAATCGCATATTGAATTAATCTAGTCCACTTTATGCTACACGACCAAACCACTTGCACAAAATAAACATCTTAACTTACCTGAGACAAGGCCCGACTGGGATTTCATCCCCCAGCGGATACCTTACCCATCTCGGCAATCTTACTTGGATTTCATCACCAAGGGGAAAGCCCACTCTGTTCTCTGGTAGAGTCTAATCTCTAGGGGAAGTATATTTTGGCTAAGCGGGCCTAGCTTATCATTAGACTCGTGAAGTGAGGGGAGCTTGCTCCTTAGCACCAGGCCATGTACGAAACCTAACACAGACTTTTGAGCACCATAACTAACTTGAAACCATCCATAGACTACTTCTTCTAGGACCTATCTCAAAAGCCAATCTTCCTCTACACATATTCTAAGGCATAAGCCACTATAATCCTAATAATTTACTCCTAGGGTCTTTTTTTAGGATCTGCTTGTGTTCTTCATCTTTTCTGTTCTTATCTACTTGTTTGAGCTTGTGAGGACATTCTTTCTTGCCTTGAATGGTTTTGACTCGTATTCAAGCCAAGACTCTAGTCGATCACACGAGGCATCACCCACTTTCGTCTACCCTGTCCATAACCAATCCTATAATGGAGTTCCAATCAGAGACTAAAAGAACTCCTACTAGACCATCCTTGACCCAGACTCCTATTGTCCCAGAAGGGGACCAAGATTTTGCATGATTCTTGGACCTCAACGTCAAAGCCTTGCAAGACTATCTCACGAATAGCCGAATGTGAGACTCCTTGGGCAATCCAATTTACAGAATGCCGACCTCTCTTCTCGAGACTGCGGCCGTATCAATAGCATCCGTAGTTCAACCTTTAAACACCTAGGCTATTGCCTCAACCAATGACCAGCCTTTGACCAACCATCCAAGTGTGGCCTCTCCCTCCATCTTTGGGCCCACTTCCACCGGGGTTTTGGCCCCCTATCAACCTCAACCCATTCAACCACTCTCTACCCCCTTTCAGAATCTGGTCATCTCTATTCTGCCTACCCTTGCTCCTATCAACACTAGGGTGGCTACCTATCCATTGGCCCATGTTACCACTAACCAACCTCCCGTGGCAACATCGAGCCTAGCCATGCCTTCTACCCAACCATCCTTAGTCTCCTCTTCTATCCCTACGACTAGTCATCCATACGTTGCGCCCTTACTGGTACAACTGACTACATCGTATGCCTCTTCTAGCCTCTTTCAAGCACCTTACAATCTAGGGGGTGCTCCACCTGCCAATCCATCAGTAGATATCATCAAAATGCTGATGGACAAGATGTCTAGCCTAGAGACCTCTGTTTCTGGCTCATGCAATACTCTCTCATACGAACAAATTTGCAATGAGCCCATTCATCCTTCTATCCTGATCAGGCCATATCCCAGCCAGTGGGAACTTCCTAAGTTTTCTCATTTTCAAAGCAGAGAACACCTACAACAGCACTTACAAGCATTTAGACATGCCTATTACCTTATCACCCATGACAATACGTTGCTTTTACGCATGTTTCCAATGTCTCTCTCAGGTGCTGCGCTTGACTGGTACAGGTCCCTTGCTAGCCATTTCCTCTTCACGTTCACTCAGCTGGCCCAGCTCTTCCTTGATCATTTCTCTATTAACATCACCAAGAAGGTCTCAATCATAGACCTCTATTCTATCTGCCAATTCGAGGATGAATCCATTGCTGATTTCATTGCTCGATGGAGGGGCCTCATCAATCAACTCTCATTTTCCTTACCCCAACTTGAACTTATTAAAATTTTCTCCCAAGCCTGTGCCAGACATATTTCTTCCACCTTAAGGGTTCAGACCTTCCACACTTTTGACGAAGCCTTCACGATGGCCCGTAAACTTGAGTTACGTACCATCAAGGAGAATAAAGTCAAGTTGTGGAGCAAGAATCCCAACTCCAAGACCAATGACCCCTCTTCTAAGCCTTCTTCATCCAATCCTAAATCTAAAGCTTCAGCAAACGCTGTGGTTGTTAGATCTTCCTCCTCTTCCCCTTTAACTAACTAGCCTGAGCCATCCACGTCCCAGAGTGCCACCCGTCAATTCCAGCAGAGATACATACAACAATAGTATACTCCACTCAGAGAATCATACGCATCTGTGCTGGAAAAACTCATCAAATAGGGGGTCCTCAATCTCCCCTAGATCTGACCACCTCCATAATTTGATCCCTCACGCGCCATCCCTGCGTGGTATAGGGAAAATGACTTTTGTAACTACCACCATGTTAAGGGGCATGACACAGGCAACTGTAAGACCCTTAAAAACATCATCCAAGACATGATAGAAAAGGGTGACCTCATCCTCAATAATCCCAATGTGACACCTAATCAAGGCATCGACATCTTCAAGCAACCATTCCCCAATCATCCACCAACTCAAAACAATGTCCAGACCTTGACTAACAACATTCACAAACACAATATACGAACAGTCAATATGGTCTCGCCCTTCATTTCCAACCAACCTCAAGAGGTGAGTCCATTCATCAGTCCATCACATGTGGATGAACCTCTTTCTCCAGTTAGTTCTCTGTCAACCTCTCTCATCTTGGAGGATGCCTCGACCTTACTAGCACCGCCAGTTTCACCATCCTCTTTCTTGCTGCCCATGGAGGACCCAACCCTTCCTACTCCTCAACCGTAAGTGGAGGGCACAATCATCCCTACCCTTTACCCACTTGAGGAGCCTCATTCTCTAGTTTCTTCTCCACCCAAGGAAGAACCTGCCTCTCCTTCGTCTCTAACCACAGACAAACCTATCATGACTCCATCATGCCTTGGGTCTGAGACCGCTACACCAATCTCATCTTCAACCCCACAACTGTCCACATCTTCTCAAGAACCCAAACCTCATCCAACATCTTCTCAGCCATTTTCTTGATTAGTGGAGAAACTCAAACTTCTCCCTTCAAGGAAAGTGGAGCATCAGGGATTGTGGGAGCGTCTCACAACTCTTCAACATGCCCATGCCCTCTCATCTCATGCTGCTAATCCTCCCATGGTGAAATCTCCCAAGACCCTTAACAAAAACCAGACTCCCATTTCTAAACCTCAACCAACCCCATCAAAACCAAAACCTGCATCTACCCCATTTAAATCTATCAAGTCACTTGGCATTCGCCCTGTCTCCAACCTCACTCATCCGCAAGTGAAGGTGGACTTAGACCAAACTGTGACCAATAGTAGTCTTCAACCCAAGTCACAGAAGACTGCTAAACCATAGAGGTGAATGCCTCCTCCTCTGTCACCATTACCCTCCATTTTGGGCCCCCATCCTTCGACCCTAACCAGAGTCCTTCCCACTCTGACCTTTAATCAAAACCAGTTGCCTCCTTTGCTTCCTTTGCCTACCTCCAGTCTACCCTCTCTCAAAAAGGTGGTACCTCCCACAAACAAAGTGCCATATCTGCCTGTCACCGCACCATCAACCCAAAAGGTGGTACAGAAGCCTCCTTCAACTCTGCCCAAGCAAAAGTCACCAGTATCGCACACATCGATGAGCACGGACCCTTTAGTGGGCTCATACTCTTTGATCTTGCATCAACTTTTGCAGACTTCCAGCATAACCCTTCCACCCATCAGGCCTTTCCAACCTCTCAGGTCTAAGCCCTTCTGGTTCGACGACACGAAGATTTGCTTATATCATCATACGCCAGGACACAATATCGAGACTTGCTGTGCCCTCAAGACCGTCATTCATTGCTATCTGGAGAAAGACACTCTTCTCTTTGAGGACACTCTCGACCGACCCTTGACTCCTTCTCATAACTCTCTGACCTCTTCAAACCCATCAACATCTCTTCAATAGACCACGATCCCTTCATCTCCTTCACCTCCTATCTTCAAAATCAATGCCATTCACATAACCACTAGGTCACAAAAGGACAAGGCAAAAGAAAAAGCCACCATTCCTTGGACCTACCCTTTTGTCCAGCCACCTCAACCACCCAAGCCTAAGATTTCTATCCTTGGCGTGCCTCAACCCTCCTCTTCTTCTTCTTTTTCTAGACCAATCCATGACTCCATGTTGAAATAGCTTCACCAGATGCCTGTGAAGATGTCCCTTTATGACCTCATCCAAACCTTGCCCCAGCATCATCAAGCCCTCATCAGAGCCCTACAGGCAGTGGAGGTCCAACCCGAGGACCCCCAGCCACTTGCTGCCCTTGTCCACTCTTTAGCCCCTGTTGCCTCCATCACATTCAGCGATTCTGAGATTCCCACATCCAACACGGAAGATCAAGATGCCACCCTCTTCATCACTGCCTATGTTGATCAGACACGCATTAAATGCGTTATGATCAACGGAGGTGCTAGCATCAACATTATCTCCACCCATGCCTTTGAACAGTTGGCTCTTCCCAAGAATTGCGTCTCCAAAACTGACGCAATCTTACACTCCTTTAATGACACCATTGCCACGACCATTGGCATAGTCATCCTTCACATCCACGTTGGTCCATGTACAGTCCCAGAGCTCTTCTATATCATTGAAGGAGAGTTTCAATACAACATGTTGTTAGGCTGACCCTAGATCCATGCCATGGCTTGTGTCCCCTCCACCTTGCACCATTGTGTGAAATTCGAGCATGACAGGAAAATCCACACCATTCTCGCTGACCCTTCACCCTTCAAAACTTATAACACCACCTACCATCCAAATGACATCCTCATTCCTATCAAGCCATCAATCTCGATATCGCCTCCATCTGCAGAAGCTTCGACCAGTTTGCAACAGGCGGTCGCCCTCACACCTCCCCTTCAAGCGACGACCACAGACCCCATGGAAGACATCTTCCAAAGACTTTCATTGGGGGAGTATCGCTTGCTAGCCTTAGACATGTTCTAAACTCCACAAGAGTATGGACGCCTTCATCATAGCTCTAGTTACGACCATCAGATCGAGATGATCATGCCTTATGATCCTCCTCACCTCCGAACCAACCTTGTCTATGAGGGGCTTGATCAAGCTCCTACTGATGGCAATCCTCTTTCTTCACCTCAACCTTTCACATCAAACTTCTCATTTCTTGGCAACCCCGCCTTTGCACACACTTACCTTTATAGGTGTGCATGGAAGGGTTTTGGTTTTGGACGCTATGAGCAGGGCTCCCATCAGCCTATTAAACCGCTCAATAATGACGATGCCAAGGAATGGTATGGCCTGGGATATCATGACCCCACTCAGGACCCTGCAGACCTTTGCCCTGAACCCACCATTGAACAATCTCCTCCAGGCTCACCCATCCCTCCTCCTTCACCTACGGAGTCAGTGGTTTCCATCCCTCCTAGTTTTTTTTCATAAACACCATCTGCCTGGAACCCCTGACTTATCAGCTCAACGGGGTGTCCAAATCTCTCCCTCTCATTTTTCCCAGCATGGTAGAAGCTGAGTTGGTGACCATTCACACTGTCCACTGTGTTGATGACAATGCCATTCTTTCCTACATGGGCGCTGATGACTCTTTCATCCAGTGCTCTCTCCCTTCTGAGACCCAGGTTATGTTAAATGAATCAACCATTGACATCAACCTCCCTTTTTTTGATGTTCCCCACGTCTTAAAGATTGGTTAATCTTTAAATGCTCAAGAGTAGCTTGACTACACCCAATTTTTCTCTGACCATAGCAAGGCCTTTGCCTAGACCAACCGTGACATGCCTAGCATCGACCCCACCATGGCTACCCATAACATTGTCACCAAACCAGAGGCTAAGCCTGTTAGGCAAAAGCTTCGAAAGATGCATCCTCGCATTGCCCTCCTTGTCAAAGAGGAGCTTCAGCGCCTCCTTTCTATCTCCTTCATCCAGCCCATCAATTATCTGTAGTGGGTCTCTAACATCGTCCCAGTCACCAAGGCGACTAGGGGGATCTAGATCTGCATAGACTATCATGACCTTAACTTAGCCTATCCCAAAGATGACTTTCCTTTTCCTAACATTGACCAGATTATTGATCTCATGGCCGGCTATGAGATGCTATCTCTCATGGATGGGTTTTCAGGATACAATCAAATCCTAATTGCTCTGAAAGATCAGCACAAGACCACTTTCATTACCCCATGGGGGACTTTCTGCTATCGAGTCATGCCTTTCGGCTTGAAGAATGCAAACGCCATTTATCAGCGTGCCATGACCTACATTTTCCATGATCTCCTCCAAAAAATCATGGAGGACTATGTGGATGACCTGCTTGGCAAGTCCAAGCTTTTCCATGATCATTTAACCTTTCTCAAAATCATCTTCTCTCACCTTCTTCAATACAATGTCTGCCTTAACCCCAAGAAATGTGTCTTTAGGGTCCTCTCTGGCAAGCTCTTAGGCTTTATCATTTCTTTCTGTGGCATCGAGATAGATCCCGCCAAGATCCATGCTATCCTCGAAATGCCACCTTCGACCAATCTCAAGCAGCTTCACAGTCTACAAGGGAAGCTCCAGTCCATTCACCATTTCATCTTGTAGCTTTCTGACTGCTGCCAACCTTTTCATCATCTCCTTAAGAAGGATGTCTCCTTTAAATGGGATAAGGACTGTCAAGAGGCTTTTGAAGCCCTCAAACGCTATCTGGTCTCTCCACCAGTCCTCATTCCACCTAAAGACGATCAACCCTTCTACCTTTACATCTCTGTCACCAACCATTCGTTAGGTGCCATGATCGCGCACCGAGATGAGCATCACCATGAGCAAGCGGTCTACTATATCAGCAGAACACTGGTCGACTATGAAACTCGATATACTCATATCGAGAAACTCTATTTGGCATTAGTCTTTGCCATTACCAAGCTCTGCCACTATCTTCTTAATCACAAAACCTTTATCATCACTCACACTGACCCTCTTAAGTTTATGCACTCCAAGCCATATCAACATCAACGTATGGCTTGGTGGCTCATGCTGCTTGCTGAGTTTGACCTCAAATTCATCTAGCAAAAATCTATCAAGGGGCAAATCATCGCTGATCAACTGGTAGATGCCCCTCTTCCCAATAATCAATCTTCATAGTGCGAGTTCCCTGACGAGTCTATCACCGCGCTTTCCACTGATGACACTATCTACCAAATGACCATGTTCTTCGATGGCTCCAAATGTCAACTTGATGGGGTTGTAGGAGTCATTCTCATCCCACTCGATGGTGAGCCCATGCCTTTGTCTTTCAAGCTCGAATTTAATTGTACCAATAATATGGCTAAATACAAGGCCTTAATTTTGGGACTTCAGACCGCCCTTTCTCTCAGCATCAAGTCCATCAACATCTTCGGTGACTCATAGCTCATCGTCAATCAGGTCAACGATTCATACCTTTATAAAAATGAAATTTTGCAAAGGTACAAAAACCATGCTAGCCTTCTTCTAGCCTCTTTCAACCATTACCTCCTGCAGACTGTTCCTCGATCCATGAATAAGTTTGCTGACACCATGGCTTCTCTCACTTCGCACATCCCATCTTCCTCATCTGCATCCAGACTTTTTGTCATGGTGCATCATGTGCCGTTGCCTTCCTATATCTCTCCTAACATTAATCATGTCAACACTATAGACTCTAATCCATGAGATGTTTGGTATAAGCAACTTTTGGACTTCTTATCTTTTTCTGTCATTCCTCCCAACCTCTCTAGCAATGCACGGTGAGCTTTTATCAAGCGTACCACTCGTTATACCATGCTAGGGGGTCTTCTTTATAAGCGAGGCTTTGACGGCCTCCTTCTTCACTGTCTCACCTCCACTGAAGCATCTCAGGCCATTAAGCAAGTTTATGATGGGATTTGTGGCAGACATTTTAGTGGGAATTCGGTTGCCAAGCACATCCTTCATCTGGGCTATTATTGGCCCACCCTTCATCAAGACTGTAGCGACTATGTTCGGCGTTGCATCAAGTGTCAACAGCACTCTAACTTGTTTCATCTTCCTAGTCACGCCTTACAAGTCGCTCAAGATTTATGGCCTTTTTCTCAGTGGGGCTTAGATCTCATCGGTGAGATTAACCCTCATTTGTCTCTTTGTCATCAATCCATCATCACCGCCACTAAATATTTCACCAAGTGGGTGGAAGCCATTCCTCTCATCTCCACAAAAGCTGACAAGATCATCAACTTCATCAGCACCCACATCATCTATCATTTCAGTGTCCCTCATAAGATCATCACCGACAATGGCAAGTCCTTCAAAAACAAGACCGTCCAAAAACTCTGCGACTCATTTGGCATCAAGCTCAGTTTCTCTTCGCCTTACTACCCACAAGCAAATGGGCAAGCTGAGGCTTCCAAAAAAATCTTGACTAAAATTCTCATGAAGGTGGTCAGCGACACTGGAAGGCATTGGCATATTCACATTCCCTTCACTTTGTGGGCCTACCGCACTAGCATTCGAACCTCCATGGGTGGTACCCCTTTCTCTCTAGTGTATGGAACAAAGGCTGTCCTACCTCTTGAAGTACAAATCTTGTCTCTCTGCATGACATTCTTTCTAATGATGACTTTCATCAAGATCGCTTAACTCAACTTGAGTTACTTGACGAGCATCACCTTGCTGCCCTCAACCATCTCCATGTCTATCAACATCGCATTAAGCGAGCCTATGACAAAAATCTGTGAGAATGAGATTTCAATATCGAAGACCTCATCCTCAAAGAGAATCAGCACGTGACCAATATGGAGTGAAGTAAATGAGGCAAGTTTGCCCCTAATTGGCTCAGACCTTTCATTATCACGCACAAGTATGGATCAGGGATGTATCATTTGTCTCTCTCGATGGATGACTAGAACCTGAGCCTCTTAATGCATTGCATCTGTGACCATTCTACTGTTAGTCAAGTACTCGTCCACTTGACATTTACCTTGAGCTCATCCCTTGAGCAATCCCCATCCTCTTAGTCCTCATTCCTTTCAACCCTACTCCCCTTAACAAATCCTATATACCCCTTTTATATAGTATGGATGCTTTGTCCTAATAAAAGGGAGCCCTTGACCTTCTATAGTCTTGTCCATGACTCACATTTCTGTCAAAACAAATCAAGATGTGAAAATATCCAAGGTCACCAAATCACATCAAAAGGCAGACTGCTCCCTCGAAGGACAGCTGTACTATCATTATTGTAGCTAATAGACTGCTCCCTTGAAGGACAGCTATTCAAAGCCCTTATATATAAAGCAAAATATAGACCACTCCCTCGAAGGATGGCTATGACTAACTCTTGCTACAAACAACAATCTTTCTTAGAAGCTTCCTGCATTGATCAACTTCACAAATGACCACCAAGCAAATGACATCTCTATGTAGACTTCCCGCATTGATCAATTTACACTAGAAAATAAAAAATAAAAAAATCATGGACTTGGCTTGTAGTTGTCTCAGGGTCTCCTATAAAAAGGGGCAAAGTTATCTCTGCTCTAAAATGGGTTACCCTATCCTCCTCCTATCACTTGCTCAAGGGACTTCGAGCTCACTTTAATGTCAAAGTGATTTGATTACCTCTCTAACACAACATATGGTCAATGATGTCATGCATGAATGGGGCTCTTGGTTCTAATAACCTCTATCTATGCTATCATTCTGGTCCTTGTCAATGAAAGAGCAATATGCCTTTCACTTCTTCTACACTTTGGTCACATTCAACTTCATCACTTGTCAAACCTAATCAACTCAACTCAACTCTTTTTTTCAAGCCACTCCCATTAGCCTATTCACACTAGTTTCTATGGACACCAATACACATGGAAACTATCGACCAGACGCAATTTATGTTAAGCATAAACCAATACTTGCTAAAGCATAAATAGACCTCAGTTCATCTTTAGCATACATCCATCATGAATATGGAAAATTGCTAGGGATGAAAGACCCCTCAATAAATGTTGCAAAATACACCATTTGGAAAAGGCTGTAACATCTTTTTCTCCTCATCATTTTGACACATGACCAAACCAATCATCGACCAATCTTTTCAACTAGTTTGAACTACATTGGTCTGAGGCCCTAAGACCAGGGCTATGTAGGCAGCACTTAGATGACACGACATTTTTTGAGGTTAGCTCGACCACCCTCATTTATTCATCTCTCTGATGGACAAACCTTCTTTCCTCCTTTTGACCATGACCTTGCCCTCGACCAAGACCAATTCCATCCCTTTGACCCTTCCTCCCTTTTAGGGAGAACTACATTGGCTTGAGGCCCTTCACACAAGGGCTATGTAGGCAACACTCAGATCACATAACGTCTTCTAAGGTTAGCTCGGCCACATCTTTTCATCCGTCCATCCACCTCAACCAATGACCATTGTAGATCATGCCTATCTCCTCCGACTTCGACCACTTCCAAGACAATGTTGCCTTGGTTGTTTTTGCCTGTATGCTACCTCATGACTAGTTAGCAAAATTGTGCGCAGACTATATTTTGGACCCTCACAAGTATAAGATCGCAAGCCAGTTGATACGCACTACTTGTGACATTTTCATGTTTTTGGGAGCACTTCCTGAGCCTGGGATACCTAGAACATGATGACCCATTAGAGCTATAGCTTAGATTGAATAACCCAATCAACAGACGACTAAATGCTGGGGCCCAGTTATTTTAATTTTGGCACTCCTCGACCCTTGACCTATGACAATTTGACCTGACCATCTCGTGAAGTGATATGCATGTAATCACGACTTTTGCAGTGTTCACCCTCACCCCTTTTTCATCCATCTCTCTATCAAATCAGCACCCGATTCCCAATTCCCTTCCCTCGACTCTTGCTTTGAGGGGGAATACCTCATCCATAATCGGGGCAATCCACCTCCTATTTTTGTCTTACAGTTCATTCAAACAACCAACAAGATGGAATCGACCTTATCCCAAACCTGGGACAACCAACTCCTATTTTTGTCTTACAGTTTGTCCAGAGCAACCAACAAGACAAAAAGGGGCAAATGTAGACACCAAAATTGTGTCTAACCCTTGTCATCCTCCCCTTAACCCCCATTTTATTCTCCCACTCCTATTTAGCCCTTGTCAACCATTTTCCCATGAGCCTTGACCCTGGCAGCATGTAAAAATGAGCAGAAAGCTAAAGTTAGCCTCTGTCCCCATTCTGCATTTACCGACATCAGTCACTACTCAGTCGACGTCGATCACTTCTCAACTGACATCGACGGTCCTACTGGCGTCGGTTATCCTCAACACTACGTTCTCGACCCAAATGTAGGTTTCATTATCCTTTATCCATTATTTGTCATTCAATTGCCAATCCGTTTCTCGATCGGTTATCGGACCTTCCTTCGAAACAATCAACAAAACCTCTTCATTTGAATGATCAGCCAACTTTCGCATTCAGTCAATTTGCAATCAAACCTCTCATATTCTCTCTCTCTGGTATAGGTATTCTACTTCAATCATCTTGCTGAAGGTCCACTACATTGAACTTCTGTGACACATCGACAACATCAATCATGTCTCCTATTCTATCTTCAGTGTGTAACAGGTAAGTGTTTGTTTTGTGTTTTCATTTTGTTTTCTGGTTATTGTTTTTAATTAATATCATTACCTAGATTTAGATTTAGACCACATACCCGACCTTATTTCCTCCTGTATCACCTCTATCCACCCTCTCCAAAATATATAGTCTGTAACTCTGCCTAGATCCCTGCACAAACTCCCAAACAAATCCCTCTGACTCCCAAACCGGCTTCCTAACCCTCAGATGAAACTTCAAAATATTTTGCAATCCTAAAACCCTGTCCAGACCTGACCAGATCCTGTCTAAAAAATACTGCCCTGACTGACGCCAGTCATTACCCCTATCGATGCCGACACTTTAACCGACGTTGGCACCCTTCCCTGACCGACGCCGACACAGAGACTGACACTGGCGACTGTGCAGAGCAATTTGCTGCATATCAAGTATGCATTCTACTTTTTGTCTTTTATTTCTTTCATTTTGTCTTTCATTATTTTTGCTTCCATCAAATATTCTATTTTTAATTAGTGGGTTGATATCCCTTAAGGAAGTCTTCGTACTTCAGGGATCAAGCTTTTGCTTGACAGCCCACCATCTCTTCGTCTAACATTTTTCATGTTTTAGTCTCTTTTTCTTCGTAGGTGTCATTCCTCCACAGCCAAAGAGGAGTACCTTCCAATGTCTAATTTTGGTGCGCACGACTACATCCGGGTATCTTCTAACCCTAGACCATCTCTTAGTTTCTCATTTCTCTCTTTTGAATGTGAAAGCGAATTAGCGTAGAAACACTTCTATATCTCTCTATTTTTGTATTTTCCTTTCAAGTTTGTATCCTTCAAAACTACCCCTGTATAGCCAACTAGATCAACCTAGTTCTATTTCCTGTCTACTATTTGAAACACTTAGGTTGACCTGGTTAACCTAGTAGGTTTTCTAAACCCTATTTTTAATAGTGCTAGCTTGACACTCTTGACCTAGTTTTGTTTGTTGTGTATATAATGTTTTCACTATACCTTGTTTCAAAGTTATAATTCACATTATATGCTAATCACATCTTTCATTTCAGCTATTTACATGCTTAGAATAGTTCACATAGTCTAATTAGAAGGTTTTTAATTAACCACTTAATTGCACTATTTATATTTTATGCACACATGACTAAATCACTTAAACATCAAAAATCATTTTAAACATCTGACTACCCAAGCCATCCTACTTGGATTTCATCACCAAGGGGGAAGCTGACTTGATACTCTGGTTAAGTATAAAGCATGGTTAATGGTATATTTTGGCTAAGCACCTGACACTCTTATCACTGTGGTGTGTGAAGTGAGGGGGTAGGCTCCAATACCAACCCTATATCATTACCACTACAGTCCTTTTCATCCTAAACTCACCTAAAACCATCCATATATTTCTATTTAGTACCTTATTTACATCTAATTTTTTATCATTCAAAATCATTCTTAATGAATCTAAAATTTTAGGTTGATCGATTAGCTAGCCTTACTTTCTAAGTTGTTTGCTTTCTCTTTGCTTAATTATGTACACAAGAACTTGCACTAGCACATATTGGTGCAAGATTTTTGCTTTAGGTGCATCAATTGGTTTGAAAAAAAATAATTCAATTGATTATTTTCTTACTTTCAGCATTTACTTTCTTAGATTAACTACAAATTATCTTGCTTTATTTTTACAAATTGATTATTAGCTCTTTCTTTTTCCTATTTGATGTACTAGGTCAACCAAGTTGACCTAGCATATTTTATAGCCCTTTGTTGATGGTTAAAAATGCACTTGATTCTAATCAACAACAATGGGAAGTTTCAAACTGTGGGATATTGCAGCTTGAAACAACCTCCAAATTTTAGAGAAGCTGGTCTCTTCTTTTGTATCAAGTGTGGGGGAAAAGGAATAGGGAATTAAATAGAAACACAAATGTAGGAAATGAAACCTAACTATGGTGATGCGCCTGAGTGTAATTTGATCCTAATCCTAAGCATAGTGAGACTATATGTAGGATTCATTTACATTTAAGAGCAAACAAGTGCATGATAAATGTAAAAGATTGAAACAATAGAAACAGAGGCTCATAACAGAGACTTCTTTTGCTGAGATACAAAAAATGTCAACAAAGGCATAGGGTTCAATCTTCTTATAGGAATTTTCTAATCACATAAGAGGCATAGAAACACGTACAGTTATGTAGAACCTTTGACTCAAGAAAATGAGACAAAAGCAAATGACATTCCTAATCACAACTCTAGAAAATCTACAGTATAGACTACTTTTGTAAATGATGTAGATAATATCAACAAAGGCATAGAGTTCAATCTTCTTAATTCATTCAGCCACATAAAAGGCATAAAAACATGCACAGTTACATCAACTTTACAACTCAAGAAAATGAGACAAAAGCAAATGATACTACTTGGTCACAAGCTCTAGAAAGTATAAAACTCTAGAAAGTCCCCTCCTTTGATAAAAATTGATTTCTTATTTTATAGCCTCAGATGCGTCCTTCCATCATCCCCTTTCCTACGTAATTCTACTCCGCACTTAACTCACAAGGGAAAAACAGATGGCTGCCTTCAATGCCTTAGATGTATCCTAGTCTTATCCGAAAGGGCCATGCTGGAATGGGGTGGCTGTCTTGACTGCGTCATGTCGTTTCATGACTAGTACCTCCTTCTGTGCTTGAATTTTCTCATTCCATCACCTACTTAGCCATGCAACTGTCCATTCTCCTCCACTTATAAGGGACAAATAGACGACCCTTTTAATGTTTGTAGGCCCCAAAATCTACCTAGTGAACTGCTCCATCTACTAGAAATAACTCTCGCCAAGTTTCCTTCCATCTCACTTTGCGGCAACAGATACACGAAACACTCTATTTTGTTGAAATGGAAGAGGACACTTAGTCGATCTTCTAAAAATATTATTATTACTTAGAAGGCACTAGAGAATGACACTTGGCACTTTCCACCTAATTTATTAAAGACAGTTATGTTGTAGAATTATTTGGGGGCATATTAGGCTCTTATGGATGGTTACACTTAGCAGCTCCTGTAGACCTTTAAAATAAAACTCAAGACCCACAACGATCTTTAATCAATAATAGAACTTGAAGATGATCTCTCAGACGTTGACACATGGAGGCTTCCATAGCTTCAGGGAGATACGTGGTGTTTTCCACTACTTTAGCTAAGGGTATGTGGCGGCTTCCACTTTTCCTGGGAATGGAGTAGAAAGGGGCTCAAAGAATGACACTTGGTGGCCTCTGCTCATCTTTGGCACTTAGAAAAAATGAAACAAATGCCCTAATACCTTTCAAAAGTGTGCTTGATCCCTTTGGTTTTTGGGACACTCCCTTGAACTTCCTGATGAACCAAAATGGTTCAATGGTTCAATAGTTCAACACTGCACACCATGTACACATTAATCGATGCATTAAACTAAAAATGTTAAACCAAGGCATTAAACCCAAGCATTGACCTGACTATCTCTCAAACATCGACATGTGGTGACTTCCACTTTTCTCTAAAAAATTAGTCTAGGACCTTCTGCAACTGCCACTTGGTGCTTTCCGCTTTCTTGCCACTTAGCTTGTTGAAAACCTTTGTCGAGAAATAGAATGAAATGCGGGTGCTGTTATGAGATGCGGATGTTGACATGTGGTGAATTTTTTTGAGTTTTTATTGGATACATGGCACATTTTGTGGCTCTCTTGAAATTTAGGAAAGATGCTCTGAAAGACTCCACTTAGCCGGCTCTGTGTTTTGAAAAGTGACACTTGGCAGCTTCTGCTCGAATTCAACACTTAGGCACAAATGAAATGAAGGAATCAAAAGGGAGGAAAGAAAACCCATGCTCAGACAATGCCACTTGGTGACTTCTGCTGCACTTCGATACTTAGATGGAAAAGGATTGAAAGAAACAAACCCGTGCTTTGCTCCAAAACTCTACCGCCATGACCAAGGTATGCGGGAACCAAAACTACAGTGCACGACTAAAAATCTGAATGCAATGTAGAGTAAAAATTTTACTCTACACCCTTATACACTACACTAGGTTAACTTAGTCAACCTAGTACTATTTTTAAACTTTTTTCCCTTTTTTGCCAGTCCTTGTTCTCTATATTGGGTCGATCCTATGAACCTAGTTCATTTTTGCAGACCCAATTTTTGCATTGGTTGACCAGGGGAACCTAGTTCAGTTACAGTCACTTTCTAATTTCTTATTTATCTCACCTCACCTTTTCCTCCTTTCATCATGGAATATTTGTTTGGTGATAACATTGAAAATCATTTAATAGATATTATGGAATTCACCAATCTTAATAGGGTCTCCCTTAGACAAAGTAGGGTTCCTTTAGAGAATGTTAGTAATGTCTATATTACAACCCATATAGTGATTATGGGAATCCTCATAATACCTCTTTGAAACATAAATCTCTCTTCTTAGAAGATCAATCTTAGTTAGAATAAACTCCTGAAATGCTTTTCCCTATCATGAAATTCCCTCAACATAGAGGGAAAGACCCTTCTACCATATATAATCTCATGATTAACCATCAAGTTGAAGAACCTCATTCTCCTACTTCCAATTTCTCAATTGGATTTAGGGGTACTAATTTCTTTGCTTCTCAATCTTTCCCTTCAAACTTGACTCTTTATGCTATGACATCTTCTTCTCTAACTTCTTCTACCTCCATGCCTAGTATCTCAACTAACATGGCTGGTTCTACATCTAGTGGGCCTCTTATAAGATCCACTATTCTTAATCCATCCACTAGCTCATTTTTTACTACCCAAGGTAATCATGTTTCTAGTCCTTCTTCATCTCAAACATTTACTAGTCCATCTTTTGCTTCACAAGCAAATTTTTCCACTAGTGCTTCAAATTCTCATAGCTCTTCTCAAACTCATGTTAACATAAATAGTGGTACCCAAGCTACTAATACTAACTCAAACACCAACACTACTTATAATAAAACTAATAAAACTCAACAACTATTATTAAAAACTCTCAATCAAATGAACACATTTCAAGCTCATAATATGAATCAAATGATGAGAATAAAAAATTCCTTCTTAATCTTCAAACACAACTACAACTAATGGCTTGAGGCACACATAACCAAAGTGTTCCTCCTCCCCCTCTTCAATATTATAAAGGTAATCTCATTCCTCAACCTTCATTATTCAAAAAAGTTATCAATAATTTACAAAATGAACCTCTTACTACTCAGTTTGCTAATAGTGATATCAAAGGTATAACATCTACCATCTCTTATAGTGGATCAACTAATCCTACCCTTCATATTAAAACATTTGAAAATATTTGTAAGGATTGGGTCAAATTAAACACATTTTCTACTACCAAAATCCTTGCCAAAAACCTCATAGGTGATGCCTTGGATTGGTATAATCAATTTATATCTCATCCCATTACTAGTTTGGAAGACTTAGTGAATGCTTTAGTAAAAGAATTTCCAACTAGTGATCTTCTAGAAAACAGTTTGGCCCACTTCATCAATTACAAAAAAATGAAAATGAAACAACTCAAGCCTTAGTTAAATGATGGAATACTTTGTCAAACAAATGTGAACATAACATGGAAAATGATAATGTTTTTCATCTCTTTACAATTTCTTTATTTCCTAAATTAAAATATCAAGTCTGTACCCTTTCTCCACATTCCTTAGAGGAGGCCATTAACCAAGCCAAAAGATAAGATTTCCATATGCATAAATTTGAGCCACCCAAACCTTCCATAGGTCCTTTTTAGTTACTTAAAAACAAAAACTGAAATATTACCAATGATGGTGTTACCAATTCATATGATACAATTCACAATGTTCACGTTGTCATTCCTACCCCTTCTTTGAAACCAGATCCTTATCAACAATATACTAATCCTCATTTCTCATCACCAAACATAGTTAATATCCATAAACCTTTTACCTTAGTTTAATCTCTTAAGCATATATCAAGACCTCTCCCTTGAGATATTAACCCTACTCAACCAATGAAAACTTGGTATGATCCTAACAAATTTTGTTGGTTTCATGCTAGTTAGGGTCACTCTCATGAGACTTGTAGATAACTTCATAATTTATCTATGGAATTTATTCTTGGTCTTAATTTTGATCATGATGTTATCACTCATAAGCATCAACAAGCTTATAAAATTGGTTTTAAGGATTACAAAACTCATGATAAAACCCAAGCCTTGAATCAAGCAAATGTTCATTTAGCTATCTACAAAGATCCTTTACCTAATCATCAACTATTCAAGAAAACCAAGATAAGCCCACCTCCTCCACAAATAATGTAAAAATTCTTATTTAACCCACTTCCAATGAAAGTGTGGTTAGCATGACTAATATATGAAGGGTGGTAGCTTTCATCAATTCCTAACCTATCTACACCCCGCCTCCTTCTAAGACATTCTGTGTTATCCAAGATTCTTCTCCAACTCATTTAAATGAGTTAGGGTAAGATTTTATAGCATTTGATGATGATATAATTTATTATTCTCCCTTAGATAATACATCTCATTCCATTTCTACTCTTCTTCCATCATCTTCTAATAATAATGATAATCAACCTTCTAATGATAATTAACCTTCTATTAACACTTCTACTTCTCAAGATCAATCTAAACCAACTAATTTTTCATAACCAAATAATATACAACCTTATTTTAAGCCTTCTCATTCTTACCAACACAAATTTAATGCTCTTTGATTTCTCCTTCCAAAGACCTCCTTAACCATTATGCACTGATATCTAACAATCTTCTCATGGGTTATGATGAGTGGGATCCCATTGTGGAACTCACTAATCTACCATCTCAAATTCCATTTCTCAAGCTTATGAGGACATCTCCCTATCACTAGAACCATTTTATGCAATTATTATTTGAGATGAATGTCCCTCATCCTCCCTTAGCAGGATGGGAGGTAGCCTTATTTGGTTTTGAGGATAATATCTTGCAACAATGTGAAGAGATGTCCATTAATGTTGATGAAACTATTGATACTTCTCTTTATTTGAAATTTTCCATTACATCTATGATTCCTAACAAGATTTTTATTCACGTAGATGATCCTCCCTTATTTATTAATATCTAAATAGGTGATATCCAATTCAAATGAGTATTGATTGATGAAGGTTCTGGCACTTGTGTTACTTTTCTTGATTTCATTAAAACCTTTGGATATTCAAAATGAAATCTTAAGTCTACATGTGGCACTTTCCAAAGATATGATAGAAGGTAAATTCCTCCTCTTGGGTGTGTGTGTCTTCCCATTACTATCCCACTTGTTACCATTTGTGTAAAGGTGATGATCTTTAATTTCCCTCTTTCTTATAACATCTTGTTTGGTAGGCTGTGGACTCATTGTATGTGAGTTATCACTTCTTTTGCTTACCAATGTGTCAAATTATCTTATAATGGAATCATTTATAAGATTTAAAGAGATACTAACCCTTGGAATTTTGAGCAATTCCAAGATTGTGGTGTTTTTTTAATTCCTACTCTTGAGTCTTTACCTAGTATTCCATTCCATGAATCATAGCTTTTTCACTTTCCTATCAACTCAAATAGAGGTTACAATGGGCATATTGAGCTCATTGGTAACATTCCTCCTAAAATTTTAAACTCTAATGATGATGAGCCTGATGAGATTGACTTAAATATCAAAATTTCTGATCTCATGCCTCATCTCATCTTGTAACTTCTAGCCTCATTGAAACCTCATTCTTGCAAACCACCTTGCGATGACATTCCATAGTCTTATCTAAGACTAGCCATTCTATTCACCATGATTCTTTTGATGACAAAGTTATTCCAATTTGTGTCATTGATCTTTATATGCCAGATTATGATGATGGCTATTATTTAGATGATCCTTTATTAGGTGGCCTTGTCTAAGCTCGTGATGCTGAGATTGTGCATTATCATTCTTCTTTATTTGAGTCTTTTCATCCATATTCTCATATTACAACATTTATTTTTCCTAATTCTTGAATTTTTCCTCTTTATCGTAGAGTAGAGATGGTGCCAACATCTACAATTTCTAAGGGGCCCCATATGACTATGCTTATGGACCATGCTATGATTAGACCTTGCCATTTTTCTAGGTTCCTTGACTCCTATCATTGGTTGACTCTTGAGGTTAGTGCAGCCCTCCTTAGACCTTCTATTAATCTTGTTCCTCCTATAGTAGAATCTAATTCAAAACCAATTACTATTACTTTCTCCACTATTGATGAGCCTACTTTTAAATCTTCTATTAGTACTCCTTTTATTCAGCCTACTTCCATTCCTTATCCTTTACCACCTTCTCTTGGTGATGGCTTGATTCCTTTACCCAAGATGGATCTTTTTCCCACCAAATGGGCCGATGCTCCTTCTCCTTCTTCATCTATGCCTATTACACCTTCTCCCATGAGTGTTTCTCTTAATAATACTCACAAGCATATTTGTCACTTCCATGGGACAAACAATCACTCTTCTACCCATTGTCATAAGTTATATAAATATATTGATACCTTGCATCCTTCTTCCTCATTAATTGACACTACCATACCTCCTCCAAAGATTTTTCTTGAATATATACCTAAGTATGGTGAGAGGTATTGTCTATGGCACCAATGTAGCACACATCACACTGATCATTACCGTATCCTTCAACAACATCTTAAAGATCATCTTATATATATTCTTGGACCTTCTACCATTCTTCCTACAAACCATTCTTATAATAAAGCTCCTCCTTCTTCTCCTATAACTACACCTCATGTGGTCCATTCACTACCTTCTGTGCTTATGGTTCCCTCTCCACTTGTGGACCCTCCTTCACATATGGATTATTTTCCACCAATGATTCTTTCTTCTCCCATAGATCCTATTCCTACACATTCTCCCAACCATCCTTCACCTAATTCCCCTCCTCAACATGTTCTAATGAGTATTACTAATTTTTCAATTGAGGAGATTAGAAAAGAAGTATTTGCCCAATATTCAACAAAGATCGATGAGACATTAGTAGTAGTTCATATCCAGCTTCATAAAGATTTATTTGATGTCTTGGATAATGTGTGTGGATAGATTTACCAATATTTATGAGCACATGCATGGTGCTTTCTCATTTACATTTGAATTGGACATGTGCTTCAATCTTATTTTTTATTTTTGATTAAATCATTTGACATTGTGTCAAATTATTTCCTATCTTATATCATTTTTCTCCTTTTTGTACTATAGTTAGCTTCTATTTTGTTTTACATTTCACATATACTTATCTTTTCCTTATCATTGCTATTTTTCACTTATCATTACTTTCTTTTCCTTTAGAGTTTTTCTCAAAACTCTTTCCTAGTATATTTATGATTGTTTATTTTCTTATATTTATTTTTCATAGATAGTTGTCATGGAGACTTGGTTATATCTACCCTATTCCCTTTGGTTATTATCTCCTTTTACCATGTGATAAGTTAACAAACAATCTTTCTCATTACTATTTCCTTTCACCGGTCCTCCTTTGGATCTCTTTTTTTCTTCTTGCTTTTCCAAAAACTAAGCATATACATGGTTGAGACTTGAGATCACATACTTGTTCATTATCAAGCATAAGTGTCCTAGTTAGTCGTTTGTCTTGGGTTACTTAGCTTCCTTTAGCCTTAAACTACAACTCATTCATGTGTATCACTATCTCTCTCACTATAGGTCATTCCAAATCTTTATGGAAGGGAAATCTTAAATATTTCAAAATAAAGTTAAAAACCAAATCATTTAAACAAAATCCAATGATATTAAAAAGGCAAAAATATTCTCAAAAGTTTATTTACACTAAAAGATGTGATTCAGAGCACATCTCCTTCTTCTAGTTGAAGCTCAAAATCCACAGTTGGCCTCACGATAGATCTGAGGTCCTTTGGGGTGTGGTAAGCTAGTAGATTAGAAGAGGATAATAAATAAAAATAAAAAATATTTTAGTGCTAACTACTTTCTCACGCAAGTACCCAATATTCGTAGTACATCAATGGCTCTATAAGGGGTCCTGAAGTGTGGGAAAAACATCATGGGGAGGTAGGTTCATTTTAATTTTATTTGTACCAATCTACCTTTATGAGTTGATCTTAGTATCACACTTATTTGACTATAAATATTTATGTCTATAGGGAATAGGTTTCCTTTGTACGTAAATAACCACTAGTCACTTAGTGTCTTCTCATGTCCTTAGTATGCCTCTTGCCTCCTAAGGTATTCTCATAAGACATCCAATTCTTTGATTTTTACATTCCATTTTTCATTCCCTTACCTCATATTTCCTCTTGAGAAATATTTTTTAGCTTTATAATTCCTCCTTATAGGATTTCATTTGTGAGTTACTTTGTAAGACCATGGATAAGACCCGATATCCCTCACAAATTACCACCTTTTCCATCCTATTACCCACGTCCTTGATTTATTAGTCCTAATCCTTTTGCTTACCAATGTTTTTTTGGTACCCCTTGGGCTTTATTTTGTGAGTTGTAGTGTAAGACCACAGATAGGACCTAGACCTCCTCACAAAACAACAAAACAAAATTTTTCCAATAAACAAGTCACCATCCAAAAAACATGTGTCAAGTAAGAGATAGTATTCGATTGATTATGAGGTTGTACATCATTTGACATGCTTCCCATCTTGATATTTAGTATGTTTTATGCTTACTTCATTTTTATTTTGCCTTTTATCCTCTTATTTTATGAGTGCATGTAAGATTACAACCATTTCTTGAATTTGTCATACTTCCCAACTTGAATTAGTATGATCAATTTAAGACCAATTTTTTTCAAATTTTGTTTCTCTTTTATGATTACCATCATGAAATAGTATAATTGATTGACTTAATTTTTATTTTTTTAATTACCATTTGTGCCCTTTTCATCCCTTCCATTTTATTACTTTATTTTTCATACTTCCCAATGTGATATTTAGTATGATTTTACTTGTTTTAATTTGGCACCAAACTCTTTCACATTAGTTTAAAAACAAATCCCCCTTTTACCATATTTTTTGCCATTTTTTTGGTTCTTTATACTTAGTCATTTTTCATGTTATTACACATTTCCTAGCTTGAATTAGTGTGTGGTGCATTTTTGATTGATTATATTTTTCCAAGTCTTTTTGCCTTTTTAAAAAAACCATGCATGTGTTATCCATAATGCTAGAAAAAAACCACATCACATATATTTCCCATAACATATACAACAAAGATAAATACATGTGCTAGAAATAAATGTATCCAAAGCATCCATAGCCTCAACCATAATGAACAAATACAACCATCATACATACAACATACACAACCAAAACCAATATGCCAAGATATACAATCATATACAATGCCTCAACACTAGGGCTAGGCTCCATCATGTCTATCTCATGGTCTAGCCATGCTACCTATTGAGGCCTTGATCTAACTCCTCCAAATAGTATGTTGTAATAAGGTAGTTTGAGATCTTAATCCCTATTCCTATCCCTACAGACATGTTATTTGCTCCTATGCTTGTACCAACTTGATCTGGGTCATTACATGTGCTTGTATCAATTGGGTTTTCATCATCGTATATGCCTGCATCATTTGTGTCACTATATCTCAATGTACAACTCTCTCATTAGCTAGGGATTACTATGTTTACCTCTACCTTGCACCCATCTCTACTAGTGGCTATGCCCTCTTTCTCTACATCTATAACTACCTCATAGCATCTCCTACTAGTCTGAACTAGCTTTCATGAGCTAGGGTAGATAGTATACTCAGATCCTTTAGTGTCATGGGGTCATACAACTATTTAGTCTCATTTAAGATGTCATGAAGTTTTCCCCTAACTAGGTACCCCAATATCTCCTCCTCATCCTTAGGTATGCCTATAACATTACACCAAATGGATATTAGATCACTATCATATCTCATAATATTTATCTATGGATCAAATTACAACTTAAGAAATAAATTAATCATACTTTTTCTTACATATTTGTGTTTTAGCTCCTATGGTCTCTCCATCTGTGTGACCACCTAGCATAGTCTCCCCATCTATGTGGCCGTCTAGTACCTCCTTTATAGGTCATCTCCTTAACTTAAACCTAGATATCATGGCTCACATCCATCTCAGCCTTCATCTAAGTGGTCTCTCTATCTTCTCCTCTGGCTCTTCTACTAAATCACCAAGGATGATGATGGTCTCCACTCTCTCCTCTTGCCTCTATCATTATTGTGTCCTTAGTAGCCATAACTCATCTCTTTGTGGAGATGGTGATGGTACATTTGGTATCTCTACCCTTGCCTTCACCTCCTTTTAATTTTCCCCTCATTGTACTTGACCAATCCATGATAACTCTTGGTATGGCCTCAATGTTGGTCTCACTATCAGTGGCCTGAGTCCCCTCTTCCCTCATGGCTCTTTCACATGTTGAGTCCACTACTCAAGCATGAATATTAGTGTCAATGGATGAGGTAGACCCATCTACCCTGGCACTTATGCTAATTAATGAGGCTCTCTCCACCATGTATAGTGCCCTATCACCTATCTCCTCTCTAGTACTAGTCCAAATGTGTGATAGATCTCCTAGGTAGTCACTAGCTACTCATATGGTCATCACACTATATTGGTGCATATCACCATTTATATCAGTAGCACATGGGGCATGGCCCATGCTACCTAGTCCTTCCTCTATCTCCTCACTCAAGGTGACTATTATCAAAAACATGGGTTAACCCAACTGATCAATACATAGGAAATCTCTCATATATCCATGTTGTCAATAGTATGATTAGTCCTATCATCTTATGTCCTCTAACTCACATCTAAAATAGATCATGAATAAGTTAGACCTAGATGATAGAGCCTAGATCATATAAAACTCCCTCCTCCATCATCATCTTGCTCAAGGCTATCATGTATAGTGGTATCTTACCATCTGACTTATGACATAGTACTTTTTATGTCACAAGACCTATCACCACCTTCTAGAGATCCAAAATCTATGATATCTACACATCATCCATACTCACTCTCCACCTTGGTAATATCATATTTAAGCCTGTATCCCACATGGCTAAGGTTCTCCTCTCCTCTATGCTATCTAGTATCCCTATGATCATTGGTGATCCTACTATGGGAAGTTTGAGGATGGCATAAACATCCTCTATTATGATAGCCACCTCTATCACATCCCCATCCACTTCCCATCTAAAGGTGTTAATTAACCATTCCCAAAAACTAAGGAACATGACTAACACATCCACACTCATGGGGATCTTATACATATCTATTATACCTCCTAGACCTATGGCTACCAGTCTAGCTCTATCTCCATCTATCAACCTCTCTAATAAATCTGGCAACCATGACACATCTAGAAATATGCAAAACCATGACTGTCTCTACAATCAAGAAACAACAAAGGATGTATTAGTTCCTCCATGTCATGTATAATCACAATACATTCTTTATACATTCTATATTTAAAAAAGAAGAAGCATACTCTATTAATTGTTATCCTATTTTGGTCCCTCTTGCCCTTCTTTGGTCATTTTGAGCCATTCTAGCCCTCTTTTAGCTTTTCACATGCTTTTCTATGTTTATTTTGGTTCCTTAGTCAACCTAGTTTGACTAAAAATTTCCCTATTTTTGTCTTATTTTATCCTAAATTTATTAATTTTCCTCTTATCTTCTTCTCCCTAGTGTTCAGGTTTCATTTTGGCCTTTACGAACTAACTGAACACCTTTTCACTTAGTTTTAGCTGCCAGAATACACTAGGTTGACCTACACCTACTAGGTCGGCCATATGGATTTTCACCCTGATTTAACCTACTAGGTTGACCTAGTAGGTTCAATGTGCTGACCTAGTGTATTTTTCTCAAAATATGTCTTTTTCTTGCTTTCTCTTTGTTTCCTTCCAACCCATTTCCCGTCTTCCTATGTAATACCCTTAGAACCTTATTTTTTAAATTTTTGATATGTACAAATGCTTAAAATAAAAATTTACTCAAAATGCACTTAAATCAATGCAAATTTCAGAAATTGGTTTGAGATTCTCAATTGCATACCTGTAGTGCACCTGTTTTTGCTCTTGGGGTTCTCTCTTGCCTAGCATGTCGTTCCCTCACCATCCTAGATTATTTTCTCTCTAGAGTTCTTTTTCTCCTTTCTTACAAATCAAAATAACAAAATGATTTCTCTTTTTCCTATTTAAAACCACTTTTTCAAATTTCAAAATTCTCAATTATTTTTCCTCAGATTCTTTGTTTTGCTCATATCTTTATTTTTGCTCATCCATTTTGAAAACTATAAAATGCATTAGATTCATGGTGATATAGAGATTTTTTTCCACTATCATATGCCTATATCACAAAAAATTATATTTTTGGCTATTTTTTGCACTAACTTCTATAAGTTCACCTAGTGTGCTTTACATTAGACACCTTCACTTCCTTGCAATCTTCTTATTTATCTACAACACTAAGGTAAGTTAAAGGTATGTATTTTTAAATAGATTTATTTTATTTATTGCTTATTACACCATACTTAGCATCAAAATTTTGTGTTATCATGTTTTATCTTTGAAGCACCATCCTATGTTGCACTTATGTAACACGTGATGAGCTTCGACTGGGGCATATGTATACACATAATATTTTCAAAATTTTATTGATTACTGACACTTTATATCTTGCAAGAACCTATCAAGTCTCAATCTTTCTAAGTGCATGCTTTAAGGGGTGCACTAGGAAAGGGGTGGGTAGACCATCGGTGCTTTTTAAGATTGTTGTTCCTTTTTCCACTTGATACTTACACGTTAGCTCCCTAAAACCATAAACCCTAGGCTTGTTCTTCTCTTTCTTATCCATTTTAGTCACTATCATAATTTATTCCTTCATTTCTTACCTTATTTACCTTCTTACCTATTTAGTACACTAGGTTGACCTAGTCGACCTAGTGTATTCTGGGGACATCTTTGTTATTTTGACTTATTAACATCTCAATAGACCTAGTACAGATTTTCGGCATTAGCTTGAGAATGTACTAGGTCAACCTGATCGACCTAGTATAACTGACATGTTTAAATAGTTTTTAGGTAAGATACTACTATATATACAAGGTCATCAAAAGAGAGAAAATAATTAAGCAAATAAGTGCTAACAAAAATCTGCTTATTGACCATTTTACTTGAGGAATAAAAATTTAGGGTTCAATACTTTCTTTTAGAGCTTTGATCTTGTCTTGTGGAGAAGTCTCTTGGATGCTTAGGTAGGTCATGTAGCCTATAGCTAATTTATCTTGGTTATGCTTACAATCCACAATAACCTCTTTTAAAGCACCTTGGCCAAGGGAGAGGTTGAGACTCGATAGGTTCATCTTCAAATGTAAGTATTCCTAACTTTATTTATCCTTTGTAAGATTAGATAAATAATGAAATATACATTATTATCTTCCATGTATTAGGATTTCATATACATTGATGTGAATATATGTCTCCTATGCATGTTTAGTTTAGTTGTTTATTTCTTTTGTTTTAACCCCCCACTTTGTGCCATAAGCTTTGGTGTGCACTAGATTAGTTTACTTTTATTATTATTATTATTATTATTATTATTATTATTATTATAGTTTATTTTTTTATTTATTACATAAGTGAACATCAAATCATAGGACTCTTTTAGGGTTGTTGTGAAATTATGTTAGATTGTAGGCTTTGAAACCCTTCCTAGCATGATGTTTTATGACAAGTGATACAAGTGATTCCCTAATCAGGTCTAACAGATCCCCATATTGGTCATACTCTTGATTAAAAAGTGTATCCCCAATTAGAAGTATAGGTATGTTGTATCTTATCCAATCCAAAATTAATTCATGCACATCATTTAATTTTGATTGCATACAAGATGCCTCAATTACATGCACTTAATGATTAGATGACCAACCACATGATGGTAATCATAATACTCATTATCTCAATACCATGTTGGCTTGGGTTGATCTTATAGAAAGAGTTTTCGAATAGGCCAGACAATCATATTAGTTACTACCAATTTTTGGAATACTAGCTCAATGGGCTCTCTGAGGTCATTAATAACTCTATCTTAATAGAGTCCTCATCACAGGGCATATCTTTGCAATGTGAGTTAAGGTTTAGTTGGATTACTTTGGGAAGGTAGTGCCTACACTATTTTCACATGTCTTGTCTCTTGACCTCAATTTTTACCATGTTTTTATTTTTGATGAAGATCTTTGACTTTTCAGTTGTGTTGGCTTGAATTGGTGCTTGATTTTGATTTGGCACTTGGTTTTGGTTTGATACTTTAGCCTAAAAGTATATCTTTACAAGACCTTTGTCAATTAATGATTTTTCAATTTGCACTATTTTGTCAATTATTTATTCAAATTTATTTGAATAATGAAGTCTTAAATTATGTGTAACTTCAGAATTTAAGTTTTATGCAAAAATACCCACTAATTATTTATCCAATAAATTATGTGAAAAATGACTAGCTAGGGATATCCACCTTTGTAAATATGCTAAGAATATTTCTCCTCCTCACTAATTAGAATTGCATAAATATACTAGTTTTAGCTTATGTTATATGTTTTAGGAGAAATGATTAAAAATTATTTGGATAAGTCATCAAAATTGGTTAACGGCCCTTTTGGTAGCTTGATGAGCCACTGCAAAGCTTGTCCACCAAAACTACATGAAAACAAATGAAGTAAATATATATTTTTGTAAGCTACTTGTTGGCACGAAACAAAGAATGCTTATAAATGTTTTCTTGGGTCACCTTTCCCTTTGTATTTATCAAAATTTGGTATTTTGAAATGAGGGTGAAAAGGTATTTGAATAAATTTGAGGCCAAAAGGATAAGTGTAGATTTCATAAAAATTATATTTCTTGACGGATTGGTTACTTGCTTAAAATACAAAGACAATATACTTCATTGTATTCCACTCTTGGACGTTGGGAAATTTTTGTGATAAAGGGAAGGTATTTTATTGTGTTTGATGGTCTTGGTTGTTAGTGGTATAATTATGAAAGTTTCCCCTTTACATGGTTATGTTAGGGATATTCACCCTATAACCTACATTTTAAGTTTGATGAGGGATTTGTTGTTAGTTTAGATTTGGATTGGAATAAGTGATGCACTTTTGATTTAGAAGAAATTGTTGTTACAAATTATATGGGCTTTTTTAATTTATTGATTATATAGGATATATTATTGGTTCAAAGGAATTTGTGATTAGTTTTGAGGAACTTGTTATTGGTTCACAATAAGGTATTGTTATTGTAAATTAAAATAAGTAGGCAATGTGTGTTAGGAACTTCCCAACGCTTACTGTGGTGGTGGATTGTTGGTAACATGTTATGAATTATTGGACACTTATTATGTATTGTTTGGCACTTGTTAAATGTTTGAAAGGATCTCTTAGTGGTTAAAATGGTATGTTGTGTATCAAGTGGAACTTGTTACATAGTAGTCATTAGAATGACATGTTTAGACATAGCTAATGGGTCTACATTTGATGTAGCATTCTCTATGGTTTGTTATGGTTTCTTGAGTAAGTGGATTTACTCTATTAAGGTGGTATTATTAAATTAATTTACACCAAAAAATTAGTTAAATTAGCTACCATCTAATCAATATATTATTGACTAATTTTTTATATTGTATAAGTAATGATTTATCCCTATTGGGATGGGTCAACAAGTTATCCCTTCCCTTTATTAAATGATGCAATGGCTAATTTTTACTTTAAATAAGGGGATAATTTCTGGTAATTTTGACCTATTGAGGTAATTATTCTATGCAAACAAGTTTATGTAATTGGTTTATGGGGAAGTTAGGTGGAAGCTTGGCTTCAGATTCTAATAGTCTTATAAGTTGTTCACCCTTATCTTCCCTAGTTTGTTGTGCGAGTTGACCTTGATTATTTACAAAAATAGGATGGAGGTATTCAAACACTATTGGGTGGTCCTCACTATCCTCACTATATTTATAATTTCTAAATTATCCTAAGGGATTATATAATTCTTCCTCAAAGATATGGATATAAGAGGCCACAGTACACATGTACCTAGGCATCGCTCAAATGGTTTTTATAATATAGAGAATGGTTTGGACTTTGGTAGGATTTGTTTGAAATTTGGAATGAGATCAAATGGTTTTAGACCTAAATTAGAACCTAAAATTGGACTTTAGATTTTGAATTATGACACAAGGAAATGCTAGTTTGAGACCAATAATGGAATGAAAAGTGTAATGATACCAAAAGAGACAAGGATTTGTTTTAATTAAAACATGTAACATGATAAAATAAATAAGGATAGTCTAGAATAGTTTGGTAACATAACACCTTAGTGTGTGTGAATGTTTTTTGAATCATTTATTTCTATATTGTGGTGTATTTGTGTAGAATGTGGTTGTGAATACAACACTAGTTTCAATAAGGTACTCAAATAATTAAAAATGTAACTTAGGAACTAACATAGGTTACAACTTAACCATTGAGTCCATTTAATATACTAATCTTTGAGAGGATGAATTTAATGGTTGATTAAACAAATTATTTTAATTATTGTTGGTATTTTAACCCCATAGTTCTCTCAAAAGTTTATACTAAAAGGTGATCTTCAAGGATGGATACTTTTGCATTGTTGCATCAATGATAATGCCATGCCAAAAATGGTTTCTATTCTAAATTTTCATTAGATTTTCTAGATATACTTGATATACCTTTTGGTACATGGGTGATTTAGAACAATCCATAAATTATAAGTGAGATTATATGGGCCACTTGACAAAGGGTCATGTCCCTTATGATGACTTTAGTTGTTGGGGTTTTAGAGAAGTGATACCAATATTATCAACTTTTGAGTAATGTTCTAGTTATGATACCACTGGTGTGACCTTAATATGTATACATCATCAGATAATGGGGTTGGTATGATGCTAGGATTTGACTTCCTAAGTAAACACACCCTTAAATACCAATGGGAAGGTGATGAAATCCACACCACAAGGTCAAAAAATAAAAAATGAAAAACATGCCTTTTTTTTGATTCTCAGGACCCCACGAATGGGAAAGAGAAGAACATAATTTGAAATGTTTTTTTGGGTAGACAAGTAAACTTATGTGTTTTTAGTCACCTAGGATCCTCAAAGGGGGTAAAAGGAGAGCATATGCATAATGGTTTACACAAAAAGGAATGTAAAGAATAAAAAACTTAATCTAAAAAAATGATAATGCACACACTCTTAAGAGCCAAGTCAAAATGATTATTTATTTGTTAAGCACCAAATAAACAAGATGATTAAAGTTTATCTTGTAAAATTATTTAAAATACTTAAAAATATATCAAAACCTACAAGACAAATGATTAAGAATTAAAATAATGATTATGGTTGTCAAGAGGAAGTTATTTATGTTGTTTTAAGTCTCAATAAAGTTTTACATAGAGCGATCCAACTATTTAGCAAGGTAATCATGCCATTTCGTAGGTTGATCCCACTAATCTCAAAGCAAACCCACCATTATATAAGGGCTCAAATCTAAAAATGTGGCAACTTACTGATTAACAAGATGAACCCATCAATTATTGGATAAGTCTAATACTTTAAAAAAATGACAAAAAAAATACAATTTACCTTATAGTGACTCCACCAATTATTTATCTACCCCACTGATTATAGTTTAAACCCACCATTTAATATTTAGAGTCCATTAATGACAATAAAACATAGTAAAATTCAAAAAAATGACTTCATAATCAAATATGGTGAGTCCATTGATTAATTTTCAATACCACCATTTTGCAAGGCAAGTCCACTGATCTACAAGAACACATAGAGTAGATAGAAAGTGGTGTAAAGTGACCTTGATGATTCCCAAATCAAATTTTTTTTTATGTGTGTGATCTTACCATTTCAAAGGGTGACCCATCGATAACCAGTAAGTGGAATATGTTAAATTAAGAATAAAATAGGGGAAATGAATGCCAAATAATAATCACATTCAATAATTAGAAGACTAAGAAGGTTTTGAAGGAGTTTTGTGGGGTGCACAGTCCCATTGGGTGTGCCAAATGTAGAATAGGATTGTAAAAAAGGTTAGTCCATTTTTTAGTGAATAAAATCAAGATCAAACATATTAATCCTACTCCCTTGGTTGGGCAATGTCAATGAAGTAAAGAGCAAACAAAATAGTATAAACTAGATAAAACTTTACCTTTTTCATGAACTTCCCTTCAAGGTCAATCCATAAGCATGATTGTGCTTGGATATGAAGCTCAATCTATTTAGCAATGTGTTTGGAAAAGTGCCTCCAACATCTCCTCATGAACCATATGGATTGTTTTGTGAATAAAAATGGAAGAAATGATTGAAACTTGGGAAGAAATTTTATATTATATCTTTTCACTAAAAAGCTTTTTGAAACTGTGTAGTGTCCTTGGTATTTATAAAATTTTCAAATTAAGTGTGACCCTAGGATCCAAATCAAGATATGTGGTTATAAATGGATTCAATTTTTTAAACAAAAACATTAATAATTTTGGAAAGAGGGTGCATTAATGGGTGTCATTGTTACCCATTCATTTAACCAATCTATGTTGGTGTCAATTATTACTAGGGCTAGTGTCCAAGGCTGTCTACAGTAAGGTACTTATTGGTTTTAGCTAACAGTATTGTTTGGGGTTTTTTTAGTGTTATATTAACTTAATGTATATTATTAAGAATATAAACTAATGCTGAAAAGAAACATTATTGCATGAAATATAAAACACACCAAATTATTGAATTAAATAACCTGAAAGCAAACACACAATGCTGTAAAATAAATTCAATGAAATTAAATTTCAAATCCACACTTGAAAAATGAAAGTAATAGAAATTAAAGGAATGATGAATGCTTATTCAAATATGAAAGTAAACACATTAACATCTATTCTATCCTGTAGGTTATAAGTCTAATTACATTTAACATATATATTAATTCTAATTAAAATAAATAAGAAATAAACTTATAAATACCAAAATAATGTCATGTATCCTTGGGGAATGGGCCCTTGCTCACCCTTGGATTCAGGTTTGAATCAACTCAGTCTTAAAATACTATCTTAACATATAGAATGAAAGAGTAATTTGCTACGAGTCTTTTTGTATTAAAAAATAACAAAACTTACAATATATGTGTATCTCTATATATCTTTAGATCTAATATGGATATGTCCTTTTATTCTATGCAAAAGAAACTATATTATAAATTAGGCAATAACTCAACTAACTTAGAACAAAAAGATATTTAGAGAGATTGGGTGATATAGCCAAAATAGAAAAAATGTTGTAATAAGATCTACACAAAATCAAAAAGATCCACGTGAGATTACAACTACTATGCCTATCTATATCTAACCACTAAATCTATACATACAATACATCCATATATTTTGACTCTAGAGTTGTAGCCTAAAACAACTTCCATAAATGGAAGACCATACAAAGATATATATATATATATATATATATATATATATATATATATATATATATATATATATATATATATATATATATATATATATATATATATATATATATATAAAGTATTAAAAAGATTCTTTAGATCATCATAGAAAAGGTGAAAAAGCTTCTTGAATGATTTAGAACATGATGTGGCCAAATCTAAAGTGAACTATTAGAATTTATAGCATAATTGTGATAATCTATAGCTGATTGTTGTAATCCATAGAAAACTAGTAGAATCTATAACTGACTAGCTAACTAATAAAATCCATAGCTATACTTCAATTAATCATTTCTTTGTCTTGGCACATTCTTATCTTCATGAGATCTTATCAAAACTCTTATTAGATGATATTATTGCTGAACATATCAAAAAATGAATACTAAACATGAAAATGAATAGAATATCATGCAAAGAAAGCTAACTTAGACTCACATGAGCTTATAGAGATAAAAGCATCTACTTTTCTAACTTAGGCTACTTATAATCCCCAAGAATACATGTAATGATTAATTCAAATGACATGTTTAAGGCTATGAATAATGGCATTTTATGGCAATAACGAGTCATAATATGGACTCAACATTTCCCACACACCTTACCTTTTGTAAGTACCATTGCAAACTAACTCTCTCTACCCTAATAATTATTAACCCTTCGATCCATCTTGAGACTTAGATCATATATGGAATATAGATCTATAAATATTCTTTGATGGTAAAGAGTGAATCCCATATCTCTATTTATAAAGTGAAGCCAAATAGAAAACTACTCATTAGATTGTGGTCCTATATTTTGTCATGGAGACATAGGGGAGAGTAATAGAGGAGGCTTGAATCTCATCCATATCCATGATTTTTGTCTATCCCCTTGAAGTACATTATTAATTATCTAAATGATGACCTTATCCCTTTTAAAATTCCATTTGATAGTGGTAGGGGACAAATCTTCTCTTTATCTTAAAGTGACTGGTAATATATGACAACATTGTCTGCAAGTAATCACCACATGGTCAAAGAAATGTTGAACAAACAATTCAAAATTGATGATGCCATCTTGAAAAGTATATAGATAATGGTCATGGATCTTAGGCTATTGATAAATATTTTGGATTTTTTCCAATATCTATTGTATATCACTGAATTGGGGTCTAATGCATAGACCAACATTCCTTATAATGTTTATATGATCATCATATCTTTCTTGCCATGCAATTTGATTCCTATATATATAAATAAGAGCCCTAAATTATAATTCTCTCACACACAAATTCACCAAGAAATTATTTATATTCCCCAAAATGATATCACATAGATAGAATTTGCATAACAAAATTTTCCTATTAGGGGTATTGTTGTAAAAAATTATCATGAATTCATTACTTGTATGAATTTCATGGGGTAAACCATAGGAAATATGGATTAAATACCATCTAAAGAACTATTTATATAAAAATAAACTATATGAAGAGGAAGGGCTCCTACAAGCTACCAATTTTTTTACTAAGTTGATAGGTGAATTGAAGGGGTTTTCTAGCTTGTTCTTCCTTTTGTTGTGTTTGTGCCAATTCTTATTTCAATTTTTGTTTTGATTTATAAAGAATTTTGTTTTTCCTCTTTAACTCCTCAATATCAAAACAAACTTTCTCCCAATGGTTTCTAACATTAGGATAGGACAAAGTAGTTTGGTAATCCTATTCTATCTTGATTTTATGAGGCACATTAGAAGAGTTGGAAGCTATTTGAGTTTTTAACTTAGAATTCTCTTGTTTAGATTTTATAAGATTTCTTATTAAAGAGATATTATCTTCATCAAGTATTTTAGTAGAGATCTACAAATGAATAATATCATTTTTTGATTCATCTAATTTCTTCAAAGACTGAATTTCAATGCCTTCTATTTATTTCAAAAAAAGAGAAATGATAAAATACTTATTTTACACTAAAGAGATTAACTCAACAATGCACTATGCATTTTACTTGACTATGGCCTCCAATTGAGATAATGACAAAGCATGTTAGAATTCCACATCATCTGATTCTTTGGAAGGTTGAGTTTTTTCTTCAGTCATTGGAGCCTTACTTCTATCAATTGATTTTTGTGTGAAGGGAGTAAGAACACTCTTAGGAATAATTTATGCAAAATCATCCTATGGAAGAGGGGTTTCTACTTCCTCCTTGTCTTATGCCCCACTAGAAATGGTAGTGGTGTCCTATATGAGACTATCCAAAGCTTTTGCAGCCATTATTTCATTACTATTAATAGACAATATTAATTTTCTCCTTCTCTTCTAAAGAAGAGAAAAAATATCTACATGTGAGGTATCTTGAGGTACACGATGTGAAACAAGTTTTGATAATGATCCATACTCAATTATTTGAATAGGTTCCTATGAAAGGGAAATTTGGGGAGATTGATTACGGTTTTTGGTAGAATATCTAAGCCTTGATTTTTTTCTTGGCTTAGATGGTGAAATTTCATTAAGAGGATTTGGGGGTTTAAGTGCAATAGCTCTCACTATGGATCATGTAATTTGAGTGGAATCAGGAATAATTACTTTAGAGGAAGAAATCTTGGGTGGATCCCTAAAGATTGAGGCATGAGAATCTCATGGTATTTGATTAGAAAGTTTGGGGTTTTTCCTCTTTTTCCCTTCATGAAAACTATTCTAGACTTTTTTACCTTATTTTTACTACAAAAAATGGTGTTGGATGGTCAATTGAATTAGTCCATTATGGTGAATGACAGATGGGTTTTTTGGGTATCTCATGGCCATGAATTGAATAGATCCTTATAAGAATGAGGATAAATTAATTTGGTGCTAGGGTTGTTGCATACCATACCTTAGATGAATTAATATTCTCATTACAATGTAACTTAAGACACTATATTGAACCTCACAAGTTAGGTATTTGATAATCCAGAAAGGTAGTGACCTCCAAAGTTTAGGTAAAGAATCCCTGATAATACTTTTGATCTTACATTTGACATCTTTAACATATACTAGCATTGGTTCTCTTTTGCTACTGAATATTTAGATGAGGTCACTGAAGGAGGATTTGTGAGCAATACTTACTTCCTCATCTAGAACTCTAGATAACTCACTAAGAACCTGAGTGGAGAATGGAATTTGCACACCTCAAATAGTAGAAAAGTCTATCTTTAAATGGAGAATGAAGTATATAATAAGTGCTTCATCTAAATTCTAGAATTTTAAGAGAAATTCAAGCCACCCTACTGCTGTAAAACATTATGTAGCTAGATCATCTCTTAAAAGATCATATAGAATTAGGTTCTAATTTCTCTTTTGTCCCATCCTAGGTTCAAATTCTACACAAAATACAGTCATTCCATAGCTTTGTTCAAAAAATAAATATACTTTGCTGGGAAGCAAATGGATATCAATGATATCTCTTTTGGTTATTTACTATGGACAAAACCTAGAGCCTTCAAGCATGTCAAATAATAATGATTATGAATTTTTACCCTTTTATTTATTTGTAATTGTTCCACCACCAAATCTTTAGAAATTACTTTATCCACATAAATGTAATATGATGATAAAGACAAGTCGTCATAAAGTGATTTATAACTTGAGAGGACAATGTCCACAACATACAATTAAGTGTTCAAAATGTGACTTTTTGAAAAGATCCCTTGCTGATGTGATGGGAATATTCTTATTATAACATTTATGGGAATGTTTTTGGATACATATTTGAGTATATACATACAAACTCAAAAATTCAAAACTAACTTTTAGTAAAAGAATAGATACTATACTGTATTGATTTATTTTTTTTGGGAATAATGGAGTTTTATTCCTAATTTAGCTAAAGGTCTAGATTAATAAATCAATGCAGAATATAGAAATAATTATAGTTCTAATTTGTATAATTTATTTATCTTTTTTAAATTTATAAAAAGAGTAATAAATAAGGAGGAATATAAATTATCTTGAAACCAGACTAAGATGATTGATATAAAACTTGAAACTAGCTATGTAGTATTGAGAAAGTGTTAAAAACATAGATCTAGCTTTCATTCAGTGAAAGGATAGGAGCACTAAAAATAAGACACCTTAAGGTCTAGTACTATAGTCCAATCCTATTGCTATTATCCAAACTAGTCACAGGGGCCTAAAACTTTTTGGGTATTTATGTTGTGCCTATGTGAGCCTACCTATAAAATATCATGTGCTAATTGTCAATGAAACTCATTGTAAAGATGATTTAATATTCAAAACCCTAACCCTCCATCATGTTTGATAAAATAATGTTTGAATCACTTGATAAAATGGGGGGTTAGTGTATAAGATGTACTAAACATGAAATCCACACCCCTTGTATGGGCGTGCTACCTACATACCAATATTTTGAAGAGGGATAAAGCCATATGTAGTTCTCCCACCTAATGTGTTTTATGCAATAATGTGATGTAGATGTAAAAATATCAAATTAAGAGTGCTTGATGTGGATATGGATTGGTATGAGAGTTTTAGTATTTTTTAAAATATGTTGGGTGACTATATGTAGAGAATAGGGAAGTTTGATTTAGTTCTTTGTTTGTATTCTTGCTGGTTTTGTAAGATTTTTCACCTCCATTTATAAATGAGCTTTGAATGGGATTTTATAGGGAATAATTGGTCATGGGTTAGATGTATTCATGATAGGATAACATAATTAAGGGTAGAGACTAAATGAAAATGACCATTATGGCTCAAAGTGAAAATGGATAGGAGTGCTTCAAATGGGATACCTTAGGGTCCAATTCTATAGTCCAAATATGTCACTCCTATCTTACAGGATCGAGACCTGGGAAAAAAAGATTAGCCTAGGAAATATAGTCTAGATGAGGTAGAATAATTGTTTTAAAGGTTTGAGATGACTAAAAATGAGCAAAATGGTGCTTACAAGGGTCACAAGAGCATACAAAAAGGACCTATGGATGGGGTGTCACAAGCCGTTCTCAAAAAACCAATTTGGATATTTTATATAACTACATTTTCCTCCCCCTTTATTATAGTGATGCATCAAAGCAAAATACTAGGATAAAGGAAAAATATAAAACATATATTAACTTATCTATAAGGGTGAAGTTCATGAAGATGTGTGAAGCTGAGTGTACATAAAGAGAGCACAACATGAAGCATAAATCTATTATGATGTTGAGTGATGCTAAATGATGTTGGGTATGTGTTGTACTAAGAGTAATATTATGAATGGAGTGAGTGCTTAATTCCTCAAGGGTGGATCAAGAACACAAAGACTATCTATTTGGCTCCATCATCACCTATTAAGTGAAGCTATGTGATCATGTATGTGTTAAGAAATGTTTAGACTATGTGTCCAATCCCTCTGAGTACGTGGCTCAAGAATACAAAGACTAGCTAGTCCTTTGGCTCCATTATTTCCCACTATGTAGTGAACTATGAACTGATACCAATATAAATGTGTGTCATATGAGATAACTCATGAATCCCATGAATGATCTATAATATGATAATGTGGTGTGGGTAGTCGCATGTGTACTAAGAATTAGGCCAATCTTGACCACTCTAAAAGGTGGAGATTATGGTTATATGAAAGCCACTCTGAAGCTAAGAACTAAGATTATATAAAAGCCACTCCAAAATGATGCCAACCACCTAAAAATAGAATAAGGCATGTAACTGATGATAATACTTGGGTGATATAATGATCTAGAAAGAAAAGAAGGAAAATGTGTTGCACACATTTTCCCTAATCACTGGTGTTTATAACATGGATTCTAATATAGAAGTTGTACCAACTACCTAATCTAAAACTAAAAGTGAGAGCCATCATGCCATGCATGATGCCCCCTATATCTGGATACTCTAAGTAAAACTATACTGAAACTACCCAATCTAAACTACACTAAGTTGTCCAAACTATAATTAACCTTACCTTTCTATCTATTTCTAAAAATTCTTGATTTTTGGATGTTTGGATAAGAGCACCAAAAATGGGACACTTTGGTGTCTAATGATATTTTCCACTTTTGACACTCTTATCCTTTATTATATTTGATGATTATTCTATATTTTTCACTATTTTCTAGTCTATTCTACATGTTTTGAGCTCTAATTATTGTTTTGAGTGTTTTGAAAACTAATTTTTAACCGATAGAAGGCTCTAATCTCTGTGATAAAGACCCTTGTTTATTTCCCCCTCTTTTGAGGGTAGAAATAAAGACCCTACAATTATTTCCCTTATAATATATATCCCTACAAGTTTTCTATGCTATGAAATACAAGATATAGTAATGATAATAAAAAATATGTTTCAAGATATAGCATAGTTTGTATTGGAGATTGTTAGATTAATAGGGGTATGCCTAGATAGATGTAACAATGTAATAACATGTGTAGTATACTAAACTAAACGTGGAAATATAGTTAGTTATTAGTTGTTGAGGGATGGAGCATGATGTACATCATGGCATCTAAGAAATCAAGATAATGCATGATGTGGATGATGGCATTACAAACAATTGAGAAGCAAAAAAGAAAACAAGCATTCAAGGCAAGAAGCAAGAAGCATAAAAAAGTGGCCAAGGGGACAAAAAAACAAAATACATAGGCAAATGTCACTCAAACTATGAAATCAAGCATACAAGGCATGTTTAAATTCCCACATACACATATAATTGTAAACAAGAAAAAGACATTGGCAAATATCCTAAGGCACACACAAGAGTATAAACAAATTTGGCATGAGGGCCATAAGCACATAGAAGAGAAGCAAAGGACATTGACAAATATATTAAAGTACACACAAGAGTAAAAAATAGGAATTGAGAAATGCAATCACATCTAGCTATTCAAATCAAAAAAGGAAAGTATGTAAATGTTAGAAAAACTATCACATCAAACTAATCAAAGCAAGAAATGAAAGTGTGTAAAACATGTAGTAAAAGACTAGGTAATACATAAGTACTATATATTAGTGAGTATCAATAGAATAATCTATGTAAGCTAGTACATAATTTACATCAACCTAATAACTAGAGTATGTGGTATAGAAATGACATAACCTGGATGGTGTAGTCATGTAGAAGGTACCCCCAATGGGTAGATATGTCGATATATGTCTTGAATGTATAAATATGATGCCACCTCAATGGGTAGAGTGAAGTATTCAAGGATCTAGGTGTCACTACACACACTCAAAGAAGATCAAGTGAAGCATGGTAATGTAGATAAATCAACAAATAATAGTATAGAATAATAAAAATGTAAGTCTAGCATGGTAGTAGAAATGTAAAGCATGGATAATGCATGCAATTAAAAAGTTTTTGGTGTTTTAATTTATTTGAATATTTTTGTATTTTGACATGTTATATTGTTTTTAGTATTTTAAAATATTGTATTATTTTTGGTAGTTTAAAAAAATCCATGTACATGTAAGTTGAGAAATTATGTACAAACACGTTGAGGAATTATGTACAAGTAAAAAGAAACTATGTACAAGTAAGCTGAGAAATTATGTACTAGAAAGATTGAGAAGAAATAATACTAACCAATGAGTCTCATAAGAGACTCCCTATCATGTTATCCTGTATCAAAGAGAGGGATTGTGTGTGATCATGAAGCATGATGGAAGGGTTGAGATTATGAATTTGAAAGCTATATATGCTATAAGTGCTCTGAAATATCTATAGTGGAAACCACTTGTGGGGTCTCCTTGTAACTCTAAGAAGTGTATGCATTATGGGAATCTTAAGGACCCATCTGGTAGTAGAATAAGCTCTCTAAAAATGTGCTCTATGTGTAGAGTCATGAGACGTTAATGATACTACCCTGGGTGTGAACACTATAGCTAGAAACTATCTAGAGTCATGAAACTATCATTGATGTAGTGGTCACTCTAAGATAGGCCTCCATGGAAGTGTATGAACTCTCTGTGCTGGCAAGTGAGGTCTTGATTGTGTCTGAATCTCAATTGGAGGAAGAACTATAATTGATGGAGGAATTTAAACTATATCAGAAGGGGTGCTAACCTGAGTGACAAAGCTATAGCCATGGGTGTAATCAACCTACCTATCTTCATGAAATTAGGTGATAACATGTACCACATGATCTACTATAGGTATAAAGATAATAGTAAGTACATGATAAGAGCTAGGTGAACCAAGTTTGAAGGAAGGAGGAATAGATATAATCTATAGTGTTTTCTTGTTTCTAGTAGTGATAGGGAGATACTCAAAAGTAGCCAAAGAGTTAGATACATCTAGGTAGAAACCATGTATGTGGGATTAAATGCATGTAATTAGAGTTATAAGATGTATAATAATATGATTATAAATAACATTCCACATGAGAGATAACAAACAAGGGATAGAGAGCATGGAGCTTTACACTAATGCATAAAAAACTTTGACTTGTAACATGCCATTTATAACATGTTTAGCAAGATAGAGTTGAAATTTATTCTGCATGAGAAAGAGTATGTAAAAGAAATAATAAAACCTTGTATTAAATAAAAGTAAACATTAATTTGAAGGAAAGGGATCTTAACATGTTTAGAAATAAATTTCTTAATATCATCCCATATTATAAAAATTAAGAATGAAAGGGAAAGAATGAAGCTTTGCATTAACATATTGTAAACTTCATCATTCATATACATGATAGGACTGAGTATGGACTCCTTATTGTTTGAAATAATTTTATTGAAATAAGTGAGATCCATTTTTGATTTTATGTGAAATCTAATTTAATTTAAACAACAAACTAGAATATGCATAAAAAATATATGAATCTTAATAACATGTAAGGTGATACCTCAAAAAGCATATGGACCTAGTATATTCAACTAGGGTTTGAAAGAAATAATTTTAAAAATTAATATGGTGAATTTAAAAAATTTAATGTGAAATTATGATTTATATATGATTGAAAAATTATAAGAATATTACTAAAATCAACAAAGAAATTTCCCTAGGGTTTCTAGGGTTTGTGTGTGCAAACGAAGTAAGTCAGGTTTATCAAATGATTTAATTTTTTTGGAAATGATGGAGTTTTATTTCTAATTTAGCTAAATGTTTGGATTAATAAATTAGTGCAAAATATAAAAATAATTAGTCCTAATTTGTATAATTTATTTATCTTTTTTACCTTTCTAAAAATAGTAATAAATAAGAAAGAATATAACTTAGATTGAAATTGGACTGAGATGGATGATACATAAGTTGAAATTGGTTGTGTAGGAATAGGAAAGTGTCAAAAACTTGGATCTAGATTTTTTTGATGAATGGACAAGAGCACTAAAAATAGAACACCTTAGGGTCTGACATTGTAGTCTAATCTTGTCGTTATTGTCTAAACTAGTCATAGGGGCTTAAAACTTTCTAGGTATTTTAATTATACTTGTGTGAGCCTACCTATGAAATATTGAGTGATGATTATTGATATAACTCACTATAGATTTGATTTAATCTTTAAAACCCTAATCCTCCATCATTCTTGAAAAACAATGTTTGAATCACTAGAGAAAGGGGGGTTAGTGTGTAAGATGTATTGAACATGAAATCCACACCCCTTGTATGGGCACACTACCTACATACCAATAATCTCAAGAGGGATTAATTCCTATGTAGTTCTCCCACCTAATGTGCTTTTTGAAATAGTGTGATATAGATAAAAAATTGCTAAATTGAGAGTGTTTGAGATGGCTAAGGACTGGTATAAGAGTTTGAGTATGTTTACAGCTATTTTGGGTGATTGTATGCAAAGAATAGGGAAGTTTGCCTTAGTTGTTTATTTTTATTCTTTCTTTATTTATAATATTTATCATCTCCATTTGTAAATGAGCTTTGAATGGGATTTTATAGGGAATAATTGGTCATGGGTCAGATATATTCATGCTAGGCCAACATGATCAAGGGTAGGGACCAAATGAAAATTATCGTTATGGATCAAAGTGAAAATGGATAAGAGCATAAAAAATGGGACACCGTAGGGTTCAATGCTATAGTCCAAATATGGTAATCCTATCCTATAGGCTCGAGACTTGGGGGAACAAGAATATTTTGAGAAATATAGTCTGGTTGAGGTGGAATTCTCATTCTAAAGGTTTGGGATGATTGACAATGAGCAAAAAGGTGCCTAGAAGGGTCGTAAGAGCATGCAAAAAAGACCTATGGATGGGGTTCATAAGCTACACTCAAACTACTAATATGGACATTTTATATGACTACACATATAAACCCATGATATTGTCCTTATTTGAGCTTCTTCACCTATTCTAATAAAGGAAACTACATGAGTTAGTTTTATGGGATAGTACATAAAATAATAACATTAATGTTTATTGCTTTGAAACAAGAAGAATCAATCATGACTCCTAAATTTAAATCATGACTCCTAAATTTTGAACTCACTTTTTTGATTTTTTTTTGGCCCTTGACTAGTCATTTATTAGTTTTTATATCAAGGCTCATCATGCAATACATGAACAACCAACAAGATGGTTTTCTAGTCATGACTGCCAACAATGTCCCTAAGGATTTTTATTATTGATTTTTATTCCTTTTTTTGAATTTTTTGAGAAGAGGTGGATCCTCTTCCTTTATTTAGGCCATATTGTCTTCAAGGATCAATATCCATGGAAGATTTGAGTTTTTCCATGGGGCCAAACTCATTTTGTACTAGCTAGATGAATTCTTCTTTACTAAAAGGCTTTTGGTACAACTTCAACCAATATCCATTAACAAGGAGTGTCTTCTAATTACCATCTATAGGAAGTAATTATACTAAGCCATTATCAAAAATATTTTCTATTTGAAATGGTCCTAACCATCTAGTCATTAACTTACCTTTGAAGTGTTGATACTTAGAATCATAAAAAAGTGCCCAATCTCCTTCTTTGAATTATCTTTATTTGATGTGCAAATCATGCCATTATTTCCTCTGGTACTGCTTCATCTTTGTCTACAACAAAGCTTCTATTCTCATCTCATCCATCTCATTTAACTATAAAATTCTCCCTATGTGCTTCATCCAAGTCAATTCCTACTTCTAATTTAGTCCTTAAAGTTTGCATCTCAAATTCAATTAAAAAGAGAGGTTTATTACCAAATACCAATTCATATGGTGAAAAACTAGTAGTGGTCTTCCACTTGGTGTTATAAGCCCATACAACTTTTAGAATTTTGGATGCCCAATTCTTTCTATTTATACTCACTATTTTGGTAAGGATATTCTCTAATTATCTATTACTAACCTCTACCTATCCATTTGTTTGAAGGTGGCATGGAGAAGACTTTCTATGGTTGACTTGGTAGATCTCTGTGAATGATTGGATCATCTTAGACATGAACTACGGTTCCTAATTAGACACTACTCTCTTGGTACTCTAAAACACTAAATGATCTCAAAATATAGGAAATATGCTATTGCCTCTTCTCTTGCAAAGGAAAGAGATTATACTTTAGCCTATTTGGTCACATAATCTATACATACCAATAATTATTCCTTGCCTTGAGAAGGTGGATCTATGAGCCCAACAAAGTCTATGTACCACTTCTCAAAAATATCTAAAACTACTTGAGGATGGAGGGGAATTTCAAAAGATAGTGTAGGTCTTCCCATTCTCTAACATGGATCACATTGCCAAATGTATGCTTTGACCTACTTATGAAGAGTTGGCCAAAAGTAACTAGCTCTAAGGATCTTGTGTATTGTCCTTTTAACTGAATAGTGTCCTCCACTAGGTTCATCATGATAAGCACAAATGATGTCATACATTTTATTTTCCTTTACACACTTGTGAAAAACATGATCAGGTCCAAGTTTAAACAATATATCATTAATCTATTTATAACAAGAACTAGCTTTAATCAAACATTTCTTTTCCTTTTTGGTAAACTACAAAGGAAACTTCCATGTAGCCAAAAAGTTTACTATATTATCAAACCAAGTGATTATTCTATAACAACAAATAGTTATTCATTTGGAAAGCTATCTTCTATAGATTCTTCTTCATCTGCATTATTAAATCTAGAAAGAAAATCAACAACCACATTGAATTTACCTATTTTATCAATAACTGTTGTATCAAATTCCTATAATAGTAAAAACCACCTGATAATTTTTCCTCCTACCATTGGTTTGTTCATCAAATATATGATAGCTACATGATTAGTATATACAAAGATTTTGTAACTAGTAACATAGTGCCTAAACTTATTTATGGCATAAATTATAGAAAGGAATTCTTTCTCAGTGGTTGTGTAGTTTCTTTTAGTTAAAGTCAAGTTTTTGTTAATGTAGTATATGACATACATCTATCTATCTTCATATTTTTATTCTAGAATAGCTCCCATAACATGATTAGATGCATCATTATAAATATGGAAGGGCTATGACTAGTTAAGTCCTCTTAGGACTGGTGTAGTACTCAGCTATTCTTTGATGGTTTCAAAGACTTGTTGGTAGTCTAAATTCTAGACAAACTTACTCTCTTTTTTCAGTAAAGCAAACATTAGAGAAACAATTTTGCTGAAATATTCTATAAAACTTTTGTAGTATCTTGCATGGCCCAAGAACCTTTTGATATTAATTTGATTTTGAGGGATAGGTAAGTTTGAAATGACTTTAATTTTCTTTGGATCTACTTGGATTCCTTTTGCAAAAATATGATGTCCTAAAACTAATTTTCAATGACTTAAGGACAAATGGTGTTCCTTACATCTTTTCAGTAATTTTCTAAGATTTTTTAAATTTTCATCAAAAGAATCTCCATGAATAGTAAAATCATCCATGTAAACCTCCACATAGTCATTAGTTAAATCTAAAAATATGGCTAGTATTGCTCGTTGGAAAGTGGTAGGTACATTGAATAAACCAAAGGGAAAGACTCTATATGCAAATGTCCCCCATGGACAAGTGAAGGTTGTTTTGTCTTGGTCTTCAGGTTCCACTTGTATCTGGTTGTACCCACTAAAGCTATCCAAGAAAGAAAAATATATTTTGTTAGTGTAATTATGTATTTACCTTGAGTTATTAACTAAGGTAATTAGTCTTTGGTTAGTTTACTTAACCACTTGGGTAAAGACGTTAATTTGTTTAACAAGATTAGCTATTTCATGCTAGTCAACGTTGGTTATTTTACCCACCCTTTTCACATATTTCTCGCGTGGTTTATTTATTTACCTTTTTAATAGGCCTTTATGTATTGTTCATATAATGGAATGTATGTTGTGAATAAAATCTAGTTATTTCTCACTCTCTGTGTTTTATCTAATATGGTAATCAGAGTTTGTGGTTTAGGAAGCTTGGGAGGAAGCTTATGAAGTAAGAGAGGATGATCTTGTTTGAGAGGAACATGAAGTGCTTGATGGAGAGTCATGAGAGGAAGAAATTAATTTTTTTCCTATGACTAACCATTTAACTTGGAGGAAAATATCAAAAATTCATTTGAGCACTATTTTTTATGATTCTTGTTCTTCTTTGGCTTAGAATTCATCTTCTATATTAGATGAAATTAAATTATGCTAAGTATTTTATCCAAAAACTACATTTGAAGTTTTTTGGTTGGTCATTTCTATATAGTTTAGGGAAGAGACTATATTTTTATTTGAGCACTATTTTTGGCAAGTGAGGGGTCTAAATTTTTTTATTTTTTGAGAGGAGATGATAGGAATTGACAAAATTAAATTTGGTTGAGTATTTCTCCCAAAATTTGGATATAAAGTTTTGGAGGTAGGCCCATTTTCTGATTGGCTGATTATTTTTATAAAAAAATTAATCTTAAGTTTTATTATTTTAATTAATTTTAATGTTTTAATTGAAATAATTCAAAACTTTAGTTTATAATAGTTATTAGGGACCTAATAGTGACTAATTATCTCAAAAAAGTTTTGGAAGGTGAAAATTTCACTATTTTTTGGGTTTTTAAGCTGGATGTTGGCAGAAATGGAATTTTTCAAATTAAAATTGTAGATCTCTAGATAATTTTTTTTGTATATTTTTTGGTGTTTTTAAAAATGGAAAATTCAAATTTCCCAAAAGGTGTGGAGTTTTTTGCTAAAAACTAGAGGTATTGACCAATTTGTGATTTAAATCAGTGGGTAGGGAGGATTTTGTGTAAAGTCATTATAATTTTTCTGATATTTACATTTTTTTGAAAAAACTAGGTCAAAATGGCTAGATTCACAAAAATTGACAAGCAAACATTTTAGTTTATGGAGTCACAAGATTTTATTATGTGAATATCAAAATCTTGATCAAATAGTGCTTGGTAAAGAGCAAAATCCTGCCACTAGTTATGATGACTATGATAAACATCATAGGGAGGCTCTAATGTTGTTAAAACTATTAGTATTAGATAATATAATCTTATAGGCTAGAAATGAAACCATTACATCAATTTTGTGGACTAGTCCTACTTCTAAATACCAAACATCTGAAGCTGGGAGGGTATTATTTTTAAATAATTTTTTATTTTCTACTAAGATATAAGAAGGTGGCTTCATTTCTAAGATTTTGTTATAGATCAAGGACATTAATGATCAATTGAAGGCTATGTAGGAGCCTATTGATGAGCAAGATTTGATTGCTCTGGTTATGTAGAATATGTTGACCCAATTTTGCCCCTCAGGCAAAATCTCGGTCACCTCCTACACTTGCTATGAAAGGCCAGTCATTTCGGGTTGCAAGGTCTGCCTTCAGGGTTCAATAGCTCCATTTCAGAGCATTGGTTCATCGGCCTAGTTCGTTGGCATTCATGGTAGCAAAAGGCAGAGTCTTCAAATGCTCACGCAAGGAGAGAAGAAGAAAAAAACCCAGGGCGTTCAACACTTAGGCAAAAAAGGAAGGGCAGAGAAAATGCAGAGGGCAGCAAAATCACTGCCCATAACACGGGCGGGTAAAAAGAGACCCCCTACATGCAATGTAGAGGGCGAAAAAATCACCGCCCATAATGCTGGTGGAGAAAAAGAGGCCATTAACATTGATCGACGTCGGCAAACCTGCCGCAGTAGGTAGCTTTCATCAGCCGACATCAGCAAAACTACCGCGGTCGACATCTTATCGGTCGACGTCGACAGTAGTCCTACATGCAATCCACAGCAGCGGGCGGCAAATTTGCTGCCCACAATATGAGGCAGCAAAAAACACCTGCAGAGCACAAGAAAAAGCCCACCCAACCATCGGAGGAGAAGACCAGCATGTAAAATGAGGCAATAAGCATGGTCTTAGCAGAATTATGACATCAGCTACAATGTTTTTTCACTCTTCCCAATGAAACTTCTCTTGGCTCTTCTGATATAAATACACAGACTTGTTCATTTATAGGGATATTCTTCCCCAACTTGTAAAGAGCACTGCTCTCCAAATTTTCCACCTGAATCAATAAATATAATTTTTACCTCTTTCTTGGATGGATACTCTGTGTATGTTCTATGTGTTTAATTTGTGCTCAGTCATTTCCTTTTAAATGCTCTCACAGGTTTTAAATACCAATGTACCAGCTATCTACAGAATGTCAGTTTGCAGATTACAGGTGAAGAGTTCTATTTGGGGTATAAAAACATAGGAGGTCACTTACAGTATGCATTCTACAGCATCTTGGTGAGTCCCTGTTTCCTATATCTTTCACTAGAACCTCCCTGTCATCCCAGTAACCTGGTCTTTTCTACCAAGTTTCAGTGTATGTATGTTGGATTTCCTTGATTCTGAGAGTGGATGTGGAAGATCAACCTATTTTGGTGTATCACCTCTTTTAGAGTAGGCTGTTTACTTTCTTGCATTTTCTTCCCTTTTCATCCCCCCCCCAAGTATATAGCTCTATATCTATATTTTCGCACTGCCTGAAACAAGCAAGATACATTAGAGGGAACTAACCCATACCTAGAGACTCTCCTCTCCTGCTTCACCATCCCACAGGCGAGAGAGGGGTTTCCATGTTGTGGGGAGAGGGCAGGAATCTATTTTCCTGCCGCAGGGTGCACTTTCCAGCGTCAACAATTTTGGCACGCCTGGTGGGATTGTATTTTTCAACACAGTAGTATTTCAAGATTGATGCCAGCCCTACTACAGTCATCTCAAAGATTTTTCAGCATCTGGTGACTCCACTAGTAAGAGATCAGTTCTTTATTTTAAGACCAGTCACTTAAACTTCTATGCCAAAAGTTACCACAAGGTCAGCTTCAAGAGGGGTCCCTTTTGTTTTCATTGAGCTGCCTTTAAACTCTGCTAAAAGGCTCAAGTTTGGAAGAACTCACCCTTATCCACTAGTAAATCCTCCTAGACTTGTTGCTAGGAACATCAACCCAGCTCAGCCACAGTTACAACATGTTCCAACCATGGCATTGCCTTTTGCAGCTTTTCGTGGTGAGAGCCCTTTAAACCTCCCACATTATGATCCGATCCCCAAAACAGCTTTAAAAAATGTGCCCTCTTTTGATGGAGTGGGACCTATTACAGTTGTTGAGCATATCAAGAATATTGCCAACCTTTGCAATATTCACAATATAACAGAAGAAAACATTGCCATCAGACTGTTAGCCTTGTCTCTGAAAGGGAAAGCTCTCGACTGGTATGGCACCTTCCCTGTGAATTCCATACATTCTTGGAACGAATTGGGCACCCATTTGACTAATCATTTTGGAGAGAAAAGTGATGGCCTCTCTCTTTTTGAGCAGCTGACAACTATAAAAAGAGATCTGCACAAGTATATGCAGGACTTCAATACGTGGTTTCAAAAGACTTGGAATAGAATTCCCATCCTGGTAAGGCTGACCCCCAGCTACGCTTTCTTGTACTAGTTGAAAGCATTAAATAGTGACATTACTATGATGATCCAATCTATGGGGGGACACATACTACCAGCTGCATATGACATAGCCATTACAGCTAAAAATTGCTTGATTCAAGCTGGGAAAATCGCCCCTAGGCCTCATATGCCACTTTCCCCAGAACCGCTGCCCCCAATTCAGGCTGTCGCTCCCACAATTGCTCCCCTACCTGTCATTGAGAAGCCAACTGCTATTCCATCTAATGAATTAAATGAAGTTAAGGGCCTGTTGTAGAGCATGTCAAATGAACTTGTTGCCCTTAAAAGGCAGCAAGCTCAAAGCAACAAGCCAAACCAAGGTTATCAAAATTATGGCCATGCCCTAAGACCCCTCTTTCAAAATTATAACCAAGGTCAAGGGCAGCTCACTACAACTAGGCCTTATCAAAATTATAACTCAGGCCCCCCTTCGTCATCTAAAGCCATGGTGCCTACTCAGAACAATCTAGTACAGGAGTAGTCTAGCTGTTCGACCATGGGACATGGTCAAGAGCAGCTATCCATACGAATGACATGATGAATTTCTTTCAAAATTTAGAAAATTAGTGTGCTAATTTTTCCCAATTTTTTGAGTTTCCAGCTCAACCCAGCACGAGTAACAATCAAACTCAGCCGGATTCTACCCTGATAAATCACGAGGAAGGTGAACTCTGTGCAATTAATTATGGAGGTGCTGCAGGCAATCAGGCTAATTGCATTGCAGCCAACATGAGATTTAAAAGAAGAGTAGTTGGAGAAGCGGAGGCTTCCCCTTAGGGAACAATGAATCCTCCACCACACCCATTTCAAAAGGCCCCAATTGTCAGACAACCATTTGCACCTCCAGCTCCTCAGTCTATAGCTCCAGCTGGGATCAGCCCAAAGAAAAACATGAAAGGAGTCAGCCCCCAAATTAATATAATTGATCAAATGAAGAAATTGCATGTGAGCATTTCTCTATGGGATTTATTGTCTCTTCTAGGATAAAAGGAGGTATTGAAGAAAGAATTGCATGAGCTAGATCGCCAGGCCATCCCAACAGACATTAATAACATCCTAATGATGAATGGGCAGCCTTCTGCTTCAAGTCAAGCAAAGAAAGAAGAAAAAACTCCCCCTTTTTATGTATCTTTGATCATAGGGGATTTCTTAGTACATAATTGCATAATTGATAGCGGGGCCAGCACTTCAGTAATGCCCAAGTGCATTGTTGATAAGATGGGGTTAAAATATGAAGCAATGAATAAGGGAGTCTTGCAACTAGATGGGATGCCTGCAAAGATAGTCGGAGTCCTAAAGGGATTGAGTTTAACATTACATACCTGCCCGACATTCTCAATTCCCCAAGATATAGTGGTAGCGGACGTTCCTCCATATTTTGCAATTTGTTTGTCTAGGGACTTTACGTCCAAAATAGGTGGTTATCTAGTAGTGAATTAGTCATATTTGGTTTTCAAAACCAAATATGGGACCAAAGTGCAAATCGAATTCAAGCCACTCTACAAGGACCACCTAGAGCCCTATTCACCCAAGGCAGTGAATGTCAGTTACACTATCATTGATCTAGAAGACTCTCAGACAGACAAATCCTCATCTTCTGCTCTTGAAGGAGTCGTAGATCTACTCTTGGATGAGTGGGGAAGTGATAACTTCGAGCATGATCCTTATAAGTTTATTGAGGAGACAGACCTTGGTGTCTATTACTTGTATGAAGAAGGCGCCGTCATGCCCAATATAATGAAGGAAAATAAAGAAGACCTTGGCCTGTGGCAATTGTACTTCGATGGTTTCAAAAGCAAACTGGGCGCTGGTGGTGGGGCAATGTTAGTTTCCCCTTCTAAAGAAAGGTACTTTTTAGCCTTCCATTTCCAGTTCTCTTGCACATGTAATGTTGCAAAATATGAGTCTTTGATTCATGGACTTGAGTGGGCAAGAAAAAGAGGGATCAAGAAGTTGCAAATCTTGGAGGACAGTGAATTAATTGTGAACCAAATAAGAGGCCTGAACCTAACCAAGAACTCCTTGCTGAAGTCTTACAAGCATAGAGTCTAGGACTTGATGGAAGATTTCCTTGCTCTTAACATTACTTCGATCCCCAGAGAACAAAATAAGCAGGCTGACAGGCTGGCAGATGTTGGCGCCCAATTTGATGTTTCAAAAGAAATAAGCAGGGGTTATGGTTCGCACCATTTAAAAGTGGTGGTTCGGTCTTCAATTCCAGACAAATGACCAGTAGATAGCTCTTTTCCTATAAGAAGAAGCTAAATTTGTGGTCCACAATCAAGCGAAATTGTAGCAGCAATATGGAGAGCAAATTATTCAATTGAAGAACAATAAACTTCCTTAGGGTTTGGTCACACTTGAAAGTATTTTCAATGGAGAGGACCAACTAAGAGATGACAAAGCATGCATCACTACCAGAGAGGAGAATTATGAAAAAGTTGAAATCTTCAAGGACAAGTTGCTAGCGCTTGGTAAGGTCTGCACGTTTCAAGAAAGGCAAGCTTTCGTTCTGCTGTGTCAGGAGTTTGCTGACATCTTTGCCTAGAACTATAGTGACTTGAAAGGCTTTGATCCAAGACTCGCGATCCAAGACTCGCCCAACACACTATTGAATTAGAAGAAGGTGTAAAACCAGTCACACAAAAGTAGAGGCCTGTTAATTTGATGATTGAGCTCCTTATGCAAAAAGAATTGGTCAAGTTGATTGAGTCTGGTATTATATTTCCGATCAAAAATTCCTCATGGCTGGCCAATTTGGTTCCAGTTAGAAAGAAAAATGGAGAGATCAGGCTATGTGTCGACTTTAGAGACCTTAATAAAGTCTCTTTAAAGGACCATTATCCCCTCTCGAACATGGAGTAGATCCTCCAAAAGGTAACTGGTTCCAAACATTTCTCCCTCCTAGATGGTTATTCAGGATATAATCAGATTCTGGTGCGGGGCTGCGACCAATACAAAACAGCCTTCACCACTAAATGGGGAACGTTCACCTATCAGAAGATGCCTTTTGGGCTATCCAATGCTGGTGCTACTTTCGAGCGAGCCATGGACATGGCTTTCAGTGGTTTGATAAATAAGAACATGCTGGTGTACCTTGATGATATAACGGTTTTCTCCAAGGAGGCAGGACAACATATGAAGCACCTCAGGTAGATTTTTGAGAGGTGCAGGGAATTTGGCATCTCCCTAAATCCAAAGAAATGTGTATTTGTGGTTCATGAGGGGAAACTTCTTGGCCACATTATGTCTAAGGAAGGTTTGTCTATTGACCCCGAGAGAGTCTGCTCCATCTTGGAGATGTCCCTACCAAAGCACAAGAAAGGCCTGCAGAGTTTCTTTGGCCAAATAAATTTCATTCAGAGGTTCATTCTAAATTTTGCTGAAATAGTTAAACCCCTAACCTCTTTGCTAAAGAAGGGTGAAGAATTCAAGTGGACAACTCCAAGAAAGGATAGCTTTGAAGCTATCAAATCAACTTTGACCCAGGCTCCCGCTCTAATCAGCCCTGACTTCAACAAAGACCTCAATCTCTATACCTTCAGCAATGGAGAAGTAATATCTACTATGCTTACCCAAGCAAATAGTGATGACCTCGAACAACCACTCACCTTCTTCAGCCAAGGGTTAGAGGACTTCAAAATTAGGTACACCTACGTAGAGAAGCAAGTCTTGGCAGTAGTGCGTAACCTGAAGAAATTCAGATATGTGTTGTCAAACAGTAGAATCCATCTCATGGTTCCACATCTTGGCATCAGGGATTTCTTGACCAATCGAGACTTAAATGAGAAAAGAGCAGGATGATCACCAAGGTAATGGAGTACGACATAGACATCAAAATCACCAGGTTGGTGAGAGGAAGGGGCCTGTGTGAACAACTAGCAGCAGATTTGAGGCAAAAGGGTGAAGACAGCTTGTTGATCCATGACACAGCCACTGCAAAAGAACTAGCTATCATAAGAGATTGGATGATGGACATGAGGCATTTCCTTCTTACGGGTGAATGTCCATAGGGTCTCGATAGGGCCAGAAGAAGGTATTTTAAACTTTAGTCCCTTCCTTATGTTTTGATTGATGGAGTATTATTTAGGAAGGATCTCTCTGGGGTTCTCCTGAGATGCATTGACTCCAGTCAGGTTGACAAGGTATTGGTTGAGTTTCACGATGGGCCAGCAGGCGGCCATTTCGCCCCTAAGACCACAGCAGCAAAAATAATGAGAGTTGGCTATTTTTGGCCCACTCTTTTCAAGGATACTCATGCCTGGGTAAGAAAGTGCCAGAAGTGTGCACTTTTTGATGGAAAATAGCAATTGGCTGCCATGCCCCTATAGCCCATTCAAGTTGAACAACCATTCATGCAGTGGGGCCTGGATTTCATAGGGATGATCAATCCTCCCTCCAGTGCCGGACACAAGTGGGTCCTGACTACTACGGATTATTTCACCAGGTGGGTGGAAGCCATTACTTTGAAGGAAGTAAATGAAAGTGCAGTCCTGGATTTCTATGAGGATTTACTGACAAGATTTGGGGTCCCAGCCACCATAATCTCAGATAATGCCTTGGCTTTTTTGGGAACCAAAACTAGTGAATGGGTGCTAAGGTATGGTATATACCTCAGCACTTTGTCAAATTACTACCCACAAAGAAATGGGCTGGCTGAGTCCACCAATAAAAGTCTAATCAAGATTATAAAGAGGACCATGAAAGAAAATTAGAAAACTTGGCATGCCAAGTTGAAAACAGCTCTATGGGCCGATCGAATCACTTCGAAGAGATCAATCAGAAATTCTCCATATACGCTTGTGTATGGAAGGGAAGCCAGGCTTCCTATCTCACTCGAATTGCCAGCACTGGACCTCGCTCATTAGCTACAGTTGGAAGAAGGAAGTAGCATGGAGGTCAGATTGTGTGAACTAATGGAGCTCCAAGAGGTAAGGAATCGGGCCATGGTCTCTATGATCAGTCACCAACATCAGGTAAAAAGACATTTCAACAAGAAGTCTTCATCAAAAATTTTTGCCGAAGGAGACATTGTCCTAAAATGGGACGAAGATAGAGCTAAGCCTAGAAAACATGCAAAATTCGATGCCCTCTGGAGTGGTCCTTACATGATTACTCAGTGCAAGCAGCATAACACGTTCCAGCTCTCCAGGTTAGACGGTGAAGAATTGTGTATCCCAGTCAACGGGATACATCTTAAGCATTGCCACTGAATTTTGGTTTGACTGTACATAATTTTCCCTATTTTTCCCTAAGTGTAGTTTGCACAGTTAGTTGTTTTTTTAAAAAGCTTTGTGTGTTTCCCTTTGTTTGGGGGTAAATTCAATGTATTTAATTCTGGGATCTCCAAAGTTGTGGAGAACTCGCTTCAAAGTCACCATTCGACTCCGCACCCAATGGATATGTAAGGCAACTGGGTTCTAAGCATATCAGGCATGCCTCCCCTGTGAGTCACTAATTTGTTGACCCAATTTTGCCCCTCAGGCAAAATCTCGGTCACCTCCTGCACTTGCTATGAAAGGCCAGTCATTTTGGGTTGCAAGGTCCACCTTCAGGGTTCAACAGCTCCATTTCAGAGTATTAGTTCATCAGCCTAGTTCATTGGCATTCATGATAGTGAAAGGCAGAGTCTTCAAACGCTCATGCAAGGAGAGAAGAAGAAAAAAATTGGGGCGTTTAACACTTAGGCAAAAAAGGAAGGGCAGAGAAAATGCAGAGGGCGGCAAAATCACCACCCACAACATGGGCGGGTAAAAAGAGACCCCCTACATGTAATGTAGAGGGTGGAAAAATCACCGGCCACAACGCCAGTGGAGAAAAAGAGGCCACTAACATCAGCCAACGTCAGCAAACCTGCCATAGTCGACAGCTTTCATCGGCTAACGTCGGCAAAACTACCGCAGTCAGCATCTTATCAACCGACGTCGGAAGTAGTCCTACATGCAATCCATAGCAGTGGGCGGAAAATTTGCTGCCCACAACATGAGGTGGCAAAAAACACCTACAGAGCATAGGAAAAAGCCCACCCAGCCACCGGAGGAGAAGACCAGCATGCAAAACGAGGCAACAAGCATGGTCTTGGCAGAATTGTGACATCAGCTACAATGTTTTTTCACTCTTCCCAATGAAACTTCTCTTGGCTCTTCTGATATAAATACACAGACTTGTTCATTTATAGGGATCTTCTTCCCCAATTTGTAAAGAGCACTGCTCTCCAAATTTTCCACCTGAATCAATAAATACAGTTTTTACCTCTTTTTTGGATGGATACTCTGTGTATGTTTTGTGTGTTTAATTTGTGCTCAGTCATTTCCTTTTAAATGCTCTCACAAGTTTTAAATACCAATGTACCAGCTATCTATAGAATGTCAGTTTGTAGATTACAGGTGAAGAGTTCTATCTGGGGTGTAGAAATAGAGGAGGTCACTTACAGTATGCATTCTATAGCATCTTGGTGAGTCCCTGTTTCCTGTATCTTTCACTAGAACCTCCCTGTCATCCCAGCAACTTGGTCTTTTCTGCCAAGTTTCAGTGTATGTATGTTGCATTTCCTTGATTCTGAGAGTGGATGTGGAAGATCAACCTGTTTTGGTGTATCACCTCTTTTAGAGTAGGCTATTTGCTTTCTTGCATTTTCTTCCCTTTTCATCCCCCCCCCAAAGTATATAGCTCTATATCTATATTTCCGCATTGCCTGAAACAAGCAAGATACATTAGAGGGAACTAGCCCATACCTAGAGACTCTCCTCTCCTGCTTCGCCATCCCATAGGTGAGAGAGGGGTTTCCATGTTGCGGGGAGAGGGCAGGAATCTGTTTTCCTGCCGTAGGGTGCACTTTCCAGCATCAACATAATCTTTCACCTTTATTTGAGTCATTTGTGGAGTCTTTACACATTATTATTGAGACACAGACTTTGAACTTAATAAATTTGTTGACATTACTATTGCATAAGGAGAGACAACATGAGCAGACAGTGTTATCTACATCTACTTCTATAGAGAGTGCATTCTTCATCAAGGGAAAGGGTAAGCGGTTTGGTAAAAGTACTAGTTTTCCAATAGAAACTTTACAAGTGGTTCTAATAAGAGATCTAAGTGGAAATGTTTTTACTGTAAGTAACCTAATCATCTTAAGAAAGATTATATGAAAAGATAATAGGATATGGCTAACCGTAGAAATAAATCTCATCATGTGAATATAGATGAAGGTGAAGGTGAGGAAAAATCTCCTGAATTTGCTTTCATGGATTTCAATGGCAATTCTATGGTGGATTGAACTTGGTACTTTGATTCAAGGACATCTCACCATTATACATGCCATAAAGACTGGTATGTGGATTTTATTGAAAAAGATAGTAGTAATGAATCTATGTCTTTGGGAGATGTAGAACTCGTTTTATGAAAGGATATGGTAATGTTTAGATTAGTTTTAATGGTTAAATTTGATATACATTTAGTAATGTTAGGTATGTGCTTGATATGAATAAAAATCTACTTTTAATTAGTGAGATCACTTCAAAATCTGATTTTGTTGTAAAATTTAAAAGATAACAATGTTTAGTCACTACCAGAGATAACAAGATTATTAATATTGGGATTGGTGAGAAAGGCTTGTATAAGCTTGTATATCCATAGAGGGAAAAGGAAAGTTCACTTGCAATGGTTAATAGCATAATTTCACCATGGAATGAAAGGTACGAGCATTTGAATTTCTAGTATTTGACTACATTGAGCAAGACTAAGATGGTTAAGGGGATTCCTTTTATTTAGGATAGTCATCATCTATGTACTGGATGTCATTTGGGGAAGCAAGTTAGATATTTATTTGATGTTGGTAAATCTTTAAGAGCTAAGGGAGTATTGGATTTTATACATGTAGATTTTCATGGTTTAATGTAGGCACCTACCCCTTCTAGAGCCCATTATTTTTTGTTGTTGGTTGATGATTTCTCCAATAAAAAGTGGGTATACTTTCTAGTGAAGAAATTTGATTATTTGTCCAACTTCCTTACTTGGAAAGCTATGGTTGAAAAATAGGCAAGATAATCCATGAAATATCTTATAAAAAATAATGGGGGTGAGTTCATCTCAAAATATTTTATGGATTTTTATGTCATTGAAGGCATACATAGACAATAACAATACACTACCAATTACACTCTGTAACAAAATAGTGTTGTGGAAAGGCAAAATAGTATGGTGATGGACATGGATTGCTGTATGGTCCAAAGCAGAATTGTCCCATATAGATATTGGGCAAAAGTAGTGAATATGGTAGTGTACATCCTTAAAATAAGTCCTACAAAAACATTGGATAATATGACTCCAGAGGAAGCTTGGTTAGGTCAAACTCTAGATGTAAGTGCTTTTTGAATTTTTGGTTGTATAGATTTAATTGTTATTCCTAGTCAAAAGAGAAGTAACTTAGATGTGAAAATCAAAGCATACATGTTTGTTAGGTACAATGACTAGTCAAAGACCTATAAATTACTTGATGTTTCTACTAATAAAGTTTTGGAAAATAGAGATGTCATAGTAAATGAACATATGCCATACTTCATAGCAATTGGTATAGTTTTAGATATTGAGTCATTGTTTTCTTCTAATGATTCTATTATAAGTTGTGGTGTGAAAGTTGAGCAAGATTCAAGTTCATCAATAGAATCACATTCCAAGGAGAGAATTGATGCAAGTCATTATGAGGTTTCAACAGAATAAACAAAGAAGCCAAAGTGTTATTCTAGCACAATAGAAGCACTAAAGGAGGGAAACTTACCATAAGGTGTGGAAGGAAGAAAATTGAGATCATGAAAGCAATTTTGTAACAGAGGTGAGCATGACCATTTTGCTCTAATAACTATTGTTTCACATGTATTTAAGCCTAATTTTTTTTGAGGCCAAAGGGAAGCCTGAGTGGGGAACAACCATGTAATTAGAATATGATTCCTTGATGAAAAATAAGACTTGGGGGCTCATGGAGCTACCACTAAGAAATAAATATATTGATTGTAAATGGATTTACAAGGTAAAATGCAAATCAGATGGTTCCTTAGACAAACACAAAGCTAGAATTATTGTAAAAGGTTATGAAAAAGAGGAAGGGGTTGATTATGAAGAGACTTTTTTTTCCTACTACAAAGATGGTAAATTTTCATTTGATTGTTGATATTGTTTCTCAGTTTGGCTGGCAGGTGCACTAATGGATGTTAAGAGTGCTTTCTTGAATGGAAAACTGGAAGAAGAAGTCTACATGGCTCAAATATAGGGTTTTTAGGTTCTTGGTAAGGAACATCTTATTTTTAGGTTGATCATGTCATTATATGGGCTTAAGTAGGATCCTTGAGCTTGGTATATGAAAATAGATTCATATCTTAGGGATTCTAGTTTCAAAAGGTGTAATTTTGAACCAACTCTCTATGTAAAGGTGATTGGTGATGATATTTTAATTCTCATTGTATATGTTGATGATATATCCATCATTGGGAGTAGTGATAGTCTCATTTATAAAATGAAGGTTGATATTTGTTGTAATTTTGACATGACAGACTTAGGACTACTAAAACATTATTTAGGTGTTGAGTTTTGGCAAGGTGATTGTGTTGTATTCATGTCAAAAAATAAGTATACCAAATAATTATTGGAAATGTTTAGAATGATAAATTTTAATCCAACTCACACACCTATTGAAGTTGGATCTAAAATTTTAACTGACACTGCTTCACCTCTGATCAATGAAATAATGTATCGGCAACTAGTGGGCAGTCTCATTTACCTAACTACCACTAGACTGGATATTTATTTTGAAGTGAGTTTTCTATCTCACTTCATGTCTAAACCATAGGAAGTACATTGGTTATCTACAAAATAGTTTTTAAGATATGTAAAAATTATTCTTGACTTTGGCATACTATATGAGAAGTCTATAGATTTTGAGCTTTCAGGATATTCTATCTCTGATTGGGAAAGATCAGTAGATTCAAGAAAATATACAATAGGCTATGTATTCAGTCTTGGTTCAGGAGTTTTCTCATGGTAGAGCTAACTACAAACTATAATGGAATTATCTTCAATAGAAATAGAGTATAAATTTGTGGACAGTGTAGGTTATGAAACTATGTGGATAAAGAAAATCTTGGAGGATCTTCAGCTTGAGTCATCAAAGCCTACTCTAATTTTTTGTGATAACTAAAGTGTTCTAAAGATGGTGAAGAATCCAATATTCCATGCCAAGAACAAACACATTTAGGTTCACCATCATTACATCCAATAATTGGTTACAAATGAAGATATTAGTCTCTTCTACTACCCCACTACAGAAAAACCAACTGATATAGTGACCAAACCACTTGGTGCAAATAAGTTCATAAAATTTAGAGATAAACTTGTTCTTGTTTCTAGTCTTATCATTAAGGGAGGGTGTTAAAATAATTATGTATTTACCTTGGGTTATTAACTAAGGTCATTAGTCTTTGGTTAGTTTCCTTACCACTTGGGTTAAGACGTTAATTTGTTTAATGAGCTTAGCTATTTTATGCTAGGCAATGTTGGTTATTTTACCCACACTTTTCACATATTTTTTGGGTGGCTCATTTCTTTGCCTATTTAATAGGCCTTCATGTATTGTTCTTATAATGAAATATACGCTGTGAATACAATTTGGTTCTTTTTCACTCTATGTGTTTTATCTAATAATTTTTCATGCCAAGTTGTTAAGTACTTGGTCAATAAAGGGTAAAGGGAAGTAGTCTCTCATGTTTGCTTTGTACAATTCCCTTTAGTCTACACATACTCTTCATTTACCATTTATATTAGGAACAATAACAAAAAGAGAGACCCATTGGCTATCTCAAATAGGATAAATGAATCCCACTTTTAACAACTTTTTTATTTTAGTTTTCATAATGTATCTTAAGGTAGGATTAATCCTTCTTTGAGGTTGCCTTACTAGTTTAATGTTCTCTATGTAAATATGGTGTGTGCATACACTTGGATTCATTCCATTCATATATTTATATTCCCAAGAAAAATCTTGGATATGATCTTTGAGTACATCAAATATTTTTATTTCTTGATCATCTGTCAACCAACTGTTTATGTTGAGTATCTTCCCTGGTAATACTGTGATTTGTTTAGTTCCTTGATGGGAAGAATCTATTTGTTTTAATTAACTCATCAAAGAGTTGAGAGGACAAGGATGTGGTAACAATGTATGGAATATGACATTATCTTTGACAAATTTATCTTTTATAGAAATCACTCCAGCTAAAGGATAATGAAAGACTATTAAGAATGAATGTTGGCCTTCATGTGCCCATTGCATAAAACTGTGTTTAATGTCTTTATGATCCTAAAACATGTGATCATAAAAATATGAAATGCTATCATGATATAATATTCTATCAAAATCCATAGTTGGACTATCGAGATCTATATCTGGACTATCAAGATCCATAGCTGGACTGTCAAGACCCATAGTAGTTCTGATACTTATTAATAACTCATCCTCTACTTCTTTCACATGGTTAGTGATTGTGACTCTAGATAGAGAGGAGATACTATCACATTTTTCTTTAGGTTGATCTACCCATAATTGGTTAGCATGATTCATTGATGGTTGAGTAGGTTGATATAAAGAAATGCATTTTTATTTAAGACCATTTGAGATGGTCATATCCCCTGATCTACAATCAATTAATATTAATATAGTTACTAACCATGGTCTTCTTAGAATCAATGGGTATCCAATTTTTTTGTTTTTAGTTTGGAGGATAATAAAATCCATAGGGTATTCCCATGACTTAATAGTCATCATTATATCCTCAATGACACCCTTTGGTTGATAGTGGAATGATCTGCCATCTATAAGATTATGGTAGTGGGTTACATATATTTTAAAAAGAGATTTTACATGGTGTCCATATTCATTACATTGATAACATCTCCCAAATCCACCAACACATTTGGTATCTCCTATTTTTTAATCTTGACATGAATGAAAGGACTCCCTAAATCCCCATATTTAGGCAAACATAGCTTACCTGCTAATAAATTAGCAAGCTTGCCATCTACCTATATGGTCTTGAGATATTATATTTTTCTATCAAGTGTCTTGATACACCTAATTTTGATCACCCTATTTAGTTCTAAAATGTCCCTAATGGCTTGCAATAATGGAATTTCTCTGTTAAGCTTCCTAATTTCTTGAATTAATTCAGATTCCTTATTGTCTTCCACTTCCTTCTATCATTGTGGAAAAGTTAGAGTTGGAGGGGTTATGATGCATTCCATTATTTTTCCAGGTTTCTCTCTTAACTCCTTTTCTTTCTTTGATTGAGTTTGTTGACTTGATTTTTCATGAGGTACTTATGTGATGATGATTTAAGGTTCTTGTAATGTTTTTCTTGACATGAGATGTATCTCTACACATTTAATAACACCTACCCCTATATTTTCACCTTGTTCATTTACATAAACACATCTAATCTTTAGATTTTATACTAGCTAAATAGGTAGATGAGGTTGGTTTACTTATTCTATAGGGGTTGCTTGATTTCCTTGAGGAACCATTAATGGTTGTTTTTATTGTTATTGTGGATACCTTCTTTATTTCTAGTGGTTATATTTTGAACCAAGATTCCAATGTTGATTTGTCCATGGCTACTAGTGACCTTGGGGTATCTAAGTTTGTTGAAAATACTAGGGCATCATCCATTATTTTTGCATCCATTTATGGGTGCCCCATTGTGGTGGCATTACCCATACCTGTGGAGGTGCATGCCATTGTGGAAAAGGAATCCTTGAGCCAAACTATTGTGGTTATTTTTTTGGAAGGTATTTCCTTATCTTTAAACACAGTTGATTTATTCTATGGTTTATGCATTTTTTTGAAATAGTTCTTAAGAGTAGGAAGGTGATTAAATTTTTTTGTGTCATGATCTTGAGCATCACATATTCCACATATTTTTTTTTGTCTAGAGGATAGTCCTTTAGTGCATGTTTTAATCTACACTTTGGAAAATAGATTTCCAGTGGTTAAATGCTAAATTTAGCCTTATATTAAAATACATCTAATGTTGAATTTAGTTGAACCAATATGTCTATTTTGAAGTTTTCTAGTTCTTCCATGAGTTGGCTTGTAGACACCTATATATGGCCACCAATGACCTTCAACCAATATTTTGACCAATTTCCACCTAAAGTGCACAATTTAGCCTAAAAACACTAAAACATGCTAAATGATGTGAAAATGACATATTCAAGTGCCTATTTTGGCTAGGGTATCATTAAATGGGGCAATACAATTTATGGACTAGCTAACTTTGATCAAATCATTTTGAGTCAAAATGCCAATTTTACACTTGGGTGCTCTAGATTGCTCTTTTGTATCAAATATCTTACACAAGACATGTGCCTTTGTTATTTGATGTTTTTAACATCCTAAATGGGATAATAAATCCAATGAATTTGACATCACATTTTAATTCCAATCCAGTCAAATTTTGGACCAATAACAAGGCATTTTGATCAATTTGAGTAATTTGTGCACAAAGTTCTTAAATCATGCTTAAGAGCTAGTTAAACCAAATTAGAGCCTGATTAAGAATTTCATGGAGAATTGTTGAATAATTATTTTTAGAAATGAATATTGAATATATCATCATCAGGTGAAATCATTTCTTGAGAAGACATCCCTAGGCCATAAATGCCGAAAATATCAGGATTCATGCCTCCCATGCCTCATCAATGCCCTTGATGTCTCTTAATTGCTCCTCTATCCCAAATATTGATGAGCCTATTTATTAATTTTAATTTTAAAATTGGATTAATCCTTAGACACAAATCTCAATCTTGATATGGATAGTTCATGTTGATTCTACCCATTTGCAAAAATCTATAAATAGGAGGCCTTGCCACATGAATTTGAGGTCTTGAGAATGCAAAGTTATAATGCAAAAATGATTCCAAAAAGCTATTGAAATTAGTGTTACCATGCCAAATTTATTCCAATCCAAGACAAGCCAAAGCCAAAGGTGCCAATAGGAGGTGGAGGATACACAAGCTCCATTGCAATAGACTTCATGAGCACAAGCCAAGGAAGCCACTACAAAAGCATTTCGAGCATCCAAGGAAGGTGAAGGATTCTTGTTTTCCTTACTTTTTAATTTGTGTTTGTCATTTTTTTTTGTTATTAACCTCACCCTAATAACTAGGCATGAAGGTTTTATTTTAGTGTGTTGTTTGTCAATTTGCTTTGTTTATTTTGTCACAAACATAATACTAATCTCCTCTTCTTAGTCAAATTCCTAGTTCACATAATGACATGCTTGGTGAGACCAAATAGCTTCATAAAATTGATAAAAATTCTCCCTAAAGAAACTCACTAATTTTTTTATGTATAATCTTGGATTGGGAGACTCAAAAGAGTGAAAAAATAAAAAAACACATTTTTTTATAAGTGGCCAGTTTAACTAGACACAGTCATAGTATTGTCTTGTAACTCGTGGTATTGTCATTCAGACTCATAGTATTGTGCTTATCCATTTTGACTAACTTTGTGTTTTTTTTCAAGGGTGAACAATACCACTACTTTATAAGTCACGAGATTGCTTTGCAACTCATGGGGTTGCTTAATTGAGTCATGATATTGTCTAACTGTTAGCAGTTATGTGATAATACTGCAACTCTTAAAGTTATGGGATAGTCCTGCTACTAGCAGGATCTTCCTAATACTAGCAGGATTGTCAAACCAAGTCATGGTATTGTGACCAAACCACCTATGGTTTACAATACCACAAATTTTAATTTTTTTGGATTGTCTACAAGTAGCGAGATTATCATTTAGATTCTTGGTATTATGACTAAATGGTTATTAGTTAGTTACAATACCACAACCTTAAAGTTGTGAGAATATCCTACAAGTAGCAGGATTGCTCTAACAAGTAGTGGTATTACACCACTGTGTCAAACCTGAGACTTCATTTTTTAAAGTTCATTATTTCAAACTTAAATTAAATTCAAGGCTAAGGGACATACTAACATTTTTGTTGTAGTACCAGCTTGGAAAATTTCTAAAACATGTTTAGATCATGTTTTTCATGCTTTAAAATGAGATAAGAACATTATTTTGGTGATTAATATAACATTTAGGTGTGCAAGTAAGTTTTTAGAATTAGTTTTCAAAGTTTACAATTTTAAGACCAAGGGGTCGAATGAATACCACCAAATCTTTCATTTGGGTTTAAAATTGAACACACTTGTCAATTTTGTTTTCATTGTTTCAATTATCACTTTGTTTTTACAAAAGATAAGGATGTTAAGTGTATGCTCTTCCATTTTCCCCCTTTAGAAAACCCTTGGAATCAAAAGTGATTTCCTTATTTGCAAATTTCCTCATTCAAGGGATATAAATAAAACACTTTCCAAAAACTCACAAAAGTATTGGGTGACCTTGACAACAACCCTAAAGTATTTCTATTTTATGCTTTCTTTATTTTCATGTAAATTTAGCTTGTGAGGGGGACATCATTAACTCCCACAGGGTTTTTAGTGAAGCTTTAACCCAGGGTTTCATTCCTAACATTGACTTCATTTGACTTCATATTGGATTTGCACATGGGACGTAGTGGCACTTTAGACATCACACTACACTGAGCAAACAATAAGTTGTAGAGGTTTCAAAAAGGACTAGACCTTTTTGCAACAAGTCAAGTGATATAGACCCAAAATCTATGCTTTTCTTTTGCATTGTTTGATGTGAAAATCATTGTGTAATTGACTCCCCTAAAACGTTTGGAAACTTGTAGATCTTAGATAAATCCCCACTTGTCATGGAAGTATTATTGGTGCAAGGTGTGCCTCAAGGTACATGTCATATTAATGTCATTTGAGAGAAGGTGGGGTGTAAAAACCCTACTATATAATTCAAATTTACTTTTGAATGAATACTTAAAATCCTCTCAAATGATGTATATTGATGGATTCCAACAATACCAATCAACCTTGTGAGTTTAGGATCCAAGAGTGATTAATTGGTTGGTTTTATCCTCGGTTAAAGTCTTTTTTGGAGTCAAAAATTAGTGTAAACAAATGATAAAAACTAAACACATGGTCCCCAATTTTGTTTAAACAAGGAGGTGTTATGCCACCCACATGAAATTTTCAATTTACTTTGTTCAAAATTTATCAAAACTTGGAGTCATATTATCCACCTTGGCATAGTTATTCTACCTAATTGAGTCTAAATCTTTACCAAATTTGTTTAAATTCCTTCATTTATAATATAAATTTGAAATTGTACCTTTATAAGTTCATAGAGTTGATGTGTTAAATGGGTTCTCCATTTGCACTAAACTTGAGGGAACTTAGGTTTAATTTACAATTTGGGTTGAAGGCAATTTAAGACTCGTGATCATTATCACCACTTGATAAACTTAAGTCATTTTGTGCTAAACACTTGAAATTTGAGTTTATGCACCACAACATTTTGATTCAATAAAGGTAGTGTTATGCTATCAAATTTATGAGAAATTATCTTTGCCTTAAATATTTATTGAGACAAGCATTTTGTCACATATTTTGGGTAGTCTAACACTATTACCCTACCCAAAACATTTCAGATATTATTCCATATGCCTTCTTGCATAGAGTTCAAATTTATTTCTACATTTTCAAACCAATCTGAGTATACCTTTGTGAACCTTTGTCTAGCACATTTACATTGTTCACTTTTTGTGTTTCTACTCATTTTTGCTTTTTAATATTCAAAATAAATAAGAAACTAAAGATAATGGTCAGGGGTTAGATGATACCCAGATGAAGTTGCACACCATATCCAGACAATTGAAGGAGCTCCTCTTTGGCTATGGAGGAAGACAACTGTAGAAAAAGTAAGACTTAAATATAAAAAATGTTAGATAGATATATGCTGGACTGCCAAGCACATGCTCGGTCCCAGAATCATAAAGACTTCCTAGAGGGATGACAGTCTACTTATTGATAAAAAGAGTGTCGAATAAAAGAAATGGTGAAAGACTAAGAAAGAGAAATAGAGATAATGTGTACCTATATTCTGTAATTGGTCTGTCATAGTCACCAACGTTGATTGGTCAATGTTGCCGACGTCGATTAGTCTGCCGACGTCGATAGGGGCAATGGTCCTTGGATGGGTCTCGAGTTTTTGTCTGTGGTCGATAGTAGGAATCTAGGAGTTTAAAAGGTTTGTGTAGGGTTACAAGGAGATGAATAAGGTCCGTAGAAAGGCAAAGGTAGAGGATAGGTTGTCAAAAAGGGTAAGGGTATGAGGAAGGCTTTTCAGCCTCTCTGAGAAGGAAGTCTGGTCTGGGTGATAATATTTAGAAATAGTAAATAGAATCTAATTACTAATGTATCTAAATTACTGAAATGAAAGGATAGAAGAAATACTTAGCTCTAGTGAGATGAAGAACCAAGGTGTTGAATGCTTGTACCTATTGTGGCTTGATGCTGAAGACCTCGTGCCATGTTCTAATTCAATTTGGAGTGATTTGCATAGAGTCTTTTTGGCCAAGGGAGCATTAGTTGAAGTTTGATACCTGGTGATGTCTCAGAGTCTGAGAGGAAGAGAGAGAGAGCTAGATCTAAGCAAGAGAGTGATTCTGGATTCATGATTCCAAGAGTGAAGTGTCTAAGAGAACGTAACTCGATGTTAGACATCAATTTATGTAACCGACATCAGCGATCCTTGGTCGACGTCGACTGACAGTTGACCAACATTGGTAGGTGTAGAATGGGTAAAAGGAGCTATTTTTAACCCTTTACCCATTCTTCATCTGCCACGTGCACTTGTCATTGGTGAATGGTCAAATGGTGAGGTTATTAAGCACAAGTGTTGGTTAGAAGGTTGGAATGGGTCTTAGATAGTTATGATGTGAAGGACTTAGTCATAGGGTGAGTCATAAGGTAGGAAATGGTCTTAGGGCAAGGTGTCCAAGGCAAGGTGTTCTAGGTGATGTGTTCTAGGTGAGTTGTCTAGGGTGATGTCATTAATCTAAAATAAGAAGTTTATTTTAAATTAATGAAGTGTGTAAGGGACCAAGGGGTTGACACAATTTAGGTGTCTACATTTGCCCCTTTTTGTCTTGTTGGTTGTTCTTGACAAACTACAAGACAAAAATAGGAGTTGTTGCCCCAAGGATGGGATGAGGTATTCCCCTTCAAAGTGGGAATTGATAGAGGGCAATCCAAAATCGATTGCTAATTTGATAGGCAGTCGATGGATATGGTGAAGTTGGAGTGTGAACGCTGCAATAGTTGAGATTGCGCGTATACCACTTCACGTGATAGGTAGGTCAAATTGTCATAGTCAAGGTCGAGGAGTGCTAAAATTGAAGTAATTGGGCCCCATCATTTAGTCATAGCTGATTGGGTAAAATGATCAAAGCTATAGCTCCAATGGTCATCGTGTTCCAAGTATCTCGTGCTTGGGAAGTGCTCCTGGAAAACACAAAAATGTCACAAGTAGTGGGGATCAACTTGGGTGTGATCCAATACTTGTGAGGGTCATAATATGGGTTGCGTACAATTTACTAACTATTCATGAGGTAGCATATATGCAATCAAAAAAACCAAGGCAAAGTTGTCTTGAAAGTGGTTGTGGTCTGAGGAGATAGTCATGATCTCCAAGGTCATTGGTCAAGTCAAGATGAGATATAAGTCATCTCAAGTGGTGTGTGGTGTGCTTAAGGAGATGTATGAGAAGGTATTCCGTGACTCATTCCGTGTCAATGTGCCCCATGAGAAGTCTAGGTGACTCATTCAGTGTCAGGACTGGTTGTTTGGGCATGATTTTGGACTAGTGTTAAAATGGTTCATCCATTAGATAGATGAACGAACGAATGGCCAATGTAATTAGGGAGATGATTAGGTAGATGGCCGAGCTAACCCCAGAAGACCGAGTGCTGCCTACATAGCTCTTGTTTTAAGAGCCTCAAGCCAATGTAGTTTTACCCAAACGGGAAGAAGAGTGTAGGTTATGGATTGGTTTTGACTAGGTCAAGTCATGGTTTAAAGGTTATATGGTTTGTCCATTAGGTAAATGAACAAATGAGTGGCCAAGCTAACCCTAAAAGACTCCATGTCAATTGAGTGCTGCCTACATAGCCCCTATTTTGAGGGTCTTAGACCAATGTAGTTTAGGAAGAAGAGTCAAAATGGTTGATGATTATTTTGGTCAGGTTAGTGTCGTTAGAATTTCCCATATGTCTGATGGTACATGCTTGAAATGATGAGTGTATGATGATGTTACAGCCTTTTCCATATTATGTGATGGTGTATTCTGCAACATAGGTTAAGTGGTTTTTCATCCCTAGCAATTTTCCATATTGGTGATGGTGTATGCTAAAAATGAAATGAGAATATTTATGCTTCAACAAGTTTCCATATTGGTAATGGTGTATGCTTGACATAAATTGTGTTTGGTCGATGGTTTCCATGTGTATTATTTTCCATAGAAACTAGTGTGAATGGGCTATGATAATTCATATAACACAAATGGGCTATTGAATAAATCATGATGTCATGTTAGTGGTTGGAAAATGTTTGGTTTGGTTTGGTTTGGTTGTATGTGACCAAGATGTATAAAAAGTGAAAGGCACGTTGCTCTTTCATTAACAAGGACCATAATGATTACATAGATAAGGTTTTTGGAAACAAAAGCCCCATTCATGCATTACATCATTGACCATTGGTTTATGTTAGAGAAGTATTTGAATCACTTGACGTTAAGTGAGCTCAAAATCCCTTGAGTGTGTTAGGGTAATAGGTGTGATTATGATATGTGTGGATAGGATAACCCTTTTTAGCAGGGATAGCTTTGCCCCTTTTATAGGTGACCCTGAGAATGACTATAGGCAAGTCCATGACTTAATAATTTGTTAGTCATTTTTTTTTGTATATATAGCAGACTGATCAATGCAAGAAGTCTACTTGGGGATGTTGTTTTATTTTATGGTCATATGGAAGCTGATCGGTGAGAGAAGCTTCTGAGAGGGTGTTATGTATATAGCAAAATTTAGGCATAGCCATCCTTCGAGGGAGTGGTCTATATTCTACTTTGTATGTTTGGAAGTCTTTGAATAGCTGTCCTTCGAGGGAGTAGTCTATTAATTATAGCAATGATGCAGTTGTCCTTTAAGGGAGCAGTCTACATGTATAGTTTATGACCTTAGAATATAGGCATCCTAGTTTTATGTGTTTTGTTTTTGACTGAACTTTAGTCATGGACTAGACTATAGAGGTTTACAGTTTTCCTTTTTATTAGGACAAAGCATTCATGCTTGACAAAAAGGGTTGACTAATGTTTGTAGGAAAAAGGGTTGAAAGTAGTAAGAATGACGATGATGGGGGGTTGCTCAAGGGATGAGCTCAAGTTAAATGTCAAGTGAATGATTACTTGATTAACAATAGAATGGTCAAGGATGTAAGGCATTAAGGGGCTCAAGTTCTAGCTAGACTTTAAAAGAAGACAAATGATAAGTACCTGATCCATGCTTGTGTTATGATGTAAGGTCTGAGTCAATTAGGAGCAAACTTGCCTCGTTTGCTTCTTTCCATGTTGGTCATGTGTTGGTCTTCTATAAGGATGAGATCTCTGATTTTGAAATCTCGCTCTTTCAAATTTTTTTTGTAGGCATGTTTTGGTCGATGTTGGACGTGAAGTCAGTTAGTATGTTGTTGGCATTTGGTACAATGCCGAACATAGTTGTTGCAGTCTTGGTTAAGGGTGGGCCAATAATAGCCCAGGTGGAAGATGCGCTTGGTAAGCGAGTTACCACTGAAATATCCTCCATAAATCATCGTCATGGACTTGTTTGATGACATGAGATGTTTTAGTGGTAGTTAAGCATTGGATAAGGAGGCCGTCGAGACCTCATTTGTAAAGAACACCGCCTAGCATGGTGTAGCGAGTAGTAATTTTGATAAAAGCTCACCGTTTATTGCCAGAGAGGTTAGGAGGGATGATAGAATATGTTAGGTAGTCAATAAGTCGCTTATACCAAACATCATGTAGACTAGAAAGGTTAGAAGGAATTTCCCCCAGTGATGTTGGTTGAGATGAGCCCAAGATTGAACTCTTGGGTTTTGGTAGTTGAGAGGGCTTGAGAAATGGACGTGTAAAAGGTGTAGAAGTTAGGTTTTTTCCTTTATTTTTCATAGTTTGGGGCTTGGTGGCCACATTAATAGTGTTGATTTCAAATAAAGGAGGGGAAGGTGATAAAGGGACCATAGTCTTGTGTTGGGATCCCAATTTAGGTGATGAGGTTTTGGAGGCATGTGATGATGTTGGTGATTTGTCAAAAAAGTGGTTAGAAGAAGCCTCAATGTGAGGGGTGTCATTTTTCAAGTGTTGGCAAATGACAACCTTAAGGGCACAACAATGCTCAGTATCATGCCCAAGTGTGTGATGATACCAACAGATTTTAGTGTCATCGAACCAAGATGGTTTTGATCTGAGAGGTTGATATGGTTTAATAGGTGGAAGAGTGATGCTAGAAGTCTGCAACAATTGGCATAACATCAAATCATAAGACCCTCTTAATGGACCGGCACCCTTTATTGCAATTGGGGTTGAAAACTTCTTTTTAAGAGTTGTTTGGGGAGTTTTTCATACCATCTTTTTCACTGGTGGTGTGGTCACACGTGTAGATGACACTTTGTTGTTGAGAGGTGTTGGATGTGGGAGCAATCCTACTAAAGTAGAAGGATGTGGACCCAAAATGGGAGGTAATGATGAATGTGGGGGAGGAGTTCTCCAATGTGGTTTAGTGGCCTTCTTTGGTTTAATGTGAGGACCACTATTGTGAGGGGCGAGGCTCAAATCTACCTTCACCGGATCTTCTTTGGCCTAAGTGGACGAGGTGGCAAGTTCCTCTCTTGGTAGAGAAGGGGCTGGAGAATGTGGCTCTTGAGTTGGATAGAGCGCAGGGATGGTCATGGTTTCTACGTGTGGTTGAGTAGTGGGGAAAGTATGATCCCCCATTGATGATAAGAAAGATGAAGGCGAGGCAGCCGGCATTGGTGCCATCAAAGCATCCTCCAATATGGGAGAGGTCAAAGTAGACTCTCCTACATGTGAAAGGGGGTTATATGGAGGACTATCCTCCATCAGTGGAGGACAAACAAGAGAGGAAGGTTCCTCTACCCGTGGTGGAGAAATAGGAAAAGAAGGCTCTTCTACCTGTGGTGGATAAATAGGAGAAGAAATCTCTTCTACCTGTGGTGGACAAATAGGAGAAGAAAGCTCTTCTACCTATGGTGGACAAATGGGAAAAGAAAGCTCTTCTACTTGTGGTGGACAAATAGGAGAAGAAAGCTCTTCTACCTATGGTGGACAAATAGGTTGACTAACCTCTTCAGACTATGGGAGAGGTTGGTTAGAAACCGTTGACCGTGCATATATTACACTCTTGAAGGTCATCAGCTATGGTCTGAATGTTATTTTGACTAGGGGGATGATTAGGGAATGGTTGCCTAAAGATGTCTATGTTTTGATTAGCCGATGCATTTGGGTTATCCAAAACAAGATCCCCCTTGTCTAGCATGTCTTGGACAATGTTTTTGAAGGTTTTGCAATTGTCTATGTCATGACCTTTGACACGATGATAGTTACAAAATTCATTTTCCCTATACCATGTAGGGATGGCTTTTGAGGGGTCAAATTGAGGCAATCAGATTTGAGGGAGATTAAGGACCCCCTGCTTGACTAGTTTATCCAATATGAAAGCGTATGATTCTCTAATTGGAGTATATTGATGTTGTACATACCGTTGTTGGAATTGTCTTGTGATATATTGTGATGTAGAAGGCTGAGATTGGTTGGTTGTAGTCGAAGGTGATGACCTAAGGACGACAACGTTTGTTGATTACTTGGGCTTGGAGTGGGCAGAAGGTCTGGAAGAAGAAGGGTCATTGGCTTTTGCATTGATATTTTTACTACGTAGTTTGACCTTATCTGTTTTGACAACACAGAGTTCAAGCATTTTGGCCATGGTGACAGCTTCGTCAAATGTGTAGAATGTTTGGACCTACAAAGTAGATGAGATGTGCTTGGCACATGCTCTTGAAAAGATCTCTATGAGCTCAGGTTGAGGTAATGAAAAGGAGAGTTGGTTGATCAAACCTCTCCAACGGGCAATGAAGTCAGCTATTGACTCGTCGTCAAATTATTTAATAGAATAGAGGTCTATAATAGAGACCTTCTTGGTAATGTTGATTGAAAAGTGGTCAAGGAATAGTTGGGTGAGTTGAGTGAATGAAAAAAGAGAATGATTAGCAATAGAGCTATACCAGTCAAGGGTGGCACCAGAAAGTGACATGAGAAATGTGTGAAGTAGTAACACATCATCATGGGCTATGAGGTAACAAGCGTGCCTAAACACTCGTAGATGTTGTTGTGGGTCCTCTTTACTCTAAAAGTGAGCAAATTTGGGGAGTTCCCACTGGTTAGAATATGGTCGAATAGGGACCAAAGGATGGAGGGGTTCATTGTAAATTTGTTCATATGAAAGAACATTGCTTGAACCAGAAATAGACGTCTCAAGGTTTGACATCTTATCCATTAGCATCTTTATTAGATTAGCTGATAGATTGGCAGGAGGGGCACCCCCTAGGTTGGAAGGTACCTGAAAGGTGTTAGAAGGGGTGTATGACGTACTTTGTTGCATTTGTATAGGTGCAACATATTGGTAGTTCATCATAGGGACTGATGTTGAGGTCAAGGGAACTTGTGTCGTGAAGTTAGAAGGCACAAGTTGACTAGATACTACCAAAGGTGGTTAAATGGTGGCATTGGTAAAAGGATAGGTAGTCACTCCTGCATTTATAGGCACAAGAGTGTGTGGAGTCAAGACAATCAAGTTCTCGTATGGTGTAGAACTTGGTTGAATTGTTTGTGGTTGAGGGGGTACAGAAACCCCGATAGAGGTAGGTCTAAAAATAGAAAAGGAGGTCAAATCTTGAGGATTGGCCATGGTCAGGTTATTGGTCGAGGTAATGGGTTGAGTGATTATGGGTTGGGTGGCGAAAGCTGTTGATCTCATTCCCACTTCAACCAAGGAAGTTGGCATCCTGTAAATAGGATTAGCTGAAGGGTCTCGCATTTGGCTTCTCACGAGATAGTGTTGGAGAGCCTTGACGTTGTGGTCAAGGAATCTCTTAAAGTTTTGATCCCTTTTGGGAAAAATTGGATGTTGGTTGGGGGTAGGATGGATAGGAGTACATTCAGTATCTGAAGTATGCTCCATTTGGGGACTTGATATGATAGGTGAAGGTGGAAGTGGTTGTTGCCTTGCGTGGTCAATAAGGGATTTGGTTTGACTAAGTGTTAAAAATATCCAAGGCAAAAAGGGTCTAGGTTTCAGAAACTGTGCACTTCAGCTTCAAAAAAACCAAGAGTTGTGTTGAACAACAAGAAAGTTTGGTTTTAAAATTGCTATTTTAGACAAAAAATATGTTGATAGTGATTGACATTAGTAGAAAGACTGATGTCAGTGAGGATAAGTTTCCGACATCGGTGGAAAAACTAATGTTGGTGAGAAAAATTGCCGATGTCGGTTGAAAAACTGTCGGTGTCTGTGTGTTTCCAAAAACTCAAAAAACTGAAAGTTTTTGGAAGAAAGAGAAAATTTCATGTTGTTTCAGAACTCAAAATAATGCGTCCGTACTATCTCAAAAAACTAGATAAAAACAATAAAAAAGATGATGAAGGCAAGCAACCTCTAAACATTAAATTCCTAAGAATAAATTTGAGTCATGGTGGCTTATGCCTTAGAAGAATATGTTGGAAGAATTGGCTTTTAGAATGGGTCCTAAAAGAGGCAGTCTAAGGTTGGTTTTGGGTTATGTTTTGGTGCTCAAAAAGTCTGTGTTAAGTTCCGTATGTGGCTTGGTGATAGGGCTTGCTCCCCTCACTTCACGAGCCCAGAGCCAAGCTAGGTCGCTTAGCCAATATATACTTCACCTAGAGTTTATACTCTGCCAGAGAATAGAGTGGGTCCTGCTCTTGGTTGTGAAGTCCAAGTAGGATCACCAAGAAGGGTAAGGTATTTGTTAGGTGATGAAATCCTAGTCGGGCCTTGTCTCAGATATGTTTAGATGTTTGATTGTGATAGTGGTCAGGTTGTGTAACATATGTGCACTACGATTTATTCATAATGTGTGTTAAGTTACTAGATGAGCTAAAAATGCATTCAAGTAGGAATGAAATGCAATATATTTTTAACCCAAATTGAAATGTTTTGTTTGGATGCAAACAATTGAGAAGAGGTTTTAATAGCATGAATTTTCACTACTCTAAGATGCAAGAGAAAAGGTGACAAGAAGAAAAAGAAAGATATTCTTTTTTAACTTGTGCTTATGGTTTCTTTTCAAAAGAAAAAGAAAGAAGAGGAAGGATGCATGAAGAAAATCTAATGCATCTATATGAATGTTTACCTTTTAGAAGAAATGAACCCAAGGAAAATTCTAGGGTCCCACCGAGTGTGCCAGAATGTTTCTACTCATTTTTGCTTTTTAATATTCAAAAGAAATAAGAAACTAAAGATAATGGTCAGGGGTTAGATAATACTTAGATGAAGTTGCGCACCATATCCAGATGATTGAAGGAGCTCCTCTTTGGCTATGGAGGAAGACACATATAGAAAGAGTAAGACTTAAACACAAAAAATGTTAGATAGATATATGGTGGACTGCCAAGCACATGCTTGGTCCCAGAAGCATAAAGACTTCCTGGAGGGATGACAGTCCACTTATTGATAAAAAGAGTGTCAGATAAAAGAAATGGTGAAAGACTAAGAAAGAGAAATAGAGATAATGCATACCTATATTATATAATCAGTTTGTCATAGTCACCGACATCAGTTATTCTACTGGTGTCAATTGGTCAATGTTGCCGACGTCGATTAGTCTGTCGACGTCGGTAGGGGCAATGGTCCTTGGACGGGTCGCAGGTTTTTGTCTATGGTTGACAAAAGGAATCTAGGAGTTTAAAAGGTCTGTGCAGGGTTGTAGGGAGATGAATAAGGTTCGTAAAAAGGCAAAGATAGAGGATAGGTTTTCAAAAAGGGTAAGGGTATGAGGAAGGCTTTTCAGCCTCTCCAAGAAGGAAGTCTAGTCTGGGTGATAATATTTAGAAATAGTAAATAGAATCTAATTACTAATGTATCTAAATTACTGAAATGAAAGGACAAAAGAAATACTTAGCTCTGGTGAGATGAAGAACCAAGGTGTTGAACGCTTGTACCTGTTGTGGCTTGATGCTGAAGACCTCGTGCCATGTTTTAATTTAATCTAAAGTGATTTGCATAGAGTCTTTTTGGCCAAGGGAGTGTTAGTTGAAGTCTGATACTTGGTGATGTCTTAGAGTCTAAGAGGAAGAGAGAGAGAGAGCCAGATCTAAGTGAGAGAGTGATTCTAGATTTGTGATTCCAAGAGTGAAGCATCTAAGAGAATGTAACTCAATGTTAGACATTGGTTTATTCAATTGACATCAGTGATCCCGCCAGTGTCGGCTAATAGTTGACCGACGTCGGTGGGTGCAAAATGGATAAAAGGAGCTATTTTTAGCCCTTTGCCCATTCTTCATCTGCCAAGTGCACTTGTCATTGGTGAACGGTCAAATGGCAAGGTTATTAAGCACGAGTGTTGGTTAGAAGGTTGGAATGGGTCTTAGATAGTTATGATGTGAAGGACTTAGTCCTAGGGTGAGTCATAAGGTAGGAAATGGTCTTAGGGCGAGGTGTCCAAGGTGACTTGTCCTAGGTGAGTTGTCTAGGGTGATGTCATTAATCTAAAATAAGAAGTTTATTTTAAATTAATGAAGTGTGTAAGGGACCAAGGGGTTGACACAATTTAGGTGTCTACATTTTGTCTAGCTTATTTTTCAAAATAACCAAGTTTTATACCATTATTTGTGAGGAAACAAACTATCTCTAAAGTGACTTTTGTTTCATACCTTATACCTATTTTATTGAGTCCATGTCTGAGAATCAAATGCCTAGTGTTTGTTAGAAGTGTTTCAAATTTGTTAGATTAAAATTTTCATCTATTTTAAACTCTATTTTTTGACACCATTTGGACAAGAGTCCTAGTGCATGCCTTGTTGGAGCCTAGCTTTTGATGTCACATTTGGCCAAAAAACCTAACAACTTTTACTTTTTCTAGATTAGACTGATTTAAAACACTTTGACCTTAGCATTTGGAATTTTTTATTTTTGGGTCATTCACTTAATATTTTTTGTGTAAGACATGTAATGTTAGACACTTAACATTATCTTGAGTTATCACAAATCTTTGCATAAACCTTTTGATCCTTTTGACAAATCTAGACCAAGTTTGAACATCAACTTTTAGACATTATCTTTTTAGAGTTTGTATAACTCTTTGAATTTTTATTGTAAAAGCATTGATTATGGATCCCAAAATGTAATCCTACACTCATAGTGGACTCATGTACAATTTGGGGATTATTAATGTGGTTGTGCAAGAATAAATAGTACAAGATCCCTACATAAAAAATATTAATTATGATATGGATCCTTATCCCTCTTATAATACTCAATTAGGGTCAAAAAACTAAGATCCATTGACTAACTATTTAGTTAATACACCACCTTATTCAGAACAAGAATAAGAACAAACCACAAAATACCTAGCTAAAATACCTATAGCTGATGAACTAGTTCTTCAACAGTCCTACTCTACTACTACACCTTCCACATATGATCCATTTTTTTAGCATCACTTGTTGGAGAACAAAGATGAGATTTTGGTCTGATCCATAGAGGTAGGGGCCAAGTTTCTAGTAGACTTCCCCCATGAGAATTTACCAAGCCTAGTAAGAATGACCCACAACATAATTTATGATCAATAGGATTCTTCTAGAAATCCTTTGGCTCTAGTCTAAAAAACATATCAGGACCCTAATATGTCTTATAGAGAAAAAAATCTCATGGAAGACCACTTTAACAAAATATAGATGGCATATCAAACCTACCTAAATCTAATACATAATTTCAATCATATGACCATGGTGAGCAAACCTCTTATTGACTTAGTTCCTTTAACAAGAGTTTTAATAGAGTTAACTGGTCAAGACAATCAGAGTTTAGACCCATTCATGTAAAACACTTCAGTAAACAACTTGTTGTATATGCCCATTATTGAAGAAGTGTATTTTGATTCTACTTAAAATAATGAGAAAAACATAGTGGATAATGTGCAAGAAACATCCAATCCAAATCAAATTGGTACTAATGCACAAACAACTAGTCAAAAAAATGTGCCTTTAGTTAACACTGCAAGTGGCTCTCCAAGTCAAGGAGTAGGAGTTTCTTCATCCCAACCTCAACTAACTGCTTCATCAACCATGCAACTAATAGGATTAGGTAGTCAAATAGAAGCCAATGTCATCCTTAACATAGAATGTGATGAATCCTACTCCTCCTCAAAAAGTGACAAGCAGTATTCCATAACAATATGCACAATCTAGTATACCAACATAATAGAGGCTGAATGTATTGCCACCTCAACAAGGGGAAACTAATGTTCCACCTCATTAGGTAGTGACAAACATACCACTTTAGTCATAAACTAGTGTACCAATATAAAACCAAATGATGACTAGCCAACAACATGTAAATATTGGTCAACAATAGATGCCAAATATTTAACATGCGATCACTTCCTAGTAGGGATTATTGCAACAAGCAGTCTTTCATGTTTCTCAAGTACCTAATAGACAATAATTGGTTCAAAATATGCCACAAGTTTAGAGATAGGGTCTTGGTTCACAAGTTCCCACTCAAAAAAGAAGAAGGTTTGATTAGTTAATAACATGTCCCTTTTCAACCATAGAAGGCACAGTATAGTTATATCCCTCCATCCCAACCACAAAATCCTCCAAGTCAAACCTTCATAGCCAACCCAAACCAGACTATCACACAACCAAATATGCAATTTCAAGTACATCTTAATCCACGTATGCATATTCCTAGTCCATTTCCCAACCAAACCAATATACTCTAATAGATATCTCCATCACACCCTGGTCAAAGTGTCCCACTTGTGACCTCCAAACCATCTACCCACTCCCTTAAACCAATGTTCCTTCTAGTTTCCTATCCCAAGAATTACAACAGATGAAGGATGTAATTGCTACCATTTAGGTTGGGAAATAGACTAAAAAGTGTAAGTTGGATGACATGTGTTCTTATCTAATCAACATGGAGTACTTGCAGATACTATTTAATCCAAGATATGAATCATTAAAATTCAACAAATACAAAGGGAAAGGTGACCCTAAGGCCCATTTAACTGATTTATCTGTCATATGCTAACTAATGGCATTTAGCAATATCTACCTTTTGTTTTTGTTTCCAAGAAGCTTGGATGGACAAGACTTAGAGTGGTTCTTAAAGTTACCCAATAATTTAGTAATAGATTTTGATGATCTTTCTGATAAGTTTGTGTAGCACTTTTCTTATAATCTTGAACATGAGATTTAATTGGTTGACTTAACATAAGCAAAACAAAAGGATGGTGAGAGTTTTGAAAGTTATCTACAGTGATGGAGAGCCCTTGCAAGCTGATTCACCCACAATTTACTAAATAAATAATTAATTTTTATGTTCACTAAAAAATTGCATAGTGAGATAACTTATCTAGAACTATAATGTGCACATACTTTCAAGGAGATCATCGACAAAGGCTTGTCGATTAAGTGAACCCTTATTAATAAAGAGATCATCAAGCTTATGTCAACTACTCAGAATTAAGGTACCAATTAGGGAATTGGCCAAAACCAACATCTAATCTAAGTACAAGCATCAAAACTAGCATAGGATAATAACCAAGATAGACCAAAGCAATTCAAGCACAATAGGAATTTTATGGGTAATGGAGTAACTAAGTCATGTCAGGTCTAAATAGTGCAAACATCATCTACACCAACTTTTTAGCTTACTCCTACCCAACAACCTCTCTAACTAATGTTGTAAGCACATCAACTAAGACCCATGCAACAAATGTAACAACCTTTAACATTATGAACCCCCCCTCTAAGGAGAATTGTGCCTACACATCATGTCTTAAGTGACCTAGGAGAGCCTATTGAGTTTGTATTTTACAAACTTTTCACTGCTAATTTGATTAGTTGGCTTATAACAAAGCATTATCCATAAGGCATTCTTGATTGGTACTATGAAAATAAATTTTGTTAATATCATTAGATTAATGGGCATAATCTATGAAGATGTGTGTAAATCAAGAATTTGATTGAGAATATGTTGGAGAATGGGGAGATAACATTGGATAATGGTGATTCCACCTCTAATAAAAATCTAGGGATATATCAAAACCCTTTTCCCCAACATAACACACACAACATAACAATTAGAAACAACAATAATAACACCAGATGATGTAACAACAAAATCAACAATATCAAAATCAAAGGCCAAACTAGTAAAATTAGTAGAATCAATAGCAGAACCCACAACATCTAAATAATGGAAAAAACTAAGGTTAGAATGGTAATAATGAAAAAACCTACCACACATGAATACAATAGGGTTGTAGGTCATATTGCAGGGGGTATCATTAATATCATCTCTATTAATCCTAGATCAAGATATAATCAATATAAAACATTGCTAAATAATACCACTCAACCAAATTACATGGATAATCCTTCTTTAACCTGGGACTGCGCATAGGTGAACTAGCAAATTGGGAATTCCACTTTTGGAATTTATACCAGTAACTCACCCTTACCACATAACCACATACAAGTGCATCAATAATCAAGACTTATCTTATCTGGTCCCACACCATTCCTTGCATTTGTTAACAATTATGGTCCAACATCTAATCCTAATTATATGATCATAACTCAGAGGTCAAAGATTACTATCCCAGGCCCACAACCATCTACCACTTTACTTGTTATCCAATCAATCATTTAACCTCAAAATAAACCATTCACCATTGATCAAGATAAGAAGTTTGATATTGTGGAACAATTATAGAAGACACTAGCAAAAAATTCTACTTTAGATTTGCTAAGAACATCAACAATCCACAAGAATATTTTGAATGAGTTTCTACCAAATCCACTATTGCTAGTGACATATCCCTTGATACATTTCAAGCTTTGGTTGGACACCTAGCTCCAACCCAATAAGTCACATTCAACCAAAGTGATAGGTCTTCCCTTGGCCCACTCCATAATAATCCATTATACATAGAGGTTTATATAAACTAGCATAAAGTGAAATGTGTCATTATAGACAATGGATTAGGCCTCAACATAGTGTCTCTAAAGCTCATCAAGCTTCTTGGGTACACAATGGTAGATCTCCAACCAAAAATGATAACTATCAAAGCTTATGATAATTAAGAAAGATAATCATAAGGCACCATTAGCTTACTAGTTATCATTAGGCCTTTGACCCATGATACACTTTACCATGTGATTGATCTTGAGTTGTCATATAATATGCTTCTAATTAGGCCTTGGTTACATGAGATTCATGCAGTCTCATCAACACTACACCAATGTATCAAGTTCTCCCACTCAGGGATGAAAGTGAATATTCTAAGAGATTTATACCCATATAAACATTACAAATATCTTGAGGTCAAGTTTCAAAGCTATAATTACCAATACGACATGAATCCAATTTCTAAGAAAAATAAAGGAAAGACCTTATTGATCCTCCATAGGATAATTGCATAGATCTTAATACCTTGGATTCCCTTTCCCACATGTCACCTCTTGAAGCTTGCAATCATTTCACCATTTTAGATAATGGCCCAGGGAATATGTGACCCATGATACCTTCCATATTTATAATCTTCCTTAGAACACAAAGACATTTGGATGACCTAAAATTACCCCACACATTCATTGGAAAAAATAGAACAAAGATAAGGGACATATCATGTTTTACCAACATCTGGCCTAGAACCAGACCCTCTTGATGGGGATGAATCATGGTTGTACAATGATAACCAAGTTTATTTTTATAAAATTACAAAGTATCCTATTCCCAATAAGATCATGGAGCATCAAGATTATGAAGGAAGAGGCCTCAAACTAAATCAATAAGAAACCATTGAGCCAATTTCCATGACTAAATACAAAAGACCTTATGGACTTGGATTTAAACCACCTGGGGGTGACCCCACATATCTTATTTGAGTTCCAACACCAATGGATAGTGATGGTGATGTCGATAGTGAATCAGAGTCTGATCATAGCCTTACCTTTGATGACTTAGCTAAGACTAACATATTTGATAATAATGATATTTGTACCCTTACCCTAATCATTCATCACAATCCATTGCCATTATACTATCCCCAACTGATAGATTATGATTAATAAGAATCTAGTTTATCGGTTGATGAGTTTTAGAATGATGAGACATTCTATGATTTTTTGGGCCTTAGAGACAACAATCCATTAGGAGATCATAAATCAGGATTCTCAATTACATTAGATTTTGAGTCCTATTTTGGAGAGTGGGTGAACACCCTTAGCCAAAAGTAAATAAATAAAACATTGAGGTTCCAAAGTGAAAACCTATTTGAGGTTCTTTCTGACTAGGGAAAAAGTAAAGATAAAGGCCAATCTAGTGGTAAAAATCTATTTCAAGCACCATTAGACATGGGTGTTCATTCTTCTTCCAATTTATACCAAGAGACTACCAATGATGAACTTTTCTATGGATCCGAGTTCAATTTTGTGAAACAACAATTATTTGATCAAAATTTTCTAGAATTTATAACTATTTATGTCACATGGCTAGATCTCTTATTTGGGGACTCAGATTCATCATGCCTAGGAGATGTTGAAGAGGAAGTCCTAATAGAGGACCTTGATATAGTCCAATAGTTCAAGTCTTTGCTTATTATTCTAGAAAATAGTTCAACCCTTATAGTTGAAGATACAATAGAGGTAAACATCAAGACTCCATCGAAATCAAAATGGATTTAGGAATGTCCCTCACTGAGGAAAAATGTGAAGTCTTTACAACTTTGTTAAGAGAATTTGTAGATATTTTTGCATGGGCTTATTTTGACATGCTAGGTTTGGACCCCACCTTAGTTATACACCACCTTGTGGTCAATCTTGATGCCACATCGATGAAATAATTTTTTTTAAAGATGCATCCTTGCATTTATATCTTAGTAAAGAAAGAGTTGGAAAAACTCTTAGAAGTAGGATGTATTTGATCCATTGACTACTCAAAATAGATATCTAATGTTGTACCTATTAACAAAAATCCTAAAGAAATTAGAATCTATACTAATTTCTAAGACATAAGTAAAGCTTGTCCTAAGGATGAATTTCCATTGCCTAATATTGACATGATCATAAAATTCACAATGGGTTATGAAATGTTCACTCATAGATGGATTTTCAAGATATGACCAGATTAGAATAACATCAAAAGACCGACATAAAACAACATTCACCACTCCATGGGGAACATTTTGTTATCAAGTAATGCCATTTGGTCTTAAAAATGTTGGAGCTACATATCAAAGGGCCATGACTATCATATTCCATGATATTATGTGTGATATTATTGAAGACTATGTCGATGACATATTAGGAAAATCCAAGACTAGGGCCGACCATCCAACAGTGCTACGTAGGATATTTGAAAGATTACAAGAGTAAAAAGTTAGAATCAATCCAAAAAAATGTGTGTTTGAAGTAACTTCAATAAATTTACTTGGCTTCATCATGTCTTATAGAGGTATTGAAGTCAATCCAACCAAAGTCTATGCTATAATCGAGATGCCACCACCAACCAATTTAAAGCAACTCTATAGTTTGCAGGGTAAGATCTAGTCAATCAAATGCTTCATCTCTCAATTAGTATAAAAGTGTCATCAATTTACATATCTTATAAATAAGGGAGTTATATTTCATTGGGATGATCATTGTCAAGTAGCTTTTCAATAATTCAAGGACTATCTAGCTAATCCACCTATTTTGTTACCTCCTATGCCAGGAAAGCCATTCCTATTGTATTTATTAGCTATTGATAATGCCTTGGGGGCACTTTTAGCTCAACATGATAACAATGGAAAAGAGAATGTAGTATACTACTTAAGCTATACCTTGGTCATATATGAATAAAACTATGTGCCTATTGAAAAAGCTTATCTAGCCATGGTCTTCATAACTCAAAAACTACACCATTACATGTTGAATAATAAGACCATGGTCATTTCAAAAGTAGATATGCTCAAGTATCTACTATCTAAAAATGTTTTAAAAGGTAGAATGGCCAAATGGATCATGCTTCTTAGTGAGTTTGACATAGAGTATTTCAATCAAAAGATAATCAAAGGACATGTCCGTACAAATCAACTTGCTGAAGCACCCCTTACAGACATAAAGCCACTCACATTCATTTTCCTAATGAATCCATAATGATCATCATTGACACACATCTTGAGGATTAGTACTTGAAGTTGTATTTTGATGGTTCATTTACTACACATGGATTAGGGGTAGGCCTCTTATTTATTACATCATAGGGGGATCTAATCCCTAAATCATTCAGAATTAGTTTTCCTTGTACAAACAACATGGCTAAGAATGAAGAACTTATCATAGGAATTTGATAGGTAGTACATTGGAACATATCTCATCTCTAAGTTTATGGTGACTCTTAGTTAATCATCAATTAGGTCACAAATTATTTCCAAACCAAAGATGACAAGTTGGTTCCTTATAAGGCTATGGTCAATACCCTAAAACAACAAATTTCAAATATCCAATTTGAGAATATACCAAGGGATAATAATAGAAATATAGATGCCATGGGTACTATCAACTCCCTAATTTGACAAATAGATAAAGTTAAAGAATAAAAGTTCCTTGTTGAGAATTTGTTTGCACCAACTCATGAACCTTTAATCATTGCAATGACTTGTGATATTGTTGGTCCTAATTCTATTTGTACTCAGACCTTTATAAATACCTTCATGACTAAGTTCTACCACCTAACCTATCTCAAAAACAAACCAAAGGCTTTATTCATCATTCCAGTCGTTACACTCTGCTTAGATCCACCTTTTACCATTATAGTTTTAATGGAACTCTGCTTCATTGTTTATTTTTAGTAGAGTCTACACTAGTGTTAAGAGAAATTCATGAAGGAGTATGTGGATCTCATTATAGTGAGGTAGTCCTATCCAAAAGACTCTTGCGTATAGGTTATTATTGGCCCATGATGGATGTAAATGCAGCTACATATGTAAAGAAGTGTGACAAATGTTAATGGCATGCTAATCTATTTTATGCCTAAACATAAAATTTGAAACTAATGTTGACACCATGGAAATTTTCTACATGGGGATTTGACCTCATTCGGAAGATCAAACCCACTTCATCTGATGGCCATAAACATATCCTTACTAATACTGAGTATTTCACTAAGTAGGTTAAAGCTACACCCCTCACTTACGTGACTGAAAAGCAAATTTTCAAGTTCATATTCAAACATGTCATGTATTGCTATGGTATCCCCTCTGACATTATATCTGATAATGGAAGATCATTCAAGAACAAGGATGTTGACAAGATATGTACCAAATATAACATCATATAACATTTTTCTATAGCATATTACCCTTAAGGTAATGGCTAGGCTAAAGCATTGAACAAAACCATTGTCAATATTCTCAAAAAGATTGTCAATGATATCAATCATGATTGGCACCTTCAGATATTCCCTACCCTTTGGGCATACTATACCAATCATTGTACCCCCATAAGAGCCACTCCATATTCACTTGTTTATGGTACTGAAGCCATCCTTCCCATTGAGGTCGAATTAACTTCACTATGTATATCTTTTAAGTATGTCCTAGATGATCATGATCATCAAGTAGCTCACCTACAAGAGCTAGACCTACTTGATGAAAAATGCATAACTATGCTCAATAATCTTCAGGCATATCAGAACTGACTCAAAGGCCACTACAGTCACTATGTCAAGAATATAAATTTGAACTTGGTGATCTTGTTCTTAAAGAAAACCAAAATAATACCATAAATGAGAAGAAGCATAAAGGTAAATTCAAACCAAACTAGATAGGACCTTTCATCATTACTATAGATTATGGATCAAGAGCATACAAGCTTGCCACACTAGATGGAGATGAACTTTGTGAGTAGATGAATATTATTCACCATCAAGTGGTACAATGCTTGAGTGTTAAGGTGTACTATATGTAAGGATCATGTCAGTTATGTCATTTTTCCCTATTTTTATTTGCATGAGTATCATGCTTATCATTCCTTTTATCCCATTCCATCTACTTTACCATCCCATTCTATCGACCAAACATATTCTATATCCTATCCACCCAACTCATTTGACCTTGGCTTTTGCCATTCATTGCACATTTTTAGCATCAAGAAATTTGATTAGTTTCATCAGTTATTTCAAGTAATTCAAATAAAGATCATATTTTGGAGAAGTATGATAGAAGTTTTAGCATTTACATCCTTCATTTGTTATTCCTTTCTTATCACCGAACTTGCTACTAATTATAATCACCTTTGGTAAAATTAGTACCCTTGATCTATGCTATTGTTTCATAGTTATAAATACCTATGGGAAAACTAAGGGAAATAATTGTTTATTGAGCCTTGACATACCAACTTCCCACTTCTTATATCATACTATACCTTTTTACCAACTATGTATATTTTGTTTGAATTAACTGCTACACTAGATGAATTCCTTCACTGTAGGGTAGAACTATAGTGACTTAAGGTCCTAGTCTGGGACTAAGTAAGTAGTGCTTGATACTTGTTGAGGTTAGCTCAATCACCCTTTCCACCATGTTCTCACCATTTTGTGAGCAACCTAAGTTTGAATGCTCTCACTATTTTATGAGCACCTTTAGTTTCCATGCTCTCATCATTTTGTGAGCAACCTATGTTTGAATGCTCTCACTATTTTATGAGCACCTTTAGTTTCCATGCTCTCATCATTTTATGAGCAACCTATGTTTTAATGCTCTTGCTATTTTGTGAGTCACCTAAGTTTAAACACTCTTTCCATTTTACAAACAGCCTAAGCCATACTCTCACCATTTTGTGAGCAACCTAAGTTTGAATACTCTCACCATTTTATGAGCAACTTAAGTTTGAATACTCTTACCATTTTGTGGGCACCCTAAGTTTGCATGATCTCATCATTTTGTGAGTAACCTAAGTTTAAATGTTATCACTATTTTGTGAGATTGAACCATTTAGTGTCTCATTGTTCTTGATTGAGTTGAGATACTTCAAAAATTCTAAAAACATTTGTAAAATTGATAGAAATAACAAAAACACTGACCACTTCTTTGCCTTAAAGATTTTAAGAACCCTTACTAAGTTTTAAGAAAATCAATTGTTTCTTATTTTCCCCATCCTTTTTGGCCTTTTTCTCTCATGCACTTACTATTTTTCAAGATCATTCCTATTCTTCTATCACATCCATTGTGTTTGTTTTCATCAATTATCACATTCCTCTCATTCCCTGGGAGAACTACATTTGGCCTAAAGTTTTTTATTAGATATTACATGCATGGAATTATAAAGGCAATGTCCACTTTCGTAGTGCATATGGAGATAGCTCAGCCACCCCTTCTTTTTCTTCTATTCCCCTATTTTGTTCATTTGTTATGTTGTCACCCATTTTTTAGGGGCAATGTTTATATGGTTTCTATTGCATTATTTGTTTCTTTATTTTTGCTTATTTTATTTATTTGTCTACCTATTTGTTTGCTTTCAACACTATTTCTTTGGTTTGTTTTATATGTGTTTATTGGGTGATTTCTTACCCACACTTATAATTGAATCCATCCATATTCATATGTTTACATTGTCATCATTTTTTTATATCATTGATGCATTATTTTCTATTGAATATTAGATTACGGGAATTAGTCCTTATGCATCTTTTGGCCAAGTCCTCATGATGTTATACCATGATGCCTACCAACACATGTTATAATGAACCTTAGATTCAAGAAGTCTATTGAGAAATGGTGACATCAACATCTCTTTGACACTGACATCCTGATTCAATCCCAATCATATCCAAAATAGACTAATTAACCATGAAAGAATTTTAACCTTTATTAGTTCAGATGAGCATATCCATTATAGTAGGTTATTCCAATTCATCATTACCCTCTATGTTAAGTTATCATCATCCTCAACCAAGTTTTTCATCTTTACTATAATCAGGGTCCAATGATTATAACTGCCTATGGGTAAATCATTGCACATCATCCCACCTACATTTCTCAATGATTATAACCACCTTTAGGCAAATAATTGTATTCTTACCAAATTTATTTCTCCCACCAAAATTGAGGCATGTTGTTATCTTGCTTGTCTACCCTAACTAGGGAAGCATTGTCTTATTTATCTATCCTAACTAGGGTAATTCCATCTTCTCAATGATTATAACTACCTTTAGGAAAATCATTGTGTTATCATACCATGTTACCACTATCAGGGTACAATACTTATAAACAACTTTGGGTAAACCATTTTACATCATCCCATTTGAATTCTCAATGATTTTGACTACTTTTTTAAAATCATTGTGTTTTTCACCCCATCATATTTTCTTTCTTTGGTCCCCTCATTTCACTTCTTATTAAGGGACTATTTGCTAACCTACTTGTGCCAATCATTCCCTTGAGGGGGCATCATACAATTAGTTTATCATCATTGTAGTTGTAGGCATACATGACCTTTTCATTCTTTGAGAAGATGTTATTATTATTATAGCTTACAATTCCTTCCCAAATAGGGGCAAACTATAGACACCTAAATATGGCCATTAATGACCTCTAACCAGGCTTTTGACCAATTTCCACCTAAAGTGCATAATTTGGACTAAAATACTAAAACACAATAAATAATGTGAAACTGACATATTCAAGTGTTGATTTTGGCTAGGGTATCATTAAATGAGGAAATGTAATTTATGGGCTAGCTAACTTTGATTAGATCATTTTGAGTCAAAATGCCAATTTTGCACTTGGGTACTCTAGATTGCTCTTTTCTATCAAATATCTTACACAAGACATGTGCCTTTTTTATTTTATATTGATAACATCCTAAATGAGATAATGGATCCAATGCATCTGACATCACATTCTAATTCCAATCCAATCAAATTTTAGACTAATAACAAGGCATTTTAATCAATTTGAGTAACTTGTGCACAAAGTTCTTAAATCATGCTTAAGAGCTAGTTAAACCAAATTAAATCCTAATTAAGAATTCCATGTAAACTTGTTGAATACTTATTTTTAGAAATGAATATTGAATATCTGCATCATTAGGTGAACTCATTTCTTAGGAAGACATCAATAGGCTATAAATGCCATAAATATCAAGATTCATGCCTCTCATGTCTCATCAATGCCCTCCATGCCTCTTGATTTCTCTTTTATCCCAAATATTGATGAGCTTATTTATGAATTTTAATTTAAAAATTAGATTAATCCTTAGCCACACATCTCAATCCTGAGATGGACCATTCAGGTTGATTCTACCCATTTGTAAAATATATAAATAAGAGGCCTTGCCACATGAATTTGAGGTCTTGAGAATGCAAAGTTATAATGCACAAATGATTCAAAAAATATATTATAATTAGTGTTACCATGCCAAATTTATTTCAATCCAAACCAATCCAAATCCAAAGGTGCCAAGAGGAGGTGGAGGATAGTCAAGCTCCATTGTAATAGAATTTGTGAGCACAAGTTGAACAAGCCACTACAAAAACATTTGGAGCATCTAAGGAAGGTGAAGGATTCTTGTTTTTCCTTAATTTTTTAGTTGTGTTTGTCATTTGTTTTTTTATTAAGCTCACCCTAGTAACTAGGAATGAAGGTGTTAATTTAGTGTGTTGTTTGTTGATTTTCTTTGTTTATTTTGTCACTAAAAAAATACTAATATCCTCTTCTTAGTCAAATTCCTAGTTCACAGCTTACATCACTAGATTTCCTTAGTTTCCCTCTTCTACTGCTAGGTTTTATCCTAGAGTAGTTGGAACATAAATGTGTGATCTCTTGGAAGTCAAGTTTGGTAATATATCCCTTTCCCATAAGATTCAAAGAATCCCTAGATGAGTCATCTAATACTTTAAGGAAAATAATTTTGATCACTTCTCCAAATAGCTCATATCCACATCTATTGTTGGAAAAAGCAAACCAATCTTGAATCTTGAATTTTCTAGATTTTGAAAAAATCTTATTTTATATCCTTGACCCTACAATAATCTTGGTATTTTTTTAAGAATATTGTTTCTGTTTCTCTCCATGTGCTAATAGAGTTTCCTGCTAATCCCATGAACCACCTCATTGCTCCTTCCTTTAGATTAAAAAGAAAGAGCTTCAATTTTTGATTGTCTGAAGTATAATCATAGGTCTGACAGAGGACTTTGAACTCAAAAAGAAATTGATTTGGATCTTTAATGGATAAACCTCTAAATGTAGGTAGATTGGATGGGGAAATAATTTTAATTAGTTTTTGGTCATCATTCTCAAAGACAATAAGATAAGAGAAAGTCCTCTCAGGAGGATTTATATGAAGGTTTTCTACATGTCATATATTTTCTCCCATTGAAAATTGAGTTTTATTAAGAGGAGGGGATTCTGGGTATTTAGTATATGAAGGTTCAACTCTTGCAGTGAATGATTCTTCTAGATCCTGATTGGTTTTTATAAAAGACTCACTTATTTCTTTCTGAAAACTTTATATTTTTTCTAAAAATGATTTGATTCTTTCCTCTAAAGGATAAGGATATTTTAGAATAAACCTTCCTTGTGAATCTGTTTGCCTACTCATATACCCTGTATTTGATAAGAGAGTACTTTTGTTATATTTTTTTTAATATTTTGACTATTAGCCTGAGTGTTTACCTTACTAACAATTTTAAGTAAGTCATTGGTAGTGGCACTAAAAATGATAGGTGTCATTATTATCACTTCATTTAACCAATCTATGATGGTACCAATTCTTACTAGGGCTAGTGGCTAAGGTTGTCTGTAGTAAGTTACTTATTGGTTTCAACTAATAGTACTATTTGGGGGGGGGGGTTTAGTGTTGTATTAACCTAATTTCTATTCCTAAGAATCTAAACTAATGATGAAAAGAAACACTCTTGCATGAAATTTAAAACACACCAAACTACTAAATTGAATGATATGAAAGCAATTACACAATGTTGTAAAATAAAATCACTGAAATCAAATCTCAAATCCACACTTACAAAATGAAAGTTACAAGAATTAAAGGAATGATAAATGCTTATTCAAATCTGAAAATAAACACATTAACATCTATTCTATCATGCAGGTTATAAGTCTAATCACATAAAACATATATATTAATTCTAATTAAGACAAATAATAAATAGACTTGTAAATACCAAAATAATGTCTCCAATCTCCTTAGGGAGAGGGCCCTTACTCACCCTTAGATTTAGGTTTGAATCAACTCAGTCTTAAAATGCTATCTTAACACATGGAATGAAAGATTAATCTACTATAAGTCTTCTTGTATTAAAAAGTAACCAAACTTATAATATCTGTGTATCTCTATATGTCTTTAGATCCAACTTGGATCTGTCATTTTATTCTATGCAAAATAAACTATCATAGAAATTAGGCAACAACTCAACTGAATTAGAATAAGAAAATATTTAGAGAGATTGGGTGGTATAGCCAAAATAAAGAAAACATTGTAATAAGATCTACATGGAATCAAAAAGATCCATGTGAGATTATAACTGCTATGCCTATCTATATCTAACCACCAAATCTGTATATATAATATATCCATTTATTTTGACTCTAGAGTTACAGCCTAAAACAACTTTTATAAATAGAAAACCATACAAAAATAGGAATATATATATATATATATATATATATATATATATATATATGTATGTATGTATGTATGTATGTATGTATGTATGTAAATAGAAAGTATCAAAAGGAGTCTTCATATCATCATAGAAAAGGTGGAAAAGATTCTTTAATGCTTTAGAACATGTTGTGGCCAAATATGAAGTGAACTATGAGAATCTATAGCACAATAATGGTAATACATAGCCAACTATTGTAATCCATAGCTAACTAGAAAAATCCATAGTTGACTGATAGAATTCATAGCTAACTAACATAATCCATAGATATGCTTCAATTGATTAGTTATTTATCTTAGCACATCCTTATCTTCATGATATCTTATCAAAACTCTTATTAGATGTTATTATGCCTATACATATCAAAATATGAAGACTAAACATTCAAATGGTTAGAACATCATGAAAATAAAAGTAACTTAGACTCACATAAGCTTATAGAGATAAAAACATCTACTTTCTACCTTAGGCTAGTTATAAATCCTAAAACTACATGTAATGCTTAATTCAAATGACATGTTTATGGCTATGAAGGATGGCATATCATGGCAATCATGAGTCATAATATGGACTCATCATGTGTTAATAAGGCATGACTAGCCTTAATTTTGATATTTATCCCCATTAATATTTTGTACATGACAAATTTATGATGATGTCATAATTTAGATATTTTTAAAAATTTTGAATATGACATAACTAAGTAATTAACTCATTTCCATCAATTTTTAGTTTAACCAATTGATTTGTTTTGCCTTGCTAAAGATTCCTAATTAGATTTTATATGCCTTATGAAATTCCAAAATTTGATTATTTCACTTCAGTTAATTACCCCTAAATGTCATCCACATAGTAGTAATTTGATTCAATTTGAATTGATTGAAGTTGATAATTGGTTACAATTCCATGGCCTAATTATGTACTATCGATATGTTTCATAAATTTCACATGATGTATGTGGATGAATTAGAGTAGTTCAATGGTTTTATTCTAGTTTGTGTGTTATTACGAGAAGTCATTCTGATTTTTAATTTTGACATAATAGTGGTGATAATTGGATGTCTATAGTAGGAAGTCAAGTACCCATTTATAGGAGCCATAAAAGTACTACCTCCTTGTTTTAAAATATGTATTTTTTGATTAAGGTGACATGCAAATGTGTTTTAAAGGCTATGGATTAATGTGGGAGAAAATATGGATGATGTGATTGTGGGGAGGTTTGGATAAAATTTGGTTCTTAGACTACTTGACAAAGGTTTGATTTTAGTTTGGTTTTAATTTTGACTCTGTGATTACAAGATGTATGATGAGATGTGATAGGTGCTAATTGGATGAACTTGATCAAATTTGAAAAAGCCATGATATAGCTAAAATTTTGAAAATCAAAATTGATTGAGGTTTTGATACTGAGCTAATACAAGCTCTAAGATTTGACTAAGATGGGGGTCTAGGTTTTACTAGCCAAAAATACGTGACTTAGGTTGTGAATGACATTTGATGGGGTTTTCCTAACTTGATCTAAACTAGCTCAAGTGATTTAATGATGTGATTAGGTTAGGATCAAATGACTTGGATGATGATATCAAAATAAATGAATGATAAGATTTGATGGTTGCATGATTCAACCTTGATTAAGTTTATATGTAATTAATCATATGATGGTGACTATGATGTGTAAAGAGTTGTATCCAACATGGACCAAAGTAATATTTTTAGACTTGATAGGATTAGGGATGATTTTTAAGTATGGGTATGGACAAGCTTAGGTTAAATGTGATGTTGTTTAGTGCAATAATGATGGGGTTAGACTTTGAGTCATTGAGGGTTATACTAAGTAATGTAAATTGATGTATAATTAGACTAAGTGACACTAGGACTAGGTATATTGGGTGGGTGAAGTGTTTAGACTATGATTAAAGTGGACATATGATTTGTTTGGAATTATGGATGGAATGTATAGATCTAGGGATGTTATGTGAATTGATTTTTTGGATATGTGAGTGATACATTAAGCTTAACTTTAGGATAATTGGTTTAATGTGAAACATGACTTTGGTAATGATGGAGTATGACCTTAAACAAGGAGTTATATAAGATTTAAACTCGTATGACTGATTTAGATGATAATAGGGTATTTCTCCCTTAAATTTTGATTAATTTAAATAGGATTGATTACTTATTTGAATTGACAATGGGTATTGGATTTAGATTGATAGAATTATAGGTGATAGTAAGGTATTGACAGGTGCCAAGTTCAAACCAATGGAATGATGGGATGATGGGTGCTAAGTTTCAAACAAGCATAGTGATAGGATATAAGATGATGTGTTATTTTTTAAAATTGATTGAATGATGAGTTAGAAGACAACAAAGTGACAAGTTGCTAGAAAGATAATAATGGGTGCCAAAACCAACATAATGATGGGTTAACAAGTGCTAAAGTTAAAATAAAAAAATGATGGGTCTTGACTAAATTCAACAAAGGGAGGGTATTTGTAATGATGGTGAATTTAGATAAGTAATATCTCAAGGTGATAGTTTAGATGAGTTTGCTCAAGGTAGAAAAGGTGGAAAAATGTGTTTTGGTTGATGGACAAGGGTGCCTAGGATGTCAATGGGTTTAGACTATGTCAATAGGTATGACTAAGTCTTGGGTGGATTTAACTAAGAGGGGAATGAATTGATGTTTATTCAAGCTTAAACAAGGATTGAGGGTAATGATTTGAGGTGATATTTTAGATATGGTGAAGGATGATAGATGATATTAGGAGAAGATGAGATGATGATTAAGGAGAAGTTAGAGAAGAGGATGTGTGATAGGATTATACTAGGATGAGATGAGATGATGATGTTTTTACCAAGGAGAGATATGACATGATGATGAAGAGTGATAAGGTTATGACTAGGATCATTGTGACAAGATGGTGATGGTAGATTAGTGAAGACTGGACCAATGATTAGATTTGACTTAGATTTAATTTTTGTCTAGGTTATTAGTTTTTGTGTAGGGTATAGGGTTTAAAAAAATATTAGATAAAAAAAAGAAATAAAAAAAAGAAATCCATAAAATTATAATTTATGAATGACATAGGAGTGTAACTTGACAACCATCCTACCAAACAAATCATGATGAGATGTGATTAGATTGGTTTCCCAATCCTCTCTTACCATCTATACCTAATGAGTGATCCAGGGATGTCATTTACCCTGGCTTGGATGCTTTTTGTAATTAAGGAGTCTTATTATAGGTTTGAAAATATCTCTAAGGGGGTTCCTAAATACCTTTTGGTATGTGGGGCTTGAGTTTGTGTAAGGTGTTATCTAACACCTATGTATAGGAGTGGTACCTCCTCACCTCATAGGATCATGTATGAGGAATTCCACTTAGCTTAGAGATAATTGTCCTTGATAAGTATAATTTACTATAACATAAAGTTTGGTCTTGTTCATGGTGTTGAAATCCAAATTACAATCCCCTTATGACTACAACAAGTGTGTGGTGATCAAATCCACATCATGTTGCCCTTAAAAAATGAGAATTTGAGGTTTATCGATTACTTGTAATATCTGGGAATTAACCTATCAGTGCAAAGGGAGAGCATATGTTGTATTATCCCAACCTAAAAAATAAGTAGTCAAAAACTAATGCTAACTGAAATTTTAAACACATAAGAAAGCAAGTTGATTGATTAATATAATTTTAAATTAAGAAAAGAAAATATAAAAAATGGTTTTAAAATTCCAAGTCTTCGACAAATAACCTACAAACAAGACAGTTAGTATTTTTTAATTAGATTTTTAGGGGGAGAAACCTAAAAAATAGGGGTTATACCAACACGAAATCTATACAAGTTAAATTTGATTATCAATAGGATAAATTTGCTTATGTGCAAGATAAGACAAAATTGACACTTAGACATATTTTGTTAAAATAACATTAGATTTTACAAAATCACTATAGTACACAAAGCATCTAATGGGACATACAAAGCCATTTATTTCAAATCAAAGAGAGTATAAAATTTAAAAAAATAGAAAAAGCTATACCTAATGCTAAGAACAGAAAGTTGATTATCTCAAGACAAAACCACTAATCATAGTAACAAAGCCATTGATCTCAATCCTATAAAGTAGTGACTTTGGAAAATACCTATAAAGACAAAAAATAAATAAAAATTAAGATAACAAAGGAATATTTAGATTAATAATGGGTTAATAAAAAGGTGATAACCTACCAAGAACAAGTTAGGCATAGAAACTAATCAAAAATAGAAAATAGACCATATATTAACAAGGTCACTTATATAGTTAACAAAGTCACTATTATAATTTTTTCAAAATGGTGAATTTGTGGATAAACTATATAAAATAGGTTAGATACGTATAACCAACAAGAAAAAAACCAAGACAAGTCCAAAATAGTTCACAAATTATAGACATATTAGGATCAAGTTAGTAGTTGTTCATAAATTGACTAGGACCAGGTGTGTAAATTTACTAACAAATTATCTATGGCTATTACAAAATCACTAATATCATTCCTATAGAGTGATGACTGTATAAAACTTGTAAAAAATGAGATTAGGTATGCACAACAAGAATAGATCATAAATAGGTTTAAAATAGGGTAGCAACCAATGGAAATAGATAAGGAATTGATTATAGAACAAATTAGCAACTAATTTAATATAGTTGTGCAAAGCCTCTACTACCCCTAACAAAGTCACTATTGTAAATCATGAATACAAAAAGATTTATTTTATTTATTATTTATTATAAATCAAACAAAATTATGAAACACAACTCCATCAGAATGATTCCTCAGATTAGGAAAGGTATATGAAACAAAGAACAGGTAGAAAACATAAAAAGTAGAATTATACCTTCCTCATGGACTTTCCTTCAAAACTGACTCACATACATGATTATGCCTAGATGTAGGGCTTGGAGTCTTTATCAATGTCACAACGTGATCACACAAGAAACATCTCCCCTTGCACTATGGATGATTGATCAAATGAAATATATTATTTAAAGGATTGATGGTTAAAAGGCTACTAAAAATGGTAGCACTTCGTTGAATGTTTAAGGCTTGAGAATAATGTTAAATATCACTTGTATTTATAGGTTTTATATATTGACCATGGCCTTTGGATCAAGATTAAGATGAGTGGCTGAAATTCCATTCAATTTTGGAGGAAAACACATTTTATATTTTGGAAAGAGGCTGCCTTAATGAGGCATGGCTTGCCTTAATTCTAATATTTGTTTCCATTAATGCCTAGTGCTTACCAACTTTTAAAATGATGTCATCATTCTTAATATTCGTTAAATACTTAGATTTGTACAATTCCAATATTAGCCAATTATATGGATTTTCCAATTAGGGAGAAGTTAGATTTTTGATTTTATTCGATTAGTTAAGTAACCCCAATTAAATTTTATGCCATTTTGAGAGTTAAATATTTATTTTAATTAATTACCCTTGAACTTTGCTTGTAAAGTAGTAATTTAACTTGGATTCATCTAAACAAAGTTGATGGTTGGTTATGGTGCATTTTCCCAATAAGGGATGCACCAATACATTTTGTAAATTTCACATGATGTGTGTAAATGCATGAGATCATTCTTATAGTTTTTGGTCCAATTTGTGTGTTATTACATTAAGTCTTCTAACTTAAAATTTTAACATAAAAGTGGTAGTTATTGGATGTCTACATTTTACCCCTATTTGAAAGGGTGTGGCGAGACATTTAGATGAATCAATGACTTTTCAAAGAATAAAAGGGCCACTTAAAATGATCACAATTAGAAGAAATGATTTCATTCTCAATTTTTTTGAATTTACTTAATTCATAAAAAATGAGCTCATGAAAATGCCCCAAATAGCATTTAGAGACCCATGATGCCCCATCGAGGGTAGGGTAGGAAAAAAATGTTTTGATGGATGGGCCCTCAAATAGAATAAAATGACACATGTTTTAATACAAGAGGATGAAAAATGGATTAATTAAAAGAAAAAGAGATGAAAAAAGATAAAGGAGCCAAAAATTAAGCCTCTTAGGAAGGAGAATGAAGCACAATAAAGACAAGGGTAAAATTCAAAATTCAGGCTATAAAATTACCCCATGGGGGTGAAAACTATTCATTTTCACCCTCCCCTATTAAAATTTAGAGTTCTCGATTAGTGTTTAAGAAGAATGAATAAAATAGTTGATATCCCACACCACAAGCACCTTGATGAGTACATGTGAGATTACTAATAATTGGTAGGGAATAGGGAATCAATAATTATAATTTTCATTGGTAGAATTTGTCATTAATTAAATTTATTTCTCTTAGGAAACTCAAAAAATGGAAAACTCATCATTTAAAAAAATGAAAATGGTGAGATAACTTGTGCAAAAGGTGATATCACTAACCAAATGACATGATCATGTCTAATTCGATGATATCTATAAAATGGTTGGAAATCACTAACATGGCAAGGTCATGATTTTATGTGGAAAATGACTACAATGGTGATAACGTTGATAGATTAGTGAAATTACACTTTTGAGTGGAAAATGCTCAAAAGGTGAACTTGTGCTAAATAACAAGATCATCTTGCCAATTGGCAGGAATGCCTTGCTAAATGGTGAACCTGCTTATAAAATGATGAGAATGTAAATAATCTTAAATAAAATGGTGGGAACATCTTGATAAATGGTGGGAATGTCTCATCAATCCATGAAATGGCCAATAAAATGGCAAGATAATCGATAAACAAATTGAGATAAGTAGAAGAAAAGGCTAAGTATGCTAGAAGAATAAAATATTAAATCCAAAATTATAAGAAAGTGGTAATATTGATCAATTAATATAAATAGTTAGATTAATGGAGTGATTTTGACTTGCTTTGTGGTACACAAGAGTGAGTGGAGGTCATGACATTGCATTAATGGTGGTCATGAGTCCTATTTCATCTTGATATCATGACCGAAAACATGGAAACATTCTTAGAGGTAGTGGGGCTACTTCATATGGCATGGATGCTAGTTATTCAAGCTAACAAGGCTTACTTATCAATGTTATCTAAGTATTGGCACTCTAAGATTTGAACTTCCATATTCTGATAGGCAAGGCCATAATAACTTTAAAGGATGTATAGAGGATTCTACAAATTTTGATTTAGGGACCAGGGATTCAATGGATGCATCATGATAGGATAACCATGTTAGAGGACCTGATTGGTATTATAAACATTATTATTAGGGCAAGTTCATCGATATTAAAACCCTAGAGGATTTAACATTTCCCCTAGATGTTATCCCCATATGGGTGGTGATGAGGTAGTAGTAATAGTAGTAGGATAGGGAAATGTATTGGTTCTTCCACCATAAATACATGCACCAATACCTAGTGAGGTGGTGATTTTTATGACAATTATTAATAGCCTTATTGCCTAATAAGAATAGACAATTATTTTGGATTGGTTTGATAGGAGTGGTACAAGATGACTCGACCACATATTTTGCATGAGACCTATGACACTAGCTCAATTATACTATGATTTGCATATGATAGCCTACCATAGTGGCTAGATTATTGGGCCAAGCACTTTGTTATAGGTCTATTCCTAGAATCATATAGCCATTGAGTAGTCTATTGGTTAAAGGATGTAGTGAAGAGCCCAAGACCCATTAGCATTTGGTTAGTATCAAAAAAGGGCTGGCCTTCAAGGACACAAAGGAGAATTGTACTATTATCATCAAACCCTAGATGAGATGGTGGATGGGAAATTTATCTGGTGTCCTTACATGGCTATGCAATTTAGATAGGTGGAGGATGGATTTGTCACCTTGTATATGATTACACCTTATTTTATCATAGGGTAACATGACTTCATAGTGGAGTAGTAAAGGTCTAATCAAATTTAGTGATAGTTTGAATTTAAATATGATATACTTGAGGGAACACACTTTTTTCTCATGTTACCTAGGTTTGACAGGAGTGGTACAAGATGACTCAACCACATATTTTTTATGAGACCTATGACACTAGCTCAATTATACTATGATTTTCATATTATAGCCTACCATAGTGGCTAGAGTATTGGGCCAAGTACTTTTTTATAGGTCTATTCCTGGAATCATATAGCCATTAAGTAGTCTGTTGGTTAAAGGATGTAGTGAAGAGCCCAAGACCCATTAGCATTTGGTTAGTATCAAAAAAGGGTTGGCCTTCAAGGCCACAAAGGAGAATTGTACTATTATCATCAAACACTAGATGAGATGGTGGATGGGAAATTTATCTGGTGTCCCTACATGGCTATGCAATTTAGATAGGTGAAGGATGGATTTGTCACCTTCTATATTATTACACCTTATTTTATCATAGGGTAACATGACTTCATAGTGGAGTAGTAAAGGTCTAATCAAGTTCAGTGATAGTTTAAATTTCAATATGATATACTTGAGGGAACACACTTTTTTTCTCATGTTACCTAGAAGATGAGGGAGTGGGGGCCACTTTTTTATAGAGCAAAGGTGATTAGGAGCTACCTAGCTATAAAACTAGTAGTTTGGTCATACGTATGATGTATGGTAGATGACAACATTATAAATGCCTTTGTAGCATGGTGGATATGTTATAAGCCCACATAGTTGACTAGACCCTAGACTCAACATCTAGGACATCATCAAAGGAAGGTTAGATAGAGGTAGGGATTAGTACAAGGGCCTTTATATGGGTAGGTATAGGGACATGAATAAGTATAGGTAAGTGTACAAATATTAGTATAGTAGGTTATACAATAATTTCCCCTTCAATAGGATATATAGGTTCCTATTTGGTAGATTACATAATAGGTAGGTCAAATCCCCATGCAATAGGTTGCACATCAAGTTTTATAGGCCCTAAGTGCATAGTTTTCACCTCTAGTATATTTAGGATCAAATACTAAGAATAGATAGGATGGGGCATAGAGGGTGATGGAGGATAGGGTCCTTCTTTAGAAATAGAGATGATAGAGGCAATAATTAGTAGTTTAAGTTAGGGTACAAATAAGGCAAGAACCTTAGGGATCACTAGGTCAGTAGAGGATCAGGACCTTATAAATAGACTATAGTGAGAAATTACTACTAAATTAATTGATATTTTAGATCATGAGTAGGATGTGGTAGGGCTATGATTTGAGTTGGTGACAACTCAGGGGGAGACCACAAGGATATAAGTATCATCATATCATGTGATACATAGATTTCAATGATGAGAGGGTGGGTTTCCCAAATTACCATACTATAGAGACAACTCATGATGAAGGATGTAGAACTTGATAAAACTATCAATAAGTAGGGAAACACACACATAGAGTGAGATAGAGCCCAATAATATGTTTAAAGATTCTATGGAGAGCAAGATGAGGCATGATAAGCTATGTCTAATCAAGGATTGGATAGGTCACTAGCTGACATGATTTAAGCCATGAATGATTGCTTATAGGTAAATGATGATGACTTATAGGTGAAGGATGAGGTGAATTATTATCAAAGATTATATTATTTAGTTATGCTCATATAAATTAGGGATCTTTCCTTTAAATAGTACACCCATAGATTGAGGACTAGTCAGACTTCTAGATCACATCATATGATAGTCTCAGAGAGATCAATGGCACAACTTACATCACATTAGAGAGTTATGGGGCTATCATCCTTGCATCCACTAGCACCAAGTATCAAGCATAGTTTTGACCAGAGTCCCTTTAGGGATGGATAGAGCTAGAGCTGAGATTTTGGTTATAAATCCACATTTTTTATATGCACGAGATGTATATATTCTCATGATGTATAAAACTATGATTTTGATATATATATGACATTCATTTATCTATGTATATGATATACATAGACTTTAATATTATTTTATTATACATGATGCTACTATTATTCTAATGATATGTTAGATATAGATTTATGGAGTAGAACAAGGATGTTGATGTTTATTTATTTGCCATGATTTGGTTATCTTTATTACTATTTGATATTGCACATGTGATTTCATGGATGTGACATGTAGTATGAATAGATGTTATATACTTATTTAGGAGACACACATCCTTAATTAATATATGGATAACCATGTTTATTCAATTTTTTTCATGTGATGTGATTGTGGAAAATGGAATGACATCTTGATCATGTGTTAGATAGATAGATCATGCTTGGAGAGATGTTCTTAACACAACATTAGCATATGAAACTTTGAGTACCTAGTTTTTAATTTTTCAAATGAAAATATGCCTCGTAAGTATAAATGTCCTATTATAAAATTGTATATCAATTACATAGGGACTATTTTAGGTGAAAATATTTAGAACTCTAGATCATGATATAAAACATCAAGACCTAATCATAAAACATAATGCACTGAACAAAAGATAGACAAAAAATAATTTAAATGTAAGTGTAAATGTAGTCATATAAAATGTGAAATTTGGTAACTTGAGAGTGGGTAATGACACCCAATCCATAGGTCCATATTGCTTACTCTCATGACCCTCATAGGTATGTTTTCACTGATTCCTAGTCATCCATAACCTCCCAGACTGAACCCTTATAGACCCAAATTACTCTTTCCATGCTTAATACATCCACTCAAGTACCATTAGCCATGGAAAATAGTGCCCAAACTTGGATTAGAACACTGAAACCCAGGGTGTCTTATTTTTGATGTTATTATCCAAGTACAATTTAGCTTCTAATGGTCATATTATTTTAAATCATTATCCTAATTCATGTCAGCCTAATTTGAATTAATTTAACCCATAATCATTAAGTCCCCTATAAAAGGCCATTCAATGTCTATTTAGAAGGATTAACACTCATTTACAAGACAGAAGAAAGAATTCAAGAAAGACCACTCAAGCACTTTTCCCTATTCTCTGCATACAACCATCCAATATCATTTCAATTTTATTCAAACCTTTACACTAGTCTTTAGTCATTCTATGTACACCTAGTTTTGCATTTACTTATATTTTCATCACACTACTACACCAAACACTTTAATGGGAGAACTAAATATATCTTGATCCCTCCTCAAATTATTGGTATGTAGGCAATGTGCCCACACATAGGGTGTGAAGTGCGTCTAATGTATCCTTTACACACTAACCCATGCTCTCCTTTCTCCAAATTTTACATTCAATTTCAAGCATAAAGAGGACCTAGGGTATTGAAGACTAAATTAGGTGCACAACAAGCTTTGTGGACATTCACACTTTGATATTTCATAGGTAGGGTCATACAGACTTGGTACATAAAACACAAAAAACATAGATCACCAGGACAATAGTGCCAAGATAAGACTAAAACTCTAGAACCCAGGGTGTCCCATTTAAAGTGCTCCTATCCAATCAAAAATGAACTCCATATTTCTATTCATGATATTCTCCCAAGCCTGCACATAGATTTCTAGACCTTGTCTCAGTTAAAAAAATACATAATAAGATAAGTTTGATTTTCTCTCTCTCATTACTATTTTTAGAAAAGCCCTAATTATAGTCAAATTTCACAAATTAGTAGCCTAATTATAATACATTAATTACTAATTTTATCTACTTAGACCCATTTATCATTTAGGAATTAAAAATTTAATTTAACAAAAATAATAAATCATTTAGTGAACTTGATGTGAATCAAACATGATAACATACCAATTAAGTTTCTCCTATACCAACAACACCACATAATATGAATCGCTTATCTTAGGACTATTCACTTCCTAATCCATCCAAATCAAATATATTCAAGTCTTTGATGATTCCAAACTTGTGGTCAATCAAGTCAATGATGTTTATCAAACAAAAAAATAACATCTTATCCCATACCACAACATGATACAGTGTTTATCATCATAATTTGACTATTTTTCTATTGAGAGAATCCCTAAAAAATAAAATAGACATGAAAATGCAATGGCCAGTGCTGCATCTCCAATTCCAATCAACATCAATGATGATCAAGTAATCTTTACAATTAAATGATTATAATCACCCTTAATATCCAATGCAGATTTGATATCTCTTTCCATCTCAGCTACTACAAGAAGTTTCACAACCCTAGAATCTTTTTATGATATTTATAACTTTCTAAAAAAATATATTACACCAGACACTTTCTCCCAAAATGATAAACATAAGCTACAAAAATAAGTAATTCTTTATGTAATCATTGGTAGGGACCTTATTAAATGATCATTTGATGGACACTTACTATGATGCTTAATCTAATCAGAAGCCAAAATTGCTTTAGCTCAATTACATGATAGTGAATGTGATGGTCACTTTAGTGGAAAAGCCATGTCACACAAATTACTTTGACAAGGGTACTACTGGCCTACTATGGAAGATGAATGTTTACAATACATGAAGATATGTGATAAATATCAATGACACAATAATCTAAAACATACACCATCACAATAATTACAAATTATTATCTCTCCATGGCCATTCATGTTATGAGGATTTGATCTCATTGGAAAAATTAACCCTAAATTTATCGATGGACATAAGTTCATAATAATAGCTACATAATACTTTACCAAATGGGTGGAAGAAATTCCACTTCAATCTACCATAGACAAAGACATTTATAGTTTTATCATGACTCATAGTATATCACACTTTAGCCTACTAACAGCTATCATTTTAATAATGGAACATCATTCAAGAATAAAAATATCAAAAATTTTTGTACCAAATACAAAATTAAGCACACATTCTTCACTCCATATTACCCATAAAGAAACAGTCAAGTAGAAGCTACTAATAAAACTATCAATAGCATTTTGAGTAAAATAGTGACAAAATTTGGAGATGATTGGAAAAATCAACTAGTTTTAGCATTATGGGCCTATCACACAAGTATCTGTATGTGCATAAGAACTAATCCTTATTCACTCATTTATGGCATAGAAATAGTTTTACCATTGAAATTATAAATATCATCTCTCCATGTCTCTGTTAAAGGTATTTTCATTGATGACCGGTATCATGAAAAGCATCTTATAGTAGCTTTAAAAATTACACCATACATGCATTCAAGTTATATAACACCTCAAAATATACCAATAATGTATATAACAATCTTAAAATAAATGAGTTCACACCAGAGAATTTGAATTTAATGATCTTGTTCTCAAAGAAAACCTTCACAATGTCAATGTCAAAGAAGAAATCAAAGGAAAACTCAAACCAAATTGTCTAGGTTCATATATTATTACTAAAAATCTTATCCCTAAAGTGTATCATCTAGCCTCACTTGAAGGAAATAAACTTAAAAACCCAATGAATATTATTCATCTATGTAGATTTCATGTCTAGCATGCCATTTTACATATTACAGTCAACATGATTTTTATTTAAATCTTAATTGTACATAGCTTATTTCAAAATATAAAAATAATATAGAATATCAAAAACACTAAAAACATTCAACTATATCCAACACTCAAAAACATTTTGATTGTATGCATCATCCACGCTTTACATTGCTACTACTATGTTAGATTTACATTTATTATACTAGGCTATTGTTTATTAATTTATCTACATTACCAAGCTTCACTTGATCTTATTTGAGTGTGTGTAGTGACATCCAAATCTTTGATTGCTTCACTCTACCCATTGAGGGGGCATCCTACTTCTAAATTCAAGATACACATTAATATACATACCCACTAGGGCATCTTCTACATGACTACACCATCTAGGTTATGTCATTCCTAGACCACACACTCTAGTTATCATGTTGACATACATTACCTACTAAGCTTACATAGATTTCCATATCGACACTCACTAGTATCTTGCACTTGTGTATTTCTTAGCATATACCTAGTCTTGTACTCACATATCTTACATACTTTCACTTCTTACTTTGATTAGTTAGATGTGATTGAACTTCTAGTATATACATGCTTTCCTTTCTTACTTCACATAGCTTGATGTGTTTGCATTTTCTTAGTTCTTTTTCCATGCCTCGTATATGTTTTAGGACATTTGCCAATGTCCTTTACTTTTATTCATGTGTGTGCCTTAGGACATTTGTCCATGTCCTTTATTTGTACTCTTCCATGTGCCTATGGCCCTTGTGCCAAATTTATTTGTCTCAATTATATGTGTATGTGGAATTTGAACATTCCTTGTATACTTGCTTTCCAATTTTAGTGACACGTGCCCATGTCCCTTGATTGCTTAGCCCCTTGGCCACTCTTGTATGCTTCTTGATTCTAGCTTTGTATGCTTATTACTTGATTACTTTTTTAATTTTTAATGCTATGATCCATATCATGAATTTCCTTGCTTTCTTGGATGCCATGATGGACATCATGCTCTATCCCTCCTTGCTAACAACTAAAACTTTTGATTCTAGTTCAATCCATTACCATGTTATTACATTGTTATATCTATCTAGGCATACCCCTGCTAATCTAACAATCTCTCAATATAAACCTTGATATATATTGAGATATCTTGTCAATTATCATTGTTATATCATATATTTTTGTAGACATAACATACTTTTAGGGCTCTTTCTTCTAAGGGCATTCATTGTAACATCTTCATTCCTACCATCAAAAGAGGGGGCAACAAATAAGGGTTTTGTCACAGAGATCAGAGCTCCTAACAGTCAAAAAATTAGTTTTTAGAACACTCAAAATAAAATCCATAAATTATACTAGGTAGATAGTAGAAAAATTAGTTTTTCCAAAAATAGATAAAAAAGTGAGTTCAGTCATAGGTTTGTCAGCTCAGTATCATTTAAATTCAGCATGTTTCAATACAATTTCTACTTAGATAATCCAGATATAGGGGGAATCATGTGCAACATGATGTCTCTCACTTCTAGTTTTTGATTAGGAAGTTGATATAACTCCCAGATCAAAATCCATGTTCTAGACACCAGTGATTGGGGAAATATGCATGAGACGTTGATCTTCCCTTTTTTTTGAGTTCAATTTATTTCCCAAGCATTTCTTAGTAGTTGCATGCCTTACTCCATCTATAGGTGGTTGGCATCCTTTTTCAAGTTTAGCTTTCATACAAGCTTAGCTTCCTGAGTACTTGAGTTCTTGAGTTTTCTTCCACATAAGCCTATTGCACTAGTTTTGGAGTGACTTTCATATAAGCATAATCTCCATCTTTCAAAATGGCCAAGAGTGGCCTAGTTTCCAACATACATTTGGCTATCCACACCAACATTATTAGATCATAGTACATTCATGGGATTTAGGAGCCATATCATATGACATCTATTCCATACCAGTATTACTTCATAGCTTCAATTCATTGGGCAACGATGGATCCAAAGGACTAGCTAGCTTTTATATTCTTGAGCCACTTATTCAGAGGGATTGGACACATAGTACAAACATCAATTAACACATGCATGATTCATTAGCTTCACTTAGTAGGTGATAATGGATCCAAAGGGCCTACATTTGCATTCTTGAGCCACTTCTAATTGAGCACTCATCTCTGTTTATGATATTAATTTTGGTAGAACACACACCCATCACAATAGGTTTTGTATTGGTTCACGTATTTTGTGAGGTGTATTCATTCCTTTCTCTTCCTCTCTTTCTTACCCAAATTTTGTACATTATTATTTTAGATACAACATATATAGTAAGGACTGATTTACTCTAAGTTTTTCATTGCATATTCACACTTCATTTTGCACTCTCTCTATGCACATCTAACATCACATATTTTCATGAGCTTCACCTTTATAGATAAGTTTAGGTACACTTTCTATTTTTACTTTATCTTAGTATTTTGATTTATTGCATCACTAGGATAAAAGGGGGAAAATGTAGTCATATAAAATATGAAATTTAGTAACTTGAGAGTGGCTAATGACTCCCAATCCATAGGTCCATCTTACTTGCCCTCATGACCCTCATAAGCATGTTTTCACTGATTCATAGTCATCCATAGCCTCTCAAAATGAACCCTTACAAACCTAGATTTCTCTTTCCATGCTTAATCCATCCCCCTAGGTCCTATCAGCCATAGATAACAACACCCAAACTTGGACTACAACATCGAAACCCAAGATGTCCTATCTTTGGCACTACTGTCTAAGTGCATTTTGGCTTCTAACGGTCATATTCTTCTAAATCCTTATCCTAATTCATGTCAGTCTAACATGATTTCACTTAACCCACCATCATTAAATCCCTTATAAAATGCCATTCAAATTCCATTTAGAAGGGTTGGCAATCATTTATAAGAGAGAAGCAAGAATACAAGCAATTCCACTCAAGTAATTTTCCCTATTATCTACATATAGCCATCCAATAGCATTTGAAGCTTATTCAAACCTTTACACCAGTCCTTAGTCATTCCAAGTACACCCAATTTTGCATTTACTTAAATTTTCATCACACTATTGTACCAAGCACTTTAATGGGAGAACTACATATAGCTTGATCCCTCCTAAGAGTATTGGTATGTCAACAATGTGCCCATACATGGGGTTTAAAGTGAATCTAGCGTATCCTTTAAACACTAAACCCTCCTCTCATTTCTCCAAATTTTACATTAAATTTCAAGCATAATGAGTACCTAGAGTATTAAAGACTAAATTAGGTATATAGTGAGCTATATGGACTTTCAAGCTTTGATATTTCACAGTTAGGGTCATATAGACCTGACACACAAAACCCAAAAAGCTTATATAAATATAAAAATATTGTTGAGATAGGACTACAACATCATAACCCAAGGTGTCCCAGTTTTAGTGCTCCTAACTAATCAAGCAATGAACTCTGGATTCTTATTTATGATAGTCTCCCAGGCCTACACATATATTTTTAGATCCTATCTCAGTTAGAACAATAAAAAATAAGATAAGTTTGATTTTCTCTCTCTCACTACTATTTTTATAAAATCCTTAATTATATTAAAATTTCACAAAGTAGTATCCTAATTATTATACATTATTGATTGATTTTATCTACTCAAACCCATTTATTATTTAGGATTTAAACATCTAATTTACCAAAAATAATAAATTAGTAAATAACTTAAGGCTAAGATATGAAAGATCAAGACTTAAGTGTAAAATAGGTTTCACTAAACACAAACAATAAAATAATCAAACATTTAAACCAAACATGCAATAAATAATACAAATCAAACACACAAATATATAATGTAAAAAGATAAAACATAACCAAATAATCAATAATTGTGCATGCATGTTTAATAAGTCATTATGCTTGGATACCTTTCCCCCAAGACAAGGGGATAATGGATAGGTCATATAAATGGAGAATAAAAGAATAAGGAAGGGGTGGCTGAGCTACCCCATGCAAATGGATGATGCCTACATACTCTATAGGGACCTTAGGCCAAATGTAGTTCTACCAAGAATTTGGACAAAAGAAAAGTGATGAAAAGTAGAGAGAAAATGCTTTGTAGAGGAAAAATATGAATTAATATCAAAGTGGTGAGAGTGTAATACAAATGGTGATTGGGGGAAAATAAATGGCAATAAAAGTGGTTAAGTTGACTTGAGATAACCCATGTATCTAAGCACTACATACATAGTCTATGTGTACCTCAAGTCCATGTACTTATCCTAGAAATGGGAGTATATAATGAAGAAATGGTAATGAAAAGTAGAAATGATTGGGATTAGAGAAGAGGTTCCCACCCAAAATAGGACCAGGAGCCATCAATGAATAGGATGATATAAAGGCCAAATATTTTATGGCTTTACATCTCTTTTTTATATTTTAAGCCACTTTTGTTGAATTTTTATTTTTTTAGGATTTATTGGTTTTCTACATGTTTTAAATGTTTTTGGGAGTTTTAGAATAAGGAAGACAAGGAAATATTCAAAAATGTACAAGGAACCATCTAGTAAAATAAAAACAACCTTAGGTAGAGGCTTAAATAATAGCTAAACCAACTGTAATAGTAGTTATCATGAACCAAAAATAGAACCCAAGACAAAATCAAATAGCATAAAAACAAAAAAATAGGAATAAGAAGGCAAACAATAAGGAAATAATATGGGGAGAAGTAATTAGAGGACATCTCAAGGAACTATCAAGTGGGTAATACACATCAACGTATCCTAATACAATTATCTATAAAGATATTTTTGATTTTGATCAATCTAAAATGCCTTCATAAATTCTCATTGAATATGTATATAACACCTATTGGTTGTAGTAAAGATCATGATAGTAACAGGAAATAAGAGGAATGATAAGAAAATTCTAAGGGAATGTAAAGATAAAGTGAAATTGGTGAATGCAAGATGGATGCCCCTAAATAAAGGATCTCATAGACAATGGTTCAATCAAGTCAAGCATAGAATCACTTGAGATGTAAAATTTTCATTGGTTCCTCAAGATATTGACCATTTGGTGTAGCTAGAATTTATGCCCCAAAACCATAGTTTGTAGTAATAACATATGGACCTAGCCAATTAGCCTCAAACTTACCTTTCTTTTTATGCTCAATATTTGTGTTCTTCTGATTCTCTTTCAACACTATATCACCAACTTCAAACTCTATAAAAAAAATGTATTTGTTATAATTGTGGCATAACAAATTTTTATAAGATTTCAAATGGTCTAATGTAGCTAACCTTTTCTCATCTAAGAGTTTTAGCTCTTGTAATCTATTGATTCTATAGTCCTCATCATCAATAATACTTTGTAAGGAGATTCATAGAGGGGGTAACTTAATCTCTATAAATATGATAGACTTGGAACCAAAAACTAAGTAGTATGGTATGGATTTTATAGGCATATAGGTACTAGTATGACAAGTCCATAAGGTTTGGAATAATTACAAGTGTTAATCACAACCAACATCATTGACAATATTTTTAAAAATCTTAATAATGGTTTTTTTAATGCCTTGATTTTTCTATTACCTTGAAGAAAATAGTGCATGGACCTTTTATGCTTAATATGGAATTAGGCATAGGGGGATTTTACATCTTTGTGAATGATCCACCATTATCAGATATAATGGTGGAGGGAATGCCATAAATGCATATGAGGTGATAATAAATGGACTTGGAAATATGCTTATTGATTATATATGTGAAATGAATGGCCTCTATCCACTTAGTAAAATATTCCTTATTAGTGAGGATATGTTTGTGGTCATTATAAAAGTGGGGTTATTTTCACTATGAGATCGAGTCCCCATGTTGAAAATGGACATGGATTTGTGATCGGTTGGAGTGGTTGGGAAGAAGTGTGGATCAAATCACCATACTATTGACATATAATGCACTTATTAACATATTGATAAGAATTTGTCTCAAATTTTGGCTAATAATACCCTATTTTAAGGAGTTTCTTGATAAAGACCATGCCACTAGTGTAGGCCCCACAAATCCCTTTGTGTATCTCTTTAAGCACTAATTAGGATTGTCGTAAAGTTAAATAATGAAGCAATGTTATATAATAGCTTCTATGATATAGTGTGTTACCAACTAGGGTGTGATGGGTAACATTATGAATGAAGACATTGTGTTGGTTTCATGATACATTAACATGAAGAATTTGGTTTTGGAGATAGGCATATAGGTCTTTGTACCAAGGGGGATCAAGAACAAAAATATCACATACCATATCTGAGTCTATTTATACATGAGCTAGTTGAAAAATATTCTCAATAATAAATCGATACTCTTTGACACTATTAGCCACTGCTATCATGGACCCAATGGTCTCCATTACATCTGTTGATTGATTATTAACACTTGGTATCTGATCAAATGGAATAATTTTAAAATGTGGTTTAAGGTTGTTAGCCATACTTTTATAAGGTATAAGATTCTTATCTTTGGTTTGGTATTGGTCTATATCTCAATTAATGATCAATTGGGAATCCCCATTTACCATCAACTATTTAATGTTCCATTGTCTAAAAAGATAGTGTCTAGGAATGAGTGCCTCATACTCAACCATATTGTTGGTGCAATGAAACAAAATGTGGAACACTTTGGGAATGAGATCTCCTTATGGTGTGATGAATAAAATATAGGTTCTAGATCTAGAGGATGTGAATGGGACATCAAAGTATAATTTATATTATTTGGATTCAATAGTCACTTCTTCTAGGGTCAGTATCGACTCATTTGGGAAATTAAATATGAGGGGATTAGTGTCTAATAAAGAAGCCTCAATAAGTTGATCTGTAAAGACTTGCCCCTTAATGGATTTATAAGTTTAATACTCAACTTCAAATTCACTTAGAAACATTACCCACTTGGCCATGTAACCTATTATAATTACCTTGGATAATAGATATTTGAGGGGATCAATATTGGCTATAACAATGGTTTTGTTATTTAACATATAGTGATGTAGCTTTTGGGAAGAAAACACCATTGCTAAACAAGATTTTTCAATTGGTGAATATTATGTTCATAATATACAAGTGTTTGGTTCAAATATTAAAGTGTGTGCTCCCTTCCTTGATTAACATGCTAAGCCAAAAGTGCCCCCAATTCATGTTCTATTATCGAGATGCAGATGAGTAATGGCCTCCCTAGTATAGGTAGGGTCAATATTGGTGTATTGGCCAAATAGGTGTTTAATTTCTCAAAATATTTTTGAAAACTTGTATCCAACTGGAATGTGATACTCTTATTTAAGTAAAATGATGACATCTATCTACCAGTTATGAAATAAACCAATAAATGGATTGGATCTTGCCCTGTAGGCTAAGAAGCTACTTGAGATTAGATGGAGGAGGCATATCCAAAATATCTTTAACTTTATCGGGATCAAATTTTATTCTTTTAAGTTATACAATGAACCCTAGTAATTTTACATAAGTAATGCCAAAGATGTAATTTTTAGGATTGAAGCATACCTTATATTCATGAAGTCTCTCAAAGATTCTTCATATAACTTTATGGTGCCCTGCATGTGTTTTTTATTTGGCTAGGATGTCATCCACATAGTCCTCAACAAGATCATGCATCATGTCATGGAAGACGACAATCATGGCACATTGGTAAGTTTCATGAACATTCTTCAAGCCAAATGGCATGACTTGATATCAAAATGTCTCCCATGGAGTGGTGAATGTTGTTTTATGTTGGTATTCAAGTGAAATATTTATCTAATTATACCATGAGAAACTATCCATGAATGGAAACATATTGTATCCTCTCATTGAGTCAACTATCATGTCTATGTTTGGTATGGGTAAGTCATCCTTAGGGCATGCTTTGTTGATATCTCTAAAATAAGTACACAAGTGAATTACATGTGGCTTCTTGCTGACAAGAACAATGTTAGAGATACATTATGAGTAATTAAACTTCTCCCAATAGTTTTTCTAATTATTTTTTAACCAAGAGAACAATACGTAGATGCATTTTTTGTAGCTTTTGTTTTATAGGTTTAGCATATAGATGCATAACAAGATGATGTACCAACAAAGATGGGTCTAAACTTGTCATGTTTGCATAAGACCATGTAAAGATGTAAATGCATTCCTTTAAGATAAAAATAATGAATTCATGTTACTTAGAAGTGAGGGATGCACCTAATTGAATCATTTTAAGATTATCATAAGTGACAATGTTTACTTATATGGTATTTTGCACAAGGAGTATAGAACCATCTTCAAGAATAATGGGTAATGATGGAAATTGATCTTATTTATTTGCTTGTGAGCCATAAGCCTCACCCATGTAAGAAGAATTAGAATCAATCAAGTTAGGTAGTGGCCAATTAAGAAATGTTTCTAGAAAATCTTGAACTAGTTTTTTAAAGACTCTTTGTTCCTTTAGACAGATGTTGGAATCAACTGTAATACTTAGACTCAAAACACTGAGCTTATTGAGGAGGTAAGTAAACTTACCTATCCAAGGACACATGAAATAGGTTTCACCCATGGAGTTGTCTTTTTATTTTTATTTTTTATCTATCCAAAGGTGTCTCAAAAAGGTTTTCACTAAGGGATCCTAATGTTTTATTTTTTCATGACCAAGGAAATTCACCTTCTATCCAAAGTAGGAAATAAGGTCTAATATGAAGTCAAAGCCCTATTTATGATCACAAATTGGAAACCCATTTTAGGGACCCATAAATTCATAAATTTATTTGTTATTATAAAATTCATCTAATGGTATGATAAAATCTTGTTGGTCTCAATCAATTAGGTTGGGATAATGGAGGGAAAGGGGATTACAGGTTGTGATGGTAGGAATGGCATTAGTATCAAATAAATTAGTATTGACAAGATAATCATATGTGATATAATGGGTCATTGTGTTCCTACCAAGAGTTTATTCAGTATTCGATAAAGTAGTATCACTCTCCAAATCCATGGGATCACCCTAGGCATTGTGAAACCAAGACCTTGATTTCTTGTATGTTTTACTATAAGGATGGGTACAAAAATGCCTTAATATTATATACCCAACCATTTGAATTTAGAGTCTTTATTATCCATGTTTCTATTATTAATAGGGTTTTTAGTGATTTAAAAGCATGTAGAAAAACTATCACCATATAACCAAGATCATTTAGAATTAATAGGTTGATCTTCATTTGATGACGTATCTTTTACAAATGTAAGTGGATATTTTTGATGAGAATCAGATTTTTATTGCCATACCATGTTGGTAATGCCAAGGGTTTTGGTTGGTTAGGTATTGCATAAGATCTATAAGACTTGGGTAATTATAACAATGTGTAAAGTATCTTGAATACTATACATGGTAATGTTGGTATCTTCAATGGTAAAGTGAGAGGAAATTTCTACATAAGGTGGATTATAATAAGTAAACATAATGTCACTTAGGTCAATGTAATTAGATTTTAGATAATTAAGAACTACTTGTTTATTATTTTTGTCCACAAATTAAGTGATAAGATAATAATTGTAGTTCCCATATTTAGATTCTATGTTCTTACAATACTGGTATGGCTATAAATCACTAGAAATAGTAACCTATAATCTAGAATGAAGGAATTTGATACATTGGTGCAGTGTGAAAGGGACTAATCATATTTCATAGATCCAAGGATGAACAAGAAGTAGACTATAAGGAAGATCTATATTAATGACATGGTAAATGGTTTCATGGGTGACGGGTCCAATAATAATAAGTAGACAAATAGTACCTGAAAATTATCTTTTTGTATTATTGAAGGCTTTGATCATGATGGTATTTGGATATATATTCAATATTGTATATATCAAATTTTGGATCAATTTAAATGAATCTATATTCAACCTTGAACCATTATATATTATAACCTCCTTGAATTTATGGTGGGAAATGATGGCTTCAATATATAAAGGGTTATTATGTAAGGGACCAAGGGATGACATATCACTATAATGAAATGTAAGTTGTTGCCCTATGAATAAATTCCATAAAAGCACTTGAAATTGGTTAAGATCAATGTCATTAGGCACCTTAGACTATTGGAGAAGGTCATTCAATATTATCCTATGAACTTATAACATATAAAAGATATCCAAAATGGAAATTTGTGCATATATTTTGCTCAATTGTTCACCAATCTCATTATGCTTCTCAACAACAGGGGAAGATGGATTGGCTTTAAAAGGTGTAAAGTCTTTAATGGGATTGGTATTAGAGGAAGGTAAAGGGACTTGGATGTCTAGTTGTGACTTTATAATTTTAAGTTTGGAGGGAGCTACCTGAATAAGAAGAATTAGGTGAAAGGTCTAGGAATAATAATCTATGAAAGTTGAGGCATGATTAAGTTACTTCGAATCAAAGTGGAATTTATTAGAAATAGATGTGTAGGTCCTAAAATGGAAGGGTTGACACTATGATGAGTGTTAGATGGTGTATGGGGGGAATCTTAATAGTAGTAATGTAGTTACTTATAACACATCCTATGATATTTCCATAATTGTATGGACATTACGATAACCAATTTGGTTGGCCTAGGCATCATGATCTTGACTATGATTATCTTGATTCTAATTTGCCTTGTGCTTGATTCTAATTATGACCCTACCCTTAATTATAATTATTCCTTTGTCTTTAATTAGTGTGCTTTAGGAAGGAATATTTATAGATACCCATATTATAGTTTGTTTGGGATCTCTTTTCTCCAACTCAATTTCTCCATTTTCAAGAAAATCTTGGATAATATGTCTTAGTTACATGTATATATAAATTGTGTGGTTGATGCCACGAAGGTAATAATAGTATTAATTCTCTCAATACCACACTTACTTAGGTTGACCTTCTAGAAAGGGTTTTGGAATTATCCAAACAATCATATTAGTTTCAACTAATTTTTGAAATACTACCTCAATAGGTTCCTCGATGTCACTAAAAACTCTATTTTTCAAGTTTCCTATTCATGGGTGATATATTTACAGTATGAGTGGTATATTAGGTGGGGTATTAGGTAGTGGATGCAATATTTTCACATGTCTTACATATATGACCCCATTACCAACCATATTTTTTTTTGAAGGTCTTAGTTTTTTAGCTATGCTTGCTTGAATTGATGCTTGAGGATGGGTTGGTGGTTGATCTTGAGAGTAAATTTTAACTATGCCCTGATCAATAAGTTACCTTTCAATATACACCCCTTGTAAATAATCTATTCAAATGTGTTTACATAATGAAGTCATAGATTGTAGGCTACCTTAACATCTAGGTTCTGTGTAAAAATACCAACTAACTATTTATCATATAAATTGTGTGGAAAACAAATATTTAGGGATTTCCATATTTACAAGAATGATAAGAAGCTTTCTCCACCATTTTTTTTAGCATTCAAAAATCAACTAAAATTATTTCATGCTATATGTTGTAGGATAAGTGTTTAATTTATTTTTTGATAGGTCATCAAAAGTAGTTACCAATCCTTTTATAAATTTAAGTAACACTCCAAGGCTTATCCATCCATACTACATGGAAACAAATGAAGCAAATAAATAATACTGAAAGCTACCTTTTGACATGTGACAAAGATTGCCTATAAATTATCTCTTGGATCACCTTTCCCTTATCAAACCTTAGTAGTTATAAATGAGATGGTAAATTTACTTGAAGAAACATTAAGTCAAAACAAGTAGGGATGGATCCCCTTTGCATAGTTTTATTAGGTATATTCACCCTATAACATAAATTCTAAGTTTTATGAGGGGCTTGTTATTGGTTCAAATTTGAATGAGAATTGGTAAGATATTGTTTATTTTAAGGAATTTGCTACTGATTCCAAGGAATATATTATTGTGAATTAGTGGGGATCTATTGTTGGTTTACAAGAAGCCATTGTTGTTGTAAATCAAAATAGGTAAGCATGTGTGTTGTAAACTACTCACCACTTGTTATGGTGGTGGAGTGTTTTAAAATTGTCACTGTGGATTATTAGGCACTTGTTGTGCATTGGAAATGACTTTTTAGTGATTAAAAAGGTATGTTGTGTGTCAAGTGTGACTTGTTATGAAGCATTTTTTGGGATTACCTACTCGAAAGAAGCCAATGGATCTATATTAGATGCAAATTTAGCTAAAGGTTATTATGGTTATTCAACCAAATGGATTTAGTTTATAAATGTGGCATTATTGAATGAATTTATAACTAGATAAGTCATCAAATTAGACATAACCTGGTCTACATAACACTGACTAAACTATTGTATCATGGAATTAACAATTTTCATATGTTAGGATGGGTCAACAAGTTGTCATTTCCCTTTTCTAGATGATGCAATAGTTGGCATTTAACTTTGTGTAAGACTCTGACTTTGGTTAACAATTACCGCTTAAGGTAACTCCTCAGCTCAAACTAGGTTGTGTAATTACTCTATGGGAAAATTATGTGGGAGCTTAGCTTTAGATTCTATAAACCTTAAAATATCTTCATATTTATCTTCCAAGGGTTATTTTTCAAAATTGGCCTTAACTAGATCCCACAATGAGAGGGAGATCCTCAAACACAGTTGTGCGGTCCTCTCCATCCTCACTATCTTTAGAATTTCTAAGGTATATAAAAAGATTATAGAAGTTTTCCTACTCAAAACTATGGCCATAGGAGGCCCCATTATGAGTGTACCTAGAAATGTCTGAAATGGCACTTGAATTCAAGACAGGCTTGACCTTGGTTGGTTTTTGAATCTAGATTTAAGATTGAAATAAGAATAAGGTTGGATGGTTTAAATTTTTTATAATTGGATTGACATAAAAACACTAAGTTTGGACTTGAGTATAAATGAACACTGTAATGGTGTCAAATGAGACAAAGTCATGTTCTGATTAGAAGTCATAATGCCATGAAATGTAATAAGGATAGTTTGCAATGTGAGTAATTTAATACCTTAGTGTGTATGTGAAGATGCGATTTTGGACTTTAGCTTTTGAAACTTGATGTTATCATTAGATGTGATTTTTCACATAAAAAGGTTTTCAACATAATAATCAAACATCAAAACATAAGTAACCACAAATATACCTTACAAATTGACATGAGATTACAACATAATAATTGATTTATTTGATAGAGTTACCTTTGAGAGGATTTAAAAGTTTAATGATTCATTAAGTAATTAAAATTAATTATGGTGGTGTTTTAATTCCACCCCTCTCTCAAAGGTCTATACGAAAAGGTAATCTTCAAGGGTTAGTTCCTTTACACCCTTGAATCAATGATAATTATATGGGAAAAGAAGCTTCTATTATAAGGTTATCATTTGGATTTCTAGATGGTCCCTGAAATTCATAAATCCATAAATTAGATGTCTAGACTTAATAAGCCAGTCACTAAAAGGTTTGGTCCCTTTGTAACCACTTCATCTATAAGATTTTAGTGAAGTGCTTATTTTCACTTAGATTTACACCCTTTGAGGAGATCAAAAATCTCTCCTCATCCAAGTGGCATAATAGAAACACCTCTAGGCTTATGGGCAACCTAAGGATGAGGTGAATCTCTAGATAGGGCTAGCTCCCTTGATGTGCCACTTTGGATCAAAACTACACTTAACTTTGGGGGGTAAAAAGGGAGAGAGATAATTGAAAGAAAACTAACATAAGGGAGGTGATACACCAAAATAGATGATGAATTTTGACTAGACACATGTTACACATGAAATCAAGGGACAAACTAAACATACACTCCTTTAATCTGTATCTTCTCACATCAATGTTACATTATGAGGATATGGATGAATGTGAAAATTTAGGAGGACTAGACAAGAGGAATTGAATGACACTAATGAAAATAATAACTCAATAAATCCTTGACATTTTCTAGAATACTTCACATGCCCTGCAAGAAGCTTTCCAACTACAAATAGGGTGAAAGAATGAGGCAACATGCTAAGGAATCCATGGTCTTCACTAAGAAAGATCCATAATCCAAGTAAAAAAAACTTATGAAAAATTATTAAGAGGTAAAAATCAGTAGTATTATTGATCAAATTTGATGCAAATGAGAAGGACCTCAACATACTCAAGAGGAGCATAGATTACAATGCCAAAATGGCTAGTTTTTATAGAACTTGAGAGAGAAAGGAGAAGAGATAAGTCCAAGGGTCATAAGGAAAATTTTAAAGTTGAGATAATTAGTTAATTGTTAATTATAATAGGATATGGGATGAATCATGAAATTTTAGGAAGTCCAAGTGTCCATCCAAGTCATCAAACTCTTGCAAAGTGGCATAAAATCCTTTTAACTGGCTCAAAAAAATTGCCTTCATGATTTGAGATTATTGAACACCTCATTACTGATTAGAAATATTTTAAATGATTATAATTAATTTTAAGGGTTTAAATAATTACTCTCCATGAATTGGTTGTAGGCTTGGTCCTCTAGAATCATCCCAAAATGAGATATCATCATCAACTATCCAAAAAACTCTTCCCTCATGCACCCTGCACACTTGGCCTCAAATTTGGATTTATTTTACAATGAAAATACTTGGGATGGAGTTTATGACACATTTAAAGACATAAAATATCTTTAAAATCATCAATGATACCTTAAAATCACTTCACTTGAAGTTTTTCACCTTTTTCACTAGTATGTCACTATGCTAGTTTTGATTGGTTGAGATGAAGCACTTATTTTGGAAACTTAGGAGTTTTATATTTGAATTAAAATACCATATGGAGTTATTAAAATTCTTAATATTCAACCTAAAATTTATTTCATCCCTTGAAACCTCTTATAGCTTGTAAAACACATAAAATGGTAAAAAAGCCTTATTTGGTACCCTATTTGTACAAGTATGTACATCAAAAAGGCATGGGGAGAATCCTGAGAGAGTCCTATGAAAGTTAAAATAACTTTCATGATCAAATTATTCCATTATATCAGCTTTAAAACTCCATTTCTCTGAATCGGTCTTGACTGAAGGTTTGCAAGAGTTTTAGGCATGTTTTCACTCTTAAGGTTCATTCATAAAGATGGGTCAGAAAAATTGAAAAAAAATTACACAAATTCATATTTAATAACATTCATAAACATAATTTAACTTCTCAAACTCACATGCATAGCATTAGAAGAGGTGTGAGCTTTCAAACTTCTCTTATTGAGCTCTTTTCTCCATTCCAATAGGCCTAATGTTGTTTAAGGTCCAAAAGGTGGCTTATTTGTGTTTTATATACCTTATAAAATCAATGTAAACTTTTTATTTCCCCAAAAAACATTATACAATATGTTTAAATTTTCACTTCATGTGGAAAGTGAAGGTGACCATTCATTGGGGTCTATGCCAAAATGTTGCCCTAATAGGCTTGACTACACCTTGGAGCTCAAAATGACTTTTGATAGTTTTCCTTTCCTTAAAATAGATTAAAAAAATGTAATATTATCCTATAAACAATTTAAAAAAAAATTATATATCATACTTAGAGCTAGAAGTGTGAATGGCCCTTCATTTTGGCATTAGGCCAAAAACTACCTAGTGTGCTTGATTGTAATGCCTAAGGGTTTAGACCTTCTTGTTGAAAATAATCCTTATTTTCTTGATTTAAATTTTTTTTTATATGTTTATTATATCTTCATAAAACTTATTTAAATTTACAAATAGCTCTTGAATCATCTAGCCATCTCCACCTTTCAAAACTATAGGTTGTACACATAGGGAAGTGCCATCTATTTGAGACAAAATAGAGGGAAATTCCCTTATTTTTTCAGACCAAGTAACCATTTTATAGGATTATTTAAGTTTTAATTAACCTCTTCATAAATTTTAATCCATTTTTAAGGTTTATAGACCTCTCAAATGCATTAGGAACTCAAGACAGACCTCTAGGTAATGGACTGTGTATTTGACAGTCAAAATTGATTATGTATTACCCTTTGACACCCTCTTATCTACATGGTTTATGTTTAATAAAAAAATTTAATGGAATAAAAATAATTTTTTATATGTTTTAAAATCATTTATCATTTTAACTTACCATATACCCCTGCTATTTCCTTACTCAGTCAAAACCAAGTTTCAACTGTGACTTGTTGACCTCTAAACATCACCTATAGGTATATATGCATGACTTAACCTAGATAAATGGTTTTGTAAGAACTTTTAAATTTTTTATTTATCATATTCCCATTTTTATTATATATCATCTCTATAATATGCATTGATAACCTCAAAATTATCCAACCTTTATTCACTATCTGTTGACTCTGTCCTCTATTTCTAAATGATGACTCCTATAGATATTAATGTATATTTTAACTTCAAAAGAGTGTAAAAAACATCCCCTACTTCCCTTAGAGTCACTTTAAAAATTTTAGGTTCATTTTCTTTATCTTGTATAGGAATAAACCTTTATCAAAACACCCCTTTGTCTCTCTACCTTCCAGACTGTGACTTGCTCTTGGGAACCCTATCTATAGGTGTTTTTTTATCTACTAGGACTTGGTTATGATGTATAGAGATATTTCATGAAGCATGAAATCCATATATCCTTTTATTATACACTATTTTACCTTGAGTGTACTAAAAACACTAAGACACCCTACTCTTGATCATTATTTTCATGTTTAGTTGTAGGTACTCATTTCAGCTTAGATGGACACCTTTAGGTTCCCATGGAATCTATAAAACTATGTATCCACCTCATAAAGTGACCTTCATACCAATTTATACACTATTTAATCAATGAACCACTCTAGCCAACATGAAAGTGTGTTTGTCTACTCTTGGAATATCAACTATCATTCAAACCTCAAACCTACACTTGAGGTTGGCTGTAGGTTAGCATCAAGGCTGTGCATAGATTAAAAGTGGTATATGAAGCATGAAACCACTTATCATCTTATCTAGATGGTCCTTTAGATAATGCATGTCATATCCATTATTTATAAAAACTTACATATGGAGGAATAGTATACATTACAACTTTGGGTTTGAAAGTCTCTTTTTAAGCTCCAAATATAGGTTTCACTACCTGCTCTCAGTGCTTTTGATGGCATCTTTAGGATCTTCAACAACCACTTTCAATAAATATTCTATCCTTTTTATTTTTCAAGGTGAAATATCTATGTAGAGGATATATAATGAACATAATATAATGCATAAAGGACATTGGGAATCTTATCACAAGATATCAACAAAACCTCTCAAACCTTTCTTTTGCAAATTTAGGGACAAAAGGCCTAAAACTCAGTCATCATCCTTGGAGGTGGTTTTAAACTTGGTTTGGCCATCTATCACTTTTAAAAAGTATATAATGTTCCCTCCTCATGATAGGACCTCAAATATGGTTTGATCATCAATTCTAATACTCAAAAATGGTTACCTTGGTGTCTATGGTACCACCTGTAGGTGGTTATACAAATGTTTAGGTAGTGTGTGAAGATAATAGGTAGTGAATGTTGTATTTTATTCATGATTAGACTTAGGATTTTCTACAATTCCTTAAATGGGTGATTACCATCATTAATATTTTGAAAATCATTACAAAGCCTTTATTTCAACTTAATTCTCTCTTGTAAACCCCTGTAAGTGCACATTCTAAATATGCAGGTAGTGAAGAGGAGTGTGGGTAATGTATGAGGTCTAGGCCTCATGGGGAAGACTTAGAATCTTTACTAGTCCTCCAAAGGCTGATTTTAATCATGGATATCTTGAAACTAGTTTACAAAATCCCTATTCAACTTGATATTCCACTATAAGGATGTTTGTGACATACTTTCATGGCTTCCTAATTGTGTTTTCTTTCATATGACTATGATTCCATATAAAATGACCAATAAAACATGGAATCATGTAAACCAAAACATATTCACCCTCTAAGACCACCATCAAAACAATAAAATCCTTCAAATGGTGAAAAACTGCCTATTGTATAAAAAAGTGCTCCCTCCTACAACCTAAGATACTTGACTCATCAAAACACCTTGAAACATGAAAAAAAGAATGTATAGAATTATATAATGAAATAAAAATCATTTGGAGTCAATCTTAGCAACTGGTTCATATGAAATTACCAAAAATGGAGCAAAACCTATAGGGTACATAGATTTGTAAGTAAAAAAATATAGTCAACTTCATGAGGATGGTTCATGAATCAAAACCCACCATTATTCAAAATATTTATATTTAAATTAATTTATCTGAGTGTAATTTAACCTCACCAAGGTGTTTGAGCTAAAACTCCTGATCTGTCTATACTAAGCACAAACTTGAAGGTCACTTCTACTTGTCAAGAGGACTGAAAAAGGAGAAAAATGGTTTTGGGCCAAAAATGACATTTCTAGAGAAAAAAACGTGTAACTAAGATTGGTTAAGCTAAAGATACTTTCCATGATCATATCCCATGTGGCATACTTCCCCATGGGCCATACAAGTGCCATTTTCTTCTCTTTTCCCAAGAATGCTACCTTTTTTTCTGATCAACCTACCACTTTTAGTTACCAATAGTTGATTAAGACTTCTTAGGACACATGTCACATAACAACCTTTTGACACCTTCACACTTCCCAATAAACATGTACAAGTCATTAAATGCACCTTTTTTTACTTCAAAATGACCCAAAATGACTAAAAGGGATAAAATGACTAAGGACCAAAGGCTAGTATAACATCAAATGACATTAATTAACCTATAAAATACCTTATGATATATGTATTGGACTCTTAAAACACCTAAAGGTCATGTTTTTACCTAGGGGTGCCCCAATTTGACCTAAATGTCAAATTTGGTCAACAAATTTGTGACTCATCGAGCTAGTATGTATGCTATACTAACTAGATCAGTATCCTTATCAAGCCCTTGGGATTAGGGAGTCATCTAAATTTTGAGACACAACAAGAGTATATTAACCATATGATTTTATCAAAACAAGACCACTTGATTACCTCAACCACACAAAGTAAAGGACACACACAAAACAAGGCAACATAACTAACAAGACACACATAAACATGTGCTCAAGGCACTTAGGGGAATATAAAAACATACTATTATGCACAAATAGAGACTAATAATACCTCCTTTCTAGGATCAAAATGGAAACTTATTGAATCATCTTCATGGTGAGATGAAACACAGTCCCAATATGTTTCTCCCTAGATTGAATGCTTTGTAGACCAGACCTATTCCTTGGTACTTTACTTGATCTACCCTTAGGTAGATCATCCTCAAATAGGTCTCCAATGTATATATATTACTATTTAACATTTTAACATACTTCATACTACTTCCCACTCTTAATTTCATGGTTAATTGGTATCTTCTTGCTTGGCATGGTTTCAAGAGGAGTGATTTGTTGTTCCTTAGAAGATCGATGCCAATAAGAGCTTGTTTTATCCTTCAAGAACTGATGTGTTTCTCCCAAATTATCAAGAGGATGATAGCCCATCTTGATGATTTCAAAAATCTCATCGTGAAATGTATATGCTTCTTGAAAGGTTATATTTGAAAGGTTATTTTTTCTTTGTATACTTACTTGAGTGCCAAAGCTACCTTCTCCTTCTTTAACCAGTTCATAGCCTACTTGAATAAGAGTATATCCTACTCTAATGATTTCAATCAAGTCATACAAAGGCTAATGTGGAGATTTTTATTTTCCATCCATGATATCTTATAAAGTGATGGAAGAATCAATGATCCTTTCTCCATCTTTGGCAAAAGGAAATCATTCTTACTCATCAACCCAATATAAAGATTCCTCATAATAAGTCACCTCTTCTTCATAAATTAGGACCTCTTCAAGGATCTCAAGTTACATCTTAGATAACACACCATGAATTCAATTCTCAAGGGTTGAAATATCTTCCATCTCCTTCTTTGTGATTCTAAGACTAGGCATTTTGAAGTCATGTGACTTAGTCCAATGAGGCTGTCAAGGATCTAAAATTTATTCAAGCAAGATTTATGAGTTTTTATCAAACAAATTCTCCTCCTTAGGCTCCCATACCATATGTACATTAAGGAAAAGGGTTATAGGGTGAGGATAATATGAACTAGTTGGTGGATGTGGTACATAGAACTCAAAATTAGATTGAGAATGCAAAGTTGGGGATTCTTTTGGGAGCTCTAGAGGAAGGGCAGGTAGACCTTGGGATAAAACAACTTGATTTTATTCCTTCAACTTAACAACCAATTTATTCACATATAATTTAGGTTGAGTACTATTTTGAAGAATTATGGATTGGGTGTGTTTAGGCATATGATCTTATTTTAGGTCTAAACCTTCAATCACACTTTGACTTAACAATTTCATCTTTGCCTCTAACTCTTCAATTTGATTGGCTAGGTTCTCTTGGAAAGTCTTTCTTGAAGCTCATAGGAATCATCTTGAGTATGAGAAATACATGAGGGATAACATGGATCATAAGAAGCTTCTTTAGTAAGGGTGGGAAAGACTTATAAAGGATCAACTTCACACTCCTTAACAATGCTTATATCTTCTTTCTTTCCTTGTGAATCCACTATATTATTCCAGCTTAGAATGTTAGGATTAAAAGTCTCCTTTTGAGGTGGTGGGGATGAAATGTGAGAATGAAATTAAGGATTTGATTCCACTTCCTTTGATTCTAACATGGATTGATGCATATGCATATTATCCAACTCAATTTACCAATCAAGATTAGCTTCAAAAACAAGGTTTCTCCCTTTAACTCTCTCTTCCAACTGATTGAGAAAAGGATGACTTTGATGTCCTTGATTGGGATCATGAGTAGGGATAAAATATGGGTGATAAGAAACTTGGGGAAGTGGTTATGAAGGCTGATAGTTTTTGTGATGTTGCCTTTCATGAACTCCTAGAATATCCTCTAAGGAAGAAATTAGGCCATTCACATCAAGCATCTCACTTGTGAGCTTTTACCAATTGGCTCTCTCAATAGGTACCCACTCTCTTTTTAAAAAATCTATTTAATCTCTCACCTTATGAATAAGATGACTAGGAACCTCTTGAAAACCTCCTATTAGAGTATCAAGCTTTAACATGTGAGTATAATATCCCAAAAGAGTTTTATTGAAGGTGAAAATGGATTGACTTGAGAAGTGACTAGGTTGACTAGGAGGAGCAAGACATTGAGAAGGATAGATATATGACTGATACAAATCATGACAAGGATATATATAGCATTGATAAAGATCATTATGGGGTTGTAAATTGCCATTATAAGACTGGTAAGAATCACACCAAGGTTGGTTAATAACTTGCTCTTGTTGATAGGGAATGACACAAGCTCTATATGTCTCACCAACTTATGTAAGAAAAATATCAACACCAAAATTAGCCATGAAACCTCATTGAAAGAAAGAACACAAAGAAAAATATTACCAAAAATATTCAAAAGGAAACTTGGGATGCTTGACTAGTTGATGTATCTTTGGAGTCACCATTAATGCTTTGATAGATGCCTCCAAAGGCTAATCAGTGAGAGACAACAAAAATCTCTCAAGTTATTGGAAAAAGAGTCCCATTAGGCATGAAAAAAGTTATTGTAATTTGGATTTTCACCCTTTAAGGAGATGGAAAATCTCTCCTCATCCAAGTGGCACAATATAAACACCTCTAGGTATATGGTCAGCCTAAGGATGAGGTGAATCTCTAGATGGGGCTAGCTCCCTTGATGTAACACTTTAGATAACAACTAAAATTAAATTTGGAGGGTGAAAATGGAGAGAGATAAATAAAATAAAAATAAACTAAGGGAGGAAATACACAAAAATATATAATGACTTCCAACCAGCTTCATGTTACACATGAAATCAAGGGACAAACTGAACATACACTCCTTCAATTTGTATCTTCTCACATAAATGTTACATTATGAGGCTATGGATGAATGTGAAATGATAGGATAACTAGAAAATATGCCTTGAATGTAACTAATTAAAATAATAGCTCACTCAATCCTTGACATTTTATATAACACTTCACATTCCCTATAAGAAGAAGCTTTCCAACTATAAATGGGGTGAAAGAATGAGACAACATGTTAATGAATTTATAGTCTTCACTAAGCAAGATTAATCATCCAAATAAAAAAACACTTATGAATAGTTATGAAGAGGTAAAAATAAGTAGTATTAGTGATCAAATGGTATTAAAATGATAAGGGCTTCACCATACTTAGGAGGAGCATAGATTAAAATGCCAAAATGGCTAGTTCTTATAGAACTTGAGAGAGAGAGGAGAAGAGATAAGTATAAGGATTACAAGGACAAGTGTAAATATGAGAGAATAATTTTTTTGTGCATGAGAAGAGGATATGGGATGATAATTTCAATGTTAGGAATTCCAAGTGTCAATCCAAGTCATCAAACTCTTGCAAAGTGGCATAAAATCCTCTTAACTAGCTCAAAAAAATTGCTTTCATGATTTGAGGTTCTTGAAAAACTCATGAATAATTAGGAATAGTTAAAATGATTTTATTTAATGGTAGTGGTTTTATTCATTCTTTTCCATGCATTTTTTGTATGTTTAGTCCTCTGGAATCATCCCAAAATGAGATATCATCATCTACTATTCAAAAAACTCTTCCCTCATGCACCTTACACACTTGGCCTCAAATTTGGCTTTATTTTCCCATGAAAATATATTTTATAGAGTGTATTAAACCTATAAATACCATATATGGCCTTATAATCATCAATAAAACCTTAAAATCACTTCACTCAAAGTTTTTTCACCTTTTTCACTAGCATGTCCACTAGGCCAATTTTGACTGGCAGAGATGAAGCACCTGGTTTGGAAACTTAGGATTTTTTTATTGGAATTAAATTAACATAGGTAGTTATTAAAATTCCTAATATTCCACATAAATTTGGTTTCATCCCTTGAAACCTCTTGTAGCCTACAAAACACATAAAATGGTAAAAATAACCCTATTTTGTATCATATCCATATAAGTTAGTACATAAAAAAAGGAATGGGGAGAATAATAAGAGAATCATATAAAATTTACAACAACTTTCATGATCAAACTATTCCATTAGATGAACTTTACAACTCCATTTCTCCAAACTAGTCTTGACTAAGGGTTTGTAAGGGTTTTAGGCATGCTTTCACTCTTAAGGTTCATTCATAAATATGGGACATCCAAATTGAAAAAAAAATTCAAAAAATTCATATTTTAAGACAATAGTAAATATCCGTAAACTTATTATACTCCCATGCATAGCATCAGAAGAGGTGTGAGCTTCCAAACTTCTCTTATTGAACTCTTTTCTCCATTCTAATAGGCCTAATGTTGTCTAAGGTCCAAAAGGTGGCTTATTTATGTTTTATATACCTTAAAAAATGTTTTTCACCTCTATATTGGCCCCAAAAACATGCTCCAATAGGTTTAAATGTTCACCTCATGTGGAAAGTGAAGGTTACCATCCATTGAGATCTATGCCAAAACCTCACCCTAATAGGCTTGACTGCACCTTGGATGTTAGAATGAATTTTTATGGTTTTCCTTTCCTCAAAATAGATAAAAAAACCTATAAAATTATCTTATAAACATGTTACAATAATTTATAAATCATACTTAGAGTTAGAAGTGTGAATGACCCTTCATTTTGGCATTAGGCCAAAAACAGCCTAGTGTGCTTGACTATAACCCCTGAGGGTTTAGAGATTCTTATTGAAAATAATCATTATTTTATTGATTTAAATTGTTTTTATAGGTTTATTATAGATTCCTCAACCTTATTTAAATTTCCAAATAGATCTTGACTCATATGGCCATCTCCACCTTAAAAAAACTTTAAGTTGTGCACCTAGGGAAGTGCCCTCTATCTAAGAAAAAATAGAGGGCACTTCCCCTATTTTATCAAAGAAACTAACCATTTTATAGGATTATTTAAGTGGTAAATACAATCTCCATAAGTTTTCATCTATTGGTTAGGTTGTTAGACCTCTAAAATGTACTAGGAATTCAAGACAAACCTCTATGTAATGGATTATGTATATGACAGTCAAAATTGACTGTGTACCTTTAACACCCTCTTATCTACATTTTTTGTGCTATATAGAACACTTTAAAGGCATAAAAATCATTTTGGATATGTTTTAAACTCCTTTATCATTCTAACTTACCATATACCCCTGATATTTCCTTACTCAGTCAAAACTGAGTTTCAACTATGATTGTGTTGACCTCCAAACATCACCTATATGTATATATGCATGAATTGAAATTGAGAAATGGTGTTATAATAAATTTTACATGTGTTTTTTTTAATCTTCCCTTTTATCTTATATATCCACTACATACTATGCATTTTTAACCTCAAAAGTATCCAATCTTTATTCACTGTCTGTTGACTGTGTCCTCTGTTGCTAAAAGATGACTCCTATAGATATTAATGTATGGTTTAAATTAAAAAGAGTTTCCAAAACCTCCAATTATTCCATCAGAATCACTTGTAATTTTTTATGTTCATTTGCTTCATCTTGTATAGGCATATACCTTTATCAAAACACCCCTTTGTCTCTCTACCTTCTAGACTATGAATTGCTCTTGGGAACCCTATCTATAGGTGTTTTTTATCTACTTGGACTTGGTTATGATGTATAGAGATATATCATGAATAATTAAATCCATCTATCCTTTTATTATACATTGGTTTACCTTGATTGTAATAAATACACCAAGACACCCTACTCTTGATCATTATTTTCATGTTTAGTTGTAGGTACTCATTTTAACTTAGATGGACACCCATAAGTACGTATGGAGTATATAAAAATATGTATCCACCTCATAAAGTGACCTTCATACCCATTTATACACCATTTGATCAATGAACCACTCTATCCAACATGAGAGTGTGTTTTTCTACTCTTGGGATATCAACTATCATTCAAACCTCAAACCTGCACTTTAGGCTGGATGTAGGTTAGCATTAGGCCTATGTACAAACTAAAAGTGGTATAGGAAGCATGAAACCACTTATCATACTCTATATATGGTCCTATATATCATCAATTCCATCTCCACCATTTATAAACACTTACATATGGAGGCATAGTCTAAATTGAAACTTTGGGTTTGAAAGTCTCTTTTTGCTCCAACTGTAGGTTTCACTATTTGCTCTCAGTGCTTTTGAAGGCATCTTTAGGATCCTCAACAAATACTTGAAATTAATATTTTGTCCTTTATCTTTTTCAAGGTGAAATACCTATGTACATGATAAATAATTAACACAATAAAACTCATAAAGGACATTGGGAATCTTATCACAAGATATCAACAAAACCTCTCAGACCTCTATTTTGTAAATTTAGGGACAAAAGGCCTAAAACTTAGTCATCATCCTTGGAGGTGGTTTTCAACTTGATTTATCCATATATCACTTCTAAAAAGTTTTTCATGATCCCTCCTCATTATAGGATCTCAAATATGGTTTGATAATCAATTCCAATACTTAAAAATGGTTACCTTGCTCTTTATGGTACCATCTATAGGTGGTTATGCAAATATTTAGGTAGTGTGTGAGGATAACAGGTAGTGAATGTTGTATTTGATTCATAGTAGACTTATTATTTTATCCAATTCCCCACATGGGTGCTTACCATCATGAATATTTTGAAAATCATTACAAAACCTTTATTCCAACTTGATTCTCTCCTGCAAACCCTTGTAAGTGTACATTTTGAATATGTAAGAAATGAAGAGGAGTGTGGGTAGTGTGTGAGGTTTAGGTATTATGGGGTAGGCTTATACTCTTTACCAATCCCACAAAGAATGATTGTCATAATGGAGATCTTGAAACTAGTTTCCAAAACCCTATTCAATGTGATATTCCACTATAAGGATGTCTGCAATGTACTTTCATGGATGTGTAATTGTGTTTTCTTGCATATGACTATGATTCCATGGAGATATGCCTTTAGAAAGGAGATTTAGAGGTTAAAATTACCAATATAACATGGAATCATGTAAACCAAAACATATTCACCCTCCAAGACCACCATCAAAACTATAAAATCCTTCAAATGGTGAAAAAATTACTTGTTTCACAAAAAGTGATCCCTCTTGCAACCTAAGATACTTAACTCATATAAAAAACTTTAAACATGAAAAAAAATGGAGAGAATTATAAAATGAAATCAAAATCATATGAAATCAATATCAATAACTAGTTCATAGAGACTTGCCAAAAATGGGAAAAACCTATGTCATGTCCCCTTTTTCCTGGACAATGACAGTCTTGATGATTAGCCATCATGAGGATGGATTCATAATGGAAAATTCACAGGATTTCTACATTTGGTTTTCATTCGGGCTCTTTCAGACACATTTGGTTGAGCTTACTTTTTAGGGATATTTGATATGTAGCAACCTTTATTTTAGTATGGTCATGTTCTCCCTGATTCACTAGCTTCGATCGGTTCGAATCCCTTGAGGGAGATATTAAATTTGATTGATTTAATCAAATATTAATTATTTACATTTTAATTAGAAACCCTAATAATAAGAAATCCTAATTAGGGCAAGCACATGAAGATGGAGGCCATTATTCAGGTATGCTATAGATTATTGATTATTGAAAATTGAAGAAATTCTTCTGTGAAGACTAAGCCAAGGGTTCTAGGATTCCATTGCAGTGGAGAACGTTCCCTCTTCATTGTGTGTGATTTAGAGGCTGTGAGATATCAGCTGATTTATTGCTATTGAGAGATAGCTTCATCCAGAAGTTATCATAGAGATACAGATTGAGAGATAGCTTCATCCAGAAGTTTACCAGGGTTGAGAGATAACTTCCCACAAAGGAGCTTTTCAGGTATTTATCTTTATTTATTGATCCAATAAATTATGATAGAGATATCTTGAAATCTTCAGATCAGTGGTTAAGCAATCAGGGGTTAAGAACAGACAGGCTGGCAGCCATTCAAAGTCCGTATAGGTCCGTACTGATTACCGACACCAGCAGACAGAGATCCCCAGTGACTGACAAGGACCGATGATAAGGACCTACAGAGACCGACGTCGGTAGTATATCAACCGACGCCGGCGACTGTGTGTTTGACACAGCAGACCGAGACTTCCAGAATTGCAAGTTTATTCCCAGTTTGCATAATTTCAGGGTTTTAAGACCATATCTATAATATTCTTTGGTTTGCATATCTTTCATGAATGATGTGTGAATGCATGTTTTCTATTTGCAAATATGACTATGATTACATGGAGATATGCCCCTAAGTTCACAGTATCAAGGAGATTTAAGAGTGGTATCAGAGCCAAATTTGCCATCCTGTTGGGTAGTTTGGGTAAGTTGAATATGAAGGATCATAATGACTTCATATACTCAGAGTCAGTGGGACTATGATATGAGGAAGTTGGAACTCAGTTTGAAGAGGTTGAATGAATCTCTTTCATATCCTTCATCCAAAAACAAGCCCACGCGGTATATGATAGCGAATGATGAGTGGGACTTATTACCTCCTCATGTTCAAGAGAGGAGACCACCATCTAAAACTTATAGCAAATCCTTCAAGATGTGTGAAAACTAATTACTTGTTTCACAAAATTGCAGTGATCCCAGTTTTCTTGTTTCACCACTTTTCGTATAGTTAGACATATGCTATAGTTGTTAACTCCGTCTGTTAATATGAGCTTTGGCATTGATTTACAGAGTATGGAAATTTGTATATTGAGGTGGTGGGTGATGAGTAATTCCTGCAGTTGTTGCTGAGGAGCATGTTTTTGATGCTGATACACATGTTCAGGATTTGGGAGTACCTGATTCTGATGAGTTTGGGATACCAGTGGATGAATTATTCAAAATGCCACCTTTACAGAAGATCAGTTGGGGTGTGTGGGGGAGTATGTTGATGCTTCCACATATAATTTTTACTGCACTGAACCATTCATGGAGATTTGCTAGATAGTGCAGGTGTTCATCTAGACTCACATAAGGTGACAGGTGTTCTTGTCTGAGGTTCTAGTGCTATTAGCAGATTGGGTGAGGAGATTTTACAAACCCTTTCTACTATGTTACCTTACAGGGATGTTGACATGCTTGTTGAGCCGAGATTGGAGCCATCCATTGAGTCCCAGTTTGGCAATAGTGAGCCAGTAGCAGAGTTTGGGGGTTCTTACCAGCATCATACGGTGAGGTATGCTCCTTATTTTTCTTTGCATTTAGAGATTAGTTTTGGTGTCAGTGACTTGATTGACACGGTCCATGAGTATCAGTTAGAATAGGGACTTCAATTTTGACAGGGTTGATATTTTAGTTGGCTTGAAAGTGGTTTCTTCTACACTACAGTTAATCTTCAGAAGTTGTTTGGGTATCAATGCAGTTTTTCAGTTACTGATTTTGATACTGTTAAATGATTTATTCACATGGGTTGATTGGTGACATGATGGATGTTACACAATTTGGGATCCAGGTGGATCGAGTAATTGTTCTGAGATTGCTTAGGGACAAGCAATTTCTGGAGGGGCGGATTGTCATGTCCCCTTTTTCCTGGACATTGACAGTCTTGATGATTAGCCTATTATACGACTTTCGTAGGCTAATAGGATGGATAGAGGGTCATAATGGAGCTTGGATTGACTTTGATTCATAAGATTTCTACATTTGGTTTTCATTTAGGCTCTTTCAGACACATTTGGTTTGAGCTCCTACTTTTTAGGGATATTTGATATGTAGCAGAGCGCCTTTATTTTGGTATGGATGTGCGGAATCACTCCCTGATTCACTAGTCGATCGGTTCGAGGATCCGACATGTATTGAGGGAGATATTAATATTTGATTGATTTAATCAAATATTAATTATTTAGCCTAATTTTAATTAGAAACCCTAATTCTAATTTAAGTAGGGCAAGCAATCTTTTTGAAGGTATAAGGGTTTCTCATGGAGGCCATTATTCAGGTATGCTATAGATTATTGATTATTGAAAATTGAAAAAATTCTTCTGTGAAGACTGAGCCAAGGGTTCTAGGATTCCATTGCAGTGGAGAACGTTCCCTCTTCATTGTGTGTGATTTAGAGGCTGTGAGATATCAACTGATTTATTGCCAAATTGAGAGATAGCTTCATCCAAAAGTTATCATAGAGATACAGATCTGAGAGATAGCTTCATCCAGAAGTTATCACAGAATTCCAGGGTTGAGAGATAACTTCACACAGAAGTTTATCACAGAGCTTTTCAGGTATTTATCTTTATTTAGTTTTTGTATAGATGAGATATTCTGTATTAGAATAGTATATCTTTAGATCAGGTGGTTCAGCAATCAGGGGTTAAGAATAGACAAGCCGTACAAAGTCTGTACAGGCCGTATCGATCCACGCAGATACCGACACCGATAGACAGAGATCCCCATGACCGACATTGGCCGTCTAAGGATCGACGTTGGCAGATAAGGACCTACAAAGACCGACGTCGGTAGTATATCGACCGACGCCGATGACTGTGTGTTCGACACAGCAGGCCGAGACTTCCAGAATTGCAAGTTTATTCCCAGTTTGCATAATTTCAGGGTTTTAAGACCATATCATATTCTTTGGTTTGCATAAGAAAGGACATCTATTGTAATCAGCTGGATGAATGATAAATCTGTGATTTGTTTATGCTTGAATCTATTTTGCAAATTGTATCTTGTTCAGAGCTTTATATGTTTCTATATTACCTGATTGAAGGGGATATTACAGTTGTTCAGAGCTTTTGTAGGAAGAAAAAAAGAGCCCCTAAGTAAGGGACATCACAGTGGTATCAGAGCTTTGGTCTTTGGTATCATAGTTTTGTGTCTTTCATATATCTCTATTGGTAAGGGATATCACAACCTACAGGGTACACAAGTTTGTAAGTGGAAAAACACAATCAAATTCATGAAGATGGTTAATGAAGAAAAATACACTATTATTCAAAATATTTATATGTAAACAAATTTATTTGAGTTTAATTTTACCTCCCCAAGGAGTTTGATTTGAAACCTCTCGAGTTTTCCATACTAAGCATAGACTTGAAGGTCACTTCTGATTGCCAAGATGACTGAAAAAGGAGTAGAATAGTTTTGGGCCAAAAATGGCACTTATAGAGAAAAAAATGTAAATGAGATTGGGGAAGCTGAAAATACATTTCATGATCATATCTCATGTGTCACATTTCTCCATGGGCTGTATAAATGCCATTTTCTTCTCTTTTCCCAAGAAAACTATCTTTTCTTTTGATGAACCTACCTCTTTTAGTTATCAATAGTTGATTAATACTTCCTAGGATGCATGCCATGTGAAATCACCTTTTTTTAAACCTTCACACTTCCCAATAAATCTGTACAAGTCATTAAATACACCTTTTTTACTTCAAAATGACCCAAAATGACTAAAGGTGCTAAAATGACTAAGGACTAAGGCTAGTATGACATAAAATGACATTAATTAACCTATAAAACACCTTGTGACATATGTATTAGACCCCTAAAACACCTAAAAGTCATGTTTTTACCTAGGGGTGCCCCAATTTGACCTAAATACCAAATTTGGTCAACAGTGCTACTAGAAGATATTTCAACTAAGATACCAATGATGTAGCCTCAATTTATATACCCCATAAGATAATGGGGTTGGTATAAATGCTACATAATGATGTCTTAGTCATCACACCCTAAGAACTTGTAAGAAGGTTTTGAAGTCCACTCTATGAAGGATATAAGTAATAAAAGGAAAGATGTGCTTGTTTATGGTTCTTAGGACCCCACAAATGGGCAAGAAAAGAGAATACTCTAAGAAATATGTATACACATTAAATTGGTCAATTAAATTCACATATTATGTCTCTTCATAATCATTTCATAGGAGACTCTGACTGGAGAATATGAGCTTTTATTCACGTTTAGCTATGTCCTCTTATCTGACTTGTCTTGGTCTTACTACATTCCCTAGACATCATTTTGCTTATTCCTGATCATCCATAGCTTTATGGACTTAACCTTTTCAAGACCAGACACCTTTTTTAGACCCATACCTATCCCCCTAGGCCCCACATCCCTTGGACAGTAGCACCCAAATAAGACTGCAATGTTGAAACCCAAGGTGTATAGTTTTTGACGCTATTGTCCAAGCATAGTTTTGGCTCTAATGGTCAGTTTCTTCTATAGGATTAGTCTTACCACTTTTATTTGCTTTGTTTCTAAGTTTTCCCATGTCAACAAAATGTGAATAAAACTCCCAAATATGAAATAACAAGTCTCCTATATAAAGGACTACACAAGGAATTTTATATCTAACACTTACTATTTTGGCACATTAGACATAATAAAATTAATCAATAGTATAGCTTAGCTTCTCTACATCACACATAGATTTACATGCTTGATCAAAGAAGGAACTAGGAAAAATTCATTCTTTTATCATTTGTGTACACTGATTATGTACATTCCCTAAGGGAGAACTACATCGGATCCGAGACCCTAGCTTGAGGGTTAATATAGGTAGCAATCAAAATAATAGGGGTTCTTAATTTTGTGATCATTCTTTCCCTAACTCAAATTTTCTCCCTTGTGCTTTGCTTTTATTTTTTGTTTCCATGTATGTAGACTAATACAAGTATTTAAGATTGAAATAGACCTTCAAAAGCTCTAGTGACTTACAAGACCTAAAATTAGTAGTTTCTTGTGCAAAAATTTAAAATTCTAAAATTCTAATTTTTGTACATTTATCCTATTTCAAAAAAAAAGTTAAAATTTAAAATTATTGCATAATTTTCAAAAATTCTAAAACCCTAACTAAAAACCCTAGACTTCCAAATTAGGTCCTTAAACCTCAAATTTCCCTCCCTTAAAAATTTTAGAAAAATAATTTTAATTTATTGTAAATTATTTGGGTCATCAAAAGTAATTATTAAAATTCAATGTAGGTAGTTCTTTGTGCATTTATTTACTTCATAGTACTTTGAAAAATTATCTTTGGTGATAAAATGGCCATAAAGGCAATTCCTTCTTCTCATCACTTAGATAAATTTCTCAAATTTTCTTACAATTATGATAATGATTGGACAAATTTGCAAAATTTCACATTAGCTAAAACTATAGAAAATGATTTAATTTATAGTGAAGATAATAACTATTGTTGTAATGAAGGATATGATGATGTACGTAATGATGAGGGTGAATCATAAATAGATGAATCTTTTTCTCTTAAACCCATCTCTTTTATTCCTTCTTCTAATGAAAATAATTTTAATAAAAGGGAAAGATAATTCTCACCTCATTCTCCTAGGCACAATGCACCAAATGCACAAATTAGTCATTCACTTCCAAGTGAACCTAATCTCTCTCTCCCTTTTGATACTGCTATGTGTTGATGCTTAGAATTACACTGTTTCCAACACCAACAATGGGAAGTTTTAGGAATGTGGGACTTGTGACCTGAAACGACCTCCAAATTTTAAAGAAGTTGGCTCTTCTTTATCTCAAAAGTATTATGGGAAAAAGGAAAGAAATTAAATAGAAAAAACCAATGCAATGAAAGAAAATCTAACTATGGTGATGTGCCTAAGTTTAATTTGATCCTTAATACTAAGCACAATGAAGCTATAGTTAAGATTCAATTACATTAAAGAGAAAACAATGCATGATTAATGTAAAAGATGAAAAAAATACAATCAAAGGCTCACAACTTAGATGATTTTTGTAGTAACACAAAAAATATCAACAAAGGCATTGAATTCAGTCTTCTTATTAATTTTCCAGTCACATAAAAGGCGCAGATACATACACAGTTATACAAACTTGCTAACTCAAGAAAATAGAACAAAGGCAAATGATATTCTTGGCCATAGCTAGAAATTCTAAAACTTCTTGATAATAATCTCTTGCAAAAAATTCTCTCTATCTTCTCATCATCCTCTTTGATCCATCCCTGCACCCATATTTATAGCATCGGACTAGCTCTAGATTGCCCGCATGTTCCCAACCCAACAATCTAACTAAACTCTAACTGAACTGGAAGTGTTTAACAAAAGATATCTCTTAGATCTAAAAACATTTAGTCTCCTTGCATGATTAAATCTCAATGGCCTAACTAAACTAGAAACTAATTAGAAGTGTCTAATAGAAGATATTTCTTAGATCTAAAATGTTTAGTCTTCCTGCAAGTTCATTGGCTAAATTAGATACACGTGACGCTTCCCACTATGAAATAGGTGAGGACACTTGGTGGCTTCCACTTGCCTCAATTGAAAACTGTCTCATTATTTAGGATACACTAGTAAATGACACTTGGCATCTTCTACGGTACTTACAGAAAACATAGGGCACTTTCCACTGCATTATACTCTTTACTATGTCTTTGTATCAAGAGTGCTCTATATTTGACATCTATCATAGTCCGCTGCTCTAAAACTTTATCAACTTACAAAAAATAGGACCCATAACACTTCTTTCCTAAGCAACTTCAAAAGGGAAATGGGGATAGGTGTCACTTTTTGCATATCTTTAACAAATGACATGTGTCAGCTTTTGCTTGTCTATAGAAGCTTTTATATACTTTTTGAGAATCTTGCAGAAGGTGACATGTGGTAGTCTCTGCGGAGCTTTGGCTATACTATAGAAACATTTAGGCCTCATTTTAGATTTATATGGATGGTGACACTTGGCAGCTTCCACTAACTTTAGAAATAAAACCTAGGCCCCACCATAGTCTTTAGTCAAAAATGAAACAAAATGAAGAAACCATGGATGTTGACACTTGGTGGCTTCCACTTACTTTGATAAGGGACACATGGTAGCTTCCACTTACTTTGGCTAGGGACACATGGCAATTTCCACTACTTTTAGAAAAACATATTGAAACCTTCCTCTATTGCCACTTGGTGACCTCCGCATGACTCTGAGAGAAGCTTATTGAAATAAGATTTTGAAATTCATAAGAAACATGAAACATGGATGCTGACACTTGTCACACTCCATTGAGTTACCATGGAACACGTGGCACATTCTGAGCAACTTATAGAAATTATAAAATGTGTCTCAAGTGATGACACTTGGTAGCTTCCGTGTGACTTTGATACTTGGACAAAATTTAGGCAAAAATGAAACTCGTGCCTATGCTCTATGTCAAAAACTTCACTGCCTCAAAACTGAAACGTGTAGGGACAAAACTTGGAGAACATAATTGAAACTCAAAAATATATGTAGATTATTTTACTCTATAGTTCTTGGTGACCCCAAGGACTTTTGAGCCTACTCAAAAAAGAATCCACAATCTCCCGCATGAGCAAATGTGGTAAAAATCACAACTTTAGTAAGACCATCTGATAAATAGACCACTCAACATCAGATAATCCCTGCTTATTTTGCAATTCATGGAAGGCTAAATCAAGGTTGATGATGTCCTTGTGTGAAAACCTCTACAAAATATGAACTGAAGCCTTCAATTTAAATTCAAGTTGGGACATGGGAATCAAGACAACTTCCACTTCTAGTGCTGATGAATCATTTGTTAAACCTTGGAAAACTAACTGATCATTTTGCCTAGCTAACAACAAAGGTTTAATCTCATCAACCATCAACATAGTGTTGCTATCAGGAAAAGGGGAGGGAAGACCCAATTGCACCAAATCTTCAATATGTTGCTTCATGTCTTTGATTCCCTCTTTCACCACATCTAGAAGCTCTTTGTAATTAATTGCTATGGAATTGCAACTAAGAACTTCGTTCACCTTTTTTATAGCAATCATTTTGTCACTAATCCCTATTACCAATAATGTTCCATCAGTTGTGTCATATAGATTTTGTAGCAGTATTTGAGAATCAAACACTCTCAAAGAGACAGTGGACAGAGTGGCTTTAACTAAAGTCTCCACCTTTTTGCACAATTTTTGTGCATTTAGTAGAAAGGTTAGAGAGGGTCTAAGCTGACTAATCTCCTTAGAGATTCTTTTCCATATTGATACATAAATCTCCTTAACCAGATTCAAAACTCCTGCATTCTTTAGCCTATTAGCCAACTCAAGTGCTAATTATTTTGTTATTTGTTTCTCAGCTTGAAGTTGGGCCTGTATGGCAGTGGTATTGTTCTACTCATTCAATAGCTTTTATTGGAACTGAGCGATCTGTTACAAGTTTTCCTCACATTTTTCCTATAATATTGCCTTTTCTCACCTTAAGGCTATCACTACAGCTTTCTCCTGTGTCAGCTCCTCTTTTAAAGAATCATTTTGGGCTTGAATAGTCTAATGAGTCTGAAAAGAAATAGTATGTTGCAACTATTTGTTGAGAGTATTTCATTATTCTTGGTTTTGATTTTTGTAGTTAGATCACTACAGTTTGCTTTCTCTTGAGCTAAAAAAGGCTCCATCTTCTATAGCTTCTTTGATACTTTCAAATAATCATTAGCTATAGCAAAAGTGGATTCATTTAGTACAACCCTATCTTGTGGTCAGAAAAGTGACATATCCATAGCCATTGCATTCATTATATAATCATTAGGCTGCATTTGCTCATTTGGCTTAACTACATTAGGTGACAAATAGGTCACCGTTAGTTGTTGCTAGATTGCATCAAATTGTGACCTCATATGTGGTGTAGTCAGGGCTTTATTATCTTTTATCCTCTTTTTCTCCACATGGGCTTCCTTACCCTTCTTAGTAGTGTCTGCTTGAGTTTGGAAGGTAGGAGAGGCAATGTGCCCACCTGCAAAAGGATAACCCTATGGGAAGCCATAGGGAATATCCAAATGTTGGCTAGGGGGAATCTGAGGAGGTATTCGCTTTGGGACAGAGGGGGAAAAATGAGGCAATGATGTGGCTTAAGTATTAATAGGTAGGGCAAATTGGGAAATGGGTACAACAGAGGTGGCATGGGATATTATTTGGCCAGATGGGATTATCGCCCCTATAAAAGAGAGAGACTAAGAAGAAGAAGGAGAAACAACACGTACATGAGGAGCAACCAATGTACTTAGTGGTTGGTGCTATGAGGGTTCTACCTCCTCCTCTGAATCAGGCTAAAACCTCAGCCTCTTATGTTTCCTTGGCATTTCTTCTTCGGTTGTGCTTCCTTCTCTTCAACATTTATCACTACTACTAGTGGTGAATGTACAGAATTGGGAACCACAAAGGTTGACACTAATGGAAAAGCTTTGGGTGGTGAATATAACACACTCTTTTGTTTTTCAATGGCATTGAGAGATTGGGGCCAGATAGTTACAGTGACTGTGGATGAGGTTTGTCCTGGGGCCTGCACTGTAGGAGTAGATTCTGCTCTAGCTTCTAACTCTCCTCCATGTGTCTAAAATTTTCTTGTATTAGGGCTAGAGATAAGAGACCGATGACATTCATCATAGAGTTTCTCCCATTTCTCATTTGAATCCACTTTACCAAAAGAGTGAGTAGTCTCACAAATCTCTTGCCTATACTTCCAATAGGCTTCTATTTTCTCAAGTTTCTAGTCTTTGTTCTTCAATGCCCTTCTTAAACTAGAAGTCATTCTAATTTTAGGGTTAAAATATTTTTTCTTATCATAAAAGGTCTCCCATGTCCTGGCCTCCTCTGAGGGCAAATCTATCAATTCTACATATAAATCAGGAATATCTTCCTAAGGGTTTCTTCTATTTTCCCAAAAGGGATAGTCCTCATGCACAATTCTAGTAGTGACCTTGTCATTCTTGACCCATGTGGTTATGAAAATACTTGGGTCATATCCCCATTTAACTTCAATTAGAAAGAAGCCCAAGAAAGCTAACTTTCTCAGCAACACTTGCTCAACATCTATGACCTCTAGGGCCATGTTGTTTGTTACCCATGGAACATCATACATTTTCTTCTTTTTCTTCCTAGTGCCATAGTCATTATCCACCACATACACTTGTTTGGTGACCTCTAAGAATGCTAACCTAAGGGTCAAATTATTAGGTAGCAACACTGGTTCTCCACTAAAACCATGGACTCTAATAATAGTATGATGGGATCCAAAAAAGAAATCACTAGGAATAGTGCAATTTGTCATAAGGCTTGAAACACTTGGAGTCAATCTATTTTTACCTGGCTCTGGGCTTAGATGACAAAAGGTAGGGGAAACAAAAAGTTCCTAAAATTTGTATGGGTCATTGGTTTTAGACAAGATATGTGTCCTTGTAGACACAAGAATGGTCTTATGTAGACCGAAGCTTGGGTCATACATATTTAGATGCATGTATTGGGAAAAAATGCCAAAATTTTGATATAACATGAGGTGAAATAGATAAGAGGAATACCTGAAAACCCCTTTAGATTTGAAATGGGTGAGCTGATTAACCATTGAATATGCAATTTACTTAGAGAAATCTAGCTGATACTCCTGAGACTTGTCAATAGTTTTCAATCTGAAGAGAATGGCCATTTGTTCTTCATAGACAGTTATATCCTCTTTCATTCCAAAAATGAATGCCATCATAGATAGTGCCTCTTGATTGGCCTGTGAAAATTGTGTTCTTGATGTTGGTAGTACTAGTACAATGGTATCATCATCCCCTAATTGCAATTTTGATTTCAGAAACCTCAATTAATTATTGACATTTGCCCATGTTTTTTACATTTTGGCAATGGTGGGAAACATGGCTATCTTGTCATGATACAGGGACAACAAGTCCTTGATATCCTTTGGTGTAATTTGCACCATGAATGGAACCTATTGTATGGTATTTTAGGGCACATGAAACAATTCAGTGCATATTTCAACCAAGTCAGGCACATATGTACACCTGAGACAATGAATTATGCCAGTTGGGAAGTCCATATCCTCATTGTGAATATTTCATATTGTCTAACCTTGGCCCTCTCAATACATCTTTGATGTGCCCATTATCTTAGATATTTGCTAGAATTTTGAAGGATTGGGTCCATGATTCCATCTGCAAAATATTTCACCTTTGTTGGGTCATTTGCACAACCAACTTCAGGGACTCTAGTCTGCGGATAGGTCTTTAAGGGTTGTGTAGGGGTTAAAGCACATGATTTTCTCATGAGAAGCTTATCAATGAATTTGTAAATCCCAAACCCCTATTTTGAAGACTATGATCCTTCCATATCTATATCTATACTTGGAAATAGTGAACTTTGGTAACAGGTATGGAGCTTTGCAATAGGGAAGGCACTTTCACTAAGTAGGTTTTGCTATGAACTGAAAATGTAGGTAACAGGGATTTTATAGCATAGCAAGAATGTTTGAGACACTATTAAGATTTAACTCTTGTTATGGGGTATTTAATGACCCATCAAGTCTCCAAAATGACATTAAAACTAGATAATCATTAGCAAATCTTATTGAATCTACGTGGGACAGTGAGTCAGACACATCATGAAATGGCTATGTAAGGTACTTTGGGGAATGTTGGAGATTTGAGAGAGATTTAATGTCTCGAGAGTTTTGAATTTTTTTAAAAAGGCTCTGAGTTGTGGCCATGTGTTCAAAGAACACTTATTTAATAGAAAAGGCAGGAAAGAAAAATGGGAATATAAAGCAACAAGGAAAGGTAAACTATCTAACTATAATACATGGAAGAAACAGCTTAACTAAAATGTTTTAGGTAGATCCCATTCACAGGAATCTCTTCAGGTTCACCCTCCATCATTTCTAGCTCAAAAAAAAAATTTGTTTACATGCACGAATCTTATATGGGCCAGTCCACAATGCTTCAAATTTAGTGTGTTGACCTAGCTTGGTAGCTCTTGCATTCCATTTCAAAACAACTGAGCCTACTTCAAAATGGGGATTTTAAGTCCTCTTATCAAAGTAGTCTTTGATTATTTTTTGATGCTTCATTAATGAATCATTTGTTGCATCCTTCTTTTCTTAAACTTTTAAGAGTTCAACAAGTCTGACCTGCATGGGACCATTTTCCTCAATTTCAATCTATTTTAACAACTGGAGAGCAGGAATCTCCAAGCTTAAGGGTATTATAGTAGGATTACCATAGACCAATTCATATGGGGACATTTTTTTCACCTGCTTAGGTGTGATTCTATCAGCCCACAGTGCTATATTAAGCACTTTATGCCACTCTTTGTGATGATTAGCCTTTATTCTCTTAATAAGTCTATTCAGGTTCTTGTTGGTTGATTCTGCCAAACTATTACCCTGAGGGTAATAATTCAAGGAAGTTTTTAGATAAATTCCATGCTTTGGTGTGAAGTTAGATACTTTAGACCCTAAAACTGCTTTAGAATGATATGAAATTATGGTACGAGGAGGCCCAAAGCGAGTAGTGATACTCCCTAGAAAGTCTAGGATCACATTTTCTGTTGCTTCTTTGAGTGGCACTGCCTCACTCCATTTGGTGAAATAATCTGTGGTAGTTAGAATCCATTTGTACCCCATACATGACACTAGATTAATCATTCCAATGAAATCAAGACCCCATTGAGCAAAGGGTTTATCAACAATTATAGGACTAAGGGGCATTACAACATTCCTTCTCATCTCCACATAATACCGACAAGATTGGCACTTTTTGACCAGTTGATAATAGTCTGTAAATAAAGTGGGCTAGAAATAACCTGCTTAAGTTATCTTTATAGCTGTGGTCTTTTTAGAAAAATGTCCACCTGAGACTCTATGGTGCATCTCATGTAGTATTTTCTTAGCCTCATCTTTCTCTATGCATCTTAAAAGTATGTCATCAATATTTCTTCTGAAAAGAACTTGGTCAATTAAAACAAAATGGACCCCTTACTGCCTATAGTATCTCCTCTTGTCCTAAGAGAGCTCTTTTGGGAAAATCCCACATTTCATAAAGTGGATTCTGTTTGTGACCCAAGAGTTTTGATCAACTTCTTGTATGCTCAATACACTTTCCTTTTCCATTTCTTCAGGCATCATCTCTCCCATATCTTGAGTCATGTATTGGCACAACCCTTTATCTTTGATCAGATTAGTGGGTCTAACCTCTACATCATACTCAAGGATCTTTGTTATCTAGTTTTCTTTTTTTTTAGTAATTTCACCCTCCATAATGTATTCTCTAACACTATGATGAGCCACAAGTATCAGAATCTTGTTTCCTATCACCATATGCCTGAATTTCTTGAGGGCTTTTACCATAACATATGCCTATTTCTCCACAAAGTTGTATCTAGCTTCATACTCCCTAAGAGTCCTTGAGAAAAAGGCTATTGGGTGTTCTCCCTCCTATATATCATCTTTCTGTGTTAGGACAATAACAATACTGAGATCTCCTCCATAAACATACATTATAAAAGGTTTATAAAAGTTTAGGTTACTAAGTACTGGGGCTGTTGAAATTGCTTTCTTGACCTCCTCAAAGGCTTGTCTTCCTTTTGTAGTCCACTTGAACACCAAGTCTTTTTTCAAAAAAAGTGTCACTAGTCTCACTAGGCCTATAAAGTCTGATATGAACCGACTGACAAAATTAATCTTCCCCAAAAAGGACTGAACTACTTTCTTATTTACTAGTAGGGGCAAGTTCATTATGGCTATAACTCTCTATGGATCTATAGAGACTCCTTCTTTGGATACTATATGTCCCAGTAGTTTGCCTTGAGGTACTACAAAGATACACTTCTTGGGATTCAGGGACATTCCAAATTCTTGACACTTCTTAAAAATAGATTCTAGATGATCAAAATGATCAACAACATTCTTGGAAAAAATAGTGAGATCATCAAGATAAATCAAGATGATTTTATTTATGAGTTTCCCAAATGCTACATCCATAGCTCTTTGAAAAGTGGCTCCAACATTTGACAAGCCAAATGGCATCTTGGCATATGCAAACATTCCCCATTTGGTAGTAAATGCAGTCTTGTGTTGGTCTTCATCAGCCAACCAAATCTGATTGTATCCAGAGAAACCATCTAGTAAGGAAAATCTCTTTGATCTAGCCATAGTCTATAAAATTTGTTCCATAGAGGGTAGGGGATAGTGATCTTTTAGAGATTCTCTATTTAGGTCTCTGAAATCCACATAGAGCCTTATGTCACTATTCTTTTCCTAACTGGTACTAGATTGGATACCCAAGTTGAGTGTTTGATTGGAAACATTATTTTAGAATCTAAGAGTTTCTACAACTCATCCACCATTAGAGGTTCAATCCTTGGATTCACTGGCCTTTTATTTTGTTTGACTAGCTTAGATCCTTCAGTCAGTTTTATTGTGTGTTGAATGATGTCTCTGTTATATCCATGAAGGTCTTCATAGGTCCAGGCTATTACTCTATCATATCTTTTACACAAGTCAATTAGTCTTTCTCTTTCCTCTTGATTTGTAAAATTTCCAATCTTTAATTTTCTCCCTTCACTCACTTCTATCTCAGAATAATCTACTTTATTTGCTTAGAACCTTTTCTTCTCTAGGCTTACATCATATGGATCAAATAGGTTTTCTAAAGTGATCAAGCCTTTGGGAAGCGTATTAGTCTTTAATTGAATAACTTGGTCTCCATATGCTTCTTCAATTTTAGGTTGTAATTATGGTGAAAATTATCCTGACTATTGCAAAAATGAGAGTACCTGAGAATCATTTTCAAAGACTTGCCAATTTTCATCATTGTCTGGGATAGTTGGCCTTACTATATATTTGACTAACTCATTGTTGATTAATAGACCAGTTGTTACATCAAACTGTGATCCAATCTATGCCATCTTATCAGCTTCAAAATTTTGGGTTCTAAAAACTTCAATATTGAAAGCTTCAAAATCTTCTATTAAGTCCCAAATTCTGTGTCTATAGGATCTCATCCTTACATTTTTGGCTATTGCCTTTTCTCTGATTTGTTTCACTGCTAGTTTTGAATCTCCTTTTACTATCAGATTCTTTACTCCATTTTTCTTGGCTAATATGAGCCCATGTACTAAGGATTCATATTCAACATCATTATTAGTATAGGCAAATTGGAAATGGATAGCTCTTAAAAATTTCTCACCATTTGGAGCAGCAAGACAAATTCTTGCTCCAGCACCATTTTTACTTCTAGCCCCATCAAAATTTAAGGTCTAGATTTCTGAATTCTTTTCTTCCTAAGTCTTTAACATTTCTTCCCTTAAAACATTTGGGATTTCATGGTCTTCATGAAATATGACATACGTGCCTAGACCAGTAGAGTCATAATTTCCATATGGGTCACTTTGCATCATAGCTAACAAATGGTTATTTTCCTCTTCTTGGTCATGTTTAGTCTAGTTACCTAACTCTTCAATAAAGGCCCTTTCTTCCTTATTCAGCATAGCATGAGATACCTCTAATTTTGGGGTTGGTTCATTGATGATGTGATCTTTAGATAGTGGCTCAGATAGTATTTTCATTTTTGAACCATATTTGGTTTCTAGGATGAGGTGAGACCAATCAAGTGACATATATCCTCTTATCTTGGCTGTGAAATCCCTGGATAAACATAGGCCAAATACAATGGGTATATCTATGACTACCAAATCTTGATTTACAATTATATTAGGGTAAATATATAATTTCAATGGGAGTTGTTTAATTTTCCATATTATTTGCATCGATTTCCCATCCAGCTGCATAACTCCTCTAGTAAGTGGCTCATACTTTATTTTTAAAGCATCTGCTATTTGCTTAGGCATTACAGTAGTACTGGCCCCTAAGTCTATCATTGCATTATGCAACAATTTCTTTCCAAATATCAAATTCAAATAGAAGGGCTTTGGTTTGGATTTACTTACCTCTGGTGCATTGTTCAAAAGGGCTATTATCTACAGAGGAACCGTGTCTTTGGGATTTTCTTTATCAGCAGGTCCTTATTTGGTACCAATATGTTTAGGCACTGCTTGGCCCTATAGAGATTCTTACAATAGTGTTTTGTGCTCAAGAATAGCTAATATGTCCCATATTGACACATGTGTTGGGGTCCTCTTTAGCTGATCCACTACATTCATAGGTCCTAATGTTTGGGTTCTTGGAAAATAAGGGTACCTTGATTTTTATTAAATTTGTCAAGGAACTACTTATTTTTGCACTAGCTAAGGCACTTCTTATCTAACAACTATGTTTTGATGACCTTGAAATGGAGGATTCCCCATAATTTCATTATTTGTGCCTTCAGGCTATTCCATCATCCTTATCTTAGCTCTAGTGTAGTAATCTGATTGTACTACTAGCTTCTTGGAAGTATAATATTTATTTAAGAACACTAACTCTTCATCTTCAACCCATGAAAAAAAAGCATGTTCAGGGGCTATTTCTTCTTCTTGTATTAAGGACCTCCCTTGCATCTAAGCCATTAGGAATGAATTTTGCATACCAGGGGATTGGTAGGCTTGAGTGTCAGAAGTACTTGCAAATTGTCCATCCATTCTTCTTTGCTCTACTATCTTTTGTTGTAGATTACCCATGGGACAATCTCTAGGCATATGAGCATTATTAAAAGGGAAACACCAAGCATTGGTGCTATCTGCATAATTATTCTATCTTTGAAAAATCTCCCTATTTGGATTAGGGGGAACAGTCTGTGAGGGTGTAGGGACTACAACTAATTGGTTTGCTGGCTGAGGGTTAGTTTGCCTTTGAGAACCTTGATATTGATTTGGTTGTGATGGAAATCTATTTCCTTGATATCCTTGATATTGGGGTCTAAGATAAGGATTCTACTATCTTTTAAGGTTAATTATCTCATTAGAAAATGTCCTTAAGATGTTTTTGACATCATCCATCTTAGATGACTGGACAGGGGCAAGTTATTTAGTAGGTTGTTGAGGATATGTATACATAGACATAGGTGGGGCTATGGGATTAGGGACTTCTTGGGGAAAAGGTAAGGTAATATCTAAAAACATGGGCATAGGAGGCCTTTGGGGTAACTTTCCAGCATCTATTAAATTATTTTCAGCTCTGACTACATAGTCATAGGCTTTTGGCAGAGTCTGACCTCCAAGTGACTAAATCATTACTGATATATCTAAATTTAAGGCTTTAAGATAAAATACTATAGCCATACCTGGTAATGGTCTTGTTGTAGCAGGAATTGTTTCCCAAGTCTTTTGAAATCTTGAATTGAAATTAGTCATTGCTTCTTGTGGTGCCCTTTTGATAGTAATCAATTGTTGCAACAAAGAAGATTTATCACCCTTTTCTTCAAATCTTTCAAATAAAATATCTCCAAGTTGATCCCATGTAGATATTGTATTTGGGGTCAAAGATCTATACCATTCTAGAGCCTTCCCTATAAAAGAAGCTGCTAACAATCTTATAGCCACATTCTGTTGTGTGACCACATGTATTGCACAGACATCAGACACATCTTGTAGATGTTAGTCAGGTGTTTTGAAATCTTGCCCACTGAATTTGGGCAGAGCTTTTAGGGTATTTACTAGAATAGGATCCCAAGTGGCTAGTGGTATTGGGAGAATCAGAGGACTACTAGTGTTCTAACTTGCATAATTCCTTGGGGGTATAAGTGCTCCCATGTTTGCTCTTGGTATTGCTATAAACTAATTGACCCTTCTTGGATTATTTATCAATGGTGGTAAAAGAATACCTAGATTTATAGCAGATTGAGATCTTGTTACTGGTTCACAGCTTTGACTCCTTGTAGCTCTCTGGTTCATATGGTCTTGAAAGAAACTTCAAGATTGTCCCACTAAGTGTGCCAAAAATTGTTGATGCTTATAATTGCACTATTTCCAACACCAGCAATGGGAAGTTTTAGGAATGTGGGACTTGTGACTTGAAATGACCTCTAGATTTTAAAGAAGCTGGCTCTTCTTTATCTCAAAAGTATCGTGGGAAAAAGGATAGAAATTAAATAGAAAACACCAATGCAATGAAAGAAAATCTAACTATGGTGATGTGCCTGAGTTTAATTCGATCCTTAATAATAAGCGTAATGAAGCTATATTTAATATTCAATTACATTAAAGAGCAAATAATGCATGATCAATGTAAAAGATGAAAACAAATAGAATCAAAGGCTCACAACTTAGATGATTTTTGTAGTAACATAGAAAATATCAACAAAGGCACATAATTTAGTCTTCTTATTAATTTTATAGTCACATTAAAGGCACATATACATGCACAGGTATACAAACTTTCTAACTCAAGAAAATAGAACAAAGGCAAATGATATTTTTGGCCACAGTTAGAAAGTCTAAAAATTCTTGATAATAATCTCTTGTATAAAATTCTCTTTATCTTCTCATCATCCTCTTTGATCCATCCCTACACCCATATTTATAGCATCAGACTAGCTATAAATTTCTCGCACATTCCTAACCCAATGGTCTAATTAAACTAGAAGTGTTTAACAAAGTATATATCTTGGATCTGAAAACATTTAGTCTCCTTGCATGATCAAATCTCAATGACCTAACTGAATTGGAAACTAACTGGAAGTGTCTAATAGAAGATATTTCTTGGATTTGAAACATTCAATCTCCCTACAAGTTCATTGGCTGAATTAGATACACGTGACACTTCCCAATGTGAAACAAGTGAGGATACTTAGTGGCTTCCACTTTCCTCACTTGAAAACCATCTCATTATTTAGGAGGCACCAAAAATTGACACTTGGCAGCTTCCATGGCACTTACAAAAAACACATGGCACTTTTTGATGCATTATACTTTTTACTATGTCTTTGTATCAGGAGTGCTCCATCTCTAACATCTGTCACAGTCTGCTACTCTGAAACTTTATCAACTTACAAAAAATAGGACCCACAACACTTCTTGCTTGAGCAACTTCAAAAGGGGAACGGGGATAGGTGTCACTTTCTGCATATCTTTAACACATGACATGTGTTAGCTTTTACTTATCTATAGAAGCTTTTATATAATTTTTTAGAATCCTATAGAAGCTGACATGTGGTAGTCTCCATGGGGCTTTGGCTATACTATATAAACATTCAGTCCTCATTTTAGATTTACATAGATGGTGACACTTGGTAGCTTCTGCTAACTTTAGACACAATACCTGAGGCCCACCACAATCTTTATTCAATAATGAAACAAAATGAAGAAACCACAGATGTTGACACTTGGCAGCTTTTGCTTACTTTGACAAGGAACATGTGGTAGCTTCTACTTACTTTGGCCAGGGACATGTGGTGGTTTCCACTACTTTTAGAAAAACATATCGAAACCTTTTGTAGTTGCCACTTGGTGACCTCTATGCGACTCTGAGATAAGCTTATTAAAATAAGCTTTTGAAATGCATAATAAACATGATACGTGGATGTTGACACTTGTTGCACTCCATTGAGTTACCACAGGACACGTGGTACATTTTGAGCAACTTATAGAAATTATAAAATGTGTCTCAGCCGATGACACTTAGTAGCTTCTATGTGACTTTGATACTTGGAAACAATTTAGGCAAAAACAAAACTCATGCCCATGCTCTGTGTCAAAAACTTCACTGCCTTGAAACCAAAACACGCAGGGATAAAACTTGGATCACATAACTGAAACTCAAAATAAAATGTAGAGTATTTTACTCTACACTATGTTCAAAATACAATAATATAAATACAATCAAATCAAATTACCAAAGCACAATTCAAATGATGCATTATGTGTTCTTAACTCTACTCTTTCAAAAGAATGTTTAAATGATAACTCTTCTAATCTCACTTCTCATGTTGAAAATGAATAAAATACATATACTTCATCTATAGATAGCATAAATAGACATGATATTCCAAATTCTAGTGATAACTTATTGCACATTAGAAAGAAATTAAATCTTTCTCTTATACTTCTCCCTAGCAATTATGGAAGTGATGATGAATATGATAGTGAACATGCAAATGAATATGAGAATGAAAGTGAATATGAAAATGATACTTTAAATTATTCTATTTGAAATGAACAAAATATAGATTATGATAATGCATGGAATAATGATGAATAATATACATATAGTGAAGAAGAAAATGCATATCATGCTTCTAACCCTTCTCTCACTCCTCTCAAATCTCATGCATGTCAAAATGTTTCTCCTACTTTTATTCATGATTCTATGTCAAATGATGCACATGTTAATACTAATAGTACATGTTTTACTAAATTAGAATGTGATTCACTAAAACAAAAAGATATCAATGAATCCCCCAAGCCACCCCTCACTATGGTAGAATCTAATTATCACCATTCACCTAAAGTTAATGGTATACTGCATCCATCTAGTAAGGTCCAAGATACCATTACTCCCAAGGTTCAAGTGAGCACACCCCCTTTTTATGATCTAATTTAAAAATGTAGCTTTCCCATGGCTAAAATTAATAATCAAATTCAAAGATGAAATGAACCACTTCAAGATACTAATGTACCATCTTAGGAGATCATCTCTTTGATGCATGCAGTTGGTGAACTACAACACCAAGTACATCTCCTTACCTTGGAAAACAAAGCTTATAAATCTTGGATGGATGTTAATGATCTACATGGTAACCTTATTCTAAAGACCTTCATAAAAGCTGCATTGCCTAAGCATTTTTAGACACCATCATTACCTCACTTTGATGGAATTGGAGATCCATTCACACATCTTTAAGCCTTTCAAAAGGATTTACCACCCCATGCAAGCCCTTTGATTCTACTCAAGTTGTTTCAATAGATATTAGTGGGGGAAGCATATAATTAGTTCTTTCATCTACTCTCTATCAGTTCATTTCACACATATGATGACTTAGAGGAGGCATTTATTAGAAAATACATCATAAACATGGGCCCTCATGTTACATATGAGAAACTTGCCATCCTACATCAGAATTATTTAGATCCAATTAGTGAGTATATCTTAAGATTGAAAGATCATTTGTTATGATTTATATACAAATGAATAGATCTAGAGATTCAACATATCTTCATCAAGGGCCTTCATTAACCTCTCCTCAAGCATATACTATATTAGATAGAGCCTTGTTTTAGACATTTGTGTTACATAGTTATAGGTCTAGAAAATGAATTGGGATTAATTGAGGTAGATTCAATTGATTAGATTACTTTAGACTTTATAGTAGTACCTTCAAATACATTTCCTACCACTCAATATCCACCATGTCCTAGATAAGACAAGAGACCACAACTAAAAAAACAACTAGTTAAGAATAAAGAGCAAGTTTTTAGAACACAACCTATAATATGCACTATAGAGAACTATATAAAAGTACCACTATAGTCTGATTTAGAATGAGATAGCCCATCTACCATTTTATCAGCACTACTAAATAAGAGATTAATCACATTACCTTTTATTCACTAATGAGATCTACATCTCTTACATAAATAGCCATATCAACCCTTTTGTAATTATCATCGTATCTATGGACATAATGATGATAACTATTTTAGACTCTACGATTGCATTTATAGAATTTTTGATGATGGTCTTATAGCATTCACATAGGGGGCATAGATATCTCCTCCATTATGAATCCCTAGACCTCATTCCTCCATGATTGAGTCATCACAAGACATTCCTTTATAGTAATCATCATTCACTCATCTTGAGTACAATGCAGGTTTTAGGATAGAATCCCACAAGAGATCTCTTATTCTAACTATTCAAAAAGTTTAGAAATCAAAATAATCCACATATAGCAACATAGTCCATGGTATACATAGTAAAGTTCCATATACATATCTAGTAGAGTCATAAGCACCACAACAAAGTACTGTTCCACAAAAATATTCATTACAGTAGAGTTTTTAGGGCCCTATCTCACGTAATAATCTGCTATGATTAAGACTAGTTAAACCCACACTTCAGAGTAATACTTCAGAGAGATTAATTATAATTGAGTTTATAGGGTCCTATCTCATGTAACAACCCATTATGATTAAGATTAAATGAGCCCTCAATGTAGGTTTCAACTCCAGCTCAAGATATTGCACATTCATATACATCATAGTAGAGGCCATAGGATATTCAATTACAGATAGATGAGCCTTCTTCACAAAAAATAATATCAGATATAGAGCACATTCCTACATAGCATGAGCAATATGGGCACTTGTTCACTTGATGATAGGGTTTAGATATTGATATAACATAGTGTGATACAACATACATTCATTTCAACATCATTTCATAGCTTCACTTAGCAAACAATAATGGAGCCAAAGGTCTAGCTAACCTTTTTATTCTTGAGCCACTCTTAGGGAAGTAATATGCATATCATGATATATTATATCCCCACCTACTAACAACTAACATTCCTAATTTTAGATAGCCATCCCTAGCTAGAACCAGACTATCAAAGTCTAGATATTACCAAATTAAACTTATCCAAACCCTTCTACCAATCTCAAATAAACTTCTCTAAATAATTTTACCAATTACAAAACCCAACAATTTTTTGCTTACATATAATCACAAATCAAACATATCCAAAAAATCATGTCACATATCCCATGTACCATTTTCCAAGCATATACAAATTCAACATCAACATCAAATAAACTATTCTAAAATCAAAACATTACAATACCAATATATTCCAGAATCCATAACACAAATACACATAAGTTCCAAATCAAACCAAGCATCCATATATATAAATAAGTTTTCAATTACATAGTATATCAAAATATGGTCAATCATAAATAGGGGTCATGTCCTCACTCTCGATCTCACTCTCTCCTCTAGTATTAGTCTCATAATCTTGTTTAGCACTTGACGAATCTATGCCTCCTTGAGCTCCTAAATGCCTCTTGTTTCGATTATCTCACTCCAAAAAAGACCATATGCCTCATGAAAGTATGCATGTCACCACTGAAGATCCATATAATCATCTATAATCTTTTAACTCGCTGATACATAATCAAGCTGAGGCATCCTATGCCTATCTCACTCAACCCTCAACTCATCTCTCTCTCCAACTACCTTAACATATGCAACTATAGCTATAAAATCCCAATCAAATAAATGAGCATACACACCAACCATAATGGTCACTCTCTCTATCAAACCCTCCTCCACAACATCATTAGTAACATACCATGTAAGCTTGCATAGTGTAGACTCAATGATAGTCTCCCAGAACACATCATCCCCACCACTAACTCGAGTAGGTACCTCACCTTGTACACCTTCCACCCCACTTGCACACATAAAAAGTATAACATTACATTAGATACATATTTATAAATCCAAACTAAAGCAAAAACATAGGTATAATGCAAAATCTAAATCATTGATTACTTTCCATCATCTAGATCGGCTCAAGATCCTCATATATAAGAACTTCCACTCCATCTACAAGATATAATAGAGCCCAATAATGCCTATCCCACCATGTAATATACCCATCAATACATACCACATCATCTACATCAAGAATGTCTATCACCATATCTCATATATCTATAAGTAATGGTGCCTACTCAGCCTCATTAGGTTTCCCATGAGCCCCTAATCTTGTTTGTACCCATGCACTCCTCAACCATACCCATGCTATAGAAGGAACATCCTATGGAAATCAAAACTTCTTATTCATGAGCTCATACTGAAAGCACTCATAAACTCTAGACCAATGATCATGTAAAAAACAACTCACTCTCATGTATCATAGTTGTTCTCCATCCTCTGGCCATTCAAGAAATCTTCTATAGGGCCTCCAACTGATATCATCAACCACCAATCTATCTAAAAACCTCCTTTAATGATATATCTTAGAATATTGGATTTCCAAGTTGCTCATCCATCACTCATAAAATGGTTGTGAATATGCTTAACTCAGCCTTGGCAATCCAATTGGTCTCACAACTATTATATGCTCATAAGCTCAATAATACAATAATGTGGCTACAACCACACAATCACTAAATGATTCTTTCATGAATCTATATAAGTCTTTGTATAAATGGGTAAGCATAGTCCTCCCCCATAAAAACATAGTATTATACATCTCAATACTCTGAATCACTGTATGCATCCTATAAGTGATGGATACTCCACTATCATCCACAACAATAAAAGAAGCCAATAATACATCTAACCACTTTCATAAGTGTAGAACACTCTATTGCATAATAACAGACAATAATATATCATTATCACTACTATTTCTATCTAATTTTTACTTTTTCCTAAGTGTGAAAAGACGAAACTAGTAGAGAAGGGTGTGTAGAAGAATAACTATTGAGTTTGTGTGTGTTGAATCTAGACTTTATGAGAAATCCTCTTTGGCTAGGGAAGAATGACCTATAATTAGAAAGCACTTAATGCTTGAAGATTTTTGTTGATGAAGATTGGTTTTTTGAAGATACTTGATGATTTTGGTAGAGTTTCATTGCTTCGTGCTCTTTTCCTCTAAGATGTGGATGACTTCCAAAATGATAACCTCCTTCAAAAACCTACAACAAGATATTAATAACAAAATAATAAATTCCCACTTAAGCTTGGGTGAAGGAGAGAAGGTATTTATAACATTTGTTGTGAAGGATCATGACAAACAAGGAATAGTAGAACTATGGTGCCATTTTCCATGTGGTGCATGAATGAGTCAAAGATGAGGTTGGTAGGGATTCCCATTTGGGTTGGTGAGTCTCTTACCTTGCACATGAATCTAATTTTGAATGGGAATCATGCACATGGGTTTAAATGAGACCAAAGACTTTTCACCACCCTTATCTTCATTTAAGCACTTAAAGAGATGACACACAAAGTGTGTCACCATTTTCCATGTGGTGCATGAATTAGTCAAAAATGAGGCTGGTGGGGATTCCCATTTGGGTTCGTGAGTCTCCCATTTGGGTTAAAAAGTCAAAAATGGGTGCCTTTTATCTTTCCCAAAGCACTAAAGAGGTAGGTATCTCATTTTGAAGGTTAATTTCATGTGTGAAATAAAAATACATGTTGAATAATGGCCCCTTAAGGGGAAATTCGTCATATTTCAAGGGGGCCATATGATTCTTAAATGAGGTTATTAAACACCTTTGGAAAGGGTCCCAAGTGGGGTATGATGTCACACATCAAGCCACCTCACTTCTAAGCCATGTCACTTTCCCTATCACTTGCCATATGTCCATATATGTCACATGCTATGCCACATGCCATGTCATCATAAATAGTGATAGTGGGCCCCATAGTGAATATTGATAGTGAATAGTAATTTTGAACAATAATTTCAAATAGTAATTTTGAATAATATTATGTGACTAGGATAATAGTGATTTTGTTAGGTTAAGAGGGGTTGGTTAAGGATTAAGAAGGTTTAGGGGGTCTTTAGGGGGTCCTAAAGAATTTAGTCATTGAAAACTATAAGTGTGTAGTTTTTTAGTGTCTACATTTTACCCCTTTTTGTTATGTGGCTTTGAATTAACAAGCTAAAAAAAAAAATGAATCACTTGATTGAAGGTTAGGGTACCTTGAGTGTGGGAGGAGGTGTTCCCCCTTAAATTGAGAGTCGATGAGGAAAGACCAAATCAAGTGTAAGTTTGATAAGCAATTGGTGGGGAGGCACTAGGTAGTGCTACAAGTTAGTTGAGCATGTGAAATGCCAATGGGTGTATAAAATGCATCTAAGTGTGATAGTCAAGATTGCACATAGGCTAAAGCTTCCAATGTTGGTAATAATAAGGTTGGGTGCTAGAAAGTCAAGTAAGGGTATCAGTCCACATTGTTGGTCATAGCTAATCAAGTCATTCCCATCAAGCCATCTAGGTAAGGCCTATGTCATTTGTAGGTATCCAAGTGAGGAAGTACTCCTACTAAACATAATAAGTGGTTGAGTTATACACAAGGTAGTGTAGTGTTCAAATGGTTAACATTGGCAAAATGGTTCAGTGTGTTAAAGGACCACACAAAGTTACTATAAAACATGCAAAGAGGTCATGTCAAAAAGGGCTAATGTCAAGGTGGACATGGGAAAGTGGGCTTGTTGGTTGGAATGCAATGGCTGAGTAGACTCCATATGCCCTAGGTAAGTGGGCATTGCTTACATAGTTCCATGGACATAATATCTAAAATGAACTTTAGGCCTAATATAGTTCTTCTAAGGTGGGGAGTGTTTGGTTAACTTGGTTTCCCCAATTTGATATCATGTAATTAGGTTTAGTTGAAGGATGTTGGAGAAAGGGAAATGCCAAAGGGTGGAAAAGATGGCTATCAAATATGTTCTGAGTGGTTGGGTATAAATGGTGGATGAGATTACCTAGGATGTAATTAGATGATTACTTAAATTATAAAAAAGGAATCTATAGCCATGGATAAGCATGTTCAATCATGAAATTTCTTCCACCATTTCAAATAAAAGAAAAGGGAGAAATATGTTATACCAGGATTTAGAAAATCTAGTACTACTCAAATTACCATGATAATCTGATGGGTTATTTCATCACCATCTAAATAAGCTGACATTGTGTATAGTCCACAACAATGTCATTAACAAGATATGGAAGGGTATTATTTAATTATTTGGGGAAGCAAAATAACATAGTGGGTAAATGAGAAGTGGTGAATATTCAAACCCTTGACCCTTGATTTAGTGGGGGCCCAAAATAAGTAAGCATTGAGTTTTGAGGGAATTAAGAGAAAGACTTTGAAGGGTTTTGGAATATGGAGTGAGGCAAATAAAAATAATATTAATTAAATGAGGGAGAAAAAGTAAAATAAATGGTAGAAATGGAAAATAGAAGAAGAATGTATGAAGACAAATAAATTGGGGAGCTGAAAAGGAATGTGGGACAATGAGGTCCAAGGAGAAAATAGGGTGGTAGAAGAGGTGAATTATATAAGAGTGTACTATGTGGATTGCGATAAAAGATTAGGGTGATTACAATACATAGGAGGATGTAGGTTGGGTAAGGAGAATCAAGGGAAATTATGGGTTGAGAGGTAGATCATGTGAGAGGGTATGGTTAGCATCCACATGTGGGTAACCCAAATCATCTGGTTGAAGGTGGTTTTAGTTTTGATTCTAACATCTATGAAGGTTAGGGTAAAAGGGGTTTGAAATAGGCAAGACTAGAGGGGGTGGGGAAGGAATCTTCATCTTGATGGCTTAGTAGGGCTTAGTGTTTTTGATTGGTCATATGAGCCTATAAGTGCAACCAATTGTGTTATAGAGCCATAAGATTAGTACATATCTCATAGTAAACCAATGTTGAATGGAAGACCTTCGAGGTCGTAGCATGCTAGACATTATGATCATATAAGAGCAAAATGGGTGGAGGGAAAAAGGTGATAGGTAGGGTGAAGGGAGTAGTTGGAGAGGAATAAAAAAAAATCTAGGCTCAACATATAAAGGCATCATAGGAAGAAAGGGACATACTTGAAGTAACAAACCTGACCAAATTTCATACATTAAAATAAGGGTGTGGAGGACACAAAAAAGCAATAAAAGTAGTACAATGGGTGACTATATTCTAAGGAGATTGAGGTTAAATGGGATAAAATAAGAGAGATCCAATAAGGGATGATGTGAAGGTAGACTAGGAGAGGGATGAAGAGATAAGTAGAGAAAACAATGAGGTTATAGATAAAGATGAGGGTGGAGAAGAATGGAAGGAGCCAAGCATGGACATATAAGAGTAAAAAAAGGAAGGTTAGGAAGAACAAGGAATGTCATCAAGGGAGACGAAAAAAAGAAATAGAATAGAGAAAAGAGAAGAAAAATAAGAGTTAGAAGATGGGGGGTGAGGGATGAACTAAAGAATGATAGATTGAAAAAGATGGGCAGAGAAGTGTAACAATCATGAAGGGTAAAGGAAGGATGAGAAAAAGGGGAGGCCATGAAAGGTTTGAGAATAAGTCAAAAAAATACCAAGAAGAAAAAAAATTAGGTGATGAAAATGAAAAGCAAGGAATTATATGAAAGAAAAGGAAACATGAGGAAAAAGGAGAGGATGGTGGAAAACAATGAAAGGGAATGAGATGAAGATAAAGGATGAAGATCAAGGATGATAAGAAGAAAAAGGAAGAATTGAAGTACGGATACAAAACATAGATACTCACACAGATGCAAAAGACAAGTGAGTATTGAGATGGATATAGGAAAAGAGGAATGCGAAAGGCAAAAGGCAAGAATTTGAGAAGAAGAAAAGGGGAAATTATGGAAGGATTTCCAAAGGATAAATACCTAGGGAGAAACTAGTTGTGGAGAAAAAAATAAGATAAAAAGGATGAAAGGATGGAAAAAAGCAAACAAGAAGAATGAAAAATGGGTATGGTGGGAAGAGGGGTGAAATGATAGAGAATGGTGGAACACATAAATATAAAATATAGCAAAAGAAGAAATAAAAAGCTTACAAGATACACATTATGATGTGGAATTGGTGAGGAAATGAGAGTGGCGAAGATGGTGTGACAAATTACCAAGGACAAGGAGAGATGATGAGGATGGTAAAATAAGTTAAAGGGGATAAAGGATAAGGTTGGTAATAAGTGGAGAGAGGGACCAAAAACATGAAAAGTGGGTGAGGGAGTGAGCTGTGAAGTATGCACAAGGAAAGGTAATGAGGAGGATAGTGAGGCAAAGTATGTGGTGGCTTTATGGGAGATAAGAGGGGCCAATGAGAAAGGCTATCAAACCTTATGTTAAAAGAGATTGACAAGCTAGAAAAGTGGTTAAAAGATATTGACAAGCTAAAGGGAGGGAGGTGGTGAAAAGATATTAGGTAAGAAGGGAAAATAAATTAAAGGATGTGGTTGAGCTGTAAATGAGTTCTACCTACATAATCCAAAAAGACCTCAGGCCAATGTAGTTCTCCTAATAATTAGGGAAAAGGAAACATGAGATGGTGTTAAAACAAAAGGACACTTAATAAAGAATTCAAAGCTTCTTTGATGTAAGATGCCCTAAGCAAGAGGGTGTTGTCAGTGATGGAAATGAATGAGAAGTAAAAGGGGATGGAAATTAGTGGTTAGTAGCTGAGCTACCCTTAGAAGTGAATCAATGCCTACATAGTCCATGGACATCAGGCCAATGTAGTTCAACAAGGTTTGGGTGAGTGGTGTTCAAATTGGCTACCCCAATTTGATGGACCACATGAGTTGGTTTGGGTTGATGGAGAAGGTTTTGTAAAATAGTTGTTTTGGGTTTTGGTGAAGGTGATGGTGATGGTGAAAGAATATGGTGTAGATTGGTGAATAGTTACCATAATGATCCCACATTTAAAAGGATGAGACACATAGATGGGCAAGGTAGGATAAATAAGAAGGGAACATAATGCTAAGAACCAAAAACAACCTTTAATGGAGCTAATCCAAAGAAAAGGTGCCATTGTAAGGAGGTTTCACCTTCTAAAATTATGCGAAGGTATAAACATAGTGCTGGTAACTATCAATATGAGTCAAGTTTTAAGAGGTGGGTGTCTATCAGGATCTGCATAGTCATGTTGGTGAAAGGTCATAATTGATAGGAGCTGAGTTTTAAGGGTAGTAGAAAAGTGACAACTTGCAAAGAATTTATTTGACAGTCAAGTAGATTCTACAGAGTATAAAATTGGTAGGGTGATGAATGATATAGGATGGATTGTGCCTGACCCAAGAGTTACATGAGTAGGCTAGATGAAAGGTAGCCATGTTTGCATCCTCTATCCTAGTTCCTTAGAACTAATGACTTGGGGTTCCATTAAGTTAGGCCTAACCAACAAGAAGTTGTGTGGCCTAGGAAACTGGTTATATAGTTATAGAAGGTGATCATTCCCTGACTATGGATGAAATTTTAGCTGGCATAAAAGAACAAATTTCCATGTTTGAGAAGGTACTACCAATGATTGGGGTCTAACATTTAGAGCTTGTGGGAATGGGATGTTAGTAATAGGAGGGTAGAGGGGATATGAAGGTGAATGTATTTTTGTGAATTAATGGTGGCTTACCTCTGATGGAAGATTTTCTATAGTGGCAAGGATTTAGAAGCTTTCATTACTAGTAATAGTGGCAGTTTTGGAGGTGTGACCATTGTGGTGGCATATGGTTAGAAGCCAAATTATATCAACTAAGATAAAAGTGACAATGATCAGGCCCATAAGGATTTCAATGTGCAAAATAATCAAAGACATTATATGTCAATTAGATGATAAGGGTGACAAAGGGAAATCATGATGGTGCATGATAATTTTATTGAAATGACTAGGTGGACTAAGGGATATGTGTCTATACAAAAGGTAAGTAGACATAACCATTTCAAGTGGAAATAATATTCAAGGGAATCAATGACATCATATGACCTTCCCCATCGGTGGAATGGAGAATCATGTTGGCGAGGACGAATGGTCAAGTATTCTATTTAAAGAGTCATGATAAGGATGAATGTATATCCTTGAGTTATTTATTTTTTCAGGTTATAGAGAGTGAAAATAGCTACACAAGGTTGAAGATGGTGAACAATGGGAACAATGGTGGAGATAATTAACAACTCATGTGACCTAAAATAATCAATATGGTGAATGTGTAGATCTACCAAATATTGCAACATGTAATAGTGATAATGGAAGTACTACTAAATCAACAACAAGAGGAAAGGTACCCACAGCCTAAGCTTGAGCCTAAAATATTACCTCTATAGCAATGAAGAAGGTGAGAATTTCACTACACAAGATGCAAGGCTAAATAACATGACCATAATCCAGTCTATGGAGGAAACCCTCACTATCGAAGGGAATGTATGTGAAGGTAATAACTAGTGGTACACATGTAAGCAGATCAAACAAAGCAGAGGGATGCAATAGTTGTGATAGGTAAGTAGGGTGAAAGACCCACAGAAAAATATGATTCTCATCCTATGGGGATGAATGTAGAAGAGGAGAATAGAATACACCCTTTAACAACTATTGAGATAAGGAATGTTACAGATGTTAGTTCAGGGAGGAATCAAGAAGAAGGATGGATGAACATAAATCTAGAGTCACCAAATAATCAGCCTAGTACTTAGGTAGGAAAATAATGTATGTAGGGGCCTTAGGTGAAGTGTGGATAACCTGATAACTTTCTATGTGTTGTGCGACTCCTTGCACCCTAAATAAAATATTGCATAGTTTGTTATGTATAAAATGTGTTGGATGTCATTAGTCAAATGTTATCGTGCTTAAGTTTATGTGGGTACTTATGAATGTTATGGTTATGGTTATGGTTATTGTAATTTCACTTAATATAAAAAGAATGATTATTGTTGTTTCAATACTAAATGGTAAAAGTCATGATGAAAACATCAATCGAGCACATTAAAATAAGAATAGGGCATGATGCTTTATTTTTTAAAAGGACTAAAAACATACCCAAAGTGGGATTAGCTTAATGAATATAAGCCCTTCAAACACTGTGCATGAGCAGCTGTGAGTTGATAAAAAAAGATTTCTTGATCGTAGGGTGTCAAGTAAGCTCTAAATCCCTTGATTTATAGATATTCTAAAGGGAAGATGGGCGATAGGTGGTGTGAAGTGTAATGGGTGATATGTATGATAAGCTCATGTGAATTATTTTACCCTTTCTATAGGTAACCTAAGAAGTGTAATAGACAAGTCTATGTCATATGCTAGATGTAGATTAATTAATGTGAGAAGTCTACATGGGAAAGTTGATTGTGGTTTCTAACTTATTATGCTACTTGAGAGCTGATTGTAGCTTTAGAATTTATTGTGATAGTGGGTCATTTGATTTATTGTGGTTTATGGGAAGTTGATTGATGTAGGAAGCTTCCAAGAAATTGATCAAAGGAGGTTCATTCGATAACACGTTATCCTTGTCATAAATCTGATGGATAATGGTTTTAAGAGCCTTACGGTGTTCCATATCATGGCCAAGTATCCTATGGTAAGAGCACACATGGTGGCCATTGTACCATGATAGTTTTGGGCATGAAGGGTTGAAAGTTTTGATAGGGTCAAAAGGTTTGATAGGTGGTAAGGTTAAGGAAGAGGTTTGAAACAACCCTTGTAAAATAGTTGAATATGATTCATGAAAAGGTGTTGAAGGTGATAGGTTTTTAGTTTTGGGAGCCTTCCTAAATTTAATTTTTACTACAGAAGTTATGAGTGGTGGTGTAGTTTTGGGTTTTCAGTTAGGTTGGGATGGCTTGGTTAAGGGAGGTTCATTTGATAACTAATTATCCTCATATAAATTGTGGATGAATGCTTAGAGATATTTTCAATTCTCTATGTCATGTCTAGTGTTATGCAAACTAATTACCCAATGATTACCAAATTCACCAGTCTAATTAAACATTAATTGTCAACCCTAGGTGTGTAAGATTTTCAAGAGTGTCAGCACTATATATGCATTACTGATTCAAAAATCAACTTGATTTTCTAATTTTAGTACAATAAATTTATTTTAAATTTACCAGATAGATATATTATAAAATTGTTATGATAGAATTATAGAACTATTCCACACTTATGTATCACACATGCATCACACTTAAATAATCAAACTAAATAGTAAAATCAACTTATATAACAAACTAATAATTAAAGAGGGTCAGGATCTTCACAACAACTCATTTTGAGGGGCCCCTTCCTCATTTAGAATTGAGCTCCACTCCTTTTCTAAGAGATATCACAAAATTCTTACAAATTCAACTTTCTCATTACTCAATTTTGGATACAAATGATATAGTAAAAAAATTTGCTATTATTTCCTTAAAATTATCTAACTCCTAATCTAATCTAGGTTCTGCCTTTAAATACAAAAGGAAATTTATTAACTCAACCAAGAATACCAAACTAGGAAAGAATACAAATACTTAGAAACTACCCCAGTCAACCTTCAAGTAGTTAGTAACCAAAGTTACTTATTTTAGGTTTGACTGGGTTAGAGACAAGGCATGTTGTTTTGTTGTTTTAATTTATTTTGTCTTTTCTCATTATCCAATCTCTCCTTGCATATAGGGAATTCTTACAACAATTATGACTCTTCCCAAACATTAATTTGGTTTCCTAAGACAACTAGATTTGTCTACAAGGTATCCTCAATAATGACTCTACTTTGCATAGTGGCTCCAGGCAATCTTCAGTATCTACAAGCATCCTATAAGTGAGACCTTAAATTACTATAGGCATTCTGCAATGGTTGTAGTCAACCTATAAGTGGAACCTACAGTTGTTGTGGGTACTTTGTAGTGGCTGCAGGCAATCTGTAGGTGAACCTATAGTTTTTATGGGTATTTTTTAGTGGCTATAGGCAACCTATAGGTGAATCATATAGTTTTTATGGGCACTTTGTAGTGGCTACAAAAAACCTATAGGTGAAGCCCATAATTGTTATGGGTAGCTTGTAGATACTATGGCTTTAACAAGAATCTATAGATTTACATGACCCTTTAAATGCTTGTTAGATAAAGTCACACCAATATAATTCAATCAAGGAAAATAAAAAATAATTCATAACATAACACACACACACACACACACACACACACACACACACACACACACACACACACACACACACACACACACACACACACACACACACGCACACGCACGCACGCACGCACGCACGCATGCACGCACGCACGCACACACACACACATGCATAAATGCATGCACACACACACATATTAATGAACATACAAAATCATAACTTCATTTATTCATTTGAATTAGTGGTGGATAGTTATGACATTTACATGGAAAATAACATAGACTAAGCATGGATGAGGCTATAATAGTAAGCAATTGGTGGCCTCATCACACCCCCCTACTTAATCTCTTGCTCAACCTCGAGAAAGCCTTGGTTGCATTTTAAAACCATAAAATTTTATAAAGTCTAGGGCCTCAAGGCACCCTTCTCCTTCAAAGATGTAAAAACCTTTAGCATTCTCAATGTCACTCCATCTTTTCTTCTCTTTCTCCTTGTTAGCTGAAACATTTTTCTCCCAATCAGGAATTAGGAACCAAAATATAGAGGGTTGAAACATCAAACCCAACCATTATACTCTCCACTTCCTAACAAGTTTAATATAAAAATATACCCTATGGATGGCCTCCCTAAGGTTTTGAGAGGAGTATGGTTCCTTTCTTTTCAAGGAATCTAAGAGCTTTGCCCATATATGAGAACAAGCAACACAAATTTCCTTACCATCTCCTTCCATAAGACCCAAATAATGGTTTTAGACTTCTACCTACTTTTTGGCAACCCATTCTCGAGGAGTGTCTTTATTCATAAAGGAAATCCATTCATTTATCATAGCATCTAAATCTCTTACTTCACTCTTGATCATCAGGGTAGCTTCTTTTTATTTTGCTTAATATCCTTCCATTTTTTTTCCTCTTCTAATTTCATTCAAAACATATGAAGAGAAGGCATTTAACAATACATCCCCCAAATAGATGTTAGGATTCCATTTTGTATCATTAGTAACAACATATTGGTGAATGTAGAATTCAATTAGCTAGGCTTGAAGATTAGGATCAAAATGTCTATACTCTTAAAATAAATATTTGCATCATAGACCATATAATATTGATCGTTATAAATCCTATCGTACTTAAATTTTAACCATTTTTATTTTAGGTACATGGCATATACCCTAGAAGGTGGTTTGCACTCTATTAGCATTTCAATAGTTTCATGCAATTTGTCAATCTTTTCCTTTAGATAATTGATCCTAATTTTATCAAATTCCAAATTTTATCATAATTCATCACATTATTATTTTGATTCAACATAACCCTTGAATATTTACACCAATTATTTGTGGTAATCTTCATTATTATTGAATTTTTCCTTTAAAAAAATCAAAAGATCATCAGTCTTTACTAGAGTAGTGACTGACAAATCCACATCAATGACTTATTCTAGTAGGTGTTGGTGTAGTGGGCAAGGGAAAAGGAAATATTTGATAGAAAAGTGCCAAATATAGAGCATCCTCTATTGTATGGGCTTTAATGACCAAGGTGTATGAGGATGATATAGGTTCCTCCATGAATGCAGCTACAAGTTCCTTCACTATATTCTCTTTGTTCCTGGATGGGTCTACAAACTCTGGTACTCGCAGAAGCATTTCAATGACTTATTTTCCTTTTATCTATGTTATCTCATTTTTGAGTCTATATATTTCCTCCATAGCTTGTTCAAATGTTTGGAACTCTTGATCATGAGAAAATTTTGCTTGTTCTCATCCTTTTTCCATAACCTCTTCTTCAATCAATTCTTCTTCTTCTTTTTCCATAACCTTTTTCAATTCCTCCTCTGTGTATCTAATTTTTTTGAGGAGATCAATGTCCTCCTCAAAAAATCTAGATGGAAGAGGTGACCATTCTTCTTCTTTTGCTTTAGTATATCCTTCATCAGTAAACCATTCTTCTATTTCAAATCCATCAGGTGTTTTCTTAAGCCTAGGCTCTTTCCTTAGTTCTTCATCATCACTGATATCTATGGTTAAGGAGGTTGAAGAGGTCTTTTGTTTTTTCATCCTTTGAGATCTCATAAAAGGAGGTCTCCTTCTTTTTGACACCATGGTTTTCTTCCCTTTATATTTCATTTTCCTTGCAGGAGGGGTGACTGATGGAATTTATTCTTCTTATGCATCAGTTGATAGGGGAACTTTTTCTTGTCCAACAAGAGATAGTGTGGAGGAATAAACCTGAGGTGAGGACATAATAGGAGAAGGGCCATGCTACTATGGGCTTTCATCCTCTATGTCAGAAGGGGATAAGACTATTCTTCTCTTCTTCTTTCTCATAACAGTCTCAGATAGACCTTCAATGGCTATGAGTTGACCAACAACACTAGTGCCTACAACATCTTCCTGAATAGTTTGTTAGGGATTCTCCTCAGGAGATTCCCTCTCATTAGTTCCCTCTTCTTCTTGGGGTGTAATATTTTCTAGGGTTGAGGTCAGGTCTGACAAAAGATTTTCCTTATTTAATTATGAGCCATATGAGGCAGTGGTGAGATAGGGCTATTTTAGTGCCTTCTTATATTCTTTGGGCATTATTTTCAAGATATTCCATAAGAAATTGGAAATATTAATGATTTTATTGTCTTAAATGATTTTAAAATTTGAAATAGAGAGTGTAAATGAGGGAATGCCTTCCTTCATAGGTCATGTACCTAATAATATATGTTTTTATTTCTTTCCATTTTGTAAGTAGACTAAGTATTTGCACACTTCCCTTCTTTAATACCTATATTTCATCTTCCTAGCAAAACTGTTGCTTGGCCTCTTGGCCATTGGGTCTATCTTGCCAAATTAACCCCATGTTTGGTAGCCTAGTTGCTTAGCTCACCAAAGTTTCAATAACTAGAAATGTGATGCCATATATAGTGGCTTGGTTTCTATCAAAAGAACCTACAAATGCCCTAGCAAGAGGTTCTAAAAAATGTTGTAACTATTCAAAATAGGTAGTCCAACCAACTCTGTGGAAGACATCCCAACTAACTTGGTCTCCCTATAAGTGCCTATGGTTTGAGGGATCTATTTTCATAATTTACCCTCCCATTTTAACTTCTCTATCAGTCCCTTCAATCAATAGTTAATTGCACACTCTTTAGACTTATGAAAATTTACTTGTAATAGTTTTTGGGTCTAAATGGAAAAATATGGGGTTTGCAAGTTGTAGGGTTTGGTTCACAAATGGTGAGTGTGAGGTTGTAGGGTTCTCATGGTGTGTGAGGTTTAACTCATGGCATCTTTTCCCACTTGATTTGTCATATGTCCTTAGGTGACATGGATGGAGTAGGAAGTACAAGTTGAGACAGGTCATTATGGGGAATAGTACAGGTGTAGTGGTGAGGTGATAGGCATTTTAATAAATGATTAAAGTCATAATTAAATATGCTTTATTAATACTATATAGTTAGATTAGAATAATGAATACCATTTTTAATGATGAAAGATCTGGCATACCTTTTAATAACAATGTTCTAGATGTGATGCTTGGAAAGTCACACCTATGTTGGCATGCAAATATTTGTATGGGAATGATTAACAGTGTAATGATTGGTTTAGAAGTTGAAACTGGAGTGAAGTGGACCCTTTGTGAAATTATTGGGAGATCACTGGTCGTTAGGCATTAATGATGCCTATAGTAGATGTGCATGTGATGTAGGATAAGTTGCATAGAATAAGGATCTTAGATTTGGAGTATAAATTAATGTTATCATACCATAATGTGGCAATTAAAAAGTTGAGCACTCCAAGTGATGGTTAGAAGATCTAGAGTAGGTAATTAAGGGTAATACTGGCTAGTGACCTTCATCTAGATGAACTAGCTGATAGGATTCTAGATGTTGTGTATGCCCTAGAGGTTTTGTGCCTAGGCTTGGATATAGTAATCAACATGATATTCATCATGGAACTAGAACTATAAATGAATCATGAGTGTCCCTGTAGGCCAAAAAATTGGTCTACAACATTTCCTCATGGAAAGGGAAGTTGTATGCTTTATTATCGCTCTGTAGCTTGATATTTAGGGGTAAATTTAGGCAATATATATGACATGTGCTTCACCAATATTCTTACATTCATCAATGAGGTTATCTAATGACTTTCATGTAATTCCCAAAAGCTAATAGCCAAGCCATCAGTGAGAGTTTTAGGAGGATCTATCTTATATGCTCTATAAAAAGGTGAAAATAGGAATGAGAGGGTACCTATAGTAGTTATAAAAGTGCTTGTAGCAAGCTAAAAAGTGATGGCCAATTGTGTAGAAGGTGCCTATAACAACTTTAGGAATTCTCGTAGCATCTTAAAGAAACTTGTGTGAACAATTAAGACTGGAGGGATTGCCTTCTCTCTACTTCCATCTTCATGTTCCCATTTTTAGTTTTTTTTTTGTTTTTACCCCTAAATATCCAACAAGTTGGTTTTTTATTTAGGCCCTTTTTATAGATATAGGTAGCCAACATGTTAGTTTTCTACCTAGATGCTACCAATAATTCCCAAAAATGGGTTTTCATTATTGGATTTTTTTTTACTCGAACTACTATTTGTAGTAAAATGTTTATTCAGTGGTCCTAGCCAAATCACCTAGAAATGTGACTTGTCAAGGAATAGTGTAAGGTCTCATTCATCATTACAAAAGAGGGTAAGGATGTCCTCCTCTCCTTCCTCAACTAAGTGTGGACTGGTGCTCTCATTATTTGGTGGGGTAGCCTGCCTAACCAAGACATCATTGTATCTATCTTGTAACTATTGTCATATGTGACTAGTAAATTCTTCTTGAGTAAGTAGTTTTTTGTACAACTTGAGTCTATGTCCATTGACCAGTAGATAAAATCTTACTAGATCAATGGTTTAGATTTAAACTGCTCCATTGTCAAAAACATGCTCAATCTCAAAAGGACCAAGCCATATGGTCTAGAGTTTACCCATGTGGTCCTTGTATATGGAGTCAAAAAGATGGGCCCAATCTCTAGTATGGAATTGCTTGGTATTAATGTGCCTATCATTCCATCTAATTTGTTGTTGTTGTATAAGTTCTATGTTCTACAATACATGTTGTCTATATTCATCTAAGACATTAAACTACAAAAGCCTTTCTTTTTGGGCTTCAAATATATCCATCCCAAGTTCTAGTGTTTTCCATAAGGTCTTGTGCTCAAATTCGATGGGAAAGATAAGTTTATTTCCATAGACCAACTCATATAGAGCAAAGTCTATATTGGTATTCCATGTGATTCTATAAGCCCACATAGCTTCAAGAAACCTAGCCTCCCAATCCTTATGAGACAAACTAACAGTCTTCATCAAAATATTTTCTAACTCCCTGTTGGTGACTTCTACCTATCCATTAGATTTTGGATGATATGGAGTTCATTTCTTATGCCTAATCTCATATTGATGTACTAAGGCAGTAATTAAATTAGCAACGAATTAGGGTCCTTGATTAGTGACTATTTCACGTGGCACACCATATCAAGTAAATATTTCTTCATAGAGGAAAGTTGCCACCTTCTCATCCCTAGCATGTGTAAGATCCTTGACTTCCACCCATTTACTGACATAGTACAAAAAAGGATATACTCTTTGTTGTTGGATTTGGGATCAAAAGGTCCTACAAAGTCTAGGCCCCACTTTTTAAATGGTTCAAGCACCATATAAGACTACAAAGGCATTTCATCTAAATGCATGGGTCTCCCCATACATTGAAATTTATCACAATGTGCCATATATCTTATTGCATCTTTATGGAGTGAGGGCCAATAGTATCATGTATTCAAAATTTTGACTATTGTATGCTTGGATGCAAAGTGTCCTCTATAGGGTTCATCATGGTAGGCTTTGAGGATATCTAGAACTTCATCTTCTCTAAGACATCTTGTGATGATAGAGTCAGCCCCAATATAGAAAAGAAATATAGATAACCATGAATATCTATCACTTTTGTGAATCAATGATCTCCTTTATTTGGGGAAGAAGTGTTATGGAAGTAACCCTATGACAAGGTAGTTAGCAATATCAACATACCAAGGTGTGGTAAGGGTGAGAGAGAACAAGTGCTCATCTAGAATGAGTCATCCACTATGGTATCCTCTTTAAGGGTTTTTAAGTGTGATAAAAATTTAGCCACTACATTATCCTTGTTAGGCTTATCAATAATGGTGATATCAAATTCTTGTAATAAGAGCAACTATCTTATCACTCTAGCTAGAACAACTAGTTTATTCATAAGGTACCAAATGGATACATGATCTATATGAACAAAGACCTAATACCTTGTGATGTAGTGACAAAACTTGTTGATAACATAAACTACCACCAAGAACTCTTTTTCAATAAGTGTGTAATTTAATTCTACAACTTATAGGTTTTTGATTATAAAATAGATGGCATAATTGAGTACTTCCTATTTTTGGTTGAGTATAACTCTGAGGGTAGTATCTAAAAAATCTATGTGAATGTGGAAGGGAAGCTTCCAATCAGGACCATGTAGAACATGGGCGGTGTTCAATAATTCTTTCAATTATTTGAAGGCTATTTGACAAGTAGGAGTCTAGAGAAATTCAACATCTTTAGCTAGAAGAGTGAAAAATGGTGCTACTACTTTACTAAATTTATTGATGAATCTCCTGCAGTAACCATCATGGCCTAAAAAATGCCTAAAATCTTTCTATTTTTGAAGAATAGGTAGGTTTTTGATGATGCTGATTTTTGTAGGGTCAACATTAATTCTTGCAACAGATACATGGTGGCCCAAGATAATACCTTATTCCATAAACATGTAGCATTTATTGTGGCTAAGAGATACATGGTTCTCCTAAAAGTGTTGTAAAACTTTTTTTAGGTTTTTGAGGCATTCATTAAATGTCTCTTCATAGACAGTGAAGTCATCCATATAGATTTCAACACATTCATTGGCCATATTTACAAAGATACTTAGAACATCCCTTTGAAATGTAGTCAGAGCATCACACAACCCAAAGGGTGATAAAACATAAGGATAAGTACTCTAAGGACAATTAAAAGTGGTCTTTTCCTAGTCTTCAAGAACAATTCTAATCTAGTTGTAACCACTGAAGCCATCTAAAAAGGCAAAATATTTCTTCCCTGCTAGTGTGTCCAATACTTGGTCAATGAAGAGTATAAGAAAGTGATCCTTCCTAGTTGCTATGTTGAGTTCCCTATAATCAATGCATACACACCATTATCCATTTTTATTTTGTATAATTACCAAAGGTGACACCCATTCATTTTCAGAGATAGGATATATAAATTTAACAGTGAAATTTTTTTGTAATTCCATTTTGATAATTTCTCAAAGAGTTAGATTCATCTTATGTTGTGGTTTTCTGATTAGTTGGCACTCTTCTTTGATGTAAATATTATGTATGCATGTTTTGAGGTTGATTCCTTTCATATCCTCATAATCTCATGCAAAAACATGTTGGTTAGCATGCAACATGCTAACTAGGCACTTTTCCTCATTTAATTCCAATTTGTTATTAATAAGCAATGTTTTCCTTGGAGAGATTTCAATTTTCTGTGAGAGTGATTTCATTATTTCCATATTGCTAATGGATATGGTTTGGATAAAATTATTAGGTAGCCCCTGGTAGAATGTTTCCTATACAGATGCATCAAAATTATCAAATTCCTAAAAGCTGGAAAAGGGGAACTCAATACTTTGTAAGTGGTTGAGATCTGTAGGAGTTTGGCATTATGCTAAAGAATATTAGAGAGAATGGCATCTTCTTCTTGATTATATAATGTGCATGCATGGTCTATGGTAAATATAAGAATCAGGGAAGGTTTATCTACCTCCTCTTCTTTAACCCATAATGTAGGCTTTAGTAAAAAAACTAGTTATGTTGGGGGATAAAGAACCAACTGCTTAGTGTGGTAGCTATTAAATATCATCATGTTACCTATTCTACAATTGATGAAGGCATTTTCTATGGCAAGCCAAGGTCATCCTAATATAAGGGGGTATCCACTCAAATTAAACTTAGGCTATAACATAAATAAATCTATAGGATATTCCCAAGAATCTACAAAAATGATAATATCTTCAATGATTCCCTTTGGTTTGACTGTAGATCTATCAACTATTTGCATCATTGTAGATGTGGGATGAATATTAGTCATTTATAGTTTGTGCATAATATTTGGTTATCATTACATTTATTGTATCCCCCAGGTCAACCAATGTGTTAGACAACTATTGATCATGGAGCTGGACTATTAGTAATGGGTATCCAGGATATAAATACTTCTTTGGTAGGGTATTCCCCAGTATGATGTCTACTAGCTATCCAATCAAATGCACAGTGTTGGGGTATTTTTTCTTCCTTCCAAGTTTCTATAGAACAAGGTCTCTAAAAGATTTGAAATATATGGGTACATCTTTGATGTCTTATAATAGAAAGATTTTGATGCAAAGGTTCTTAAGTCATCCCATGAAATCAAACTTAGGTTCAATTGTATGGCATTGAAGGTTGAGACATTCTATAAATGGTAGGGTTGTTTCATCAATAACTTTATGTGCTAGTTCAAAGAGTTCTTGAGATGATGATAATGGGTTATCATGTTATTTTGGTGTTTCATCATCTAACTCCCTTATTATGGGTGGTGTTGGGAGTGGTATAACTTTGATTGAATGGAGGTGAACTTCACTGATGTTTATCGTGTATGCTAGGTATTGAACAAGGTCAGTACTAAATGTGGATTACACTAACTTATTTGCAAGATTCTAAATGGGTTGGATAGGTAGTTGGTTATGCTTGGGTGTAGCTTGCATATTGGGAATAAGACTAAGAGGTTGTTGTTTCTATTGTAGAGAACATCCTCCTAGAGAGATACCCCATTACTAGTTAGGTCTCTAGAACTGTTGCCATTGATTTGTGAAGGGTAAGCCTTGGGGTGGTTATCTACCTTACTTTCAAGATGGGGATATATGTTTTAGAGGCTATCAAGAGGTGGTGGGGTAGATTTTTTAAGGAAGCTTACAACTAGAATTAGGAGGTGGAATGTTCATCCAAGGGCTAGTCCAATTGAGAGTAGCATTTAAAAATTGTGAATTAAAGGAGGTGGAATTTGAAAAAGGTGGATTATATCCCATACCTTAATAAGGTGGTGATTGAACCCATGGCCTTATTTATGCAACATAAAAAACTTTATCACCATCTCTTCCTACAACATGTAGCTCTACTATTTTTAGATCTTTAGCTGTTATGTGAGCTACTTTAGCCTAAACCTCATGACATCTATAATCAACTTTTTTCTTCTTATAGTCTAGATAGTAAATGGTCAAATCTTGATCCAAAGCTACTTGCTTTTGTCTTGAGTACCATTTGTCTAGTTGGGTGGTCAAATGGCTAATGATATCCTTTTCATATCTTATAATAGGTTATTAACCTCAGTTTTTGATAGGCCATTTGTAGATGCCAATGGGATCTTGCTACCCATGAATTTTTTTATGGCAGATCTAGAATAATTCTTACTCAGTGCTTTGATATCTAAGAATGGTAGATAAGAAATATACCATCCAATCATTAGGTCCAAGGCTTCCAGACAATCTTATCTGACTCCTTTCAGGAAGATGAGTTTTAAAGGTTCTTATCCAAGTGCACTTTGCTTAAATTTTTGTACACTGAACATGAACCATTCAACATAATCCTCCAAGGATTAATCCCCCTCCTAAGTCATTTTGAAGATGTCATTTCTTCTATAAATCCTTCCTCTTCCATATTATTAATACTTGGTCAAAAATTTCTTTTTCATGTCCTCCCAAGTGTGGACCAAATTACTACCTAGTCCCATAAACCAGTGAAGTGTTGATTCTTTGAGAGTAGCCAAAAAAAGTTTCAATTTTTGTGCATCTTTCCTGTAGTCATAGCCTCTATAGAGGATATCAAATTTGAGTAAGAATGTGTCTGGGTCTTCTAATAATGTAACTCTAAAATTGGGCAAGGTTGAGGGTGGGATGTTTTTCATTTGTGTTATGCATGTTGCATCTGGAATAGGAAATTCAAAAGTAACTATATCTAGAGTCCCATTGTCTTCCACAAAATCTCCTTTTCTACTTATGATGGATTTTCTTATGATATAGTTACCAAAGGTACTCAGGATCTCATCCTCAAACTCTATGTCAATTCCTTGGTCATCATGATAATAAACATTTATCTGTTGATCCTCAATCTTCTTACTAAATGAAGGGTCTGAAGATTCTCCTGAGCTTTCTTTGATTTGATCAAGAAAGCCTTACTGAAATGTTGTAAATATGTTACTTTATAGAGTGTCTAGTTCATATAGTTCTTCTCCTTTGTTCCTTCTTACCAGCTCAGCTAATGCTTCTTCTACTTATATTTCCTTTCTCAGAGCTAATAATACTTCTTCAAGCTACCTCCTTTGTTTTGTAGTGTTCTCTTCTTCAAGAGCTTTCTGACTTACGGTATATTCTTCAATAGGGTTCTTAGTTACTATAGGTATTTATGGTTATTTCCTAGTAGAAACTTGTGGCTTATTTGGTAGGAATCTCCCTTGAGAATATCTTTCTCTCTACATAAACATTATGCCACTCCTTCAGCTGTCATGTCCCTTCTTGCACACAGTTAGTTTTTTTTTGTGTGTTTCAAATGGGGTTATTTTAGACTAATTTTTTTAAAAATAATGCAGAAATAAAAGAATGTTAAAATCAAAATAACAGGAATTAAAATTTTATTTTTAGAAAGCAATAAAAATTAACTAATGAAAATAGAAAAAATTAAAGCACACTTTGCTGAAAATAAATCACTTTTGTAGGAAATAAGTTCTAGAAATAAGAGGTGAGTAGCTTATACGTTATTTAATAATAAAAACTTAGACATCTGGCATAAGACATTGTAGTGTCCTCACTCAACTTGCCCATCTGGAACTATATATCTAGGAACTTAGACATCTGGCATAAGACACTATAGTGTCCTCATTCGACTTGACCGATTGGGTAGAACAGTGTATTAACTAAAAAGCATTTTTTTATGACTAATTTTAGAAATAATAATTGACACCCTCCCTGGTAATAGTGCCAAAATGTTATGCAAACTAATTACCTAATGATTACTAGATTCACTAATCTAATTAAACATTAATTGTCAACCTTGGGTACGTAAGCTTTTCAAGAGTGTCAACACTGTATATGCATTAATAATTAAAAAATCAACTTTCTTTTTTATTTGTAGTATAATAAATTTATGCTAAATTTACCAGATAGATATATTATGAAATTATTGTGATAGAATTATAGAACTATTCCACACTTATGTATCACACATGCATCACACTTATATAATCAAATTGAACAATAACATCAACTTACACAATACACTAATAATTAAAGAGGTTCATGATATTTATAGTAGCTCATTTTGAGAGGGCCCTTCCTCATTCAAAACTAAGCTTGAATCTTTTTCTAAGAGAATTCACAAACTTCTTACAAATTTAACTTTCTCATTACTCAATTCTAGATACAAAGGATATATTAAAAACTTTTGCTATTATTTTCTCAAAATTATCTAACTCCTAATCTAATCTAGGTTTTACCTTTAAATAAAAAAGGTAGTTTATTAACTCTTAACCAAAAATACCAAACTAGGAAAGAATACAAATACTTAGAAACTACCCCAGTCAATCTTCAAGTAGCTAGTAACTAAAGTTACTTATTTTAGGTTTGATTGGGTTAGAGACAAGGCATATTATTTTGTTGTTTTATTTCCTTTTGTCTTTTCTCATTATCCTTGTCTTTACCATCTTTGGTAGCACATCCATTCTATCTTTGCATATAGGTAATCCATACAATAATTATGACTCTTCCCAATCATTCATTTGGTTTCCCAAGATAGTTGGATTTGTCTACAAGGTCTCCTCAATAATGACTCTACTTTTCATAGTGGTTGTAGGCACTCTTCAATAGCTATAGGCAACCTATAGGTGAAACCTTGAAATACTACATGCATTCTATAATGGCTACAAGCAACTTTTAGGTGGAGCTTATAGTTGATATGAACACTCTACAATGGCTACAAAAAATCTATAGGTGAAGCCTATAGTTGTTTTGGGTATTCTATAGTGGCTACAAGCAACTTGTAGGTGAATCCTACAATTTCTGTAGGCACTCTACAGTGGCTGCATGAAAATTTTAGGTGAAGCCAATAGTTACTATGGGTAGCCTATAGAAGCTATGGATTTAGCAAGAATCTATAGCTTTACATGACCCTTCAAATGATTGTTAGATAAAGTCACACCAATATAATTCAATCAAAGAAAAGAATCAATAATCCATAACATAACAAACACACACACACACACATTAATTAACATAAAAAATCATAACTTCATTCTTTTGCATTAGTGATGGATAGTTATGATATTTACATGGAAAAAGACATAGACTAAGCATGGATGAGGCTATAACAGTAAGCAATTGGTGGCCTCATCATCTAGGTGTCCTATGGTATGCATAAACTATGCTCGCATTAAACCATTTTGGTTGAGGATGTGAAGGGTCAAAAGTTTTGACAAGTTGGAAATGTTTGAGAGGTGGTAAGGTTAAGGAGGAGGTTTAAAATAACCTTTATAAAATGGTTAAACAGGATTCAAGTAAAGGCATTGGGGGTGATGTATTTTTTGGCTTTTGAGTGAGAGTCTTCTTAGGAGTAGGCTTCACCTTGGAAGTTGTTGGTTGTGGAATGGTTTTAGTAGATTGGTTAAGTTGGGGTTGCTTGGTTGGTTTGGAAGTATAAGATTTTAGAGAAGGGGTGATTTGTAAACTTAAGCAATATTACACTTGCATAATTTAATTTTGTTTTACATTATCAATTTATGGAATTTTAAAAAAATGACTTATAAAAACATGAATTTAAAGAGAATAATTGACAAACATTCAATAATAATTTGATAATAGAGTTTGACACAAAGGCCTACATCTTCAGGTCTAATATCAATTGATAAATTAGGAAAAATGTTTAAAAAGTACTTACAAACATTTCCATAATTAAAAATGAACAACTAAAAAGTTGTTTGTTGGGAAAAAATAATATAAGTCCCTTTTTGGACTTTCTCCAAATTCTACACTTAACTCCTACAAGCTCCGCAAACTCCTTATAACCTTTATCTATATTTCTTGGCTTCTCATTGTATTAAAATACAATATCTCACATTTTATATAGTGTTTCCACCCTAAGACATTGCATTCAAGTTATTATCCTTTTTATCCCATGGTGCATGGTTCAAAACCCATCATCACCATTTTCGGTGGTCTATGCAAACCTTTATCCCATATTGGGAAGGTGGAAGGTTCATGATATGTTTAAATGCCATGAAGCTCATGGTAAAAATTCTAAGTGATTGGCATTGCTTTTAATTTTTTGGGAATGATGGTGGCTTGTGGGAAGTTTGTGGTGTGGCATGTGGGGTGTGTGGGAACCATGTGGAAACTTGGTGGGGATCATGGGAAATACATGGAAAACATGTGGAATGTTTGAATGAAATGTGGAATGGGTCTTTCACATGGAATGTGAAGGAATTTTGAGGGGCTTAACATGAAATTCGATTACAATATATAAAATTACAAAATTTGACCATAGTGAATGGTGGCAAGCCATGTGGTGGCTTGAGGACCCATCATGTGGACCAATCTCACCAGGCCACTTGTCAACCTCTCATTGTGCCACTTGTTGATGTCCAACTGGATGTTCCCAAATTTTTTATTGATTGTAAAAGATCACCTATCAAATATGAATGATAAAAAAACACACATTTTTCTCATATCTCATGTCATGTGTCATGTTCTTACTAGTCTAGATTTTCCACATCATCTTATTGACCAAGTTTGACCACAACTTTGACTAGCTATATCTTTTGTATATAGTCTCCATTTCATAAACCATAAATTATGCCAAAAATATCATGATGAGATCTTCACCATAGAACTATTCTAAAATATTTACATAATGGTTATTGTCTATAGTTTGGCCAACTTTGAATAGCTACACAAAGAACATATGAGCTCCATTTTCCATTTTCCATGTTCTACATACTGTTGGAAAGGTCTCAACAGAATCTAGGCAATGGTGCATGTTTTGATCTAATTTAGGACCTTTTTGAAATTGACCTCTAGATCAATCCTCCCTATTAAGAGAGCTTTTTGTCTTCAAAAAGCTAGTATTAGAACTAGTACTCTATATGAGGATCTTTGCATGGCTCTAGCTTGGATGATATTCTGAATGTTAGTTAGTTGTGGAGGTAATCCAAAAGGTCTTTAGATATGATACTATGAAAATATTGCAAGACATCTAGTGTTATAACAATCACCATTTTACAATTATCCTTTTAGAGTTTTTACCTAGCAACATAGTTTACAAACATTGCCCTTCTTGGGTCTTTTACAAACACTATAATAATTACAAACATTGCCCATATTGGGTCTTTATGTATAAACAATGCCTATATTTAAGTTTTACAAAATAAATCAAATATACATGCTTACACACTCTACACAAATTAAAATATACAACCTATTTTCTAAGTTATTTCTGATGTTTCTCATGATGGCATCTTTTCATTACCCTACAATGTTCTTGTCTATAACATAGATGAGTAAAATAACACTGAAGGCACAATTTACCTATAACAATTACTATCGATAAACCCATATGAGATATTCTATCCCATCTTTTACAATACTATACTGATTTTCCTTCTTGGAGTAAGTTGCTTTTCTCAGAGACAAGTATGGTTTACCCAGGATAATGCCACTAAACTGAAGTGAACCACATCTAATTCAACTTCATCTAAAATGTTGGTAGTAATTACAAACCCTAGTTTACATGTTTTAATTGCATGTACATTATTACCATCATCTATTTTATCTAAATAATAGGTTTGAAAATGTGGATTAGTTTCTAAACCTATGGTTTGTACATCTTCAGATATCAAATTATTTTGATAAATTTTATCAAAAATAACATCTATTTTATAATGGTTAGTAATTATTCTTTTGAAGAAATGTTGCTTACCTTTCCAAGGTGACAAAATCTGAACTGTCAGCTTCTCATTGACTACCATCTCCCTTTTTTATGTTGTTTTAGGTACTAACTAACATGATTCTATCTAAGGAGGCTTTGTCTTCTATTTGACAGAAGATGCAGTTACAACCTTTGCCTGCGGTTGTGGATGATTCTGCTTATCTTCTTTAAACATTATCCTCTTAGCATTGAAGTAAAATCCTAACTTCATTTCTTCTTTAGGCAACTTCTTTTCATCAGTTTTCTTAACCTTCATTTTAGGACTCTCTTGTGCATAATCAAAAAATACATTTGAGTATTTCTTCTTTGCATACCTTGACGAGTTATTTAAATATTCTTCATGAAATGTAACTATCACATCTTTAGAGAGTACTTCTTCTAGCTCTTCAAGATGCTCTATCTTATTGCTTGAGTAATCCTCCAACTTTGCTTCTTGAGACATTTATCCTTCACCTCCATATCCTAATGTTGCACGAAGTGGTCTCTTTGCCACTTGGATAGGCTGGACAATTGCTTGACCATTAATGCCAATCCTTTTCCTTTGAATCCCATTTTTTGCTAATAACTTAGAACCTATTCCATTCTTATTATTTTCAAATGACTTTGATAAATGTTTAGGGTTAGTATATTTATTTTCCCTAACAGTATCAATATAGCTAGAATAATTGATTTCATTGCTTTCTTCCTTAGAATTTACATCAAAATATACATCAATAATCATAGCATTATTTTCTTCTAGATTTAAAACATTATTATTATTGATAGGACTAACAAGAGTATATGAATTAGAAGAATCACTGATATAACCAAAATGTACCTTTATAGTCTAACTTGTCCCAAACTGAATCTCGTAAGTATGATTGGTCATCAGTTGGATTCCTTCTCTTGATTTCATGTTTCTATCATATCAAGATATGAGATAATAATTACCCAATGTTATCTCCTCAGCTTCTCCTAGAACTATATCAAGATTTGATCAAAGAATAACACTCTAATGCCAAAATATAGAATGACATAATGAGTTGCATGTCCTCATACTATGCTATCAGCTCCTCTAACTATCTTAGTGTGAGGTAATGGAAGAGTCCTTAGCTACAAATGTCATACAAGGCCTTCAATAATATAACTGGCTCCATAATTCTAGTTAAAATAGATCTACATGAACTTTCCTTTAGTAATGGCAGTGCAGTTCTATCATTGACTTTCCTTAAAGTGTAGCATAATATTTGGTACTTCCATTGGCAACAACTATCACATTAGAGACTCTATAGCTACTTGATGAGGTATTATTGGTCAAATGGATTGACCACTACTAGACACAATTGGTGCCTTATCTCTTTTCTCATTTTGCCTTCTAAACCTTGTTGGACCTTGACTAGGCTATAGGATTTAGAATTACTCAGTATTATGTCCTCATCAGGCACAATGTCCAAAAATATCTGAATCTCAATGCATCCCCTTCTTTTGTCAAATTTTTCGTTATAGTTTTGATCATAGTGCATCAATGTTCTATTGAAGCCTCTCGATTTGTGGTTCTTGTTGTTGCTCTGTTGCTTGTCAATTTTGTTCTTGGGATTTTAGGAATTAAATTATCATAGTGATAATGAAATTTAGTAGCAACTGAATCTGGGCTAGAATTGGATCCATCATTCTATAATAACTTATTTTGGTTAAATAACAAATTCACAAATTCACTTAAAAATTTAGTTCTAATATCAAACTTGATGTTTGAGAATAATGTTTACACAGAGGTTAGCCCAGTGCACTAACCTCTCTAATACCAAATTAATCCATAAACTTCAGCAATATTATGCTTGTGTAATTTAATTTTGCTTTACATTATCAATTTATGGAATTAAAAAAAATGACTTATAAAAGACATGAATTTAAAGAGAATAATTCACAAACATTTAACATTAATTTGATAATGGAGTTCTGTTGGTTGAATATTTCATTCATTAGTGTACTAATAAACAAAATAGGTTTGATCAACCAAAGTAGGAAGATTGGTCATCCAAATGTGTAGGTTTACCACATCAAAAGGGGACTAATCTCTCCTCTCATCAAGGGGAGGTTCCCTATAGATATGCTATATATATACATATATATGTATATATATATATATATACATGTATATACATATACATACACACACACACACACACACACACACACACACACACACACACACACACACACACACACACATATAGAAAAATATATAGAAAATAATACTCAAGGGTAGGATAGACCATTCATCTCTCTTTCTTTAGATATGATGCGTGTGAATCAAAGGAAACATCTCAAGGGAAATGACAGAAAGCACTCCTCTTCTTGCAAAAGTACTATTTAGCAAACCACAAGAATACTCCTAGTAGTAAATGCAAAATGTAACCAAGGACGTAGTAACCAGCAAATTGAGATGTAGCATAAAGTATCCACCTAAATTTCCCAAGAGTGAGATACGAAGGACAATGAGGGCACAAAGTCATCCCAAGGTCCTTTACACAGAAACAAAAAGAAAACACACTAAAGGCAATTGTGGGGGCACAAAGTCTCTCCACAATTGGCTTCAAGATGCCTTCCTAACTACTTTCACTAATTCTACTTATTGAATTAAAGAAACAAAAAATATATTAAGGAAAAAGACATAAGAATAATTTCCTCAACAACAAAGATATCACAGCATAAAGTCTAAAAAGTCACTTGCTTTCTTATTCCAATAACAAAATATGATCAACAATTTGAGCTCAACGTCTCAGTAATGCCTTTTAATTTGGGCAGAGTTTCATTTTTGATTATCAGAGAGAGATCATTTACACTAACAAGAGAGTCCCTTATATAGCCTCTTCAAGAAGGACTTGGGAATAGTAACACATCATGTTGCATTGAATTTTGTTCAGAAGACATGCTAGAATTTAGGGGCATTTACCCATTTGCTTTTCTCAATGCAGAGAAACGGGTCACGCTATTGAAAGTTTGCATCTTTCAATTTCCACCTGGTGATCTACTTATAGAAACATATCTGATGCGTAAATGTTTTTGATCCTTTCTCATCATTCCTCCTTTTTTGGTTAATTGAATCAGGTACTAGATTCAATTTGATGCTCTATTCCTTAGTTGCTTCCTACTGATCTTGGCCAATAGCTATTTCATTGTCACAACTTTGACCTCTATGGGCACGTCACTTTCCTCAGTAATTCCTTTGACTTTGTCATTTGATCTTTCCTAGAGGTGACCTGCCCTTCAGGGCCTTGAGAAACAGTCCACTTTGGGTTGGGAAGAGCCCCCTGCAAGGGTATCTGCCCTTCAGGAGATCTTTAGATGGCCTTTGGGCTTCTTTCTTCTAGTGGGTCACTAAGTTCTTTGACTCTTCTTTAAGGATTTTCAAAATCAATGACTATTTTATGAACCTTGAAATTTATGTTCACGCACCCGTCACTACGTTTGAATTTCCAAACTAGTTCGCCATTCTTAACTTTGACATCTTCAGGCACATCACCCCTTGGACTTTCTTGGATTTTTTTTTTTTACATCCTCCTGAAGGGAAGGTGACCCTTTAACTTTGAGGAAGTGTCCTTTAATTTGGCAGTCGAGAGTCCCTCATAAGGGCACCTACCCTTCGGGGTCCTTTGACGGCCTTTTGTCTTTGGAGTCCTTCGGAGCTTTCTCGTAGACTTTTTCTGTGGACATTTTCCCACAGACAAAAAGTCCACAAGAATTGTTTTGACTGTTTTGTCTTTGGCCTTCAGAAATTCTTTCGAGATTTTCTCCTGCAGCTTCCCTGAATTTCTTCAGAGTTTTTGTCTAAAGGAATTCCTTCGGATAAAAGTCTGAAAGAATTTGTTTCTTGCCTTAGTCTTTCCACTGGGGGAAATTTTCTTTATTTTTCAGTCTTTTCAATTAGTCCATTTTCCTCCTTCCTGCTCTCCACAAGGGCTGTTTGATCCTTTGGCTTTGGGGTAACCCCTTGAAGCAACTTTAGTTCAATGGTTCATTCCCTTGCTTCTATTGACCGCTTGAACCAAGACTCTTTAAAACAAGCCTCATTGAACCCGTTGAACCTTGAACCTTAAACCCATTAAACCTTTGAACCAAAGTGGTTCAATTGTTCATCAGTTCAAGTGGTTCATTCTTTTTATTTGGTTAAGTCCTTTTGATCATTTTGAACCAAACACGTTGAACCATCAGTCCATTGAACCTGTTGAACTCTTGCTGCTGATGTTGAACCTTTAAACCTGTTGAACTAGTTAAACCAAAATGGTTCAAGGTTCAACAGTTCAATCCTTACTTAGAAGCTTGTCGATGAACTCTTTTGGTTGAGCCTTGTCATTAAACCAACTTTGAAATTGCCTAAGTGTTGAGAGCTTGCTTCTTTCATACAAAGTCCATAGAAATCAACCTGTGAAGTCTATTAAACTTGGCCTACAGAGTCCATAGATTTTCTTCTTGTACAGTCTATAGATTCAAGCCTGTAGAGTTCGTAGATTCAAGGCTATAGAGTCTGTAGATTCAAGCCTATAGAGTCCATAGATTCAAGCCTGTAGAGTCTATAGATTTTTTGAGAAGCTTGAAAAATGAGGAATTTGAATGCTTAGAACAAATTTTGAGGAGGGTAGAGATTATTTTGGTCTGAGGACCAAAATAGTTCAAATGTTGTCCCAAAAATGAGTGATACTTTTAGGGAATAATAGCTAGCTCCAATTGGGGAATTTCTATCAATTATAAAAATAATTGAAGGGAGTAGAATCTAGAATCTCTAGTGTCTTCATGTGTACCATTGGGCTATGGAGTCATGTTACCCAGAAATGGAAGGCATCAAAAATGGAAATAAACAAAAAAAAAAGAATTAAAACCTATACAAATATACATATGTACAAATGCAATAATCTGATACTTCAAGAGTTGAAGTTTTTCAAATGCTACCTCCTAAGAAGTAGTGAAAATAGTGCTCTATCCTGATAAATTAGCAAGAAGACATTTTGTCCCCAAAAATGTTGACAGGTGAATGGAACTCTCCACCAGGAAATGAATTTTTTGTATCTTCCTCTTGGTTTTTTCTTCTTCTTGCCCCATGTCAGGATGTGGTCTTCAATTTGAAAGCCATAACTCCTTGCTTTCTTAATGAAGGGTTCCTTTGTCTAGTTTTGATTTGCAACAGCATGGTCCATTACCATAATTGGTTGTTCTTCTAGTTCAGTCCAGCACATGATTGGATTGTCCACATCAAACTCCTGAAAAACTATCAGCTTAGCATCTCCTTTGATGTGAAGGAGTTTGATCTCTTCATCTTGAGCAATCTTCAATCCGAGCAATAGAGATTCACATCCAACTATGTTGTTGGTGTTACTAAATTACAAATTACATGAAGGAAGAATATCTCCTCGAGGAGATATCAACACAAACTTGACTCCATCATTGGTGGAAGAATTGCTGCCATCAGATCCCAGGATCCAAGCATCATCAGAAGCTGATCTCTTATCAGATTTCTCTTCATTAGAGATGGAAGATCCTTCATTATTTATACTATGTCCTACCAATTCTCCTAAAGTCTTGTTTGGATCAATTCTTGGATTGTTAGCTATAGGAATTTTATTTATAGATACATGAACATTCTCTATAGTCAAGAAATAATTACCCTTGCCTGAAGACTCAAATAAAATTTGTGCTGCAGGGGCTGACGTTTGGGTGACCACGTATTTTGCATCTTTTTTAGGGAGAAATCTCTTCATTATGCCTTAGACAGAGATCCTTGCCTTAGACAGGTCCATGCTTAGTTCTCCTCCACATCTTTGTAGAAATTTTGTCCAAGTAGGATACCATAGGATGCTAGGACGTCAACCACCAAAATAGTCATCGTGATTCTCTTGTCTGGAAAGGCTACAAATGCAAATTGAGCATCTTTTATTTGCCCTAGTAGTGGAACTTGCTTGTTCTCCATGGAGAAACATCTCCTAAAGGTTTTGGTCAGTGTGAGACCTAGAGACTCAGCTATTTTAGTAGGCATGACATTATCATATGCGCCTGAGTCTATAATATAATTACTTAGCTTGTGACCATTTATTAACAAAGAAACATAGAAAGGTTCTATTTTCCCAGGGGTAGCTAGAGGAGTAATGACAAGATTATTCAGAATGGGCATGTTCTTTGGTGAATTAGGAGTTACCTTTTTAGCTTCGTGTCCTGCAGGGATGGTTTGGTTCTTAACACATTGGACCAACTTATACAATTGATTAGGATTGGACTATAAATATTCAAATTCAGACATTCATATTTTTGTCTTTTTGACATGATCAATTATGTCAAATAGCTGAATTGAGCTAGGTATAGAGGAAGGTATTTCAACCTTTTGGGTTTTAGGAGGGATGGGAGGAGGGCTGGTTTGTGAAATTGAAATAAAAGGTGAAGGTGAAATTGATGTACTTACTTTTCGGGTGATCACCAGATCTTTTGACTAGTAAGGCAGAGTGGTTCCACTCTTGGTAATTGTAATTGTTGGTTGAGGTTGCTCCTCTATCTTCCCTTCATTAGCTTGCTAGACTAATTGGTTCTCAGACCTAGTAAAGATTGTGTATGATCCATCAAAAGCTTCTCCTTTGCTTCTGGGTTCATCCTGGTAGTTCAGAAAATTAATGTGGGAGTCACCAACTGATTCTTCTTGATCCTCTGTGAAGAGATCAACATCATTTTATTGTGCAAACTTAGGTTGGAAAGAGAAAGCATGTTCTATTTCCAAATATCCAACTACTGAGTTGGTTGGAGGAGCTTCAAGGGCAAGTTTCCCTTGTGGGGGAGGAAGACGATCTAGCTACCCTTGATTCTTGGCAGCATTGCCTTGATATGACTGATTTGGAAATGTCCTTCTTAGCATATCTCTATATGAAGGAGCAGAAGACATTTCCTGTGCCATTTTTCTTTTCAAGTCTAGCAGTTCATTTACTAGCTTCTGTACCATTGGATTAGTGGTGCCTATAGATGAATACTCAAAAGATGATGAGGGTCTATTTCTATTTGGATCTCTTCTTATCTTCCTTACTAAGATGAGATCATCTTCTACCTCAGTGGCCAAAATTTGAGCTGTAGCAAGATCTATTTGACTAGCACGTCTCTAAAGAAGACTCACTTCAGGTAGCTGAGAATTAATGAAGAAGCATTTGATATTTTTAGTTGTAGGTCGAGCAATTATATGAATTATGTTCCATAGTTTGTCAAATTTGGCTATGAAGTATCTCATTGGTTCATGAGGCTCTTTCTTCATCTATATAAGTTTAGCCAGAAGTGCATGTGCATCTTCTACAGGTTTGAATCTGGCTTCAAACTTATCTTTGAGGGTATTTCAATCAGTTACTGATCGAGCCTATAGATGATAAAACCAATCTGTAGCAACACTTTGTAATGTTTCTAAAAATAACCTAACTGCTACATCTTCAAATTCTACTCCAATTATGCCATAGGCTATGCTGAAGGCTAAAATGTGTTCATTAGGATGAACTTTCCCATCACCATAGAATTTGGGGAAATTCTTCCTTGAATTGTGTGGAAGCTCATGTAGAGGTGGAGTAAGATTGAGAGGACCAAAATAATTACCCCAGGGGCCTTGAACTGCCATTATATGACTATGAAAAGGAGGAATAACAAATCTCAGAGGGGTAATTATTGGCAAAGATTTATCAATAGTAGAAGTGAATACTTTGTTTGGCAATGGAGATCTGACTTTAGTAGGAGAAAAGCTCTTGGTTTGTTGGAGGTGAGATGGTGAAGGAAATAGATCAAAATAACTTTGTTGTACCAACTCAAATATAGGGTTAATAATACATTTAGCCCTTTGGCTTTGTGTATATCTTGAATCTGCCAGATTGTGAAACAAAAATGGAAAAGAATTGACCTTGCTTCATTTTGAAGTGTGAGGCTTTAAACTACACACTCTTTTCCAGTAGCCCTGGTTTTGCAGACCAGATAAAATAATGAAGGTGAAAGAAGATGGTAAGGCTATAAATGGATAATGGGTAAGACATGAAATGGAGTTGCCAGAGTCTGTAATGGATAAGGGTTATAATGATAATGGGTAAGACACAGGTGATGTTTCAATCTAAAACTTGAGGTTCCAAATTACATAAAATTATGTATATCCCCAACAGAGTCACCAAAAATTGTTGGTTGAATATTTCATCGATTAACATACTGATAAACAAAATAGGTCTGATTAGCCAAAGTAGGAAGATTGATCATCCAAATGTGTAGGTTTACCACATCAAAAGGGGATTAATGACTCCTCTCATCAAGGGGAGGTTCCTATAGATATGTTATAATATATATATATATATATATATATATATATATAGAAAATAATACTCAAGGGTAGGATAAACCATTCATCTCTCTTTCTTCAGAGATGATGCATGCAAATCAGAGAAAAAATCTCAAGGGAAATGATAGAAAGCACTCCTCTTCTTTCAAAAGTACTATTCAACAAACCAAAAGAATACTCATAGTAGTAAATGCAAAATGTAACCAAGGACGTAGTAACCAGAAATTTAAGATGTAGCACAAAGTCTCCACCTAAATTGCCCAAGAATGAGATACGAAGGACAATGAGGGCACAAAGTCATCTCAAGGTATTTTGCACAAAAATAAAAAGAAAACACACTAAAGGCAATTATGGGGGCACAAAGTCTCTCCATAGTTGGCTTTAGGATGCCTTTTTGACTACTTTCACTAATTCTGCTTATTGAATTAAAGGAATAGAAAATATATTAAGGAAAAAGACATAAGAATAGTTTCCTCAACAACAAAGATATCATAGCATAAATTCTGAAAAGTCACTTGCTTTCTTATTCGAATAACAAAATATGATCAACAATCTAAGCTCAAAGTCTCAATAATGCCTTTTAATTTGGGTAGAGTTTCATTTCTGATTATCAGAGAGAGATCGTTTACACTAACAAGAGAGTCCCTTATATAGCCTCTTCAAGAAGGACTTGGGAATAGTAACACATCATGTTGCATTGAATTTTGTTAAGAAGACATGCTGGAATATAGGGGCATTTACCCATTTGCTTTTCTCAATGCAGAGAAACAGGTCACGCTATTGAAAGTTTGCATCTTTCAATGTCCACTTGGTGATCTACTTCTAGAAACATATCTGATGTGTAAATGTTTCTGATCCTTTCTCGTCATTCCTCCTTTTTTGGTTAATTGAATCAGGTCCTAGATTCAATTTGATGCTCTGTTCCTTAGTCGCTTCCTGCTAATCTTAACCAACAACTATTTCATTGTCACAACTTTGACCTCTATGGGCACGTCACTTTCCTCAGTAATTCCTTTGACTTTGTCATTTGATCTTTCCTAGAGGTGACCTGCCCTTCAGGGCCTTGAGAAATGGTCTGCTTTGGGTTGGGAGGAGCCCCCCACAAGGGTATCTGCCCTTCAGGCGATCTTCAAATGGCCTTTGGGCTTCTTTCTTCCAGTGAGTCGCTAAGTTATTTGACTCTTCTTTAAGGCTTTTTGAAATCAATGACTATTTTATGAACCTTGAATTTGGCATTCATGCACCCGTCACTACGTTTGAATTTCTAACGGCTAGTTCACCATTCTTAACTTTGACGTCTTCAAGCACATCACCCCTTGGACTTTCTTCAAATTTCTTATTTTGCATCCTCCTAAAGGGAAGGTGACCCTTCAGCTTTGAGGAAGTGTCCTTTAATTTGGCAGCTGTGAGTCCCCCACAAGGGCACCTACCCTTTGGGGTCCTTCGGCGGCCTTTTGTCTTTGGAGTCCTTTGAAGCTTTCCCAAAGACTTTTTCCACGGACATTTTCCCATGGACAAAAAGTCTGCAAGAATTATTCCAGCTATTTTGTCTTTCACCTTCATAAATTCTTTCAGGCTTTTCTCCTGCAACTTCCCCAAATTTCTTCAGACTTTTTGTCCAAAGGAATTCCTTTAGATAGAAGTTTGAAAGAATTTGTTTCTCGCCTTAGTCTTTCGACTGGGAGACTTTTCTTTATTTTTTAGTCTTTTCAATTGGTCCATTTGCCTCCTTCCTACCCTCTGCAAAGGCTATTTGATCCTTTGGCTTTAGGATAGCCCCTTGAACCTACTAGATTGAACCAACTTTGGTTCAATGGTTCGGTTCATTCCCTTGCTTTTGTTGGTAGCTTGAACCAAGACTTTTTGAAACAAGCTTTGTTGAACCCGTTGAACCTTGAACCTTCAACCCATTGAACCTTTGAACCAAAGTGGTTCAATGGTTTATCGGTTCAAGTGGTTTATTCTTTTTATTTGGCTAAGTCTTTTTGATCTTTTTAAACCAAAGACGTTGAACCATCAGTCCATTGAACCTATTAAACTCTTGCTACTAATGTTGAACCTTTAAACATGTTAAACCAGTTGAACCAAAATGGTTCAAGGTTCAATGGTTTAATCCTTACTTAGAAGATTGTTGATGAACTCTTTTGGTTGAGCCTTGTCATTGAACTAAATTTGAAATCACCTAAGTGTTGAGAGTTTACTTCTTTCCTACAGAGTCCGTAGAAATCAACTTGTGAAGTCCATTGAACTTAGCCTACAGAGTTTGTAGATTTTCTTCCTATAGAGTCTATAGATTCAAGCCTGTAGATTGTTAGCTATAGGACTTTCATTTGTAGAAACATGAACATTCTCTATAGTCAAGAAATAATTACCCCTACTTGAAGACTCAAATAGAATTTATGCTACAGGGGCCAACATTTGGGTGACCACGTATTTTGCCTCTTTTTTAGGGAGCAATCTCTTCATTATGCCTTAGACAGAGATCCTTGCCTCAAATAGGTCCATGCTTAGTTCTCCTCCCACATCCTTGTAGAAATTTCATCCAAGTAGGATACCATAGGATGTTGGGACATCAGCCACCAAGATAGTCATCTTGATTATCTTGTTTGGAAAGGCTACAAATGCAAATTGAGCATCTTTGATTTTCCCTAGTAGTGGTACTTTTTTATTCTCCATGTAGAAACATCTCCCAAAGGTTTTGGTCAGTGTGAGACCTAGAGACTTAGCTACTTTAGTAGGCATGACATTATCAGATGTGCCTGAGTCTATAATACAATTACTTAGCTTGTGAGCATTTATTAATAGAGAAACATAGAAAGGTTTTATTTTCTTAGGGGAAACTAGAGGAGTAATGACAATATTATTTGGAATGGGCATGTTCTTTAGTGAATTAGGAGTTACCTTTTTAGCTTCTTGTCATGTAGGGATAGTTTGGTTCTTGACACATTGGACTAACTTATCCAATTGATTAGGATTGGACTGTAAATATTCAAATTCAGACATTTGTATTTTTGTCTTTTTGACATGATCAATTATGTCAAATATTTGAATTGAGATAGGTACAGAGGAAGGTATTTCAACCTTTTGGGTTTTAGGAGGGATGGGAGGAGGGCTGGTTTGTGAAACTGAAATAGAAGGTGAAGGTGAAATTGATGTACTTACTCTTTGGGTGATCACCAGATCCTTTGACTGGTAAGGCAGAGTGGTTCCACGCTTAGTAATTGTAATTGTTGATTGAGGTTGCTCCTCTGTCTTCCCTTTATTAGCTTGCTAGATTGATTGGTTTTTGGACCTGGTAAACACTATGTATGATCCATCAAAAGCTTTTCCTTTGCTTTTGGGTTCATCCTGGTAGTTCAAGAAACCAATGTGGGAGTCACTAACTGATTCTTCTTGATCCTCTGTGAAGAGATTAGCATCATTTTCTTGCTCAAACTCAGGTTGGAAAGAGAAAGCATGTTCTATTTCCAAATATCCAACTATTGAGTTGGTTGGAGGAGCTTCAAGGGCAAGTTTCCCTTGTGGGGTAGAAAGATGATCTGGTTGCCCTTGATTCCTAGCAACATTACCCTGATATGACTAATTTGGAAATGTCCTTTTTGGCATATCTCTATATGAAGGAGCCAAAGACATTCCCTATGCCATTTGTCTTTTCAAAGCTAGTAGTTCATTTGCCAGCTTCTGCACCATTGGATTAGTGGTGCATGTAGATGAATATTCAGAAGATGATGAGGGGCTATTTCTATTTGGATCTCTTCTTATCTTCCCTACTAAGATGAGATCATCTTCTACCTTAGTGGCCAAAAGTTGAGTTGCAGCAAGATTTATTTGACTAGCATGTCTCAAAAGAAAACTCACTTTAGGTAACTAAGAATTAATGAAGAAGCATTTGAGATTCTCAGCTATAGGTCGAGTAATTATAGGAATTATGTTCCTTAGTTTGTCAAATTTGGCTATGAAGTCTCTCATTGGTTCATGAGGCTCTTTCTTCATCTGTGTAAGTTGAGCCAGAAGTGCATGTGCATCTTCTATAGGTTTGAATCTAGCTTTAAACTTATCTTTGAGGGTATTCCAATTAGTTACTGACCGAGCCTATAAATGATAAAACCAATCTACAACAGCAGCTTGTAATGTTTATACAAATAACCGAATTGCTACATCTTCAAATTCTACTCCAATTACGCCATAGGCTATGGTGAAGGCTGCAATGTTTTCATCAGGATGAACTTTCCCATCACCATAGAACTTGGGGAAATTCTTCCTTGAACTGTGTGGAAGCTCATGTAGAGGTGGATTAAGATTGAGAGGACCAAAATAATTACCCTAGGGGCCTTGAACTACCATTATATGACTATGAAAAGGAGGAATAACAAATCTTATAGGGGTAATTATTGGCAAAGCTTTATCAAAAATAGAATTTAATACTTCGTTTGGCAATGGAGATCTAACTTTAGTAGGAGAAAAGATCTTGGTTCATTAGAGGTGAGATGGTGAAGGAAACAGATCAAAATTACTTTGTTGTACCAACTCGAATACAGGGTCAACAATACCTTTAGCCCTTTGGCTTCATGTATACCTTAAATCTACCAGATTGTGAAACAAAAATGGAAAAGAATTGACCTTGCTTCAGTTTGAAGCGTGAGGCTTTAAACTGTGCACTCTTTCCCAACAACTCTAGTTTTGTGGACTAGATAAAATAATGGAGGTGGAAGAAGATGGTAAAGCTATAAATGGATAATGGGTAAGACATGAAATGAAGTTTCCAAAGTCTATAATGGATAAGGGTTATAATGATAATGGGTAAGACACAGGTGATGTTTCAATCTAAAACTTGAGGTTCTAAATTGCACAAAATTATGTATATCCCTAGTGGAGTCACCAAAAATTGTTGGTTGAATATTTCATTGATCAACGTACTGATAAATAAAATAGGTCTAATCAGCCAAAGTAGGAAGATTGGTTGTCTAAATGTGTAGCTTTACCACATCAAAAGGGGACTAATCTCTCCTCTCATCAAGGGAAGGTTCCCTATAGATATGCTATATATATATATATATATATATATATATATACACACACACACATATATATAAATAGAAAATAATACTCAAGGGTAGGATAAACCATCCATCTATCTTTCTTCAGAGATGATGTGTGTAAATCAAAGGAAAAATCTCAATGGAAATGATAGAAAACACTCCTCTTCTTTCAAAAGTACTATTTAGCAAACCACAAGAATACTCCTGGTAGTAAATGCAAAATGTAACCATGGACATAGTAACCAACAAATTGAGATGTAGCACAAAGTCTCCACCTAAATTTCCCAAGAGTGAGATACGAAGGACAATGAGGGCACAAAGTCTTACCAAGGTCCTTTACATAAAAACAAAAGGAAAACACACTAAAGGCAATTGTGGGGGCACAAAGTCTCTCCACAGTTGGCTTCAGGACACCTTCCTGACTACTTTCACTAATTCTACTTATTGAATTAAAGGAATACAAAATATATTAAGGAAAAAGACATAAGAATAGTTTCATCAACAATAAAGATATCACAGCACAAAGTCTAAAAAGTCACTTTCTTTCTTATTCCAATAACAAAATATGATCAACAATTTGAGCTCAAAGTCTCAGTAATGCCTTTCAATTTGGGTAGAGTTTCATTTCTGATTATTAGAGAGAGATTGTTTACACTAACAAGAGAGTCCCTTATATAGCCTCTTCAAGGACTTGGGAAATGTAACACATCATGTTGCATTGAATTTTGTTAAGAAGACATGCCAAAATTTAGGGGCATTTACCCATTTGCTTTTCTCAATGCAGAGAAATGGATCATGCTATTGAAAGTGTGCATCTTTCAATGTCCACCTGGTGATCTACTTCTAGAAACATATCTGATGCATAAATGTTTTTGATCCTTCCTCATCATTCCTCCTTTTTTGGTTAATTGAATCGGGTCCTAGATTCAATTTAATGCTCTATTCCTTAGTCACTTCCTACTGATCTTAGCCAATGGCTATTTCATTATCACAACTTTAACATCTGCGAGCACATCACTTTCCTCAGCAATTCCTTTGGCTTTGTCATTTGATCTTTCTCAGATGTGACTTGCCCTTTAGGGCCTTGAGAAACAATCCACTTTGGGTCTGGAGGAACCCCTCGCAAGGGTATCTACCCTTCGACTGATCTTCGGATGGCCTTCGAGCTTCTTTCTTCTGGTGGGTCACTAAGTTCTTTGGCTCTCCTTTAAGGCTTTTCAAAATCAATGACTATTTTATGAACCTTGAAATTGACGTTCACACACCCGTCACTATGTTTGAATTTCCAACAGCTAGTTTGTCATTCTTAACTTTGATGTCTTCAGGCACATCACACCTTGGACTTTCTTCAGATTTCTTGTTTTGCATCCTCCCAAAGGGAAGGTGACCCTTTAGCTTTGAGGGAGTGTCCTTTAATTTGGTAGCTGAGAGTCCCCTAAAAGGGCACTTACCCTTTGGGGTCCTTTGGTGGCCTTTTGTCTTTGGATTCCTTCAGAGCTTTCTCGTGGACTTTTTTTGTGGACATTTTCTCGCAGACAAAAAATTCACAAGAATTGTTCTAGCTATTTTGTCTTTGGCCTTCGGAAATTCTTTTGAGCTTTTCTCCCACAACTTCTCTGAATTTCTTTAGACTTTTTGTTTGAAGGAATTCCTTCAGACAGAAGTTTGAAAGAATTTGTTTCTTGCCTTAGTCTTTCCATCGGGAGAACTTTTCTTTGTTTTTCATTCTTTTTAATTGGTCCATTTGCCTCCTTCTTGCTCTCCATAGGGGTTGTTTGATCCTTTGGCTTTGGGGTGGCCCCTTGAACCTACCAACTGAACCAACTTTGGTTCAATGGTTCATTCCCTTGCTTCTATTGACAGCTTAAACCAAGACTCTTTGAAACAAGCCTTGTTGAACCTGTTGAATCTTAAACCTTTAACCCATTGAACCTTTGAACCAAAGTGGTTTAATGGTTCATCAATTCAAGTGGTTCATTATTTTTATTTGGTTAAGTCCTTTTGATATTTTTGAACCAAACACGTTGAACCATCAGTCCATTTAACCTATTGAACTCTTGTTGCTGATGTTAAACCTTTGAACCTATTGAACCAATTCAACCAAAATGGTTCAAGGTTCAACGGTTCAATCCTTGCTTAGAAGCTTGCCGATGAACTCTTTTGGTTAAGCCTTGTCATTGAACCAACTTTGAAATTACCTAAGTGTTGAGAGCTTGCTTCTTTCCTATAGAGTCCATAGAAATCAACCTGTGAAGTCTGTTGAACTCGGCCTACAAAGTTTGTAGATTTTCTTCTTGTAGACTTCATAGATTCAGGCCTACAGAGTCCATAGATTCAAGCCTACAGAGTTCATAGATTCAAGCCTATAGAGTCTATAGATTCAAGCCTATAGAGTTCATATATTTTCTAAGAAGCTTAAAAAATGAGGAGTTTGAATGCTTAGAACAAATTTTGAGAAGGGCAGAGATTATTTTGGTCTAAGGACCAAAATAGTTCAAATATTGTCCCAAAAATGAGTGATACTTTTGGGGAACAACAAGTTCAACATGAATGCCTATGTCTTGAGGTCCAAGATCAGTAGATAAATTATAAAAAACATTTAGAAATTAATTAAAAATGTTTTCTTAATGAAAAATGAACAACTCCAAAGTTTTTCATTGGGAAAAAATAATATAAGTCTCTTTTTAGACTTTCTCCAAATTCTGCTCTGAACTCCTATAAGCTCCATAAACTCCTTATAGCCTTTAGCTATATTTCTTAGATTTTCATTATATTAAAATACAATATCTCATGATTTATATAGTGTTTCCACCCTTAGACACTATGGTCAAGTGATAATCCTTTTTATCTCATTGTGCATGGTTCAAAACCCATCCTCACCTTTTTTGGTGGTCTATGCAAATCTTTATCCCATATTGGGAAGGTGGAAGATTCATGAAATGTTTAAATGCCATGAAGTTCATTGTAATATTTCAAAGTGATTGGTATTGCCTTTGATTTTTTAGGAATGATGGTGGCTTTTGGGAAGTTTGTAGTGTGGCATGTGGGGTGTGTGGGAACCATCTAGAAACTTGGTGGGGACCATGGGAAATACATGGAAAATATGTGGAATGTTTGGATGAAATGTGACATGGTTATTTCACATGGAATGTGAAGGAATTTCAAGGGGATTGGCTTGAAATTTAATTAAAATATATAAAATTTTAAAATTTGACCATAGTGAATGGTGGCAAGCCACGTCGTGGCTTGAGGACCCACCACATGGACCAATCTTACTAGGGCAGTTGTCGACCTCTCATTGCGCCACTTGTCGATGTCCAACTAGATGTTCCCAAAATTTATTACTTATTGTCAAAGATCACCTATAATAAAAATGATAAAAATCACACATTTTTCTCACATCTCATGCCACATGTCACATTTTTACTGGTCCAAATTTACCATGTCATCTTGTTAACCAAGTTTGACCATGACTTTAACTGGCTATATCTTTTGCATATGGTCTCCATTTCATGAACCATAAATTGTGATAGAAATATCATGATGAGATCTTCACCATGGAACTATTCTTAAATCTTTCGATAATGGTCAATATCTATATATTTGACCAACTTTGACCTAATTTGACCAATTGACTAAAACTTTGACTAGCTACACAAAGAACATATGAGCTCCATTTTCCATGTTCTACATACCATTGTAAAGGTATCAATGGGATCTATAAAATGGTGCAAGTTTTGATATACTTTAGGACCTTTTCTAAATTGACCTCTGAATCAAGGGAGGCATGGGTCTATTTTGAGATAGTTTAAGATATTCCACCCTTTTAATAGGTTTAGTCAAAGTTTTCTTTGATGGACTTGATGGAGTTAGGTTGAGATATGCTAGGAATAGGAAGTATTCATGTATTATTGATGGGTTTGGTCAAATAGGTGTAAGGATATTTAACAATTTTAGATGGAAGTGGGTTAGATGTTTCCCTTATGGCTTTAGAGGATGGAGTATCTAAGGATGGGATTGAGGTAGTGATAGGTTTGAGGGTGGATTTAAGTGAAGCTAATAATTCTTGTTTATTTTGATATGGTAGGTGTAGACACCTAAAAAGTGTCTAACCCTTTGTCTTCCTCTCTCCCCTTGGTCCCTTGCCACTTCGACTATCCCTAACCTACCCAAGTCTTATTAATTGAAAATAATCATCTATTTTTAATTAAATAAGTCCATTTTCCTTCTCCTTGGCACCTCACCACCCTAGGATACCTTCCTTAGATCCCCTTTATTCCCCACATGGCCATTTAATGCCTAAGACTCCCATTCCAATCTCTTCACTCGCCCATTTAACCCCCATCGACCGTTTCATCCTCGCATTCATTTGACCCGGCGGTTGGGAAACGGATGAAAGGCTATTTTTAGCCTTTCTCTGGCCTTTTAGCCACCGACGTCGGTCAACCGTCGATCGATGTCGGCGATATTGCCAGCGTTGGCACATTTCATAACGGCTTCTTCACCGTTATCTCCTTCTCTTCGCTCTCTGCATCTCTCTCTGGTATCCCAGTTCTTGAATCTTTGCATCAGACCCTTGTATCCGTCCTTTCACTTGACCTCTCTACCAATCAATCTGACTCTCTCCCTCAGGTACACAGCAAGCTTCTGCAAGTGAACAACAGGGATTCTCCATCAGCAACAGGCTTCACATCCAACATCATCAGCAACAAGATCAACACCTTCTTCAGCAGGGCACAGGTAAGTACTCTGTTTGTTTTCTTTATGCTTTCTAGTCATCTACTTTTAAACTAGATTCAGTACTTCTTTTCCCCAACCCAGACTGCTAACCAAACCAGGCAGACCTAGATTCCTATCTCTCTGATTGGCCTCCTTTATCTCTCTATCCCTTTTTGACATTTTGTCCATTATCCTAAGACCTCTGCACAGACCTTCAACTAAAACCAGACTCTCCCAGACCATTTTGTAAGTCCACAGACTCATCCATAGACCAAGCCCAGACCAGACTCTATCCAGACTCGACCAGAACCTGACCTGACCCATCTGGAGGCCATTGCCCCGACTGACGCTAGTCATTACCCCGACCGACATCGGCCACATAACCGACATCGGCACCTTTGACCACCGACACCGGTAGGACCACCGACGCCGGCGACTGTGACTAAGCCGACAGCTTCTTCCAGGTAAGCCTTTGCTTCCTTTTCTCTTTTAGTTTGCTATCATTTCAGTCTATTTTAGCATTCTATCATTTATCAGTCATTTATCTTTTATCAAAATAGTGGGTTGACCTCCCTTAAGGAAGTTATCATACTTCTGGGAACAAGCTTTCTCTTGGCAATCCACCATCTATCTATCTAATGCCTTTTTGTCCAAGTTTTCTTCTTTGCAGGTGTCATTCCTCCACAGCCAAAGAGGGGTGGTCACAAACATTTGGATTATGGTGCACAATCTTCATCCAGGTACTTCTAGCCTTGTCCATTTCCTTAGTTTCTTTATTCATCTTCTGAATGTAGAAAGCGAATTAGCGATAGAAACATTCTGGCACACCCGGTGGGACCCTAGGTTCCTCCTGGGTTCCTTTTCTTCTTCATTCATTTAGGAGCATTAGGTTCTTACCTTTCCTCCTCCTTCTTTTCTTCTCAATGACACTTTAAGCAGGAAATTAAAAAGAATCTTTCTTTTCTTTCTTGCACTTTCTAGACTAATCTAAACATCATACTCTCTCAAACTTGTCTTCATAGCAAACATCACATTTCGACTTGGGCATTTAAACACCTTGCATTCATTTCTGCTTGTGCTTGCATCTTCTTAGTCCACATCTAGTAACTTAGACGCATATTGAATAAATCGTAGACACTTGATGTTACACTACCAAACCACATGCACTAAAACAAACATAAAACTTACTTGAGACAAGGCCCAATTGGGATTTCATCCCCCAGCAGATACCTTACCTGTCCCGGTGACCCTACTTGGATTTCATCACCAAGGGGGAAGCCCACTCCGTTCCCTGGTGGAGGATAAACTCTAGGCGAGGTATATCTTGGCTAAGCGAGACCAGCTAATCATTGGAATCGTGAAGTGAGGGGAGCTTGCTCCTTAGCACCAGGCCACGTACCAGACCCTAACATAGATTTTTGAGCACCTAAAACAAGACCCGAAACCATCTTTAGACCACCTTATTCTAGGACCCTTCTTGACAGCCAATCTCCCCAAACATTCATCTAAGGCATAAGCCACAGCTTCTAGAGTTAATTCCTAGGATTTATCGCTTAGGCTTGTCTGTCTCTCTCTGTTCTTCTCTTCTCATCTGTTTGTTTGAGTGAGTGAGGACGCTTTCTTCATTATTTTTCCAAAGAATCTTAAAATCTTTTGGTTCTCTGGAAGACACAGTCATCGGCATCGGTCCTGTCACCGACGTCGGCTTTCCTCTCTTACCGGCATCGGTTATCTGACCGACGTCAGCCATCTTTCTTACCGACATCAGTTTTTTAACTGACATCGGTCTCTGTCACTGTCCTTTTTTTCAAAACAAGCAACCTAAAACCTGTCCCTTCTCTATCAAAAAATCCATTCTAAGTTTCTGGAACTGCAAAAACATAGTTTCTAGAATCTGACCCTCCTTTTTGACCACGCTCCCTCGTCCCTAACCAGTCCTATCATGGAGTTCCACTCGGAGACTGAAAGAACTCCTACAGGACCGACCCCGACCCCGACCCTGACTCAAATTCCCATCATCCCTGAAGGGGACCAAGATTTCGAGAGATTCTTGGACCTTAATACCGCAGCGCTCCAAAACTATCTCGCGAGAAACCCAACGCGAGACCTTTCGGGTGACGTGGCGACGACATCCACACCATTCACCACCCAACCCTTTATGACTCAGCCTTTCGCCTCAACTATTAACCCAACCATGGCCAATACGCAAAGTTTGGCCTCCCCATCTATTTTTAGACCGACCTCCATCAGGGTTCCATTACCCCCTCAACCACTTGCAATTCAACCAAGTTTTACATCATATCAGAACTTGATTGTCTCGACCCCTCATACTCTTGCGCCCACAAATGTAGGAGTGCCAACCTATCTTTCTACCAGTGCCACCATTCAACCACCTTTAGCGGTGCCCAGTCAACTTATACCTTCGACCTTCATAACGCAACCACCTTTAGCCTCCACTTCTGCCCCTGCGACTAGTCATCCGTACATTGTACAACCGACTATGTCGCACACCTCCTCTAGCCTCTTCCAAGCGCCTTACAACCTAGGGGGCGCTCAACCCGCCAATCCGTCAGTAGACATCATTAAGATGCTGATGGATAAAATGTCCAGTCTCAAAGCCTCCATTTCCAGTTCAAGCAATACTTTGTCATATGAGCAAATTTGCAATGAGCCCATCCATCCTTCCATTCCTATTCGACCATACCCTAACCATTGGGAGCTTCCTAAATTCACTCGCTTTCAGAGTAAGGAAGACCCACAACAACATCTACGGGCATTTAGACATGCCTGTTATCTTATTGCCCATGATGATGCGTTACTTTTACGCACGTTCCCTATGTTGCTTTCTGGCCCAGCCCTTGACTGGTATAGTTCTCTTGCCAGACACTCTATCTTTTCATTCACCCAACTCGCCCAACTATTTCTTGACCATTTCTCAATCAACATCACCAAACAAGTCTCAATCATAGACCTTTATTCCATCAGGCAATTTGACGATGAATCTGTAGTCGATTTTGTCGCTCGTTAGAGAGGCTTGATTAACCAGCTCTCCTTCTCCTTGCCTCAACCCGAGCTCATCGAGCTCTTTTTTCGAGCATGTGCCAACCACATCTCTTCTACCTTACGGATTTAGACATTCTGCACTTTTGACGAAGCTTTCATCATGGCTCGAAAGCTTGAACTCTGTGCCCTTGAAGAAGATAAGGTCAAATTGCGTAATACCAACGCAAAATCTACTGACCATTCTTCTTCCAGACCTTCTTCTTCTACCAACTCCAAGTCCAAAGGAGTGGCCAACACTATGGTCATTAGATCACCATCCTCAACAACAATGAATTATTCCCAACCTTTGACATCTTCCAGCATGACCAAATAATTCCAACAACGGTATATCTAGCGTTCTTACACTCCACTTGAAGAACCATACGCTTCCGTTTTGGAAAAACTTCTCAAGCAGGGGGTCCTCAATCTCCCTCCAATCCAACCACCTCAATTTGACCCCTCTAAAGCCCTCCCTACATGGTATAGAGAGGCCGACTTCTGCCACTTTCATCACATCCAAGGCCATGACATTGACAACTGCCAAACTTTCAAAAAAATCATCCAAGACATGATCGACAAGGGGGATCTTGTTTTAGATAACCCGAATGCCCCACCCAATCAACATATCGACATCTTCAAACACCCTTTTCCAAATCATCCACCTACTCAGAACAACATCCAAACCATAACCAAAGATTCTCATGACCATGACATTCACACGTTTAACACTATCTTACCTCTTGTCTCTGACCAATCTCTTTCACAGGTAGAAGGGTCTTCTTCTCCTATTCGTCTATCACAAGATGAAGAACCCTCTTCTCCTATTAGTCCTCCATCTATTTCTCCTATATTGGAGGATGCCTTGACCACACCTACACCATTAGCCCCACCTTCATCCAATGACCATACCTTGCCTACTCCTTAAGCACAAGCAGAAGGCACAATCATCCCTGCCTCCTGCCATCTGGAGGAGCCACACTCTCCTATTTCTTCTCCACCCAGAGAAGAACCAGTCTCTTTACCCATTTCAATCGAGGAAGACCCAGTCACGGTTTCCTCTTGCCCTTTGCCTGAGATTGTTACATCTCACTCACCTTCGTCCACATCCAAACCCAAACCCACATCTAACCTTGCCTCACACAATAGTGGCCCTCAACCCAAACTAACGAAAGTCACTAGACCACATCAGAGAATTTCTCCCCCACCTTCATCATTGCCTTCAATCTTGGGCCCGCATCTGTCCACTTTAATAGGAGTACTGCCTACTCCCATCCTTCACAGAGGCACGTCACCTCCATTACTCCCTCAACCCATCAAACATATATCTCCCTCAAACCATCGACCAACGCCTCTTATGCCTCTTAAACCAAAGTCATCAACCCCTACTGCAATAAGACATCTAGACCTATTAGCAGGTTCTTATACCTTGCTTTTACGGCAATTGTTGCAGTCCTCTCGCCTCGACCTCCCGCCTCTCAGACCATATCAATCTGTCGAACCAAAACCACCCTGGTTCGATGACACTTGCATTTGCACATATCATCGCACACCTGGACACGACACGGAGCATTGTTGTGCCCTCAAGGTTGCCATTTGCCAATGTCTGGCGAATGACACCTCTCTTCTCGACCACGTTATCAATAAACCCTCAACACTGCCTCTCTCATTGACTCTCGGATCAAGACCCTCTTGGTTCAACAAATCTAAATTTTGCAACTATCATCACACTCTGGGACATGACACTGAGCATTGTTGTGCTCTCAAAGCTGTCATTCGTCAACAATGGAGAAATGATTTCCTTCTCACCAAGGACCCTCTTAACCACCTCTTCGACAAAAACAACCCCGACCCATGCCTCTCTAACCTCATCACCTTAATCAGGATCTCCACGATAGATTATGGTCCCTTTACCACCTTTGACCCCATTATTTGACATTAACACAGTCCATTTAATCACCAAGCCTCAATCAACCTTGACTAATCTATCCAACATTCTCCCTAAGCGACTGGGGGAATCTAACCTTATCCTAACTTTGATCAAACATTCAACCAAACCTCGACCAAGTCTCGACCAACCATCGACCATGACATCGACCATAACCTTACCAAACCTTCGACCAAACCTTCGACAAACTTTGACCAAACATTTTACCACACTTCGACCAACTCTAGACCAATCAACAATCAAATATCATTCAACCAATCCTTTTTATCTAAAATATTCAACCAGTCTCGACCAATCAACAACCATATCAGTCAACTTCACATCCACCATCAACATCTGACCAATCTGGAAAGAGCCAAATGGGGCAAGTCCGCTCCTAATTGACTCAGACCTTAACGCACTAGCATGGCCCAAGGACTTATCAGACCTTGAGCCCCCCTTAATGCGTTGCATCTTCGACCATTCTTCTGTTAGTCGAGTACTCATCTACTTGACACTTAACTTGAGCTCATCCCTTAAGCAATCCCCGTCCTCTTAATCCTACTTCCTTTCAACCCTATTCCTCTTAACAATTCCTATAACCCTTTTATGCTGTATGAATGCTTTGTCCTCATAAAAGGGAGCCCTTGACCTTCTATAATCTTGTCCACGATTCACATTTCTGTCAAAACAAATCAAGATGTCACAATATCCATGGTCACTATATCAATATCAAAATCAAAGAGATAGACTGCTCCCTCAAAGGACAGCTGTACTATCATTGCTGTAGCTAATAGACTGATCCCTCAAAGGACAGCTATTCAAAAGCCTTTATATTAAACAAAAATATAGACCACTCCCTCGAAGGATGGCTATGACTAATCTGGCAATAAACAACACTATTTTAGAAGCTTCCTGCATTGATCAGCTTCACAACTGACCACCAAGCAAATGACATCTCTATGCAGCTTCCCGCATTGATCAGTCTGCGCCAAAAAAAAAAAAAACGAGTCATGGACTTGGCTTGTAGTTGTCTCAGGTTCTCCTATAAAAAGGGGCAAAGTTATTCCTGCTCTTAAACTGGGTTACCCTATCCTCATCCTATCACCCCAACACACTCAAGGGACTTCGAGCTCACTTAACGTCAAGTGATTCGACTATTTCTCTAGCACAACACTGGTCCACGACGCAACGCATACACGGGGCTTTTGTTCTAACAACCCCTATCCATGCTGTCCTTTTTGGTCTTTGTCAATGAAAGAGCAATTCGCCTTTCACTTATCTTTTGCTTTGGTCACATTAAACCAAACCAACTTCAACATTTTCAAACCAACCTCAACATTTTCAACATGACATCGGGCATCGCCTTGTCCTTTTCCCATAGTTTCCATGGACACCAATACACATGGAAACTATCGACCAGACCCAATTTATGTTAAGCATAAACCAATACTTGCTGAAGCATAAATAGACCCCATTCATTTTTAGCATACATCCATCACGACTATGGAAAATTGCTAGGGATGAAAGACCTTTCGACCAATGTTGCAGAATACACCATTTAGAAAAGGCTGCAACATCTCTTCCCCTCATCATTTCATCATTTCGACAATCAACTAAACTCATCATTGATCATTTTGACCCTCGCAGTCTGAACTACATTGGTCTGAGGCCCTATGACCAGGGCTATGTAGGCAGCACTCAGATACCACATCCTCTGAGGTTAGCTCGACCACCCCCGTTTGTTCGTCTCCCTGATGGACAAACCTTCTTGCCTCCTTTTAACCATGACTTTGACCTTGACCAAGACCAATTCATCGATCCCTTTGACCATTCCTCCCTTTTAGGGAGAACTACATTGGCCTGAGGCCCTTCACACAAGGGCTATGTAGGCAGCACTCAGATACCACATCCTCTGAGGTTAGCTCGACCACCCCCGTTTGTTCGTCTCCCTAATGGACAAACCTTCTTGCCTCCTTTTAACCATGACCTTGACCTTGACCAAGACCAATTCATCGATCCCTTTGACCATTCCTCCCTTTTAGGGAGACTACATTGGCCTGAGGCCCTTCACACAAGGGCTATGTAGGCAGCACTCAGATCACATGACATTTTCTGAGGTTAGCTCAGCCACATCCTTTCGTCCATTCCTCCCCTCGCCCACCAATCATTGGAGATCATGCCTATCTCCTCTGACCTCGACCACTTCCAAGACAATGTTGTCTAGGTTGTTTTTGCATGTATGCTACCTCTTGGCTGGTTAGCAGAATTGTCTGCAGACCCTATTTTTGACCCTTCGCAAGTATAGGATTGCAAGCCAGTTGATCCCTACTACCTGTGACTTTTTTGTGTCTCTGGGAGCACTTCCTGAGCCTAGGATACCTGGAACATGATGACCATTTGGAGTTTCAGCTTAGATTGAGTGACCCGATCAGCAGATGACTAAATGCTGGGGCCCGGTTACTTCAATTTTGGCACTCCTTGACCCTCGACATGCGACCATTTGACTTACCTGTCCCATGACGTGGTATACACGCAATCACGACTTTTGTAGCATTTTCACTCACTTTTCACTCTTCTATCCATTTCTCTGTCAAATTGACACTCGATCTTCGGTTCCCTTCTCTCGACTATCGCTTTGAGGGGGGAACACCTCATCCTTTTCCTGGGGCAACCACCTCCTGTTTTTGTCTTGCAGTTCGTCTAGAATAACCAACAAGACAAAAAGGGGCAAATGTAGACACCTAAAAAGTGTCTAACCCTTTGTCTTCCTCTCTCCCCTTGGTCCCTTGCCACTTCGACTATCCCTAACCTACCTAAGTCTTATTAATTGAAAATAATCATCTATTTTTAATTAAATAAGTCCATTTTCCTTCTCCTTGCCACCTCGCCACCCTAGGATACCTTCCTTGGATCCCCTTTATTCCCCACATGGCCATTTAATGTCTAAGACTCCCATTCCAATCTCTTCACTCGCCCATTTAACCCCCATCGACCGTTTCATCCTCGCATTCATTTGAACCGGTGGTTGGGAAACGGATGAAAGGCTATTTTTAGCCTTTCTCCAGCCTTTTAGCCACCGACGTCGGTCAACCGTCGATCGACATTGGCGATATTGCCGGCATCGGCACATTTCATAACAGCTTCTTCACCGTTATCTCCTTCTCTTCGCTCTCTGCATCTCTCTCTGGTATCCCAATTCTTGAATCTTTGCATCAGACCCTTGTATCCATCCTTTCACTTGACCTCTCTGCCAATCAATCTGACTCTCTCCCTCAGGTACACAGCAAGCTTCTGCAAGTGAACAATAGGGATTCTCCATCAGCAACAGGCTTCACATCTGACATCATCAGCAACAAGATCAACACCTTCTTCAGCAGGGCACAGGTAAGTACTCTGTTTGTTTTCTTTATGCTTTCTAGTCATCTGCTTTTAAACTAGATTCAGTACTTCTTTTCCCCAACCCAGACTGCTAACCAAACCAGGCAGACCTAGATTCCTATCTCTCTGATCGACCTCCTTTATCTCTCTATCCCTTTTTGACATTTTGTCCATTATCCTAAGACCTCTGCACAGACCTTCAACTAAAACCAGACTCTCCTAGACCATTTTGTAAGTCCACAGACTCGTCCACAGACTAAGCCCAGACTAGACTCTGTCCAGACTCGACCAGAACCTGACCTGACCCGTCTGGAGGCCATTGCCCCGACCGACACCGGTCATTACCCCGACTGACGTCGGCCACATAATCGACATCGGCACCTTTGACCACCGATGCTGGTAGGACCACCGACGCCGGCGACTGTGACTAAGCTGACAGCTTCTTCCAGGTAAGCCTTTGATTCCTTTTCTCTTTCAGTTTGCTATCATTTCAGTCTATTTTAGCATTCTGTCATTTATCAGTCATTTATCTTTTATCAAAATAGTGGGTTGACCTCCCTTAAGGAAGTTCTCATACTTCTGGGAACAAGCTTTCGCTTGGCAATCCACCATCTATCTATCTAACGCCTTTTTGTCCAAGTTTTCTTCTTTGCAGGTGTCATTCCTCCATAGCCAAAGAGGGGTGCTCACAAACGTCTGGATTACAGTGCGCAATCTTCATCCAGGTACTTCTAGCCTTGTCCATTTCCTTAGTTTCTTTATTCATCTTCTGAATGTAGAAAGCGAATTAGCGATAGAAACAGTAGGCCAAGATGATGCTAGAAAGTGGCTCTATTGAGATTGGGTTGAGAAGTGAACTCTAGGATTTGTACTAGCCTAGAAAAGGGCTTGTAGATAGGTTTGGTTCCTTGATCATTGATTTCAAAGCTTCAAACCTTGGGTGGATAAGAGGGAAAGGTTTCCACATCTATGTTTTTAATGGAAGGTTAAAAATTTAGATAAAATGTTTCTTCCATAGATGGAGTGGATAAGGTGACCTCTTCTAAAGGAATGATTTCCAAAGAAAGAGTAGGTGAGTCTATGGTGGGGGAGGAAGGTGTAATGGTGTCAAGTGAAAGGAAGGAAGTATTTTCTTACTTTATTTGGTAATCCAAGGGAATGATAAGTTATTTACCCACTTCAATGAATGGGGTGGAAGAATTTGTAGTAATAGGTTTATCAATAACAACATTAATCGTGTGCATCTCAGAAGTGTGAGATGATTGTAGTTGGATTTGATTCACTAAAAGGGGAAGTGGGAAAGATTGTTTGGTTTCCTTAATTGTGGTCTGTAAGGAAATTTATAAAGGTTATACTTGGTCAACAAGTGGATTGGTTAACATTGGTTCTATTATAGTTTCTTTAGTTGTAGGTTTACTAAGGGCCTGAAGAGGGTGTACCAATGTCTCAATTATCACATTAGGGTGTAAAACTATTTGTAAGTTATTTGGTTGGATTAAAGAGGCTAGTTGGTTTGATAAGTTAACAAGTTTCTCAGGTTGATAGGTTGGTTGATCAATTAAGGGTGATGAAATTGATTAGGTTAACAAGGTGGGTTGAGGTTGATATGATAGTTAGGGGAAATGGCCTAAGCTTTGACAAGGTTGGGGTGATTGAGCCAATAGATGTTGATAGGTTATTTTTTGGGCATGATAATAATTAAATGGATGATGATAGGCTATTGGTTGGTTGTAATTAATGTTTTATTGATCATGGATACTAAAAATAGATGGCCTAAGTTTTGACTCTAATCTAGCTATTTGGTCTGTTATCATTGCAAAAAACTTGGGTGGTAGTTCAGGTGAAGGTTGATAGTTTATGGGTTGGTTAAAGTTGGAGCTTGATGAGTTACAAGTAAGGTTATGTTGATTTTATATAGGGTTGGGTTTATTATAGACAAGTTTGGGTTGGTTGTAGATAGGATTAGGTTGGTTGTAGACAAGGTTGGGTTGATTGTTGGTAAAGAAGGGAGCATAAGTGGCTTACGATGCAAGGTAACACTTTAAGATGAAAGGATTGTTCTCAAATATCCTATAAAAGTTAGGATATCTAGGAGATAAAATAGGAAAGCTTTCCATTGAATAAGGTAGTGGAGATGAGCTATCAAAAAATAGGTTGTTGGTTGGTTTGATTCTTCAATTTGTAGTCTGGTAAAGACTATGTGAAGAATGGAGAGAAATGAAGCTCACACCTCAAAAAAGAAGTAAGAAAAATAAAATATTTAAGGAAATAAAATCATACACTAAGATATGTTAAGTCCTTGAGTTTTAAATATCTTTCTTTTGGCTTATGGCTTGGAAAGTGTGAAGAAGAAATCTAGTTTGTAAAATGGGTCCTAAACAATGTAGTCTATGTTTGGTTTCGGGTTATGTTTAGGTGCCTAATAGAAGTATGTATTGGATTTAAATATTTGGTTTGGTACTTGGGGCTTTCTCCCTTCACTTCATGATCCTATAGCCAGTGTGGGTGCTTAGCCAACATATATTGATTACTAGAGTTTATACTCAACTAGAGATCTGAGTTGGTTATCCTCAGTGATTAAATCCAAGTATGATAACTAAGAAAGGGCAAGGTGATACATTAGGTGATGAAATAATAGTCAGGTCTTGTCTCAAGTGTGTTTTACATTTTTTTTATGCAAGTGGTTTGGTTTTGTAACATTTGTGAACTACATTTAATTGCTTTGCTTAATTAATCTAGGTGAATTAGAAATAAGCAAGAAAACAATGGATGCAAGGTTTATTTTAAAGCCAAAATAAAATTTCAGATTTCTTTAAATGCATACAAAATCTCTAAATGCAAGTCCTAATCCTAGGATGATTACTCTTTTTATTTATTTTTAAAAATGCAAGGAAAATAGACTTTAACTCTTCTAAAACAAAAATGCAACTAAAACTTGTTTTTATTTTTTATTAAGAAAGAAAGAAAGCTTAATTTTCCTAGAATGAAACTAAATGACTTTCACTAATGCAATTCTAAATGTCCTAAAACATCTATGAACCCATGAAAAATTAAGGGTCCCACTAGGTGTACCAATATATTTCTATCTAATTTTTGCTTTTATTGTAAGTTTGAAAAGAAGAAACTAGTGGAGAAGGGTGTGTAAAAGAATACCTATTGAATACACGTGCATTGAATATAGACTTTGTGAGAACTGCTCTTTGGCTAGGGAAGAATAACCTATAATTAGAAAGTACTTAATGCTTGAAGATGTTTTTTGATGAATATTGGCTTGTTGAAGTTCCTTGATGATTTTGGTAGAGTTTCATTGCTTTGTGATCTTTTCCTCCAAGATTTGAATGACTTATAAAATGATAACCTCCTTCAAAAACTTGTAACAAGATATTAATAACAAAAGACTAACTTCCCACTTAACCTTGGGTGAAGGAGAGGGAGGGTATTTATAGCATTTATTGTGAAGGATCATGCCAAAAGAGGAATAGTAGAAGTATGGCACCATTTTACTTGTGGTGCATGAATGAGTCAAAGATGAGGTTGGTGGCGAGTCCCATTTGGGTTGGTGAGTCTCCCACCTTGCACATGAATCCAAATTTGAATGGGAATCATGCACATGGGTTTAAATGAGACCAAAGACTTTTTACCATCCTTACTTGTCTTCATTCAATCACTTAAAGAGATGGCACACAAAATGTGGCACCATTTTCCATGTGGTACATTAATTAGTCAAAAATGAGGTTGGTGGGGATTCCCATTTGGATGGTGAGTCTCTAATTTAGGTTAAAAAGTCAAAAATGGGTGCCTTTTGTCTTTCAAAAAGTACTAAAGAGGTAGGTATCTCATTTTGAGGGATAATTCCATGTGTGAAGGCAAACTACATGTTGAATGATGGCCCCTTAAGGGCAAATTCACCATATTTCAAGGAGGGCCCTTGTGATGCTTAAATGAGGTTATTAAGCACCTTGGGAAAGGGTCCCATGTGGGGTATGATGTCCCACATCAAGCCACCTCACTTCTAAGCCATGTCACTTTCCCTATCACTTGCCATATCACCTTCCATGTCACTTGCCATGTCACTTATCATGTCATCATGAATAGTGATAGTGGGTCCCATAGTGAATTGTGATAGTGAATAGTCCTTTCAAATTGTAATTTTGAATAGTATTATGTGACTAGGAGAATAGTGGTTTGATTAGGTTAAGAGGGTTTGGTTAAGGTTTAAGAAGGTTTAATGGGTATTTAGGGGGTCTCAAGGCATTTACTCATTAAAAATTATAAGCATGCAATTTTCTAGTGTCTAAAACTACCTCTTTGATGTACTCCTACATGCACCCCTAAAAAGTATCTAGATACTTGATCAATGTCATCTATACCCATGTCATCCTGCAAAGACACTCATCAAATATAGAATTAAATAAGCATCCTCTAAGGTCATAATAATATCCCTTATATGAAGCTAGAATGTACACATATCAACATTACACCTCTCACATAGGGCTGTGATCAAATATATGTCCCACTACACTATACGAAGATCACATACGTGACCCAACCTATCCCTATCCATAATAACATGCTCATCATCTAATAAAGGAAACAACCATAGAGTCTCTATTACTTGGCCTCTATAGAAATCTCTCATCCACACCTTGCCCTGCACAACAACATAACACAACATGTATCATCCAACCAATCCAACTAAAAATCAAAGATAAACAACAATAGATTACAAGTCAAAAAAATTATAAAATAAAAACTAGATCAGTTCATCATGCCAAAATAATTACCAAACAATAGTATAACATCTAAACCAAGCTTCAGCCTTAAAAATCCAGCCTCTAGGACAACAGTGTTGGGTATAGGATAGTAGCACTGAACAAGAGCACTGAAACCTAGACAATAGAGTTGGATCTTAGACAATAGTAATAGATGTAGGATAGGAGCATTGAACCTAGTCAAACTTTCTTATAATGCTTTAAAACATCTCAAAATCATGAAAAATAGGTTCCCAAACAAGCCTAAAACATGCATTTAGCTACTTACCAAGGTAATCTCTCCACCAGCCTCAATTTGGGCTACGAACTACTCAAATCAGGTATTGGTAGGTGCTCATCTCCTTGACATGTCTTCCACCCCAGAGCTCCAAATATCAAACTAGTCAATGCATAAATGAATTAAGATTCAGTCAAATTTTCCTACATCAAACCACTTTCTCATTAAAATCAAAATACTATTTTGCCCATAACTTAAGCTCTGTAGCTCTATTTTGCAAACTATTTTGTTCCTTGAAATCATGACAATGACACATCTGACATAAATTAGGCCTATCTCTCTCTAAATACATCATTTGACTACCATGACACACATAATTATCTACCTTTCTTATACTTAGACATACAAATTGGTCCCTACTAATCTACACTAATTCAACTTTCATACAACTTAATCCTCACCATTCAACATTCAAACAACCTAGCCTATTCAATCAATCAACCTTTCACTCCATTTAATATATTATTATCTCATTTTTTTACCACAACATCAACATATTTATATCTATACCATGGTCAAATACAGGATTTGATCCTAACCAATCAAATACACTTTTCACTCTTAAGTAATTACATTCTCAATCCAAATCAAATCAATCAATATTTCAAAATCTATTTAATAAATGCCAACCAAGTTCCCATACATTTTGCCACTAGTCATCACTTTTGGCTCAACATCCTCTATCATAGATTTTATCCCTCTCCCCAAAAGGTGGCATCATTCCTACTCTTTCCTATTCCTACACTTATCCAACTCACCTATCCACTCTCATAGGTGGATACACCATGGTTCTTACACCTCTAGTAGTCAAATTATCAGATTCAGCTCAGATCAGTCAAAGCATACAGAGATTCAGACTATATGGGTCACTCAACATGGTTTTTACACATTTATTATTTAGATTATCAGCATTACTCAGCCTGATTGGTCAAGATTATACAGTGGTTCATACTATATGGGTCACTTAGCATTACTCATCTCAAGATTATATAGTGATTCAAATTTTAGTGGGTCATTTAGGATTACTCATGACATTCAAAGGGATATACCTTCATTTTAAAAATATATAGACTATCCAAATACTAGATTTAGGGGCATGTACATTACTACACATCTCATGCATACAGCTTCATACACCATGACACAATTTCAAACTAGATAATAGATTATAGGCATAGTGTAGAGCACATTGTTTTTGATCTCTAGTTTTGCACATGAGATATGACACGATAGATCATATCACATGTGGTTATACATATTTATAGATTATCTAGATGCATCACTCACATACCATATTTGGGGGCATGGCATAGGTGTTCATGTCCTTCATCTTCCAAGATTATGTAGATTAAGATGGTAGGAAATACCATTTTCTTCTCACACATTTACTAGTATTTTTGGTTTACACCCAAGAATTACTCTTGTTGTCACCAAGTTGGGCTATATGATCATCTATAGTGATTGGTCCATTGTATTAATTAGACTCAAACCTAGGATTTTGTGCAAGATAGAGGACATACATTGGTTTTAGACCTCTGAGCACTTCTCAAATCTAGTTCACATTATTCATATTTAGTATAGGGGCATCTATCACAGAGATTCCTTCTTTCTTTAGGAACTATTTAGATTTAGTACAGGGGGCATCTATTATAGGGATTCCTCTTTTCTTAAAATCACCATTTCAAATATCCATCCACTTCTCTAGCTAGGAAGTTGGACCCTTTTTAGCACATTTATCTTCACATAGGTAAGTTCAGGGACACATCTTTCTTTTACTCTAGTACTTCATTTCATTACATCACTAGATTAAAAGGGGGGAAAATGTATACACATTAAATTGGTTAAAAAACACACATATTATGTCTTTTCATAGTTCTTTCATAGGAGACTCTGATTGGAGAATATGAGATTTTATTCACATTTAGCCATGTCCTCTTATTTGACTTGTTTTGGTCTTACTACATTCCATAGACATCATTTTTCTTATTCCTAATCATTCGTATCTTTATGTACTTAACCCTTTCAGGACCAAACACCTCTTTTTAAACCTAAACCCATCCCCCTAGGTCCCACATCCCCTAGACAATAGCACCTAAATATGACTACAATGTTGAAACTCAAGGTGTCCAACTTCTAGCACTATTATCCAAGCATAGTTTTGTCTCTAATGGTTAGTTTCTTCTATAGGATGAGTCTTACCCCTTTTCTTTACTTCATTCCTAAGTTTTCCCATGTTAGAAAAATGTGAATAAAGCTTTCAAATTTGAAATAACAAGTATCCTATATAAAGGACTACACAAGGCCTTTTATATATAACACTTACTATTTTGGCACATTAGACATAATAAAATAAATCAATAGTATGACTCAACTTCTCTACATCACACATAGATTTTCATGATTGATCAAGGAAGGACCTAGGTAAAATTCATTCTTAAATCATTTGTGAATGTCGATTATGCACGTTCCCTAGAGGAGAACTACATCCGATTTGAGACCCTAGCTTGAGGGTTAATGTAGGTAGCAATCAGAATATAAGGGTTCTTGATTGTGTGATCATTTTTACCCTAACCCAAAATTTCCCCTTTGTACTTTAATTTTCTTTATTTTTTCCATGTATGTATACTAGTATAGGTATTAAATAATGAAACAAACCTACAACAAGCTCCAGTGACTTCCAAGACAAATTTTGGTACACAAAGTCATACTAAGTAGATGAACAAAACCTAGAAAGATTTTAGCCTCAGGATAATAGCACCAAGAAATGACTATAGTGATAGACACTAGGGTGTCCTATTTTTTATGCTCCTATCTAATTAGAAAATAGAGACTAGATTTAGAATTTAGATATTATCCCAGTCTTACTCCTCCAATTCTAGATTCAAAATCATTAGTTTTAGTATAGAATCAGCTAAGTTAATCTTTTTTTATCTTCTCCTTCCTATGCAAATTAAGTTGATAAAATTGGAATAAATCTATATTTAACTACATAACACCAAAATTATCCCCATATTCTAGACCTTTATTACTTAGGAATTAAACACCTAACTTCCTAAAAAAATAAAACACAATATTTTGGGTAAACAATAAGTAAACTACATGTTTTTTGGTCACCTAGGCTCCCTAAAGGGGATAAGGGGAGAGCATAGAAATGATATTTTACACAAATAAATAAGAGATAAACATTAATTTAAGAAAATGAAAGAAATTCAAGTTCTTTTAAAAGCACTAAATCAAAATGTAGGTTCTTTGCTTAAGCACCAAATAGAAAAAATGAATGATTTTTTCCCTTGTTAATTATGTAAAACAAACTTTCAAGATAACAAAACCTGAAAGAAATAGATTAAGAGCTTGGAAAATGATTTTGGATATCAAATGAAGTTAAAATTCTATGGTTTTTAAGCCTTGGAAAAATTCACATACAATAATCTCATTGTTTTGTTGATCTCAGTGATTAACAGATCAATATCATCATTCTATAGTGAATTAAAGATATAGTTTTGGTGACCTCACTAATTAGTAGTATGACCTCACTAATTTACAAGATGATTTCATTATTTTAATAAATATCCACATAGAAAAAATAATTACCTTTGCATGACATTGATAATTAACATGTCAATCCCATTGCTTTTAGGTCAATCTTGATAAGCTACAGGTCAATCCCATTGATTTCAAAAAGGCACAATAAAGATGGTAACATGAAAACTAAATGATAGTGTGATATTGATAATTTATATGCCAAGCTTATTAATGTGTAGGTAAATCTCACTAAGTTTTAGGCCAATCCGATTGATTTTAATAAAGGATAGTAAGTTGGTAATGAAAAACTATTGTTTGGCAGTGTGATCTCAATGATTTTCAGGCCAAGCTCATCGATGCACATGTAAATCTCATTGAGTTACAGGTGAATCTTTTTGTTTTAAATAAAGCATAGTAAAGTTGGTAACATGAAGATACCATTTGGTAGGATGATCTCACTAATTGATAGGGCAATCTTATTGATGCACATATCAATACCACTGACCAATTTAAACACATAGAGAGTATTAAAAATAGTAAAATGCAATCCTATTGATCCATAATCCAAAATCATTATTCACAATAATGATCTCATAAATTAATTGAGAAATCTCACTAATAAAAAAATATGAAACATGGGAAAATTAGAGGAAAAGAGGAAAAATTAGGGTCAAAGAATAGTTTGATTTAGTAATTACAAGACTAAGAAGGTCTATAAAGATATTTTTGGGGTGAAAGGTCCTACCAGGCATGCCAAATGTAAACCATGAATATAAAAAGAGTTAATTTATTTGTTAGTTATTCTAAATCAACTAATGTCATGAAACACAACTCCCTAAGCATGATTATTTGGATTGGGAAAGGTTTATGAAACAAGTAACAAATAAAAAGCATAAAAAGTTATACTTATACCTTTCTCATGTACTCTCTTTTAAATATAGATCATAGACATGATTGCGCCCAAATGTACAGTTTGGATTCTTTATCAATGTCATAGCATGATCACATAGGCAACATCTCCTTGTACACTATGGATGATTAGTCAAATGGAAGATATTGTTTGAAGTATTTATGGTTGAAATTATACTAAAATGGCATCACTTCATCGTATGTTTATGGCTTGAAAATAATGGTAAATGACCCTTATATTTATAGGTTTTATAGATTAATTATGACCTTTGGATCAAGATCAATATGAGTGGCTAACATTTTATTCAATTTTTGAGGCAAATGCATTTAATATTTTGGAAAGAGGTTGCCTTAATGAGGTATGTCTTTCCTTAATCTTGATATTCATTTCCATTAAAGCCTATTTCTTGCCAAATGTCATAATGATGGAATCATTCTTGATATTTTTTAAATACTTGGATTTGTATAATTTCAATATTAGCTAATTCTATGAATTTTCACTTAGATAGAAGTTAGCTTTTTGATTTGATTTGATTAGCCAAGTAATATCAATTAACTTTTATGCCATTTTAAGAGTTGAATATTATTTTTAGTTAATTTCCCTAGAATGTTGCTTAAAAAGTAGTAATTTCACTCACATTGATTTAAATGAAGATGACAGTTGATTATGGTGAATTACCCCAATTAGGGATGCACCAATACCTCTTAAAAATTGCACATGACATGTGCAGATAAAGTTCTAATGGGTTTTGGTCCTTTTTTGTGTTATTATGAGAAGTCATTCTATCTTGAAATTTTGACATAGAATTTGTAAAAATTGGATGTATATAGCTACTAACACTAACAAGGTCACTATTGCCACTACAAGGTCACTTATTTCGAAGTAGATCCAATGGCAAGTTATTAAAACCATATAAAACAATGTTATAAATGGATAAAACTACTTTTATAGTCTACAAAATCACTAATTATGAATAATACTAGTAACAAATTTGTCAAAATAGGTCAAAACAATTGTAATTTTGAAAATAGTCAGTGCTTTAGAATGATGGTGAATATAAAGTCATGACTACTATGAATAAAGTCATAATTTCAACATTGTTGATATGCAGGTAAAAATTTGATTACAATTTGTAGCTGAACATTCATAAAAAAAATTAAGTTTGAGGCTACCAATTATCCTTAAATCAATCATTCAAGCTAGGTCAACCACACTAGAATCTCAAAGTTATCAATTCAAAGGAGGTCCCCCAATGTGGTCAGCATTTACGTGATTAGGTAAAATTTAGAATAGGAACTCAAATACAAGTGACAATAATGATTACAAAATCAATTCAAAACTCCCATCCATACTCATGATTGGATAAAATGAGTAAATTTAATACAAAAAAACAATTTAAATAAGTCAAATATACCTTAATATTAAAACTAATTTACCTCCAAATATACTTGATATGCCCCAACTGACAAGTTTTATGCTTTGATGATTGATATGAATGTTAGATTACTTTGTGACTCAAGACTTGGACATCATGTTAGAATGGATTAGTTGATTTGTTTGACAAGATTAAAATATAACATTGGATTTGAATTTCATGTTTGTGCATGGGGGTGTTCATGATTTTATAGGAATGGAGGGAATTTCCAAAAAATTTAAAATTCCTTGGAGGATTATAGAGGAGGAAGAGAGTGGAGGATTCTAGAATGTAGAAAACTCTATATTCTATTGGATATGACCAATGATGATTAGGTGTCAATTAGATGGGGAAATAAAACTATGATTTGTAGGAGAAATTTGGGGTAGTTAGAGTTAGGAGGGGAAGGAATTTATAATTACAAGATAATGGGTGAGGATTAGTGATATGTAAAATGTGATTATAAGAATTAATTAGGACATGGGATGGTGTAAGGTTGATGTATGACAAGATAAATGTTATAAATGTTAGAAGGGGACTAGGATGATAATATTATGGCCAATTAGATGAAATTAGTGACAAAATTGGTATCAATAAAAGAGAGTGTAAATTTAGATGTATGCACTTAGGCTTCAACATAAAATCATTTTTGGGTCAATTCATGTCTCACTAGGTACCAAACATAATATTTTTAGGACACATGGGTCATTATTTTATTTGTTTAAAATTGGGTGTGTTGATCACAACACAACCATAGGTATTATGTCATATAGAACCTCATACTTATGTTTACCAATCTGAAAACTTACTAGAATTTATTCATTCACTAGAAATTGATGTTCTTTCAAAAACCATGAAATTGATATGGATTGAAATTCAAAATTATCTTCAAACCAAGTTTGTCTACTAATTTTTTTGAAATAATATTATCATTATTTACTCTATCAACAATCAACTTGTAAAACTTATTGTTGGCCATTTTGACCCACATACCAAGCTTCTACCTGGTTTGAATAGATGAACAAAGTTTTAGATAGAATGAGTGGACCAAAGGCTTAGAAAAGGGGTCTAAGATTACAAAGTGAAAGGAACCAGCATGTTCTCATATGATTCAAGCATTTAGGATCATGAACCAAGTTATAAAAGTCTTAGAAGATTATCATAGCTTTGATGGTTTGAACAAAAGATAAACAATGCAAGTTTAAGGACTAGACCATCACTAGAACATCATGTAGAAATAAATAGATTACTCTAGTTGTGAATTTAATAAATTCACATAATAAATAGATTAGTCTAGTTGTGGATTATAGTGACACAGAGTTAATCATGCCTAGATCATCTTCTAAAAATTTCATGCCTTGGCAAGCTCTCTAGTTTGAGTTATAACATTTAGAGTTGAACCTGCACAATGGGATGTTTACACAGACATCAAAATAAAGCTCAGCATCTATCCATTGGAGATCAAATATTGATGATCATGTAGACATAAATTTTGGGCATGTTGACATCAAATTTAAGTCATGACAAATAACTATTGGGGTTCAAAAATCCTAATATGTTTGTTCAAATGTCAAATAAGTTCATACAATTGTCAAATAAGTTCATACAAATGTCAACTATGGGCACACAAATGTTAATTTTGGGCCTTATAAATTATCCATTTGAGTTTAAATGGTGGGTCCTAGGAAGATCTATGGTTCTTGTTCATTTGTACATCTTGATCCAATAATACGAGATCGAGTTAATGTGTTAAAATATCTTAGATGGTAGGAGATCAATGGATCACATTCCTTAATACCAAGAATATGTAATGACATGAGTGAGAGTCAAGGGTCAAGATATGATAGATAAGATATATGGGACCAATAATAATAAATATATCTCGGCATAATTTGATTGGTCCAAGTTTGTTTTCAATGGATAAAGTTGAGCCAAGTAGCAATTGTTGACTAGAAGCAAACAAGTCCTACAAAGGGTCATCCCATCACTATTAGAGCTCATATAAACATCATGGAGTGGAAATAGTGATGTAGTTAGGTTAAAATAAAATAAAGGACTGCCATCAAAGCTTAATATGGACCTCTGGTTTGAGAGTTTAGATCATGCAGGGTTCATTATGTGACTATGTTCACCATTTCTTGTGAGAGGACCTATATATAATAAACTCTTGGTTCTTATAAAGATAAAATGGATCTATTTAGACCTAATATAATCAAGAAAGGGGATATATAGTCTATAGGTCTATATTAATATGACATCTATATGAAAACCAATAAAGGAGATTGCTTTTCCATCTATAGTGGAACTATGATCATGGGGCAAATATTATGAAGAAAGGTTCCATTTGTTGACATGGCTCTATCATTAACAAAGAAGGTACTCACTGCCATTCATGGCATGACATTGTTACTTTCTAGATTCAAATATTTGATCCTCATAAGCAAGTCAAGTGGGCTTAGATTCCTAAGATGGAGAACTAATGGTTATAAAAGTAGTTAGATATTGATTCTACTCAAATGGACTTGTCATCATGCTAAATAAAATCTTGTCCTCTAATGAATCTATTAGCCAATGAGAGGAACTCATAGATTATGGGAAAAAAAAGAGGTTAATATTATTGATAAGGATCAACTTTGATTAAGAAGGCATGTGTATATAAAGCAACCAATGAACTACCACCACATTTCTTGATGACTAGGACCTATTTTCCACTCTCCTATGCATGCTACCATCTCTCTCTTTTTCCATTTTTGCTATAAATAGAGGATTTTTTTCCTAAAATTGGATATCTCTAATCCCTCTCTTGAGCATGACTACACTCTACAAATAATTAGCTTGTAACCTCTTGGAATGATAGTAGACTATGCTTCACATTTTATTATGTTATTCTAGTGTGTTCATATCAATGGATTTGCATATGTGGTGGAGATTTCTCCCTTGTTAAGTCTTTGGTCTCACCTAGATATTAGTTGTCTTATTATGTAGGTCATGTTTTATGTTCAAATGTAATTTTATTGAAGCTTATATGTGGATACATTGGCTGGTTAGTGTATTGCATTAGGCCTCTCTTTCACTTCCCTCAACTTTTGATCATTTAGTGAACCTCTTCATGAAATATTGATGTATAAAAAACATTTAGAATTACATATATAGCCTTTTAATCATTTAATTAGTGTTTTAATATTTCAAATAGAGTGTATCAACATCATTTAGGTCCATCACCATCATTATCTCAGGTTTCCCTTTCAAGTTATCTCTCTCTCCCTTTTCCCTGGTCATTAGTAGGTTTTAGTGTAAATGAGCTAAATGATGCATCAGAGGAACTAGCCACATTAAAAATCCTTGAGGTTTGACCATGTTATAGGATAACCACAACCTAGGTTCATTCTCATGTTGAGCTAGATCTAAAAGTAGAACTTGAACACTTCTAATTTTAGCTAGGGTGCAATCTAGAGCTCTAACAGTTCTGGCATGCTTGATGGGACCAAGGTCCAAAAGAGTGGAAAGATTATTGGTGTGTCTTTTCTCTAATCAACTTTTGGAAGAAAACAATTTAACACCAATGGAGACTTCAAATCAAAGCTTCTGGTTGTAAGCAACCCAGGTATGTCTCATTGAGGATTTTTAATCATTTCTTACATCTCAATTAACATATGAGGTCGATATGAATAATTAGGTGAAAACCCTTATCGCTCACCTCTATGTCGGTAATTTCAAAAAGATTATCATGATCCATATGAGCCTAATCATCCCTACTAAGAGTTATATCAAAGATATGATGAGCTTTATCAAGTTTTTTATGATCCTTATTATCAAGGGAATGTCTCTTACCTTCCTCATGATCCGTATTAACCCTACCATGATCTCTATCAGCCTTATGATGAACATCACCAACCATATATAGATCCTTAATAGTATTATGATAACCCTTACCAATCTTATAATAGCCCTCAATAATCTATTTGTCTTCTTGATCAAACCTATCAAGCCCTAAATCAATCCATCTCAAGTTTTAAGAAAACTCTGATTGGCTATGAGAAAGAGCTGATAAGCATAGACACTATGAAGGGATATAGAGAGGAGATTTACAAGAATGAAATTCAAATCATGAGAACTAATTTGTGGAAAGCTAAAGAGGTATGTTCATATTTCATAAAGTGAGGCCACTCAAAGTTTAGTTTTGATGTTTTAGACATTAGTGGTATAATAGTAGCCATTGGAGAAAGGCTGGTGGTTTAGGATAAACCCTAGGGTCATCATTTTCAGTAGTATGTTCACATATATCCCCCCTTTCCTCCTTATGATCAATAAACTAATGTCTACCATAGCCCTCAAGAGTCCTTGCCTAACTTTAATACCTAGAAGTCTATCTAAGAAAGGCCTCAGAAGGTTGAACAAACATGTTTTAAAGAGACTAATCTCCATGTTTCTCAATAGATCATATAAGAGACTTTATCTTTAGTTTTTAGGGAAACATCTCTAACCAATTAGTCCATGATTTTGAGGCAAATTTAGACAAGCAAATTGAGTTTGCCAATCAAAATCTCTAACATTCAATAGCAGATGTAAAAGTAACACAATAACAAACTCCTTTCTCATCCATAGAAAAAATAAGTGCAAAATTAGATGTTTCTAAACCTAAGTTTATGACTTGGAATTATATTCAATGATCAATAAAGAAGGAAGAATAATTAGGCATAAGCTAAGACGATAAAGTCAAGAACAAGCAAGAGATTATTTAGCCTTTACTCTTTTCCCGTCAAAAATCCAATGCCTTTCCTTCATGGAAAACCATTCAAGAAGCAAAGCAATAGAGAGAGAAGGTAGAGATGAATAAAGAAGAATCAATAAGAAACATTAGGTAAATATGGTAAATTCTTTGGAATTTTCTCATCTTACTAAATATTTTCAAGGGTCTACTATGCCACTCTTTGAGAAGGAGCCTCTCCTTTGTGAGTCAAATCAATAAGATGCAACTAAGGAAATATAAAATAAAGGTGACTTGAGTGACCGAGAAGAAGAGCTCATAATTGGGACACCAATGGGCAAGGTTGAACATGTTACAATCTTTTAAAATGCAAGAATAGATGAATTCAAAGAGGAAGCTGAGATAGAGGCTGAGGTATAAGTATAAGAATAAGTACATCAATAGGAATCTACTCCAATGAAATTTATAAGATTCATGAGCTTCCTCTATGAAGGGGTTGCCCAAAAAAATTAGGTTACATCAAAAGTGGAGTTGTCTTGCATTTCTACCATCAAGGAGGAGGAAACAAAGCTACCACCTTATGTTGATAATGAAGAAGTTGAGGCTATCAATTCTTTGGATGAGTTACCATCTTATGTAGAGGATTAAGAAATAGATATAATAGCTGATCAAATTGATGAATTTGTGGATCAAGTTGTAGTCACCAATCAGCCAAAAGCCCCATTGGATTACTTGTTTGAATTTTTGGGAGTAGGATATACTCTTCTTTAAAAAGACTATGGTTTGATTATGGCTAAAGAAAGTAGCCTTGTCAAGCAAATTGAAGAGCATGGAGTGAGCAGTCCTTCAATATTACCTCCTCAAGAGTTTATTATAGATATGGACCTATTTTAGATCTTTAGAATGGGATACTAGCTCTTGAGTGTACCATACATAGGGGTATGCTTCCAAAATCTAATGTAACTCTATTTGGTGTTCAACCTAGTAAACTAGATTATGAAGGAATGGAACTTGAATCCAAGCTAGGGGATACTAGTAGGATTTCCATTATAAGGTGGTGCCCTTTGAGACACTAATTTTAGCTGGATATTGATGAAGAGGAAGAACCACTAAGTGAGTATGTTTAAATTGGAGTTTATTTTTCTCCTACTATTCCACATATGATCATGTTAAAGGAGTTGGAAAAGAAGAGACTTGCTTAATAAACCACCAAGATTGAAAGGGAACATGAGATATGTCATTCTCCATCTCATCATAGAGGTGAAATTAGTAATTTTTCTTTTGATCCAGATGGATCATGCTTTATCCTAGTTAGTTAGGTTTATTTGTACATAAATAGTTATTTATTTTCCTCCAAGTATTATCCTAAAACATTAGGTAGTGGTCTTTGATTTATTTAGGATAGTTTCCTTTCTGATATATCTATTTCCCTTCAATAAGTGCCTTGGAAACTTTGCTTTATTTTGTTCTTTTTGGTCCTTTTTTGTTTCAAGAGCAGTTATCCAAGGGTTGGTATCTAGTTCTTGATACAAATTAAATTGTTGAAATAAAGAGGAGACTCCATGCCCAATGGACTAGATAAGGCAACATGGTCTAGGTTCTCAAGCATAGCAAGCATGCTTCCTTTTGAGTCACCAAAAAATTTGGCCATTTTGGCTTACATACCAAGCTTATTCCTAGTTTGAATAGATGAGTAAAGTTATGGATGGAATGAGTAGACCAAAGGATTAGAAAATGGGTTTAAGATTACAAAGTGAAGGGGACCAGTAAGTTATCATATGTTTCAAGCATTTAGAAGCATGAACCAATTTTCACAAGTCTTATAAGATCATCAGAGCTTTGAAGGTTTGAACAAAAAATGAACTATGCAAGTTTAAGGACTAGACCATCACCAAAATTTCATGCATAATGAACAAGTTAATTTGGTTGTGCATTTAATAAATGCACATCATAAAGCTTTTCAATCCAAAGGATTGTAGCACCATGGATTTATTCATGCCTATATCACCCTTTGAAAATTTCATGCCTTGGTGAGCTCTCTAGATCGAGGTATAGGCATTCAAAGTTAAACCTGAAGAATAAGATGTTCACACATATGTCAAAATAAAGCTCAAAATTTATCCATTAGAGATCAAAGATTGACAAATCATGTAGACATCAATGATGGTCATGTAGACATCAATTTTGGGCACATAGACATCAAATTTAAGTCATGATAAATAACTGTTGGGGTTTAAAAATACTAAGACATTCACATAGACATCAAACACATTTGTATAGATGTCATATACAAGCACACAAAAATCAATTTTTGGCTTCATGAGTTATCCATTTGAGTTCAAATGGTAGGTCCTAAGTAGATCTATGGTGCATGTTTATTCCTATATTTTGATCTGATGGTGTGAGCGTGAGTCAACGTGTCAAAATATCTTAGATGGTAAGAGATCAGTGAACCACATTTATTCATACCAAGAAGATATAATGGTGTGAGTGAGAGTCAAGGGCCAGATTTGATAACTAAGAAATGTGAGACCAATAAAAATAAAGATAGTTAGGTACAATTTGATTGGTCCAAGTTAATTTTCAATGGACAAAGTTGAGCTAAGGAGTAATTTTTGACTAGAAGCAAGTGAGTCTTGCAAAGGGTCACCCCATTGCCTTTAGATCTCTTTTGAACATCATGGAGTGGACATAGTGATGTATTTAGGTTAAAAGACAATAAAGGATCACCATCAAAGTTTAATATGGACCTCTAGTTCAAGAGTTTGGATCATGTAGGGTTCATTATATGATCATGTTTACCATTTCTTGTGAGAGGACTTATATATGGTGAACTCTTGATTGTTGCAAAGATAGAATGGTTCTATTTGGACCTAATATAATTAGGAAAGGGGATATATAGTCTATAGGTCTATATTAATATGATAGATATAGTAAAACCAATAAGGGATATTAGTTTTCCATTTATAGTGGACCTATGATCATGGGGAAGATATGAATAGTTATGAAGAAAGGTCCCATATGTTAATGTGGCTCTATCATCAACAAAGAAGGTACTCACCGCCATTCATGGCATGGCATTGTTAGTTTCTAGATTTGAGGATTTGATCCTAATAAAAAAGTCAAGTGGGATTAAAGTCCCAAGATGGGGAATTGATGGCTAGAAAATTAATTGGGGCATTGATTTCACTCAAATAGACTTATCATCAGGCTAAACAAACTCTTGTCCTCTAATGAATCTCTTAGCCAATGAGATGAGCTCATAGATTATGAGAATAAAAGAAGGTTAAGCTTGTTGATAAGGATCAACTATGATTGAGAAGGCACATGTGCAAGAAGTAACCAATGAACTATCACCACATTTATTAATGACTAAGACCCCTTCTCCACTCTATTATGCATGCTCCCATCTCTCTCTTTCTCCTTTTCTACTATAAATAGAGGCTTTTGAGCCTAAAAATGGATCTCTCTAATCCCTCTCTTGGGCATGACTAGACTTTACCAAGATTGAACTTGTAACCTCTTAGAATGAATAGAAGACTACATTTCATATTTTATTATACTATTCTAGTGTGTTCATATCAATGGATTTACATATGTGGTAGAGCTTTCTCCCTTGTTAAGTCTTTCATCTCACCTAGTTATTAGTTGTCTTGTTATGTAGTTCATGTTTAGTGTTCAAATTTCATTTGATTAAAGATTGAATGTGGATATACTGGTTGGTTAGTGTCTTGTACTAGACCTCTCCATCACTTCCCTCAACTTTTGATCATTTGGTGAACCTTTACATGAAATACTGATGCATAACAAACATTTAGAATTGTAGATCCAACCTTTTGCTCATTTTATTGGTGTTTTAAGAGTTCAAACAATAGGTATATCACCATCATTAACTTAGGTTTCCCTTTCAATTTATCTCTCTCTCCATTTTCCATGGTCATTAGTAGGTTTTAGTGTAAATGAGCTAAATGAAATATCCTAGAGGTCTAACCCTATTATAGGATATCCATAGCCTAGGGTCACTCTCATGTTGAGCTAGATTTTAAAGTAGAACTTGAATAGTTATGATTTTAACTAGGGTGCAATCTAGACCTCTAACACCATTGAGTTCTTCATGCCTAGATCATCCTATTAAAATTTCATGCCTTGGTAGCTCTCTAGCTCAAGTTATAGGCATTCAAAGTTGAACCTATAGAATGGGATGTTTGTACAGATGTCAAAATAAATCTCAACATTTATCCATTAGAGATCAAAGATTAATGATTGTATAAATGTCAATGACAACCACAAAAACATCAATTTTGGGTGCACGGATGTCAAATTTAAGTCATGACAAATAGCCATTCAAATTTAAAAATCCTATGATGTTAGCATAAACATCAAATATGTTCATTAAAACATGAAATACAAGCATGAAGAAGTCAAATTTGGGCCTCTTGAATAAATGTTTGAGTTCAAATGATGGGTCCTAGGTAGATCTATAGTGTGCATTTATTCGTACATCTTGATCCAATGGTGTAAGCTTGAGTCAACATGTTAAAATATATTAGATGGAATGAGATTGGTAGATTGAATTTATTCATACAAATAATATCTGATGATGTGAGTGAGCATCAAGGGTCAAGATCTAATAATTGAGATCTGTAAGACCAATAAAAATAAAGATGGTTAGGCACAATTTGATTGGTTTGAGTCAATTTTTGATAGACAAAGTCAAGCCAAGGAATAATTTTTGACTAAAAGAAAGAAAGTATTATAAAGGGTCATCCAATCACCATTATATAGTTTCATGGAGAGGAAATAGTGATGAATTCAATTTAAAAGACAATAAAATACCACCATTAAAGCTTAATATAGACCTTTGGTTTGAGAGTTTGGATCACACTAGGTTCATTCTGTGACTGTGTTCACCATTTCTTGTGAGAAGACATGTCTATTATGAGATATTAGTTTCTTAAAATATATAATGGATATTTTTGGACCTAATATAATCAAGAAAGAGGCTATATAGTCTATAAGTTTATATTAATATGATAGCTATAAGAAAACGAATTAAGGAGATTGGTTTTCCATCTATAGTGGACCTATGATCATGGGGAAAATATGAATAGATATGAAGAAAGGTCCCATCTATCAACATGTCTCTATCATTGACAAAGTAGGTACTCACCATCATTCATGGCATGACATTGTCAATTTTCATATTCAAGGATTCAATCCTCATAAGTAAGTCAAATGGGATTAGAGTCTCAAGATGTGGAACTGATGATTAGAAAATTAGTTGGGGCATTTATTTCACTCAAATAGACTTGTCATCATGCTAAATAAACTCTTGTACTCTAATGAATCTCTCAGTGAATGAGAGGATCTTGTAGATTAAGGGAATAAAAGGAGTTAAGCTTGTTGATAAAGATTAAATATGATTTAAAAGGCATGCATACATGAAGAAACCAATGAACTTCTACCACATTTCTTGATGAATAAGACCCCTTCTCCACTCTCATACATAGGATCCCATCTCTCTCTTTCTCCCTTTTTGATATAAAAAGAGGATTTTGAGCATAAAAATGGATCTTTATAATCCCTCTCTTGGGCATGACTAGACTCTACCAAGATTGAGCTTGTAACCTCTTAGAACGAATAGAATATTGTGTTTTCAATTTCATTATTATATTCTAGTATGTTCATATCAATGGATTTGCATATGTGGTAGAGCTTTCTCCCTTGTTAAGTCTTTGGTCACACCTAGTTAGTACTTATGTTTTTATGTGGGTCATGTTTATTTTTCAAATGCCATTTTATTAAAGCTTGTATGTGGATACATTGGTTGGTTAGTTTCTTGCATTAGACCTATCCATCATTTCCCTCAAATTTTGTTCATTTGGTGAACTTTTGCATGAAATACTGATGCATATCAGACACTTGAATTGTACATCCAAATTTTTGCTCACTTTATTAGTGTTTTAAAGAGTTTAAACAAAGTGTATCAACATTGTTTAGGTGGATCACCATCATTAGCTTAGGTTTCCCTTTCAAGTTATCTCTGTCTCCTTTTTCCCTAGTCATTAGTAGGTTTTAGTGTAAATGAGCTAAATGATGCATCAAAGGAACTAGACTCATTAAAAATCCTCAAGGTTTGACCTTATCATAGGATACCCATAGCTTATGGTCATTCCCATGTTGAGCTAGATTTAAAAGTAGAACTTGAACACTTATGTTTTTAACTAGGGTGTAATCTAGACCTCCAATACTTACATCTTAACTTAAAAACAATTTTGAACAAATTATTTCACTACATAGGATTATTCTCCTCTTTTATAATTTTTAACAATACCCTCTTCATCATGAGAGCTTCTCTAATTTATAGTTTATCTATGTTACGAATAGACACACAACTTTATTCATTTGTTTTTGTGATATGCACATTTACAATAATTATCCTTCTACTTTCATTATGTGCATGTGGACACTGAAATAATCTATGTCTAGTCTCACCACATTTAAAAGATGTACCATTATTTCCATTACATCTTCCTAATCCATATGATCCTCTACCTCTAAAAATCACTCTACCCTTTTGAGTAATAGTATTGTTTCACTATAAAGTACTTACATTTCCATCTTTCATTTATGCATAAATTTTACTGCTTCCTCCTTTTTGATTATTTCCATTTGTGAATTTTCCTTTTCTTCACATCATTCTTTTTTATTTTTGCAATATAATTTTCCACCTTAAACATACACTAATAGGATTATTCAAAATATCTCAATTTGATCATACCAAACTCATCTTGAATTTCCATGCACGATCCAAAAACATACCTTGAGATGTTCTCAACATCATCTTTAACATTAACTTTAATAGTAAGTATATATTATTCTTCAATGTAAGATTTCACACTCATCTCCCTCTATCATAATTTTTTAAGCTTATTTAACAAAAACATATTACAATATATAGGAATGAATTTAGTCCTTAGCTTTAGAAAAAATTTATTCCATGTTTTAATATTTCCTTTGACTTTATAAAATATTTCTATTTAAACACATTCCCACCATAAATATGTGTGTCCTTTCAAATTTACATAGATGCACTTAACTTGCTTTAGATCCATTATACTTTCATATTTAAAATACTTCTCTAACTCAATGGTCTAGTCAATAAGCTCTTCAAGATTCAAAATTCCAGAATAGGTTCTAGATTCCAACATTAGTTTATTTATCATTCCCACAATAGCTCACAAGAATTAACCTTCAGGTTCATCAACCTATTCTTCATCCTAATCCTTAAGTGCTTCTTCTATCACTTTAATTTTGATTTCATCATCTACCACACCAACACATGGGCATTATGTGATATCCATATCCTCTAATTATTTTTACACATTTCTCATCAATCCTACTAGATATGTAAGTCTTCTTAGTCCATCCACTCTTGGCTTTCTTCCTCTTAAGCCTCCTTTTTATGCTATTTCCTTTGAAATCCAACTCCTATAAAAATGATGAGCTTACTAATCTAGATCAAAAAATTTACATATTCTATCCAATAATCTCACTAGAAGATATATACAACTATTTTCTACCCACACTTAAAAATGTAGAAATTATTAATAACTAATAAGGAGTACAAACATTGCTCTGATACCAAATTACGTATTCATAGTTATGGGTCTTACTTAAGATATTTTTTAGACCACACAACCCTTATAATACAGATCAAAATATGTATTAAAATATAAACACACAATTTAAAACTTTATTATATTTAAATTGTTGGAAATATAATAAGCACAATGAGAATAATGACCTTGCAATCTCACAATGAGGTGTTACAGCATTATATCCATAGATATTTGCTTGCTAACTTGAAGTATTTGAAAGAGTAGCCTAACTCTCAAAAAAATCAATTTGAATTATACTTTGGACAACATCCCCCTCTTGCACTATTCTAAGGCATGTTTATAAAGGTGAAAGATCCACCTACTTACATTAAGTAATTAGAAACCCACGAATACTATTAACACACCTTAGTGCACAACAAATATTAAATGTGTATCACAATTCCAAAGCATTTCCATGTTATAATCTAATGTATCATGACATACTACATCATAATAAATATTAATTTAATCCATATCAACTACTTGTGGATAATGGAAGCAATAAAATTCTAGAAGATGTTATAGACTTCTAGAATTGCTCTATAAATCTCTAGAAGAATACGCTTGAAAAAATTACCAAAACCAAAACTTGAAAAAAATTATATAAGATTATTTAGACCAAAAATAATTACATCTACATGCTAAAACATACACACATAAAATTACAAACATATGTGTGCTCACATGCTATGTAAAATTAAAAAAACAAGGTCTGCACACTTGTGCAAACTTACAAATGAAGATAAATACATAAAGGGAAACTTACACAAAACAAAACTTAGAAAAATTCCCTAATTTAACATATTTTTTGTTGATGCAAGATTTCATGTGAACCTATATGCTCATGCATTGAATACCATATCAAATAACTAGTCTTGTGTTAAAATTAGGTGTTTACAACACATTACTCAACACTGGTTTGCCTAGTTGATGAATTACTAAAAATTTTAGTGTGTTATTTTTGATATTATATAATATTGATAAACTTGAAATATTAATATAACTCATTTATTCCATCATATAATTTAATCTCCAAAACATATATTATTTTCCTTAAAGTTTCATACCAGGGTGCTTAATTATGACAATGAAAAGAAGTCTATTTTTCTAGTGATCTAAAAGAAACCATAAAAAGTTGAGGGAGGTTTTTGGAGGTCTGAATTAGGGTAAAAAAATTGGTAAAACACATTTTATTTTCTTTAATCTTTTCCAAAGTGAAACTTGTTGTTTTAGATAATGTATGTTTTGAACTTGGCTCTTTACAAAACCTTTATTTAATTATAAAAATTAATTGGTCAAGTTAATTACTATATGTATATGTATATGTATGTATGTGTATATGTATATATGTATGTATGTATGTATACATATGCAAATACATGCACGCACACGTGCACACACACACACACACACACACACACACACACACACACACACACACACACACACACACACACACACACACACACACACACACACACACACACACACACACACACATCAAATATATTATTAGTATTTATGTAAAGAAATTTATCCATAATAAAGTTATAATTTATATATAGACTTTTAATCATAATAAAATATGAATATGGTCATTAAGCCACATTATCACATGTACATTTGACATGTTAGATGTTGTTGATGCAATTATTATGAGTAAATGTACATGTGACACTGTGGCTTAGTGACCATATTCATCTTTTATTAGGTGACAATGTGGTTTAATGATCATATTAATATTTTATTATGCATAACTATTGCATCAATATCTAACATGTCAAATGTACATGTGACACTATGTTTTAATGATCATATTCATATTTTGTTATGCATAATTATTGCATCAACATCTAACATGTCAAATATACATGTGATAGTATGGCTTAGTGACTATATTCATATTTTATTATAAGTAAAATTCTACTTATAACTTATAATGGTATTACTATAGCCACCCCATTTTTACCACTTTCATGTCTAAATGGTTGTAAGAATGAATTCTTGTAAACAATGCAAATTAAGCCTATATACCATTGAAACATTCCAATCCATCTGTACACATCATGTGAAATTCTTAGTTCATGTCAATATGTTCCTAAATAGGTATTTATCCTATATGAAATCATCACCTTCTTATAATTATTCTCTAGTTAAGTTAAAACTTAACATCTGACATATTTTGACTACTTTTATAAGACAACCTTATCAAAATTCAAAAATGGAAATTAACCTAATCAAATGTACTTGATTGGTTAAACCCATTTAAATGTATAGTCAAAATTTCTATGGATAATTAGTTAATTTATATTTTTATAAATTCATAAAATATGTATTGATGACATCATCATGACATCATAATAAATATCTAAAATGGTGCATCATGCATGACATCACCCTAAACATTATCAAGCACACAAATTGCAAATATCAAATAAATATCTAGATTTACAAGATGTGCTTATTAATTATAGAATTTAATGCCTTGATCCTCTAAAATTTAATGGATTTTTGGCCACATATATTTATCTCAAGATGGATTATCACAAATCAATTCCCTCATTTCTAAAAAATCTATAAATACAAGGGTCCTCACTCATTCCTTTAAGCTCTTTTTGTGTAAACTTATTATGAAGAATTATCTTAAAAAAGCTTCAAAAATTTGATAAATATTGTGAAAATAATCCATTAGTGAACTAGGATATGATGGAGGCTCATGCTACTCTTCATTGACAAAGACTTGGAGTACCAAGTCTAGGAAAAAATACACTTCTTGACTGCTTATGAGGGAGAATAACTACTTAGAAGGTTTGATTGTATTCCTTTCTTAAATATCTATTTTAAGTCATTAACAATGACCCTTAAGGTAATATAATTGATAAGTTAGGTATTTATGATTATTTTAGAGATTTATTTACTAACACATGATCTAACCTTGTCTCATAATCTTATTCTACATTCTAGCATGCCCGATGGGACCATACATCTCACACATCAATTTTATCTCTTCTAATTTAACACTTAGACCCTCTTTTGAGGTCTCTTTGCTCTTATTTTTCCCTAATTTATATGTTTATGAATTTTGTGTCAAACAATGGATTTGACTTATAGAATGGTCAATTTGATCTGAATATCAATGATAATGCCCTATGGAGTGGCGAAATTGACCTGTGCAATAATAAGATTGAATATGAAAATGATGGCATCGACATTTATGTTTTTTTATCTTTGTTTATGTGTTTCTTATGAACATCAATAATATTATAGTGAAAATGGTGGAATCATAAATAAAATGGTAATTTTTCCCTACATATTGGTAAGGTCTCTAGGCCATGAAGTGATCAACTTTTAGAGGTTTGTTTGGGATCATCCAGACTCCATTTTTGACAATTTTTAAAAAACCATATACCTCCTTTATTTTCATATTATGTGATTATTTTTGCTTTATGTTGTATTTATTTTTAATAAAATATAAATTAGTAGGAAAATGGTAGTTTTGTGATGATAACAATGAAATCACTCTCATAAACACTAATATTGTGATCAAAATGGTAAATTCACACCAGTTGGGCCTTATCTACTAAATAGTGAATTTATTACGCTAAAAAATGAATTTTTTGTACAAAATGACAAGGTCACAATGTAAACAATAAATTTACTCTATCAAATAGTGAATTTGCCCTACTAAATGATGAATTTGCCTTACATATTAGTGAGGTCACTAGGTCATAAAGTGAACAACTTTTGGAGGCTTGTTTGGGGTCATCCAAACTCCATTTTGATGATTTTTTATAAAAAACATGTTTCATCATGAATTTTCATATTATGTAGTTATTTTTCCTTCAAATTACATGTATTTTTCATAAAATAGAATATACAATCAAGCTAATTTGTTTGCTAATATAACTTATTTATCATAGGTTTCGCTTGCCAAAGACCTCAGTTGAAACTCCTCACTTGTTTCTTGCAAGGTTTTCTAGCTAAAGAGTGGTTATTTTTATAACAATCCAAAATAAAATGTCACTTCATATTTCATTTGGTTTTCTAAAAAGAACTCAAACTTTAGTTAAGTGCTCTTAAGAGCTTTTGCTTTTTGATTGTTGTTGTGTGTTTATTTTGAAAACCAAGTCTAACGTGTATGATTTCTCCTTCATCCCCTTCAAAGAACATGGGTGATAAAAAATGATTCAATTTTTTATTTGTCTAAGTATGGAAAGAAATTTTCTAAGGTGTTCTCCAAAATCCAAGTGATTTGGGGGATCCGAAAATAACCCTAAAGTCCTACATTTTTTATTTTGATCATCTTGGCTTATGGGTAGAGTTCATAGCCTCCCCAAAATTTCTCTAGGGAAACATTGACATGAAAATTCATTTCTCAACATCAATTTAACCCCAATCCATGGTAAGGGTATATAAATTAAGGTTGACTTACTGGGATTCTTGCTTGAGTGGTTAAACAAGCTCTATTAGTAAGAGACTACCTCAGAACATAGGTTTAACTTGAACATCACACTACACTAAGAAATTGATGGATGTAGTGGTTATGAAAAGGATAAACCTTTTAAAAATAAGATATTTAATTTGTATCCAAATGACGTGTTGTGCCTAGTGTTAATCACAAATATCATACCATTTATAACATACAAAAATTGATAGTTTTTAGAATACCCCACTTGCCATAGAGTACTATTAGTGCAAGGAAGGTAGCTCAAATTTCTAGGTCATTGTATGATATATTGAGAGAAGATCAAGCCTAAAACCCCTACTTTTCATGTGTATCTAAATTTATTAGATTTACAATTTATTTCCTCTCAAGGAGTATATAGATGGAATCCAAGAGTACGAAGCCACCTTGATAGTTTTTAAGGATAGGACATACACTTTTATGTTTTTTGGTTCTTATTTATTTACATGGTATATTAAGTCTATTTTTTTTTTGTGTGAAACCAAAGTTTGTAAAAAACTAAACACTTTTTGTACAATCATTTCTTTTGAACAAGGAGGCATTACGTTGGTCAAATCCAAATCATTTTTTTACCTTGTTCAAAATTCAAATCACATCATTATTTTTGTATTTTTAAAACATCATTGTTATGTTATTCATTTGATTTTATAACTATTCATCATTTTGAAAATCTACAATTCTTTCTTTTTTAATCCAAATTCAAAATATTGTCTTTCTAAGTTCTAATCCAAAAAACTATTGGTTTACCATTCGTGCTTGGTTTGAGTAGCTTGGATGAAATTTTCCATTTGTATTGAAGGTTATTTTGTCTAGACTCTTATCTCATTCCATTTAATATTTTATACTTATATTATCTTTCACTTACTCTCTCTCTAAGTTCCTAGACCATTCTACCTTCTTTTCCATGTAGCACCATTATGTCACCTGTTTAGTTTTAGCTTTATACTTAAGACTTCTTATGTTAGTTCACATCTTGAGATTTTTATTTCGTATTTTAATCTTTTTGATCAGAAAGGTATTTTTATAGGTTCTCCAACCATGACTCACCATAGTTGTGTTTATATTTTTATGATATTAACATACTTTAAACCTAAGTTTTATTATGCTAGCATGCACTCTTGGTTCTAATATTATCTTATCCTCTTCTAATTTGATGATTTCAACGAACCAAGGTTGAGTGATTTTGTAGCCTCTTTATTTTAATTGTATGGAACTTTACCCTTCCACCCTTATTATAGTCTCATTTTACCTTTTCTTTGTTTTATTGAAGAGTCTAAAATGCCTTTTTACCATTTTTGAACCACATTTAATAGCTTAGAAATCATAACAACCCATCTTCATACATGGAAATACCACCCTTTTTGGGGGAATATTTTAAAGACCAATACCACCCTTTATAGGGGCATATTTTCTAGGCTGATATCACCTCATTTGGGGATAATTCTTAATTACTAAACTAATACATGCTGATTGTCATACATCAACCCCGTTCTACTCTGTTTGTGTGAACAACCAAACTCCATAGTGCCCAAGGTTTATTATTATAGACCCTATTCCTTCAACCTATGAAAGCAACCAAAATCCATAGTTCCTAAGTGTTATTATTCCAAGCCCCCTTCTTTTGACCTACATGAGCAACCAAACTCTACATCACATAAGGGTTATTATTCCAGGCACTTCTCCTTCAACCTACAGGAGCAACCAAACTCTGTAGCACTCAAGGGTTATTATTCTATGACCTCCTCCTTTAGCTTGCATTATCAACCAAGCTTCACAACACATAATCATTACCATTATAGGTCCTTTTAAATATGGTAGATCATTATCCAAATAAAGATATACAAGATCAACTAGATAGGTCATAGTTATCATCCTAGACCCACCACTAGTATTTGTTGAACCCATTAATGAGGAAATTTGATTTGATGAGCTAATATTTATTGATCATTTCTTTGAAAATATTATTTTTAAAGGGACCATTATTAAACCAAAAACCTTTATCCATCCTATGCCAACTATTCCCCACTTAAAAAAATTCAAGTCATTCATCAAGTCGTAACAGAGAAAATTATTACCTTTCCAAGAGCCATCTCTTGAGGAACAAAATGTGTTCAAAATAGATATTTTGAATCCAAGTGTATACCAAGTTTGAAATAATCAAATATTTATTGATGTTATTATTAGAATACCCATTCATGATGAGTCAACCTATGATGCATCACCTTTAGAACCTATCTTTATTGTCTAAGAACCTCACTTTGATAAGCTAATCTTAGTAGAGGTGCATATCAACCCTTGTCATTTTTTGTAAACACCTCCCTTTGACAGGCCAATTTCTGTAAAGTTTTATCTATACAATTTTCCACTCATTTAGGAGTCTCACTTTGACAAACCAATCTATATGGAGTCACCTCATGAGCTATTCCCTCTATTTGAGGGGTTTCACCTCAATGAGCCAGTCTATGTTGAACCCTTATTAGATGAATCTATTTTTGAAGAGTCCATTTTACCATCATAGGCCATTAATTTCCCAATACCAAACATTAAACAAGACATCATTATCATAAAATCCAAAATCAAATAAGAATTAGAATTAGAGCCAGGTTCTATTCTTGAACTAATATTAGATTAAATAACAAAAGTAGAATCAACATCAGTATTAACATTAGATATAGAGTCCTTTGAGTCAAAATCAGATTTAGAATTAGAATATAGTTCTAGTTTTTACAACATTAGTTACACTTTCCTTGTAGATTAATTTGAATACATTTGTGATCCTTCTATAGTTTTTGAGGATGATTATTTTAGCATCGATACAAGTTCTCCTAGTATCTCCTATGATGATTGTGATACCTTTCAACATTATATTACCATTTCCATTCCATTACCACTAAGCAACATAGCCATTATGTTGACATTCCACCTCTAACAAGCATCAATTGGGATCAATAGAATTATACTTTGTTGAACTACATCCATGGCAATATATCAGGTGCAAAATATCAAGGGGACCAAGACCACATTCATGCAAAATAAGAACAATCTCCTAATGAAACCTTTTTAGAGGGACTAGGGGACAATCAAAATTTAAACTTAGCATCTTTTAGTGAAACCTTGTTTGAGTTTCTAGAAGACAATCAAAGTCAAAAGTCAACATTCCTTAGTGAAACCTTTTTGAAGGTGATATGGGATAATTAGGACAATTTTATTGGTAAAATCCTCTTTGAGGTGCCAATTAATAAGCATAATAGTTATTCAATGTATGATAAATACATTATTAAATATCACATTAGTATAAATTTCATTCTACAACATAATCAGATGGTAGCTACTTTAGAACTAAGTAATAGAACAATCTGGTAATCCTATCAAGAACACGTGTAGAAGTCTTTGGCCCTGTCATAACTAAAATTATGTCAAATCTAGAATCAACAAAATTTTGTGTGACTAAAAGCCTTAATCTTCATTTTCTATCCAAACATTATACATTACATTATAAACAAAAATTCTATTGCCAACTAAAATCATTTATCCTATGCCTATCATTAATTACCCCTATTGGCAAAATTTTCCTTCATAGTGGCTATGAAAAGATATTGTTTAGAAGTTTGGAGATAATATAATCCAAGACCAAAATCATAACAAAATTATTGAATTTTTCATCAATAATAGGTTCTTGATAGAATAACTATTCATAAGGGGTATGGGCTAGCAACTTCAAATAATTGATTATTTTGGTTGTATCATATGTTGATTAGGATGAGTAACTCTACATCAGTAGGAAAACCAAAATCATTTGCCTACCTTGTCACTTGGGGGTAACCATATTACCATTATAGACCATTTCACTCTTGGCATTTATACCATTGTATCCCATTGACCATTCATTTACTATACTTTTGTTGTAGTTTGAACTATATTGACTTGAGGTCCTTCAAGATTATGTAGGCAGTGCTCAATTTCTATTGAGGTTAGCTCAGTCACCCCTTTACCATGATCTCTCCATTTTATGAGAAACCTTTACAACACTCTCTCCATTTTTTTATTAACCTTTGCTACACTCTTGCCATTTTATGAGAAACCTAAGCCATGCACTTGCTATTTTATGAACAACCTAAGCCTTATAATCTCACCATTTTGTGAGTCACCATTGTGTATGTTGATACCTAAAACTCTTGCTCTCAACTAACAACTTCATATAAGAAGATTTATAGATGTGGGATGAATTTGTGGTATATATAGCAACCTTTAGTATTTTAGAAGTTGGTTCTTCCAATTAATTAAAGGATGAAAAGGGTAAGAAGGAAACATAAATAAAACTAAAATAAAGCTAACTAAGGTGACGCATAGAGATCCTTAAATTATCTATTCCTAAAATTTCATAAAATATCTTGAACCTTTAAACATCATATACAATGAAAAGAACATATGCATGATTTTAAAAATGTAATATAAATCAAAGCCAACACTATAGAAGTAGTGAAAAGGAATAAGAGACAATGATAAATTCCACTCAATTTGACACAGAACACCACATCCTCTTCATTGTTAGGTAGAGAACAAAATTAAAAAGGACCAAAGGCATAATATACAATGTTCAATCATTCCTATGAGGGCACCTACTAAGGTCATGAAATGGAAAATAACAACTATTACTTCTATTCACAAACTAAAACTATTACAAAAAATCATTGTTCTGTAAATATAATTTTTATTATCTAATGTCCCTTTTAAAAATTAAAAAAACACTAAATATATAGGCACAATGGCCTCACAAGGAGATGCCACCTCAAATTTAGCACTTGCACTCATGATGAGGCTATTGTAACCAAATGGGGAGCTTCAAGTCATGAGTGCAGTTGGTCTTCAAAATCCTAGATATGGTGCTACTATTTATGCCTCATGATCCCCTATGATGTTTAGAATAAGTACCATGGCAATACATGTCTACCTTTGAAACTGCCTCTAAAAATCTTGTTAGGAATGAGGACCACTCCCCTAAACTAATGGCATTACTTGAAACCTGACAAAAGAAACTTCACCCTCAAGGAGTGTTGAGATGATACATGGCACTCTAAGGGGTGAGTGGTCTCCTTTGAAGCCCTTTTTTCACCTTTTTAACTGATAACATTTGGGGCCACCATGTGGTAAGTTAGTTTTTATCTTGGTGAAGTCATGAACTCCTTTGTAAATAATGAGCATAAGAGTGCTATGGGAAAAGTTTGCTTCTTCATCATCATAATTACATAATGGGTCCTACCTCTTATTTTAATAGATAATGGCATTACTTGAAGTTATGACTAAAAAAAACCCTACCTTAGGATAGTGTCATGATGTTATGTGTTGAGTTGGTGCTAAATTTTGAGCAAGATGAGAACCTTTTTGAGAAGAATGATCATTTGGATACCACATGGCATAACCAAAAAGAGCCCAGGCTTAGCCAAAAATGAAGAAGCGGAACCCAAGAAAGAGGAGGCTAATGCATAAACCACTAAACTTTCCAAATGTGTCCATGCCAAATGATAACTACACAAAAATACCATAAAACATGGATTATGATCCACATTTCCTAGTTACTTGTGGGGGAATCTACCTATAGATGGAAGAACCCAAATTTTTTGGATTCCCAAACCAGTTAAAGCAAACTACAAAAGGGGAAGGCTTGAAAAACTCACAACTTTTGAAGAGCCACCTTCAAAGGCATTCACTCTTCCTCCTTGGGATAAGTCTTCTTTTCCAAAGCCTTAAATTCTCTATTCAAATATATTATCTCCTTGAAGGACATGCTTCTCAAACCCTAAACTACTACCGACATCTAAAACTCCAACTAGGCAGGAGGCTATAAAATTAAGAGCCAGAAAGACACTTGGTGTTTAATTGAGAGCCATAAAGATTATTTGGTTATTCTACTTCTTCTTAAGTATCTCTTTTATTTTTTCCTCTAATAGGACCATGTTGTCTAAAAGGAATGGGAATGGGGTCCCAATTAGACCAACTACTCAATATGCCCCTTCATATCTTGAACCACTTTCTATAAGGCATCCAAAAATGCCTTGCAGTTTGACACTACCTTGTTACAGCTCAAAAAATCATTCACCATCACCTACCTTCATCAACTACCCTGACTACTTGGATCATATCATCTATAGTGTTATATAGCTTCTGGGTGAGGATATCTGAATCTTGATCTTTAGGGGACATAAAGGTGAGGACCTTGTTTATAGATGTGCTCACCTATGCACTCAGCTACTGTGAGTCCACAATGAACTAAAGCACTAGATTGAAGTTTGTGACCATGTCCTTTATTCTCTCCCATTACAATACATACAATTATTAGACCATAGGGATGAAACCTATGGTATGAAAGTGGGTGGTGAGATCATTTTTTAATTGCTAGATTTATTGGTCTTTAGCCAAGGATTCTTGTTGCATTTACTACTGTAATTATTACTACACACTTGTAGAATCCAAGAGATTATTATGGGTCTATGTGATCTCTATTTCCTTTTCTTGCAACTTATTCTCCATAACCTACTTGTCCTTATTTAAGCCATCTATTTTGGCCTTTAACTCTATAATTTGAATCTATAACTAGGCTATTTTGTTGGATTTTACTTGAAAGCTCTAAGTGGTAATGTGGATCTGAAGTTCAAACCTCATCTTGGTGAGCTTTGTGTTTTTGGCCTTGGCTTCTACATTTAGGTAGTTGATAGTAGATTTGACTCTTGTGAGTTCTTGCTCCCTTTTTTCTAGCTAGCAACCTACCTTAATATAGTTGATGGTGATGGAATTTTAGGTTTATTCCATCAACTCAACCCTATCAATTAGTCTAACTTGGATGAGGTTAAGGCTGATGATGTGTATTGAGTAATCCCCTAGTTGCATATATTCTTAGGGTTTCATTACTTATGATGTCATATGTGCAATTATAAGAGATTATTACACAAGGTCAAAGAATGATCGCATATGGGGTGTCACTGAGGCCTTGGCCATCTTCCCTCTTCTTTTCTATACCTATGCCTCTTAGGATTTTCTTGCAAGTTTATAACTATTAGTGAAACTACTCCTGAGACTAAATAAATTCTCCATGAAGGGGGATCCTTATTTTAAGTTGAAAATAATGGTCACTTGCTATTATAAATCAATAGGTGTTATTCCCTTGGGGATGAGTAGGTGAATGGTTAGGGTAAAAGGTGAGAAAGGTAAGATGCCATAGAGAGGAGTGATGGGAAATTGTGCCATGATAGATGTTGATGTGGTAGATGAGGGTAGAGGAGTGAAAAGAGGTGTAAGTGAGGTGATTAGCTGGGTAGAATAGAGTGGTAGATTCGATGGAAGGCAAAGAATAAGTGAATAATAAAGTAGAAGTGGATAAAAGGTGTTGAGTGAAATGTACTCTCTTTTTCTTGGGTTTAGGGAGGTTTGGATGCTTGTGCCTTGATGTTGGGTTGAGTTGGGGTGGCTTGTTGTTGTTGTAGAGGATTTGGATAAAGAGGAGGGGGCCAAGATGTGGGTTGTTATATCATGAAAACTTCATCCTATTTTTTGGAGGGAGTTTATTCTTCTTCCTCTTTGGTCAAAGCTTCTTATTCTTCTTTAACTAAAACTTCTTCCTCTACCTAAGCCTCTTCCTTATGGTGCTCATCCTAGAGGTTCTTCAATTACTCATCAGTGTCCAAATCCTCAAAATTGAGATCTCTTTTGCCAATTTATTTACTATATTTCCATTAGGCTTCTATCTTCTCATTATTCTAACCCCTCTACATGAGCCACACTCTCAGTTCCTTTATCATTCTCTTTGTTGGATCAAAATCCTAGATTGGATTATAGAAAAACTCACATGGCTTGTAGGTGTCTAAAGGGATCTTGGATAGATCAACTAATGCTTGATATCATCTTTCATTGGTGACCTTCACTCCTCAAAGTACGGATGAGGCTCATGGTTGAATGGAGTAGTGGTCTTCAAAGTGGCTATATGGCTAGCCAGGTTATAGTTCCACTAGTCATTGATCTGGTCCTAATCAAGCTTTGCTAATTTTAGTATAAGCAAGTGCTCTTATGACTTATTCAATACTATAATGCCTCCACTTGAGAAGGGGACATCATATAGGACCTTCTTCTTATGGCCATAAATTGAGTCTGCCACATCAAGTTAACAAGCTAAATCTAGGGCCAAGATCTTATCCATGAGCAAGTACAAGAGTTAGAGTGGATCCTCCTTAAATCTATGGACCTGAATGAATGTGAAATAGGACCCAAAGAACTAGTAAACTAGAATTATGATGCCAATGAGCCATGATCTCTATCGATCTATCATTATGAAATTGATGGCATCCTAGTTGAGGTTGATCAAGACCAAGGACATGAATCACTCTAAAAACTCATAATAATCTTATGTGGTTGATAAGATGTGGGTCCACATGGAGATGGGGATCATCGTATGAGGATAGTTTCCCATTTCAGTGGTATTAATAGTGAATTAAGGTGAAAATAATTTATAGCTCTAGTATATGATTAGGTTAAGGATGAAGGAAGAAAACTTGAAGGTATTTTGTGCTAAGAAATTTGACAACTCATTATGAATAGCATAGATGATGGCATCCATAAAGTACATCTTTTAAGACTTTTCCCTACTTACTATCTTCAAAAGGAAGTCTACACCTAATTTAAAATCATATATATTGGATTCTAATTCCATCCTAAAGATGAATGCCAACATACAAAAGGGCATCTTTCATATCTTGTGCTGTAAAGCTCATGAGAGTGATGGGTAGAGGAGGCACCTCTATGTAATTTATATGGAGAGTTGTGTTGATGAAATTATACTTAAGGACATGATTATCACATACATTCTATAAGCTCTCCATACTACAAATGTCTACATTGGGGTCATTTAGAAGTCAAAACATCTCCCTTATTATATCAGCACTGATATCTACTTTTAGGTGGTTCTTGCCTTTAATAATACCAATGTTGGCATCATATTTGTTTGTACATAAGGTAATGATCTCTAGGTATGGGTTCATGAGAGGCACCATATATTGAGCCAGTGTGGAGCTCTAAATCCTATATCCAAATGACTTAAAGTTTTTATTTTAAACCTTTTTGAGCATTCAGGCATGGCATCCCTCCCTCATGTTCTTTGTGTTTTTCACTAATTTAGGATCAAAGATCCCATCTGCAAAATATAGGACCAGTGCGAGGTAACTATAATGCCCTTTTATGATGCTCTTGACATTTGGCACTATGAGGTTTGACTATGTGAAGGTGGAAGCATTAGATTTACTCCCCATAAATTATGGTGGAAGGTCTTTATGACCACCTAATCCACATGTTTTGTACTTCCTATGATGTTTGCTACTAGATGAGGATGTAGAAGTTTCCATATTATAGCCTTCTTTAATAATTCTCTCTATTCCAAAGAAAACTCTAGATATCAGCTCCTACTCTCAATTTTGCACATAATTCCTCACTAAAATCTATTTGTTCAGCTTATTGCTCTCAAAACTCTCAAGGCATTTAAATGTTTGGTTTGATTAGGAGGTGAGTATTTATAGGCCACCCCTTCTAGCATAATCATCATAGTATTTTTGAATTTGGGTGCCTTATAAATGATAAGGGTGGCACACATACTTGAGGAGCATTTTGGTGATCCTTATGGGGGATCATGAAATATGGAGTGTCTAGACATTAACTACATGGGGGAATGGGATAGATAATAGTCTTTTAGATGATGATTCAAAAATAAGGAGATCTAGATACAAACACTTGGTGGTGGGATGAATAACTTGTTCCAATGGTACTTATTTAAATGGAAACATCAACAAAAGAGGGAAACCAATAAACAAAAGGTAAACTAACTAACTATATACAATGTGAGGCTAATAGATTAATTGAATTTATTTAAGTGGATTCCATTAACCGAAATCTCTAAGGCATTGCCTTCTTCATCCTCCAACTCAAACATGTTACCCTACCTATTAATAATGATGCAAAAAGGTCCTATCCATAGGGAATCCAACTTTGCATGCTGGCTCAGATTCATGGCCCTTTCACCATACCTTAGAACCAAATCTCTTAGCTTGAAGACTAGGTCAGATGCCTTCTTATTGAACCATCTCTTGACTACTTATTATCAGGTAACCTTAGCGTCATTGGCTCATTCTCTCACTTCTTTTAGGATGAGTAATTCCACCAACCTGACCTCCATCAATCAATTCTCTACTAATTTGATGGCTTTCAAAATCTATAAAGTGAGAATCTGCATTGATATGGTCATGAACACTTCTTTCCCATATACTAGTTCATATAGGGATGTCTTTAAATTTTATTTGGGAGTAATTCAATCAGCCCACATAGCCAGTTTGAGATTCATATGCCACTCCTACTATTGATTTGTTCTCATCCTCTTGATCAACCTTATGAGATTCTCATTGGTTGATTTAGCTAACCCATTCCTTTGTGGGTAGTAGTTGGATGACATATTTAGTAAAATTCCATTCCTAAGTGTAAATTCTAAAATCTTGGAACCAAGGAAGGATTTTTTATTATTGGATATGATTATTTTTGGGGGCCTGAACCTTGCTACTAATTCCTCAAAAAAATTGAGGATCATATTCTTAGTTTCCTCCTTTATTGGGGCTGCTTTAGTCCACCTTGTAAAGTAATCCATGGCTATGAGTATCCACTTGTGGCCCACACTAGTTATAGGATTTATCATTACAATGAAATCCAAGCCCTATTGTATGAAAGGTTCATTGGTTAAAATTGGATTCAATGACATGGCTGAATTCTTTCACTTGCCTTGAAGAACTGACATTGATGGCATTTCTTCACCACTTGATAACAATTCAAAAACATAGTTAGCCAATAATATCCCATGTATATGATCTTAATCATGGTTATTTTTACTAAGAAATGATCAACCAAAGGGGTAAAATGCATATCCTATAGGATTTTCCTAACTTGGTGGTTGTTAACACATTAGAGTAATTCCCCATCAAATTTCCTTTTGAAGAGGAATTCCTATACTAGCATATAGATATATCTTTAAAACCTATAAAATATTATTTTATGTGTGGGGAGATCATCCAAATTTTGTCTAGTTTGCATGAAGTGGGTTCTATCAGTAACCTAGGACCCATCAATTTCGTATTGACTTACCAAAACCATTTTTGATGTATCTTATTCTTCTATTAGGGCATATGTGCATTGGGATAGATACTCACAAATCCCTCTTCCTCGTATCACCTTGGTTGGCCTAACTTCCATGTCATATTCTAGGATCTTATTAATCTAATTGGCCCTCTTTTTTATGATCTCTCCATCCATTATGTATTCTCAGACACTGGGATGTGCCATATATACCATTATCTTGCTTCCCATAACTAGGTGCATGAAATTTTTGAGGCCTTTAATGATGGAATAATATTATCTCTCAATTAAATTATACTTGGTCTTATACCCATGTAAGTTTATTTAATAAAAATCAATAGTATTATCTCCCTTCCCTTCATCTTCTTTCTGAGTTAACATAGCCACTAAGCTATGTTGACAATATCCTTAGAGAAGTTGGGATTGACTAGCATGGGAGTGGTGGATATTGCTTCCTTGATCTTTTCAAATGTTTTCCTTCCTTCACTAGTCCATTTGAAAGCTTTGTCCCTTTTTAGCATCAATTCAATTATCCTTATTATCCCTACAAAGTTGCATATGAATTGGATGAAAAAATTAACTTTACCTAAGAGAGATCAGACTCCTTTCTTATTAACTATTAAGGTTAAGTCCCTGATGGCCTTCACTCTATCTAGGTCAATACAGATGCCTTCTTTGGATACCATGTACTCGAATAACTTACCTTGTGGGATATCAAAGACACATTTCTTGGAGTTGAGAGATACCCTAAACTCTTGGAACTTTTGAAAGATTTTCTCCAAATTATCAAAGTGATCTTCCCTTTTTTTGGAGAATATTGTCAGATCATCTAGATATATGAGGATGATTTTGTTGATTAGGCCTTGAAAGTCTATGTCTATGGCTCATTGGAAGGTGTCTCATGCATTAGAGAGGCTAAAAGGCATCTTCATAATGTTAAGTTTCCCCACTTCATAGTGAAAGTGGTTTTATGTTGATATTTTTCATTAACCTATACCTAGTTATACCTCAAAAATCCATCCAGTAGGGAGAACATTTTTGTGCCCATCACCATTTAGAAGATCTATCCATAAAAGATAGGGGATAATGATCCTTCAAATACACTTTATTCAAGTCTCTAAAGTCATGCATAGCCTTATTTCTCCATTATTTTTCCTCACTAAAACCAAGTTGGACACCCAAGTCGAATGCTTGATTGGGTATATGATCCTTGAATCGATCAATTTTATTAGCTCTTAAGACATGAGAGACTCAATTTTTGGGTTTATTGACCTTTTATTTTACTATATAAGATTGGATCCTTCAATTAGGTCTATGGTGTGCTGGATTAATTCACAATCATACCTTTTCAAATCACTATAAGTATAAGCCATAACTCCTCAATATTTATTTCAAAAGGAAATCATTCGCTCTTTATCATTTTGGGAAACTTATTTCCCCACTTTTAATTTTATTCCACCTCTAGCATCAAGCTCAAAGTAATCACCTTTTTATATGACAAAATTTCTTTTATCATTCCTTACATCATTAGAATCAAATAGATTCTTTAGGGTGATTAGCCCTTTTTAGATTTATTAGATTTTAGTTACATGATTTGATCCATGTAGGCTTCTTCAATCTCTAGTAGTAAATTCTATACAAACTCAAATGATTAATAAATAAACATGATGATTTAGGTGTCTTTATTAAATAATTATTAGTTATGATCATTATTTGAGATGGTAAGTCTGATAATTACCTACACTACTTGTTCATTACTCAACAAGTCAGTCATCAGGTCAAATTGGGAGTTGATCACTACCATTCTATTCGCCTGAGAATTATTGGACCTATGGATGATTTGTAAATTAAATTATTCAAATGATTTGATAAAATCCCATATATAATGGTGGTAGGACCTCATGCAAACATTCTTTTTAGTTATGATTCCTCTTACTTGCCTTACCACTACTTCAAAGTCTCTGAACACTTTTAACAACTTCATTCCCATGAAATTGACAAGGTTGCAACCATGGATCAAGGTTTCATACTTAGATTCATTATTTGTATAGGCAAATTGGAAGTGGAAGGGTCTAAGGTATCCTTTCCAAATGGGGACACTAATCAGATACCAGCTCTGGAGCTAGTTATGCATTTTGTACCATCAAAATGTAGAGTCCAAAAATCAAAATCATTCTTTGATTCCTTGCTTTGGTCTTCTTTTCCCTTCATGAACTCAGAGATGTCCTAATATTCATCATGAATTACATAAGTCTTGAGGCTAGTTGCATTGAATCTTGTGAATAGATCATTCTTGTTGAACTCATTAACTAGGACCTTCTCTTTTGGGTTCCTATTATCTATCACTCATTCTTCCTCGAGCATTTTTATGTAATACATATTTTTCTTGGAGAAAGAGGTATGTGTCACTTCAAAATTCATCATAGCATCATTGGATATGTGCTCTAGATGTAGTATTTTAGATAACACTATCAATTTCAAGCCATATTTTATCCTTAAGATCAAGTGAGACCAATCTAAAGATAGGTACTTGCCTATCTTGGTGATGAAATCTCTTGACAAACATAACCCAAAGACTAGTGGGATGTCTATTAATACAACTTCTTAGGTGACTGTGATGTTAGGACAAGAGTAAAAAGTTAGGGGAAAAGCCTTAATAATACCAATGGTCTAAACTTTCTTCCCATCCAATTGTATTACCCTTTTATTCAAGGGTTCATATTGGAGTTGTAGTGCATCCACAATTTTCTTGGGAATCACCATGGTGATAGAACTAGAATCAATCATAGAATTGTGTAACAACTTGTCCCCCACTATGTGATTCAAATAAAATAGGATATGTTTTATCTTACTTAACCCCATATTAGAGTTGATAAACATAGATAATGCCTGAGGCTATGCATTGTTGTTGGATTCCTTTCCCTTGTTTTGTGTTGATTCTATAGTTGGGTTAGCTTGTGTAGGTTTTTATTGGTCTTCTAATGCCTCTCACAGTAGAGAATTTTGCTTAAGGATAACCAAGACATCCTAGAGAGAAACAAGGGATGGTGCCTTCTTCAGTTGCTCCACCACATCAAATGATCCTTGCGGTTAGACCACAAGGTCCTTTGTCTTATTTTATGTTATTTTTATCCACTCTTGATATGTCAAAGGTGGTGATTGGGGTCATGTTCCTTTCTTTAAAGTCACTTTAAGCCTCATGAAGGTTTCCTGGATCTCATCTAGTCTCTTTTTATATCAGGTATAGTAGTTTGATTAGACTTTTAGAGCTTTCAACGAGGGGATCTCACATGCTAGACCACATGTTTGCCTTATACCCAAGAGAAAAGTGCATGCTCTAAGGCTATCTTCTCTTCTTATTCTAAGGACATTCCTTGCATTTGCGCCATTAGGATAACATTTTCAAAACTTGAGGATCAGTATCTGTAAGAAGCTGAATCGTGTGTGTTCCCTTATCTTCATTATTTGGTAACCTCTTTTTATAGATTACCCTTTAAGAAATTTTAGGGTGTATGTGCATCATTGCATGGAAAGCACCATGAATTTGAGTCAACTACCAAGTTGTTTTGGAAAGTGACCAATTATTTATTTGAACTTAGTGGGAATATTTGCAAAGGATCAAGAAATAGGATGACTTGATTCATAGGTCACTCTTGATGATTCAAATTCTGATGGTTTGACCTCTACCTTTCTTGATACTAGTTTTGTTGATATGGCATTCTTCCACCTTGGTAATTTTTATAAGGAAGATTTGGGAGTATAGCTTGCTACCTCTTCAAGTTTATGATCTCATTCAATAAGTTTTGTAAGATGCTCTTCATGTCATTCATCTCCACATCTAGTAAGGATGAAGAGGATGGGTTTATTTGAGTAGGAAGATATACATACATGGAAGGAGATGTGTGCGAGGTGTTTGGGACCTCCTATTGTGGTGACATAGATATCTTAGGGAATGTGGACATAGGTAGTCATGGGGGAAGTTTCTTAGCATCTATAAAATTATTTTCTACTCTAACTATTAGAATATATGCATCTATCAATATCTAGAATCCAAGGGATTGAATCATAACCACTATGTTAGAGTTAAAGGCCTTGAGATAGAAGATGATGGCCATACCTATGGGTGGTTGAGCCACTATCAAGATTATTTTCTAGGTTTTTTGAAACCTAGTATTAATATTAATGATAACCTATTATAGGGATCTTTTAATAGTGATTATCTATTGCAAAAGGGATGACTGGTTAGTCTTTTCATTGAATTGCTCAAATAAGTTATTGCCCAAGTCATCCTAGGTGGTGATAGAGTTAGTAAATAAGGAATGATACCAGTCAAAAACTTGGTTCTTAAAGGAGGAGGCTAGTATCCTTAAGGCTATGTTCTACTCTATGACATAATACATAGTGCAAATATTGATGACATATTGGATATGTTCCACTGTGTTTTTGAAATCCTCCCATGTGAACTTTGGGAGTGCCTTTAGGGAATTAGTAGGAATAAGATCCCACATAGTTGGGGTTACTAGAGGGATGAGTAGGCTGCCACTATTCCATGATACAAAGTTCCTTGGTGATCCTAGGATAGCTATTTATTGTGGTTGTTATGTTGTGATAGACCCTATGGTTTTTTGGTGAGTTGTAGTTGCTAGAGGTGGTAGTAACAATCTTGAATTATTGGTTTTTTGTGACCTTGTAATGGGGATATATCTCATAAAATTTGACTTCTAATTAGGATATTATGGGTTCTAGTCCCACCAAGCATGCCAAAAAAAACTATTGATAGCAAAAAATCTCACTTTTAGTTAATAGCTTCCTATGGGAAGTTTTATAGATGTGGGACAAATTTATGGTTTGTAAAGTAACCTCCAGGATTTTAGAATCCAACTCTTCCAATTAATTAGAAGGTCAAAAGGGTAAGAAAAAAATGCAAATAAAATTGAAATAAAGTTAACTAAGGTGATGTGCTGAGATCCTTGAATTATTTATTCCTAAAATTTCATAAAATATCTTAAACCTTAAAACATCATAGACAATGAAAAGAGCATATATATGATTTAAATCCTGTAATATAAATCAAAGCCAACACTATAAAAAGAATGAAAAGAAGTAATAGATAGTGATAAATTCCACTCAATTTGACATAGAATACCACATTATCTTCATTTTTAGGTGGAGAATAAAATACAAAAGGCCCAAAGTCACAATATATAATGTTTAATCCTTCCCATGAAGGGCCCTTGTTAAGGTCAAGAAATGGAAAATAATAACTGCTATTACTTATATTCATAAACTAAAACTATTACAAAAATGGTTGATATGTAAAGATAATTTTTATTATCTAATGTCCCCTTTAAAAAGAAAATATCCCTAAATATATAGGCACAATAGCCTCATAAGGAGATGACACCTAAAATCTAGCACTCACACTCATGGTGAGGCTGTTACAACCAAATGAGGAGATTTGGGTCACGAGTGAAGTTAGTCTTTAAAATATTGAATATGGAATTACTATTGATGCCTCATGATCCCCCATGATGCTTAGAATAAGTGCTATGGTGATGTTATCTACCTTTAAAACTACCTCTAAAAATCTTGTTAGGAATGGGACCCACTCCCCTTGACTAATGGCACTACTCAAAACCATGACAAAATAAACTTTTATCTCAAGGAGTATTAGGATTACACATGGCACTCTAAGGGGTGAGTGGTCTCCTTTGAATCCCTTTTATCACATTTTTAATCAATAGCACATGGGGCCACCACATGGTAAGCTGACATTGCTCTTGGGGAGGTTGAGAAATCCTTTACAAAGAATGAGCATGGGAGCACCATTTGGAAAGTTTGCTCCCTCATCATCATAACTAAATCAGTGGATCCTACCTTATATTCCAATGGAAAATGGCACTACTTAAAGTTTTGACAAAAATAAACCTTCTTTGGGATAACATTATGATGCCATGTGTTGAGCTGGCACTACTTATGGGTAAGTTAGGAAACTTTTTGAGAAGAATGAGCATTGGGATGCCATGTGGCATTACCAAAAAGAGTTGAGGCTTAGCCAAAAATTAATAAGGGGAACTTTAAAAAGAGGAGGTCGATGCACAAACTACCAAACTCACCAAGCATGTCCATGCCAAAGGCAAACTACCCAAAAATACTATAAAATGTGGATTGCAATCCATAATGTGAATTTTTCATTTGAAGTAGATGTATTAAGATAACCTTGGCATTTCTTATGCTCTTACCATTTTTTTAGAACATTCCCATATTCCTTTACATGATAATCATGTTTGCTTATCATCATTTTCTTATATCCCATATCATGGGAGAAGTACATTTGGCCTGAAGTTCATAATTGGATCTTGCGTCCATGTAACTATGTAGGCAATGTCCACTTACTTAGTTCATTGGAGTCATCTCAGCTACCCCTTCCTTTTCTTCTATTCCCCTCATTTTTTTTGTTTATTCAATTACCTCTTATAGCCTAGGGGTAATTTCTATTTGTTTTGTGTCATTGTTCCCCTATCATCTGGGGGAAACTTTGTAACAAATCCATTATTCCTATTTTATTGTACCAATGTCATTATCACTTAGCTTAGGGGTCACCCTATCATAGAGTGTAATGCCTCTATTACACGTAAATACAAAATTTATTATTTGTCTACACTAGCATTGTGATTAACCATTGTTTGTGTTTGTTTGTTTTTATGTGCTTAGAATTGTTTTGTTTACTGTATTTTACTTTGCTTTGGATTATTTGGTTATTTTTTATTGTGTTGTTCACTTTTTATTTATTAGTGTTTTATTTTTATTTTTATTTTTATTAGTGCTTTATTTTATGTCTCTTCTTATCTTTTATATTCCTATCTTTTATTGATTTAGGTTATTTGTGTCATTGTGTTTAAATACATTTTGCAAGCATTTTGAGTCTAGGCTTATCTTGGGCTAGAATTATTTACACTTATATTTAAATTATTGTATTATTATTTTTTGTACACTTTGTTACTACATGGGTCTTGATCATTTGTATCTTGATTTTGGGTTGTTTAACAATTTGTTCTTGCCTCGTTTTTATTTGTTTGTGTTTCAATATATTCTTGTTCATACTTAATTCTTGATCATCTATATCTCAATTTTAAGTTAGTTATAGTTTTGTATTTTTCCTTATTTTTATCTTTACCTTTTCTTTATTTTTTGTTCAAACATAAATAGTTGTAACTTTGGTTTTGGTAAATTTTATCATTATCTTTAGTTATAAATATTCACATTTGAACCAGTCTATCACAAATAAAATACAAAGTTATTATAGGTTATTCATACTTATGATGCATGATTTCATTTTGATAAATTAAACACCAAGTGATCCAAATTCCAATAGTCAATTAAGTGTCAAAGATCATCTTTGAACACACTATCTTACATATCCTCTACATAAACATGATATCATAAACAGAGTTGAACATATGTCATATTTATTCTATTCATCATTCCTCATTCCATTTCCCCCACTTTTAGGAGAACTACATTGGCTTGAGGTCCATCTGGACTATGTAGGCATTGCTTGGATACATGTTTTTTAGTATTTTTTTCAGTTATTTTTCTTAATAAAAATGACTTACTAAAAATAGAAATGATACAAGGTTTTGAAAGAGGAATACTTGTGATGGGGATGTGTACTAGTGATCCAATGAGGTGGGATCTCATTTTTGGCTAGGAATGACTACATGCACAACAAAGACAATTTAAATCAAATTGATTAATAATAGATATGGGTGGATTGGTTGATATAAGATTAGTTCAATGAAGTGGTACACTTATTTAGAGAGATATCAGTCCACTATTTAGGAAATTAAGTGGATAATAAAATAAGATAAATTAAAATACAATATGTGATAATATTATAAAATTGAAATGAATAAAATCAATCTATTACATAGATATTGTCAAAACATTCATTCTAATATGATATTTCTAAGTCCTCTTGCTCTTGGATTATTTCTAATTGCTCGGGGATGGATTCTAGAGTTACGATGAAGATAATCATGAAAATTCCCAACTCAAAAGAGATATCACTTTGATAAGTGAATAAAAGATGGGGAATAGGGTAAATTTTAGTGATGAATATTTATTAATTCATGAATATTACAATTTTTGGATTTTAGTTTTGGCAATTTTTTAGGGTTGACAGATGGGACCATATCACCAAAATGTTAGGGATATAAATTAGTTTTGGGGTCATCTCACCAACCATTTACAAAAATATCTTAGAATATAGTTTAATTTACCACATACCCACACCCCTGATATCAAACAAGGTAACCAATAGAACCTAAATTGAGGAACCAAACAACAACACCAAATAGTAAATGTTAATAGTACCAATTAGAGGAGTTGAATGATAAAGCCAAATGACAACACCTCAAAATCTCAATATTTTCAAATAAAAGTGTTGAATGGTAGTGTCAAATGACACTACCAAATAACAGTGCCAAATGACAGACCAAATGCTAGTGCTAAATGAAACTGCAAGAATACTTACCAGGGTTGAAGCTTAAGGGTATGGGAAGAAGAAAGGAAAATAAAAAATCAAGGAGTTATTTGTCACAACCATTAGATGAGGTTATTCAATGGGATCATTCAACACAATTATTTGGTAGAGCCATTTAGCTAAGTCATTTGATAGAGCCTTTCAGTAAATTCCTTCAATGAAATTGAATGGTTGTGAGGAAAACCTAGAAGATGAAAAAATATTCATAAATTGTCTATTTTCTAAGGAATCAAATTTGATTCACCTAAACTAATCTAAGGGGGTTTTAAGTATGGGTTCTTAAAATTTACCCTGATGAGGAACTATTAGTAAGTCATGAATGGAGACCACATCATGTATAACACTTGGTAAGGTCATCTACAAACATCAATACATGATTTAGGGTTTTAAATACTTAAATTGGATATATTAAGATTGTTAATTAGGTCTTGGGTTATAGACATAAATTAAAATATAGGGATTGATGTCGATTATCTCGGAATTAGTATCAATTAGATGATCGATGTTGATCCAAAAAGAATCATGGTTGATCTTAAAATGGGTACTAAAAAACTTAGAAAGATATTTAAGGATGGATTTTACATTTTTTAAAAGACACTTCAACTGATCACTGATTTACATAAACAAACTTACAACAAAAAACAAAATAGAAAGGAATAAAATATTAATTTGAAACTAATCAAATGTGTAACAAACATACCTCTACAAAATATTTTTAGACTGTAGATAAATACCTCATTGACAGGGATGTGGTTGGCTTTGAATAGAGTGTGGGTAGACTAGAATTAGGATAACATTCTCCCATAGTGCTCTAGGTGAATTTTGTTAATGATTTGGTGTGAAAAAATTAGGACCCATAACTCAGGGGTGGCTTGGCTATAAATCGATGTTGATCCTAATAGGATCGATGATGATCATAGGAGACATTACCAATTTTGTCTAAGTTTGAGTTTTTGGTTCCTAAAAATCAAGATGTTAGATAAAAACATAGGTCAAATTAGTTTTAATTGGGATTGGGTATGAGAAGGCTATTAGAAAGGTTAAAATAGTTCACCCACATTAGGATTAGAGAGATTTAACTAGGATTTAGGGATAGTAAAATAACTACCTAGGTAAAATGGTAATTAATTAGATTAATTACATGATGTTAAATGGTAAATAGTAAAAATAAATCAACTAGAATAAGAAAGGTATGGAAAGAGTAAGACACATTTATTTGTAATAAACCAAGGTAAATTTATAATGTCTACATTTGCCCCTTTTTGTTGAGCGGTTTGTGATAACCTATTGTGAGACAAAAACTAAGATGGTCCAACATCTAAGATTTTAGTGAGGAGGTATTCCCCCTCAAATTGAGAGCCAGTGAAGGATAATGATATGGAGATGGGTTTGAAAATTAAGATGGTAATGGATAGGTTAAATAGCAAATGAGAATTAAAGATGCAAGGATAAGCATGACATTTAATACTTAACTAACAAGATATAGGATATATTAAATAGGAATGCCCCAAGGTAAATAAGTAAGGGATTGCCACAACTAGGATTTTGAGGGCTCTATTGAAGGTAGTCAAGTGGGCAAAGCCTAAGAAGGGCTGATCAAAGAATCTGATGTGATTATTACATGTGCATTACCTAGGTATTTAATACTCTCAAGATGATGTATATTTTCAAGATCCATAGGGGATAGACACTAAAATGAATGCAAATTTTTTTAAAGGATATGGGGCCATTAAAGGGCCTACATCCACAAGCCAATAATGCATGGTAACAAAATATAAGATAGTTGTGATAAAATATTGCTTAGGTGGCCTTAGAATAGGGATTTTAGGATGTAAGGGATTTGTAAGTTGTGCTAAGGAGCATAAATAAACCAAATCACTATCGATCTAATGGATTGATATTGATTAGGAATCAATTTTGATTAAGAAATAATCATTGCCAATCTAAAAGGGCTATAAATAGGTCATCAAATGACTTCAATGTTTATTTTACAAATGATATTGAATGAGTTGAGATAGAGCTAATAAATTTGAAACCTATCAATTAATTAAGCGAGATATACATAATGGAGTCTAATGAGAGTGGATGATGATTATTTCCAAACAATGAGGTAGGGGTGACTTATGTTCTTAGTTTTTTTTTTATAAATTTTGTGAAATTGTTAAATTTTGAGCTAGCTTAGGATATGGTTTAGGATACTTAGGGTTTTTTAGGGATAGGCATCGATCTTAAGAGGATCAATGTCAACTCCCTAAGGATCATCCACTAATTGGTGAGGTATCAACACTAATCAGATGGTTGGCAATGATCCATAACCAATTATTATCAATCCATTAAGGATCAATGTCAATGCCTTAGGTTTAAACAAAACTTAAAGGATAGGATTTTTTTATTAGAAAATTAAATGAACCTAGAGAGAACATGGGATTATAGGCACATGTATTACTAATGATGCTAAACTGAGTACCACCTTTGGTGAAGAACTTGCGAGAGGATATACGAGATGTAGACTAGGAACATCTTGAGGTCGTTGGTATAGGAGGATGCACCATGATTTAACTATTTTGGGAATAATGGAGTTTTATTCCTATTTTATTTAAGGGTCCAGATTAATAAATAAATAAATAATATTACAATAATTAGTCCTAATTTTGTCTAATTTATCTATCTTTTTTAACTTTCTAAAAATAGCAATAAATAAGGAGAAATATAACTTAACTTGAAATTAGACTGAGATGGCTGAGATAGAGGCTAAAATTGGCTATACAAGATTGAGATAGTGTCATGAATCTAAATCTAGATTTCATTCAGTGAAAGGTCAAGAGTGCCAAAAATAGGACACTTCAAGGTTTGACATTGTTATCCACTCCTACCATTGTTGTCCAAATTGGTCATAAAGATTTGAGCTTTTTGGGTTCTTTTCATTGTTCCTATATGAGCTTGCCTATGAAATAATAAGTTATGATTGTTAATAGAGTTCAATATAAAGATGATTTAATCTTCAAACCCTAACCCTCCATCATGCTTGATAAATAGGATTTGAATCACTTGAAAAGGGGGGTTAGTGTGTGTAATATGCAATGAACATGTGATCCACACCCCTTGTGTGCACACATTGCCTACATACTAATATTTTGAAGAGGTATCAAGCCATATGTGGTTCTCCCACCTAATGTTCTTTGTGCAATAATGTGATGCAAATGCAAAAATGCCAAATTAAGAGTAATTGAGGTGGTTAAGGATTGGTATGAGAGTTTGAATACGTTTGTAGCTTTGTTGGGTGACTGTATGCAAAGAATAGGGAAGTTTGCCTTAGTAGTTTACTTGTATTCTTGATTTCTTTGTAAGATTTTGTCAACTCCCTTATAAATGAACTTTGGATGGGATTTTATAGGGAATAATTGGTTATGGGTTAAATGTATTCATGTTAGGCCAACATAATGAAGGATAGGAATCAAATGAAAATAGCCATTTGGTCTCAAATTTCAAAGGGATAAGAGCACTGAAAATATGACACCCTAAGTTCTAGCATTATAGTCTAGGTATGGTGTTCCTATCCTATAGGCTTATGACCTAGCGGGATAGGATTGGCCTAGAAAAATAGAGTCTAGGTAAGTTTGAATGATTTTTTAGAAGGCTAAAAATGACTGATAATGAGAAAAAGGGTGTCTATAAGGGTCAAAATATCATGAAAGAAAGACCTATGGATAAGGAGTCATAAGCCACACTCAAACTACCAATTTAGATATTTCATATGACTACATTTACCCCGCTTTATTCTAGTGATGCAACAAAGTGAAATACTAGGATAAAGGAAAAGTAGAAAGCGTACTTGAACTTACCTACAAGGGTGAAACCCATGAAGATGTGTAATGATTAATGATTCTAAGTGATGTTGAGTAATGCTATGTAGTGCTAGGTATGTGCTATATCAAAAGTAATATCATGAACAGAGATGAGTGCTCAATTCTCCAAGAGTGGCTCAAAAATGTAAAAGCTAGCCCTTTGGATCCATCATTTACTACTAAGTGAAGTTATGTGATCATGTGTGTGTTAATAAATGTTTGGACTATGTGTCTAATACCTCTAAATAGGTGGCTTAAGAATACAAAGGCTAGCTAGTCCTTTGGCTCCATCATTGCCTACTAGGTGTGAAGCTATGAACTAATATCAATATGAATGTGTGTCATATGAATTGGATATTAAATCCCATGAATGATATGTAATCTAATAAGGTGGTATGGATAGTTGAATTTGTACTATAAACTAGGCTAATCTTGGCCACTCTGAAAGGTAGAAATTAGGCTTGTATGAAAGCCACTTCAAAACTAGGAACTAAGCTTGTATGAAGGCCACTTTGAAATGATGCCAAACACCTATAGATATAATAAGGCATGAAACTACTATGAATACCTGGGTAATGCAATGAACTAGAAATAAGAGAAGGAAAATGTGCCATGCACATTACCCCCAATCACTAATGTTTATAACATGGATTCTGATCTGGAAGTTGTACCAACTACCCAATCTAAAACTAGAAGTGATAGCCATCATACTATGCATGATGCCACCTATGTTTTATGAGAATAATTGTAAAAAAACTAAAAAATATGAACTAAACTATAGCTAATAAAACTATAACTGAAATTACCTTTTTGTCTATTTTTAGAAAATCTTATTTTTTTATCTGGACAAGAGCATAAAAAATATGACACTTTACTATCCAACACTATATTCCAAGTATGGTGCTCTTATACTTTGTTATTTTTGATCACTATTTTCTTGGTCTATTCTACCTAGTTTAGGTTCTGGTTTTTATTTTGAGTGTTCTAAAAATTGGTTTTTGACTGGTAGAAAGCTTTGATCTCTGTGATAAAACCCATAATTATTTCCCCCTCTTTTGATGATAGGAATGAAGACCTTGCAATGATTAACCTCATAATAAATATCCCTAAAAGTGTGTTATGTTATGAAATACATGATATAGAAATGGTAATAAAAAATATGTCTCAAGATATAGTATAATTTGTATTGGAGATTGTTAGATCAATAGGGGTATGCCTAGATAGATGTAACAATATAATAGCATGTGTAGTCTACTGAATTGAAACTAGAAACATGGTTAGTTGTTATTTTTTAAGGAGGGATGGAGTATGATGTCCATCATGTCATCCAAGAAATCAATATAATGAATGATGTGGATCATGACATTACAAATAGTTGAGAAGCAAACAAACAAACAAGCATGCAAGGCAAGAAGCACATAAAAGTGGCCAAGGGGCCAAAAAAATAAGGGACATGGGCACATGTCACTCATAATGGGAAATCAATCATACAAGTCATGTTCAAATACCCATATACATATAAAATTGAAAACAAGCAAGGTTGGCACGAGGGACACAAACACATAGAATAATACAAGCAAAGGACATTGGCAAATTTCCTAAGGCACACATAAGAGAAAAAATAGGAACTGAGAGATTCAATCACATCTATCTACTCAAAACAAGAAAGGAAATCATGTAAATATTGGAAATACTATTGCATCTATGTAATCAAATCAAGAAATGAAAGTATGCAAAACATGTAGTGCAAGACTAGGTAGATGCTAAGAAATAAACAAGTGCTATAAAGTAGTGAGTGTCGATAAAATAATCTAAGTAATCTAGTAATTAATTTACATTAACATGATAACTAAAGTTTGTGGTGTAGGAATGACATAACCTAGATGGTGTAGTCATGTAGAAGATTCCCTCGGTGGGTAGATATATCGATGTGTGTCTTGAATGTAAAAGTAGGATGCCCCCTCAATGGGTAGAGTGAAGCAATCAAGGATCTAGGTATCACTACACACACTCAAATAAGATCAAGTGAAGCATGGTAATATAGATAAATTGACAAATAATAGCATATAATTTCAAAATGTAAGTCTAGCATGATAGTAAAGATGTAAAGTATGGATAATGCATACAGTTTGAAATGTTTTATGGTGTTTTGAGTTTTTTGAATGTTTTTGTATTTTGACATGTTAAATTATTTTTGGTATTTTTAAAATAATCTATGTACAATAAATCATAATTAAACTATGTACAATAAATCATAATGAAACAATGTACAATATATTGAAAATAATCTATGTAAAAGAAAGATAGAAAAAATGACACTAATCAATGAGTCTCATGAGAGACTCCCTATCATGGTGTCATGTATCAAGGAGAGGGATCATGCATGATCATGAAGCATGATGGAAGGGATGAGATTATGGATCTGATCTATGTATACTATAAGTTCTCTAAAATATCTATAGTGGAAATTGATTATGTGGTCCCCCTATATCTCTAAGAAGTGGGTACAACTATGGGGCTCTTAGGGACCCATCTGGTAGTAGAAGAAGCTCTATAAAAGTGTGCTCTGTATGTAGAGGCATGAGATCTTAATGATGCTACCTTGGTGTAAATATTATATTTGGAAACTATCTGGAGTCCTAAAATTATCACTTATGTAAGATATCACTCTATGCATATCAGCCCCATGGTTGTTATATCACTATCTGAATCTTGATGGCTAACTAAACAAGTGGCCATACTAGTCATGTTGTGTAGGAATATGCCCTATATATGATGTTGTCTATGATGCACTAATTTTAAATATATGTGAAGACTCTATGAGATGTAACCTTAATAGATGTGTAATTGAAACTATATGCTATAAAGGAGGCTCATCTATCCATAATCATAATGGATTACTACATGAAATAACACTATGTGGCCTCTTCTATGATGTGTGTGACTGAGTAATAGATCAAGATGGAACTATAACCTATGATGGGGGCTCATATAATCTTAACCATAGTAGGTTTCTATATGAGATAAGACCCTAAAAACTTGATTGTAGTGAATTTTTATTTAGATCAGTACTCTATGATGTGGGTTCATCTAATCTTAACCATAGTAGGTTGTTATGTGAGATAGGACCCTAAAAACTTGATTGTAGTGAATATATGTCTAAATCAATACTCCATGATGTGGATTTATCTAATTTTAAATGTAGCAAGTTGTTACATGAGTTAGGACCCTAAAAACTTTATTGTGGTGCCTATGACTATGTTAGATATGTATATGGAATTATACTATGCAACCCATAGACTATACTACTATATGTAGCCTTCTCTCACTATATTGGTCTCTAAACCCTCTAAGTAGGTGGTATAGGAGATCTCCTATGAGGCTCTATCCTATAAACCATATTACTCTCATGATGACAAACTGATGATTCCTATGAATGAATGTCTTGGTATGACTCAGTCATGGAGGAATGAGGTCCATGGATCTATAATGAAGGAGTTCTCAGTGCCCTCAGTGTGAATTCTATGATTTCATTATTAACAAATCTATTAATACAGTCCTTGAGTCCATAACAATCATTGTCTCTATGTCCACAAATACGATGATAGTTATAAAAGGTTTGATGTGGATACCTATGTAAGAGATGTATATCTCGATGATGAGTAGAAGGAAATATGATTATCCTCATATATACTAGTGCTAATAATATGAAATATGGGCTATCTCACTTTGAATCAAATTTTAATGGTGCCCTATTATTGTTCTTTGTAGTGCATATTATAAGTGGTGCTTTGTAAACTAGCTCTATATTCTTAACTAGTTATTTTTCTATTTGTGGTCTCCTATTTTGTTTTAGGCATGGTGGATGATGAGTGATAGGAGATATAGATGGAGGTAATGCTATGAAATCTAGAGTAAGCTAATTAACTAAATCTGACTCAATCAATCCCAATTTCTTCTCCAAGGCTAAAATTGTATAACACAAGTGCCTAAAAGAGGACTCTATATGATATAATATATGCTCTAGGAGGTGTTGGAAAATTCCCTTAATAAAGGTATATTTAATCTATAAATCTATTGGTTTATAGATCAATCATAACACATTAGTCTTAAATCGTAAGATATAATCACTAACTACCTCTAAATAATTCTGATGGAATGTAGCAAGATTCTCATATGTAATACAAGGGCCCATGTTTACTATGTAATATCTAAGAAATGCCTCCTCTAAGTCATCATATGTATGCAAGGAACCAACATAGATTAGATGAAATTATCAATTCTATGCATTACCCACTAATGTCTATTGGAAAAAATTAAGTAAAATAAAAGGACTTGCATGAGATGGCAAAGCCTTTTGAAAGGATTGAAGGTGTATGAATGGATTTCCAGTTCTATAAAATTGAGGTAATGATGGTATCTAAAAATGCTTAAAAAATGAAGCTTTGACAAATGTCTTAAAAAGAGGGTTACCATATGAGTCATTGGCATCCATCCAAGATGTATAACCCTTGCTTTATAAAGTAAGGATATGTACTTGGTGTTGTAATTTACCAACTGCATGCATCAAAGAAATAATATCTTGGGATGGTATATTAGTATCTTGAAGTGGTTCATTTAAACATTGAATTTGATAATCTATTTTAGCCATATGAATTCTACATTTATAAATTATATCATATAGAGGAGGTATGCTCACATGAACCTTTGGAGGAATGGTAACTTGGACCTTGGTAGAGGGATGTGGGCTACCATTCTCTTTTGGTAAAGAGTGAGAAATAGGTGCTACTTTAGTAGGTGGTAGCTTGGGAGATTCATTGGTATCTTTAGTATTTAGTTAATGACATTCTGATTGAATAGAAGATGTGATGTTATCATTGACATGTGCATCATTTGAAATAAAATCATGCAAAAAACTAAAAGCAACATTTTATAATGTATTATGTTTGAGGGGAGTGAGAGAAAAGTTTGTATCATAAGATGCATGTTCTTCTTCACTATGTGCATAATAATCATGCATTATCACAATCAAAATTTTGTTCATAGTCACTCTCATGTTCATATTCATTTGCATGTTCACTATCATACTCATTATCACTTCCATTATCATTAGGGAGAGAGGTAAGAGAAGATGTTAATTCTTTTTTAATATGTAACAAATTGTCATTTGAAATTGGAATACTATGTGCATATATGTTATCCTTAGATGGAGTGTATGCATTATATTCATTTGCAATATGAGAAGTAAGAGTAAGAGAGTTATAATTTAGACATTCTTTTATCATTGTTTGAGATGACAAATTAGAGTTAATAACATGAGATGGATCATTTAAACTATGCACTGGAATTTTTATTCTATTGTGTTTATATTGTTGTAATTTGAACATAGAAGTAATAAAAGAGAGAGAGAGATTAGGTTCAAATGGAAGCAAATTATCACCAATGAGAGATTCTTTTTGAAATGCATGACTAATTTGTATATTTTATGTATTGTACATAGGATAATGAGGTGAAAAGTAACTTTCCCATTTATCAAAATTATTTTATTTAGAAGAGGGAAGGAAAGAGATAAGTTTATGAGAAGAAGATGTATCTAATTTTTCTTCACTATCACTTTCATGTGTATCATATTCCTCATTACAACAAAATTAATTTTCTTCATTGTAAATGAAATCATTTTCTACATTTTTGGCTAATGTGCAATTTTGAAAATTTGTCCATTCATTGTCATATGAGAAAAAATTATAAATTTATCTATAAAATGAGAGGGAAGAATTACCTTAGTGGCCATTTTATTAATTTTACCAAAGAGAATACATAAAATTAATATTAAGAAAATAAATGAAAAAATAACTACTAATATAGATATTTTGAAATTATTTTTGACATTCCAAAAAATTTGCAAAAATTTTAAAAATTTAATCTAAAAATTGTAAGGGAGGAAAGCTTGGGGTTTAAGGACCTAGTTTGGAAATCTAGGGTTTTGGGTTGGGGTTTTAATTTTTTTGAAAATTATTGCAATAATTTAAATTTTAAAATAAATTTGAATAAAACAAATGTACAAAAACATAATTTTGAAATTTAATTTTTGCACAAAAATGTGAAGGAAAAACCCTAGGGCTACCTAGGGTTTGAGATTTATTTGAAGTAAGTCGGGTTCACCAAATGATTTAACTATTTTGGGAATAACAGAGTTTTATTATTATTATTTTAGTTAAGGGTCTAGATTAATAAATCAGTAAATAATATTTTAATAATTGTAGTCTTGATTTTGGATAATTTATTTATATTTTTTACCTTTCTAGAAATAGTAATAAATAAGGAGAACTATAACTTAGCTTGAAACTGGACTGAGATGACTAAGATAGAAGTTGAAATTGGCTATGCAAGACTGGCATAGTGTCATGAATCTAAATCTAGATTTCATTCAGTGAAAGGATAGGAGCACCAAAAATAAGACACTTCAGGGTCTGACACTATTGGCCACTCCTACCACTATTGCCCAAATTGGTCACAAATATTTGAGCTTTCTAGGTTCTTTGTGTTATTCTTGTATGAGCATGATTATGAAATTTTGAGTGTTGAATGTCAATAGAGCTTGTTGTAGAGATGATTTAATCTTCAAAACCAAACCCTCCATCATGCTTGATAAACATGATTTGAATCACTTGAAGGTGGGGGGTTAGTCTATGTAAGATGCACTAAATATGTGATCCACACCCCTTATATGGGCACATTGCCTACATACCAATACTCTGAAGATGGATCAAGCCATATGTAGTTCTGCCACCTAATGTGCTTTATGAAATAGTGTGATGCGAATGCAAAAATTCCAAATTGAGAGTGCTTGAGGTGGATATGGACTATTATGAGAGTTTGAATATGTTGCAGCTATGTTGGGTGACTTTATGTAGAGAACAGGAAAGCTTGCCTTAGTAGTTTACTTTCTTTATAATATTTTTTCACCTCCCTTGTAAATGAACTTTGGATAGGATTTTATAGGGAATAATTGGTCATGGGTTAAATGTATTCACGCTAGGCTGACATAATGAAGGATATGAATTAAATGAAAATAGCCATTTGGGCTCAAATTACAAAGGGATAAGAGCACCAAAAATAGGACACCCTAGGGTCTGATGAATTATTCTAGGTATGGTGCTCCTGTCCTATAGGATCAAGACCTGGGGGATAGGATTGGCCTAAGAAATAGAGTTTGGTTGAGATAGAATGATCGTTTAGAAGGCTAGGGATCATTGGTAATGAGTAAAAATCTATGTATAATGGTCATAAGAGTATTCAAGAAGGACCTATGGATTGGGTGTCATAAGCCACACTCAAACTACTAATTTGGACATTTTATATGACTACACACCACTATCATTAGGTATACCATGATCAAAGTCTACTGGTGGTGCTACTAGAATAATGGGATATAGTGTAGGACCTTTTGATTGCTAATAGAGGAGATGATAATGACCTTGGAGGACATCTATAAGATAATTTGACTACCTATTCAGGGCACAAAGATCATCCTTATTTATGAGAGAGGACAAGCAACAACATTGACATGGTTATATAGGGATGATGCTACAGACATTAGCTTTATAGTAGGAGGCTTCAGTTTTGAGGCTTTATATGATTGAGACTAGGATGGGAGATGGATGATGACCATGATGATTCTGACCATCTCTTGCTATGCATTATTAGACTCTAGAGGAGGGAGGTTCACATGGATCTTGACAGGGGTATCGCTAGATATGTGGGAGAACTATATAGTTTTTGTATGGTCTCCTACTTTATTGGCCTAGATATATAAGGAATTATGGGGGTGGTAGGCAAAATTATGGTATGGACTTGATGTTACCTATGTGATCTAGTTCTGGGCCTATGAGCACATTTGAATAGTACATCCACCAGGGCTATCATGGATGGGCTAGTATAGGTTTGCTTTCAATGTTGGATTTATGAGGTTGAGGGATGACTTTACCCATCCTCATGGATATGGGAGAGCATGAGACTTAGAATTTTATAGATATATATTAGAGGAGTTGTAGGAGAGAAATTTTATATTACGACCTTACATCATATTCTTAGCATGGTCAAGGATGGAGACTGAGCTAAAAATGAGGCAATGAGTTAGATGGGTATAAGAGAGATGCCTAGGGCATGTGGAAATCTTTAAGTTTAGGCACATACAATGATATTTTAGGATATGATAGGATATACCTAAGGCACCTAAATTTTATAGAAGAGATGACTTAGATGTGGAACTCTTTAATCCATAAGTTACATAGCTAGAACAACTAGTAGAGGAGGAGCTAGAGGGAGAGGGGGTGGATGATGTTGGGGTGATGGAGGCATGCTTCTTATGGTGGGTAGAGTAGTATGATGAGGAAAGGATAGGGTGGTGTATCAAAGGTGGGAGGTAGAGGATGTGGACATGGAGGGCGTAGATGGTGTAGGGGGAGATGGGGAGGGGGACATATAGGCTATCCTGATAGAGACAGATGCAACCCAAGAATAATACTCTAGAGTGGTGTTTGAATGCAATTAGTTATAGGCACAACTAATAGAGTTATAGGGGATTTATGATGGATTTCATTAGATCTATGATAAATCATGCTGAGCATATGACAAATATCATGAGTAGTATGAGAGGCTCCAAGTATTAGTAGGTATGATATGGGGAGTATTTTAGGGTCTACTACAGGAGAGGAATAAGTTAGGAGAATGGGGCCTTTAGGGAGTGTAAGCATAGATAGGTATTAATATGTGGTAGTGGAGCTATGGTATTATAATAAAATTGTGATAAGCTACTTACTAGATATTCCTTGATATGCCAGCCACCTAGTTAGGTAGGGTCAGGCACCACAAGGGCACAAATGACTACAACTAGCATGGGGAGCATGCCAAAAAGGGATAGGAGGGATGGAGGAGGATATGGAGGAGGAGATGGAGGGGAGAGTAGGTGAGGTGGGATATATATCTACCTGGGCTAGATTTAGTTCATGTAGTAGTCATGCATGCAACTATTATATGGATTGACTCTTTTGTAAATGTCACACATTATGACACTCTTACGATGTATATTTGACTTATGGATATATGTTCATGATTTTGTGTTTTATTCATATTGATTTCATGAGTTTATGTTACATGTTTATGGACTTGGATTATGAGGATTATATGTATATAAAATTTGATTTTAGGTGTATCATGTATTTGTATTGATTATGTAATGTTTATATGGATTATGATATTTTTAGATTATGTGATGTAGTTTTATCTTGATTATGGATTCATATGTTTGTGCTTAAAATAGATTGATAGTGGACTATTAGATGTGATGATTTATGATGTATCATGGATTAATTACATATTATGCTATGGATTTATCTTATATGGATGGTGTTTAAGTGGATTTTATTTTTTATTACATTTATTAGATGAAATGTATGAAATTTTATATCACAGTTTATTATGGATTATATACATTCTTCATAAATGTTTATATAATTGATTAAGGATGCACGTTTGATACTTCACTAAGACCCTAAGCAATGTTAGTCCCCTTGTTATTTTTGCATATATGCCCTAATACCAAATGATAATGAAAGTAATTAACAATATTTTATCATCCAAATTCATAAATCCTTGGCTTGAAAAAAGGGGAAATTATAGGAATGGGGGAAAATGCTTAATTCTCTAGAAATACATAATTTGATTTATGTTTCCAAACTTTTTAACCTTAAGCTAATCCATAGATAAATGTAGATTAATCAATGCAAGAAGTCTACAAATGAAAGTTGATTAATGTGAAAATATTTCATGGGATATAATTTTTTGATTTCATATATTTTACATGATTTAATTTTGATAAGAAACTGATCAATGTGGGAAGCTTCCTGAATCATAGGCACATAGCCATCCTTCAATGGATTGATCTATTTATTTAGATATATCTTAGACACTATCCTCTAAGGGATTAGTCTGTAAATTTGCCTTTTCTTGATTTTGATAATTTTATACATGTAAATTCACTCACCTTTGTTATTATCACTAATATTTATATTAGTTGACATTAATTATGCTTATCTCATTTAATCCCATCTTAAAATCACCCCTTCTATCTATTTCTCTAATATCCCCCTTATATTATTCTTCATTTAGTAAACTTATTCATTCCTACTTCATCATTAATTTATCCTAAAGCCCCATTATCCCATCCTAATCTATCTTATTCATTATTTGAAAATTTTCAATTCCCAAAGCCCACCTTGCCACCTACTAAGCCTATTCCTAGGCTCTCCACCCCTAGTCCCTAATCACTCACCTAATCCCCATCTAATCCCATGTCTAATCATCATTAACCCAAAGAAGGATTCTATAACCCTCTAAATCTAGAATCTTCTCTATTCTTACCCCTCCTTTCTAGAAGCCTTTGAATCTAGAGGCTTCTAAGGAATTTTAAAATTCCTTTTAATTCTCATCCATTGATCTCCTTCATCTGACTTTAAATCTCCACCATTGATCTCTCCGTCCAAAATATATTTATATTCATTGCTCCATGTAAACCATCTTAGAGGTCCATAACATCTTCATATTAAATCAATTCATGAATCAGTCATCCATAATCAGGCCATCATAATGTTAAAATATGAGTCTACATACAAGTAATCATCCATTTGGACATCTTAGAAGGAGACTAGTAGAATCAAGGATTGGAAATATTTATTCTATAATTTTTGTTTGTTTCCATAATAATTCTTATTAGGTAGTTTGATTTTTGGGTTCAAATTAGGTAGTTTAATTCATATTTGCTCAAAATCTTACTACATTTTGGTGACCACAGCGGGACACCTCCTTTTGAAACTGATAATTTTTGCCTTGAGTATGTTTGCTTGAGTCTACAACTCACATTGAAGAAAAATTTGGTGGCTCTAAATTTCATATTTTTTTTTCACAATCTTCTTTGATGTCTAAAATTTTTGAATTATAATTGGGTAATAATTTGTGATTTTAACTTGTGACAAGATTTTAATCATGCATCATTTCAAACACTCTTGATTCTATTTCTAATTATATTGTGTACTTTGATAAAATTCATTATCGGGTCTCACTAAAGAATTAATAATTTTAAAATATATAAACATATGTTATGTTCCATTAATTTGTTCTGTATAGCTCTTCATCAATATGTTGTTTTGGTGATATATTTTTCCTTATCATGTCAGATGAATAAAAGCTATAAAATGTGTGTAGGCATGAAGACCTTTTATTAAATAGTTTATAATCTATGCTTTAGTCTTCTAAATTTTGTAGAAATGATTTTAAATGTAATTTTTCTTTGTGCATTTTTAATGCTTGTATCCTTTTTAGCATCGAAAGAAAGGCAAAAGCTATAAAGTCTAGATTTACACCTATCAATTTGTTAAAAAATATCCAAGGCATTCTCTTCAAAGCTTATTATTTGTAATTACAATAATAAATTATGGTCTAAGCCTTGTCAAAAATACCATTTTGTGTATATCTTGATCCATAAGATTGTACTTCCTTGAAATGTTTTTGTCAAGCAATTTATGGCCTTATGTGTGCTTCCACGTTTGAGTTACATCTCTTATAGGATGATGGAAACTATGATGTTTGCTAAAAATTCATGTTCATTGTGATTTTAATAGATGTCCATACCCTATTTTGACTCTTGGTAAATATTGTTGAATCTGGTTTCACACCTGTCGCATACCCTGTTATCACATTTCTAGGAGACATTTTGTCAAATAGTTTTTCATCATTATGTTTGCTTCCACATTGTGCATAATAGGGAACTTTGTAATCTCCATTTTTGATAATAAATATTTCTTCATTATGATTTCATAGATGTCTTTATATTGTTCCAATGGTCTTATTTTGACAAAGGCAATAAATACATTGGCTTAGCAAAATCGATCAGGTTAGATGCTTATTTTGACCACATGAGGAAACCTAGGTATTATATCAACTATAATTAGGACATTCCAAAGTGTATTAAGAAATATATTAGTTAAAAATTTGGTGAAGCATTCAAACATTTTCACTTGTTATACTTAATGAGTCTTCCATTTCTTGTGAGGGATGCTTTTATCAATTACGACTTTGAGTGAAATGCCTACTCATCCTTAAGTCTAATATAACCTCAAATAAACTTGGCTATTAGGTCATAAATTTCATATTACTAGGTTTAAAACCTTGTGATGAATGTTTACTATATGTATAATTCTTGAAAATATTGATAGTTGTTAATGACTGGCATATACATTTTATAGTCTAATCTTATACATATAAATAGGAATGTTTTTATGCACTCATATTGACATTTTTAAAGTCTTCTACTAAAGTAGTCAAATGGTGCCTAGGGTTTCATAACTGATATAAAATTTTGAGTCCTCTTAGTATCTATTATATTATCAAATGCAGTTCTAAATTCCTTGATATTAACCAATCATATTTTGTCAAACAAGCTATGCACTTTTAAGACTAGCAAAAATAGATTTATCAAGTAAGACACCTGTTGGTATATTATATTAAACACACTCAATTTTATACATATTAAAAATATTGCATCTATATTTATTTTCCTTGGAGTAAGTAGACTTCTTATGGTAGGGACTTTGTATAGGTGGTAGGGTAGAAAGAATGTTACAACATTGTAGGCTTGTTATCCTGTAGAGGATTTTGTTGAGATGAATGACCTGAACCAATTGGGTTTACCTCTTTTTAAAATAAAAAATATGAATACTTCCACATTTTTCATGTACCTAAGGGCACACAGTCTACCTTTTAAAACCTCCCACATCATTAATATGGTGCCTACCATGTCTTGTCAAACATTTTACTTTTATAATAAAGTCTTTTATTTCTAGTATCTATGATATACATTTTGTAGTCTAGTCTTTTACATGTAATATGATAAAAATATTATTTTAAAAGTTTTTTGTAAATAATAGTGTAAATAATAATAAGTTTACCATCAGTTTAGTATCATCATTTTAATCCTATAAATATATATATATATATATATATATATATATATATATATATATATATATATATATATATATATATATATATATATATTTATTCACATTATAAGGACAATTTTCTTCAACCTGTAGGTAATGCGATTGTCAAAAGGATAAATTATCAAAACTAATAACGTTTTCTCTACAAGTGGCCTTTCCAAATTTGCAAATTGAAATTGCTAATCATCTATTTTGTAGGTTGACCAATTTTAGAGTCGAATAAAAATTAAATTTTTAAATCATTTGTCTACTTTTGCTTGTTGACATGTGTTTTTAGGTAATACGACTATCAAAGATAAAATTATTGAAACTACTAACATTTTGTCTTACAGGTTACCAATTCTTGAGTGCCAAACTTAAACTATTAACTATATGCTTGTAGACCACCTGTCAAAGACTAATTTTAGAACTTTGAAAGATCATTTTAATAATTTTTTATTGTATATAGCTCTTTGATCATTTTATCTTGTATATTCTTGCATATTTTAAATACATTATAATAAATCTTAATCAGTTAACTAATCTTTTGGCCTGCTTAACTATCTCTTAGAGCTATGATGGTGTATGCTCTCTTGCTTGTGTCCTTGTGGTGATTCCTAGAGAATCAAAAACCACCTATAGATTCCTTCCAATTGTATTTTTATAGGGGTCATTGATGTGGACTTCACCACCATAAATTTGACCAAACTTCATGTTCTATTAGAGTCTAAATATCAGGAGAGTTTTTGTTAGATGCCTAAGTGGAATTCCCATAAAAGGTTCCATGGAGTGAGGGGTGGTTAAGCTTTAATAAACATGGCAATTAGATAACATCCAATACAGAATTGGGCCCCATTATACTTTCACATATATAGGGGTGTACCTAGAAGACTTGTGTAAACCAAGCATAGGATATTTTGACCATAGTAGGTGCCTCATTACCAAAGTCAGTATCAGCTCCTAAGTAGCTATCATGTGCAAATAGGGTTGAGAGGGTTCAGTTGATTTTGTAATGGGTCACTAGCCTACAACCTCACCCATAAAGCTATTTTATAGTATGAGCATCAGGTTACACACCTTTAAATTTAATAATCATAGGTTTTATGGATTACTTGATTTAATGTGTATTATGCTAAACCAGTGCTATTTATGAGTTGATTAAGCCTTCACCCAAACCTATATACCTATATAGGTATTTTGAACATACCATATTATATGTCTTTGCCTCATCATTCTTCATATTGAACATCATATCATCCCTTTGTACATATCATCTTGTATATCCTAGTCATCAACACATTTTACATATTGTCTCTTACCATATCCACCCCCTATTGGTCATCACCCCATCACTTGTATATCAAAAACATCATCTTGTATAGCATTATCTTACCCTCTTATACATATCTTAATTATCTTGTAAATCCTTCTAGTCATATCCTATTACTAGATACACCTATCATTTATCTATCATAAACTTCTTCTTGTATATTCCTTCATCTTGAACATCCTTATAATCATCCCCTTCTACATAATTTGTTCTCTTGTACATCCTTCTAGTCATATCCTATCTTGGTCTCACCAGTCATTCATCATACCCCATCACATATCATAATCACATCTCATCATCCACATCAAGTCCAATCTATCTATAACTAATGTATTTGTTTTGACCTTGCCTTCATCACCCATCTAGTCTAACCTTATCTTATCTCATCCTAGTTGGCCCTTTTAGGTCACACTCGAGTCTAACACCAACCCCATCCCATCATCATTTATGCTTGTTCTTCTCACATTATCCTATCATCCTGATCACATAGTCATACCCCATCTTATCTTGAGTAAATTAGTCCAAAACTTGATCTAGTCTTCTTGTTATACTATCATATCACCCTACCATCCTAATCTATTAATCATTCATCACTTGGTTAGATCTCATACCTAGTCAATATTCTAATAGCATCTTATCATTTTGATGGTTTAAATCTAGTAACACATCAATCACCAATCTAATCATCTCTAGTATAATCATATTGCCTATTCATAACTAACACCCACCATATCCTCTTGATAGTTAGAATCTAGGTAGCCATCAGATCCCCAATATTTTTTTTAGCTTGAAAACTAAGCATCGTTGATAGGTTAATATCACTTATTGTACTATTGGTATGAAATTTGATCATAGCCTTTAATTAATTAGTATATCTCATCCCCATCCTCATCTATCATACTAATCTCCATCCTTTGAAACCACTTTGTTCAAGAAACCATCCTTATCCTACCTCCATCATCTATCCTTTATCAACCACCACCATGAAACTAGATCCCACTTTCATAGACCAATATATATCTACCAATAAGGATGAGATCCTCTTATGGTTCCTCCTAAGGGGTGTTCCACTTCTCAAAGGTGTTGATCCCCTTCAACTCATTTCTCCCCCTATGTAAGCCCCTTCATATGAGTCTCATATAAATCCTCCATCCATAAGTCATAAACCCATCGACTTCCCATTCCCATACTAGCAAAGGGAATCCAATCTTGGCCACCTCATCTACTACCAGTCCATCCACCCAATCACATCAATAACCATATGATCTAAAGGCCAATTCTTCAAAATCAAAGTCACAAAGTCTAAATGGTCCGTATATTCCCCTTCTTATGTCTTTGGAAGCACTTTTCAAATAACTTATCACTGCTAACATGATGGTCTATCCACCCATATGACATCTTAATCCCATTAACACTAAACCCTCTTGGTATAATTCAAATCAATATTATGCATACCATCAAACTTGGGGCATATCATTAATCAATGTCATTATTTCCAAGACTTCATCTAAGACCTCATAGACCATGGTGACATAGTAATTGAAGATGAACTAGATGAGTCTAAATCCCTAGGTGAATAATAAAATGAATGCCAAGATTATGCCCTTCCCCTTCCAAGTTAAGGTCAAGACACCCCATCCATCTTCCAAGGTCCTTCTATCAAATTTGAGTCTATCCCTCTTGAACCTAGTCCTCCCATATCTCATGAATCCTTCCATGGCCCTCTCTTTTATGAATCCATCATTCCTCCATAATTTCCCTCTCACCCATCACATCAAATACCCAATATTGAGATGTCAATTATGGATAAACAATATTCTAATAGAAACATTGTATCATGTACATCAAAATCAATAGTAGAGCCAACATAGGTCTTATCCACCATAGGATCATGTTCAACACTCGTATCTAAATTAGATTCAATGTCAAAAACATCATCCCTCATCAATATCATAGTAGATGATGATAATGTTTATATTTTTTAGGATACCTTTAATCCAGATACCTCTAATCCACCACCAAGTATAATTTTGAATCCCAATCAGGATGATCATAACTGAGTTCTTAAAAACCTTATCTATTGAAGATTATCAAAGTGAAACTGATCCTACCTTAGATGCATGTCTTCTAGATAGTCTTTGTGATCCTTTTACTGATCTTGAGGAGATTTTCTCCTATGTCAAAATTTGGTCTCTTAAGAGCCCCTATGAAAATTATGTTTCCCCATCACCATTCAATGACCTCATCATACCATCCTTACCACCTTCATCTATCATAGATCATTTCCTTCCCATCAATGATCATTTAATCACCTCCCTCCATATGAATGCATAGGACCATCATCATCGGACTTTACCTTGAGCACTATAATAGGTGCCATAAATACAAAGGTACAAGACCATGATCCAAAAGTCATAAATAATGATCAATTCATCTTTGATCTCATCAATCAAAATAAAGAAAAATCAAATCATCAGCCTATTCAAAAAGTGTCTTCTCCTAGTGAAGCCCAATATCAGGCACTAGGGGACCATCAAAGTCAAACTAATAATTATCTATCAAGTCAAAAATAAATCTAATTTGGTGAGGACCACAATTAGGCAATAAGGGGTAGTCGAATTAAAATCTATTCTCAAAATAAAAATAATGATAAAAGTAGTATCTAAATGGTTGATAATCCTTTAAATAAATAGATCAAAGAACCACAAAGTTAAAGTGTTTTAGATCTCTTAGAGTATTTTATCACATGACACTAATCAAATGAGTAAATTCCAACATCTCCAATGATATATTCAACTGTAAGTCATAATCCCCAAGCATTCATCACACCAACCTATAAAAAACTCACACTCCCATCAAATCTTACCATCCATTCTAGTCTATTAGTCCCCTATCAACATCTAGATATAATTGAATCCATGCCTCACATCACCCACCTAGGCAACATTGTCTCTCATAGGGGTAATGAAGAAACCTGGTCTAGATAACTAGAAGGGTCACAATCAAGAATCATTAAAGGCTACCAAGACATTAATATGTCCAACAGTGATAATATGATTGTTGGCTAGATTTTGGCCACATATAAAATTTGCCTAAATGAAATGCCATGTCTTAGAGATCAAGTATGAAGTAGGTTTTTGAATAGATTTTCATGGTGTTTGATCCTTAAAAGATCAAAGTATTTTAAGGTCAAGGGCAAGTTGCACAAGTCTAGAAGAGCTTGTAAGATAAAAAGCTAAGTGAAGAACCTTTTTTTATAAATTCAATTCTTTTAGACCTTTTATTTGGGCTAAATTCTAATATTTTCTTTAGGATATTATTTTTTGACCTAGGAATTTGACTCAAGAGAGGATGGTTAGTATTATGTTAGTTCTAAAATGAAAACAAGATGAAATAAACACACTAATAACATAACATCTCTAAGCCTAGAAACTAGGGAGAGCTTAGTTAAAAATCATGATTGAAACACACAATTAAAATTCAAAAGAAAACTCATTTACATTCCTTGGATGCTCCAAAATGCTTGTTGTGGTGGCTTACTCAGCTTGTGCTCATGAAGTCTTTAGCAATGGAAGCTTGACAACCTCCATCTCTCCTTAAAACCTTTGGCTTGTGGCTTGGCTTGGCTTGGAATCAATTTGGAATTATAACACTAGTTTCTTGAATATTTTGGAACCAATCCTAAATTATAAATTTGCACTAATTAAGCTTAGAAATGATGTTATGAGGCCTCTTATTTATAGATTTTTGGATTTGATCAGAACCAACCTAAACCATCCATCTCAAAATTGAGATGTGTGGTTAAGGATTAATTTAATTTTTGGAATTAAGTTTGTAATTATCCTCATCATGGATTTGGAAGAAGGGGAAATTTAAAAGGCATGGAGGGCATCATCAAAGGCATTACTGGGGCATGAGAGGCATGAATCTTGATATTTATGGCATTTATGGCCTAGGGATGTCTTCCCAAGAAATGAGGTCACCTAATGATGTAGATATTCAATATTCATTTCCAAAATAAAGTATTCAAAAAGTCTCCATGGAATTATTAATTAGGCCTTGATTTTCATTAATTATCTCTTAAGCATGTTTAAGCACTTTATGCACAAATTACTCAAATTAATTAGAATGACTTGTTATTGGTCCTAATTTTGATTGGTTTGGAATTGGAAGGTGTTGTCAGATGTGTTGGATGCATATTCAAATTTAGGATGTTTCCAAAAAAAATAATAAAGACACAAGTCTTGTGCAAAAAATTTGATAGGAAAGAGCAGTCCAAAGCATGCAAGTGCAAATTTGGCATTTCAACTCAAAATTAACTAATCAAAGTTAGCTAGCCCATAAATTTCATTACCCCATTTAGGGATACCCTAGCTAAAATCAGCATTTGAATATGTCATTTTCACATCATTTAACATTATTTAGTGGTTTTAAGCCAAATTCTGTAATTTTAGATGGAAACTAGCCAAAAGCCTAATTGGAGGTTATCGATGGCTAGTTTTAGGTGTCTATAGTTTTCCCCTATTTGGGAAGGCATTGTAAGCTATAAGCATAGTAACATCTTTTTAAAGATTGAAAGGGTCTTATATGCCTACAACTACAATGATGATAAACTAACTATATGATGACCCCTCGAGGGAATGGTTGGCACAATCAGGTTGGCAAATGGTCCCTTAAAAAGAAAGAAGTGATAAAAGGGGACCAAAGAAAGGAAATATGATGGGGTGAAAACACAATAATACTAAAAAATTAGTTAAAATCATTGAGAATGTAAGTGGGATAGTGTGCAATGGTTTGATTAAAGGTAGTTATAAGCATTATACCCCAATAGTAGTAACATGGTATGATAACACAATGATTTACCAAAAGGTGATTATAATCATTGAGAAGATGGAGCTACCCCAGTTAGGATAGACAAACAAGATAATAACATGACTTGTATAGGAAAAAAATTAAAGTGGTGACAACATAATGATTTACCCAAAGGTGGTTATAATCATTGAGAAATGCAGGTGGGATGGTGTGTAATGATTTTCCCATAGATGGTTATAATCATTAGACCCTGATTATGGAAAACATGACAAAATTGGCCGAGGATGATGATAACTTAACATAGAGGGCAATGATGAATTAGAAAAACCTACTAGTAGGGAAATGCTCATCTAAACTAATAAAGGTTTAAATTCTTTTGTGGTTAATTATTCTATTTGGGTTATGATTGAGAGTGAATCAAGACGTTAGTGCTGAAGAGATGTCATCACTACTGAATAGGCTTTTTGAAGCTGAGGTTTGTTGTAGCATGTGATGGTAGGCTTTATGATAGAACACCATAAATAATTGGCCAAAATATGCATGAGGATCGACACCCATAATTCAATACTTAATAGAAAATAATGCACCAATGATAGAAACCGTGATGACAATGCAAACATATGAATATGGATGGATTCAAGTGTGTGGGAAAAAAATCACCTAATGAACACACATAAATTAAATAAAGGTAATAATATTAAAAGTAAACAAATAGGTAGACAAATAAACAACATAAGTAAAAATAAACAAATAAACAATTTAATAAAAATCCTATAAAAATTGCCCCTAAAAAATAGGTGACAACTTAACAAATGAACTAAATGGGGGAATAGAAGATAAGGAAGGGGGTGGCCAAGCTATCTCCATATGCACTAGGTAAGTGGACACTACCTACATAGTTCCATGGATGTAATATCTAATAAAAAACTTTAGGCCAAATGTAGTTCTCCCAGGGAATGAGAAGAATGTGATAGAATAATAGGAATGGTCTTGCAAAATGGTAAATGTGTGAGAGAAAAGGCCAAAAAAATGGGAAAAATAAATGACAAGTGATTTATTTGTAACTTAGTAAGGGTTCTTAAAATCCTTAAGGCAAAGAAGTGGTCAATGTTTTTATTCTTTTCTAATGATTTTTGAAAGTGTTTTAGAATGGCTGAACTCAATTGAGAATGACGAGACACTCAATGGTTCAATCTCACAAAATGGTAAGAGAATTCATACTTAGGTTGCTCACAAAATGGTGAGAGCGTTCATACTTAGGTTGCTCACAAAATGGAAAAAATGTGGCTTAGGTTACTCACAAAATGGTAAGAGCATGTCTTAGGTTTCTCACAAAATAGTGAGAGCATTCATACCTAGGTTGCTCATAAAATGGTGAGAGCGTGGTGTAGGTTGCTCATAAAATAGTGAGAGTGTGGGTAAAAGGGGTGATTGAGCTGACCTCAAAAAGTAATGAGTGTTGCCTACATAATCCTAGAGTAGGACCTCAAGTCACTATAGTTTTGTCCTTACAGTAGAGGAATTCAACTAGTGTAGTAGCTAATTCAAACAAAATAGGCATAGTTGGTAAAAAGACACAGTATGGCCTATGAAGTGGTAAGTTGGTACATTAAGGCTTAGTATTGCCCCTAGTTTACCCATAGGTGGTTATAAATAGGACACAATGACATATATCAATGGTATTAATTTGACTAAAGGTGGTTATAATTAGCAACAAGACCAGTGATAAGAAAGAATAAAAAATGAAGGATGCAACTACCTAAACTTCTATCACACTGTCCAAAAATATGATCTCTATCTAAATCCCTTGAATAAATTGATGAAATGATCAAATACCTTGATGTTGAAACTATGTAATGAATGAAAAAAGCCAAAGTCAAATGGGCTAGGTTTTAGAATACACTGGGTCAATAGGTCAAAAGAAAAAATTGTCAAAGAGGACAAATAAGAATGGTATGTGTTCAAAGAAGAATAGTGACAAAAAGGCATTACTAAAATGGTCCTTATAGATAATACACCTTAGCATTCAAGCATAGTACTGCTTGAGATGAATAATATTCATTGGATCTAGAAGTTTGTCACTACCTGGTGTGGTAAGCCTATATGCTCCTGATCCATAATCTAAAATGATGATGAAAGGCCCTATCTAGTTTGGTTTGAATTTCCCTTTATGTTTTTTCTTGGTCGTGGTATTATTTAGGTCTTCTTTAAGAACAAGATCGCCAAGTTCAAATGTTCTATACTTCACATGCTGATTATAGTGGCCTTTGAGTTGATTTTGATATGTTTGTAGATTGTTTAGTGTGGCTATGCATTTTTCATCAAGTAGATCTAGCTCTTTCAAGTAAGCTACTAGATAGTCATGATCATCTAGGGCATAATTGAAAGAAATGCATAGTAAAGGTAATTTGACCTAAATGGGAAGGATGGATTCAATATCATAAACAAGTGAGTATGGAGTGGCTCTGGTAGGGGTATGATTATTAGTATGGTATGCCCAAAGGGCAAGGAATATTTGGAGGTGCCAATCATGACTAGCATCATTGATAATATTTTTGAGAATGTTGACAATGGTTTTGTTGGATGCCTCAGCCTAGCCATTACCTTGAGAGTAGTATGTTGTATAAAAGTGTTATGTGATGTTTTATTCAGTACATAACTAGTCTACATCTTTGTTCTTGAATGATCCTCCATTATCAGATATAATTTCAAAGGGAATACCATAGTGGTAGATGAGGTGATTGAAGATGAATTTGGAAATTTGCTTTCCAACCACTTAAGTGAGGGGTATAGCTTTGACCCACTTAGTGAAATATTTGGTGGTGGTAAAGATATGTTTATGGCCATCAAATAAGTGGGGTTAATCTTCCCAATGAGGTCAAGTCCCCATGTAGAAAATGGCCATGGTGTCAACATCTAATTTCAAAGTTTTTGCTAGGGCATGAATCAAATTAGCATGTCGACATTTGTCACATTTATTTACATATGTAGTGGCCTCTACATCTATTGTGGGCCAATAATAACCAGTATGCAAGAGATTTTTAGATATGACTACCCCACTAGAATGGGTTCCACATACTCCCTCATGAACTTCTCTTAATGCTAATGTAGACTCTACAAAAGTTAAACAACGGAGTAGAATTCCATCAAAATTATGATGGTAAAGAGTGGATCCAAGTAAAGTATAATGAGTGAAATGATGAAAGAAGGCTTTGGTTTATTTTTGAGAAAGGTTAGGTTGTAGAACTTGGTCATGAAGGTAGTTGTAAAGGTCTAAATACCAGATAGAATTAAGACCAATAATATCACAAATCATAACAATGATTGAAGATTCATGAGTTAGTGCTGATAAATTCTCAATGAGAAATTGATATTCTTTAGCTTTATCTATTTGTCAAATTAGGGACTAATAGTAGCCATGGCATCTATAAAACTATTACTAGCCCTCAGTATATGCTCAAACTGAATGTTACCAATTTGCTTTTTAAGAGTGTCAACCATGGCTTTATATGGAATCATCTTATCATCTTTGGTCTAAAAATGATTTGTGACCTAATTGATGATTAACTAAGAATCACCATAAACTTGAAGATGAGTTATATTCTAATGTACTTCTTGTCAAAGTCCTACAACAAGTGTTTCATACTTGGCCATGTTGTTTATAAAATGAAATATGATTCTAAATGATTTACGAATTAGATCCCCCTGTGGTGTAATAAACAATAGGCCTACCCTCGATCCATGCACAATAAATGAACCATCAAAATATAGCTTCCAAAGTTGTTCCTCAAGGGATGCATCCATGATGGTCATGATGGATTCATCAAGAAATGAAAACTTGAGTGGTTGTGTGTCTATGAGAGTATGGTTAGAATTTGATTCAAGAGAGGATGGTTAGTATTATGTTAGTTCTAAAATGAAAATAAGATGAAATATACACACTAATAACATGACATCTCTCAACCTAGACACCAGAGAGAGCTTAGTTAACAAAAGTAAATGATAAGCACAACTAAAAAGCAAGGGATAAATATAAGAGTTCCTTCACCTTCCTTGGATGCTCCAATTGCCTCTGTAGTAGTGGCTTGCTCAGCTTGCGCTTTAAGAGGTCTTCTTCAATGAAGTGTGTCTACCTTCATCTCCCCTTGGCACCTTTGGCTTATGGCTTGGAATCAATTTGGAATTATAACACCACTTCCATGAAGATTTTGGAACCAATCTTGCATTATAACTTTGTACTAATTAAGCTTAGAAATGATGTTGTGAGGCCTCTTATTTATATATTTTTGGATTTGGCTAGAATCAACCTGAACCATCCATCTCAAGATTGAGATGTGTGGTCGAGGATTAATTTAATTTTTTAGAATTAAGTTTATAATTATCCTCATCATGGCATTGGAAGAAGGGGTAATTTAAGAGGCATGGAGAACATTATGGAAGGCATTGATGAGGCATGGGAGGCATGAATCTTGATATTTGTGGTGTTTATGGCCTGGGGATGTCTTCCCAAGAAATGAGGTCACCTGATGATGCATATATTTAATATTAATTTCCAAAACAAAGTATTGAATAAGTCTCCATGGAATTATTAATTGGGCCTTGATTTGGGTTAATTATCTCTTAAGCATGTTTAAGCACTTTATGCACAAATTACTCAATTGATCATAATGCCTTGTTATTGGTCCTAAATTTGACTGGATTAGAACTAGAAGGCACTATCAGATGTGTTAGAAGCATATTCCCATTTAGGATGTTACCAACAATAAATACCAAATGCACAAGTCTTGTGTAAAATATTTGATAGGAAAGAGTAGTTCAGAGCATGTAGGTGCAAATTTGGCATTTTAACTCCAAATGAACTAATCAAAGTTAGCTAGTCCATAAATTGCATTACCCCATTTATGGATACCTTGGCCAAAATCAACATTTGAATATGTCATTTTCACATCATTTAACATGTTTTAGTGTTTTTAGGCTAAATAGTGCATTTTTAGATGAAAACTAGCCAAAAGCCTGATTGGAGGTTATTGGTGGCTAGTTTTAGGTGTCTATAGTTTGCCCCTATTTGGGAAGGCATTGTAAGCTTTAAGCATAGTAACATCTTCTCAAAGAATGAGAAATGGATTGTATGCCAAAAAGAAGATGATGACTAAAAAATAAAGCTCCCAATGGTTTTGGGAAGTCTATGATGATGCCACCTTGAGGGAGTGGTCATCACATTTGTTGATGAATGATCCCTCAAAAATAAAGAACGAGAAAGGTGGAATTAACCTGTGGTTGAGATTAATCCAAATGAGAAAATGTTTGCATGCATTGATGTAAAAAGGATACTAATTTTCCCAAAGGTGGTTATAATCAAGAATAAAAGTCAAAACAATGATTTTACCATAGGTGGTTATAATCATTAAAAGGACCTAGATTGGATAAAGATGATTGTGTCCCAGTTGAGGCTGATTAGAAAGCATAACTCAAGGATATAACCTAGAATATAGATTAATGATGAATGGGTGTAAAGTGATGAAATAGATGAATAGAAGAATAAGATTTATTATTAGAATGATTTAGTTGTACTTATCAATGAGGAGATGCTCATCTTGATTAACAATGATATAACTAGAATGGTCATTGGGTTAATTTGATCAAGGGTGGGATGGGAGGATTTGCCAAGGTACCAAAGAGAAACTTCTATGGCTCCATTGATTATAGACCTTTATGAAGCTATTTTTTTGTAGCATATGATGGTATGATTCATGATAGAAAACCATGAAGGCTTGGCCAAAATATGCATAAGGACTGATTCCTGATCCAATAAACATTTGAAAATAATGCACCAATGATAAAAAAACATGATGATAATGTTGATGTATGAATATGGATAGACTCAAGAATAATGTGCTCAAAGAATAACTCAATGAATGATTATAGACTGAGTCGATGCAATAGTGCTAAAAATTAAAAAATAGGCAAACAAATAAACAAACAAAAAAAATAGAAAAACAAACAAAAAAACAACCTATAATAAACAAACAAATAGAAAGCTTGAAAACAAAAGTAAAAGAACGCATCCTAATAATGACAATGCCCTAGTAAGGTGGATCAAGGATAACTGAATAGGCTTAAATAGGACAAATATTTTTGGATTTTTGAAATTTTATGTATGTTTTTGTAATTTTGAGGGTATTTTAACTCATTAGAGAATGACAAGATACCTGCTCACAAAATGATGAAAGTGTTTGGCTTAGGTTGCTCATAAAATGGTGAGAGCGTATGGAAAGAGGGATTGAGGTGACCTCAACATGAATTAATCATGACCCACATAGTCCCAAAATGGCCTCAAGTCATATTAATTCCATCCACACAAAAGGTGGGAAAAAACCAACTAGGTCCCAACAAGTTCTCAAATCTGGCAAATGGCTAGTCAAATAAAAATAGTGATGGCATGGTGATGCATTAATGCATGAAAAACAAGTGTTTCCCCTAGTTTTCCCATAGGTCATTATAATTAGGATAAAATGGTATAGGTAAATGATACTAATTTGCCCATAGGAAGTTATAATTAGTAGCAAGATTGGTGAAACACTGATTTGCCCATAGGCGGTTATAATCAGGTTCACATAAATAATTGTAGATATAAAATGAAAGATATCTTTCTAGGTTAATTATCACAATAATTTATTAGACTATCATAATAAACATGGATTGGATTGATTATTTAAAATTAATCAGAATCCACCCATAAAAGGTGTGAAAGGAATCAAATAAACTAAGATCAAAAATAGGATTGGATAGGATGACTAAAAAAAATTGGTCTAGATAGGAATGGAATGATAGGATGGAATGGCATTGCTAAAGATAATGATGATCTAGATATATTGGATAAAATGGTAGTAGGGTTGCCCCCAAGTGGTGGGGGTAAATGGCTAGGATCTACAATAATGGTAAATAAGCATATATAACAATGGCAATGGCATATGAAATGGTATGGTATATGTTTTTGGCTTGGGTGTGTTTTTTTATTCTATTATTCATGTTGATGGGGGGATACACATCTTAATAAAAAAAATGATACAAAAATAATACTTGATCATGTTAATTTCTAGCCCACACCCTGTCAGAATAACTGCTCTATCAAGAATGGCCTAGAGATTTGGTTGCTAAGAATGCCCTTGTGATCTTCATTGATCATTGACTCTGATTCCTTCAAGCATCAAGACAAGGTATCTTTGAAGCCTCTATAAAGGAAAGTGTGTCCATAGATGGTAAATAAGGACAAATAATGGATGGTAGGTATGACTGTGAAATGAAATGGTAAATGATAATGGAATGTATAATGGTGGGGAAACAAATGAAGATCAGGACTTTTAGTCACACATAATGTTGTTGATGCCAGATTTAACATAATTTTTATTGTGGTAGGGTCTAAGACTTGTTCTCTCAATAGAACCACCAGACTTTTCTATTGTTTGATCTTGAGAGTAAATACCATCTAATTAGACTGTAGATTGTAAGCTATTTTGATTTTCTCTTTGATTTTGTCTTCATCAAGCAATGAATAACTTTTGTGCTCAACTATTGGTGCCTCAATGAGGTTTTTACCAATGAATTTATCTTGTTTGTCTCATAGTTCTTTCAAGAAGGTTTCACTAAGGAATGTTGACTTTTGACTTTGATTATATTCTAGCACTTCTAAAAAAGTCTCACTAGGAGAATGTTCTTCTGTTACATGAATGTTGTCTTGGCCTCCTTACTCTTTTTCAATTGTTATGTCACCATGGATGTTTTTCAACAAAGTGTGATTCTATCATTCTTAATTGACACTTGTGGGAGATGGAATGCTAATAATATGGCTATTTTTGTTGATGGTAATGGCTTGTGGAATGGTAATGGAATGGGGAGAGGTTGCATAATACTTGTAGAAGATATAAGGATAACTTGTGTCGAAGCTAAAGTACTCACCTTTGAAAACTATAGAATGATCACAAATATATTCAAATTGATCTACAAGGTATGCATAACTAATGTTTTAATATCCATAAACATATTCTTCATCTAAATCTAATTTTGAAGTAAGGGAATCTAAATCTAATGTTGTAACTGATGGTAATTTTGTTTCTAATGCTAAATCTAATATCAATTCAAAAATAGAAATTGAATCTAACTTTGATTCTTCATTTGATGGGTACTCTATTACAATGATGTCTTGTTAAATATTTTGTTTTGGATAAGTAATGGTCTATGATGGCATAATGGGCTCCACAAAAATTGGTTTGTTAAAGTGAGACTCCTCTAGGAAGTGAAAAAGGTCAAGAAATACCTCCTTAAAGATTGGCTTGTCAATAGGAGGCTCTTAAAAAATAGGCACATGGTTGAGGTAATGATTTTCCCAAAGGTGGTTATAATCATTAAGAAGTGACTCAAAAAATATTGGCTCATCAGAGTGAGACTCCTTGACAATTGGTATAAGATCAATAGGAAATTTATCATAGATTTACTTATCAAAAATGGTTGATTCAACAAAAACATCTTGGATTGGTTAGTTCTCTTGTCCTTGGTTTCCAATGATTTGGAAGATAGTAGTTTTGAACACAACTTGGTCTTCAAAGGATAAGATCAGTTGAGGTTTGGTTGGGATTGGTATTAGAGGAAGAATGGCCTATGGTGGATAATGGTAGAGTATTGGAGAGCATGATTGTTCACATGAGCCAAAGGGAAAAGTCTTGATATGGTAACGATAGGGTGTTGTGGGGCTTGATTGTTCATACAAGCCAAAGGGCTAGGTCTTAGAATGATGAAAGGGTTTTGTGGATCTTGATTGCTCACACAATCTAAAAGATGGTTGGGGGTAGTTGATAAACAAATTAAAAAAGGACATCATGAAACTTGATTACTTGTACAAGTAAAAGCATCCAAGTCTTCCTCATAACCCATATCATCCCAATCATGAGTTAGATCATAAGCTAGTTCTTGGATATGTTCTATATACTGATTATTATAAAGAGGGTATGTATTTGTATCCCAAACAATATTATCTATAGTTGGGTCTTCAAAGTTCTCTTCACAAGCCTCTTCATATAAATTAATGTCTTGAGTTGGATCGTAACTTGCTTCGTGACTTTGTTCCCATAAATGATTAATATGAGGTAGATAAAAATATGCCTCACAAACCATATTATCATCATTGGGGCCTTGACAAAAGCCATAAAGTTATTTTGTGTGGATATTCTATCATAAGTTAGATTATAAGTGACTCCACCATAAGTGTAGCAAGACATATCTGTGTAAATGATGAAAGAGCTAAAAACAAAAACATTTAGAGTTCTACAAACTTTGAAAAACTATGTCCAAAAGACAAATGGTTCAAACTTGGTCTAACTTGGTCAAAGTGGTGGAGCTATATCTCCAATGTGGTTTAAAAGTGGAGTTGTATCTCCAAAATGATTTATGCTGAGACTTGGCATAAAATAACCTAACGTCAAATGTCACATGTACAAAAGTTCAAGCATATAAATAAAAATTGGTATGTCAAAGGTCTAGGTCAAAGTGTTCCAAACAAGGTCTAAACTAGGAAAGGGAAAACTTGAGTTACTAGGTCTTTTGTCCAAATGTGAAATCAAAATCTAGGCAAAAATAAACAAGCATGCTAGGACTTTTGGCTGAATGGCATCAAAATCTAGACTTGAAACAAATGTTGATGTGATTTGATTTAATCTAACAAGTTTGGAAACTTATTTGACATAGACCCGACACACATAATCAAACATAAGCATGATCAGTTGGTATAATGCATAAGACAAAAGGCTCTTTGAGAAAGGTTGTGTTCTTCCCAAATAAAGGCACAAATAATGATGAGGATATGCATTAAACAAACAAACCATCAATAGTTTTCAAATTTGGGTAATTGATTAACTGAAGTTATGTAACCCAAAATAGAAATATTTATGTATCAACCCCACGAATTGAGTCCTAAATAGAAATCAATCAATGTTTGAATTCAAACTTGACAAGGTTAATTGAAAACTCAATGTTGAAAACTAGGATTTGACTAAACAAGATAGATAAGATTAGACAACATGATGGCACAAGACTAAGGTCCAAATGGTATATATAAAATGGTTTGAAAAAAATGGTTTTGATATAATGGTGAACAAGTCTTGAAACAAATTAAGCAGCTTAACAGTGTAAGCATGATTGAATGATTTGATTAATGTTATGTTTCAAAGACTCAAAGGCAAAATGGTTTGACATGATTTTGGTAGCATAACGCTACCCTTTACAACTCAAATGACCCAAACACAAACAAGTTTAGAAAAAATTTCAAGGCACAAGTGTGGTGTAAAATAGATAGCATAATACCTCTTTAGACAAAAGAGTGACGTATAGACAAATTAGTTTTGACATAGATTTATGAATAAACAAACAAGTTTTAGTCTCAAAACATATCAAATGAGAAAATGACCCAAAAATACACTAAGTATAATCATCCAAATCCTAGCAAGAGTATGGCATGTGGGGTTGACTAAACTATCAAGTTTCAAATGTCACTAGGGGAATCAATTTCACAATGACTTTCATGCCAAAAAATTCAAAATAAAAGCATGGATTTTGGGTCTATATCACTTGACTTGTTAAAAAAAGGTCTAGTTCTTTTTGCAACCACTACATCCTATTGTTCGTTCAGTGTAGTGCGATGTCCAAAGTGCCACTACATCCTATGTGCAACTCCAAAAGATCCAAATGAAGTCAATGTTGGGAGATGAAGCCCCAAGTCAAAGCTTCACTAAAGAGCTTTTGGGAGGTGATGAAGTCCCCCTCACAATCCAAGATGCATAAAAATAAAGAAATCATGAAATTTAAAAGACGTTAGGGTCATTTTCAAGGTCACCTAGACTTTAATGAGTTTTTGGAGAGTGCTTTAGATGACTTTATTTCTAAGCCTTGGACAAGGATACTTTCAATAAGAATGGAAATTTTGATTCCAAGGGTTCCCTAAAGGGGACAAATGGAAGAGCATACATGCAACACCCCTTTCTTTTCTAAGTAAAATTAGATCAAACAACTATTGAAGACAAAAAACTTTTAGAAAGATGAGTTTATTTTTAAGCCCAAATGAAATGTTTGGTGGTGGTAATTTGACCCCTTGGTATTAGTTTATAAGCACCAAAACAAAGTTCCTAATCCAAATTTAAGCATGTAAAAGTGATTTAAACATGTTTTGAGCAAATATCCTGCTTGGTTCTGCAATAAAATTATTAGCATGTCTTTTAGCTTTGAAGCTCTTTTGAGTTTGAAACAATAAACTTTGGAAAAGTAAGTCTTGGGTCCATGTTTTTGGAAAAACATAGTGACCAATGTTGGTTAATACCACCGACATCGGTTATGGGAAACTGAGATCTGACCGATGTTAGTTCTGTTGATTGATGTTGATTAAGCTAAGTAATCAAGATTGAGATGTGTGGTTGAAGATTAATTTAATTTTTGGAATTGGGTTTGTAATTATCCTCATCATGGCCTTAGAAAAAGGGGCAATTTAAGAGGCATGGATGACATCATAAAAGGCATTGATGAGGCATGGGAGGCATGAATCTTGATATTTGTGGCATTTATGGCCTAGGGATGTCTTCCCAAGAAATGAGGTCACCTAATGATGCAGATATTCAATATTCATTTCCAAAACAAAGTATTCAACAAGTCTCCATGGAATTATTAATTAGGCCTTGATTTGGGTTAATTATCTCTTAAGCATGTTTAAGCACTTTATGCACAAATTACTCAAATTGATCAAAATACCTTATTATTGGTCCTAAATTTGAATGAATTAGAATTAGAAGGTGTTATTAGAAGCATTAGATGTGTATTCCCATTTAGGATGTTGCCAACATTAAATAACAAAGGCACAAGTCTTGTGCAAAAATATTTGATAGAAAAGAGTAGTCCAGAGCACGTAGATGCAAATTTGGCATTTTAACTCAAAATGAACTAATCAAAGTTAGCTAGCCCATAAATTACATTACCCCATCTAGGGATACCTTGGCCAATCAGCATTTGATTATGTCATTTTCACATCATTTAACATGTTTTAGTGTTTATAGGCCAAATTGTGCATTTTAAGATGGAAACTAGCCAAAAACCTAATTGGAGGTTATCGATGGCTAGTTTTAGGTGTCTACATATTCTAGGTTTTTTGACTAAGTGATAGGAATTATTTCAGACATTTTATCTGAAATAAATATTCTAAAGACCTAAATTCTCTTAGACATTTTATCTTTAGCAAAAAACCCAAAGGCTCATTCTCTCAGACATTTTATCTAAAATAAATTTCCCAACATAAAAAAACACACATCCAAAAGTCCCAAAGACAAAGACATATTTCTCTAGGGGAAATTATTTTATAACAATTTTCCTGAAGGCCTAATTATTTTTGGGAAATTGTCTACATCAAAAAGGCTAAGTAAAAGTACTAAAGGAAGAATTCTTCCAGATAAAATGTCTAATAAAATATTTCTAAAGACTCATTTTAGTTGGAAATTTTGTCTAAATTAAAAATCTCATAAATAATTCTTTTAGGGAAAGTGGCCAAAACAAAAAGCTCAAGGAAATAGTTTTGATATAAATGCCTAACACAAAGTTGAAAAGAATTGTTTGTTACAGGGAAAATGTTTGGGAAATAGAGTTACATTCATGTAAGTGTCAAAGTTCAAGCTTAGCAATCATCCATTGGGGTCCACAGATTGATGGTTACAAATATGTCATTGACATTCTCATGGATGTCAATTGATAGGTACATAGACATCAAATTCAAGTCATGGAAAATAACCATTAGTTTTCAAATATCTTAGTGGCAGTTGCATGGGCATCAAATACATTCACACAGATGTCAAATACAGGCACACAAACATAAATTTTAAGTCCTGTGGAATAACCATTTGAATTCAAAAACAATATCAACAATCAACATTAAATCATATAGAAGATCTAATGGTGAGCAGTGACTGACAGTCTAATGGTCCCAAGAAGACTAATGGCTCATGTTCAATCATGGATTAAGATCTAATAAAACACAAGCAAGTTAAAGATTCAGTGGATCCTGAGTGTAAAGGCATGATTAACAAATGTTAGGAGTATGTTGAACTGGTAGAGGATCAATGATTAGTGGTCATCTAAAAAAACAAAGATTATATGTTGTGAGCTGAGTAAGAATGTCAATAGACTAAGTCAAATATCCACATCTAATGAATAAATGGAAAGTACAACACTTTTGATGGAGGTTGAAAGGATAGTTTTTGACTAAGGTGAGTAAGTATGAATGGAAATAAGCTTGAGTATGATCCAAGTTGGACCAAGAGAAAAATATTTTGAGATCGAATGGTTCCATTAAGACTCTACAAGGATATAATAGGTCCTTTTAGACCTATATAGATTAGGGTAAGCTACTAGCTATTCCTACAATATATATATATATATATATATATATATATATATATATATATATATATATATATATATATATATATATGTCCAGGTGGATATATCAACTATAGGAGAACCAATAATTTAAATTATTTTTCAATCTATAGTAGGTCTAGGTTCACATTTCAAAGTAGAGGTAGATATATGTAATTAATGGACAAGCATCTTGAACCATACTCTCAATAAACAACTGCCCAAAGTAGATTTAATCATAGTTCTACTAGGTCCATGGATAAAAAGATTTTGTCCTTTAAGTAAAATGCATTAATGTAGAGGATCTAGAGGAGGATTATGAGGCCATTCTTAGTTTCTTATATTGGAATCCTCAACCATAATGACCCCTTATCCATTTTTTGATGTATTATTCCCATCTCTCTCTCCCTTTATACTATATATAGAGGCTTTTGAGCCAAAAAATGGATCCTTATGATCCATCTCTTGGGCATGAATAGACTCTACCAAGATTGAGCCTTGCAACCTCTTGAGATGAATAGAATATTGTGTTTAAATTCCATTTTATTAGTCTAGTGTGTTCATGCCAGTTTGATTTACATACATGGTAGATTGCTCTCTCTTGTCAAGTCTTGGTCCTACCTAGCTTGTAGATTATTTGGTTATGAAGGTCATGTTTAGTGTTTAAATGTCACTTGAATAACTGAATAGTGGATATGTTGACTGGATTAGTTCCATAAATTAGGCCTCTCCATCATTTCCCTCTAGATTTGATCACTTGGTCAAACCTCTACATGATATATTGATACATGATAGACATTTGGAGTCATAGATCCAATAATTTTTCCTATCTTATTAGTTATTTTTAATCTCAAGTACGAGTGGGTGAACATATTTTAGGTGCATCACCACCATTAGTTTAGGTTTACCTTTTATTTTATCTCTTCTCCCTTTTCACCCCAATCAATCTGTAGGTTTTAGTAAAAATGAGCTAAGTGATGCATCTAAATATCTATCCTCATTAAAAATCCTAGAGGTTTGATCCAAATTTAGGTAACCTATAGCCTAGGGTCATTCCCATGTTGGACCAAGTTTGATCAAGATGACCTAAACAATCCCTTGCTTAGCAAGGGTGAAATCTAAGTCTTTAACAATGATCCTAACATCACATATCTCTAGAATAGGTGTTGGCTAAAGATCACAACAATGCTTATATCTTGCATCTCACCCTTGTCCAATAAATTAAGATGCCCAATAAAGTCAAAATAAAAACCATTCATCTAATGGTGAAAACTAGTCTTTTGGCACCTTGGGCAAGTACCATGAGTAAAACTAGTTGTTGGAATCATGATAAATTAATAAATTTTCTATATTATACCTCAAAACTTGGGGGAATAATACATGTTTCTTGACAATCAAACCCATCCCTTGTCAACATTGTTTATATACCCCATCCAAATCATCCTTATGCATCATATCCCTTAGTCTATTATTCCTACCCATCATCTATCATTTATATCACATACCTTCCCATATTGACCTTTCGTAAAGGAGTGGAAGGTGTCTTGAGAAATGTCCTAGAACCATATTTACATATTCTCTAAGGGACACTCAGGAAACTATAAAACATTTGGTTCCTTCACAATGTGGTCATTGGTGATCCCTACTCCCTTCTTCCTTGGTCCTCATCTCCTTTTCCACATCACTCTCATCATTTTGTCATCCCATTCATCATTCCAACCATCCTTATATTGGTTTCTAAGCTTGGTATTCCATTTTATAGTAACCCCATTTGTATAATTTACATACGTATTCTAAAAATTCCTAAAAAACATAAAATTTAAAATATTCAAAAATAGTCCATGATGTCTTGTCTTATGCATAAACCCCTAGTCACATTATACCATCCACTTTACCATCCTACACCACATCCAATACCCATCACATAAATCACATTGTCCTTATCACCATCCCAAATAACCATCCATCATATTCCATCTTGGAACCCACTCCTAGTGGTCACCTATCCATATCTTTATCCTCATCTTTTTTGATAAAGGTATTATCAACATACACAACCTTGGAAAAGAATTTAGTCTTACACCCATCACTATTTTATTATTTCCTCTTCATATCTAACACCCATACAATCCCTATTTTCTATTATGAAAGGTATATGATCCCATCACCTCTCTAATAATACATATCCATACCTAGCACCCATCCAATCCCTATTTTGCTAGTATGGAAGGTATTTGACACCATCATCTCCTAATATTATTTATAGATTGGAATCTTACAAGGTTTTATCTTTTGATAATCCTTGGTCATGTTTACATCCATATCCTCATCCACATCCTTATCCTAATCCTAGTCTCTCATCCATGTCCATACCTTTATCCAAATCACTATTCAATCCTCATCATCATTGCTAGTCTATCCCAAATCCAAGTCTATCCTTAGTCCACAATCATATCATGATCATCTTAATCCAATCCATCACCTAATCACTTATCTCATTATTATACAAGACATTATAATATTGCATGTAGATACTTATGTGTGTTACTTGTATGCTCTATGTTGTTTGAAGTATTTGCATCTTATATCTATCTTATTTGTCTTATATTTTATTTGAATCATGTCTATTTTTGTCTATTTTGTAATGAAATAGGATTTAATGAGGTCCTTAAAGATAAAATAATCCTTATAAGTGCCCTCGATGATGTAGAGTTCACTATTTTCCCATTCACTTTGGCACAAGGTCCTCTTGGTCATACTTATATCATGGTTCATACTGATAAGTGATATATCTATTAGATTACTTTAACTATGATTATCTTTATGAAATCTGTGATGTATTGATCACCTACCCCTCACCATCTATTTAAATCATCTAATCATCTTTATTCTCATCACTAATCTAATCTTTGCAACCCATCCAGCCAACATCCAATATTTAATCCTCATCTCATCATCTGAGTCATATCTTTTAATCACTAACATCATCCTCTAATCATTAATGATCATCATCATCATTATCATCTCTTCTATTGTTATAAATACATCAAATTGAGGTTTTTTTAGATTATGTAGGCAATACTTAGCCACTCTTCAGTGCTTAAAGATAGTTTGGCCACTATATCTCTTCCTTCCTCATCATCCATCATCATTATCTCGATCATCATCATCCCAATTATTTTGGTCACTTGATCATATAATTTATTCTCTATCATCACCTACATTATATTGATCAATTTAGCCTTGAGCTACACCCATCATTAATCTTATCAAATCAATCTTATCCTGGCCATTAACTCTCCCTTGCATGCATCCTTGCTTGGGATACATCTAAAGATTTCATACTTTTATCTTATCATTATCATGTTATGATTGATTCCCCCTTGGCATGTGTCAATAACCATGATAAAATCATCTCTACCCCCTATACATATGTCTTTGCTAGGGGCATTATTAATTTATAGCTCACTACTCAAGTTGAATTCATCTTATTCATCTTCTATCTCACATTTAGCATCCAATCACCTTACCTATCCATCTTATCCCACCCATAGTTTATTATTTTGAATGTCTATCCATCTCATTCTCCCTTTCATATCCCCTCAAGGGGTCATCATATCCCCTAACATCATCTACTAACATTCATACATGACATGGTTTTTGTTTGAAAGACCATTACTCCATCTTTTCTCCACTCATAATGCTCTTTCAAATAGGGGTAAAATGTATGAATGTAAATTTTCTTGCATGTAGTATTATCACTGATATTTCTATTAATCGACATTAATTCTACTTATTTCATTTAATCCCATCCTTAAATCACCCCTTCTAACTATTTGCCTAATATCCCTCATCTATTCTTCTTCATCTACTAACCTTATTCATTCCCACTTCATAATTAATTTATCCTAAATCCCCATTATCTCATCTTAATATATCTTATTCATTATTTGGGAATTTTGAATTCCTAAATCCCACCTACCCACATACTAAGCCTATTCCTAGGCTCTCCTACACCCATAGTCTCTAATCACTCACCTAATCCCCATATAATCCCATATCTAATCAACATTAACCCTAAGAAAGATTAAATAACCATATAAATATATCACCTTCTTTATTCTCACCCGTCCTCTCTAGAAGCCTCTAAATCTAGAGGCTTTCAAGGAATTCTAAATTTCATTTTAATTCTCACCCATTGATCTCCTTCATCTAACTTCAAATCTCCACCGTGGATCTCTCCCTCCAAAATATATTTAAATCCACTCCTCCTCTATAGAAGTAATCTTATAATTCCATAACATTTCAATGCTAAATTAATTCATGAAACCATCATCCATAATCAGGCCATCATAATGCCAAAATTTGAATTTACATGTAATTAATCATCCATTTGGATATCCTAGAAGGATGCTACTAGAAGTAAGGATTAGTAAGATTTATTCTATCATTTTGGTTTGTTTCCATAATCCTTCCTATTAGGTAGTTTGATTTTTGGATTTGAATTATGTAGTTTATTTCATATTTGATCAAAATACTACTACAATAAGAGTTGTCCTTCAAAAGATCAATTTGTCTTTTACTCTTTTCTTGATTTTGATATCCCAAAACCTTTTTTTTATCATGGATTAAATTTTAATGTATTTCATAAGCCAAAAAAAATAGGGCCATGTGATATTCCCTTTGAACAATCTATTTTAGGGTGATAGATTGTTAAGATATAATGATTTGGGACTCCGATCTAGTTTAAATAAAGCCAATCCATGAGAACATGCTATAAAAAGATTCAATGTGTTCATATTTAAGAATGAAATTGGTATACTACCAAAAATCCACATGATTCTCGATCATTTATGGGGTATGTTAAAAATAAGGGATATGATTTTTAGGATAATTTATGATAACTGGAGTGTGTTATAGGATTATTGATAGTAGAAAGGAAGTAGATGCAAAGAATTAAGAGGCTCACATTATAGTTTTCCATAAAGGGAGGCCAAATGATATGCTCCAGTTCCATATTTATGAGTGATAATATAGGGTCCAAGACAATTAGGAGCAAACTCTCCCTATTTACTTCATTCCATATTTGTGACATGTTGATTTTATTTAAGGACAAGGTCACCTATATTAAAATCTTGTTCCTTTAAATGTTGATTATATACTTATTTTATTCATTCTTGATAGACATGAAGGTGATCAAGGGATATGGCTTAAAGATCATATAAAATTTATAGCTAAGATAATATATCTTGAGAATAATCCTCTTCAAAAATGATATCTTTCAGAGAGATCCTAAGGGAAGGAATTTGGACTTCTAGGGGTAGAACTACTTCAGTACCATAGACCAAAGAAAAAGGGGTAGCCTTTGTAGGTGTTTGAATACTAGTTTGATAAGCCCATAAAGTGAAAGGTATGTGAATATGCTAATCCTTTCTAGCCTCATTGAACATTTTAATTAACATATTGACAAGGGTTTTATTTGATGCTTCAGCTTACCCATTGGCTTGCATATAATAAGGTGATGAGAAACTTAGCTTAATGCGAAAGGAATCACACAACTTTTGGACCTATTTATTTTTAAAAGATTTCCCATTATCTATAACAATTTGATGTAAGACACCAAAATGACCTATGATGTGATGATTAATGAAATTTACAATATTATCTACCTTACAGTGAAATAAGGGGAATATCCTCCACCCACTTAGTGAAATACTAAGTAGTGGTAACGATAAAGCCATATCACTAGGAATGTTTGGGATTAATCTATTGTATAAGGTCTAAAACCGACTAAGAGAAGGCAAAAAAATCCTTGGCTACTTGTAATGCATGACTAGGGATATGGGATAGGTTAGCATGTTGTTGTCACTTCATGTATTTTTTGACATACTCTCAATAATCTCAATTCAAATTGGGCCAATAATATCCCATCCAAATAATTTTTTTAGTGATAGTTAAACCACTAAACTGGCCACCACATATTCTATCATGAGTTTCTTTGATTGCAAGAATAGATTTAGAAATATGGAGACAACAGAGGAGAATACCATCAAATCCCTACTTATAAAGCACACCCCTTAATATTACGTACTAGAAATTTTGCTACTAAAAATCATGCTTAGCATTCTTGGATAGATTTGAAGGGATGATGCCTTTAGATAGGTAATAAAAAATATATGTTTACCATAGATCCACATGGTTTTCCTTTATATTATGGATAGAGGGAAGATAAATTTTGGTGTAAGAAGGTTTATTGATCCTATAAATAAGGATAAACAACTTATAATCCTAGGAAAGAATGGGATAAAAGAGGCCAAGGAAGTCATGGTGTCATCAAACTTGTTGGTTAACCAAGGAGTGGTCTAGATGACATAATGGTTAAGGGTAACTAATTATTCTTTTAACATCTTATACCTTTGGAGGATGATATTCTTTCACTAATATATGCTAATTATTTGGTTGACTACCAATTACGAGTTTCCAAAGATATGAAGTGATTTAACTCTTAGATCTAAATTTGTTTATATACCTATGATTAGGGATTCATATTATACCATATTACTAGTGTAATCAAAATCAAGCTTAAAAAATAGGGGAATAGGAATACCTTCAGGAGGTATTAGAATAATCCCTGCTCCCCCTCCTTACTCACATCTAGATCCATCAAAGAGTAATGTCATCTAATATTCAGGATCTTCCTAAGATGTGGAGGTTATAGCTTCATCAAGGAATTCATAGCTAGATGGTAGATTATCAAGAAGGGGTGATTCAACCAATTCATCAAAAATGATCTACCCCTTAATTGATTTTTGATTAAGGAACTCAAAATCAAATTCAGTGAGTAGCATTAGCCATCTCACCATCTATTAATTTTTATAAGGTTTCAAATGCAAGATTTTAAAAGGATTAGTATTAGTAATCACGTAAGTCTTGTCATTAAGAAAATAATGGTGAATCTTGGAAGCCATAAATACTAGGGCCAAGCATATTATTTTAACATGCATGTAATAGGTTTTATATTCAACTACAATATGACTTATATAATAAACCATGTTTTCTCTATGTTGATTGTCTCAATATGTAAGTATGGCACCTAATGCATGATATGTAGCTAAGATATATCATTAAAAGGGATTATCTTCCTTTGTTTGAATGAGGATAGGGGGAGATAAGAAAAACATATTGATAGTATACAATGACACTTGAAATTCAAATCCCACACAAATCAGGTGTCTTTCTTGAGAAGGTGATGGAAAGGTTAACATCAGTCTGATAATTATGAAATAAAATGGTGAATAGACTATAATTTCCCTTGTAAACTACAAATTTTCTTGAGGTTGGAGGGAGGTGGCATATCAATAATATAATTAGTCTTAGATAAATTGACCTCAATACCTTGAATGGAAATGATAAAACCTAAGATCTTTCCTAATAAGACTCTAAAAACACACTTTTTAGGATTAAGATGAACCTAATATTGGATCAAACAAGTGAAGATTTGATAAAGGATGGAAAAGTGATCCTTATGGTGATAGGATTTACCAAGGAGATCATCCACATAATCTTTAATTATTTTGTGAATTAAATCATGGTAAATGTAGGTCATGGTTAGAGGGGATGGGTATGCTACATGAAGGTATTATAGTGACTAAAGGAGTGGTGTGCATGTCTTCTAAGATGTCTAAAAAAGCATCCTCATTGATAGATTTCTCATTATATATTTCTAATTGATTGTATTAAATAAGTTTAGATAATGTTTCCTTGAGAGGATCCCAAATAATGAGATCCAAAAATCCTGAATGAGTCTTGGGGATAGTTTTACTTAATTTAGATGGTTCAAAGACATCTCTTGTAAGGAGATATAGGATTTTAGTTGTCATATTAGGTGATTTAGAAGCACTACCAACATATTTAGGCATAATTTGATCATGGATTACACTTATCACATGTGTCTTATTGTCTGAGGTGTATCCTGACTTAGCTTATATAGAATTAGATGTAGAGGCATGGCTAGGGAATGACTACCTACAAGTGTCTATGGATTGATTAGGATGAGCATTAGGGTTATCTAATTATAATTTTCCTTGATCAATAAGGTTTTAAAATAGACCTTTGAAGTATTGAAACATATTAAAATCATGACCTTGTACATGATGGTAATTACAAAAGTTGTTTTCTTTGAACCAACTAGGCTTAAGGTGAGAGTCATCAAGAGGTATAACAAGAGGAAGTTTGATGACATAATCCTTTAAGAAATTATCTAAATTAAAAGTTTAATATTCTCCTAAGGGTGTCTACTACTATGGAGGAAACAATGTTAATGGTTTTTGTAATTATGCTTGGGAAGTAGAGGGTTTGGATTGGATTTTTGTCTGTGGGGTGCTGATTTTAAGATCATAACATTAGTAATGCCTTTGTTTTATATATTATTAGTTCTTTTGGAGGGATTAGGTTTGAATTTTATATTATGTAACTTTACCTTCCCTTCTTCTAAATCTCATATTTCTAACTTATGCGCCATAAAAAAGGCCTCATCAAAAGTCTTGAAGGATTGAACCCATAATGTTGATGAGATATGTTCAAGACATGATCTTGCAAATAGTTTGATTAAATATGATTGAGGGATGAAGAAAGTAAATTGATTTATAAGACTTCACCATCTAGACACAAAATTAGTGATAGATTCATCATCAAATTGTCTAATGTCATAGAGGTCAGTTATGATCACTTTTCTTATGATGTTAATGGATAAGTGATCTAAAAAGATTTAGGCTAGCTACCCAAAAGAGAATAGGGAAGTTGAGGGATAAAACCATACCAGTCTAAAGCTGGTATAGCTAGCACATGTTAAACATTCTTAGGAGAAGATCATAGTCATGGGCTATAAGATAACAATCATGTCAAAATGCTCTAATGTGTTGCTAAGGATCTTTCTTATTTTTAAATTTCATGAATTTTAGAAGTTCTTATTACAATGGGTATGATATAATAGGGATAGTTAAATTAATGGGTTCATTTCATATTTTCTCATGAGTGAGCATATTTTATGCGTAGAGGTAGAGGCTTCTAGATTTACCATCCTATTCATAAGGTTAGGTTGGGTATTTTATTGAGGAACACCCCTTAAGACATTCTATTGTGGATGATGATAGGTATGAAATGGATTGGAAAAGGGTTATGATAAAAGGTAACTAATTCAAGTGGTTATAATTAGTTGGGATGCCATCACATACTATGGGGCTTACAAGGGTATATCAATAGACCCAAGGGATTATGAGGTAGCTATGTATTGGGTAGTCAATGGGATGTATTGTTGAAGAGGTTGACTCAAGGTAACTTGATGTAAAGGTTGAGTTTGGGGATTTGAGGTTATGCTAGTTTTTATGGGTGAGAGAGTTGTAGGGATTGAAATCAATAGGTTCTGAGGTGTCATGGTAATAGGTAGAGTAAATATAGGTTAAGGTGTGGTAATATTTTGGGCTTGGGTACTAGTTGGAGATGGACTAATAGATGTTACCTAAGGTAGATTGTTTAAAGGTTAAATAGTGTTAGTATTATAACCTATTGGGGGAGGATTGTGGAGAGAGGAAACCATGGTTGTAGTTAGCCCTTCAAGTCCCTCTAGGGTCATGCCAAAAACATTATTGAAAGACTGTGTATGAGGGGATAATAGAATATAGATGGCTTGAGTACTGAGGTAATAGTTAAGATTAATTGGATTAATATCCAATATGGTAGTAAATTCATAATCTCCTTGAGTGTAGAACTGGGGAATACCTATTTTAATAAATTTTGCCTATTTTAACTCTAAAATAAAATAGAAAGAATGATGGGGATAAATGATTAGAAAGAACTTGGATTGGTTTGCGCATCATATCTAGACATTGTAAGCACTCATCTTTGGCTAGGGAAGACTACCTACAAGTAAGAAAGCACTACCATAAGATCTTTGTTAGCAAATAAATGAGTGCGATACCAAGCTATGTGCTTGTTCTAGGAAGTGTGAAACTTTCTTAGAGATGGCAGTCCACTTTTGAGAGACAAAAGAATAATAAATAACTAAAAGAGAGGTAAAGAGAGAATGAGAGATAAGATTACCACTATTAACAACTTGTATGTAGTAGAGAGTGATAGGGTACAAGTGATGTACTCTATTTATATTTTAGAATTTATTTGGGTAGGTTTTTAAGAGGTTAGGGAACCCACAGTCACCGACATTAGTAGGGGAGTGACCAATATCGGTTATACTACTGAGGTCAATAGTGAGGTGACCAATGTCGGTTAGGCTATTGAGGTTGATAGGGGCAATAATTGTTTTAAAGCTTATAAAAGCTTTTTCTAGGTCTAAAAAATGGTTTATATCAGGTCTAGGACGTTGGGAAAATTATGAGAGAGAGATTATGGTTTGGGTAGATCTGGTCAGAGGTTTGGTGTGTCATGTTAAGAGGAAACAAGCGAGGAAGCTTTGTAACTCCCTCACGAGGGTTCGATTAAAAGTGTATAAAGTAATGCATAGTAGATATAAAGTGATAGTAGAATAAATATTTGAAAGACCTACAAAATAAGTGATGTACTTAGCTATAGTGGTCACTGAATGATAAGTGTCATATTGATGGTCCCTATCAGGGAGTCTGAACTTGAATACTTGAATGAAGAGAACAAGTGGGTGTTGTTGGTCCTCAAGAGCTCAATTGATGATCATGATTGACTTATGCAAGATAAATATAAGCTAGGATATTGAAAATAGAATGCCTAAAGTTTGAATGATAGTAAGAATGAATTTTATTGATTTCAGTTGACCTAAACTTTAGGTTGGAGTTTGGCTTATATTACTGATGTCAACGATCCCACCAACATTGACCATGGGTTGACTAATGTCGGTAGCCCTAGAATAGGTAAACCTTACTATTTTTGGACTTTTTATATTAATCTTCATGCCAAGTGTGACACCCATTATAAAATAGTAAAAATAAGAGGTTAAGAAGGAGGGAGTTGATTAAGAATTTAGTTTAGAAGTAGGAATAAGTCTTGGGTAGTTAGGATGAGGGGACCAAGTCTTGAGGTGACTCATCAGGTGTGAATTAGTCATAGGATGAGGTGGCTAGGTAAGATGGTATAGGGGTTTTTAATTAACTTAATTAATTATTTTAAATTAATTGAATTTATGAGGGGTAAAAGTATGGGTTAGGGAGGTTAATTATTATTATTGGAAAATGAGTTAAAAAGGGGTTTTAGCATAGGAGTTATGCATATGTGTGTGACATAATTTTGGTGTCTACATTTGCCCCTTTTTGTCTTGTAATTTTTACTGACAAGTTTGTAAAATCAAAATAGGAGGTAGATGCTCCAAGTATTGGATGAGGTATCCACCCTCCCACCCTCAAAATGGGAATCGATGGAGGAGAAACCAAAATTAGGTACCAATTTGATAAAGAAGTAATTGGGTGAATGATGGAGAATTGCGTATTGATCTATATGCATATACCACAATAAGCTATAGTTAATAAAATAAAGAATAATCAAGGTTAATGAGGACTCAAATAAAATTAACCAAATCATAGATTGTAAGTGATAGCTGATAGGTCAAAACAATCAAAGTTGTAGCTCCAATGGTCAATGTGTCCCAGGTATCTATGGTAGGAAGTACCCCTAAGAAATGCAAAAGGGTTTAAGGTGATAGTATGATCTTGGTTTCCATCCACAACACCTAATATACATACATGTGCATAATATCAAACTATAGAAAAATAATATAAGCGGTCAAGACAAGCAATGCAAGGTTGGTGTAAAAAGGTCAATGAGTGAGGAGATATTTATGATCTCCAAGAAAAGTCATCTTAGGTGAAGATTTAATTGATATCTAATGGAATTTTTCATGGTTTGGGAGATGTATGGGATCTCTAATTACCCCAATGTATGGGTAAAGTCCAAAAATTTGGGGGTTGCTTTGTTGGGGAAAACATTATTGGAATGGTGTCGATGTCAGTGACATTACTAATATTAGTAATATAAAGTGATGATATCAACAAACTAGGGAAACATTACCAATGTCGGTATGCATAAACACTAATGTTAGTAGGTTAAGTCAAAAATGTCAATGGCATTGGCTAACCAAACCTAACAAAAGAGGGTTTGGTGGCCAACCAAACTCATTTACAACTTTGTGATTAGAAAGAACAAATAGGGTTTGAGAGCGATTGAGATGGAAGAACAAGGAATGAACCCAATAGGAGGTGCACCACCATAAGAGCTCAGTTAACTAGCTAGGAGGAGATAGAGAGATAAGGTAAGAGTCTCAACTAGTTGGTTTGAAAATTGATTTGGGTATTTATAGTTTTCAGGCTAATTTAGAGGTAGGGGTGTAGACAACATTAGTAGAGGGGTAGAAAAATAGGGTAGGTTAGTTTTAGGATAAGTTGGATGGTTTTTTGGGAAAGTTTTTAGGTCAAATTAGTCATGTTAGGTTTGTGTCATTCAGCCCTAGGACTGAACCAGTCGCTGATGTCAGTGAGGTCTACCAACATCGATCAACATAGCACCAAAATTGGTAAGTGTCTATCAATGTCAGCTAACATTTAGGCTTATAAAGTACTGATGTTAGTAGTAATGCTAGGTCTAGGGCTTAAAGATAGGTCATAGTGTCAAGGGTTAGGGATATAGGTCATGAGGTCTAGAGTTGTGATAGGTAGGTAGACCTAGGGTAGAGAGAGAGGATAGTGAAGCTTAGCATAGAGAGAGAGGCAGTGAAGCCTAGGGTTGAGAGAAAAGAGTAGGGTAGTTAGTGAGGTGGGTATATGGCTAAGCTAACCTCAAAATACCCTCTGTTGACTGAGTGTTGCTTACATAGCCTAATTTAGGGCCTCAAACCAATGTAGTTCTCCCAAAAAGAAGGGAAAAAAGGTGGTGATAGAGTATATTAAAAACTATGTGACTTGAGCTATTATGTGTATGGATGTAGGTGAGGATGGATCTGACATTATGAGATCATTTACCAAGGTTGTTAACATGTATGAGGACGGATGTCACTCCAAATGAGTGGGAGCATATGGTTGTTATGGGGTTAGGAGGAGTGTGATGGTATTGGAGTCTCCTAGGTTGTGTGCCTAATGATAGCATTAATTGAAAGGTGGGATCACGCCACCAACACCTTCCATCTATCAATCAGAGAGTTGATAGCGACTTAGGAGGATGTTTATAGGATTTTATGGCTACCACTCTAGGGTGAGGAGCTCTTCACATGCTCAAGAGATGAGTATGATATGCACTTGGTCACATTAAATGGAGAGCATGTTAGTGAGGTAACCTACCCTTCTATGAGTTTTACATGTGAGCCATTCTATATAACTGATGAGAAGTAGCATCGACTAAGCATCTTGATGATGATCAAAATCATGGTGTATGCATTACTAGATGTAGATGGTGGTATATTTTTTATTTCATTAATAGGTGTGCTTACATAGATGGTTGAGTAGACTATTTTTAATTGGGGTATAGTATTTTTGGCATAGTTATACATAGAGCTATGGGGTTTGCGGCTGTGATGGTGATATAGTTTATGTGTCATCCATTTACTACACTATTAGGCATATAAGTAAATCATGGTGACATGACCATTGAGGTTACCTACCATGATCCTAGCTAGCTTTAGGGTTGGTTTTAGATAGTGGAGAGAGGGCATGGCATTGTCTTGAGTGGATGGTGTGGTTCAAGACATTACCTACTATAAGCACATGATTGAGGGTTTGATCCCTACTAATATTTTATGAAGAATCTATTTGACATACCTAGTTTTCAAAGGATAGGAACATCAATTGTTGGGTTTGTCAAGCTCACTATGGGTCAGGGGTAGATGAACTAGTGAGTTAGAGATGGTACCCATGACATAAGTCAAGAGGTAGTTTGGTCTAGTTTAGGATATTCTACTTGCCTTCCCTTGATATATGAGGGATGACATAAAGGCACCCTTTCCATTAGCCTAGGAGACAAATGGGATAAATTTTGAGGAGATACTTGTAGGGACAAGTGTTGGAGACCCAAGGTGCATAGCGACCTATACAACTTGATAGGTAGGGTTACACCCCATGATGGAGGTCAAGAGGCTACCATCAGATTTATAGGGGTTGGTGAGAAAGAGGGATGTAGTGGTACAAGCTCAAGATGTAGTAGTGTAGGATTGAGAGATAGCCTAGGCATAGGTTTTAGCCTTACAAGAGTAGGTGGTGATGTTGTAGGGTCAGATTAGGGCTCTATAGGGCTAGGTTACAGTATTATAGGGCCAAGTTATTATTTCATAGGGTCAGGTGACTATAGTGACAGTAAAGAGAGATAGTCTAAGAGTAGTGGGCTAGGTTACTCCTCCTCCACCACCACCATAGGGATTAATACAAGCTAGGTCATCATCAGATATTATGGGACATCCATAGACTATATCTATGGCAATATATTTGACTTCCCTAGATGAGATTACCTATTATGAGAGGGCAATCAGAGAGTTTCCATAGATTTAGAGATATTTAGAGTTTAGAGAGCAGGAGCAGTCTATATCATGCGCCATAGCTTCTAGCTCATGCAGACGTAGATGAGTAGAGAGTGGTGATAACACGGCCTCCTCACAACCACATAGAGAGCCTCAAGGACCCTGAGTGTTAGAGTTTGCCATTTTTTATTATCTATGTTATATGTATACCAACCTAAAAGATAAAGATGTGAGATGTATATTTTGAGAGAGAGAGATGATGTTATGATGATATAGTTATGGACAAGTATTTTGATGTTATGATAGATGCTAATGATGTGGACGATGATTATTTTATGCTATGTTAATGTTGATCATGTGAGTTGAGTTAGACTAGCCTTTCCCATATATGTGATGGTATATGCATATTTGGTTGGCTAGTTTCATCTTAGCATGTTTCCATATTTTGTGATAGTATATGCTGAAAATGAATAAATTGGTTGTGTTAGTTTATTTTAGCATTTTTCCATATTTGTGATGGTGTATGCATAAAATAAATTGAGTAGGATTTGCTATTATTGGTATGACATTGTTCTTTTTTTCACCTCAAAGAGAGAGATCAACATGTGATGTGGATGGGAAAATGTAGAGGTAGAATTCTCATGCATTGACAAAGATCATAATTAGAACATAAATAGGCTCAAGAAAATGAGCATCTTTCATGCCTTATATCTTTGAAATATTGTGTTTGTTAGAGAAGCATCGTGTTTACCATATATTAAGTGAGATTCATAGTCCCTTGAAAGAGTATGAGGGGAAAAAGGGTAAAATGAGGGAAATGTTTGGGTAGCATAACCTACAAAGTAGGGATGATATGTCCCTACTATGGGTGACCTGAGAGTTACTATAGGCAAGTCCATGACTTAAAGTTTTTTTTATGTGTGTGTAAGGTGATCAATATGGGAAGCCTACAATGGGATTTTGTATGGGTTTAGGTTCTATAAAGTTGTGAGAAGACTTTTTCATTTGTTTTTCCCTTTGAGAACAAATCTTGGCTTAGCCATCCTTCAAGCGAGTAGTCTAAGAATTTATTTTTAATTTTAAATAGCTATCCTTAAAGGGAGTAGTCTATTGATAGTAGCAAAAGGAAGTTATGTAGCTATCCTTTAAGGGAGCAGTCTACATTAAAAATCATGACTTGATATTTTATAACTCTGTCACATATCCCCTTTTTTTTCTTTTAGTCATGGACAAGAATATAGAGGCTTACGATTTTTCCACTTTGAGGACAAAACCATATCATTGTGTAAGTTAACTAAGTGTATAAGAGTAAGGGTAAAGAGGAAGGTAAATGAATGTACTAGGGATGCTCAAGAGATGAGCTCAAGTTAAACATGAGGTAAAGTGATGCTTGTTTAACAAAAAAATGGTCCTAAGTGTAAAGTATTTAAAAGCTCAAGTTCTGGCTTTCCATCAATAAAAGACAAGTGATAAGTTCTTAAACCATACTTATGAGTTATGATATAAGGTCCAAGCCAATTAGGAGCAAAATTACCCCATTTGATTTTCTCTATGTTCATCATGTGTTGATTTTATTTTAAGATGAGATCTCCTATATTGAAATCTTGCTCTTTGAGGTTTTATTATAAGTGCCTTTAATACATGTTTGATAGATTTGGAGGTAGTTGAGGGCTATGAGATGGTACTCATCAACCAATTCAAGTTGAGCCAAATGTTCCTAGTGAAATTCATCATTACTAAGTATGTCTTGTAGAGAAATGCAAAGAGAAGGAATCTGGACTTCAAGAGGCAAAAAAGCCTCCATCCTATATACCAATGAAAAAGGTGTAGCACCCATAGGGGTTTGAATGCTAGTGTGATAAGCCCATCAAGTAAAATGAATGTGTGTGCACTAATCCTTACCTATATCATTGACTACCTTCATGAGAATTTTCATCAATATTTTATTAGAAGCTTTTGCCTATCCATTATATTTTTGATAGTATGGTGATGAGAAGCTTAATTTAATTCCAAATGTATCACATAGACTTTGAACAGTCTTATTTTTGAAAGATTTGCTATTATCTATTATAATTTTATGAGGGACACCAAAACAATAGATGATGTGATGGTTGATAAAGTCAAAAAAAATCATCTTTAGTGGAGATGAGAGGGATGGCCTCGACCCACTTGGTGAAGTATTCAATGACAGTAATGATAGAATGATGGCAGAATGAATGAGGGTTAATTTCATTGATTGAATCTAAGCCGCATTGGGAGAAGGGTCCAAAGTCTTTGGTGACTTATAATGCATGACTAGGGACATGGAGGATATTAACACGTTGTTGACACTTGACTCAACACTGAATGTAATCAACACAGTCTTGATGAAGTGTGGGCCAATAATAGCCAAGTTGAAGGATATGCTTGGAAACTACATGACCATTGAAATACCCACCACAAATCCCATCATGGACATCCTTAATAGTGAAGGGAGTCTCAATAATAGTGAGGCATATAAGAATAAGACCATCAAAACCTCACTTGTAAATAAGTCCCCCTAGTATGATGTAATGAGTGGCATGTTTTATGAAGGCACGTCTACCATTATTAGAGAGATCAAAAGGGGTAGTAGAGAAATAAAGATAATCCATGAGTTACTTGTACCATAATTCATGTGGGTTGGCTATTACATTTCTAACAAAGAGGATGTTAGCTGAGACATAGGAGGGTAATGTTAAGTGATGGATGGTGACATAGATTCTCGAGGAAGAGGATGAAGATGGTATGTGTGAAGCAAGTGAAGCCATCATGTCAACAAACTTGTTTGTAGATCAAGGAATAATTTGTAAGATATAAGAGTCAAAAGATCCCAAGAGTGTATCTAGATGATGTTTATACCATTGTAAAATTTTGTTTTTGCATAGGTAGGAACCATTAACTTGGTTAACCACTAGTTGAGAATCACCAAAAAATTATTATGGATTTGATACCCAAGAAGAAAGTTGTTTGAATTCCTAGAATCAAAGCCTCATATTCAGCCATATTGTTAGTGCATTCAAAATATAGTTTAAATGATAAAGGCATAGGCTCACCATCTAGAGGAATAAGAATGACCCCCATAACCCCACCATGTTGACATTTAGATCCATCAAAGAAAATCATCATTTGATAGGAGATGTCATCAATGGAGAGCATTGTAATGGATTTGTCAAGGAATTCAAGGTTTGAAGTTTGATTTTTAGGTAAAGGGGCATTAACTAATTGGTCAATGATTATTTTCCCCTTAATAGACTTTTGTTGATTAAACTCTAAGTCAAATTTAGTAAGAAGCATGAGACACTGAGCTACACATTGGTATTGATATGGTTTAGAATGCATGTATTTGAGGGGAACAATATGGGTGACCACATAGGTTTTGTGATTTAAGAGATAATGGCAAAGCTTGGAGGTGGAAAATACCAACATAAGGAAAAGTTTTTTAGTATAGGTCTCATAATCAATAAGTGTGCAACTTATGTAGTAAACCACTTGCTCTCAATGTTGGTCATCTCGATGTGTAATCATAGCACCTAAAGAATAGTCTATTGTGGAGAGGTATAGGTAGAAAGGTTAATTTTCCTTAGGTGGAATAAGAACTAGTGGGGAAAACAGGTATTGTTTAAAGTGTGTCAAAAGTTTCTTGACAATATATATTCTAATTGAAGGAGACATCCTTTCTGAGGAGATGGTGAAAGGGTTGGCAATGATCTAACAACTGGGAGATGAAGTGGTAAATTGACTGAAGTTTGCCTTGTAGGCTACAGAGTTATTTGATATATAAATTTATGGAGTTAGGTGGAGGCATCTCTAGGATTGCTCTAACATTAGTAGTATTGACCTTGATACCATAGAGAGAAATGATAAAACCTAAGAGCTTATCAAAAAAACACCAAAGACCCATTTTTAAGGATTAAACGTTATATCAGAGGAGATGAGAAAATATAATTTTGAAAATTGTCAAGTGGTCTTGATAAAGTTTAGACATGTTGAGTAAGTCATCCATGTAATCTTTCATAATTTTGTGTAGGAGATCATAAAAAATTTAGGTCATGGCATGTTGGTATGTTGCACCAGTATTCTTCAGGCCAAAATTTATGACCTGATAACAAAAATTCCCCCATGGGGTAATGAAGGTTATCTTGTGTTGATCCTTAGGAGTAATTAGGATTTGATTATATATAGAGAATCCATCTATAGATGATAACATCTCATGGTCAACTGTCAGATCAACAAGTTGGTCAATACTTAGAAATTTGAAGTCATCTTTTAGACAAGTGAGGTTTAAATCATGATGGTCAGTACAAATGTGGATTCCCTCGATCACTTTTGTGATAGGAAAAATATTGGAAATCCATTTTAAGTAGTCGATGGGTTGGATAAAGTTAATAGAAAAGAGGCATTTGAGCTCTTCTTTGATAAGGAGAGCAATTTGAGGATGTATTTTATAAAGTTTCTACTTAATAGGTTTAGCATGTTGATTAGTGAAAATGTTATGGGTGATAATAGAGGGGTCAATACCATGTGTGTCATTGTAAGACCAAGAAAATGCTTTGCTATGGTCATTAAGAAATGTGGCATAATCATCTTGCTTAGAGGAATCTAAATATTGGCCAATCTTGAGGATGTGAGAGTTATCATGAGAGGGTAGGTTGATGTCAATGGTTGATTCATTTAACATAGCTTGTGTTTTAGTTGGGAGTGCTCATTGGATATAGGAATCATCCTCACCCATTTAGGTGAGAATTGCATCATCATCTTGACATTGGACAATCTTAACAGTGTGAGAGTCTTCATCAATTATTTTGGGATGAATGAGAGGAATGGACCTTGTTTCCTTACCCTAATGATAGGTGAGAGGCACCAAATGAATAGTATTTATTGAAAAAAAAGGAGGTATAGATACCTCTGATTTAGTCAGTGATGGTGAAGAATAAGGTGGATAAGGAGAGATTGGTTCTTTGATAATTGGTTCATAAGAAGTCTTAATGAGTTTAGTTGGTTCATCATATCCTATTACATGCCTCTTTTTGGCATTTTCAATGAAGTTGCTAGTAGGATATTCAATAGGCATATGGGCATCTTATTCATAGCAACCCAAACCAAATCCTTTTTAGGCACACTTATAGAGATAGGTGTGAGAAAATCTAGGGTTACATGGGAAAGCGAAGTCATAGGTAAATGGTTGTGGCGAAGAAGATAGATTATTGACAGTAGGAGCTTGATCAATTCCCCCATATGTGAAATTGGTTCAAAGGTTAGGGGGGCATAAGGGATGACCATCCCAATATGGGGATCATAATTTGGGTGCAAGTGAACTCTTTCATACTCTTGTGGAGTATAGAACATGTCAAGCATCAACAAATAATATTCATCGAGTGACAAATGTTGAAAGGTCTCCTCCATGGGATCTTTGTCAAGAATTTGTGTTGTCGGTACTTGAGTATCCATAAGAGTGGAGCTTGTACAATCTTTAAAAGTATCATAAGGAGAAGATGATGTTTTCAATGGAATGAGAACATCATTGGGACTATAGGTCATGTTATATGTTTTAAATGGAGGTGGGTTAGCAGGTATGACATGTACTTATCCATCATGTTCAAACTTGACACAATGATGCAAAGTTGAGGGTACACATGCCATAGAACATATCCAAGGTCATCTAAGAATTATGTTATATTATAAATCTCCTTCCACAACATATAAGAGCTCAATAATAGTGCAAGGACCTACATAGATATGTAAGACAACAGTACCCACCATAGTCACTATAGTATCATTAAAGGAGTGAAGTACTGCATCAGTTTGAGACATGCAATTATCAAGAAGGGATATTTATTTATAGGAATGGGTGGAAATAATATTAATACTAGCTCCCATATCAATCATAACTCTCTTGATACAAGTTTGATCAATATATGTGGTAATAAAAAGTGCAGAATCCTAATCTTTAGGATGTTGAAGTGGAATTTATAAATCACTAAAAGAAATCAAGGAGATGGAATTAAGGGAGTTGACCAAAGCTATAAGAGGTTGGGGATCATTTTATTATACCTTAATCACTTAAAAAGCACTAATCAAAGCTTGACAGTATCAGGATGAGTTTTGGATTAACTTATATAAAGACATTTTCACAAGAGTTTGGTGACGTTGTTTCACTATTAATATTTGAATAACATCCAAAGATGTTATTTTAGGAACACCCAAGATGGAAATATTAGGATTAGTATGTGGAGTGTCTTTGGTGAAAGGATGAGCCAAAGGAGCAATGACCTTTTCCTTAGCTTTATCTTTTTGGTTTTGTGACTGTGTTGCCACATTAACTATGCTAATTTGAAATGTTGGTGAAGGAGGTGGTAAAGGGGTTATGATGACATCTTTAGGTTTGAATTTAGGTAGAATGGTAGGAGGCACTATAGATGCTAAAGGTGGAATAACATAAAGTTTAACAATAGTATCATTGAAGAGAGTGTCAACATCGAAGTGTTGCTGAATAACTATTGTGAGGGCTTTACAACTCTTAGTATCATGTCTAGGTGAATGATGATATAAACACACTTGTGTATCATTAAACCAAGATGGCTTCATTCCAATAGGACTATAAGACTTAATGAGAGGAAGAGTTATTATGGAAGATTACAATAACTAACATAGGAAAAAGCTTTGAGAGCCTACAGGTGGGCTCACACTTGTTCTAATAGGAGTGGATACCTTCTTTTGTTTCAATGTTGGAAAGGTAATTTTATGTGGTTCTTTGTTTGGTGATGGTTGAGTTACGTGTTTTTCTCTCACTTTCTTAGTATCAAATGTTAGAGTCCTATCAAATGGCAAATGTAGGAGTGGAGGTAGCTTCACCTTTTATTTTACTTAGTTAGGAAATATTCCAACTAAAGTAGAGGGGTATGGTCCCAAAATGGATGATAAAGTTGAGGGTTGAAGAAGGGATTGATGAGATCTAGGGAGATTAACATTTTTCTATAATTTAGGCCATGAAACTCTAACTTGTTATTGAGGAGATAAATCTAATCTCACCTATGGATGAATTAAATTAGAAATGGGGTGTATGCCTATGGGCTTGATCTATTTTAATAAGGCAAATTCTTGTGAGGGTGAGGGTTCTAACATAGATGATTGAAATTTAGGTGATTTTGGTGAAGAAGCTCTAGCTTTGTAAAAGACCTTGGGGTAAAGGGTATTAAGAGGGTTAGCATTAAAGGTTGACATTTGTTGTGTTGGATAAGGATTTTTAAGCCAGTCCCAAAATGCCACATGGTCTAGCTTTGTGGAGTCAATAAATTTTAGACTTTTCACCATACATGAGAAGGGTTTATATGAAGTTGATGTGCCTTACGGTTGTGTCTTTAGAAGCTATGGTGTTTGGGAGAGAGGGAAATTATTGGTTTATGATACTTCAAGCCAAAGATGAGAAAGAACCGTAATGGGGTCCTCTTCGATAAAGATGGGAGAAGAGACATGGTCTACCATGGGTGGAGGGGAGGTAGGTCAAGAAGGTTCTTTAAGAGCACAAATCATAGGTATTATGGCTCCCTCAACATGTGGGTGAGGCATGGATAAAGTATGATCCTCCATAGGTAAGAAAAGGGGTAAGAGTGGTACAATTAAAGTAGGTAAAATAGGTCTCTCATCTATTATGAGAGTAGATAATACTGACCCCTCTAAGTACAAAGGTGGAGTGGGTGGGGTACTACTCTCTATAGGTGAAGGAGAGGCAAGTGAAGAAGGTCCCTCAAGAAGGTATAGTGCATGAATGATGTTCCCTTCAACATGTGATTGAGGAATGGGTAGGTGTGGTCTTCAAGTGGTAAGAGGATAGGTAATATTGGTGAAAATGGAATTGGAATTATAGGCTCCTCAGGGGGAAAAAGGAGTGGTAAAGGAGGCTCTTCTTATTGAAGGAGTGGAATGGGTGAAAGAGGCTCTTTTACTTGAAGAGGAAGAATGGGCAAAATAGATGCCACTAAATGTGGGGGAGTAGTTGATGAAACGGATGTTTTTTATTAAGGGGAAGGTTGAACTAAAGGTAAAGGAAAGACAATATTAACTGTATTGATATTATGATCACCTGAGTTAATTATGGATTAGATAATATTTTGATTCAGTGAATGGTTAAGAAAGGGTGTTTGAACACATCCATACTTTGATTAGGGGGTGCATTAATATTATCCAAGATGAGATCACCTCTATCAAGCATATATTAAATAATGTTCTTGAGTGTCTTACAGTTACTAGAATTGTGGCCTTTAACTTGATGGTAACCGACAAACTCATTTTCCTTATACCAGGTTGGGATAGGATGGGAAGGATCAAACTATATAGGAGGTTTGATCTGAGGAAGGGTTATGACACCTTGTTGTAATAGTTTCTCCAAGATGGATGTATATAACTCCCCAATGGGAGTGTATTGTCTTTGTTCATACCATTGTTGGAATTGCTTGGTAAAATTTTGAAAAGTTGAGGAATTTAATTGGTTTATGGTTGTGGAAGATGTTAACTTAAAGACCACCATGTTGGAAGAACCTTTAGCTTTTTGGTTAGAGGGAGAAGTTTTAGAGGAGGAGGAGTCATTTGATTTGGAATTGTTGTTCTTACTGCACAACTTCACTTTGCCTTCATCTATATCATGAACCTCAAGTTTCCATGCCATTGTAAAGGCCTCATCAAATGTGAAAAAAGTTTATACCTAGAGTGTGGAAGAGATGTGCTTAGCACATGCCCTTGAGAATAGATCAATAAGATTAGGTTGGGGTAAGGAGAAGGAGATTTGATTGATCAAGCTTCTCTAATGAGTGATAAAATCTACAATAGACTTGTCATTAAATTATTTGATATAATAAAGGTCTGTTATAGAAACCTTTTTAGAAATGTTAATAGATAAATGGTATAAGAATATTTTTGCAAGTTGGGTAAATGAAAAAAGGGAGTGTTGAGGTATAGAGTTATACCAATCTAAGGTAGCACCTAAAAGAGACATAGGTAAAGTGGGAAGTAGTAACGCATCATCATGCCCTATTAAATAACAAGCACATCTAAATGCTTGAAAGTGTTGTTGTGGGTCCTATTTACTCTAGAAATGAGTAAATTTAGGGAGTTTCCATTGGCTTGGATAAGGGTGAATAGGTAAAAAAAGATGGATTGGTTCATTGCATATCTAATCATAAGATAACACATTCTTTGAACCAAAAATAGATGTCTCTAGATTAGACATCTTGTCCATCATCATATTAATGAGGTCTAGAGGGGGATTAGTTTGGGTAATACCTCCTAAGTTATAGGGAAGCTGATAGGAAGTAGAGGGAGTGTATGACATAGCTTACTGAGGGTGTGTTAGAGCAATATAAGGATAATGAGTCATAAGTTGGGGTACGAAAAGAAAAGGGGCCTATCCCATTGTGTTGGAGACTATGCCTTGGTTGGTTGTTATTACAGGTTAGATTATTGGCATGGTTATATTGGATGAAGGGTGAGTTAATAACTAGGGTAATTATAGGTGCAAGGGTAGATGGAAAAGGTAACACTAAATTCTAGAATGGGGTGTGACTTGACTGAACTGGTTGTGGTTGTGAAAGTAGGAAAGTCACACCAGGGTTTAGGTGGGATTGGGTAATTAGAGATGCTACACTTTGGACATTATTTATAGTTGGGTTACTCATTGAAGTGGTGGTTTGGGTAACCGTGGGGAAAATAGTGGAGGCAATTGAAATTGAGGTTGTATCCATTAGAGAGATTGGCATACCATAGATTGGGTCACCCAAAGAATTATAGGTTTGGCTCATAATAAGGTAATATTGAAGGGCTGCCACATTGTGATAAAGAATTTTAGCAAAATATTGATCTCCCTCAGGCACAATGGGAATTTGGTTAGGGTTGGGAATATGCTCTGTATCTAAAATATGCTCCATGATAGAATCAAAAGTGAAAGGGGAAGGTGGAAGGTGGAAGTAGTTGTTATCTTACATAATCGGCAAGAATTTTGGCTTGAGCTCATGTCAATACCATGCAAGAGGAAGTATAAATAGTCTTACTACCCTGTATTAGAAGCAGAATAAGGAAAAACCAAGTTTGAGTGTGAGTAAGTGGGTCATTTTAGCTTATTGTTTTAAGTAGATGAAATTACATAGTCACTAACATCAGTCACTTGACCGATGTTGGTAGAAAAAGTTTGCCAATGTTAGTGGATTAACCGATGTCAATAGGTAAAATCTACAGATTTCAATAGGGTTAACCAATGTTAGTCACTATGATATCTTGGGAGAGGAAAATCTAATGTTTTAAGAAACTAAAGGTTGAAACTAGGTAAAATAATGGATGTAAAAGGTTTGTGTAAGAAGGAAGAACACTCAGAAAACTTGAGATAACAGGTTATACAAATTGAGTATTAGAAATGGTAATGATTTTGTGAATCAATAGGAAAACATCCTTACTAACTCCAAAATACGAACGGCAATAGAAAAGCAAAAAAAGAACATACAACTAGCAACTATTAAGTCCTAGAGATTAATTTTTAGTCTCATGTTGGCTTATGCCTTAATCAAATAGTGAGAAGAGAATTTGGTTATCAAAGGTACTAAAAATCAATCTAGAGTTAGTTTAGGTTAGTTTTAGTGCTCAAGAGGAAATATATGTTAGACCAGGTATGTGGTTTATTATAGGAGGTTATTCTCTACACTTCATGAACCTAAAGCTGAGCTAAGCTACTTAGCCAAAATATACCTTTTGTCTAGAGTTTATACTCCGCTAGAGAATGGAGTGGGTTCTCCCCTTTGTGGTGAAATCCAAGTAGGATAACTGGGTAGGGTAAGGTGATCCATCAAGTGATGAAATCTTGATGGGCCTTTTCTTAGGTTAGTTTAGATGTTTATTTATGTGAATGTGATTTGGTTGTGTAACATAGGTGCACTACAATCTATTCAAAATGCTCGTAACTAACTAGGTGAGTTAATATGCAACAATCAAACTATGAAATGCAATAAGTTTTAAACCCAAATATGAAATATATAGATTCGAATGAAAATAGAGATGAAATAGGACTAGAGTATGAAATTCACTATCCTAATATGTATGTAAGAAGAAGTAAAGAAGAGTTTCTTTTTTTCTATAAAAGAAAATGATAAATTGCTTTTATAGGTAAAGAGAAAAGAAAGAAAATTTTAGTTTAATGCTTTTTAAAAAAAAAATAAGATATTGAATTTTTCATTTTAAGAGAAAAGAGAAGGACGAAGTGCAAGAAATGAAAATTTCACTATAATGCACTTATATGAATGCTTAAAACAAGAAATGAACCCAAGGAAAACTCTAGGGTCCCACCGATTATGCTAGAAATGTTTTGATAAATTTTTTCTATTTTAAATCTAAAGGAAAACATAAAGAATGATGGGGATAAGTGATTAGAAAGAACCTAGATTGGTTTCTACACTGTAGCTAGACATTGTGAGCACTCCTCTTTGGTTGGGAAACACTACCTGTAAGTAAGAAAGCACTACCATAAGATGTTTGTTAGTAGATAAATGAGTGGGTTTCCAAGTTATGTGCTTGTTTTAGGAAGTGTGAAACTTCTTTAAAGATGACAGTCTAGTTTTGAGAGATAAAATAATAATAAATAACTGAAAGAGAGGTAAAGAGAGATTGAAAAAGAGATAAGATTACCATTATTAATAACTTGTATGCAATAGAGAGTCACAGGCTGCAGGTGATGTACTCTATTTATATTTTAGAAGTTATTTGTGTAGGTTTTGAAGAGGTTAGGGAACCCATAGTCATCAACATCGATAGGGAAGTGATCGATATTAGTTATACTACTGAGGTCAGTAGTGAGGTGACCAATGTTGGTTAGGCTACCGAGGTCTATAGGGGAAATAATTGTTTGGGAGCTTGTAGAAGGCTTTTCTAGGTCTGGAAATGGTTTAGATCAGGTATGGGAGGTTGGGAGATTTATGAGAGAGAGATTATGGTTTGGGTAGATCTGGTCAGAGGTTTGGTGTGTCAAGTTAAGGGGAAACAAGCAAGGAAGCTTTGTAACCCCCTCACAAGGGTTCGGTTAGAAGTGTGTAAAGTAATGCACAATAGATATAAAGTGATAGTAGAATAAATATTTTAAAGACCTAAAAAATAAGAGATGTACTTATCTACAATGGTCACTAAATGATATGTTCTAGATTGATGGTCCCTATCAGGGAGTTTAAACCTAAATACCTGAACAGAGAGAACAAGCTGGTGATGTTGGTCCTCAAGAGCTTAGTTGTTGATCATGATTGACTTACACAAGATGGTTGTAAGCTAAGATATTGAAAATAGAATGCCTAGAGCTTGAATGTGAGTAATAATGAATTTTCTTGATTTCTATTGACCTAAACTTTAGGTTGTAGTTTGGTTTATATTGTTGACATCGGTGATCCCACCGAAGATGAGCATGGGTTGACCGACATTAGTAGCCCTAGAATAAGTAAACCTTAATATTTTTGGACTTTTTTTTTTGTTCTTCATGCCAAGTGTGACACCCATTATAAAATGGTAAAAATAAGAGGTTAGAAAGGAGGTAGTTATTTAAGAATTTAGTTTGAAAGTGGGAATAAGTCTTGGGTAGTTAGGATGAGGGGACCAGGTCTTGAGGTGATTCATCAGGTGTGAATTAATCATAGGGTGAGGTGGCTAGGTAAGATGGAAATAGGGGTTTTTAATTAACTTAATTAAGTATTTTAAATTAATTAAATGTGTGGGGTAAAAGTATGGGTTAGGGAGGTTAATTTTTATTATTGAAAAATGGGTTAAAAAGGGGTTTTGATATAGGGAGTTACGCACATATATGTGACATAATTTTGTAGTCTAAAATACCATCCCCCATAGACTCAGGAGAGGTAGGGGGAATTTTGGTATTCTCTATGGATGAGAATGAGGTTGGGGATTTGGTTTGTTTTTTTATCGACTATTGTCATGTCAAAACCATGTAGCACAGATGAAAAATCAAGAAATGAAAATAAAAAAGTACACAATAGTCTTTTTGATTATCTCATTTTAGTGTAAATAAGCACACATACTACAAAATTACTTAAAATATTTTACTTTTTTAAGAAATTAACTTTTGGAGTGTGATAAGGAAAAAGGTCAACAAGGGTATTAAGAAATAATAGTCTAAAGATGGTTTCAAGTTTATGTTTAAGGATGGGAACCTCTATATACATGAAGGTAAGTTGAGGACTAATTCCATATTGGAATAATGTACATGTCTTGGTATTATGGATTACACCCACACTGCACACACTATAATGATAAGGGTGTCAGGTACTTAGCCTTTATAATTCTTACCAAAATATTTATACTCAATCAGTACATCGAGTCAATTTTCCCCTTGGTGATGAAATATAAGTTGATCCACCTTAGGTAAAAAAAATGTTTCAAATACTTAATTGAAGATTATGTGGTTTAGATGTGTGTGAGAAGGTGTGATTACTATGATATATTGATCTACCTAGATTATTTTACGTGAATTATTTAAGCAAGCAAAGAATGAATGCAATTATTTTTAAACCTTGAAAAGAAAATTAAGTTTTTTTTGGATTTTTACCTTTTTGAATGAAAGCAAAAAATAAATAAAATATTCAATTAATTATCAATTTCACACTAAGAATAACAAGAACAATGAGACCTTAGGGGTCCCATCGAGAGTGTCAGAATGTTTTAGTATTTTTTGGGTTCTTTTTATTAATAAAAATTACTTACTAACAATGGAAATGATACAGAGTTTTTAAAGAGGAATACCTATGATGGGGATGCATACTATTGATCCAATAAGGTGGGAGCTCATTTTTGGCTAGGAAGGACTACTTGCATAACAAAGACAACTTAGACTAGATTGATTAATAATAGAGATGTGTGGACTAATTAATACAAGATTAGTTTCAAGAAGTGGTACACTTCCTTAAAGGGATGTCAGTCCACTGTTCAGCTAATTAAGTAGATAATAAAATAAGATAAATTACAATAAATCATGTGATAAGATTATGATACTAAAATTAAGCAAATCAATCTATTACATAGATATTGTCAAAATGTTCATTCCAATATGCTATTCTTAACTCCTCTTACACTTAGATTACTTCTAGTTACTCAGGGATGGTCTCCAGAGTTGGGGAAAAGATAATCATGAAAATTCATAACTCAAAAGAGATATCACTTTGATTAGTGAATAAAGGATGAGGAACTATGGGTATGCCATGAATAGAGCCCACATCATGATAACACCTGACAAGGTCATCTACAGACATCAATACATGATATCAAGGTTTATAATAGTTAAATTAGATATATTAGGATTAGTAATCAAGTATTGGGTTATAGATAAAATGAAAACATAAGGATCGATGTTGATTATCTTAGAATTGGTATCGATCATATGATCGATGTCAATCCAGAAATAATCATGGTCGATCTTTATAGTGGGTACTAAAAGACTCAAAAATATACCTAATAAGGGATTTTATAGATCTTAAAAGACTCTTCAATTAATCATTAATTTATGTAAATAGACTCACACTAACAAACATAATAAAAAAAGATTAAAATAATAATTTGTAACTAATCAAATGCACAACAAACTTACCTCTATAGAAGCTTCTCGAGCTGTAGCTAAATACCTCATTGATAGGGATGTGGTTGGTTTTAAACAAAATGTGGGTAGACTAGAATTAGGATATCATTCTCCCGTAGTGATCTAGGAAAATTTTCTTAGCATTCTAGTGTGAAAAAATTAGGATCCATAACTTAAGGGTGGCCTGAATATAAATCGACGTCGATCTTAATAGGATCGATGATGATCATAGGAGACATTATAGATTTTGTCTAAGTTTGAGTCGTTAGTTCCAATAATTCATGAGCTCAGAGAAAATCATAGTTCAAATTAGTTTTAATAGGGTTCTAGTATGGGAAGGTTGTTAGGAAGGTTAAAATAACTTACCCACATTAGGATTGGATATATTTAACTAGGATTTAGGGATAGTAAACTAATTACCTAGGTAAAATGGTAATTAATTAGATTAATTACATGATGTTAAATGGTAAATAGTAAAACTAAATTAATTAGAATAAGAAAGGTAGGTAAGGGGTAAGACACATTTATTCATAATAAAATGATGCAAATTTATAGTGTCTAAAACATAACGTATCTCAGGTCAGCTTGGCCACCATTATTCTTCCAATCATCTCTTTCTTCACTTTGTGCATCCTTATCTACCTTTTTTTGGTAACTTCCTTAGTCATTAGACCCTTGTATATACATTTGTGCCCACTCATATTTAATCTATGAAATTGGTTATATCCTTGAACTATGCTTACCAATTTCCCTATTAGGGCATAATATTTAGACCAATCATCGATCCACTCAGCTCTATTGGGGCAAAATCAAATATTAGTGGTTAAAATTAGCTATCTTGGGGCAAATTAAATTTATCAACCAATCAAATCTGCTCTACTAGGGCACATTATTAATTCATCAACTTCCCTTCTTTGGAGTAATGCTCTCATCTTGTTTTTCTTCTAATTCTAAGATCTACAGCATTTGCCTTTGTTTTGAAAATTCAAAGTATGTAACTTGTTTTGGGATTGATCATTCCCTAAGCCCATAAATTTTGACCTATTTTGGGTATGTTAAAATGTGTCACTTCTATTTTGGGATGCATTTTTACCACTTCCCCCTACCTTGGGGCCTATTATATTTTATTATATTTTGATCATTGAGAATCAATACATGTAAGCATTAGATCATATGGATTTAGTATAATCCATGGGTTAATTTCATTATTTGTCTCTTTTTCAATATTCCATCCCTCTGTTTCATCCTTGCATGCCCTCTTAAGGGGGATCATGGGTCACTAATTATTTCTTCAATCATTACCCTACAACTTCTTCTAAATGACTTTTTCATTATTTAAAAAGTCATTTCTTCAGTTAGTGTCTTACAACGCCTTATGAAACATGGTAAAAATGTAGACACCTCATTTTTACCACTTTTATGTCTAAATGGTTATTATAATTATTTCTTGCAAATAATGCAAATTAAGCCTAAAAAACATTGAAACACTCTGATTCATTTGCACACATCATGTGCAATTCCTAGTTTATGTAAATATGTTCCTAAATAGGGATTTATCCTATATTTAATCATCACCTTCTTATAATTCTTATCCAACCAAGTTTCAACCTATTAATTAATGTTTTTTTACCACTTGTATAAGACAACCTTGTCAAAATTTAGAAATGGAAATTAACCTGATCACAGATGCTTAATTCATTATACCCATTTAAATGCATAGACAAAATTTCCATGGCTAATTAGTGAATTTATATTTTTAATAATTCATAAAATATGTATTGATGACATCATCATGTCATCACAATAAATATCTAAAATGGTGACATCATAAATGACATCAACCTAAAAGTTGTTAAGCACTCAAATTGTAAATATAAAATAAATATATGGATTTACAAGCCATGCTTATTTACTATAGTATTTAATGCCTTGATCCTCCAAAATTTAATGGATTTGTGGCCACACATCTTGATCTCATTAGGGACAGTCACAAATCAATTCCCTTATTTTTGAAAAATTTATAAATACAAGGGTCCTCACTCATTCCTTTAAGCTCTTTTTATGTAAACTTATTATGAAGAATTATCTTTACAAAGATTGAAAAAATTTACAAATCTTGTGAACCTAATCCATTAGTGAACTAAGATATGATGGAGGCTCATGTTACTCTTTATTGATAAAGACTTAGAGTACCAAATCTATGGAAAAACATGCTTCTTGATTGCTTATGAGGGAGAATAGCTACTTGGAAGATTTGATTGTATTCCTTTCTTAATTATCTCTTTGAAGTCATTAGTAATGCCACTTGAGGGAATAGGATTTATAAGTTAGATATTTATGCTTATTTTATATATTTATTGACTAATACATGATCTAACCTTGTATTATAATCCTATTCTACATTCTAGCACACCCAGTGGGATTGTGCATCTCACACATCAATTTTATCCCTTCTAATTTAAAAACTAGACCCTATTTTGAGGTTGATTTTTCCCTCTTTTTCCCTAATTTTCATGTTTATTACTTTTGGGCAAAACGGTGGATTCTAAATGTAGAATGTTGAATTTGACCTAAACATTAGTGATAATGCCCTATGGAGTGGCACAATCAACCTATGTAACAATGAGATTGATTGCACAAATGGTAAAATTAAAATTTGTGTATTCTATCTTTATTTATGTGTTTTTTTTAAAAATGGTGAGGTCACTCTGAACATCAATGATATTTTAGTGAAAATGGTGTAATTATAAAGAAAATGTCAAATTCACCCTATATATCAGTGAGGTTGTTAGGCCAAAAGAGACCAACTTCTAGAGGTTTGTTTGGGGTCCTTCAAACTCCATTTTTAATAATTTCTCTTAGAACCATATGACTCCTAAATTTTCATATTATGTGATTATTTTTGCTTCATGTTGCATATATTTTTCAAAAAATAGAAATTAGTAGGTGCTAACATGTTTTTAGGAAAATGATAGTTTCATGATAATAATGGTAGAATCACTCTCATAAATAGTGATATTATGATCAAAATGGTGAATTCACACTAGTTGGACCTTATCTACTAAACAACAAAGTCACTCTACTAAACAACAAAGTCATTTTGAAAAATGGTGAGGTTATAATGTAAATGGTGAATTCACTATGTCAAATAGTGAAGTTGCCCTACTAAATGATGAATTCACCCTACATATTAGCAAGGTCACTAGGCACAAAGTGACCAACTTCTGGAGGCTCAATTGGGGTCATACAAACTCCATTTTTTATGATTTTTTTTTAAACCATCTGTTTCATCATGAGTTTTCATATTATGCAGTTCAAATTGCATGTTTTTTTCATAAAATAGAATATACAGTCATGTTAATTTGTTTGCTAATCTAACTTATTTGTCATTGGTTTCACTTATCAAAGACATCAGTTGAAACTTGTAACTTATTACTTGTAGGTTTTTCTAGCTAAAGAGTGGTTATTTTTACAAAAGCAAATTTCACTTCATGTTTCATTTGTTGTTCTAAAAATAACTCAAACTTTAGTTAACTACTCTTAAGAGCTTTTGATTTTTGATTTTTTTTATGTGTCTATCTTGAAAACCAAGTCTAGCATGTATTATTTTCACTCCATCCCCTTTAGGTAACCTGGGTGATAAAAAATGCTTCACTTTATGCTTTTGTTGTTTTGTCTGAGTGTGGAAGGAAATTTGATAAGGTGCTCCCCAAAATTTGAGTGATTTTGGTGATCCCAAAATAACCCTAAAGTCCTTATACAATTTTTATTTCTATCATTTTAGATTGTGGGAAGGAGTTCATATCCTCACCATGAGTTCTAAAGGGAAATGTTGACCTAGGAATTCATCTCCCAACATCACTTTAACCCTACTTCATGGTATGGGTATATAAATTGAGGTTAAATTACTGGGACACTTGTTTGAGTGGTTAATCAAGCTTTGTTACTAAGAGACTAACTCAGATCATAGGTTTAACTTAGACATCACACTGTAGAGTAAAAATTTACTCTACGTTGCATTCTATTTTTTAGTTGCGTGCTACAAAATTTTGCCTTCACATATTGTGTTCTGAGATGGCAGAATGTTGAAACAGAACAGAGGATCTATTTCTCTTTTGATTCATTTTTGTCCAAGTGTTGGGGAAAAGCAAAAATTGACAAGTGTCATCATCTAAGGCATCCTTCTCAGTGAAAACTACCAAGTGTTGACATCCAAGGCACCTTTCATACTTTCTATGAGTTAGTCAGAATGTGCCATGTATTTCACAGTGACTCAATGAAACGTGCCAAGTGTCAACATCTACAGTTTCATATCAGCACCCGCATTTCATCTCTTTCCAGTTAAAGGTTTGAAAAGCTAAGTATCAAGATCAAGCACAAAGTGCCAAGTGGTAGTTGTAGAAGGTCTCAATGTTGCTTTTCTAAAATCAATAGAAGCTACCACGTACTCTAGCAAAAAAAGGTGAAAGCCACCATGTGTTACGGTCCAAATTATCTTCATCTTTGCTTTATTGATATAGCAAAGACTGTGGTGGGTCCCAAGTTTTGTTTCTTAAGTGAGCAAAAGCTGCCAGGTGTCACTGTTTGTGTAAATGTGAAATGAGACCCAAATTATTTATATGGTATAAATACAAGCAACAAAGACCACCATGTGTCATCTTTCGTAGGTTTCTAAAAAGGCAACTACAAGCATCGAAGATCACCACATAACCTAGGTAAGAGAAGCAGAGATTGCCATATGCATTTTAATGAAGAAGTAGAGATTGACACCTATCTAGATGTCCATTTTAAAAGAAATTCCATGAATCTTATTATCTTTTAAGCTATTGGAGTTTTGAGAAAGCAGATAGTGACAAGTGTCAAAGGTGGAACACTCCTCAGTGAAGACACAAAAGAGTATAAGTTACGCAGAAAGTGTTGCGTGTCTTCAATAGGTGCTACAAAACATGACAAGTGTCATCCTCTGGTGTTTTCTAAAGTAATAAGAGGAAATTAGGTAAGTGTCACCTAGCATTCAAGAGAAGGGAGCATCTTGCAATTTGTTTTAGCCAATGAATTGCCAGAAGATGAAGCATTCCAGAATCTATAAGATATCTTCTGTTAGACATGATTAGTTAGGGAAGATTTGATTTGGGCCATTAGATTTGGAAAAAGTAGACAATCTGAAGTGGATTCAAGGCTATAAATAAGGGTGTAGAGATCACCAAAAAAAGATCCATTATCAGAGAAAATTTTTGAGAGAGAATTATTGTAACAAGTTTAGACTTTCTAGAGTTGTGGCTAAGTAATATCATTTGCTTTTGTCTCATTTTATTGAGTTTAAAGGTTTATATAAATGTACGTGAATCTATGCCTTTTATATGACTAGAAGACTCAAATAAGAAGACTAAACCCTATGCCTTTGTTGATATTGTCTGCGTCATTTGCAAAAGTAGTCTAGACTATAGATTTTCTAGAGCTGAGATTAGGAATGTGATTTACTTTTTTCTCATTTTCTTGAGTTGGAAGGTTTACATAACTGTACGTGTTTCAGTGCCTCTTATGTGATTGGAAAATTTGAATAAGAAGATTGAATCCTATGCCTTTGTTGACATTTTCTGTATCTTAGTAAAAGAAGTCTATGCTGTGAGCCTCTGTTTCTATTGTTTCAATATTTTACATTGATCATGCACTTGTTTGCTCTTAAATGTAAATGAATCCTACATATAGTTTCACTATGCTCAGGATTAAGGTTGAATTACATTCAGGTGCATTGCCATAGATTAGATTTTCTTTCTTGCATTATGTTTTTGATTTAAATTCCTATCCCTTTTCCCAATATTTACTTGATCTAAAGAAGAGCCAGCTTCTCTAAAATCTGGAGGTTATTTCAAGATGCAAGTCCCATATCTTGAAACTTCCCGTTGTTGTTGATCAAAATCAAGCACAATTTTAAATCATCAACAATTTTTTGCACACTTGATGGGACCAATCTTGAAGTCTCTTTCAAGATCACATGAACCAAAGAGTTATGAGGAGTGATAGCTATGGACCTATAACTAAATCACAATCTACTACAAATCTAGGTATTCTTTTGCCACCTTTGGTAATTAGTCCAAGAAGAAGAACCAACCAATTTGTACCAATACCTAGAGTCAATATGGGAGCCCCTATACCCCCAAGAAATTTTACAAGCTAGAATACTAGTAGTCCCTTAATTCTCCCAATACCACCAGACACTTGGGACCCTATCCCAGTGAATGCCCTAAAAGCTCTACCTAAATTTAGTGGGTAAGACTCTAAAACACCTAAAGAGCATCTACATGATGTATCAGATGTTTGTGCTATACATGTTGTCACACAAAAAAATGTGGCCATAAGATTATTAGCAGCTTCTTTTAAAGGGAAGGCTCTAGAATGGTATCGGTCTTTGACCCCAAATACCGTATCTACATGGGATTAGCTCGAAGATCTTTTCTTTGATAGATTTGCAGAGAAGGGCGATAAGTCTTCTTCGTTACAACAATTAATCACCATTCACAAAGGACCACAAGAAGCCATGACTGACTTCAATTCCAGATTTCAAAAGACTTGGGATAGAATCCCTGTTACAGCTAGGCCATTACTAGGTATGGCCATAGTGTTTTATCTTAAGGCTTTGAATTTAGATATATCTATCATGATTCAGTCACTTGGAGGACACACTTTGCCAGAGGCTTATGAATATGCGGTCAGAGCTGAGAATAATTTAATAGATGCTATAAAATTACCTCCAAGGCCTCCCATGCCCATGTTCCCAGAAATTTCATTGCCATTACCTCAAGAAGTTCCTAAATTTGTAAGCCCACCTGTGTCTATGTACACTTACCCTCAACCATCTACTAAAGAAATTGTCCCCACTTAGTCATTTGAGCTAAATGATATCAAAAATATCCTAAGGACATTTTATAATGAATTGATCAATCTAAAAAGATAGCAGAATACTTTCTCTAAGCCTCCATATCAAGGATATCAAGGAAATAGATTTTCATCTCAGCCAAATCAATATCAAGGTCCTCCAAGACAGACTAATCATCAACCAGTAAACCAATTGGTTGCAGTCCCCACACCCTCATAGACTATCCCTCCCAATTCAAATAGGGATATTGTTATAGGGCAAAATAACTATGTAGATAACACTAATGCCTGGTGTTTCCCTTGTAACAATGCTCATGCACCTAGAGATTGTCCTATGGGTAATCTACAACAAAAAGGTGGCAGAGCAAAGAAGAATGGATGGCCAGTTTGTAAGTTTTAGTGACAATCAGGCCTACTAGTCTCCTAGTATGTAGAATTCAATCCTAGTGGCTCAAATGCAAGGTATGTCCTTGCAACAAGAGGAATAAATAGCCCTAGAACATGTTTTGTTCTCATGGGTTGAAGATGAACTCAATTTTCTTGAATGAAGCATCTACCTCCAAAAAACTGGTGGTGCAATTTGATTATTACACCAGATCAAAGAGAAGGATGGTGGAATAGCCTGAGATTGTAAATAAACTCATGGAGAATCCTCCATTTTAAGGACAAATAAACACTGTTGTCAGACAAGAAGTGCCTCAGTCAGTGTAAAATCAATAGACTCCAGCCCAAATTTAAGAAAAAACAAGATACCCCTATTTTCAAAAAGCTCAGACTCTGGGACCAATAAATGTGGTGGATTAATTGAAAAAGACTCTAGCACAAGTATCAATATGGGATATATTGGCTATTCCTAAATAGAAGACACTACTACAAGAAGATCTATAAGGCCAAGTAGTGCCCAAAGGTACTGTTACCAAAGAAGGAACTGCTAGAAAAGAAAAGCTCAAAGATACAGTCCATATGCAAACAATAACCCTAGTAAATAGTATAGCAGAGGTAAGCAAATCCAAACTAGATCCCTGCTATTTAACTTTAATAGTTGGCAAGAAACTACTACATAATGCAATGATTGATTTAGGGGCTAGTACAATAGTAATGCCCAAGAAGATAGCTAATGCTTTAGAAATTAAGTATGAACCACTCACTAAAGAAGTCATACAGCTAGATGGCAAAGCAATACAAACCATAGGGATAATCAAACAACTCCAATTATGATTATATGCTTGTCCCAATATAATTGTGAATTAGGATGTATTAGTGATAGATATACCTCCTATTTTTGGCTTATGTTTATCAAGAGACTTTACAGCCAAAATAGGGGGATATATGTCCCTTGATTGGTCTCATCTCATCTTAAGAACTAATGAGCCAATTGCAAAGTTAGAGGCAGCCCATGCTATGATGAATAAAGAAGAGAGGGTCTTTGTCAAAGAGCTAGGTGAATGGACTAGGTATAATCAAGAAGAAGAAAATGATCATTTATTAGCTATGATGCAGAGTGACCCATATGGAAATTAAGACTTTATTGGTTTGGGTACTTACATTATAATTGATGAAGATCATAGAATCCCCAATGTTCTAAAAGAAGAAAAGTCAAAAGATACCTCTTCTATTAATCCTCGAGTCTCTTATGAATTCTAGATTCCTAGTGAGAAATCACAAGCATATATTTTGACCCCTGATGAAAAAGAAATAATCTCTGACTTTCTTCTTACTTTTCAAGATGATGAGAAGGAACATGGACAATTCTTGGACCATGATTTAAATTATTTGTTTGAAATCATTGAGTCTAGTTATACCATTTTTCAAGATAGCTGTGAACCGGTTACATATAAGTAGAACAACATTGAGCCTCAATTACATGTGCAAAATTATTGCAAACTTTCAAAATTATCCTTTCAAGATATTGGTAATTTTGAAGTTATTAAGGAGGATGATCATGCAGTAGAACCAGAGTTTGAAGTAGAAGGAATTAAATCATTAATTGATTTCTTGATAAAATATGCCAATATTAAGATCAAATATTCGATGAGCTTCCAAGAACAAGAAGAGTCTATATATATTGGAAACATGTTTGACTCAGACTCACTTGAATGTAGGAAAATCAAGGAGGCATATATCGAGGGCAATTCACCAAAGCCATACCCGATTCGATCACTTGTATGGCAACATAAGCTGGCTTGTCATGAAGGAGAATTTAGAAATTTTGCTTTTAATCCAGGAGGGAGATAAAGATGCTTCATTAATGTAGTTAGGTAGTTTCCCTTTCCGTATTGTTTTGTTTTCTTACTTTGTTTTCCTACTTTGTTTTCCCATTTTGTTGTTTTCCCACTTTTATTTTAAATAAGTGTTCTTTGAACATGTAGTCGATAACTCAAAAAATTTCAATTTTTTTGAAAATTATCCAATACATTGAATGTCTTCCAAATCTTTAAAAATCCCCAAGGTACCTTGTGCTACCACTTGCATAATATGTCTATCCCACTATTCCATAAAGATTGAGTAGGATCTGCTAATGGTTATCTAAGTTTAATGCCATTTTGAGACTTGATAGGTCAATAAATAGCTCTTAGCAAGAGTTAAAGTTTACAAGTTCTCAAACATTCTTGCATCTATGTGAAAATATATTGCTACTTGCATTTTTTGTTCTTAGTAAATTGCTACAGTGAAAGCATCTCTATTTTGCAAGAGTTCATAGAAGTTACCACAGAGAAGATATAAAGATGGAAGGGGCACAATCTTCACAATAAGGAGCTGGGATGTATGAATCCCTTGATAAGTTTCTTGCTAGTAAATAGCATGCTTCAACTCCCATGTAGTTGTTGAAGACTTATCTAAGGACCAAGTTTTATGAACCTAGCCCAACAAGTGATTCAAAAAAAATAAAGGATTATGCAGATGTCATCATGGATCTAATTCTTTAGAGAGCCAATAGAAAAAATCTTAGAGAAGAGGCACATCAAAGGTGTCTACAAAGGGCCAGAGTAGGGCAATTTGAAACATTCACCATGAGGATATGGACCTCAAAACTGGCTCAGTTCATTGTCCCAGCTGTGCATTCATGCCCCAACCTGGTTGAATTATGTGCAGACTTACTCCATGCACCTTCAAGCATTATTCAATGAGGCCCATTCATAGTGCAGATCACACCACAAGCTATCAGGGATATGTTAGCCATGCATCATGATAGTATAGCTATGTTTCCCACTATTGCTAAGATGCAAAGAACATGGGCAAATATCAACACTCAGATAAGGTTCTTAAGATCTGAGTTATAAATGGGTGATGATGACACTATGATACCCACACTCCCTGCACCAAGAGCTCAATTCACACAGGCTATCCAAGACACATTGTCTATGATGGCTCTCATCTTTGGCATGAAAGATGATATGGTAGTGTATGCAGAATAAATGGCTATCCTTTTTAATCTAAAGACCATTAACAAAACCCAGGAGTATAGGCTCAACTTTTTTGAACAAATTGCTTTCTCGATGGTAGAATAATTGGCTCATTTCAGATCAAAAGGAGTGTTTAGGTATTCTTCCTATTTGTTCCACCTCATGCTTTTCTAGAACTCTAAACTCTTTGCCCAACATATGTATCTCAACATGTATGACCTAGATTTTGATCTCTAAAGGACCATTCTTGTGTCTGCATGGACACACATTTTGTCAAAGACTAGTGATCCATATGAGTTTTGGGAATTATTTGTCACTCCTACTTTTTTCCATCTTAGTCCCAAACCAATTATGAATAGATTATTCCCCAATGTTTCAAATCTTCTGGCTAGCTGCCTAGTTCCTTGCAATTTCTATTTTGGATCCCACCATATCATTATAAGAGTCCATGGTTTTTATGAGGAACCAATATTGCTACCTAAGATCTTGACTCTTAGGTTAGCATTCCTAGAGGTCACTAGGCAAGTATCCATAATTGATAATGAATTTGGCTCAGGAAAGAGGAAAATAAAAATGTATAATCTACCATGGATGACCGACATGGTTTTGGAAACCAGAGATGTTGAAGTTGTATTGCTCAGAAAGCTAGCCTTTCTGGGTTTCCTTTTAATAGAGGACAAATGGGTTTATGACCCAAATGATTTCATAGCCTCTTGGATATGAACTAACAGAGTCACAATCAAAATTTCACATGAGGGCTGCCCTTTTTGGGAAACCAGGAAAAATCCTAGGGAAGACAATCCTAGATTTTATGTTGAGTTAACAGACTTGCCACTTCCACAGAATAGGCCATGGGAGACATTCTATGTTAAGCAGAGAGATTATGATCCTAAAGTCAGAATGACTTCTGGCTTAAGGAGAGCTTTAAAGAATAAATATTGGGATACTGAGAAGATAGAGGCCTATTGGAAGTATAGGCAAGAAATTTGTCAAATAACCCATTCTTTTAGGAATGTAGACACAGATGAAAGATGGGAAGAACTATGGGATGAGTGTCATCTCTCCCCTACATCTAGCCCAGAGAAAATTAATTTACTAGGTGAAGAGCAAGAAGTTAGGGCTAGGTCAAGCCAAGAGTCACAAGCCTCAAAGCAAATTGTAGCTGTAGCAACTATATCAGTTTGGCCTTAATCCCTTAGCACCATAGAAATGTAGAAAAGTGTGGTGCCTTCAACATCACAAGCTTCCTCATCAGACTTGATTATAGATGTTCCCAGTTCCCCACAAGCCTCATTGAAAGGAGCAAAAATATAGCCAAAAGAAGAGACACCCAAGAAATGAAAGAGGGTGCAATTTCAATTAGCTTCAGAGAAGGAGACAGACACCTCACAACACCAATTACAGGGTGCTATAATTGCTCCTCAAGTAAGTACTATTCCTCCCTCTCCTTCTCAGTCTATTCCTTCCCCTATCACTTTTGCCATTCCCATTTCTCACTTCATCCCATTTGTGCCACCTCAAGCTTTAAAATTACCTCATTTCTCCCCTTCTATTCCCAAGAAACCTTTCCCTCAGATTGCCCATAGCCAATAACTGGCTATTCAATATGGTCTACCATAAGGACATCCTTTTTTGGGTGGGCACATTGCCTCTCCTTCTACCTTCTAGACCCAAGAAAATGCTGCTAGGAAGACAAGGGAAGCCCGAAGAGAGAAGAAGAAGATTAAGGAGAACAAAGCTTTGGCTACTCCCCATTTACGATTGCAATTCAACCCCATTCAACAGTAATTAATGATGACTCATTTGTCACCAAATGTAATAAAGCTAGTTGAGCAAATGCACCCAGAGGATGACATGATGAATGTAGTAGCCATCGACATGTCACTCTTCAGGACACAGGACAAAGTTGAGCTACTGACAAAATCCACTTCTATAGTTACTGAAGACTACTTGAAGATATCAAGAAAGCTACGGAAGATGGAAGCTGAGCTAGCCAAGGAAAAGGCAAACTATAATAGTTTGACCTCAGAGATTAATAGTAAAAACAATGAAATAGAGAATTTGAATAAACAGTTGCAAAATATTGTTTCTCTTCAGACGCATAGGGTAGTTTAGGCCCAAAATGATTCTTTAAAGGTAGGGCTCACATAGGTAAAGGATGCAGTGATGACTCTTAGGCATGAAAAAGTATCATTGGAAGAAAAGAGTGAGAAGCACCTATTGCAGGTTACCCAATTGCAACAAAAGTTGTTGGCTAAATAGAATAACATTGCGGTCATAATAGCCCAATTTCACTCAAAGCAATAAAGAGTAGCACAATTGACACTAGAACTGGCCAATAGGCTAAAGAGTGTCAGAGTATTAAGTCTAGTAAGGGAGCTATAAAAATCCATGTGGAAGAGAATCTCTTCAAAGATTAATCAGCTCAGGCCTTCTCTCACCTTCCTGCTAAATGCATAGGAATTGTGCAAAAAGGTAGAGAGTTCAATTGTAAATACTCTAGCTACAGTCTCTAAGAGAGTGACAAAATCACAAATATTATTGCAAAAGCTTTATGATGTAGTAGATACAACATTGTCAACAGTAGGAATAATGACAGAATGGTCACTACCAAGTGAGTAAATGAGGTTCTCAGTTGCAATTCTACAGCCAACAGTTGCAAAGAGCTTTTAGATGTCGTGAAGGAAGGAATCAATGAAATGAAGTAGCATGTTGAAGATTTGGTATAATTAGGTCTTCCTTCTCCATTTCCTAATGACAATACTATGCTGATGGTAGAAGAAATTGAATCATTGTTGTTGGCCAAATAGAATGAACAAACAATTTTCTAGGATCTCAAGGATGATTCATCAATCCCTGAAATAAAAGCTATCTTGGTTCTTGTTTCCCAACTTGAATTCAAATTGAAGGCTACTATTCAAATTCTACAAAAATTTTCACACAAGGATATCATTAACCTTGATTTGGCCTTCAATGAATTGTAGAATAAGCAAGGGTTATCTAATGAAGAGTGGTCCGCCTACCAAACAGCATTGTTGAAACTATGATTTTGAAATTTTGATCTAGCGGGAGTCATGGGTTCTTTTTTAGTAGGCCCAAAAGTCCTCAAGGTCACCAATAACTATAGATTAAAAATTTACTCTATGTTTCATTCTATTTTTTAGTCACGTGCTGTAAAATTTTGCCTTCGCATACTGTGGTCTGAGATGGCAGAATATTGAAACAGAGCACAAGCTCTATTTCTCTTTTGATTCATTTTTGTCTAAGTGTTGGGGAAAAGTGGAAACTGATAAGTGTCATCATTCAAGGCATCCTTCTCAATGGAAACTACCAAGTGTTGATGTTCTAGGCACCTTTCATACTTTCTATGAGTTATTCAGAATTTGCCACGTATCTCACAGTGACTCAATAGAACGCGCCAAGTGTCAACATCTGCAGTTTCATATCGGCACCTACATTTCATCTCTTTCTAGTGAAAGGTTTCAAAATTTAAGTATCAAGATCAAGTGGAAAGCACTAAGTGGTAGTCATGGAAGGTCTCAATGTTGCTTTTCTAAAATCAATGAAAGCTGCCATGTACTCCAGCAAAAGAAAGTGGAAGCCACCACGTGTTGCGGTCTGAATTATTTTCATCTTTGCTTCACTGATATAGTAAAGATTATGGTGGGTCCCAAGTTTTGTTTCTTAAGTGAGTGGAAGCCACCAGGTGTCACTATTTATGTAAATGTGAAACGAGACCCAAATTGTTTCTATGGTATAAATACAAGTAGTGGAGACCGCCATGTGTCATCTTCCACAGGTTTTTAAAAAGGCAACTACAAGCAACGAAGATCACCACGTAACCCAGGTAAGAGAAGCAGAGATTGCCATATGTATTTTAATGAAGAAGCAGAGATTGACACCTATCCTAATGTCCCTTTTAAAAGAAATGCCATGAATCTTATTATCTTTTAAGCTATTGGAGTTTTGAGAAAGTGGATAGCGACAAGTGTCAAAGGTAGAACACTCATGAGTGAAGACACAAAAGAGTATAAGTTATGCAGAAAGTGTCATGTGTCTTCAATAAGTGCTATGGAACACAAAAAGTGTCATCCTTCAGTGTTTGCTAAAGTAATAAGAGGAAATTGGCTAAGTGTCACCTAGCATTCAAGAGAAGGGAGCGTCCTGCAATCTGTTTCAGCCAATGAATTGCCAGAAGATGAAGCATTCTAGAATCTATAAGATATCTTCTATTAGACATGATCTGTTAGGGAAGATTTGATTTGGGCTATTAGATTGGGAACAAGTAGACAATCCAAAATGGATCTGAGGCTATAAATAAGGGTGTAGAGATTGCCAAAAAAAGATCCATTATCAGAGGAAATTTGTGAGAGAGAATTATTGTAACAAGTTTAGACTTTCTAGAGCTGTGGCTAAGTAATATCATTTGATTTTGTCTCATTTTCTTGAGTTGAAATGTTTATATAACTATATGTGTTTTTGTGCCTTTTGTATGACTAGAAGACTCAAATAAGAAGATTGAACCCTATGCCTTTTTTGATATTGTTTGCATCATTTGCAAAAGTAGTCTAAACTATAGATTTTCTAGAGCTGAGATTAGGAACATCATTTTCTTTTGTCTCATTTTCTTGAGTTGGAAGGTTTACATAACTATACATGTTTTTGCACCTCTTATGTTATTGGAAAATTCAAATAAGAAGATTGAACCCTATGCCTTTGTTGACATTTTTTGTATCTTAGCAAAAGAAGTTTATGTTGTGAGCCTCTGTTTCTATTGTTTTAATCTTTTACATTGATCATGCACTTGTTTGCTCTTTAACGTAAATGAATCCTACATATAGTTTCACTGTGCTCAGGATTAAGGTCAAATTACATTTAGGCACATTGCCATAGATTAGATTTTATTTCTTGCATTGAGTTTCTAATTTAAATTCCTATCCCTTTTCCTAGAATTTACTTGATTTAAAGAAGAGGTAGCTTCTCTAAAATCTGGAGGTTGTTTCAAGATGCAAGTCCCACATCTTGAAGCTTCTCATTATTGTTTATTAGAATCAAGCACAATTTTAAATCATCAACACACACTACACTAAGAAATTGATAAATGTAGTGGTTGTGAAAAGGATAATACCTCTTCACAATAATCTAATTAATGTGTATTCAAATTACATGTTGTGACCTAGTGTTAATCACACATATAAAGCAATTTAGAATGTACAATAATTGATAGTTTTTAGAATGGCCCACTTGTTGTGGAGTATAATTAGTGTAGGGTGGGAAGCCTAAAGTTCCAAGTCACCAAATGATCTCTTAAGATAATATTGGGCTTAAAAACCATAATTTTCATGTGCATCTAAATTTATTATATTTACAACTTATTTCCTCTCAAGAAAGAGTATGTAGAAAAAATCCAAGGGTACAAAGCCACCTTGTGAGTTTGCTAAGATAAGATGTACACTTTGATGTTTTTATTGTTCTTGTTTAATTACATGATCTTTTGAGTCTATTTTTTTTTTGTGAAACCAAAGTGCATAAAAAACTCAACACTTTTTGTACACTCATTTCTTTTTAACAAGGAGGTATTATGTTGGTTAAATCCAATTCACTTTTTTTCCTTGTTAAAAATTCAAATCATATCATTGTGTTTGTATTTCCAAAAAAACATTGTTATGCTATTTTTTTGAGTCTAGAACTATTTATCACTTTGAAAATATATAAGTCCTTTTTTAATCCAAATTCAACATATTATCTTTCTTAGTTCTAATCTAAAATGCTAGTGGTTTACCCTTCACATTTGGTTTGAGTAGCTTAGATGATATTTTCCATTTAGATCGAAAGTCATTTTGTCTAGACTCATGTCTCATTCCATTTCTTATTTTGGACTTAGATTATCTTGTGTTCACTGATTCTCTAAATTCATAGACCATTCTACCTTATTTTCCATGTGGCACCATTGTGCTGCCCATTTAGTTTTAGCTTTATACTTATGAATTCTTGTGTTAGTTAACATATTGAGATTCTTAGTTCACATTTTAATCTTCTTGATTACAAATGTGTTCTTCTATATTCAATAGCCATGATGCACCATAGTTGTGTTTATATTTTTATAGTATTGATGTACTTTGAACCTAAGTTTTATTGTGCTAGATTACACTCTTAGTTCCAAGATTATTTTACCCTCTTCTAATTTGATGATTTCAACCAACCAAGGTTGAGTAATTTTTTAGTTTCTTTCTTATAATTATGTGGCACTTCACCATTCTCCTCTTATTATAGTCTCATTTTACCTTGTCTTTGTTTGATTAAAGAGTCTAAAACACCTTTTTACCATTTGTGAACCACATTACATATATTATTAAGAATAACATTCCATATTTAAATATGGATATATTACCATTTAGGGGGCATATTTTATATGCTAATATCACCTCATTTGGGGCTAATTCTTAATTACCATACCAATCCATGTGGATTGTCATATGTAGACCCTATTCTCCTCCTTTGGTCTATGTGAACAAATAAAATCCACAACACCTAAGGGTTATTATTTCAAGCCCTCCTCCTTTGACCTGTGAAAGAAAAAAACTCCAAAGGACTCAATAATTATTACTCTAGGTCCTCTTCTTTCTACTTACATTAGAAACCAAACTCTATAGTGCTCGAGGGTTATTATTTCAAGCCCTTCTCCTTCAACTTACATGAGCAACCAAACTCTATAGTACCTAGGGGTTATTATTTTAGGCCCTCCTCCTTTGGTTTACATAAGCAACCAAGCTTCACAACATCTAATTATTACCATTATAGGTAATTTTAAATATGGTAACTCATTATCCTAATAGAGTTATACAAGAAAGACTAGATGGATACTAGTTACTATTCATGACCTGCCATCAGTATTTGTTGAACCCATTGATGAGGAACTTTGATTTTATGAGAAAGTATTTTTTGATCCTTTATTTGATAATATAATTTTAAAATGGATTAATATTGAACCACAAACCATAATTCATCTTTTTCCAACTATTCCCCACTTTAAAAAATTTAAGTCATTCATCAAGCTGCAACAAAGCCAATTATTACCTCTCCAAGAGCCATCTCTTGAGGACCAAAATGTGTCAAAATTGATAGTTTGTAGCCAAGTGTATACCAAGGTCAAAACAATCAATCAGTTCTCAATGTTATTATTGGAACACCCATTCATGATGAGTCAAACTATGATACATCACCTTTCAATCCTTTCTTTATTATCAAGGAACCTCACTTTGACAAGATAGTCTTAGCAAAGTTGCATGTTAACCCTTTCCATTTATTTGAAACATATAACTTTGATAATCTAGTCTCTATGGAGTTATCTCTAGACCTTTTACCCCTCATTTTGGAGTCTCACTTTGATAAACTAGTCTTTATGGAGTTACCAAGTGAGATTTTTCCTAGCTTTGAGGGGCTTCAACTAGATGAGCCAATTTATGTTAAACCCTTCTTAGATGAATCTATTTTCAAAGAGCCCATTATGCCATCATAGACAATTACTTTTCAATTGACAAACATTCAAAAAGACATCATTATTATAGCATTTATAATCAAATAAGAATTACAATTAGATTTAAGTTCTATTCTTGAATTGATATCAGATTCAATAACAAAATCAAAGTCAATGTCAGTCTCAACATTGGATTTAGAGTTATTTGAGTCATTATCAACTTCAAAATCAAAATATAGTTATGGTTGTTACAACATTGGTTACACTTTCCTTGCAGATCAATTTCACTACATTTGTGATCCTTCTATGGTTTTTAAGGATGATTAATTCATCATTGATATGAGTTTTTATAGTATCTTCTATGAAGATTATGCTACTTTTCATCATTCCAATACCATTTCGCATTCCACTACCACCAACCAACATAGATATTATATTGGCATTTTACCTCCCACAAATGTTGATTGGGACTAATAGAGCTACCCTTTATTGAACTGCATCCATGGTGACATATCAAGTGCAAAATATCAAGGGGACCAAGACCACATTTATGTAGAATAAGAAAAACTTCCTAGTGAAACCTTTTCAGAGGTACTAGGGGACAGTCAAATTCTAAACTTAATATCTTCTAGTGAAACATTATTTGAGGTGATAGGAGATAATCAAATTCAAAAGTAAACATTCATTAGTAAAACCTTCTCAAAGGAGGTATGGGACAATCAAGACAATTCTATTGATGAAAACCTCTATGAGGTACCAATTACTAAGCACAACAGTTATTCAATGTATGATAAAGACATTATTAAAGATCACATCATTATATATTCCATTCTACAACATAATTAGATGGTAACTACTCTCAAACCTAAGCAACAAAACTATCTACTATATTTATTGAAACCATGTGCAGAAGTCTTTGGTCCTTCAACAATAAAATCATGTCAAATTTAGAATCAACAACATTGTGTGTGAATAAAAGTCTTGATCATAATTTGTTACCCAATCATTACACATTCCCTTATAAACCAAAATTCCATTGCCAACTTAGACTATTTATCCTATGCCTATCATTATTTACCCCTATTGGCAGCATTTTACTTTATAAAGTCTGTAAAGAAATATTGTCTAGAAGTTTAAAGGAAACATAATCCAAGCCCAATGAAGATCACATCAACATTATTGAATTTTTTATCAGCAGTAGGTTTTTGACAGAGTAGTTATTCAGAAGGGGTGTGGGCTAAAAACTTCAAATAATTGATTATTTTGGATGTATCATATGTTTATTAGGATGAGCATCTCTACATCATTAGGAAAACTATAATCATTTGCCTACCTTATCACTTGAGGGAAACCCTATTACCATTATAAAACATTTCACTCTAGGCATTTATACCATTGTAGTCCATTAACCATTATTTTACCATACCTTTGTTGCAGTTTGAACTACATTGACTTTAGGTTCTTCAAGACTATGTAGGTAGCACTCAATTTATACTAAGGTCAACTTAGTCACCCTTTTTCCATGCTCTCACTATTTTTTAGAAACCTTTGCCACACTCTCACCATTTTGTGATCAGCCTTTACAACACTCTTTTCATTTTATAATCAGCCTAAGCCACACACTTGCCATTTTCCCAGTAACCTAAGCCTTATAATCTAACCATTTTATGAGTCACCATTGTGTGAATTATTCATTTGAAGTAGATGCATTATGATACCCTTGGATTTTCTTATGATCTTGCCATTTTGCAAGACCATTCCCATATTCCTCTACATGAGAATCATGTTTTCTTATCATCACTTTTTTATATCCCATATCTTGGGAGAAGTAAATTTAACCTAAATTTTATAATATATCCATAGAACTATGTAGAAACATCCACTTGCCTAGTGCATCTAGATTCACCTCAACTATCCCTTCCTTTTATTCTATTCCCCCCATTTTGTTTATTTATTCCATTTCCTCCTATAGCCTAGGGGCAATTTCTATTTGTTTTGTTGTTGTTCCCCTATCATCTAGGGGAAACTTTGTACTAAATCTATTATTTTTATTTCATTGTACCAATGTCATTGTCACTTAGCTTAGGGGTCACCCTGTCTGTATGCAAATAATTTATTTTCTATCTATACTAACATTCTGATTAACCATTGTTTGTGTTTGTTTGTTTTTGTGTGCTTAGAATTGTTTGTTTACTACATTTTAATTTACTTTATATTGTTTAATTAATTTTTATTATGTTATTCACTTTTTATTTATTGGTGTTTTATTTTGTCTCTTCTTATCTTTTGTATTCATGTGTCTCTTCTTGTCTTTTATATACATGTGTCTCTTCTTGTCTTTTATATTCTTGTTTTTATTTATTTAGGTTATTTGTACCATTGTGTTTGAATAGATTTATTAAACACTTTGAGTCTGGCCTTATCTTGGGCTTGACTTGTTTACACTTATATTTAAATTATTCTATTATTATTATTATTTATACACTTTGTTACTACATGGGTCTTGATCATTTATTTCTTTATTCTGGTTTGTTTAATAATTTGTTCTTGCCTTATTTTTATTTGTTTGTGTTTAATAAATTATTTTTCCTACTTAAGTCTTGATCATCTATATCTCAATTTTGAGTTAGTTACATTTTTTTATTTTGCCTTATTTTTATCTTTTTCTTTTCTTTTTTTTGTTGTTCAAACGTAAATAGTTTTAACTTTGGTTTTGGTCAATTTTATCATTATCTATAGATATAAATATTCACATTTGAACTGGTTAATCATAAATTAAATACAATGTTATTATAAGTTATTCATACTTATGATGCATAATTTCAGTTTTCTAAATTAAACACTAAGTGATCCAAAGTACAATAATCAATTAAGTGCCAAAGATCATCTCTAAACACACTATCCTACATATCTACTACCTAAACATGATATCATAAACGTAGTTGAACATTGCTCCATATTTCTTCTATTATTTGTTCCTCATTCCATTTTCTCCCACTTTTGGGAGAACAACATTAGAATGAGGTCCATCTAGATGATGTAGGCATCACTTGGATACATGACATATCTCAGGTCAGCTCAACCACCATTATTCTTCTAATCATCTCTTTCATCACTTTATGCATCCTCATCTACATAGTTTTTTGTAGATTTTTCAATCATTAGACCCTCACATATACATTTGTACTTGATCATATTTAATCCATACAATAGGTTATATCCTTCTGCTATGCTTATGAATTTTCCCTATTGGGGCATAATATTTAGACCAATCACTGATCTACTCAGCCTTACTAGGGAAAAATCAATTATTAGTGGTCAAAATTAGCCATCTTAGGGCAAAATCAATTTATCAACCGATCAAATCCACTATGCTAGGGCACATTATTAATTCATCGACCTCCTTTCTCTAAAGCAATGATCTCATCTTATTTTTATTCTAATTCTAAGATCTACATATTTTGCCTTTCTTTTATAAATTTAAAGTATGTAGCTTATTTTATGATCGATCATTCCCTAAGCCCACATAATTTTTCCCTATTTTGGGTATGTTAAAGTGTGTCACTTCTATTTTGGGATGCATTCTTCCTACTTCCCCTGCCTTGGGGCCCATTATATTCTATTATATTTTGATTACTAGGAATCAATGCATGCAAGCATTAGCTCATATGGATTTAATCTCATCCATGGGTTAATTTAATTCATTCTCTCTTTTTTAAGAGTCCATCTCTCTCTCCTTCATCTCCACATTCCCTCTTGAGGGGGTATCATAGGTCATTAATTATTTCTTCAATCATTACCTTCCAACTTTTTCTTAATAACTTCTTCATTCTTTGAAAAATCATTGCTTCATTTAATGTCTTGCAATACTTTCTCAAATAGGGGCAAAGTGTAGACATCCTATTTTTACCACTTTTGTATCTAAATGGTTATCATAATGACTTCTTACAAATAATGTAACTTAATCTTGAAAACCATTGAAACACTCAAATTCATATGTACACATCATGTATAATTCCTAATTCATGTAAATATGTTCCTCAATAGGGACTATCCTGTATGAAATCATCACCTTCTTATAATTATTCTCTAATCAAGTTATGACCTAGAAACTAACATTTTTTGACCACTTGTATAAGACAACCTTGTCAAAATTCAAAAATGGAAATTACCCTGATCGGAGGTGCTTAATTTGGTTAAACCCATTTAAATTCATAATTAAAATGTCCATGGACAATTATTAAATTTATATGTTTAAAACTTCCAAAAATAGAGATTGATGACATCATTATGACATCACATCAAATATCTAAAATGGTGACATCATGCATGACATCACCTTGAAAGTTGTCAAGCACTCAAATTATAAATATTTGGATTTACAAGCCATGATTATTAATTGTAGCATTTAATGCCTTGATCATCCAAAATTGAATGGATTTATGGCCACACATCTTGATCTCAAGATGGACTGTCATGAATCGATTCCCTCATTTCTAAAAAGTTTATAAATATAAGAGTCCTCACTCATTCTTTTAAGCTATTTTTGTGTAGAATTATTATGAATAATTATCTTCATAAAGCTTCAAATAATTGATAAATATTGTGAACCTAATCCATTGGTAAACTAGGAGATGATAGAGGCTCATGCTACTCTTCATTGGCAAAGACTTGGAACACCAAATACAGGGAAAAACACACTTCTTGACTACTTTTGAGGGAAAATAGCTACTTGGAAGGTTTGATTGTATTATTTTCTTAATTGTATCTTTGAAGTCATTAACAATGCCCCTTGAGGGAATAGGTTTGATAAGTTAGGTATTTATGATTATTTTAGAAATTTATTGACTAATGCATGAAATAACCTTATCTCATAATCCTATTCTACATTCTAGCACATCTAGTGGGATTGTGCATCTCACACATCAATTTTATCCCTTCTAATTTAACACTCAAACCCTCTTTTGTGGCTAATTTGCTCTTCTTTTATCCAAATTTACATGTTTATGAATTTTGGGATAAATGGTGGATTTGAATTATAAAATTTTGAATTTAATCTAAAAATTAATGATATACCCTATGGAGTGGTAGAATCAACTTGTGTAATAGTGAGATTGATCGTGCAAATGGAAAAATTGACATTTGTTTTTTTGTCTCTATTTGTGTGCTTTTTATAGATTGGTTAGGTCACCTTGAACATCAGTGAGATCACAATGAAAATGATGAAATATCAAAGAAAACAAAGAATTCACCTTGCATATTAGTGAGGTTGTTAGGCCACAAGGTGACCAACTTCTAGAGGTTTGTTTGGGGTCATTTGGATTCCATTTTTTCTATTTTTAAAAAAAATGATATGCCTCCTCAATTTTTAGATTATGTGATTATTTTTGCTTAATGTTGCATATATTTTTTATAAAATATAAATTATTAGATGCTAATATGTTTTCAAGAAAATGGAAGTTTCATGATGATAATGGTATAATCACTCTAATAAATAATGATATTGTGATCAAAATGGTAAATTCAAACCAGTTGGGCCTTCTCTACTAAACAACTAAGTCATTGTGGTAAATGAAGAAGTTGTTCTACTAAATGGTGAGGTCATAATGTAAATGACAAAGTTGATTTGTCAAATAGTGAAGTTGGCCTGCTAAATGACTAATTCACCCTAAATTTTGATGAGGTTACTAGGCCACGAACTGACCAACTTACAGAGGCCTATTTGGGGTCAACCAGACTCCATTTTTGATTATTTTTTTAAAACTACATGTTTCATCATGAATTTTCATATTATGAAGTTATTTTGCCTTCAAATTACATGTATTTTTCATAAAATAGAATATAAAATCATGTTAATTTATTTGTTAATCTAACTTGTTTGTCATAGGTTTTTCTTGCCAAAGACCTCGGTTAAAACTCCTAAATTGTTACTTGTAGGTTTTGCTAGCTAAAAAGTGGTTTTTTATAAAAATCCAAAAGAAATTTCTCTTCATATTTCATTTGGTGTTTTTAAAAGAACTCAAATCTTCCTTAATTTCTCTTAAGAGCTTTTACTTTTTGATTGTTGTGTGTTTATTTTATAAACCAAGTTTAGCATGTATGCTTTCCCATTCATCCCCTTTATGGAATTTGGGTGATATAAAATGCTTCACTTTTAGTTTTTGTCACTTTATTCAAGCATGGAAGGAAAGTTTCTAAGGTGTTCCCCAAAATTTGTGTGATTTGGGTGATCCCAAAACAACCCTTAAGTCCTAAATTTTTTATTTATATCATCTTGGCTTGTGAGAGGGAGTTTATAGCCTCTCTACAAGTTTTATAGGGAAACATTGACCTGAGAATTCATCTCCTGGCATTGATTCAACCCTAATCAATAATACTAGTATATAAATTGAGGTTAATTACTAGGATGCTTGTTTGAGTAGTTAAACAAGATTTGTTAATAAGAGAGTGCCTTGAAACATAGGTTTAACTCATATATCACACTAAAATGAGTAATTGAAGGATGTATTGGTTGTGAAAAGGACAATACCATTTCACAACAAGATAGTTAACACATATCCAAATGATGTGTTTCAACCTAGTGTTAATCACACATATAGGACCATTTAGAATGTATGAAAATTGATAGATTTTAGATTGTTGGACTTGTCATGGAGTGTCGAAATTGTCTAAGATTCAACTAATAGAATCAAACACATGAATTTAAAATGCAAAGTAAATAGAAGAACTTCATTATTGAGACTAAAATTAAAATAGAGTAGAATTAAAATAATATTGCATTCATAACTCATTAAAAAATAGCTTAGATGAGAGGTGTATTTATAAGTACAATGGAGGCATAGAGCCAAGACATTTGGCATTTTGAACATAAGACTTTTGCCAAAAGGTTTGTGTGCTCCATATGTCAATATTGGTGGGTAAGGGTATCCTTACCCACCAATTTGACCACAATTTTTATATGTGCATGTTAAACTTAATTACCTCACTTATGACACCTAAGTGACCTTAAAATAACACCTAAGAAAGTTAAACACATATGTAGGAATAATTCATAATAATAAATACAAGGAAAATAATATCCTATAGTAACACCCCCCCTTAAGCATAGCTTAGGTGGGAAAATAAAATTGCATCTTACCAACATGGCTTGATGAGGTAACCAAGTATAATGCAACTCTCACAAAGTGGAGGAAAAGAAGAAAACCCATATGAAAAAACTCCTCTCAAAAGAGAGAAAAGAAGAAGAGGACTAGAAGCCCCCCTGAAGATGACGTTGATGTAGGTTGTACCCCAAAAAGAGCATGTAATTGAATATACTTACTCTAAGTGAAGGGTTTGGTGAAGATATTAGTTATCTACTCCATAGTCTGGCAAAATTTGAGATCAATGACATGTCTATGAATGAGCTCCTGAATGAACTGCATATGAATCTTGATGTGCTTGGTCCATTAATGTTGGACTTAATTCCTATAGATCTAGATGGTGCTTTGATTACCACAAAAAATGATTGTGGGTCACTTGAACTGTATACCAAACTTAGTAAAAATCCCTTAAAGTCAAATATCTTTAGTATCAGCATTAATAGCCCCTTTGTATTCAACCTCAATAGATGATAAAGCAATAACATTATACTTCTTACTAGACCAACTAATTGGTCCTAAACCAAATGAGAAACTATATCCTAAACTGGACTTGTGATGTTGAATATTGCTAGCCCAGTCTAAATATGTGTATCCAATCAAGTCAATATAAATGCTTGATCCATAGGGAATCCCAAAACTATGAGTACCCTGGATGTAGTGGAGAATCCATTTGGTTTCTTTCCAATGTAGCTCATGTGGTGCCTACATAAACCTAGAGACCATGCCCACTGCATATGAAATATTAGGTCTAGTGTGAGTCAAATAGATGAGGCTACCAACTAGTTATCAATACAAGGTAGCATCAACCAATGGAGAAGAACACTCAGCCTCAAGTTTGACTCCAAAAAGAAAGGGAGTTGGAGTTGGCTCACAAGTATCCATGTGAAACTATGTGAGCAAATCAAGAGCATACTTGGATTGTGCAATGGTAATACCTTAGTCAGATTGTGAAATCTTAATACCAAGGAAGTAAAGCAATAAGCCTAAGTCAGTCATAGAGAATTTATCATGCAAAGTAATTTTCACTACTATAATAGAGGATGAATAAATCTCTGTGATCAATATGTCATCCACATATAGAACTAGAATCAACAGTGAATTATCTTGTCACAAGATGTAGGCATCAAAATCATAATTGCATCTAATGAACCCAATTGTGAGAAGAAATGAATCCATCTTAGCATACCAAGACTGAGGGGCTTGTTTGAGGCCATAGATAGATTTCTAAAGTTTACACATTAAGGAAGAATCTTCCACAAAACCTTGTGATTGTTCCATATATATCTCCTCCTCAAGGTTACCATGAAAAAAGGCACTCTTCACATCTATCTGATGAACATCCCAACAATAAGTTGTAGCAATAGAGAGAGTGAGCCAAATAGAGTTCATTTTAGTGACTAGAGCAAAAATTTTAGTATAGTCTATGCTAGGAACTTATGAAAATTATTTTTATACTAATCATGCTTTGAACTTATCCACTGACGCATTTGCTACAAAATTTGTTAGATAGATCCAGGTACATCAAATAAGTTTCCTTCCCTTGGGAAGCAGTACTAGATCCCAAGTGTGGTTCTTAATTAAGGAACTATACTCTTTATGCATAGTTATATCCCACTTAATAATGCTATATTCCACATGAAATAATTATGGATTAGAAGCACAAGTAATGAAAACATGTGGAACACCCTAAAATTGTGAATGAGTCTATATGACATCTGATGGATTCTTAGCCCAATCACATGCACTCTATAGAGTCTATCTAGCCCAAAGAGAACCTAAAATTAGAGAATCAAAGGGAGATTCTTCAACTTCAAAAATGTGAGTATGAATAGAATGAGTTAAATCTATATCACTATCCTCATCATCTAAACTAGAAGAAAATTCTTCATCAACAGGTATCTAATCTAGATGATCTAAATCAACTAAACTATCATCATATCCCAGAGAGTCCAAAGAGGAGGGAGAAGTGTCATGTATGTATTTTGATGGACCCTCTTGAAAGTGTAAACTCCTCTCAATGAACAACTCATATGTGGTAGGATGAAGAAGCCTATATCCCTTAACACCTTCTACATACCCAACAAATATGTAAGTCCTACCCTAACGTTTCATGGCCTTATATTTCTTCTTAGGAATTTAGGCCATAGATAGAGATCCAAATACCCTAAAGTGCTTAACTTAAAGTTTTTAATTTATCCAAGCCTCAAAAGGAGTTATCCCATTCAATGCTTTATGAGGAACATGATTTTGGATATAACAAGCATAATTAATGGCTTCTGCCCAATATTATAGTGTAAGTGATTTGGAGTGTCTCATACAATTTGCCATTTCCTTCAAAGATTTGTTTTTACATTATACAACACCATTATTCTAAGGATTATATGGAACTATTTGTTGTATATCAATCCCTTATAAAGTATATAACTACTCAAAGCGATGATTAACATACTAACCACCATCATCAATGCACAAAATTCTAATGGTTTTCCCTAATTGTTTCTCAACAAGAGCCTTGAAATACTTAAAATGGTCAAAAAACTCAGACTTTTGTTGAATAAAATACACCCAAGTATACCTATAGAAGTCATATATGAAGGTAATCATGTACCTAGCCTTGTTTAATGAAGGCTTTGGAAATGGTCTAGAAATATCACTATAAATTAGCTCCAAAATTTTAGTGGCTCTCCATGATTTGCCTTTGTCATATTTATCTTAGGGATGTTTACCAAGCATGAAAACGTCACAAACACCATCACAAAAATGAACACGAGGCAACCCTATTACCATATCTTGTTGGCTAAGTTGTTCTAAATAGCGATAGTTTAGAGGGCCAAATCGCTCATGCTATAATTTGTTCACTCCATCAGAATGAGTGAATAATGTAGTAGAATGGTAATCAAGAGAAAAATTTGAGAAGGTGTAAAACATTGATTGGTGATTTTATTTCCCAATGGCCACTATAGTATTACTATGAAACTCCTTAATGACAACAAAATCTGGAGTAAACTCAACTTTCTTTCCTGATTCAATATGGGTGATTTGATAAATAGATAGGTGATTTATTGACAGTGATGGAACACATAAGATATTTTTAAATGTTCCATCATTAAATTAAACATATCCTCTCCCAAACACTTCAATAGAAGTATCATCAAATATTAGAATAGATGGCATAGGACATGGCTCAAAGGATGAGAACAAGTCTCATGAAGAAGACATGTGATGTGAGGCACCAAAATAAATCACCCATGTGGATGGCTGAGATGCTACTACAACAAGGGCCTTTCCCTTAACTTTCCCCTTACTACTTTGTTTTTCCTAATAATACTCCTGTGTTGATGAGGTTGATTTGACTGTATTAGGGACATTGATGTTATTTTTCTCAAGCATCTTTGTTAAATGATCTATCTATTTTTTCATACATTTTGTTTCATCATGCCTAGTTCTCTTACAATAGGCACATGTGATCCTCTCTTTTTTAGATTTTCCATCTAAAAAGGAGGACTCATATGATACTTTTGGCTTAGTATCTGATTTTTTACCCTTTCATTACTCTTGGTCCTTCTTGTTTTATTTCTCCTTATTTATTGAAGTCTTCAATTTGTCATGACTCAATAAAGCATGTGATTTGGAGGACTTAAATGTACCCATTTGGATGAGTTTGTCTTTCTTTTTATTTAATTTTTTGGTAAAATCATCTAAGGAAAACATACTCCATACAAGTCCTAGGCCATGTTTCAAAGCATAAAAGGTAGAGACAAAAATTGAGTAGTCAAGACCTAACTTGGAAAGAATAAATATGATCAATTATTCATCTTTTTTCTCTATACCACACAATTTTAATTACAATCTTAGTGATTTAATTTTGGTGAAAAAGTCTTCTATAGTGTCAAAATTTCTTGGACTCAAACTAATGAGCTCATTCTCTAGCTCATGACCCCTGATTACATCTTGCTTCCCAAAGAGTTATTCCAAAGTGTTCCAAATCTCATGTGATGATTTAGAAAATTCAATGTGAAAGAGTAAGTCAAGAGAAATAGACAAACACAAAATACCATATGCTTCATAACACCTATTATACCACTTAATTTTATTTGCACCAAGTTTTGGTTTAGTTTCCATATTCATGATTATCCTCTATAAACCTTTGCTTCTTAGAAAAAATTTCACTTTAGATTTCCAATCATGATAATTTAATGGAGTGAGAAGTGGAACCAAATTGTGATCCATGATGTAGTGCAAGCAAAAACTAAATGAGCAATAGAGAAGGCAAGGCACTCAACAACCCTCCCTAAAAATATTAAAAAAAACTCCTCTAGATTATAAAGGTTTGGCACTTTATGTTTTAGTGCGTATATAATTAGAACTTTAGTGCACATACAATTGGAACTTTATGTTTTAGTGCATATACAATCAACACTTTAGTGCATATATAATGGGCACCAATTTTTTGCACAATAAATCCCAACAAATCTTTAAGATATCGTGCAGGGCTAAAGACAACCATAACCATGAGTATAGAGTTGATTCATGAAATTTCAACTCATATAAGAAGGATAGATGATGCACACAGTGAAAATAAGGTACTACATAGTAGATTTGCACTCAAATACAATGAATTGTAGGTACTAATCCACACAACAAGCCATAAATATATAGATGATGTTGTCAAAGTGCATGATTTAGTGGAGTGTTCACCATTGTGCAATACACACAACAACAAGATGACTATCTAAGGTTATTAAATGTGTAGTATAGTTTAGTATTTAATATCGTCCAATACAAACATCAACAAAGTGGTTGGCATAGAAATGAGTGAAATATTTGCATTAAAGGCATAAACAATAATACACACTCATAAAAAATAGATGTCTAACTCAGTTGAGAATGCATCCACAAATGAGCAATATGTGTAATGATTACATAAGTGACAGTGCAAGATCACAAAAATTGGATGTCGAGCTCAACCAAAAAAAAGGTCCATGAGGAGAACAAGAGTGTTAATTGTGAGTTAAGCAAAGGAGGGGATAAATTTTGTTTTGCTTGTGAGGGGGTTTGACCACCTGTTAAGACTAGACCTCACCCTTCATGAAATAGATGGAATATTAAAAATAATGAAAAAAATTCCTTACAATATGATTTCCCACAATAATATTTTTTTAATAAAAATAATTAAAATAACTCTTTAAAAATTTCATCATCAAAAAATGTAATTTTTGCAATTTTTTGAATAGTATTATAGTTATTAAAATTGTAATAAAATTTGAAATTATTAACAAAATTATGAATGTAAAAATGATCCAAAAAGAGGAAACAAAGATGCATATAATCTAGAAAAATTTATGAGCGATTGTTTACTGTTTAATCACAATCGAAAAAATACTAGTCATTTTTCTTTAAAAAAATGGATTTGTAAAACAACTTGTAAATCTTGCCTCCTTATCAAAAAATGATTTTTTCTGCTATCCAACTAGATTGAATCCTCCTTTTAGATATAAAAAAGGTTACTTATATGTATAATATAATTTAAATAATTTCAAATATTGATGAAGTTCACCAATTAGAGAAGAAAGGACTCTAGATGATACACACAAATCTGTAGGTTTATTCTTTACAATATTATTTAGAATACAAACTCAAAAAAATACTCAAGATTTCAAAAAATTCACAACAAAATGGTGTTCATTACCAGAAAAAAACTCTAATAGCATGACAGAATTGTCCAAGATCTAATTGTTAGAATTGAACTGCTATGCCCCTAACCTATCACATGTATTAGGATAGGAATAGCTGACTTGTGGAATACTTATCAATCTTTGATGATATTTCACATTCATCTATGCATTCATTTGTTAGTAGGTTGGCCTATGGAGTAACTATGGCCTATTTAGACTATATATAGGAGGTAGTGGGTAGCTATTTATCATCATATTGTGAATTCTGCTCTTATTGAAGCTTATGGAGGTTGCCCCCTCGAAGTGGCTTATATATTATCATATATTATGATATAGTTTAGTCATATTTAGATCTAATTCTAATATTCTACTTTATTGTTGAAGTAATTTCATTACAAGTGGTATCAGAGCTGCGATTTGGGAAATCTTGTGGGTGAAACCCTAATTTTTTTAATTTGGATATATCTAAAAAATGGTTTTGAATTTGTTTAATTTTTTTTACCAGAGGTGAGAAACCATTAAATTAATCCTTCATTAAAATTTCAGATCATTTGGATTTATTTTACAAACTTTATTGCCATTTTAATTTTTTTCATAAAATTGCTCTATAGTGTGTAATTCAAAGAATTTTTTTGAGTTATTTACATTTTTGGAAATATTATAAAAATTTGGATAGGGTATGTTCTTTTTATGTTTTGATTTTAGGTCGACATAAGTCCAAAATCACTTGGTAAAAGTTGGGTCAAAAGTGACATTCAGGGTCAACATCGTAAAGCCCTTTTATGGCAGGTCCACAAACTCGAGGCTAAGGAAAGGGTGATGAAACTCTAGGTAAAACTCATAATAAGGAAGATATGGAGTCATAAGGGGGATGTACTAGATCTTTTATACCAGGGTTCTCTGACATAGATCACAAAGTGAGCCAGCTTGACTATTGTGTGTAAGGCATTCAAAGTGAGGTGTAAGGCATACAATCTAATATGAAATCCATACAAGATAGTTTGGTAGATATCATAATGACTTTGAAAAATAATCAGTCAAATCATCCACTTATTACTATTGCACAACCCCACCAGGGTGGTTCTCCCAACTAGTATACTTCAATCCAACTACATGGACACAGAGGAACCTATTACGAAAGATGAATATGCACAAATTTGATGGAAAATATCCACTCAATTAGATCAACCAAATGGAGAATTTTTTATTTACATCAAATGCCATGTGGATAGAAGGTTACCATGGCATCTTTGTATTTTGAGCTTGATCAATTCATTTGGTATTGATGGTTGTGTGCTCAAAAGAAAAAGATGACTCTCAGTGTCACCTGGTTAATTTTTACAGACGAGCTACAATTACACTATGGAAATAGTGTGATAGAGAATTACTTTAGCCAACTGGAAAAATTGTGATAGACTAGCTCTATCAAGGATTATATTCATCATTTTAGAACCTATCCTTACATGTGGAGACAATTTCTGAGGAGAACATGAATGACCTATTTTTGGGTGGCCTCAAGAACCACATTCAACATGAGGTACACATGTTTAATCCACTTAAGATTTTTGATTCTATTATCATGACACGTAGAGCTAAGGAAAAATTCATAGCCAATGAGAAGCAACCATTCACTCACTTTAAAGATCATAGCATATTGACACCAACATTTCCTCCACCTACCAGATTGACCCCTCAACAAATTGAAGAGAAGCATGCAAAAGGATTATGTTTCAATTATGATAGAAAGTGGAACAAAGGACATAGATGTGCTGAGAAGAAGTTATTCTACATTAAGGGATCTAATGAAGATGAAGAAGAAGATGATGCCTCCAATGATGATGAAGAAGAGATAAAGGAGATACCTAAAGATTCCCAACCTATAATCTTTTGTTATGCACTTACAAGTATTATCACTCTACAAACTCTTAAGGTGGTGGGTTTCCTTAAGAAATAGAAGGTGATAGTGTTGATTTATTCAAGGAGCACACATAACTTCATCAACCATAAGTTGGCCACTTAATTAAACTATTTCATCTACCGAGCACTAGAATTATAAGTCATGATTACAGATGGTGGCATAATTAATTGTTCAGGCAAATGCCATAATATTAAGCTTACTATGGGTGAGTATAATCTTGATTATCCTATGTTTGCTATTCCCATGGGTAGCATAGACATTGTTTTGGGAGTCCAATGGCTCACAACCTTTAGTACCATTGAGATGAACTTTTAGGAACTATTCATGCACTTTCATTCTGAAGGTAAGAAAATTGAACTATGTGGATTATAGGGAAAATATCCATAATTGATTAGTTCACATTAGATGACCAAGATGCTAAAAAGGGGTAGAGTTAATTATTACATGAGTATGTTCCATAGAAGCTCAACCCACACAGGTATCTACACATCCTAATCTATAGATGATTCTTGATGTGGAGGAGCACATTCAACATCAATAAGAGGTTTTGGCTAGTTTGAGAGAGAATTTGGCGTTGACACTGTTGACCAATTTTGCCCAATAGGCAAAATTTTGGTCACCTTCTTCCCCTACTGTGTAAGGCCAATTCATTTTTTGATTTTTCATAAGTCCAAGAATTTCTAAAGACTCTATAGGTGCTTGGTTCAATCTCTAGGTTCTTCGACTTGGTTCAGTTAGCTGAGTTCATGTAGAGTTCAATCGACAAAGTTCAAATGGTTCAGCGGCTTCTAGTTCAATGAAGAGTTCATCGCTCAGTTCAGACGCCTCAATTTAGCAATCATTTGAACCATTAAACCAATTTTGGTTTAATGGCTTAGTTCAACATGCTTGGTTCAATCGGTTTAATTTCAACACTTGGTTCAAAGTGAGTGGTTCAATGTTTGGTTCCATCAGCTCGGCATGCAATGGTTGAACCATTAAACCATTAAACCAATTTTGGTTCAATGGCTCAATGGGCTTGGTTTAAAGGAAAAGGTTCAAGTTCCTGGTTCAACAAAGTTCATTAGCTTTATTTCATTTGTCATCAATGCACAACGGTTGAATCCATTAAACTGTTGAACCAATTTTGGTTCAACAGCTTGGTTCAAGGGTATGCCTTTGGCCGAAGGGGGAGTCTTCAAGTTCAAAATACCCTAGTGGAGGCTAGGTGCATAAAGGAAAGGCATTTAGGTAAGTCCAAATTTGTTTAAAATTCAAAATTTGTTAAGTCCCAAATTCCTTCAGACTTTTTGCCTGAAGGAATTCCTTCGAACAAAAAGTCTGAAGGAATTCAGGCACATTTCTAAGTAAAGGCCGGAGGTTGGGGAGAATTTATGTGGAATTTTTATCTACGAGAAATTTTCTATGAATAAAAGCCCACGAAAAACACAAAGCAAGCAAAGATCTAGGAGAATTTCTGTAGACTTTTTGTTCGTGGAGAAATGTCTACAGATAAAAGTCCGCAGGAACCTGGGAGACAAAGCCAAAATACAAAGGACCCGCTGAAGGACCCCGAAGGGCAGGTGCCCTTGCAGGGGACTCTCGGCCAAGTGTAAAGGGTCACCTTCCCTTTAGGAAGGTGATAGAGATAGAAAAAGATGCCCATGAAGGAAAGCAAAGAAGTGCCCAAAAAGCCAACAAAAGCCCGACTGACATTGTGGTGGGGACGGTGACGTCTCAGAGGATGTCAAAATTAGTAAAGCGAAGTAGTCATTTACCTTCAAATGAAAGAGCACTAACCAGGAGCCCAAAATTTAGTGACCCACTAGAATGTTCACCCCCATGGGTTGAATGAGCCAGATGAGACAAAATTGAGAAAAGACAAGGAGACAAGATAGGAAAGGGACGAAGTAGTCCAAGTGGCAAAGTGAAGGTGATTTATTGCTTGATAATCCCCAAATGGCACAAATAGTGAATGGCATGGCTTGTGAAATTTAAAAGGGGACAAATCTCAATATTTCTATAGAAAAAGAGGGTGCATCATATGTTTCACATTAATTCTCAAATGCCAAAGTCAAATTTGGTGATTATACAACATGGTTCTAGCAAGCCTCTTCTAGAAAGATGACATCGGCAATAATGTTTTCCTCTTCCTAATGAGGGGACATGAATTGTCCACTTGTAAAAAAGGAGCACTAAATGAGCCTCCTTGCTTCTCCTATATATGGCAAACTTGTCATTTTATAAAGGAGATCTTCCACATTTGTAAGGTGTAGCCCTGGTAAAATTTCACTTGAATCAATAAATGCAGTTTTTACCTCTCTCTTGGATAGATATATTTGAGTATGTCTTGAGTTTTATTTGTGTTTAGTCATTGTTTTTTGATGCTTTCCCAGGTTCAACACCAACATACCTAATGTCTACAACATGCCATCTCTGTAGCTGACAAGAGAAGAGCTATATTTGGAAGTGCAGGAGCAGAAAAGTTTACTTATAGTGTGCATTTCATAGCACCTTGGTGGATCTCTATTTTTGTGTTTTCATGAAAGCCTCCCTGCTAGTTCTAGCAGCCTAGTCCTTCTACCAAGTCTGAAGTGTATGTATGTGTTTGTTTAGTTTCAAGAGTGGATGTGAGAAGGTTGATTTATTTTGGTGCATCACCTCTTTAGAGTAGTTTGTTTTCTTGCATCTCTCTCTCTCTCTCTCCCTTTTCATCCCCTCTCCCTTTATATGTGTGTGTGTGTGTGTGTGTGTGTGTGTGTGTGTGTGTGTGTGTGTATGTGTGTGTGTGTGTGTGTGTGTGTGTATGTGTGTGTGTGTGTATGTATTTGTAATTGTTGGAACAAACATGATGCATCAAAGGGAGTTAGCCCTTATCTAGAGACTCTCCCCTCCAACTTTGCCAGTCCCACAAGCAAGAGGGGAGTTTCCATGTTGCGAGGAGAAGGTAGGAGCTTGAATTCCTACCAAAGGGTGCAATTTCCTACATCAACAGTTCTGGCATGCCTGGTGGGACATAGCTTTATAACTTAGTAAAGTCTCAGGATTGATGATGGTCCTGTTACAACAAATTGAATATTTTCAACATCTGGTGAATCTAAGTTAAATCTATTGGTTAAGCAGCCTGGTGCCATAAGAAATCACGTCTTGTATGTATATTTCCTTTGCTCAAAATCATGGGTCTAGTTTTCCTTCATATGATTTTGACCAAACTCAAAAATTTTAGAGAATCACCTCAAGCAGCTCTCCTAGTTGCCCTGCAACTATAAAGGAGATGGTGCTGAAATTAGAGATTAATAGGTAAAAGAGCAGTACAAATATCAGCATGAGTTGATGTATAAAGAGGACCGTTTGTTTAAGCAAGCTCAGCCCTTGTAACCCATGAAAGTGGAGGTAGCAAAATGGAGAAATCCATCTATGAGCGGTAGTCAACCTTGTGTGCCCCCTCCTATTATGAAAAAAGCCCCCTTTTTTGCACCAAATCCTTTCTATTAGATAGCACTTGGCTCTTTATAGCTTATCAAATACATTTACCCCCAATCCTATGTGCCTGGCTTTCCAACACCTGAGGGCATCAGAACAACCTCCCATGGAGATGAACCTTCTAAACTCCTTAGATTGCAAATCTTCCATTGAGGGAAGTACCACTAGCCAACACATCTCTCTCAAAACTACTCCTATTCAACATGATGATGCTGGTGACCTCAAAGAAAGACTCTTTCAAGATAATCTAGCCAAGCAAATTGAAGATTTAGAGGCTAGAATGAGACTGCTTCTTGAAAGAGAGATAAAACTTATAGACCTTACAGAGGAGCCCTAGGACCTTGGAGAAAACAAAGTTGCTACCTATTCATAGAAGCAAAATTCCAATTTTGAGATCCTGAATTGGGGAAAAATAGTAGAATCATGGGGCAGGAAGGAGGAGAAACAAGTTTTTTTTCAAAACCTTGAAGAAGCTGAAGCTACTCCTGCTCATGATAATGCTGATGACTTGCAAGAAAAGCTCTTCCAAGAGCACCCAGCCAAGAGAATTATGGAGTTGGAGTCTAGAGAGAAATTCCTTAGCCAATATGTGATGGATGGTTCAGACCAAATAGCACATTCCATGTCTGAACACACCCCACCTACACATTTCCAAGAGAGAAATCAAGCCATGCTTGATATAAATGAAGTGCTAATTAAGTGGAAAGAGGAGAATCATTTGATTCTAGCTCAAGGACTGCCTCCTCTTCCACATGTTTTCTCCATTTCACCCCTTCTCAAGGAAGAACTTGTTCTACAGGAGGTGAGTGAGGAGTAGAAGATCCAATCTATAGTTCCCTAAGAGGCTGTCATGAGTGACAATGAAGGCAGAATCATCATTGATGCTCCTTGTGAAGATCTTATCAGTAATGGAGAAGATGCAGGTCTTGCATATATGTAGATGTTCTAGCAATACAAGGAGGAATAAAATCATGGTGAGCTCTCTTCCCCTCTATTTGATGAACTTTCTTGCTATTTTGATGATGAGGATGACTACACTCTAGAGCCTAAGCTAGAGGAGAAAAAGGAGAGGTCTGTCTTCTTGGAGGAATGCCTTGGAGAAGAGAGTTTTAAATAGATAGGTGATGTTCTATGGGATGAGAAATCATTTTGTGAGTCCATTTTAGACATCACCACAGTCACCCTTCTTCAAGAAGGCCAAGAGGAAGTAGAGGATGAGTCTGACAGGATCTTCAATGAGGCAGAAGGAAACAAGTTAGACCATGATACATTGCAGAGGGAATGTGCAGATTAAAGGGCTTATGGCGATGAGTCATCAACCATTGATTTCTTGGTGAGAAGCACCAATATGAAGGACCAACATTTAACAGGCTTCCAAGGACAAGCAAAATACATATATGTTAGAGGCATGTTTGATTTTGATCCACTCAGATACCGGCCAACTCAGGTGGCAAGTAAGAGGAGCAGGTCACCAAATCTCTTTTTCATTCAGCTACTTGCTTGGCACCATAAGTCCTTTTGCTAGGAAGGGGACTTAAGAAAATTTCCCTTTGATCCAGGAGGGAGGCAAGAATACCTAGTTAGCTATATATAGTAGTTTTTTTCAAGTTTCTTTTCTTGCTTTCCATAAGTGCAGTTTGCACAACTATTGTTTCTTTTTGCCTTGTGTGTTTCCTTTGCATGTGGGGTAAAAGGTCTTCATGTTTGATTCTTAGATCTTTTGGGGCTGTCTCTAACTCTTTCATATCTACAATCTAACTCTGTGCCCAATGGATTTTAAGGTAACTAGCTTCTAAGCATAGCAGACATGCTTCCCTTGTGAGTCACCAATTTGTTGACTAATTTTGCCCAATAGGAAAAATTTGGTCACCTTATTCCCCTACTGTTTAAGGCCAATTCATTTTTTGATTTTGCACAAGTCCAAGAATTTCTATGGACTCTGTGGGTGCTTGGCTCAATCTCCAAGTTCTTTGGCTTGGTTCAATCAGCTGAGTTCATGAAGAGTTCAATCGGCAAAGTTTAAATGGTTCAGTGGCCTTTAGTTCAATGAAGAGTTCATTGCTTAGTTCAAACACCTCAATTCAGCAATCATTTGAACCATTAAACCAATTTTGGTTCAATGGCTTAGTTCAATGTGCTTGGTTCAATTGGTTCAAGTTCAACTCTTGGTTCAAAGTGAGTGGTTCAATGTTTGGTTCCATCAGCTCAGCGCGCAATGGTTGAACCATTGAATCGTTGAACCATTGAATCATTGAACCAATTTTGGTTCAATGGCTTGGTTCAACAGGCTTAGTTCAAAGGAAAAGGTTCAAGCACCTAGTTTAACAAAGTTCATCAACTTTATTTCATTTGTCATTAGTGCATAATGGTTGAACCCATTAAACCATTAAACCAATTTTGGTTCAACGGCTTGGTTCAAGGGTATGCCTTTGGCCGAAGGGGGAGTCTTCAAGTTCAAAATACCCTAGCCGAGGGCAGGCACACAAAGGAAAGGCATTCAGGTAAGTACAAATTTGTTTGAAATTCAAAATTTATTAAGTCCCAAATTCCTTCAGACTTTTTACCTGAAGGAATTCCTTCAGATAAAAAGTCTAAAGGAATTTGAGCGCATTTCTAAGTAAAGGCCAGAGGTCGAGGATAATTTTTGTGGACTTTTTGTCCATGGGAAATTGTCTACAGACAAAAGCCTATGAAAAACATAAAGCAAGCAAAGATTTGGGAGAATTTTTGTAGACTTTTTGTCCACAGAGAAATGTCTATGGACAAAAGTCCTTAAGAACCCAGGAGACAAAGCCAAAATACAAAGGACCCACTGAAAGACCCTGAAGGGCAGGTGCCCTTGCGGGGGACTCTTAACCAAGTGCAAAGGGTCACCTTCCCTTCAGAAAGGTGATAGAGACAGAAAAATATGCCCATGAAGGAAAGCAAAGAAGTGCCTGAAAAGCCAACAAAAGCCTGACTGACATTGTGATGAGGATGGTGACGTCTCAGAGGATGTCAAAATTAGCAAAGTGAAGCAGCCATTTTCCTTCAAATGAAAAAGTGCTAACCAGGAGCCTAGAATGTAGTGACCCACCAGAATGTTTGCCCCCATGGGCCAAATGAGCTAGATGAGACAAAATTGAGAAAAGACAAGGAGACAAGATAGGAAGGGATGAAGCAGTCTAAGTGGCAAAGTTAAGGTGATTTATTACCTGATAATCCCCAAATGGTGCAAATAGTGAATGGCATGGCTCATGTATTTAAAAGGGGACAAATCTCAATCTATTTATAAAAAAAGAGGGTGCAGCCTATGTTTCACATTAATGCTCAAACGCCAAAGTCAAATTTGGTGATTATACAACATGGTTCTAATAGGCCTCTTCTAGAAAGATGACATCAGCAATAGTGTTTTCCTCTTCCCAATGAGGGGACGTGAATTGTCCACTTGTAAAAAAGGAGCACCAAATGAGCCTCCTTGCTTTTATATATGGCAAACTTGTCATTTTGTAAAGGAGATCTTCCACATTTGTAAGGCATAGCCCTGGCAAAATTTCACCTGAATTAATAAACACAATTTTTACCTCTCTCTTAGATAGATATATCTGAGTATGTCTTGAGTGTTGTTTGTGTTTAGTCATTATTTCTTGATGCTTTCACAGGTTCAACACCAGCATACCTGTTGTCTACAAGGTGCCATCTCTGTAAATAACAAGAGAAGAGCTGTATTTGGAAGTGCAGGAGCAGAAGAAGTTACTTACAATGTGCATTTCACAGCACCTTGGTGGATCTCTATTTCTATGTTTTCATGAAAGCCTCCCTGCTAGTTTCTAGCAGCCTAGTCCTTCTACCAAGTTTGAAGTGTATGTATGTGTTTGTCTAGTTTCAAGAGTGGATGTGAGAAGGTTGATTTATTTTGGTGCATCACCTCTTTAGAGTAGTTTGTTTTCCTGCATCTCTCTCTCTCCCTTTTCATCCCCTCCCCCTTATATATATATATATATATATATATATGCACTTGCTAGAACAAACATGATGCATCAAAGGGAGCTAGCCCTTATCTAGAGACTCTCCCCTCTAGCTTCACCAGTCCCACAAGCAAGAGGGGAGTTTCCATGTTACGAGGAGAAGGCAGGAGATTGACTTCCTGCCAAAGGGTGCAATTTCCTACATCAATAGACATAAAATAAGATGAAGCAACAAGTAGATCAACACCATAGTGAGCAAAATTTTGAGGTGGGTGACTGGGTATTTATACGTTTGTAGCCTAACAAGAAGATGTACTTGAAGCAACAAAAAAAGGACAACAAACTTGCTCCTAAGTATTATGGACCTTATCAGGTTCTAAAAAAATTATAAGTGTGGCTTATAAGCTTGAGTTACCTCATTCATCTTGCATATACCCAGTATTTCATGTTTCCTATTTAAAGAAGGTCATTGGATAGAAAGTTTCAGCCCAAACAGAGCTCCCAGAACTAGATGAAGAAGGACGTGTCATTTTGGAACCAAAGAAGATCCTCCAAACACATACTAAGAAGTTGAGAACTAGAGAGATTAGGGAATATCTAATCAAGTGGAATAAACTAAGTAGTGAAGATGCAACTTAGGAAGGTGAATATTTTTTGCAACAACATCCAAAGTTGTTCAATGTTGAGGACAACATTGGTCTAAAGGGGAAGGGCATGCTATGCCCCTAACCTGTTGCATGTATTAGGATAGGAATAGCCAACTTACAGCATACTTATCCCTCTTTGATGTTATTTCACATTTCTCTATACATTCATTTGGTTAGTAGGTTGGCCTATGGAGTAACCATGGCTTAGTTAGACTATATATAGGAGGTAGTGAGTAACTATTTATCATCATATTATGAATTTTGCTCTTATTAAAGCTTGTGGAGGTTTTTACCTCAAAGTGGCTTATCTATTATCATATATTCTAATATATTTCAGTCATATTTAGATCTACTTCTGCTATTCTACTTTATTATTGAAGTAATTTCATTACAAGAACACATGAACTATAAATTCAAAGTAAATAGAAGCAGAACTTTGTTATTGAGACTGAAATCAAAATAGAGTAGAATTAAAATAATATTGCATTCATAACTCATTAAAAAATATCTTAGATGAGAGGTGTATTTATAGGTACAATGGAGGCATAGAGCTAAGACATTTAGAAATGTGAACACAAGACTTTTGTCAAATGGTTTGTGTGCTCCATATGTCAATATTAGAGGGTAAGGGTATCCTTACCCACCAATTTGACTACAATTTACCCATGTGCATGTGAAACTTAATTAATTCATTTATGACACCTAAGTGACCTCAAAATAAGATGATATGATCTTGATATGATTCAAATATTCAATATATGCAAAAATACCTTTAAGTTAGGGCAATACCATATAATACTCATTTAGGAAGGAATAACTCCACAATGTCCATTTGAGGGGACAATCTCCAATATCCTCTTACAATAGAAGACTCAATGCTTACTTGATATCTTTATCATGATAATCATCTCCTATATATAGACATCTATCTAACCCATGGATGGGTAACATCATAATCCCAATGTAGGTTGACTATTACCCAATGTACTAATTCCACAAGTTTCTCCATTATCCTAGTATATTGTACCCATATAACTAACTAAAGGGATGTGTACCACATGTCAGCATCTCCATCAGCCCATATACATTAATATATCATATCCCTAGGTACATAGCATTACTTCCCTCCTTGACATATTTCTTTCCCGAAACATAGGAAGAAACTAAATAATGAGTGTCCTTCAAATCATTGTACACTTGTCTCCAATCTCGATCATCTATCCATCCATATGTGATCTTGGCAAGTGATAGCTCTCCAAGCTTGTTTCCAAATTCCATTGTGCTACTCTAATTTTTTTTATGATCATAATTATATTGTTTTGATGTCCAAGCATAATTATTCCTTTTTTTATTCCATGTACCATATTCTTTTACACTACTCTGATTCCAACCATGACCATAGTAGGTATTCTTCCATGCATAGTCATAGTGATTTCCCCATTCATTCCATGTGTCATAGCATTTTTTCTTTGGATTCCATGCATATCCATAATGATTGGAAATTTTATTTCTTGTATAGATAAAATGATTGTTGTTATGACACTTTCTCACCTAGTTCCATGATTTTTTTCTCTCATAATGATGTGGGTGTCTATATAACTCAAATTTTTCCAATATTTTGACATTATCCACCTTTGATTCTACCTCTTCCACCTTTTCCTTCTTTGTCTCTTTAGTAGATGAAGTGTTCATTTTTAGTTGTAGTGTGTCTTTATCTATATCATCTGAATCTTCATTATGCTCTTCATCACCTATTTCAATCTCATCCTCATGATCTACCTGGATTATTATTGGTGCCTTTTTCACTATGATATATTGTAAAGTGATCTTCTTTTTCCTATAGAAAAACTTCATGAACTTTTTTTGAACATTAATATTCATTATTCCCAAAGTCTCTAACCATGGATATCCAAGAACTATATCCACATCATCCATATCCAAAGCATAAAAATCTGAATGTAAAACATATTTTTCCATAATGAGCTTCAAATATTCAAACATTAAAATATTATTACCATCTACTTGAACCTCCTTGATATTATTTTCTTGAACATGTAGATGCTTTGCCACATTCATGTTAATTAATTTATACTTGTTGGTAGGGTTTATGGACACAACCACCTTCTTCTTTTGAATGCATCCATGAAATTGAAAAATTGACTCAAATTTCTTTAGAGCCAAATTATTTGAACCCTTCCCTTCTTCTTCTTCTTCTTCTTCTTCTTTATCATCATTATTTTATTCCTCTTCTACATCCTCTTTTTATTTTATATCCCATTGATCTAGGAAGGTTTATTCCATTGCTTCCCATGAAGAATATTGTTGCACAAAGCTCAATTGATTAAACCACCAATGTTGTGTAGGCCTAAACAAAGAAAGAGATAATTATGTTTTCCATAAAATTATTTTAGTATATTTCTCCTTAAAATTGAGCCACCATTCTCTAGCATCAATATCATCTTCCCCTAAAAATTTTTGCAACTCCATGATCCACAAAAAAAATTAGGGTTCATGAGACCCTAAAATATCAATAACTTATAAAAAAAATGATCCAGATAGTCCCAATGTTTTTACTGTATCTTCCTCTTATGATTATTATATTAGAACCTTAGTCAAAAATTTTGTGCAAAAATGTCACAAATTTCTATTTGTAGATTGAATATATGAAAAACCATAAAATTGCAACAAATCACTCAAAACAACTCTAAAAATTTTGAAATTTTTACTGAGCTTCTATTATATCTTCTTATATCTCTATTAAAAATTTAGATTAAAAATTACCTATATTTTGGAATATATATTTAAATTATTATAAACCCTAAAATAACAATAACTCCCTCAAAACAAATAAAAAAATATCTATTTTTTTTTACTATGACTTATTTGCAATATTCTCCATATCCATTAAAACAATTGTGGAAAAATTCACAACCAATAAAAAGTTATTTATGATTCAAAAAACTAGGTTTTTGCTCCACATAAATTTCCCAAATAGAAGCTCTGATACCACTTGATATGATCTTGATATGATTCAAATATTCAATATATGCAAAAATACCCTTAAGGTAGGGCAATACCATATAATACTCCTTTAAGAAGGAATAACTCCACAATCTCTTCGAGGGGATAACCTCCAATATCCTCTTACAATAGAAGACTCAATGCTTACTTGATATATTTACCATGATAATCATCTCCTATATATAGACATCTATCTAACCCATGGATGGGTAACATCCTAATACTAATGTAGGCCAAACATTACCCAATGTACTAATTCCACAAGTTCCTCCATTATCCTAATATATTGTACCCATATTACTAACTAAAGGGATGTGTGCCACATGTTGACATCTCCATCAACCCATATACATTAATATATCATATCCCTAGGTACATAGCATAAGACTTAAGCAAGCTAAACACATGTGTAGGTATAATCCATAATAATAAATATGAGGAAAATAATATCCTACACTAACATGGAGTACTATTAGTGTAGGGTGGCTAGCCCAAAGTTATAAGTTATCATACGATCTCTTGAGATAATATTGGTCCTAAAAACCCTAATTTTCATGTGCATCTAAATTTATTAGATTTATAACTTATTTAATCTTAAGAAGTAGTATTTAAATAAAATACAAGAGTACGAAGTTACCTTGACAGTTTGATAGGATGAGTCATACACTTCAATATTTTTATTATTCTTATTTATTTACATGGTATTTTGAGTCTAAAAATTAGTTTTATGAAACCAAATTGCATAAAAAACTAAACACTTTTTTTACACTCATTTCTTTTGAACAAGGAAGCATTACATTGGTCAAATCCAAATCACTTTTTTACCTTGTTCAAAATTCTAATCACATCATTATGTTTGTATTTACAAAAAAATCTTGTTATAATGTTCATTCAAATTTAGAACTATTCATCACTTTAAAAATCTACAAGTCCTTTTCTAATCCAAATTTAAAATATTATCTTTCTAGGTTCTAATCTAAAATGCTATTGGTTTACCCTTCACAGTTGGCTTGAGTAGCTTGGATAAGATTTTCCATTTAGATTGAAGGCCATTTTGTCTAGACTCTTGTCTCATTCCATTTCTTATATTGGACTTAGATTATCTTGCATTCACTCAAGCTTTAAATTCATATACCATTCTATGTTCTTTTCCATGTAGTGTTGTTGTGTTGCCCATTTAGTTTTAGCTTTATAGTTAGGAGTTCTTGTGTTAGTTCACATCTTGAGCTTATTAGTTTGTATTTATATCTTCTTGATCAAAAAGGTGTTCTTATATATTCTCTATCCATGACACCATAGTTGTGTTTATATTTTTATGGTATTGATGTATTTTGAACATAATCTTTATTTTGTTATCCTGCACTCTTGGTTCTAATATTGTTTTACCCTCTTCTAATTTGACAATTTCAATCAACCAAAATTGAGTAATTTCATAGCCTCTTTCTTCTAATTATGTGGAAATTTTCCATTCCCATATTATTATAGTCTCATTTTACCTTGTCTTTGTTTTATTGAAGAGTATAAAACACAATTTTACCATTTGTGAACCATATTGCATATCTTAGCAAACATATCAGCCCATCTTCAAACATGAAAATACCACCCTTTCTAGGGAATCTTTTATAGACCAATACCACCCTTTATGGGGGAATCTTTTCTAGGCTAATATCACCTCCTTTAAGGATGGTTATTAATTAATCAAACTATTTATGCTTATTATCATACACCAACCCCATTCTCCTCTTTTAGTTTATGCAAACAACTAATATCCATAGTGCCCAATGGTTATTATTCTAGGTCCTCCTCCTTCGACTTTCACAAGAAACCAAATGCTACAATGTCTAAGGGTTATTATTCTAGGCCATCATCTTTTAACATATGTGAGCAATCAAACTCCACAAATTTTGAGGGTTATTATTTTAGGCCCTTTAACTTCAACTTGCATGAACAACCAAACTTTGTAGTGCCTAAGGGTTATTATTTCAAGCCCTCCTCATTTGTCTTGCATCAGCAACCAAGCTTCATAACACCCAATAATTACCATTCTAGGTACTTTTAAATATGGTAGCTTGTTATCCCAAAAAAGTTATACACGAGTGACTAAATGGGTCATAGTTACCATCCTAAACCCACCATTAGTATTTGTTGAACCCATTGATGAGGAACTTTGATTTAATAATCTAGTCTTTATTGATCCTTTATTTGATAATCTAATTTTCAAAGGGACCATTATTAAACCACAAACCATTATTCATCCCATGCTAACTATTACCCCCTTTAGAAAATTCAAGTCATTTGTCCAGCTGTAATAAATCCAATTATTACCTCTTTAAGAGCCATCTCTTGAGGAACAAAATGTGTTCAAAATTGATATTTTACAACCAAGTGTATACCAAGGTCAAAACAATCAATCAGTTCTAGATGTTATCATTAGAACACCCATTCATGATGAGTCAACCTATGATGCATCACCTTTAGATCCTTTCCCTATTATTGAGGAACCTCACTTTGATAAACCAATCTTAGTAGAGTTGCATGTCAACCCTTGTCCTTTTTTTGAAATACCTCCCTTTAAATGGCTAGTCTTTGTGGAGTTATCTTTAGACCTTTTACCCTCATTGAGGAGTCTCATTTTGACAAACCAGTCTCTATGGAGTCACCCCATGAGTTGTTACCTCTCTTTGAGGGGCTTTACCTAGATGAGATGTTGAAACCTTCTTAGATGAATCTATTTTTGAAGTGACCATTATGCCATCATAGGACATTAAACCAAACATTCATCAAGACATCATTATCATAACATCCATAATTGAAGAAGAATAGAGTTAGGTTCTATTCTTGAACCGATATTAGATTCAATAGTAGAAGTAGAATCAATGTCAATCTATTTGTTCCCCAAAAATAACACTCATTTTTGGAACAACATTTGAACTATTTTGGTCTGACAGACCAAAATTGTCTCTTCCCTTCCCGAAATTTGTCCTAGGCATTCAAATTCCTCATTTGTCAAGCTTCTCAAGAATCTATGGACTCTATAGAAAAAGAAAATCTATGGACTCTATAGGTGAGTTCAATCAAAAGAATCAATTTCCAACACTTAGTCATTTTCAAGATTGGTTTAGCATCTTGGTTCAATCAAAAATGTCCATCGACAAGCATCTAAACAAGGATCAAACCATTGAACCACTTTGGTTCAAAGGTTCAACGGGTTCAAGGTTCAAAAAGTTTAATGAGGATCAAAAGGACTTAGCCAAATTAAAGGGAATGAACCATTGAACCATTGAACCAAAGCTTGGTTCAATGATTGGTTCAATGCTTTGGTTCATTTACTCGGTTCATCAAATGGTTCAATCAAAGGGATCATTGGCTTGGTTTAAAGCTTGGTTCAAAGCATGGTTCAAAGCTTGGTTCAATGGTTGGTTCAAAGGAGCGGTTCAATGCAAAAGTTCAAGAGAGCCTCCTGAAGGACAAATGCCCTTACGGGGGACTCTCAGCTATCAACTTAAAGGACACTCCCCCAAAGCCAAAAGGTCACCTTCCCTTCGATAAGATACAAAATAAATAGACTGAGACAAAAGCCAGATAGATTCATGTGGATGCTGCCAAGTGTCATCTTTCAAGCCTCATTTCACTTTATTTCTAAGAACCATGGAATTTGCCATGTGTCTTTTGTAAGTTAAGCAGAACATGTCAAGTGGCATCGTTCGCATGAATCCAAATGAATCCCACATAATTCTATAGTGTTTCTAAAATGTGATGGAAGTTACCATGTGTCAATTTCTGTAAGACATTCAAAAGGCATCTAAAGCTTCTACAAGTTCAACAGATACCACCACGTGTCCCTTAGAAAGTCACAACCAAAATTGCCACGTGTCCTCACCTATTTCACAGTGGATGTTGCCACGTGTCATCAATTGAGACACAATATCAAAGTAGCAGAACCTGCCATGTGTCTCTCATCAATTGTAGTGGAAGCCACCATGTGTCATCCTCTGTGAGAAACTAATATAAGTTTTGAAGACTTTTCAAAGGCAGCTAAAAGCTTAGCAGAAGCCACCACGTGTCATCCTCCATAGGATTCTCAAGAGGCAAGTAGAAGCTGCCACCTTTTCCATTGTAACTCCATAGAGAGTGTCAAGTGTCTGCACCTATGATTTTGAGTTTCTAATAGGTTTCAAAGCCTTTATAAATAAATGTTTCTTAGACTCCCACAAAAGTTTCCATGTTTCTTCACCTATTTAGTAGCAAAATGTGCCATGCATCAATTGCTAAAGATCAATAGAAAGTGACTAAGGAATAGAGCATCGAATTGAATCTAGGACCCGATTCAAATAACCAAAAAAGGAGGAATGATGAAGAAGGATCAGATCGCCAGGTGGACATTGAAAGATGCAAACATTAAATGGAATGACCTATTTCTCTACATTGAGAAAAGCAAATGGGTAAATGCCCCTAAATTCTAGCATGTCTTCTTAACAAAATGCAATACAACATGATGTATTACTATTCCTGAGTCCTTCTTAAAGAGGCTATATAAGGGACTGTCATGTCCCCTTTTTAATTGACATGTCCAGAGTTGATGGTTAGCCTATTATGCAACCCTCGTAGGTTGATGGGATGGATAGAGGGTCTTGATGGAGCTGGGCTTGGCTTTCGTTCGGGCTCTTTCGGACATGACTTAAGGGAGATATTAATATTTGATTGAATTAATCAAATATTAATTATTTGGTCTAATTTTAATTAAGTATTAATTAATTATTAATTATTAATATTTTGGTCTAATTTTAAGACCCTAATTCTAATTTAAGAAGCCCTAAGTCTAATTCAAGGAAATCTAATTTTAGCAAGCACACCTTTGGAGGGTATAAGGGTTTCTCATGGGAGAGAGTTTGTATTATTATTAATTATTGATATTGATTCTTGTTAAGAAATTCTTCTGTGAAGACTGAGCCAAGGGTTCTAGGATTCCATTTGCATTGAAGAACGTCAACTCTTCATTGTGTGCAATTCAGAGGTTGTGAGAGATCAGTCGATCTATTGCCAAATTGAGAGATAACTTCATACAAAAGTTATCACAAGTGTTTACAAGTTTGAGAGATAACTTCATACAGAAGCTATCACAAGGGTTCACAGGTATTTCTTTATTTTGGGTTTTTAGGAAATAATTATTCAGATACATATCTTTTATATTAGCCCACAGTTCTTCAGATCAGGATCAAGCTTACAGGTTGTGCTATATTGGTGGCCGTATGAAGTCCGTATAGATCCATGAAAATTTGTATGCACCAGCAAAAAGATCAGACACTGACATCGACAGGTAGAGACCTATAGAGACTAACATCAGCCGACCTCTCACCGATGTCGACAAGTTAACGACCCCAGTCGACCGATGACGATAGTATAACTGACGTTGGTGACTGTGTTTTTGACATAGCAATCTAAGACGTACCAAATCCAGATTTCTTTCCTAGTTTGCAGAATACTCATGCTATTAAGGCCGTACTTTCAATATTCTTTGTATACTTGACAGAGGACCTCTATTGTAAGCATATGAGAAAATAAATAAGAGATTATACTGTGATTTATTTATCTATTTGAAGATATTTTGCAAAAATATAGATAAGTAATTCAGAGCTTTTGTTTTGGTATCCGAAGGGATATTACAGTGGTATCAAAGCTTTTTGTTTGTCTAGAGTCCCTATTGATTAGGGACATTATAGTGGTATCAGAGCTAAATCTTGCCATCCTAAGGGTTTGACAATCTTATGCAGCCATAAGAGTTGGGACCACATAGGTATAACACACACAATAGAGCCTTGCTTGAAGGTACCCAGGTGTTAGAATAGTAGCGGATTATCATGAGTGACAGACGTGAGGGTAGCCCACCCAGGGGCCACCGATATAATGATGATCCAGGTACCAGAGAAACCTATCATGAGATGACACAGGCACTAAAGGCACTTACTACTATGATAAGGAGGATGAATGCACCTGATGGATAGAATGGGGAACAAGGAGATAACAAGAGTGCTATGGTTAATCGGAGACCCCAGCAAGCCCACTCTAGAATAGCGAATAGACCTACACATCCTACATTTGTTCAAGAGGAACCAAAAGTTCTAGCAGAGGAGGAGGTAGAGGATTCCCAATTTGCAGATGTTCTCATGGGTGCAAGCGATGAGTGGGACTTATTAGCTCCTCATGTTCAGGAGAAGATGTCCTTTTATTATTTTATTAATCTGAGGAGAGAGCACTACAGATTGGTTAGACAAGGTGGTAGACCCAGACACCAGAACAATGATTTAAAGCATGCTACAAGCAGGCTCACACTAGCGATGTTTGATGGTAGTGGTAAGGTGACAGCACAGGCCTGGGTTAGTAAGCTAGATACATTTCTCACATTGTGACCAATGGCTAAGGGAGATGCTATCAGATATGCGACACTACATCTTGAGGGAGTAGCTCCTGATTGACGACACCATGGGATGGTGACACTCCATCATGATCAGATCACATCTTATTAGGAGTTTGTGGATAGGCTGGTAGAGCATTTTGACAGGAGGGATCTAGAGTCCTATTTCCAAGAGTTAGCATAGTTGCGCCAAAGTGGCAGTCTAGAGTCTTACATTGGTGACTTCCAAAAGTTATCAGTTATGGTTCCTAACATTTCAGAGAGGTGACTTGTAGTACTCTTCATGGAGGGATTGACAAAACCATTGAGAGGTTGGATCAAAGGCTTTGATCCTCCTTCATTACAGGTAGCTATGAAGAAGGTGCATAGCATGGAGATGGCAGCCCCATCCAGTAGATTTAACTCTAGAGGTACTTCTTCATCCAGGGACCATAAGTGCTCCAACGAAGATAGAGAGGGATTAGATTTCAATAAAGATACATCAGGTGTTAAGAATGATTCAAAGGCCAACCTAGCAGCACCACCTTTGGATCGAGATGCTCTTAACGATCTACGCAGGAAAAGGCTTTGCTTCTACTACAAAGGTCCATATGATGCCAACCACGACGGTCCTTTGAGGCCTAAGGGCAAGGCAAATCATGTGATGTGGGCGTATTATGAGGATTCAAAATCAGAAGATTCTAAATAGCAAGATAGTCCTAAGGAGCCTAAGGTAGAGGCAGATTTAGAGCTACACATACAAGAGGCACGCCTATCTAGCATTAAGTCGGATGATTCATTCAGACTCCATGGAGTTTTGGCAGGATAGAAGGTCATCACCCTTCTTGATACAGGAGCCACACATAATTTTATAGATACTAGATTTGTGGAGAAGTGTGGACTCACTACCAAAGATTTTAAGGGCATTAAAGTTAAGGTGGCCGATGGTCACACTCTTAGGTATGAGCAGATGATTAGAGACCTCCCATTGCGATTGAACAACTTTGAGTTTAACACTGATTATTATGTGGTGAACATGGGGGACATAGACTTAGTCTTGGGTATGAAGTGGCTTCATTCCCTTGAGGAAGTCACTCTTCATCTTAAGGACATGGAGGTTTGTTTTGATGTTGGTGGGAAGACACATATTCTTAATGCTATATGGGGCAGCAACATCAAAAATATGTTTTTTCATCGGATGGAGAGACTCATACCACACGATATGGGAGAGTGCCCTGCCGAGTGCACATTGGCACCAACACAGGAGAGACATGTGGATGAGCTTTGTCTTGAGGTGAGTTTAGTTTAGGAGTTAGCACATGTGATAGGGACTCAGCTTTCTATTATAGGTGGGTCACATGTTGATGATGATACGAGTATGTCTAGCATTCACATTCCAAATTCAGATATTATTCAGGTGAGGAGTTCACTTGAGTTGCTAGTTGATTTCCGTTCTTGGATTGGATGTTGGGATGGTACCAGGGATGATGTGATGCCATTAGATGAGAGTTGTGATGGACATGGCCTGGAGTTTGTGTTGATTGATAGTGACAGAGATCATGACTACATTTGGGATCCAGGTGGGAATTGATTGGTTTATCATTCAACGATTGCTTGAGGGAAAGCAATTTTAGGAGGGGCAGATTGTCATGTCCCCTTTTTAGTTGACATGTCTAGAGTTGATGGTTATCCTATTATGTGACCCTCGTAGGCTGATGGGATGGATAGAGGGTCTTGATGGAGCTGGGCTTGGCTTTCGTTCGGGCTCTTTCAGACATGAATTAAGGGAGATATTAATATTTGATTGATTTAATCAAATATTAATTATTTGGTCTAATTTTAATTAAATATTAATTAATTATTAATTATTAATATTTTGGTCTAATTTTAAGACCCTAATTCTAATTTAAGAAGCCCTAAGTATAATTCAAGGAAATATAATTTTAGCAAGCACACCTTTGGAGGGTATAAGGGTTTCTCATGGGAGAGAGTTTGTATTATAATTGATTATTGATATTGATTCTTGTTAATAAATTCTTCTGTGAAGACTGAGCCAAGGGTTCCAGGACTCCATTTGCATTGAAGAACGTCAACTCTTCATTGTGTGCGATTCAGAGGTTGTGAGAGATCAACCAATCTATTGCCAAATTGAGAGATAACTTCATACAAAAGTTATCACAAGTGTTTACAAGTTTGAGAGATAACTTCATAAAGAAGCTATCACAAGGGTTCATAGGTATTTCTTTATTTTGGTTTTTTAGGCAATAATTATCTAGATACAGATCTTTTGTATTAGCCCACAGTTCTTCAGATCAAGATCAAGCTTATAGGTTTTGATATATTGGCAGCTCTACAAAGTCCGTACAGATCAGTGAAAATTTGTATGCACCAGCAGAAAGATCAGACACTGACATCAGCAGGTAGAGACCTACAGAGACTAACATCGGCCAACCTCTCACTGACGTTGGCAGGTTAATGACTGCAGTCGACCGACGATGGTAGTATAACTGATGTCGGCAACTATGTTTTTGACACAAAAGGCTGAGACATACCAGATCCAAATTTATTTCCCAGTTTGTGGAATACTCAGGCTATTAAGGCCGTACTTTCAATATTCTTTGTATACTTGATAGAGGACCTCTATTGTAAGCATATGAGCAAATAAAAAAGAGATTATACTGTGATTTATTTATCTATTTGAAGATATTTTGTAGAAATATAGATAAGCAATTTAGAGCTTTTATTTTGGTATCTGAAGGGATATTACAGTGGTATCAGAGCTTTTTGTTTGTCTAGAGTCCCTATTGATCGAGGACATTACAGGGACTCTCTTTTATTATAAATAAGGATCTCTCTCTGATAATTAAGAATGAAATGCTGCCCAAATTGAAAGGCACTTCTGAGACTTTGAGCTCAGTTTGTTGATCATATTTTGCTATTGGAATAAGAAAGCAAGTGATTTTTTAGACTTTGTGTTGTGATATCTTTGTTGTTGAGGAAACTGTTCTTATGTCTTTTTCCTTAATATATCTTCTATTCCTTTAATTCAATAAGCAAAATTAGTGATAGTAGTCAGGAAGGTGTCCTAAAGAGTCAAGTGTGGAGAGACTTTGTGCCCCCATAATTACCTTTAGTGTGTTTTCTTTTCATTTTTGTGTAAAGGACCTTGGGATGACTTTGTGCCCTCATTGTCCTTATCTAACTCTTGAGCAATTCAAGTGAAGACTTTGTGCTACATCTAGATTTGCTAGTTATTACATCCTTTGCTACATTTTGCATTTACTACCAGGAGTATTCTTATGGTTTGTTGAATAGTACTTCTGAAAGAAGAGTGCTTTCTATCATTTCCATTGAGTTTCTCCTTTGATCCGCATGCATCATCTCTAAAAAAAGAGAGATGGATGGCTCATCCTACCCTTGAGTATTATTTTCTATATATATAGCATACCTATAGCGAACCTCCCCTTGATGAGAGGAGAGATCAGTCCCCTTGTGATGTGGTAAAACTACACATTTGGATGACTAATCTTCCTACTTTGGCTGATCAAACCTATTTTTTTAATTAGTACGTTGATCGACAAAATATTCAACCAACAGTTTTTAGTGACTCCGCTAGGGATATACCCATTATCCATTTATAGCCTTACCATTCACCTCCACACTAACCAAGAAAGAACACACAATTTAAAGCCTCAAGCTTTAAATTGAAGCAAGGTTAATTCTTTTCCATTTTTGTTTCACAATCTGATAGATTCAAGGTATACACGAAGCCAAAGGGCTAAAGGTATCATTGACCTTGTATTCGAGTTAGTACAGTAAATTGATTTTGATCTGTTTCCTTCACCATCTCATCTCCAACAAACCAAGAGATTTCCTCCTACTAAAGTTAGATCTCCATTGCCAGACAAAGTATCTAATTTTGCTATTAATAAATCTTTGCCAATTATTACCCCTCTGAGATTTGTTATCCTTCCTTTTCATAATCCTATAATGGTAGTGCAAGGCCTCTGGGGTAATGCTTTTGGTCCTCTCAATCTTACTCCACCTCTACATGAGCTTCCATGCAGTTCAAGGAAGAATTTCCCCAAATTCTATAGTGATGGGAAAGTTCATCCTAATGAACACATTGCAGCCTTCAGCATAGCTTGTGGAGTAATTGGAGTAGAATTTGAAGAAATGCAGCCAGGCTTTTTATGGAGACACTACAAGGTGCTACAATAGATTGGTTTTATCATCTATAGGCTCAGTCAGTAACTGACTGGAATACTCTTAAAGATAAGTTTGAAGCCAGATTCAAACCTATAAAAGATGCACATGCATTTTTGGCTCAACTTACACAGATGAAGAAAGAGCCTTATGAGCCTATGAGAGACTTCATAGCCAAATTTGACAAACTGAGAAATAGAATTCTTGTAATTGCTCGACCTATAGCTAAGAATCTCAAATGCTTTTTCATTAATTCTTAGTTACCTAAAGTAAGTTTTCTCTTAAGACATGGTGGTTAAATAGATCTTATTATAGCTCAACATTTGGCCACTGAGGTAGAAGATGATCTCATCTTAGCAGAGAAGATAAGAAGAGATCCAAACAAAAATAGACCTTCATCATCTTTTGAATATTCATCTACAGGGACCATTGATCCAATGGTATAGAAATTGGCAAATGAGTTACTTGCTCTCAAAAAGTAAATGGCTTAAGGAATGTCTTATGCTCCTTCATATAGAAGGACATTCCTAAATCGGTCATATTAGGGCAATGCTGCCAAGAATTAAGGGCAACAAAATCACCTTCCACCCCCACAAGGGAAACTTTCCTTGGAAGCTCCTCCAACCAATTCAGCAATGGGATATCTTGAAGCAGAATCAAAGTTATCTTTCTAGCCTAAATTGAATCAAGAAAATGATGTTGATCTCCTTGAAGACAATCAAGAAGAATTAGCTGGTGACTCCCACATTGGTTTCTTGAACTATCAGGATGAACCTAGAAGCAAAGGAGAAGCTTTTGATGGATCATATGTAGTGTTTACTAGGTCCAAGAACCAATCAATCTAGCAAGCTAATAAAGGGAAGACAAAAGAGCAACTATAGCTAGCAATCACAATTGCTAAGCGTGGAACCACTCTACCTTTTCAGTCAAAAGATCCGGTAATCACCCAAAAGGCAAATACATCAATTTTGCCTTTCCCTTCTACTTCAATCTCGCAAACCATCCCACCTCCCATCCCTCCAAAAACTCAGAGAGTTGAAGTACCTTTCTCTATACCTAGCTCAATTCAGCCATTTGACATAATCGATCATGTCAAAAAGACAAAAATACAAATGTCTAAGTTTGAATATTTACAGTCCAATCCTGATCAATTGAATAAGATGGTCTAATATGTCAAGAACCAAACTATCCCTGTAGGACAAAAAGCTAAAAAGGTAACACCTGATTCACCAAAGAGCATGCCCATTCTGAATAATCTTGTTATTACTCCTCCAGCTGCTCCTGGAAAAATAAAAACTTTCTATGTTTCCCTGTTAATAAATGGTCACAAGCTGAGTAACTATATTATAGACTTAGGTGCATCTGACAATGTCATGCCTACTAAAGTAGCTGATTCTCTAGGTCTCACACTGACCAAGACATTTGGGAGATGTTTCTCCATGGATAACAAGCAAGTACCATTATTGGGGTAAATCAAAGATGCCTAATTTGTATTTGCAACCTTTCTAGACAAGAGAATCAAGATGACTATCTTGGTGGCTAATGTCTCAGCATCCTATGGCATTTTGCTTGGATGAAATTTATACAAGGACGTGGGAGGAGAACTAAGCATGAACTTGTCTGAGATAAGGATCACTGTCCAAGGTGTAATGAAGAGGTTACTCCTTGAAAAGGAGGCAAAATATGTTGTCACCCAAACATCAGCCCCTAAAGCTCAAATTCTTTTTGAATCTATAGGTATGGGTAACTATTTTCTATCTACAGATGAAGTGCATGAAACACCTGATATAATTCTAGAAAGTGTCAACTCAGAAATTAGTTCAACAAGAACAATAGAAAAACTAGTAGGCTACAATACAGACCAAGAAGGATCCTCTATCTCTGATGAAGGAAAGTCTAAAGAAAAATCAATATCAAATGAGATATGGACTTTGGAATTTGATGGTAGCTATTCCTCTACCAGTTCAGGAGCTGGGATTGTTTTGATATCTCCTCAAGGAGATATGTTCCCTTCATCTTACAAATTACAGTTTAGCAACACTAACAATACAACTGAATATGAATCTCTGTTGCTTGGCATGAAAGCTGCTCAAGACAAAGGCATCAAGTTTCTTCATGCAAAAGGGGATGCTAAATTAGTAGTTTTTCAAGTGAGGAACTTATACCAAACTAAGAATGAAAGATTACACCACTTCCATAACTTGGTTTGGGATCAAATTGAAAGCTTTGATACTCTCAACATTTCTAATATACCCAGAGAGTCTAATGATAGAGCTGATGCACTTGTTATTTCAGAAAATCTCTTAGTTCCTCATTTAGATTTCAAAGAAGATAGGTATACTATTGAGTTGGTCTATAGACCAAGTGTTCCTGACAATGCTGATTATTGGTAAGTATTCAATGATGATCATCAAATCATTGCCTTCTTGGAATGAAAAGACAATTTTGAACAACTATGTTTTGAAGGCAGTGATCCTCAGAAGTATGAATCAACCTCTGAATCTAGTTCAGATATAAATAAAGAATTCTTACAGTTGAAAGGAAACAAAATTCCCAAAGGCCTAGTTTCTCTTGGAAAGTTATTTGACAAGAATGATGGATTCATCAAACAATAGCAAATAGACTTGAGTTTCTCTCAGGGATTCGATCAAGCGAATCTGACTACTGAAGAAAATCCTAAGATGGTTAACATTGGTAAGTGTTGTACCCCTGAAGAAAGATTCAAGATTACCACTTTGATCCATCAATACATTGATGTCTTAGCATATTCTTATGAAGGCCTAAAGTCTCTCAGACCTGATGAAATCTGCCATGACATTCCTCTCAAGGCTGATTCAATGCTCTATAAGCAATAATCTAGACAGTACAATCCAAAAATATTAGGTACTATTCTGTCTGAGATACAAAAAATGTTAAATGCTAGAATCATCTTCCCAATCCATCATTCCACATGGATTGCAAACATAGTGCCTGTAAGGAAGAAAAATGATGAAATTCACATTTGTGTAGATTTCAAGAATCTGAATCAAGCATCTTTGAAGGATAATTATCCTTTGCCAATTATGGATCAAGTGCTTCAAATAGTGACAGGTTCAGAGATGTTATCAATGCTAGATGGCTTCTCAGGATATAATCAAGTTGAAGTTGATAAAGCAGACCAACACAAGACTGCATTCACCACACCTTGGGGTACATTTGCATATAGAAGAATGCCTTTTGGCTTGATAAATGCTGGTGCTACCTTTTAGAGAGCAATGGACCTAGCTTTCAAAGATGAGATAGGTAAATTCATAGTGATATACCTTGATGACTTGATTGTCTTTTCAAAGCATCAATTTGATCATGTATGCCACTTACAACAAGTGTTGGAGTGCTACAGCTAGAATGGTATTTCTTTAAACCCCAAGAAGTCTATTTTTAGAGTAATAGAAGGGAAAATCCTTCAACACATTATGTCTAAAGAAGGCATAAAGATTGACTCAGACAGAGTCAAGTCTATTCAAGAGCTTAATTTGCCTACAAGTAAAAATGTTGTTCATTCTTTATTCAGAAAGGTGAATTTTTTATGGAGATTCATCCCCAAATTTGCTGAGAAGACTAGACACATTATGAACATGATGAAAGGGAAGACCACCTTCAGCTAGACTAAAGAAGGCAAATCAGCATTTCAAGATATCAAGACTGACATTTTTCATGCCCCTACTTTGGTTTGTCTAGATTACAACAAAGATTTCATCATATACAACTATGCATCTGAACACACTCTTTTAGCAATTCTTGTTCAACAAGACAAGGAAGGTATGGAATCTCCTATCTCTTTCATGAGTTGCTCTCTCAAAACCCATGAGATGAAGTATTCAAATGTAGAGAAGCATGCTTATGCGTTGGTGAAAGCAATCAAACATTTCCACTTCTATATTCTAAATTCACACACTACTGCCTTAGTTCCTGACACTATAGTCAAGTCTATATGAACTCAGCAGGAGTTTGGCATGAAAAGAGGTAATTGGATTGCAAAGATTCAAGAGTTTGATCTAGACATCAAGCCAATAAAGTTGGTCAAGGGTAAAGACCTATGCCAATTAATTGCTGACAATAAGCCAAAAGATATACAACATGAAGAAACTGAAGTGGAAGATACTCCAACGGTCCTTTTTGTCTCCACTACCAATGAGTGGTATTTAGGTATTACTCATTTCCTTACTTATGGTGAATGTCTTGCTCATTTTTCTTATAAAGAAAGGAGGACTATCAAGTTGAAAGATGCCAATTTTGTCCTTTGGAACAATGGCTTGTACAAGAGAAGCATAGGTGGAGTATTCCTTTGCTGTGTAGACAAAGAGCAACAAAGCCAAATTTTGAAATCTTTTCACAATCTAGCCTATGGAGGACATTTTTCTGCTCCTGTGACTACTCACAAGATTCTACGAGCTAGGTATTACTGGCCAACTCTTTTCCAAGATGCATATAAGTGGGTGAGAAAATGTGAACTCTGCCAACAATTTATTAGAAGACCCAAGTTGGTTGCCCTGCCTCTCAAGCCACTGATCATAGAGGAACCTTTTCATCAATGGGGGATTGATTTTATTGGAACTATAAACCCATCTTCAAGTGTTGGACATGATTATGTCATTACAACAATTGACTATTTCACCAAGTGGGTAGAAGCAATCCCAACTAAGCATGTTACTTCAGAAGTTGTATGCAATTTCCTCAAAGAGAATATCATTTCCAAGTTTGGAGTTCTAACCAACATTGTTACTAACAATGCAGCTTGTTTCACCTCCCAGGAGATTACACAATTCTATTTCTATTATGGAATTACACTCTCTCACTCTTCTGATTATTTTCCACAAGGGAATGGACAAGCTGAATCCAACAATAAGAACCTGGTAACTATCATCAAGAAGCTAGCAGATGACAATCAAAGGACATGGCATAAAGCATTGATTAATGCTTTATGGGCAAACAAAATCACACCAAAGAGAATAATTGGTATGTCTCTTTTTCAACTTATTTAAGGTATCAATGCTGAGATACCAATCACTTTAGAATTGCCAAACTTGAAATTAGCAAAGGCAATTGAAGATCAGACATATGAAAGCTCTCTTGATAACAAAATCATGTGCCTGACTGAGTTGGATGAATAGAGACATATGGTGGTGGACCAAATTTCTGCTCATCAAAGTCTAGTAAAGAAACTCTTTGACCAGAAGGCCAAAAATCATGATTTCTAGATTGGGGATCAAGTCCTGTTGTGGGACAAAAGGAGAGAACCAAAGGGGATGCATGGAAAGTTTGACTCCCTTTAGAGAGGTCCATTTATAATTCATCAGCACATTGGTGAAAATAGCTTTCTATTGAAATATCAAGATGGCACACTCTTTTCTCTACCTCACAATGGGTAGCATCTAAAACACTTCAACTCTTGAAGTATCAGATCATTGCATCTGTATATATGCATATTTGTATAGTTTTTAATTCTATTTTGCTTTGTTTATTTTCATTTTTGATGCCTTTCATTTCTAGGTAGCATGACTCCATAGCCCAATGGTACACATGAAGACACTGGAGATTCTAGATTCTACTCCCTTCAATTCTTTTTTACAATTGATAGAAGTTCCCCAACTAGAGCCAGCTGTTGTTCCCCAAAAATATCACTCATTTTTGGGACAACATTTAAACTATTTTGGTCCTACAGACCAAAATTGTCTCTTCCCTTCTCAAAATTTGTCTTGGGCATTCAAATTCCTCATTTTTCAAGCTTCTCAAGAATCTACGGACTCTATAGAAAAAGAAAATATACGGACTCTACAGGTGGGTTCAATCAAAAGACTTAGTTTCTAACACTTAGTCATTTTTGAGATTGGTTCAGCATCTTGGTTCAATAAAAAATGTCCATCGATAAGCATCTAAATAAGGATCCAACCATTAAACCACTTTGGTTCAAAGGTTCAATAGGTTCAAGGTTCAACAGTTTCATCGAGGATCAAAAGGACTTAGCCAAATCAAAGGGAATGAACCATTGAACTATTGAACCAAAGCTTGGTTCAATAGTTGGTTCAATGCTTTGGTTCATTCAGTCAGTTCATCAAATGGTTCAATCAAAGGGATCATCATCTTGGTTCAAAGCTTGGTCCAAAGCATGGTTCAAAGCTTGGTTCAATGGTTGGTTCAAAGGAGCAATTCAATGCAAAAGTTCAAGAGAGCCTCCTGAAGGATAAATGCCCTTGCGGGGGACTCTCGGTTGTCAACTTAAAGGACACTCCCCCAAAGTCAAAAGGTCACCTTCCCTTTGAGAAGATGCAAAAAAAATAGACCAAGACAAAAGCCTAATAGATTCATGTGGATGCTACCAAGTGTCATCTTCTAAGCCTCATTTCACTTTATTTCTAAGAGCCATAGAATTTGCCATGTGTCCTTTGTAAGTTAGGCAGAACATGTCAAGTGGCATCATCTACATGAATCCAAATGAATCCCGCATAGTTCTATAGTGTTTCTAAAATGTGATAGAAGCCACCATGTGTCATCTTCTATAGGACATTCAAAAGGAGTCTAAAGCTTTTACAAGTTCAATGGATACCGACATGTGTCCCTCAAAAAGTCACAGCGGAAAGTGCCACGTGTCCTCACCTATTTCATAGTGGATGTTGCCACGTGTCATCCAAAAGTAGTGAAACCTGCCATGGGTCTCTCATCAAATGCAATGGTAGCCACCACGTGTCATCCTCCATGAGAAACTAATATAAGTCTCGAAGACTTTTCCAAGGCAACTAAAATCTCAGCAGAAGCTGCCACATGTCATCCTCCACAAGATTCTCAAGAGGCAAGCAGAAGCTGCCACCTTTTCCATTATAACTCCATGGAGAGTGACAAGTGTTTGCACCTATGATTATGAGTTTCTATTAGGTTTCAAAGCCTTTATAAATAAACAATTCTTAGAGTCCCATGGAAGTTTCCATGTGTCTTCACCTATTTTGCAGTGGAATGTGCCACACATCAATTTTTAAAGATCAGTAGAAAGTGACTAAGGAATAGAGCATCAAATTGAATCTAGGACCCAATTCAAATAACCAAAAAAGGAGGAATGATGAAGAAGGATCAAATTTCTAGGTGGACATTGAAAGATGCAAACATTCAATGACATGACCCATTTCTCTGCATTGAGAAAAGTGAATGGGTAAATGCCCCTAAATTCCAGCATGTCTTCTTAATATAATTCAATGCAACATGATGTGTTACTATTCCTGAGTCTTTCTTGAAGAGGCTATATAAGGGACTCTCTTTTATTGTAAATAAAGATCTCTCTCTAATAATCAAGAATGAAACTATGCCTAAATTGAAAGGCACTTCTGAGACTTTGAGCTCAATTTGTTGATCATATTTTGTTATTGGACTAAGAAAGCAAGTGATTTTTTAGACTTTGTGTTGTGATATCTTTGTTGTTGAGGAAACTATTCTTATGTCTTTTTCCTTAATATATCCTCTATTCCATTGATTCAATAAGCAGAATTAGTGATCAGTAGTCCGGAAGGTGTCCTGAAGAGTCAAGTGTGGAAAGACTTTGTGCCCCCATAATTGCCTTTAGTGTGTTATCTTTTCATTTCTATTGTAAAGGACCTTGGGATGACTTTATGCCCTCATTATCCTTTGTATCTTACTCTTGATCAATTTAGGTGAAGACTTTTTGCTACATCTTGATTTGTTGGTTATTACATCCTTTGCTACATTTTGCATTTATTACCAGGTGTATTCTTGTGGTTTGCTGAATAGTACTTTTGAAGGAAGAGGAGTGCTTTTTGTCATTTCCCTTGAATTTATCCTTTGATCCACACACATCATCTCTAAAAAAAGAGAGATGGATGGTTCATCCTACCCTTGAGTATTATTTTCTATTTATATATATATATATATATATATATATATATATATATATATATATATATATAGGGAACCTCCCCTTGATGAGAGGAGAGATCAGTCCCCTTCTGATGTGGTAAAACTACACATTTGGATGACTAATCTTCCTACTTTGGCTGATCAGACCTATTTTGTTTATCAATACGCTGATCGACAAAATATTCAACCAATAATTCTCAACATTGGAGTTAGATTCTTTTGAGTCAGAATCAACTTCAAAATCAGAATATAGTTGTGGTTGTTATAACATTGGTTACACTTTCCTTGCACATTAATTTTAATACATTTATGATCCTTCTATAATTTTTAAGGATGACTACTTCAACATCAATACGAGTTATCCTAATATCATCTATGAGGATTCTGTTACCTTTCATCATTCCATTAACATTTCACATTCTGTTACCACTAACCAACATAACCATTATTTTGACATTCTACCTCCCACAAGCATTGATTAGGACCAACATAATCACACTTTTTTGAACTACATTGATGGTGACATATCAAGTGAAGAATATCAAGGGGACCAAGACCAAATTCATGTAGAAGAAGAACAATCTCTTAATGAAACCTTTTCAAAGGTACTAGAGGACAATCCAATTCTAAACTCAACATCTTCTAGTGAAACCTTATTTGAGGTGCTAGAAGACAATTAAAGTCAAAAGTCAACATTCCTTAATAAAACCTTCTCAAAGGTGCTATGAGATAATCAAGATTTTTATTGGTTAAAACCTCTTCAAGGCACCAATTGCTAAGCATAATAATTATTTAATACATGATGAATACATTATTAAAGATCACATCAGTGCAACTTCCATTCTAAAGCATAATCAGATGGTACTACTCTCAGACCTAAGCAAAAAAATAGTCTAGTAATCCTATTGAGAAAATGTGCAAAAGTATTTGACCCTAAACCAAAATTATGTCAAATCTAGAATCAAAAACATTGTGTGTGACTAAAAGTATCAATCTTCATTTGTTACCCAATCATTATGCATTCCATTATAAACCAAAATTTTATTAACAACTCAGACCATTTATCTTGTGCCTATCATTATTTACCCCTATTGGTAACATTTTACTTCATAGAGGCTACAAAGACACCTTGTCTATAATCTTGGATGAAAAAAATTCCAAGCCCAACAAAGATCACAACATTATTGAATTTTTCATTAGTAACATGTTCTTGACAGAGCAACTTGTCACATCCTAATTTCTTATGCCAAGTTTTAGGTTACTTATCGGTGATACCCTACCAGTGAACTATTGCTCCCTTGTTGGTGTTAGCATACATGTCATTTTGATGCATTGGATGCAATACACGATCTAAAAAAATCAAATAATATTAAAGGTATTGTTATCCTTGTTCAATCACTTTATTTTCATCTCGTGTTCCATATGACCTTCATTTAATTATTTCTAGTTTTGTTTTAGTCTCAGGTTATGGGTGATTAATTTGACCTGTGCCACTATGATCAACAATTTTCTCTCCAAAATAATTGTGCGGTTATCATTTGAATGTATGTATTTATATTTTATATTGCATGTATCATTATTTATTATATAAATTGTGTGTGGGGGGGGGGGGTGCGTGCCTGCGTGCCTGTGTGTGTGTGTGCATGTGTGTGTGTGTGTGTGTGTGTGTGTGTGTGTGTGTGTGTGTGTGTGTGTGTGTGTGTGTGTGTGTGTGTGTGTGTGTGTGTGTGTGTGTGTGTGTGTGTGTGTGTGTGTGTGTGTGTGTGTGTGTGTGTGTGTGTGTGTGTGTGTGTGGATGGTAGATGTATGATCTACGTGAGTTGACTATAGGATAAGTGGTACAATAAAATGAGAGAGATTAAACAAATATGCATGATAAAAGGAGTGGGAGTAATTAGAAGAAAAGTAATAATGGAAGCTTTGATAGAAGAATTATGTTTCACATGTAGTTGGACTTATTGGGAAGATATCTAGTTCTTAATTTAAATTTAGAAATGATGGAGAAAAGGGGTTATTTCAAAGATAACAACATGCAAAATGGGGGTGAAGCTTTTAGTCTAGCCATTGATCTGGACTTTGGCACTACCTTCACATAATCCTTGTTATCATTGTCTAGGGTTCAAATGGTAAGAGGCATCCTTTTCATCCAACAACAGGAATGTTGTTTCCATATCAAGTTCTATTCTTTTCTTTTTTTAAATGAATCCCAAGAGAAACACTACCATTTATCTCAGCTATTTTAACCCAAGTGAAACATTATTCCATTTCAGTCAAGGATTTAAATAGACATAGAAAACCCATCCATGCTTTCAATAGACTATAAATATGTGTTTATCTCCATTTTTGGAGAGAAAATATATAATGTATATGTATTTTGGTCATTTTTCCTTCAAGGAGTGTGAGTCACTTCACGTCTTCTTTCTGTGTTTAACAATTATATCATGAAAGTGACTTTCTTCAGTTATTGATGCATTTTTTTTATTTTACATTGTTATGAATTGATGGGAAAGAAGAACCAGAAAGTGTAGCACCAATAAGGAATGAGAGGAATGATATGATTTTTGAAGGGATAGGAATTGGAGAAGAGGAGGATTCAAAATTTGGTAATTTTTATTTCTCTTGACACCCTTCAGCCATTGTTTTCCTTCTTTCAAGCCTAGTGGAGGAGGTGTCATGCCATTTGAAAAGGAAGTAGTGGGATGGAAATGTAAGATCCATTCAAACTCGATGGAATAATAAAAATGGATGGTCAAAAGTGGAGAGTTAGTTAGGTGAGTGAGATTAGTAAGGTGGTTTTTCAATTGGATGGATACCATAGGGTAGAAGGTCAATGATGTAAATTAGAGAAAAAGGAAGTATTGGTCCAATTAAGGAGGGGTTGGTGAGGAGATAGAAGGAGAGTGATGTACAGAGGTAAGAAGTATGTAGAAAAAGAGATAATTGATGGAGGAGAGTAAGATCAGATAAACCAAATTAACTATGATCACTCTCACCTTCTATCATGGCTAGAACATCCAAAGCCCAACTAAGTATTTAACATTAGATTAAAATAATTGGATTTGTTGTTTTGTTTCTATTCATTATATTTTACAAGTGAATGCAATTTGGTGATTATATGTATACAGTAACAGTTGCACCATTGCTTTCATTGTTCATAAATTCAGGATAAAATAGTTCTTTTGAAAAGGCATCTATTGTGCTTGTTAGATGATTGGAACTATTTTAACTCTAATCTTTATGAAAGATTGATTCTAGATTTTTATTTATGTAATTAGTCCTAAGCAGAAACCCTATAGAATTTTGGGTTATCTCTATTTTTCCATGGTTATGCCATCTTGTTCAAAAGGAATAAGGAATCATAGTACTTTGGTTTAAATTTATTGTCTTTTACCTTTTCTCAAAACTATCTAAACTACTTTTAATTTTCCAGGATAAGTATGAATTCAATTTGGGAGAATTTTAGTCAAGATTTGTTGATTGTATTAAAAGCTATATCTATTCAGAAATGAATTCAAAATTGAGTTATTATTTCCAAAAACATTAAAATAGAAGTTGTAGGGAATCATTCTTTTTAGTGACATATTTTGAATTATGGAAGGTGGATTTAATTTATTATTCAGAATTGTATCACTTTTACAGTACACTAGGTTTATTTGCATACCTTGCTAAAATTGTCAAGAAATGGAGTTAATGTTTTGTAATCAAAATATGTCTACTTATTGAAATTTTAGTCTTGAATATATGTCTCTTATTTGTATGCTTGGTTTGTTCAGTTACCCACTAAATTTTGGACGGCAACATGCCTTGGTTGTGATGTTTTGATTTTTTTTAATAATTTACGTATACTTTATTAGATGCATGGAGTCATATACTCTATTTATATTATTGAAATCATCTAGATATTAGTAACTCAGGTATTTTGGAGTTATTGAATGTATGGAGTTAGTCAACCAATAAGATTATATAAGTAAATTTCTTTATTTGCCTAAGATTGTATACTTATAGGATAATTACCTAACATATAGACCCACATGGTTAGTAAGTGGTGAGTAAATGATGTCATCAACTATATGTTCATAATTACTTCATTATTTAATTAGGAACATTTGCTAGGGAAGCCTTATACCTTAAAGAAATGGTATATAACTTGATGAGTTTATGGGGCTCAATGTCATGGCTTATCTTGGAAATTAAGAACATAATGCAATTTGGATTGAGTATGGGCTTAATTATGGGTATTTCGATGATATTATGACTCATTAAAAATTATATTAGGATATAATTCTTTAATTTTGATTTGCAATAGTTAATAGACCTACTTTAAATAAGGACATGGTTGGTTAATATGATTAGATTTTCAAGTTAGAGATAATATTTATGACTCCTTTCTTAAATATTTATGATATTTGAAGGGAGGAATAAGTATCAAGAAATATTTGGTATTACTGACTACTTACTCGTGAACCCCAATGTGGATGACTAAGATGACTTAAGAGCTTGTTTCAGAGCTATATGCATTTACCAAGGTGGTAATCTATGTAGTTAGAAACTAAAGCCATGTAAAACTTTAAACAACAGAACCTCCTATAGATCATCAAGATATTTGGAAATATCAAAGTCTCATGGTTCTAGATTAAGTTTGTTAGTACAACTTAACTATGATTTAACTAATTCTTTGAGAGTAACTTAAATGAATTGTTAGAATACATTAGCATACAACAATAAATACTTAAGTGTAGTATGCACAAGTGATTTTACATAGCAAATGATAGTGCATCGATATGTGTGATTAGAATGTATGATTGCATTATTAACAAAAGAATTTAGGGTATACTTGGGTGGTGTAATCTTATGATTTTTTATTTTAATTAAAGTGTAAAGTTGTGGGAGCATATTTTGAGTAGGGTACTCATGCATGATGTAATATGACATTATGGGAATGTTATAGAGTTTTACAATATGAAAGGTACCCAAATGGTACACACTATATCTTTTATATCTAGACCCACTCTTACATAAATATATAGGTATTGGTTGTTTCTTGAATAGTAAGTGTTGTAACTTTTGGTAGGGTGTAGTTATATTAATCTTGATTTCATAGGACTATATTTATCCCTAATTATATGTATGTAGGTGACATCACAGATATGTATGGCAGCTCAGGGAGTGAGCATAGGCATAGGAAACTAACCTTGATATGTATTCTTTAGTTTGACATCTGATATAAATTCTAATGAAAGCAAATAGCCTTTATGTAGCATAGTATTGTAATGCAAACTTGTTAGTAGGATCAAGTCTATCACATCTTTTAGGGATGAAAACTTGTATGTGGTATATTTCATGAGAAAGTTAATTGTGCAAGTGACTAGACTTTTCTATAATAACATAGTGCATCATTACGTGTACCTAGAGATTATGTTCTCTTCAGATTGTTATTGAAGGTATACTTGGATAGTATAATCATGACTTGCTTTATTATTTTGATTGGGTGTAATATTGTTGTTGGCATTGAGTCATATGCTCAAGCACAAAGACCTATGGTAGTATGGGATGTCATAGCGTTTTACAGTATGAAAAGTACTTGGATGGTACATATTGTATACATTATATCTTGACCCATACCTAAATAAATATATAAGTTATGGTTATTAATGTTTGGGTAGAGTGATCATGAACTATGATAGTTTGGGATATTATAGGATACTTTAGCTTAGATGTATATATTCAAGTGGTACATATTATAGCTATATGTTTAGACTCTTACCTAAATTGACTATTCAAATGACTTTGACTTGAGCAGTATTTTATATTATTTAGTGAGATAAAATGTATGCATGCATAAATTATTGAGAGTATAAATAAATGATAGGCTCAACTGTTATGTACTGTATGACTTGATTTATTTTGTATACCTAGCTTACTTTTGTGCCTAGCATGTGATTCTCAATGGAACTAAAAATGAGGATTCCTTCATCATTGATATTATCTAGGTTTTATGTGAGAGTGTTGGGTAAGCACACAACCTTGGATAATATGGTGATTATATTTGAGTGTATCACTTAGATACGATATTATAGACTTGAGCTTTAGAAGCTCATCTATATCATAAGTAGTTTGTTCCCTATTTAGCTTAGAGTGACAATCCCTTCGATGGTGATGTCTCATTGTAAGGTCCCTTACTTAGGGGCTTCTTTTGTCTCTACATAACTCTGATATATAGCAATAAAAAAGCTCTGATACCACTGTGAGGTCCCTTACTTAGGGGCTCCTTTTTCCTACAAAAAAGCTCTGAACAAAGATACGAATTTGCAGAATAGATTCAAATAACAAGAAACCACAGTAAATCTCTTAACTAGAAAATCACTAATCTTATTCTTGTCCAAATGGTTACAATAGATGTCCACCGTCATGCATAAAAGAAATATTTAGATACGGCCTTAAACCCTGATTAATCTTTGCAAATCTGGCAATTGAGCTTGAATCTGTATGTCTCAGCTTGTTGTGTCGAACACATAGTCACTGACGTCAGTCGATATACTGCCAGCGTCGGTCTCTACCAGCCCTTCACTACCGACGTCAGTCTCCAGTCGGCTGATGTCGGTCACTGGGACTCTCTTTCTACTGTGGTCAGTCTCTGCCTAGATCTGTACATACCATAATATCGGTGGCCACCGAATAAGCACAACCTATCTGTCTTCACCCCTGATCTAAAGATATACTATTCTAATACAAAATATCTCTATCTATATAATTTATTGAATAAAAACTAATAAAATAAATACCTGAATTACTGTGATAACTTCTGTGTGAAGTTATCTCTCAAAATTCCCTAAAACACTGTGATAACTTCTGTGTGAAGTTATCTCTCAAATCTGTACCTCTGTGATAACTTCTGTATGAAGCTATCTCTCAATTTGGCAATAAATCAGCTGATATCTCATAGCCTCTAAATCACACACAATGAAGAGTTGATGTTCTCCACTACAATGGAATCCTGGAACCCTTGGCTCAGTCTTCACAGAAGAAATTCTTCAATATCAATAATCAATAATCAATGGCTACATTATCAATAATGGCCTCCATGAGAAACCCTTATACCCTCAAAAAGATATGCTTGCCCTAATTAGGGTTTCTTAAATTAGAATTAGGGTTTCTAATTAAAAATAGGCTAAATAATTAATATTTGATTAAATCAATCAAATATTAATATCTCCCTCAATACATGTCGGATCCTCGAACTGATCAAAGCAGGTGAACCAGGGAGTGATTCTGCACATGACCATACCAAAATAAAGGTGCTCTACTGCATGTCAAATGTCCCTAAATAATAGGAGCTCAGGCCTAATGTGTTTGAAATAACCTGAATGAAAACCAAATGTAGAAATTTTGTGAATCAAAGTCAAGCCAAGCTCCATTATGACCCTCTATCCATCCTATTAGCCTATGAAGGTCGTATAATAGGCTAATCATCAAGTCTGTCAGTGTCCATGAAAAAGGGGACATGACAATCCGCCCCTCCAAAAATTGCTTGTCCCCAAGCAATCTCAAAACAATGAACCACTCGATCCACCTGGATCCCAAATGTAGTTGTGCTCTGCACTACTGTAAATCAATGCAAGTACCTACAACATCAGCAAAAGTAGAACAAAGAGGAACCCATAGTCAAATTGGTGAATGTAACTCAAGCAACCTCTAAGATCACAAATATCATATACACTGTCCACCATGCTATGCAGAAGGCACGCTCCAACTCTGCAACAACTCCCAAAGGGAACTATGCCAAGTATGGAGAATCCACACACTGTACCTCTACTATGGTCAGCATATCTGATCAACTCCTACTCTAAGTCATGCACTGACAAACTGTCAATCCCATCTATAAAAGATGGTGCCAATCCATCCCATAACTGATCCCTCTGTAAAGGCGGCACAACCAACTATACCACACTGTCATCTGTATGAGAAGAATCAATATGGAGACTCGACTCCACTAGTGTCTCAAACTCATCAGAACTAGGTACCCCCAAATCCTAAATATATGTGTTAGCCTCAACAACATGCTCCTCATCAATAGCTACAAAAACATACTCATCACCAATACTCAATGTACTAACCTCTGAGTATACCTCCACACTCTGAATGCGAGCATCAGGGTCATCCTCACTGTCTAACACTGGAGCTGAACTCACCTTAAGACAAAGCTTGTCCACAACATTCTCCTGGGTGTCATCTACAATAATCAAATCCTAGGACTCTTCTACAATCTCTGCCATATCTGAGAGATCATCAACCCTCAGTGCACTAACTCTGAGCACACCTCTATACTCTGAGTGCAAGCATCTAACTCATCCTCATCTTCACTATCTCCTATCTCATAATAATCATAATAATTATGGGACATGCTACTCTCTCGTCGAAGTGATCTGTAGTGCTCTCTCCTCATCTTAACAAAGTGATCAAAAGACAACCTCCCCTGTGCTTGTGGAGTTAATAACTCCCACTCATCCTTTGCTGTCATATACCGTGGGGTTTTGTTTTTGGATGTAGGATATGAAAGAGATTCATTCAACCTCTTCAAACTTAGTTCCAGCTTCTTCATATCATTGTCCCACTATCTCTGAGTATATGAAGTCATTATGATACTTTGCTGATTCAATCTACCCAAACTACCCAACAGGATGGCAAGACATTAACTCTGATTTGCCTAAACTATCCAACAGGATGGCAGGAATTTGGCTCTGATACCACTGTAAGGTCCCTTACTTAGGGGCTCCTTTTGTCTCTACACAACTCTGATATATAGCAATAAAAAAGCTCTGATACCACTGTGAGGTCCCTTACTTAGGGCTCCTTTTTCCTACAAAAAAGTTCTAAACAACTGTAATATCCCCTTCAAATAGGGAATCTAGAAACACAAAAGCTCTGAACAAAGATACGAATTTGCAGAATAGATTCAAATAACAAGAAAACACAGTAAATCTCTTAACTGGCAAATCACTAATCTTATTCTTGTCCAAATGGTTACAATAGATGTCCACCATCATGCATAAAAGAAATATTTAGATACGGCCTTAAACCCTGATTACCCTTTGCAAATCTGGCAATTGAGCTTGAATCTGTGTCTCAGCTTGTTGTGTCGAACACACAGTCACCGATGTCAGTCGATATATTGCCAGCATTGGTCTCTGCCAGCCCTTCACTACTGACGTCGGTCTCTAGTCGGCCGATGTTAGTCACTGGGACTCTCTTTCTACCGTGGTCAGTCTCTACCTGGATCTGTACGGACCTATACGGACTTCGTACGGCCACCGAATAAGCACAACCTGTCTGTCTTCACCCCTGATCTGAAGATATACTATTCTAATATAGAATATCTCTATCTGTATAATTTATTGAATAAAAACTAATAAAATAAATACCTGAATTACTGTGATAACTTCTGTGTGAAGTTATCTCTCAAAATTCCCTGAAACACTGTGATAACTTCTGTGTGAAGTTATCTCTCAAATCTGTACGTCTGTGATAACTTCTGTATGAAGCTATCTCTCAATTTGGCAATAAATCAGCTGATATCTCATAGCCTCTAAATCACACACAATGAAGAGTTGACATTCTCCACTGCAATGGAATCCTGGAACCCTTGGCTCAGTCTTCACAGAAGAAATTCTTCAATATCAATAATCAATAATCAATGGCTACATTATCAATAATGGCCTCCATGAGAAACCCTTATACCCTCAACAAGATATGCTTGCCCTAATTAGGGTTTCTTAAATTAGAATTAGGGTTTCTAATTAAAAATAGGCTAAATAATTAATATTTGATTAAATCAATCAAATATTAATATCTCCCTCAATACATGTCGGATCCTCAAACCGATCAAAGCAGGTGAACTAGGGAGTGATTCCGCACATGACCATACCAAAATAAAGGTGCTCCATTGCATGTCAAATGTCCCTAAATAATAGGAGCTCAGGCCCAATGTGTCTGAAATAACCTGAATGAAAACCAAATGTAGAAATTCTGTGAATCAAAGTCAAGCCAAGCTCCATTATGACCCTCTATCCATCCTATTAGCCTATGAAGGTCGTATAATAGGCTAATCATCAAGTCTGTCAATGTCCACGAAAAAGGGGACATGACACTCATGGAGGAGACAATCACATTTGAAAGGAGAACTACATCAGACCCTAATTTTGAGGAGTGGATATATAGGTTTCCCAGGTTATGGTGGAGGTATCGGGTCTAGATCCTTAGGCTAGGTTAGGGTAGACCTAATTACATAGCAATTTATGAGACTGGTTGAATTAGTACCAGTACTTACTATGGGAAATTTGGATTGTGCTATTTTCCCTAGTGTGATAGCAAAATTTATGTACCATACATTTTAATTCTATTTCTTGCATTATTGGAATGTAAAAACTGTTACTTCTTGAATTTATTGATTATATAACTGACTAAAGTATTCTAGCAACTATGGTTGAATGAATGTTCAATATTTAGTTTTTAAAAAAAAAATACTACTTTTTCTAAGTACAATTAGGCAAGCTATTACACAACTATTTAGAAAGGTTTGGGCTAGCAACATCAAATAATTCATTATTTTCATTGTATCATATGTTGATTAAGATGAGGATCTTTGTATTATTAGGAACACTAAAATCATTTACCTACCTTGTCACTTGGGGGAAACCCTATTACCATTATAAACCATCTCACTCTAGGAATTTATAACATTGTATCCCATTGACCATTCTTTTACCATACCTTTATTGTATTTTAAACTACATTGACTTGACGTCCTTTAGGTCTATGTAGGTAGTGCTCAATTTCTATTGAGGTTAGCTCGATCACCCCTTTGTCATACTCTTACCATTTTGCAAGCAACCTTTGCCACACTCTCACTATTTTGTGATCAACCTTTACCATGCTATTTCCATTTTGCAAGCAACCTAAACCATGCACTCACCATTTTGTGAGCAACCTAAGTCATATGCTTTCACCATTTTTTGAGTCACCATTATGTGCATTGTTCATTTGAAATAGATGCAATATGACACCCTTGGCCTTTCTTACACTCTCACCATTTTTCAAGACCATTTCCATATTTCTCTACATGAGAATCGTGTTTCTTATCATCATTTTATTATATCCCATATCCTAGGAGAAGTACATTTGGCCTAAAATTCATAATTAGATCTTGCATCCATGGAACTATGTAGGCAAAGTCCACTTACCTAGTACATCCAGAGTCAGCTCAGTTACCCCTTCCTTTTCTTTTATTCCTTCCATTTTTTAATTTATTCCATTGCCTCTTATAGTTTAGGGGCATTTTCTATTTGTTTTATGTCATTGTTCCCTCATTATATGGGAGAAACTTTGTATCAAATCCATTATTATTATTTCATTGTACCAGTGTCATTGTCACTTAGCTTAAGGGTCAACCTATCATAGAGCATAATGCCTCTATTACATGTGCATGAATAATTTATTTTCTATCTACACTAACATTATGATTAACCATTATTTGTGTTTGTTTGTTTTTATGTGCTTAGAATTGTTTATTTACTGCATTTTACTTTGCTTCAGATTGTTTAATTGTTTTTTATTATGTGGTTCACTTTTTATTTATTGGTGTTTTAATTTTTATTTTTATTGGTGTTTTTTTGTGAATCTCTTCTTGTATTTTGTATTCATGTGTCTCTTCTTGCATTTTATTTATTTAGGTTGTTTATGCCATTGTGTTTGAATACATTTCATAAACATTTTGAGTCTGACATTATCTTGGGCTTGACTTATTTACATGTATTTAAATTATTTTATTATTATTATTATTTGTACACTTTGTTACTGCATGGGTCTTGATCATTTATATCTTGATTTTGGGTTGTTTAACAATTTGTTCTTGCCTTATTTTTATTTGTTTGTGTTTCAATACATTCTTGTTCCTACTTAAGTCTTGATCATCTGTATCTCGATTTTGAGTTAGTTACATTTTTGTATTTTGACTTATTTTTATCTTTTTCTTTTCTTTATTTTTATTTCAAATGTAAATAGTTGTAACTTTAGTTTTGATCATTTTTATCATTATATTTAGTTATAAATATTCACATTTGAACTGATCAATCATAAATGGAATACAATGTTATTATAAGTTATTCATACTTATGATGCATGATTTTATTTTTCTAAATTAAAAACCAAGTGATCCAAAGTCCAACAGCCAATGAAGCACCAAAGATTATCTCTGAACACACTATCCTACATATCTGCTACCTAAACATGATATCATAAACATAGTTGAAAATTGTTCCATCTTCTATTCTTTGTTGCTCATTCCATTTTCTCCCTCTTTTGAGATAACTACATTGGCCCAAGGTCCATATGGACTATGTAGTCATCACTTGGATACATGATGTATCTCAGGCTAGCTCAACAACCATATTATTCTAATCATCTCTTTCATCACTTTATGCATCCTCATCTACTTGATTTTTTGTGGATTTTTTAGTCATTAGACCCTCACATATATGTTTTTTCCCACTCTGATCCAAAACTCAGGAGCTTTGGTTGAAAGATAATTCAAGAAATAATAATAATACAATTGTAATAATGTTATCTCAGAGAAGAGATGTCTAATTGCCTTTTTGGGCTACATATATTTTTATACATACTTTCAAGGTAGGAGGAGGATGTGTAATGTCACCAATCTCGAGGGAGATGAAGTAGTTTGACTTCCATGATTTACAACATTATAGAATTTGAGAAATTATTATTTTTATAAACTTACTATTTTTAGATTGCACTATTAAAATTATAATTTAGGATACTTCCATTGAGATTTTAAAGGTAAAAAAGAATTTATCATATCTCCATTCCATCTCATCACATTCTCCTCATTCTTATCTTTCCAATGGTTTAAATTGGGAGTCAAACAGAGCTATGGTGTGAAAGTTATGGTTCTCGAAAGTTCTACCACTAATTGAGGTAGAATCGTCACCCGAATTGTCACCAAAAATGTTTCTTGGATCAAACTCATATTTAATATATGTAATAGGTTATATCCTTGATATATTATTACTAATTTTCTCTACTAATGCATAATATTTAGACCAATCACCAATCTACTCGATCGTACTCAGGCAAAATCAATTATCAGTGTTCAAAATTAGTACTCTTAGGGAAAAATTAATTTATCAACCAATAAAATCCACTCTAATAGGGTACATTATTAATTAATCAACCTCCTTTCTTTGGATAAATTCTCTCATCTTGTTTTTCTTATAATTCCAAGCTTTTAATATTTTGCCTTTGTTTTGGAAATTCAAATTATGAAACTTGTTTCAAGATCGATCATTCCCTAAGCCTGTAAATTTCACTCTATTTTGGTTATGTTAAAGTGTGTTGATTATATTTTGGGATGCATTCTTCCCACTTTCCCTTACCTTGGGGCCCATTATATTCTATTATATTTTTATCATTGGGAATCAACGCATGCAAGCATTAGCTCATATAGATTTCATCTCATCCATGGGTTAATTTCACTCTTTCTCTCTTTTTTGATAATCAATCCCTCTCTTTCATCTTCACATTCAATTTTGAGGTGTAATCATGGGTTACTAATTATTTATTCAATAATTACCTTCCAACTTCTTCTTAATGACTTTTTCATTCTTTGAAAAGTCATTGCTTTATTTAGTGTCTTGCAATGCCTTCTCAAATAGGGGCAAACTATAGACACCCCATTTTGACCAATTTCATGTCTAAATGGTTGTCAAAATGAATTCTTGAAAATAATGAAAATTAATCATAAAAACCATTGAAACACTTTGATTCATCTTCACACATCATGCGTAATTCCTAGTTCACGTACATATGTTCCTAAATAGGGCTTTATTTGGTAAGCAATCATCACCTTCTTCTAATTATTCTCGATTTAAGTTATGACCAAGTAACTAACATTTTTTACCACTTGTATAAGATAACCTTGTCAAAATTTAAGAAATTACAATTAACTTGATCAAAAGTGCTTAATTAGTTAAACCCATTTAAATGCATAGTCAAAATTTCTATGGCTAATTAGTGAATTTATATTTTTTTAAAAATATAAAATATGGATTGATGACATCATCATAAAATTACATTAAATATCTGAAATAGTGACATCATGCATAACATCACCCTAAAATTTATCAAGCATTCAAATTGTAAATATCAAATAAATATCTATATTTTCAAGCCATGCTTATTAATTGTAGCATTTAATGCCTTAATCCTCCAAAATTGAATGGATTTATTACCACACATCTTGATCTCAATATGGATGATCACAAATTGATTACCTCATTTTAAAAAAAAACTATAAATACAAGGGTCCTCACTCATTCCTTTAATCTCTTTTTGTGTAAACTTATTATGAATAATTATCTTCACAAAGATTCAAAAAATTGACAAATCTTGTGAACCTAAGCCATTGGTGAACTAAGAGATGATGGAGGCTCATGATACTCTTCATTGACAAAGATTTGGATCACCAAATTTGGGTAAAATCACACTTCTTAATCGCTTATGAGGAAGAATAGCTACTTGGAATGTTTAATTTTTAATCTTTTCTTAATTATCTCTTTGAAGTAATTAACAATGCCCCTTGAGCGAATAAGCTTGATAAGTTAGGTGTTTATGCTTAGTTTAGAGGTTTCTTGACTAATACATGATCTAACCTTTTCTTGTAATCCTATTCTACAATTACATATAAATTACTTTACATAAATAATGATAATGTGTTTGCAAAATGTTGGGCCACTAACCTATTAATGGAGTGTTTGTGACAGCTTGATATCCATCTCAGCATATCTAGATATTTTGGCAAGTGGTTAGCTTAATGTTTTTTTTATTAATTAGAAGATGTAATTAAAATATTATACTAGTTGGTCGATGACTAACCATCTCTCGAATATTCAAGGCATTGATGAAGATCTGAAGATAGATGAAAAGTGGAGTGTAGGAATCATGGGGTCATAAGGCTAATGGTTATGATGATATAACTCTAAATCAACACTCAAAATTCAGATTCCACTCTGGTAAAGATGCTCCTAAAAGGTTTATATAAGGAGATCGAACCAGAGGATGAAAAAATGATGGAAAATTGTAGTGAATCTCTAGTGGAATGACTTTAAAACCATGATCTATAAACTTTGATCTAATAGCCATTAAGGCTTAAAAATAGAATGTAGGCCGCTTTGGCTCTAATTTTATGTGCCCAAGCTCATCTATGAGACTATAGGTTTTTAGTATTATAGTTTTGAATATAAACTCTTGTTATGGACTTTGAATAATGATAAATGATGTTGCCTTAAAATGTACTTAAATGTATCTGGTTTGCATGTCTTATAGTATTGATAATGGGATATAAGTATTTTTTGATGTTGCACTTTTGATTAATTATGTGAATTGATGATCATGTGTTTTACAAGTTTAGCTACTTTAATGGATTCTCTATAATTTTCTTGATGTCATCATCATTTTACATGGACTGAGTATAGGTCTACAATAGTGAACCCTACCCCTATTTAATTTACATGTATAGGATAGGTAAGTGCCTATATGACCCCATGATTAACTTGAGAAAGGAATGTGCCTATGGATCTACCCCATAGTTAAGTTTTTGATTAATTTCTTAAGTCCCCCTAGTGAATATTTTTATCATGACATAACTAGCCCAATGCAGGTCCCAATTTCTTCTTAGCTATGCTTCAGGTGAGCACATAAGGCTTGTGCCTTATGTGGATTGATGCTAATTTATTCAAGTTCTTAAATGTTGAATGCAAATTATGTTTGGTTATAGTGAACCACCCCTAAACTTCTATAATATTTTGGTTCCATTGTTAGGATCCATGTTGAATTTTATTATTGTGATGATATGATTTAATGATGTATCAAATATCTCTCAAAAACATCAAGTGCTAGCTAAAATAGGTGGAAAATATTTTTGTATAAAATCATCCAACCTATAAAGGACAAAACCCAAAAAAATGGGTTCAGGATAACCAATATGATGCTTTGTATGAGGTCTGTTTCTATGAGTTACCTGAGCATGTGTACAAGTGATTTGCTGCATATTCAACCCATAAAAGAAGAAGCTATGGATGACACTAAAAGTGGACAAAAGAGTGCTTAGAGAGGTTTGGGACCCTGGATGTTACTTTTCCTAGAGTGGTGGATTAATGGTGGCAAGGAGCTTTGAATAGCTATGTGTTTGAGTTTATAGTATCAACTTATTCATGCCCTAAAGAAGCAAAGTACTAGTTATAATGCAATTGATTTAAAAACTAGGTTTACCTTTTTGGTAAATCAAATAGTTTTTAATAACTAGATATAGAGATTCTTAATTCCTCAATATTAAATAGAATTGGATATAGAATTCTCAATTTCCTAAACAAAATAAATAGAAAGTGGATTTATTCTAAAAATGAATATGAGTGAATGAAAACTCTGAAAACTCATTTCTGAATCAAAAATATTGTTTTCAAATTGATCTGTGAATATTAATTATCCACCTACTAATAAATATTGTTTTATTCAAAATAGATTTTAAAAATATAATAAATCATTTTTTAAAATTTAATTAAAAAAAATTGACTTTTACATCTGAATGTGAATTATCTAAACAATTCAAAAATATGAGTGTTTTGAAAACTCATACAACTATATTGCTCAATTAAACCATTCCATTCACAATTAAATCCCTTCAAATAGTCTCTTAATAAATTTCTCATAATTAATATCCAAATATCAGTGAATGATTTAAAACTGATATCTATTGATGGAATAATGAAAATTTGAGAATAAAGAGATAAGAGATTATTTACAAGGTTCACCAATTGGCTACATCCCTGGATTCATTTGAACCATTTCATTATAAAAAGATGTAAATATATAATTTAAAACTTATATCCTTGTATGGATTTATAAAGTTTGTAGCTTTGTGTGTTATGAAGAACTCATCTGTAGCATGTAAACATTATTCTCTTCACCCAAACAAATACCTGTAAATGCTTATAGCTCTCCTAAATGTGCTAGTTAATTCTCTCGGCTAGAGGAAAAATACTCTCAAAGGATTTATAACATATCTTTGAATTTTACAAATCTCTATATTTTATATAGGCTGAAAAGGATTCAGGAATAGATAAAATTAAAACACAATCAACTCACTAAATTAAATAACCTATGTTTTTCAAGAAAAATAGACCTTCATCTGTATAGACCATCCATGCTTTAAATTATCTGTAACATTCCTTCTCTTTTAAAAAATAAGTAACCTATCCATCTCTATAAGCTACCCACTCTTTGTAAGCTCCTTTGTATAATAAAAATCCTTAATATATAAAAATTGTCATATAGTTAATATTGGCTAACAATTTTCTTTTTGTGCCTAAATTACAATTATCTCCAAAATAGGCTTTGCATGTTTTTAAAATGGAATCAAATCCCATGTATTAAGAAAGGTTTGAATTCCCTATTTAATAAAATCATTTAAAAAGAAACCCAATGCATATTTGCCCCACCATATTCATTCCACCAGAAACTCCTTAACCATCTCGTGGTCATGATCCACATGAGGAGTGGGGGAAGGGTGGCATGCATGTTATAACATATTGTTTAAGAGTGTCAAACATATCCCATGCATTAAATTTTATGAGAATAAATAAAAAATATGAGGATAATGTGAAGTGTTAGAATTAGCTACAGGATCTAATGAATTTAATAGAAAGCATAAATAAGAGATACGACAACAACAACAATAATAATAATAATAATAATAATAATTGTATATCTGAGATAATAATATAAATGAATAAATAAATCAAATATGATGAATTAATCTGATAATTCAATATCAATTTGATATAAAATACATAAATAGCCATTGCTTAAATAGAGCAAGGCGTGAATGATGAAGATCAAGGAACTCACACAACACGTGTAGTTTAACTGATATCTATCTATAGGAATAGTGGATTGCAACTCCACACTAACAAGATAGGTGTCTAAATTATATAAATGATAAACACAAGTTGACTATTAGTCAAATAATCTTATCCTATCTTACCCTGAATAGTAGAGTGAAACTCCACTGTAACAAGATAAAGTGTCTAAGTTAGCTACTAGCTAAGCAAGCTTATCCTATTTGGTGCAAATTATTAATAAACATAATAAAATAATTAAAATAAGTAATTAGTGCATCAAAATAACAAATAAGAAATATAAGTAAATTCAATAAAGTAAATAAATTCACCAACACCCCCCCATAAGCTAAGCTTAGGTAGGGCTATGTAGATAAGAGTCCCAACAATGTGTAGCCATACTAGGTTCTATGTAAAAATAGATGAGGAAAGAAAAAAGAAGGCCTATGAGACCCCTCCTAAAGAACTATTGTCTTGCACTCCTAAAAGAGATCGCAAGTGAAGATACTTGCTCTCAGTGAAAGGTTTAGTGAAAATATCAACAATTTGCTCCTTCATAAGACAATATTGAAGATTAATGATCTCTACCTAAATAAGCTCCCTGATAAAGTGCATATGGATCTCTATGTGTTTGGTTCTTTGATGATGAACTAGATTATTCAAGATCTGGATAGTGATCTAGTTGTCATAGGAGATGACTGATGGCTTCCAAAATGGAACACCAAGCTCAGTGAGAATATTCTAAAGCCAAATAGCCTCAGTAAGGGAATTAATAATGATATGATGCTTAGCCTCTATAGATGAAAGAGAAATAGAATTTTATTTCTTTCTCTACCAATAAATAGGGTTGGATCTGAAGTGAAATCTATAATTAAAAGTGGACTTATGATCATCATAATCACCAGCCCAATCAGAATCTATGTATCCCACCAAGTCTAAACCTGTACTTGCTATATAGTGAATCATATATCTGATAGTGCCCTGAATGTAGCTCAAAATGCAATTGGTAGCTATCTAATGAAGCTCATGTGGTGTCTTCATAAAGCATGAAACCATGCTAACTACATATGAAATTTTGGGTCATGTATGAGTCAAATAGATGAGTTTGCCTACAAGCTGCTGATACAATGTGGCATCAACCAAAGGAGTGGAACAATGAACCTCAAGTCTAACTCTAGATAAGAAAGGAGTTAGTGCAAGCCTACAATTAGCCATGTGAAATCAAGCTAACAAGTCCATGGCATACTTGGGATATACATCAGATGGATGTGAAGAGTGCATTTCTTCACAAGGATCTTCATGAGGAGATTTATATGGAGCAGCCACAAGGGTTTGTTTAAGATTTTTCACTGGTATGCTACTTAAATAAGTCTCTCTATGGTCTAAAACAAGCCCCTAGGTTTAAAACTATAGTTTTAAGAACATGTCTCCCACCAAATTTTCCTCCTTTTAAAGTGGAGATCCACATGGTTTTTGGCAAAAGTGAGGTAAGGATAATGTTTAGTGGAACTTAAGTTTAAAACATAACATGTCCCATTTAAATCTCCACCCCATCAAAGTGACATGGAATTCCATGTGGGCCATGGTAAGGTGGAATAAAAAGTGGGATGAAGTTTTTTAATATATCCCATGGCTTTTCTAATTAATAACCCATATAAAATAAACCTTTAACTTTCCACCTGGGAGTGGAAATAACATTACTTTGGGATTTGGATTTTAATTCTCCAATAGTTTAATAAAATCCATAAATAGGATACTTAAAAATTTGGATTTAATTAAATTTGGGTTTAATTAAAACATATTCTATGGTTTTTTTCTAAAAATAACCATAAAATAGGATATTATGATTATTTTGGAAATGGGAAGATGGAGAGATTATAGTGAAAAATTAATTGGATATGTGGAATATCTCGGTGGCTTAATAGAATCATGTGGCAAATTTAGATGTTGAATGGTTATAGAGTAATGTGGATAAATGGCCAATTTGGTCCCACATCTTCAACACAACACCCACTAACATATAAACTAATTCCAATATAAAAAGTAATTATATCAAATCTTTATATTTTTGCCATATGTCAACTTTCCATTATGACACTTGTCATTTCCACATTTTTTCAAAACATAAAAAAAATCCTATGTATCAAACATCACTAATAAGAGGTTTTTGGTCTACAAAAGTTCAAATAATCCAACTGACCCAAAAATCTCTATGAGTTCTTTTCTTGCCATTGAAAATCTTCCTGCACTGATTCCAAATATACAAGAACCAAAAATAACATATGAAGGAGTTATGAATTCAATCTATCAAAATGATGCAATAAAACTCCATTTAAAAAAATATCAGTGAAATAAGATGTTATAAAAACTTCCCTATAAGAAGTCAACTATCCAACTAAAACTGTAACAAGATTATGGAGAGTAAAACAAACTCTTTACCCATTCTACCAAAATGACCCATTACCAAAAATAGTCACAACATCTGATGGATTCTCTTAATCCCTAAACTGCATGAAGGCTAAGGAGTTCTCCTTATTATATCCAATATCACACAAGGGAAATCAAAATGTGCTACATACCTCATAGGAATTAAATAAATTGCATGGCTATATATTTGAATTTTTTTTAAGCATTGCCCATTTATGGGTCTTAAATGTATATGCAAAGTATAAAAATGTGCAATTAATTTATCTATCCTAAGGCTATAACTACACAATATATACCATACATAAAATAATAATCAAGGGAAATAGATGTGATCACCATCCTATCAACAACATAGTTAATTTTTGTGTCCCTAAAACTGATTATTACCAATGTCAACTTAGATAATTTTCATAATAAGAGCCTCTTTACAAACCCACAAATCTACAAATAACTATAATCAAATATCATATAAAGGCAAGGCAAAAACCAATAATTTTAAACCTACCTCAAGGTTTCCTTTACCATTTGACTGCTCCTTGATTCATATCTCCAAAACTCATCCAACTAAGTTTTCAAAATTTAATTATAATGGAAAACTAAAATAAGAGATAGCAAATATTCTTCAAAACATAAGGGTTATCAAAATAATTTCCTAAATTCAAATAGTTAGGAAATCCTTAAAATAGTGTTTGAAGTGCATCTAAGCATACTACTCAATACTATAGTAATGATTATCCAAAACTCTTCAAATAAACCATTTGATCAACATAAGGGATGTTCCCTCTACATGGTTTCCACAACTAAATAGGAGGTGGTTTCATCTTATCAACTATATCTTATGAGAGTTAGGTGATTCATTCCACTTTCAAAAGGATTTCAAAACAATTTCACATAAAAGTATATTTTACTTCCAAAGTAACCCACACAAAGGTTATCTGTATTTAAACCAAAATTGTGCAAACATAGTTACAATGAAAATAACTCATACCTCTAAAGAAACTATGAAGTATACCCATTGAGTATTGGTTATCATACTTTTGGCACTAAAATAACTTCTTGGTTGCTTCCTACAACTTTTAACAAAGCTATGAAACATAAACCAACTTAAGAACTAATTAATAACTCAATTCATAAAGCGCAAAAACTTGTTCAATAACCTAAACAATGTCTTTTATCATTTCCATATCTTACCATAGAACTGGTCTTCTCACTTGTTCTTATAGGCTTTCAAACTATGATTAGTAATCAAAAAATAAAGGCTACACAACTGGTTATCAAAGATCAAAATATTATGTCAATACCAATATAAAATCATACCTTAATATGCCCTCTGTGTAGGAATAGTGATAGGACTGCAACTGATTCCTCTTGGATGTGCATAACTAAAAATGTTTTGCATTTTATCTAAATACATCCCAAAGAAGAAAGGACAATCCTTTCATAACACCATCTCACACCTCAAGTGACAATGTGTTGTTCATCATCTGTGTTGATCATGTAGGGCTAGTGGTTCTGGAACCTTGGATGTTAGAAGCTTGTCTTCTTCTAGCGAATTAGAACACCTTCCAACTTTCCTTTGCACTAGCCAACTTGTGTAATAAAATAAAATAGAAGAATGATATGGATATCTAATATTCAAACTCCAAATTGAAGTATATCACAACTAAAGCAAGTCATGTAATCACCTGCTCTGATATTAAAAAATGATCTAAAAATTGGGTTTACCTTTTTGGTAAATCAAACAATTTTTAATAACAAGATACAAAAATTCTTAATTCCTTAATATCAAATAGAATTTGATGTGGAATTCTCAATTTCCCAAACAAAACAAATAAAAATTAGCTTTGTTTTTTATAGAAATGAATATGAGTGAATGAAAATTTTGAAAACTCATTTCTGAATCAAAACTCTTGTTTTCAAATTGATCAGTGAAAATTTATTATCCTCCTATTAATAAATACTATTTTATTCAAAATAGATTTTAAAAATATAATAAGTCATTTTCTAAAATTTAATTAAAAATAATTAACTTTTAAATTTGAATGTGAATTGTCTAAACAATTTTTAAATATGAGTGTTTTGAAAACTTATACAACTATATTGCTCAGTTAAATCACTCCATTTGTATTTAAATCCCTTTAAATAGTCTCTTAATCATTTCTCATAATTAATTTTCAAATATCAATGAATGATTTAAAACTGATATCTATTGATGGAATAATGAAAAACTGAGAATAAAGAGACAAGAGATTGTTTACGAAGTTTACCAATTGGCTATGTCCCTGAGTTCATCTGAACCGTTCCATTATAAAAAGAGATAAATAAAAAATTTAAATCTTACATCCCTGTATGGATTAATAATGCTTGCAGCTTTGTGTGATATGAACTTGTCTGTAGCACGTAAACATTCTTCTCTTCACCTAAACAAATACCTATAGATGGTTATAGATCTCCTAAATGTGCTAATTAATTATCTCAACTAGAATAAAAATACTCTCATAGGATTTGTAACATAACCTTGACTTTTAAAAATCTTTGTATTTTATATAGGTTGAAAAGGATTCATGAATAGACAAAATAAAAACACAGTCAATTCACTGAATTAAATAGTCTGTGTTTTTCAAGAAAAATAGACCTTCATCTATATAAACCATCCATGCTTGGAATTCTTAATAGTATTCATTCTCTATCAAAAAATAAGCAACTTGTTCATCTTTGTGAACTACCCACTCTCTGTAAACTCCTTCATATAATAAAAATCCTTAATATATAAAAATTATCATATAACCAATATTGACTAATATTTTTTTATTTTTACCTGAAATATAGTTAAATAGGATTTGCATATTTTTAAAATTAAATAAAATCCCATCTATTAAGGAAGGTTTGAACACCTTGCTTAATAAAAGTATTTAAAAAGAAACCCAACACATATTTGCCCCACCATATTCATTCCACCAAAAAATCCTTAACCATCACGTGGTGATGATCCACGTGAGGAGTGGGGGAAGGGTGGCATGCATGTTATAAAAGATTATTTAAGAGAACCAAACATATCCCATGCATTAAAGTTTATGAGGATAAATAAAAAATATGAGGATAACATTAAGTGTTAGAATTAGCTACAGGATCTAATGAATCTAATAGAAAGCATAAATAAGAGATAAATTAGTAATAGTAATAAACAATAACTGTATATCTGAGATAATAATATAAATAAATAAATAACTCAAATATGATAAATTAATCTGATAATTCAATATTAATCTGATATAAAATACATAAATAACCATTGCTTATATAGAGCAAGGCATGAATGATAAAGATCAGGGAACTCACACAACACATATAGTTCAGCTGATATCTATCTACATGAATAGTTAAGTGCAACTCTACACTAACAAGATAGGTGTCCAACTTATGTAAATGATCAACACAAGTTGACTATTAGTTAAATAATCTTATCCTATCTTACCTTATATAGTGGAGTGAAACTCCACTGTAACAAGATGAGTGTCTAAGTTAACTACTAGTTAAGCAAACTTATCCTATCTGGTGAAAACTATTAATAAACATAATAAACTAATTACTGAGGGTCGCATGCATGTAATAAAATATTACTTAAATAAAAAATATGAGGATAACATTAAGTTTAGAACTTTAGTTTTAAAAACATGCCTCCCACTATTAAGCATGGGATATACTGAGAGGGGGGGTGAATCAGTATATCATAAATCTTCTAAACTTTCACTTAATCAAATTCCACTTAACCATACATTTAAGATATACAATAAAAATAAAATAATAAACACCACACAAGATAGAGAGACATTAGATTTAATGTGGAAACCTAATGTGGGAAAAACCATAAAGAACAATCTCAAGTATATGAATGAGCACCAATTGAAACTATAATATTTGTAAGCACCAACTTGCAGGAGCACCAACCCCTTTCTTGAGCACCAACACAAAAACTATTCATGAGCACCAACCCATAGGAGCACCAACCCCTTTGTTGAGCATCAACACATCAACTATTCATGAGCACCAACCCACAAGAGCACCAACCCCTTTTGCTAAGCACCAACATAGCAACTAATTATGAGCACCAACCCACAAGATCACCAATCCATTTTTTTGAGCACCAACACAACACTATTCATGAGCACCAACCCACAGGAGCACCAACCCCTTTGTTAAGCACCAACACAACAACTATTCATGAGCACCAACCCACAAGAGCACCAACCCCTTTTGTGTATACTACACAACTATCTCTTAATGTTGCTTTCTCAACAAATGATAACACATTACAATATCTCTTTCCTTTCTCTCCTCTGCTCTTCTAAGATAGATATTACAATTACAAATAATACTCTATCTTCCATATTATAAATGGCTTTTCAAACCTTTATTTATAGCTTTCCAAATGACCCTTGGCATTCACCCTTTGTGACCCTTCAATTCTCATGGAAAATGGCACCAATCTTGCATGACCCTTCATATCCTTGCATTTGAAAAGTCATATGGTGACCCTTCATAAGCAAAATCATCCTTTCCTCTTTTGTCTTTATCTTGGTGACTTTTCATATTCCTCAAAGTGTCCCTTCATGAGAAATTGCACATTTCCTCTTTTGTCTTCACTTGGTGACTCTTGAAATTTCTCAAGATGACTCTTCATGGGAAAATGCATCCCATTCTTCTTTTGTCTTTACCCCATGACTCTTTTATTTCTCCATGGGCCCTTATTTTGACTTTATGCAACCAAAAATATATTCATTAATATTAAATAAATATTAATACACATTAGCCAAGATATTACTATTAAAAACATCATTAAATATAATGGGGCCTTTATCACCAATAATGCTAGACCTTTGACATCAATGACAATATTTCCAAGAATATCCCCCTTTGTTATTGATGGAAACCTCAATCTTAAAACTACCACATCCTAAAACTTGCACATACCGTCATCTAAAAAACATACAATAGCTCCCCCTTGTTATATCAACATGTACCTATTTTTACACTTATACCTATACCTGTTATTCTCCCCCTTTGACATCAATGGTAAAGGGCCTACATAGAGCTAACACTAAGCTCCCCCTTAACTGATGCCGAACTTCAATGGTAGGAAGTAAAACAAATTACTCCCAACTCCTCTTGTAGATCCTTGAATGTGTCTTTTGATCATGCCTTTGAGAAGATATCTGATAATACATATAAATTATTGCCTATCCTTTGAGCATTTGTAATCAACTCATTTTAATATTTTCTTCTAATCTCAAATATTTCTACATAAAACTTTAATTTGTATCCCTGATCACATATTTGACTTACACTCAATAGATTATGCTTAAGAACTTTTACATACAATACATTCTTAGTCTTGATTCTACCATTATCCAAACTTAAAGTACTTTTTTCAGCTATCTTGGTAGTGGTTTTATCTCTAAATTTCACTATGCCACTATTAATCTTCTTTGGAGTTATGAACTTACTTTTCTCTCTTATCATGTGCCTTGAACATCTACTATCAATGAACCATGGCTGATCTTCATGTCTTACATGCAAAGTTGTCTGAACCAACATAGAATCTTCAGATTGTTTCTTTTGCCATGAACCTGTCTAAACTTTTCTCTTGGTGAATGGATCCTTGAAACTTTGGTCCTTCTTCACTGACTCGCACACACTTTTATAATATCAGCCTATGTGTCCAAAATTATTGCACTTGTAACATATTATGGCCTCTTCATCAAATCTTGATAGAGGAGCAAAAGAGTTGTAGCTTCTGCTTGACTCTACATGACTTTCCTTCTCCTTATTTCAAAAACTATTAGCTCTTTTCTGACATTCTAATTTCTTATGACCATATCCATTAAAATAAAAATAATAACCATAAAAAAAGACCTATTTGTGTATCTATGACCTGATTGCCTTTGTAGCTTTGTTCTCTCCATCCTTCTTTGTTTGAGATGCCCTCTGTATTCTTCACTTCTTTCCTTTTTATTTCCTCTTTTGTAAGAGCTTCAACATAGCTCTTTTTCTTTTCAAATCTGATACCTGTATTATCTGATAAATTCTTTTGGCTTTTAAATATCTTATTCAACATGTTAGTGCTATCCTCAAATTTTGAATCACTAACTACTTTATCATTAACTGCTTTCTTAATATCTTCTTTTAATGAGGCAATTTCAATAACATACCTTTCACATTCTTTTCTTACTTTTTGCAACTATGTTGTTAGATATTTTTCATTCCTTTTAGCTTCTTCAAAGTGTGATGTTAGATCATCAATTATTTCCTTTGACTCCTTTTCATTTTTCTTAATCTGGCACTTCAATCTTTGATTCTTCTTTTCAACAACTTCTAACTCTTCTAAGGCACAAATGAGTTCTCCTTCCAAATTCACTTTGGCTTTATCCTATTCTTCTTCTTGATCATTTGTACTTTTGCTTGCAGAGGCATCTTCATGTATGGCCATCAATATAATCTCTTCTTTTTTTGAATCACTGACTCCACTATCTTCAGCTGAGCTAAGATCTTTAGAATACAAGCTCTTCTTCTCAAATCCCTTCTTGAATTTACCTTTGAAATTCTTCTTGTATGTAGAATTTCCTTCTTCATTATCATCATTACCCTTATATGGGAATTTAGCTTTAAAATGTCTAATCTTTCCATAATTAAAACATTTAAAAGGTAATTTTCATTGATATTACCTATTCCCCTCAATTTTTGAATGCAAAGAGCTCTATTGTCATCTTCATCATCACTAGAACTATCACTTGATTCTTGAATCTTAGCTTTCTCTTTCTTTGATGTCTTAAAATCCATTTCTCTCTTTGAGGATTTATCTTTTTCAGTCTACATCTCATATGCTGTGAGTATACCATGAAGCTCATCCATCTTTAGCTTAGCTAAATTCTTCATCTCCTCGATTGCTGAAACCTTTACATCATATCTAATTGGTAGATATCTCAAAATATTTTATACTACCATTGACTCTTCTAACTTTTCTTGAAGTCCTTGAATTTTATTTACTATTTGATCAACTCACAAAAGATAACTTGCTATATCTTCTTCTTCTTCCATCTTCAAAATCTCAAACTATCTTCTAAAAGTCTAAAGCTTAGCTTGCTAAAAATTTCCATCACCTTTGTAAATATTCTCAATTTTTATCCAAGTTTCATGAGAATATTTACATTGCATAACTTTAACAACTTTAGATTCACATAAAATGGCATTTAAAGCTTTAGCATTATTTTTACTTGCCTTATTTTCTACTAGAGTAATTACAAGTGTCTCTGGCTCTTCACATTCCTCCACCACTGCTTGTCATATGTCGAATCCAAGGGCCATCCAATAAGTCATCATTCTTATGCTCTAAAAAACATAACTCATCCCATCAAACATAGGTGCCTTATTTGTAGAAAATCCTTCATGTGGTCCAGCCATCATACTTTCCTGATCGTCCTTCAAGCTGTAAAATTTTTTCAAAAGGAACCTGCTTTGATACAAATTATTAAGCATGGGATATACTAAGATGTGGGTGAATAAATATGTCATAAATATTCTAAACTTTCACTTAATCAAATTCCACTTAACCATACATTCAATATATGCAATAAAACTAAAATAATAAACACCACACAAGATAGAGAGAGACATTAGATTTAATGTAGAAACTCAATGTGAGAAAAACCATAGAGAATAATCTCAATTATGTTAATGAGCACCAACTCAAACTACAATATTTGCAAGCACCAACTTACAGGAGCACCAACCCCTTTGCTGAGTACCAACACAACAACTATTCATGAGCACTAACCCACATGAGCACCAACCCCTTTGCTAAACACCAAAATAACAACTATTCATGAGCACCAACCCAAAAGAGCACCAACCCCTTTTGATAAGCACCAACACAATAACTATTCATGAGCACCAACCCACAAGAGCACCAACACCTTTTTCTGAGCACCAATACAACAACTATTCATGAGCACCAACCCATAGGAGCACCAACCCCTTTGTTGAGCACCAACACAATTATTAATGAGCACCAACCCACATAAACACCAACCCCTTTTGTGTATACCACACAACTATCTCTTAATGTTTCTTTCTCAATAAATTATCGCACATTACAATCTCTTTCCTTTATCTCCTCTACTCTTCTAAGCTAGATATAATAATTAAAAATCATACTCTATCTTCCATATTACAAATGGCTTCTCAAGCCTTTATTTATAGCTTTTGAAATGACCTTTGGCATTCACCCTTTGTGACCCTTCAATCCTCATGGAAAATGGCACCAAACTTGCATGACCCTTCATATCCTTGCATTTTAAAATTCATATGGTGACCCTTCATAAGAAAAAGCATCCTTTCCTCTTTTGTCTTTATCTTGGTGACTTTTCATATTCCTCAAAGTGTCCCTTCATGAGAAATTTCACCCTTCCTCTTTTTTCTTTACTTGGTGACTCTTGAAATTCTTCATGATGACTCTTCATGGGAAAATGCGCCCCTTTCTTCTTTTCTCTTTACCCCATGACTCTTTGACTTCTCCATGGGCCCTTCTTTTGACTTTATGCAACCAAAAATATATTCATTAATATTAAATAAATATTAACATACATTAGCCAAGATATTACTATTAAAAATATCATTAAATTAAATGGGACCTTTATCACCAATAATGCTAGACCTTTGACATCAATGAAAATATTTCCAACACCCACCAAATTTTCCCCCTTTAAAAGTGGAGATCCACATGTTTTTTTGCCAAAAGTGAGATAAGGATAATGTTTAGTGGAACTTAAGTTTAAAACATAACATATCCCATTTAAATCTCCACCCCATCAAAGTGACATGGAATTCCATGTGGGCCATGGTAAAGGTGGAATAAAAAGTGGGATGAAAGTTTTTAATATATCCCATGGATTTTTAATTAATATCCCATATAAAATAAGCCTTAACTTTCCACGTGGGAGTGGAAATAAGATTAATTTGTGATTTGTATTTTAATTATTCAATAGTTTAATAAAATCTATAAATAGGATATTTAAAAATTGGGATTTAATTAAATTTGGGTTTAATTAAAACATATTTTATGTTAAATAATCATAAAATAGGATATTAGGATCATTTTGAAAATGGAAAAATAGAAGGATTATGGTGGAAAATTAATTAGATATGTGGAATATCTCGGTGGCTTAATAGAATTATGTGGCAAAATTGGATGTTGAATGGTTACAGGGTAATGTGGATAAATAGCCAATTTGGTCCCACATCTACAACACAACACTCATTATCACATAAAATAATTTCAATATAAAAAGTAATTATATCAACTCTTTATATTTTTTCCATGTGTTGACTTTCCATTATGACACTTGTCCTTTTAACATTTTTTCAAACCATTAAAAAAATCCTCCAGATCAATGACCCTAGAGGCACGTTCATGAAGGAGATCGACATAAATCTCAAAATGCTAATGGTTATTTACAGTTTTAAAACTTTGGTGATGGAAGGTTAAAATCCTTTCATATATGAGCTATGTAAAGGGGAAGAGGGGGATGTGTAGGTAAGGCATAATGGAAGGGGATGAGTAAATTTACATCTAAGAGCTTATAAGACAAACCTATAATAATATATGTCACTAACTAATGGAGGATTAGGAACTTGGAAATATTGAGAGGACCTATAATGAATGGGAAGGGCATGGGGAAGGATCTATTGAAAAATAGTAGCATAAAGAAGAGAGGTATAATGAACCAATGGATTGATCTCAACACTTGACATATGTGGAATATATTGAGTTCCTATATAATTTGGTGACTGTAGATACATTTGTCATGCCTATCCCCTTTAAACCTATGGTGTATGCTCATGCACTAGATCCCTCACTTGAAGACAGTACAAAAGTAATTGTTGACCCTGCCAATGCCTTAGATCTTAGATGTTTTATGAATTTAGATTGTAACTTTATTATTAAACATATTATTCCATATTAGGAGGTGAGCACAACTAACTCTAAACCATTGCGCTCTAGCTCACCACAATAGAACTTAAATGCAAGCATACCAATATAGTTGATGTCAACAATACAAGGTGGGAAATCTCCTGCAACAAGTGGTTGACACCACAAATAAGTAACATAGCACTAATGGCATCAAATACACCAACAAGAATGATAGGACTATTGCTTACTTTTGGGGCTGGAGGCATTGTAGGACCACCACTAGGACAAGTGCTAGGTGGATAAACACCATAAGTACCAATTATCCCCCATAGCTAATCTACTATGAAATGGATATACACCTCACAAAGTATCATTTCATGGAAAATGATGTGGACCATATGTTGAAGTGTGAACTATAGTGGCACATATGAGGCATAACCTAGTCAGAACACAAGGCTACTCAATTTTTAACCATTTCACTTGATCGCACCCACACCTGGTACATAAAGTTTGATCCTAACCAAGCCATGGTTGATTATGATACCATGAAGTATGCATTTTTGAAGGAGTTTGACATCCTATAATTTGAACAATAGAGCATCATCATGTTAAAATAAATTACTTAAGGACTCTCAAATAATGTGCACTTGTATGATGCATGGTTCAAACCTCTCCTATCAAAACTCCTGTATGATATTCACCCTTCCCAACATGTGTAGTGGTTCATTGGGGGGTTGATAATTCTACTCCAAAGAGCACTTTCCATGAAGACTTTTACAAACCCTCAAGAAGCACTTGAATCCATACTCAGATTCAAGGTATTTGGAAGTGCAGACACTAAGATCAACCCATTTATGGAGGCATAGATTGCATCTATGGCATCCCAACTCCAAAATATTATTTCCATCTCTGTGCATGATATTAGAAGTAGAATATGGTTCATCAATTATGAAGTAGAAGGTCATAATATAACTAATTACCCATGGAAGAATGTGCACACTCTGCTTCTAGGCTATGAAGTATATCAAGACGTGTATGACATAAAAAATTATCCTTTATTACAATACACCATCCAAGTCAATACAACCATCTATTATAATTTTTATGACACTTACACCCACACCACTATTGATTATTGGGTGATTGACAAAATGCATGAAAACATGGAAAGGGGAATGTGACATATAGTAGCAATCAGAGGGCAAGTAAATCAAGGGAATTATGGATATGGCCAATAGAATATAGGCTTTGAGATGTGGCGAGTCACCAGAGGGTGAGGTAGAGTATGTATTGGTAAAAGGTTTCCACTGCACTCATGTTATAAGTATGGCTCAATAGAGCATTATCAGAATAACTTCCCTACACATCTAATGTGTGGGTATTGTAAGGGCCCCATAAAGTCAAAGAATGCCATGACAATTATAAAACTTTGACTCAAGGTAGGCCTGACATAGACAAGGGTACAAGGATGATCAGGTGTGAGTAGAAGATAGAAAAATGAAACCCAAAGGCACAAACTACAACATATTAGAAGCTAAGGTACAGGAAAAAACTCATAGTGGATTCACCACTTAGCCACCATTTGTACCGGTACATGAGTTATGTCTTAATTATGGGGATAAGGGTTGAAATGAAAATATAATGCAACCTAAACAAAAATTTGTATCTTACCCAAAAACAATGCACTAAAAGGATGTAATACAATAGTCTATGAGCATAATCCAAAACTTCCAAGAGGAGCTCCAATTAGCACGGGGCCTAGAAGCATAGGTTTTCATCTCTCAAAAGAAGTAAGATAGCTTAGATATTGAAGTACAATAATTGATTGAGATATTATGCCTTATTTAGATCGAAGGTATGCTACCCCTATTAAATAACTTACTCTTAGAATATGCATGTCAAAAGTAAGTTAAGATCACCATGTCACGTATGAAGAGGGTGTAAGAAGTTTGAGATACTCAAAATGTTGAAATGACCAAGAATTTTTGGTGGATGCCACTATTTATGGATGGTCTATCTACAAGGTTCTTGTAGACATAGTCATCGAGGTCAACATATTGACCAAGACTTCTTGGGAAAAAATATGTAGCCCATCTTTAAGACCTTCCTCTCATGTGCTCTTCATGGCCAATAAGACCTAGGCACAACCTATTAGAATTTTGAAGAGTGTATTTACAGATATCATGGGTGTCAAATTCTAGGCTAACTTTAAAGTAATAAAGTTATAAGAGAAGGACAACTACCTGATTCTTCTTAGAAGGTCATGGTATTATGTAAACAATGTAGATATGTAATTAAAAAGGCACTATATGACCTTTGAAAATGGAAAGTAGATGGTATTTGTACCTATTTCAAATGACCAAGGACCCCTTATGTCAAAAGCATGGACATTAAGGATGAAATCAACCGTATCTATTATATCACAATGCAAGGCATCGAGACTCTAGAGCTAAATGATCATTGAATCCTCTCTTAAGAAGATGGATAGTCAGCCTCAAACACCACAAATGTTGTTTGAAATTGATGGCTTGAGGATGTATATGAGACCACTAGCCAATGGTGCCATTTGGTATGAGTAGAGATGGCAAAACTAGTAAAGATGGGCTAGATACAGATTGATCATGCTCCTAAAATATGGGTCCCTTGTACCAAGAAAAGGGGAAAAGAGTGTTTTTCCTTAGTAAGGGAGAACTCGATGAACTCCCAAGATATAAAAGAAGCAATCCTACCGAAGACTATGTCTGCAACATTGAGTCATGCATTCTAAAGGAGTGGATAAAATGGGTACACTAGTGTACACATTGAAAAATACTACCGTTCATTGGTGGGCAGTATAAAATCCTAGCTTTCCAACTTGGTAAAATGTAAATGTGGCCTTTTGCAATAGATTTGGAAAAATTAACGAGGACTTGATCAGTTTAGCTTACACTGTCAACTTTGACTCCATAGAACATGTACATCTTTATGAAGAAACACCAACTATTTATGGTGAAAAATCCACAATAAATATATGGGTGCATGCCTTCAATAAAACCTTAAAGACTTGGGCATGGGTGTGGTACATAGTAAATGAGATGCACTACAAAATAGTAGACTGGGATGCCCTTAAGGAGTAGTTTGTTCATACCTTCTCCTTTTCTTCATAAAATCTTGAACTAATTGAGCCATTCTAGATAGTTCAAAGTTTAGTGTTTGAGGACACTGTTATATTAGAAGAGTGCCTAAGGGACATGTTCAACAAAAAAGGGTCAACACTCCCAACCTTATTCAAATAAAAAATATTGAATAATGACTCTAGTGATGAAGATGATGACACATGAAAAGTGTACAATTGGAAGAATTTGGTAGGGAAAAAGAAGTTAGTGCACCAAGTTGAGGATAGTTACCTAAAAGAAGAAGACCCTACCAATATTTAGGTACAGACAACTGAGGGCAGCTTACAAGTTGAGGATTTACACTAGGAGAAGGATGAACCCTACCAAGCACCAGTTTAAAAACTACCAAGGTAGATATCAGAAAATATAAATTAGAAGGGGAATCAAAATTACACCACAACTAAGTATGAGGTCAATACTGAGATTTTTTCCTATGGTCTATGTCCTACCAAAGTTTAGATAGTATTTTATACTGCAATCATGTTTATCTTCTTAACTGATCATGAGGTGCTTAAGTACCTAGTAAACAAGCCCATTTTGCATGGGCACATTTTCATTGTCAATGGATCATTTTATTTCAAGAACTCCAATTTTCCATTGTAATCAAACCTAAAAATTAAAACTCATTAGGGCCTGCAAGAAGACCATCTATTCGATACATCAACTCTAGAGATGTAATAATGGTAATTAAAGATGATATGATTGACATGAAACTCTACAGGTGGTGCAACACATCCTAGAAGACTTAGTAATCAAACCTAAAAATTAAAACTCAAAAATTACCACATTTTTGACCTTAGAAGACTTAGATCTACACTACACCTCAGGCTATGACTACTAAAGAGAAGAAATGGCTCATGTTTCATGCCACCTCTTTTCAACTCATTATTAGGGAACTATACAAATTGAGCCATGATGAGATCATGCATTAATTTGTCTTAGAGAAAAAATAAGACTCTATATTGTAAGAGGTGCATGAGGGGATTGCTAGAGGACATTATGTTGGAGATGCCATAATGCAAAAAGTGTTATAATCAATATTATGGTGGCCAACCATGTTATATGATGAAAAATAATACACTAAAATGTGTGATGTCACTAGTGCACTATAAATCCAAACCACTAGGATGTGATGCCCCTCATCCCCATCCTTACCCAAGTGAAATTTGAAAAATGGGTCATTAATTTTGTTGGGTCTGTTACTCCTGTCATGAGGCAAACATTTGCATGGTACATTCTGGATACTATAAGTTAATTCATCAAGTGGGTTGAAGTAGTACCAACTAAAGATTATATAGCTAACACAACAATTATCAGTAGGTATGGGTTCCCTCTCAACTTGACTAGTGATTGTGGCACACATTTTATCAATGAAATAATTTAAATCTTTCTATTCGAGTATATGATAGTGTACCATAAAATGACACCCTACCACCCCAAATCTAATGGAATCTTATAAGAATTCAAAAAAATACTAGGGACATGCCTCACAAAAATTTGTGTTGTTGGTCATAAGGATTAGGATGACAATGTGTCAATAGTGTTATGGCCATATTTCAAAACATACAAGTGCTTGAATAAGGCTACACCATTCCAACTAGTGTTTGGTGAAAAGGTCATTTTACCTATGGATTTCCTAGTTCCCTCATTATGAATCACGAGTATTGTTTGATTGGATGACCAAGAGTCTTTAAAAACATGCCTAGAAGATTTAGAGAAGCTGGATGAGACATGCACCAAATCACAATGGAGCTAACAAATAGAGAAGGCCCACCAAAAGACATGTCATAATAAACATATCAAAAGAAAGGTGTTTATAGAAGGTGCCTTAGTCATATTATATGATTTTAATTATCTAAGGTACCCAAGAAAATTACACATCATATGGATGGGACATAATGTCATCTAAAACATCTTAGAGACTGATGCATGAAAGTTGTGCATGTTGACTAGTGAAATCCTTCCTAGGCTTTTCAATGGCAAATATTAAAATTATACCATCATTAGGATGGTACTTTCCCCATCTAATGTTGGCTTTCTAGTCAAAATTTGGTCCCTTTATCTTATGACCATATAAAATTGGCATGAACCAAATCATTTCCTTTTGGTTTATATTTTTTATGTTATTTGAATAAGTGTAACACTTTTAGGCCCATAGGCAAACATCCCTAGTACTTATACTCACATAAATCTAACCAGGTGATTCATGTTCAGTCACTTTTTAAGCACTTGAGGCCAAACACCTAAGTTTTGGGGTGTATGTATAATATGAATTGATGAGTAAAGTGCATAAAGTGTTGATGCATATAAGACCACAAGGAGATATTGAGGCACTAGAGGACCAACACAAGGATTTATATAGGGTAGGGGAGGCCAAAGCAAGAGATAGTAAAGCATAGATAAATTGACCAAGAAAGTGAGTTGTGTTTGAAAGGAAACATAGTGTAAGAGAAGAGATGGAACCTAGAAGGTTGAATCACACACATGTGAAGCACTACACCCAGCTAACTATAAGGAAGGCAAAGGTAACGCCAAGATGAAAAAATCACAAAATTTGATAATTTTGATAACTATCACTTACCCAATAGTTAATGGGAAGTGATCATTTGAATTACTAGTAACTTTCCCAAAAAAATGATCAATAGAGTTAATGATATAATGGTGGAAGAGCAAAGATCTGCATTGATAAGTAGATGGTGGTAGAATTTAGTTTACTTTACATATTTTAACAAATTTCAAGGGTCTAAATGATGTCAGTCATCAATTTGGTAGATGATAATAAGATATAAAACTAGATATGGTAAAGGTTAGAGGTTTACTATCATTTTAAAGAGATCAGAATAGAGCAAAGATCTGAATCCACCAAATGATAAAATTCTACTAGAGAGGAACAAGTTCTCTATAGCCTCCCCAAGTGTGAACAAAAGAGAATGTAGGAGATTGCATTTCACCTTAAGGAAAAGAGGAGGCAAATAAAGGGAAGTTGATGGAGAAACAACAAATTATAGACTTTAACAAGATAACCATTATACCATTAAAAAGGTAGGAAACTTGACAATCAAACACAGAGTCACATTTCCCATGGTTGTAAAGTAGACATACACAATTTTGGGCTTTAGCAAGATCAATCGATCATACTTCAATAATAATAAGCTCAGTATGGGGAAGAAAATATTAAGCTTGGAAGTGATATATGCACAAGGATGCAAAAAAAGTGAAATCAATGAGGGAAGTAGCCAATGTAAAATTTGAGGTGTAGTTTGTAGAGGGAGTAAATGTTATGGAGGTTGATCCATCTAAGAGAATAAAGCACACCAACAAAGAGATGGAGAACCCATTAGAAGTCATGGTGTGGGAAAAGTGGGTATCCTTCATACATGTATTTAAGTTGAAGGATGTAACCATAGGACATACATCAACATACAAGAGTTGAACAAATACTTGGATGGTGGATATAAGCAAGAAGCCTAAGACAGGAACCACACTCTTTGATGTATCTATTAGAAACAAGTTACAAACCATGGGTACAACACAAATTTTAGAGCTACCAAGATTTAGAAAGCCATAAGACTTGGCACATTTCCTTATCTTGTGGGTGCATGGTGATCAGTTCTATTTTGTTAGATGGTACATGAGGATTTATATAAGACACATAAGTAGCATCATAAGACTACATGGTATAGGAGTAGATATACAGGAGAGGATGGAAGACAATGTGTAGGTAGAGAGAGTTAAAAATCTCCTATGCTATTACAAGTTAAGATTTTCATTCCCTATCAAAGACATCTAAGACCTATGCAAAATGGAAACAATGCACCTAGTAAGCACAAAACTTTTCCCTGCTAATCGATGGATAGATATAAGTAAAACCTTCATTTGCATTGCCCACCACATGGCATAAGGAGAGGTGTTTAACATCTCTAAGCTCATCATAGAGGAGATCATAAATAATACAAAAGAATGTCATTGGGCATGAAAGACCTAGTGGGGATACATGTTTATCCTGAAGGTGATGGAGGAGATAGCTATGTTGTATGGTGATGATGACCACCTATGGGTGTTTATACCAAATCATGAATCCCTAGTGATTAAGGACTAGAATTTTATTTACCCTCTAGCTTCTTGTAGAAGTACAAAATGAAAATGTAAGGGTGGTTTGATAGATATGTGGAGGCCTTTGGAAAGGAGTGGAGCATCCCAAAATAAATCCCTTAGAAACTCATGGGAAAGGAAACCTTTGCCATGATGCAACACTTCTGTGTGGTGTGCTTATCACTCATAGATAGAAATCTATCAAGTTGGATCTTATTACCTTATGCATTCTTAGCTAAATACTTCATGGTGATGCTAAAGAGAATCCCAAATGTGAACAAAATTGATATTAAAGCTAAGGTCATAGATTGTGATAGATGATGGATGATGAGGCACTAATTTATGCATCCTAAAATTAAGGCAACCAAAGATGAAGAGGATAATAGTGACATGTCCGACATCCATCCCCTGTAAAGGATAATAATCAATGGAATAATTTAAAAACCTTTATTATGACATGAATCCATGCAAGAAAGGTAGAGATCTTGGTAAGGATGATGATCATCCCCACCTAGTCAAGGATGAAGGAAAGGATGTACCAAAAGTTTAGGTAAAGTCACTCCCGAGGAAACAAGGTGAAAAATTAGAAGAGATTAAGAGTGCATATAGTTGAAAATAGGCTTCAAGGAATAAATCATACCACCTACCCCAAAGAAGTGCATGACATTCAAACAAGAGGGTGCTTCTTCCATCAAGCATTTAAGGAAAAGGACTAAGGGACCTATAGCATTCCCTACCAAGACCCTTGTAGATATAGAAATAGAGGTGGCCCTAGCGCCCATAATAGAAGAAGAGACTAAAGAAGATAGGGTAGGGACTTATATCTTGGAAATAGAGGAAGGTGAAGAGGAGTTTGGTGATGAAAATATTTAGGAGGCCCTATAAAATGATGTGGATACCATGCTAAAAGTAATGAAAGAAATGACAATTTTTACCTCTGATTTAACCTTACTAAAGAGCCCACCAAAGAAAACAGCATTGGCATCCAAAGATAAGGACTCTTTAATGGCCCCTCAAACTATCCAGGAGAAAAAAATAGCTTGAAGGAATATGGGACTCAGTGATGAGTATATAAATTGGTCTTTGGTGCTTGAAGATAAATGAAAATTTGATCGATAATAGAGTAAGGCCAAATTCAAAAAGAAGGCCCCAAAGGTACCTGTTAGCTAATTTTTGGCCTAAATAGCAAACTTGACAAAATGTTGTGTAGTGTCCTAAAGATCAAGTAAGGAGAAAGTTCTTGAGTAGGTTTTATGGTGAAACCAAGTAGATAAAAGGTCATGAACAAGTTTCCCAATCATTGGAAATTAATTTGAGTAGTCAAAGTTCAAGCACAAATTCAAGAGAGCCCGCAGGCCAAAAAGCAAAGTAGAAAACCTTTGTTTTGGTTAAGTCCTTACTTGGCATATTTATTTTGGGATTTTATTTTTATAAGTTCAAATATTTCAAGACATTTTTTTGGCTAAGTGTTGGAAATTCTTTCAAACAAATTATTTGAGACAAAGTTTTCGAAGCATGAATTCCTTCAAACATTTTGTTTGAAACAAAAGATGAAAAATTTTGCTTGGGGAAATTGTTCTGCAATAATTTCCCTGAAGACCTAATTATTTTAGGGAAATTATCTACATCAAAAAATGCTAAGTATAAATTCTCTCAAACATTTTGTCCACCGTAAAAATCTCAAAGACAAAATTTTCTCAAACATTTTATCCATGGAAAAATCAAAGTACAAGGCATATTTCTTTCAAACTTTTTATTTGAAACAAAAGTCCCAAAGACTCATTTATTTTGATAAAAGTGGCCAAAACAAAAATCCCAAAGAAATTATCCATGATAATATGCCCGATGCAAAAAACCCAATGAAATTCTATTATTTTAGCAAAGTTGACCTAATAGAGAGATGATGGGTGTGCAAGTATCAAATGTAGGCCATGTCAAGTAACCATTAAAATTCAAAATGCAATGAAAATTATGTAGACATCATTGAAATTCATGTAAACATCAAAGTTCAAGCTCAACAATCATCTATTGGGTTCCAAATATTTATAGTCATGTAGACATTGTTGATGTTTCCATGAACTTTAATTGACAAGTACACAGATGTCAAATTAAGTCACATAAAATGACCATTGGATTTCAAATATATTAGTGATAGTCACACGAAATTCAAATAAATTTGTGTAAACATCAAATATGGGCATGTAGATGTCAAAGTTAGAGTTCTGTAAAATAACCATTTTGGCTCAAAAGGTACTTAAAAGGTTTAAAGTTGATCAAGATCTAATAGTCCACATGAGTGGGCATACTGACACATGAAATATAACAGTTCATGTTGGGGTCAAACTAGTCAAAAGGTCCCTATGTTAAGGTCCTTAAAATGCTACAAATTGATAAGATTTGATGGTGCAATTTCATCAATCAGATATTTGATGGTGCACATTCAAACAAGAAGGTGTGTCTGAACTAGATCAATGATCAACATTCATTTATACCAATGATCCAATGGTGTGTAAGAACTGATAAGAAAGTGGGAACAAGGAAATCAAAGGCTCGTATTGCTTCGTACATTTTGATTCTTATGATGTGTGAGAATGTCAACATGTCAAAGGGATATTTTGGTAGGAAATCAAGGACTCACGTCCATTCATACATCCAAATCTAATGATGCAATTAGAGTCAATAAGTCAGTAGAATCTATGGGACCACTAAGAATAAAGATAATTGAGCATAATGTAAATGGTCTCAGTTGGAAATTCATAACCAATGAATAAAAATCAAATCCAAAGAGCTTTAATTTAAGGTTGATGAACCATTTCTTCAACCCAGGAAAATAAAATCTTAAGGACCCATATCATCATTAGAGCTTGGTCAAGAGTAGGCATTATCATACATACAAGATGGTTAAGTACAAGGCTCCATCACCATTAAAGTTTAAATAGGACCTTTGGTCCATAACTTGGAACTTATCAACCCTATAGCAAAGTCATTCTATTGACATGTTCATTATTTTTTAGGTGGAGAATCCTCATGCATAGTATCCTCTGGGATCTCACAAGGTTCTAGATGAATAATATGTGTTTGATATTAGACCAAATATAGAGATAGAAGATGGAATAGTGTTTTTGAATTAAGGTCAAGTAGTTTGCATGTTTTCATGGATATTATGACTATGTGAAAACCAATAACTGGATAGGTTTTCATCTATAATAGACCCATGATCAAGTTAGAGTGAATAAAAATGTAAACATGATCATGGAGAGGTGTCTCACTTATCACATGGTCATATTTTTTATAAGCAGGTATCTATGGCCACCCAAAGCACATATGGCATACTTATGTCAATTCCAAGACATGGTCCTCATTAGTAGATCAGATAGATAATGACATGGAACTCCAACAAGGGAACTTGGTAATTGGATAAGGACAATGAGCATTTCATTTTTTTACAAAATTTGTTCTCTATTGATAAGGTCATTATTCAACATCCTCAAACTTGTATTAATACATCACATTTCTCTATCTCTCTTCTTTTTTAAATATGTTCCACTTTTGGAACACTCTCTGGAAGTTTTAGAAATAAATCTCTATCAATTTTTTAGAAAAATATATTCTTATGCTTTGGCTTGCTTAGGCTATGCCAAAATTTGCATTGTAACACATTTTGATGCAATAAATAATGAATTCCACCATTTTACAATTAGATTTAAGTGTGTTCTATGAATTCATGTACTATAGTTAAGTGAATGTATTTTTCTTGTCTATGTCTGAGTTTTCTCACCTTCATAAAGTGCTTTATAGTTCCCATAGGTCATTATAAGTGTAATTTACAGTTTGTTATTTAGATTGAAAGTGGATATCTAGCATTTCATGCTAGTTTAATAATTTATTCATGCTTTATTGTGAGATATTTAAGTGAGATCAATATTCTTTAATATTTAATGTGTTTCATAGTATATTTTTTTCAAAGTATAAGTGTTCCAATTACTGGTGCATCACCTCATTTACATGCTTTCATATATTGTTGTTATTGTCTCTCCATTTTTGTAAGCAAGTGTTAAATTAGGTTTAGTATAGTTGATAGATCCAAAATTAAGTTGGCCTTCTCTGGAGGTCTGGTCCATTATTAGGGTACCCATAGCCTAAGATCAATCCTATGTTGGACAAGATTTGAGTAAGAGGACTTGAATAATACCCTTCTCAGCTAGGGTGCAAACGTAGAACACCAATAATTTTGGCACACCCAATGGGATGAAGTTTCCTTGGAATAATTGAAGTTTGAAGATTGAGAAGAATAAATTACAAAAGGATACATCTACCATCATCAAAAGTTGAAGATCCTTCAAGTTTCAAAACTCAAAGCATCTTTCAGACAATTTTTTCATGCCAAAGGTTATAACAAGGTCATAAAGTAAAGTATTCCTTTTGAATTAATTTAATTACCTTCTACTTCTTATAAAAAATAAAGATTTAATAGGACCAGACCTTATCCTCACAATAAATTTTCACCTATTGGTCAGCTTATTGTTTTAATAAATTTCAGCTTGTTATTGAAAAAGGGAAAAAAAGAAACTAAGTATGGGTATGGTTGAAAAACCTATTTGATTATGCACCTATTGAATCAAAAGATTATGAATAAATCCTCTTTGGCTTGGGAGGATGACCTACATAGAAGAGAGAAATAAAGTAAAATTGTTTGTTAGATAGATAGATAGATAGATAGATAGATAGATAGATAGATAGTTAAGTGGATTACCTAGTGATAGTTAGATCTTAGAAACAAGAGCTTCCTCGAGGGCTATGAATCCATGAATTTTGAATAATTGAGTTTATAAAATAGAATAGAGAGTACTTAAATCAATAATAAAAAGGTACTATAATTAAAAATAATAATACTTTCTATAAAATAGACTAGAAATGATTAAAATAGTGATTAAGCTAATTAATACTAATGTTAGATGGTTGGGGTATGCTTCAATAAATTAGGTAGGGTTCTATGAATAAGTAGGGACATAGAGAATTAAGTTTGGTCAAGGGTAGATAGGTGAAAATAACTTTCTAAAATTTACTACCATAATGACCATCGACGGTTGGGATGACCGTTGGTGGTTAAGGTGACCATCGATAGTCAAGGTTACCATTGATAATTAGATAGACCATAATGGTTGAGATAATCATTGATAAATACTACGTGTAGATTTGGGTTGATAATAGGTTGATTAATGAGATATCAAAGTGAGATTTTGGGATTTGGGTAGGTGTTGAGATGTGAGCAAAAAGTAAATAAAGTAATGGAATACTAGAAACCAATACTTATCTTACATAAGGTAGATAAAAGCAAATAAAGTAATGAAATACTAGAAACCAAGTACTTATCTTATAGAAGGTGGATTGGGTGGATGCTTGAGGTGGAGTCTAACATGATTCTAAGAGAGTGATAGTACTTGACACCTTGGTGGAGCTACGATGGCAAGTTGGCTCTTTGACATAGTACTTAGTTTGCTAGGTTATTGATGATGGTTGAACCAAAAAAAAAGAATTTTGGATGCATAAGCTCTTGAAAAAAATTAAAAATGAATTTCACCTCTTGAATCCTCTCTTCTTATAAGCAAGGCAAAATATTTACAACAAGATGTGAACTATGCTTCCTAGTTTTAACTTGCACATGCAATGGTTTGTAACTAGATTTAGATGAGTTATTTTTAAAAAAGCAAGGCATGTGAGTTTGTATGTTAATGGTTAAAGAGATGAACCCTGACTGTCGATGGTCAACTTGACTATCAGTGGTTGATGGTGAAGTGTCAAATTGGATAAAAGCTAAGGTTAAGCTAGCTTAGTGAAACTGACTATGGTTAGGTTTGATTAGGGGTCAAAGGTTTAGATTGGTCTTGAGAGGGTCCCAAGTCAATCAAGGGAAACTATGACATTCAGAATCATAGTATGTGGATTTGTCTACATTTTGCCCCTTTTTGTTGTGTGGCTTAGAATCAACCAACTACAAAACAAAAACCAATGTTGGTTAAAGGTTTGGTTGTCTTAAGTATGGGTGGAGGTGTTCTACCTCAAACCAAGAGGTACTGAGGTAAAATATAATTAGGTGTAGGTTTGATAAAGTGAATAAAGGTGATGACAAAGGTGGATGCCATGAAGGTAGATAATAAGTTGGGCACTAAAGCACAAATAGACATGTAAAGTGCAATAAAAGGTATGATAGTTGAGATAATGCATAGACTAGGTTGCCATAGTTGATAAAATAAAGGTTGATATAAATAGGATAATGGACAAGTGGACCATGTGAATGCATTTAGGCATGGTGGTTGGGTACACTTACATGTCTCTAAAGTGATGTTTATGTTTTAGTGGATATCCAAGCTAAGAAGTGCTCTTGGTGAAACACAAACAGGTCAAGTGTAATTGGTATTCAAGGTATGAAGTTCTCTTGAAAAGACACAAATGGGTTAGGTAAGTATGAGGTGGTGCAAGTTCAAAAAGGGTCAACATGGAAATGTTGTTGCTATAATCAAAATACTAGGCAAAAAGTGTCATAAAATGTGTGCTAGCTACGCCAAAATACACCAATGGTGAGGTGATGAGGTAGTCAAGGTGGGTGGAAAAGGTAATATCCATGGGTGGGTGAGTTGACATGATGTTGCTTAAAGATAATATTAAAGGTAAGATAAAAAAAAGGTGGGGCCACCTAACCATCAATGGTTAGGTTCCCCAAGAGCAACTGTCGATGGTGACCCTGACCATCGATGGTTAAGGTGGAAACCCTAAAAGTCCATGGGGTAAAAGTGAAAAATGAATCATTGTTTACCCATTGTTACTGTTGCTTTAGTTTGACTTTGGAGCTCTAGAAATTTTGGCACTTTGTGGTGAATTTGCTTGCTGAGGGTACTTGTTGAGGTCGATGGTTGATATTTAGCTAAGGTGGATTGAGATGACCAATCAAGATATAGGGTACACCCAAGTACAAGCAAGGGTGGGTAGGCCTATGACTAAATCCATGGTAGCACTCATGAAATGAGGTAGGGGGTACCCTTAATTTGTTAGCTTAGCTTGATTTTACAAGTGGTTAAGGTGTTAACTATTTGGGTAATGACCTATGTAGGGTTTGGGTAGGTTTCATGTAAATTAACTGGTAAAATTAAGAGTTGGTAGGGTGAGTAGGTAAATTGGGTTTGGTAAGGATTTAGTTTAGCAAATTAGGATGTTTTTCTTGTCATTTGGGTGATTTTAGGATAGATAAGGTTTGGGTGTTCTGAGTTTAGAACACCCACAATGACCATCGATGGTCAAGGTTAATCATCGATGGTAGACATCCTTAGAAAAAAGAATTCTTGAACATTAATGGTCACCATAACCATTGGCAGTCAACTAAATTAAAAGATAGGTATGGAGGGCATGTGAAAATGCTAAGGCAAAAGTGAGTGTTTTCTTACTAGGTAGAGGCTGATGGGGTAAGTTTAGAGGGTAAACTTAGTGAGTATTGGGTAGATGGGTAAGATGGATAAAGAAATGGGTCAGTTATATAATAGTTAAGGTATAGTAAGGTAGGTGATATTTATGTAGGTGACTAATTCATATTTCTAAATTGGTGAAAACTAAGGTGCAAATTAGATGCATGATTGAGTATCATGTATCTTTATGAATATTTAGTAGGGGATGATTCTTGCTAGCTAAGCCCACATAAAGGAGGTGGGGTTGGGAGAGATGAGGCACTATTAGCATGTACCTCATGATACATCCATAGTCATAACACTCATTGATAGATAGGATCCCACTATGAATACCTTCTTGTTACCGACTAGTGAGATGACTATCTTGCCTAAAAATGTGCATAGCATCATTTGATTGCCACTCTATAGTGATATGATCTACCATATAGAGTGCAAGGAGTGAGATGATCATATCAAGTTTTTATATAGAGATGAGAGTGACCAAGTTAGATGGCATGCTGGGGGTTTAGGTATAATGCTTTGTATAGGAGAGCACTAGGCAAGAGGAGACTCATGACCATACTCATGATTACTGTTTCATGATTTGTGCTTCTTGATTCGAGTAGTGGGAGGTTCCCATACTTACTACTAGGGGTGTTAGTCAAGATATTACTAGGTGGGATTATATTTTTTGGGTTTGTATTCTATTTGTATAAATATATAGGGAGTTATGGGGGTTTAGGGCCCTTAGGAGGTATGGCATTAGTGCCAGATTGGTTATGCATTGTTGGGCCTATGAGCACATCTAGGTGTTGAGGCCATTAAGATTGTCATGGGTAGGTTTCACACAGATAGAGTTCCCCATTATATTTATGTGGTGGAGGTGTGATTTTTATATGTTAGGTGTAATACATAATGCACATGATGTAGAGTGGTTTAATGGTGCATTAAGTGCACTAGTGATAGGAGAAATCACTTCGAGGCCTTATCTCTAGTTTTTAGTATGGTCAGGCTATAGGAGGTAGACACTCTTCCTTGAGAGCTATAAATGGATATTTGGTAGGTGGGATGGGGAGGTGGAGTTAATCCTATTTGATAAGGTGAAGAGGCAATTTGGCCTAGTTGTAGACACCAAAATCGTGTCTACTCCCCTGGTCATCCTTCATTTTATCCTCCCTCACCTATTTTGCCCCTGTCGACCATTTCCCTACTAGCCTTGACCCTGGTAGCATGTAAAAATGAGCAGAGAGCTAAAGCTAGTCTCTGTCCCCATTCTGCATCTGCCGATAATGGTCGTTACTCGATCGACGTCGTTGATGTCGGTCACTTATCGGCCAACATCGACAATCCTACCGACGTTGGTCATCTTACCGTTACCCGTTATCAGTTATTCATTCGGTTCCCAACCGGTTTCCCGATCTGTTGTCGAACCGTCTCTCGCCTTCATCAGCCTCTGCCAAGCAATCCCGAACCCTAACCAATCCATAGACTCTTGCAGACATTCAACAGACTCTCGCGATCAATCAATTCTCGTGATCAATCAACTCTGGCAATCAACCAACTCCAGCATTCAACCAATCTGCATTCGTTTCGATCAACTTCTGGCAGTGCATCGATGACTTCAATCATGGCTTTTATCATGTCTTCTGACAGGTAAGTATTTCCCTCTGTGTTTTTATTTCTTTCTGGTTATTGTTTATTTGTTATCTCTATTATCCCAGATCTTCAGACTGTATGTAGACCCAAGACCTAACTTCCTTCTTTACATCTCTGTCCATTATCCCAGTCTATAAACTCTGTTTCAGACTTCCTACACTGTAACTCTGTTCAGACCTTCTACAAACCCCCAGACCCTATCTAGACTCGACCTTACCCTGACTAGACCTTGTCTAGACCCTGACCAGACCCTGTCTCGACTCAACCAGACCCGACCAGACCCGCCCAGACTTTATCCAGAACTGTTTCCCAGACCAACGCCGGTTATTACCCTGATCGACGACGGCACCTTAATCGATGTCGGCACCTTCCCCTGACCGACGCCGACACATAGACCGACACCGGTGACTGTGCAGAACAACTTGCTTCATATTAGGTACGCATTTTATTTTCTATCTTTTATTTCTATCATTTTATCTTTCATTATTTCTACTTCAGTCAAATATTTTGCTTTTTTATCAGTGGGTTGATATCCTTCTAGGAAGTCTTCATACTTTTGGGATCAGGCGTTTGCCTGACAACCCACCATATCTTTATCTAACATTTTTTCATCTTAGTTTCTTTTTCTTCGCAGGTGTCATTCCTCCATAGCCAAAGAGGAGTACCTTCCAATGTCTGATTATGGTGCGCATGACTACAATCAGGTATCTTCTAACCTTGACCATCTCTTAGTTTCTCATTTCTATCTTTTGAATGTGAAAGTGAAATTTGAATAGAAACATTCTGGCATGCCCGGTGGGACCCTAGGTTCTTCTGTGGGTTCCTTTTTCTTTTCATTCATATAGGCGCATTAGGTTTCTTCCTTTTCACCTCCTTTCGTCTCTTCTTAACGACACTATAAACAGGACTAAAAATAACATTTCTTTCCTTTCTTGCATTTCTAGACTAGTCCAAATTCATGATCTTCGACTCTTTCTCCATTCGTCTTCATACGAAAAAAGCATTTCGACTTGGACATTAAAACACTCTGCATTGCATTTCTATTTGCTTGCATCTTTTAGACCACACATAGTAATTAACAAATGCATATTGAATTAATCTAGATCACTTGATGTTACACGACCAAACCACTTGCACAAAACAAACATCTTAACTTACCTAAGACAAGGCCTAACTGGGATTTCATCCCCCAGCGGATACCTTACCCGTCCCGGCTATCTTACTTGGATTACATCACCAAGGAGAAAGCCCACTCTGTTCTCTGGCAGAGTCTAAACTATAGGGGAAGTATATTTTGGCTAAGCGGGCCCAATTTATCACTGGACTCGTGAAGTGAGGGGAGCTTGCTCCTTAGCACCAGACCTTGTACGAAACCTAACATAGACTTCTTGAGCACCATAACTGACCTGAAACCATCCATAGGTTGCTTTTTCTAGGACCCAACTCAAAAACCAATTTTCCTCCACACACTTTCTAAGGCATAAGCCACTATAATCCTAAGATTTTAGGGTCTGCTTGTGTTCTTCATCTTTCTAGTGCTTATCTACTTGTTTGAGCGTGTGAGGATGTTCTTTCTTGCCTTGTATGGTTTTGACACGCAGTCAAACCAAGGCTCTTCTAAACCACGCTAGCCATCAACCACTTCTGTCCACCCCGTTTGTAACCAGTCCTATAATGGAGTTCCATTCGGAAACTGAAAGAACTCTTACTCGCCCATCCCCGACCCAGATGCCTATCGTCCCAGAAGGGGACCAAGATTTTGCACGATTCTTGGACCTCAATGTCAAAGCCTTACAACACTATCTCGCGAATAGCCGAACACGAGACCCCTCAGGCAATCCAATCTACAGAATGCCGACCTCTCTTCTCGAAACTACGATTGTATCAACAACGTCTATAATTCAACCTTTAGACGCCCAGGCTATTGCCTTGACCAATGACCAACCTCTGACCAACCATCCAAGTGTGGCCTCTCCCTTTATCATGGGGCCCACTTCCACTGGGGTTTCAGCCCCCCATCAACCTCAGCCCACTCAACCACTTTCTACCCCCTTTCAGATTCTAGTCATTTCTATTCTGCCTACCCTTACTCCTATCAACACTAGGGTGGCTACCTATCCATTGGCCCATGTTACCACTAACCAACCTCCCATCGCAACATCAAACTTAGCCATGCCTTCTACCCAACCATCCTTAGTCTCCTCCTCTATCCCTACGACTAGTCATTTGTATGTTGCGCCCTTACTGGTACAACCGACTACATCGTACACCTCTTCTAGCCTCATTCAAGTACCTTACAATCTAGGGGGTGCTCCACCCACCAATCCATCAGTAGATATCATCAAAATGATGATGGACAAGATGTCCAGCCTAGAGACCTCCATTTTTGGCTCACGTAATACTCTGTCATACAAACAAATTTGCAAGGAGCCTATCCATCCTTCCATCCCGATTCGACCATATCCCAACCAGTGGGAACTTCCTAAGTTTTCTCATTTTCAAAGTAAGGAAGACCCACAACAGCACTTATGGGCATTCAGACATGCCTATTACCTTATCGCCCACGATGATGCATTGCTTTTACGTATGTTCCCTATGTCTCTTTCAGGTGCTACACTTGACTGGTACAGCTCCCTTACCAACCATTCCCTCTTCACATTCACTCAGCTAGCCCAGCTCTTCCTTAACCACTTCTCCATCAACATTACCAAGAAGGTCTCAATCACAGACCTCTATTCTATCTACCAATTCGAGGATGAATCCATTGCTGATTTCATTGCTCGATGGAGGGGCCTTATCAATCAACTTTCCTTTTCTTTACCCCAACATGAGCTTATTGAACTATTTTCCCAAGCCTGCGCCAGACATATTTCTTCCACCTTGAGGGTTCAGACCTTCCGCACTTTTGACGAAGCCTTCACGATGGCCCGTAAACTTGAGTTACGTGCCGTCGAGGAGAATAAAGTCAAGTTGCAGAGCAAGAATCCCCACTCCAAGACTAATGACCCCTCTTCTAAGCCTTCATCATCCAATCCTAAATCTAAAGCTTCAGCAAATGTTGTGGTCGTTAGATCTTCCTCCTCTTTGCCTTCAACTAACCAGCCTGAATCATCCACATCTCACAGCATCACCAAACAATTCCAACAATGGTATATTCAGCATTCATACACTCCACTTGGAGAATCATACACTTCCATTTTGGAAAAACTCATCAAATAGGGAGTCCTCAATCTCCCTCAGATCTGACCACCACCACAATTTGATCCCTCACGCGCCATCGCTGCGTGGTATAGGGAAAATGACTTCTGTAACTACCACCGTGTTAAGGGACATGACACAGGCAACTGTAAAACCCTTAAAAACATCATCTAAGATATGCTAGAAAAGGGTGACCTCATCTTTGACAATCCTAATGCACCACCTAATCAAAGCATTGACATCTTTAAACAACCATTCCCTAATCATCCACCAACTCAAAACAATGTCCAGACCTTGACTAACAATATTCATGAACACAATATACAAACAATCAATACGGTCTCGCCCTTCATTTCTGACCAACCTCAAGAGGTAAGTTCATCTATCAGTCCATCACATGTGGACGAACCTCTTTCCCAAGTTAGTTCTCCGTCAACCTCTCTCATCTTGGAGGACGCCTCGACCTTACCAGCACCACCAGTTTCACCAACCTCCTTCCTACTGCCCATGGAGGACTTAACCCTTCCTACTCCTTGACCGCAAGTGGAGGACACCATCATCCCTGCTCTTTACCCGCTTGAGGAGCCTCATTCTCTGATTTCTTCTCCACCCAGAGAAGAACCTGCCGCTCCTTCATCCCCAACTACAGACGAACCTATCGCAACTCCATCATGCCTTGGGTCTGAAACCGCTACACCAGTCTCATCTTCAACCTTACAACCATCCACATCTTCTCAAGAACCCAAACCTCATCCCACATCTTCTCAGCTATTTTCTCGAATAGTGGAGAAACTCGAACTTCTCCCTTCAAGGAAAGTGGAGCATTAGGTATTGTGGGAGCGTCTCATAGCTCTTCAACATGCCCATGCCCTCTCATCTCATGCAGCTAATCCTCCCATGGTGATATCTCCCAAGACCCTTAACAAAAACTAGACTCCTATTTCTAAACCTCAACCAACCCCATCAAAACTAAAACTAGCATCTACCCCATCTAAACCTATCAAATCACTTGGCGTTCGCCCTGTCTCCAACCTCACTCATCCACAAGTGAAGGTGGACCTAGACCAGACCTCGACCAATAGTAGTCTTCAACCCAAGTCACAGAAGACTGCTAAACCATAGAGGTGAATGCCTCCTCCTCCATCACCATTGCCCTCCATTTTGGGCCCCCATCCTTCGACCTTGACTAGAGTCCTTCCCACTCCAACCTTTAATCAAAATTAGTTGCCTTCTTTACTTCCTTTGCCTGCCGCTAGCCTACCCTCTCCCAAAAAGGCGGCACCTCTCACAAAGAAAGTACCATCTCCACCTGTCGCCGCACCATCAACCCAAAAGGTGGTACAGAAGCCTCCTCCGACTCTGCCCAAGCAAAAGTCACCAGTATCGCATACATCAATGAGCACAGACCCTTTAGTGGGCTCATACGCTTTGATCTTGCATTGACTTTTGCAGACTTCTAACATAAGCCTTCCACCCATTAGGCCTTTTCAACCTCTCGAGTCTAAGCCCTCCTGGTTCGACGACACAAAGATTTGTCAATATCATCGTATGCCAGGACACGATACCGAGACTTGCTATGCCCTCAAGACCATCATTCACCGCTATCTGGAGAAAGACACTCTTCTCTTTGAGGACACTCTTGACCGACCCCTGACTCCTTCTCATAACCCTCCAACCTCTTCGAACCTATCAACATCTCATCAGCAGACCACGACCCCTTCATCTCCTTCACCCCCTATATTCGAAATCAATGCCATTCACATAACCACCAGGTCACAAAAGGATAAGGCGAAGGAAAAAGCTGCCATTCCTTGGACCTACCCTTTCGTCTAGCCACCTCAACTGCCCAAGCCTAAGATTTCTATCCTTGGTGCACCTCAACCCTCCTCTTCTTCTTCTTCTTGTTTTAGACCAATCCATGACTCCATGTTGAAACAGCTTCACCAGATGCCCGTGAAGATGTCCCTTTATGACCTCATTCAAACCTCGCCTCAACATCGTCAAACCCTCATCAGAGCCCTACAGGTAGTGGAGGTTCAACCCGAAGACTCCCAGCCACTTGCTGCCCTTGTCCACTCTTTAGCCCCTATTTCCTCCATCACATTCAGCGATTCTGAGATTTCCACATCCAACACAGAAGATTAGGACGCCGCCCTCTTCATCACTGCCTATGTTGATCGGACATGCATTAAATGTGTTATGATCAACAGAGGCGCCATCATTAACATTATCTCCACCCATACCTTTGAACAGTTGGCCCTTCCCAAGAATTGCATCTCCAAAACTGACGCGATCTTGCACTCCTTTAATGACACCACTGCCACGACCATTGGCATAGTCATCCTTCACATTTGCATTGGTCCACACACAGTCCCAGAGCTCTTCTATATCATCGAAGGAGAGTTTCAATACAACATCTTGCTAGGTCGACCCTGGATCCGTGCCATGGCCTGCGTCCCCTCCACCCTGCACTGTTGTGTAAAATTTGAACACGATGGGCAAGTCCATATCATTCCCACTGACCCTTCACCCTTCAAAACCTATAACACCACCTACCGTCCTAATGACATCCTCATCCCTATCAAGCCATCGATCTCGACACTGCCTCCATCCGTAAAAGCTTTGACCAGTTCTCAACAAACAGTCGCCCTCACACCTCCCCTTCAAGCGACAACCACAGACCCTATGGAAGACATCTTCCAAAGACTTTCATTAGGGGAGTATCACTTGCTGGCCTTAGACATGTTCCAAACTCCACAAGAGTATGGACGCCTTCATCATAGCCCTAACTACAACCATCGGATCGGGATGATCATACCTTATGGTCCCCCTCACCTCCGAACCAACCTTGTCTATGGGGGGCTCAATCAAGCTCCTGCTGATTGCAATCCTCTTCCTTCACCTCAACCTTTCACATCAGACTTCTCATTTCTTGGCAACCCCACCTTTGCACATACTTACCTTTATAGGTGTGCATGGAAGGGTTTTGGTTTTGGACGTTATGAGTAGGGCTCTCATCAGCCCATCAAACTGCTCAACGATGATGATGCCAAGAAATGGTATGGCCTGGGATATCACGACCCCACTCAGACCCCTACAGAACTTTGTCCCGAACCAACCCTTGACCAATCTCTTCCAAGCTCACCTGTCCCTCCTCCTTCACCTATGAAGTCGGTGGTTTCCATCCCTCCTTTTTTTTTTTTTCCATAAACACCATCCGCCTGGAACCCCTAACTTATCAGCTCAATGGGGTGTACAGATCTTTCCCTCTCATTTTCCCCATCATGGTAGAAGATGAGTTGGTGACCATTCACACTGTCCACTGCATTGATGACAACGCCATTCTTTCCTACATGGGCGCCGATGACTCTTTCATTTAGCGCTCTCTCCCTTTTGAGACCCAAGTTATGTTAAATGAATCAACCATTAGCATTAACCTCCCTTCTTCTGATGTTCCCCATGTCTTAAAGATTGGTCAATCTTTAGACACTCAGGAGCAGCTTGACTATACCCAGTTCCTCTCAGACCATAGTAAGGCCTTTGCCTGGACCTACCGTGACATGCCTGGCATTGACCCCACCATCGCTACCCATAACATTGTCACCAAACTAGAGGCTAAGCCTGTTAGGCAAAAGCTTTGAAAGATGCATCCTCACATTGCCCTCCTTGTCAAAGAGGAGCTTCAGTGCCTCCTTTCTGTCTCCTTCATCCAGCCCATCGACTATCCGCAGTGGGTCTCTAACATCGTCTCAGTCACCAAGGCAACTGTGGGGATCTAGATCTGCACAGACTATCACGACCTTAACCTAGCCTGTCCCAAAGATGACTTTCCTCTTCCTAACATTGACCAGCTTGTTGATCTCATGGCCGGCCATGAGATGTTATCTCTTATGGACGGGTTTTCAGGATACAATCAAATCCTGATTACTCTAGAAGATCAGCACAAGACCACTTTCATTACCCCATGGGGAACTTTCTGCTATCGAGTCATGCCTTTCGGCTTAAAAAATGCAGCCGCCACTTATCAGCGTGCCATGACCTACATTCTCCATGATCTCCTCCACAAAATTATGGAAGACTATGTGGATGACCTGCTCGGCAAGTCCAAGCTTCGTCATGACCATTTGACCATTCTCAAAATCATCTTCTCTCACCTTCTTCAATACAATGTCCACCTTAATCCCAAGAAATGTGTCTTTGGGGTCCTTTTTGGTAAGCTTCTCGGCTTTATCGTTTCTTTTTATGGCATTGAGATAGATCCCGCCAAAATCCACGCTATCCTCGAGATGCCACCCCCGACCAATCTCAAGTAGCTTCACAGTCTACAAGGGAAGCTTCAGTCCATTCGCCGTTTCATCTCACAACTTTCTGACCGCTGCCAACCTTTTCATCATCTCCTTAAGAAAGAAATCTCTTTTACATGGGATAAGGACTGTCAAGAGGCTTTTAAAGCCCTTAAACACTATTTAGTCTCTCCACCAGTCCTCATTCCACCTAAAGACAATCAACCTTTCTACCTTTACATCTCTGTCACCAGCCATTCGTTAGGTGCCATGATCGTGCACCGAGATGAGCATCACCGTGAGCAAGCAGTCTACTATATCAGCCGAACACTGGTCGACTATGAAACTCAGTATACTCATACCGAGAAACTCTGTTTGGTGTTAGTCTTTACTGCTACCAAGCTCTGCCACTATCTTCTTAATCACAAAACCTTTGTCATCACTCACACTGACCCTCTTAAGTTTATGCACTCCAAGCCATATTAACATCAACATATGGCTCGGTGGCTCATGCTGCTTGCTGAGTTCGATCTTGAATTCATCCAGCAGAAATCTATCAAGGGGCAAACCATCATTGAACAACTGCCAGATGCCCCTCTTCCCAACAATCAACCTTCACAGTGTGAGTTCCCTGACGAGTCTATCACTGTGCTTTCCATCGATGACACTATCTACCAAATGACCATGTTTTTCGATGGCTCCAAATGTCAACTTGGTGGGGGTGCAGGAGTCATTCTCATCCCACTCGATGGTGAGCCCATGCCTTTGTCTTTCAAACTTGACTTTAGTTGTACCAATAATATGGCTGAATACGAGGCCTTAATTTTGGGACTTCAGACCACCCTCTCTCTTAGCATCAAGTTCATCAACATCTTTGGCAACTTGCATCTCATCGTAAATTAGGTCAACGGTTCATACCTCTGTAAAAATAAAATTTTGCAAAGGTACAAAAACCGTGTTGACATTATCCTTGCATCCTTCGACCATTACCTTCTACAGACTATTCCTCGATCCATGAATAAGTTTGCTGACACCATGGCTTCTCTCGCTTCCCATATCCCATCTTCCTCATCTGCATCTAGACTTTTTGTCACAGTGCATCATGTGTCGTTGCCTTCCTATATCTCTCCTAACATTAATCATGTCAATACCATAGACTCTAACCCACGAGATGTTTGGTATAAGCAACTTGTAGACTTCTTGTCTTTGTCTGTCATTCCTCCCAACCTCTCTAGCAATGCATGGTGAGATTTTATCAAGCATACCACTTGCTATACCATGCTAGGGGGTCTTCTCTATAAGCAAGGCTTCGACGGCCTCCTTCTTCGCTATCTCACCTCCACTGAAGCATCTCAGGCCATTGAGCAAGTCCACGATGGGATTTGTGGTAGACATTTTAGTGGGAATTCAGTTGCCAAGCGCATCCTTCGTCTGGGCTATTATTGGCCCACCCTTCATCAAGACTGTAGCGATTATGTTCGACGTTGCATCAAGTGTCAGCAGCACTCTAACTTGCTTCATCTTCCTAGTCATGCCTTACAAGTCGCTCAAGATTTCTGGCCTTTTTCTCAATGGGGCTTAGATCTCATCGGTGAGATTAACCCTCATTCATCTCTTCGTCATCAATCCATCATCACCGCTACCAAGTATTTCACCAAGTGGGTGGAAGCCATTCCTTTCATCTCCACAAAAGCTGACAAGATTGTCGACTTCATTAGCAGCCACATCATCTGTCACTTCAGTGTCCCTCACAAGATCATCACCGATAATGGCAAGTCCTTCAAAAACAAGACCGTCTAAAAACTCTGCGACTCATTTGGCATCAACCTCAGTTTCTCTTCGCCTTACTACCCACAAGCAAATGGGCAGGCTGAGGCTTCCAACAAAATATTGACTAAAATTCTCATGAAGGTGGTCGACGACACTGGAAGGGATTGGCATATCCACATTCCCTTTGCTTTGTGGGCCTATCGCACTAGCATTCGAACCTCCACGGGTGCTACCCCTTTCTTTCTTGTGTACGAAACAGAGGCTGTCCTACCTCTTAAAGTACAGATCCCGTCTCTCTGCATCTCTCTCCATGACATTCTTTCTAATGATGACTTTCATCAAGATCGCTTAGCTCAACTTGAGTTACTTGACAAGCACCGCCTTGCTGCCCTTAACCATCTCCATGTCTATCAACATCGTATCAAGCGAGCCTATGACAAAAATCTGTGAGAACGAGATTTCAATATCGGAGACCTCGTCCTCAAAGAGAATTAGCATGTGACCAATATGGAGTGAAGTAAGCGAGGCATGTTTGCCCCTAATTGGCTCGAACCTTTTATTATTACGCATAAGTATGGATCAGGGACGTATCATTTGTCTTCTCTCGATGGACGACCAGAACCAGAGCCTCTTAATGCATTGCATCTGTGACCATTCTTCTGTTAGTTGAGTACTCATCCACTTGACATTTATCTTGAGCTCATCCCTTGAGCAATCCCCATCCTCTTAGTCCTCATTCCTTTCAACCTTACTCCCCTTAACAAATCCTATATAACCCTTTTATATAGTATGGATGCTTTGTCCTAATAAAAGGGAATCCTTGACCTTCTATAGTCTTGTCCATGACTCACATTTCTATCAAAACAAATCAAGATGTCAAAATATCCAGGTCACCAAACTCAAATCAAAAGGTAGACTACTCCCTTGAAGGATAGCTGTACTATCATTGTTATAGCTTATAGACTGCTCCATTGAAGGATAGCTATTCAAAGCCCTTATATATAAAGCAAAATATAGACCACTCCCTCGAAGGATGGCTATGACTAACTCTTGCTACAAACAACAATATTTCTTAGAAGCTTCCCGCATTGATCAGCTTCACCACTGACCACTAAGCAAATGACATCTCTCTGTAGGCTTCCCACATTGATCAGTCTGCACCAAAAAAAAAATGAGTCATGGACTTGGCTTATAGTTGTCTCAGGGTCTCCTATAAAAAGGGGCAAAGATATCTCTGCTCTAAAAAAAAAATGGGTTACCCTATCCTCCTCCTACCACCTGCTCAAGGGACTTTAAGCTCACTTAATGTCAAGTGATTTGATTACCACTCTAACACAACATTGGTCAATGACGTCATGCATAAACGGGGCTTTTGTTCTAAAAACCCTTATCTATGCTGTCCCTTCTGGTCTTTGTCAATGAAAGAGCAATTTTCCTTTCACTTTTTCTTTATATTTTTGGTCACATTCAACCCAACCTTTTTCTACCCAACCAATTCACACCAGGCCAACCTCAACATTTTCATCACTTTTCATTATGACATCAGGCATCATCATTGTCCATTTCACATAGTTTCTGTGGACACCAATACACATGGAAACTATCAACCAGACCCAATTTATGTTAAGCATAAACCAATACTTGCTGAAGCATAAATAGACCTCAATTCATTTTTAGCATACATCCATCATGACTATGGAAAATTGCTAGGGATGAAAGACACTCGACCAATGTTACAGAATACACCATTTAAAAAAGGCTGTGACATCTTTTTCTCCTCATTATTTTGACATTTGACCACATCCAATCATCGACCATTTTGCCTTTTAGTTCTGAACTACATTAGTCTGAGGCCCTAAGATCGAGGCTATGTAAACAACACTCAGATGACACGACATCCTTTGAGGTTAGCTCGACCACCCTCATTTGTTCGTCTCTCTGATGGACAAACCTTTTTTCCTCCTTTTGACCATAACCTTGCCCTCGACCACGACCAATCGATTCCTTTGACCATTCCTCCCTTTTCAGGAGAACTACATTGGCCTGAGGCCCTTCACACAAGGGCTATGTAGGCAGCACTCAGATCACATGACATTTTTTGAGGTTAGCTCAGCCACATCCTTTCATCCATCCATCCACCTTGACCAATGACCATTGGAGATCATGCCTATCTCCTCTGACTTCGACCACTTCTAAGACAATGTTGCCTTGGTTGTTTTTGCATGTATGTTACCCCATGACTGGTTAGCAAAATTTTGCAAAGACTATTTTTGGACCCTCACAAGTATAGGATCGCAAGCCCGTTGATCCTCACTACTTGTGACAAATTTCATGTTTCTGGGAGCACTTCCTGAGCCCGAGATACCTAGAACACGATGACCATTTGGAGCTTCAGCTTAGATTGAGTGACCCATTCAGCAAATGACTAAATGCTGGGGCCCAGTTACTTCAATTTTGGCACTCCTTGACCCTTGACCTATGACACTTTGACCCAACCATCTCGTGAAGTGATAAGCGTGCAATCACGACTTTTACAGCATTCAACCCCACCTTTTTCATCCATCTCTTTGTCAAATCAGCACCCAATTGCTGGTTCCCTTCCCTCAACTCCTACTTTGAGGGGGAATACCTCATCCACAATCGGGGCAACCTATCTCCTTCTTGTTTTTGTCTTGCAATTCATTCGAACAACCAACAAGACAAAATCAACCTTACCCATCACCTGGGGCAACCAACCTCCTATTTTTGTCTTGCAGTTCGTCCAAAGCAACCAACAAGACAAAAAGGGGCAAATGTAGACACCGAAATCATGTCTACTCCCCTGGTCATCCTTCATTTTATCCTCCCTCACCTATTTTGCCCCTGTCGACCATTTCCCTACTAGCCTTGACCCTGGCAGCATGTAAAAATGAGCAGAGAGCTAAAGCTAGTCTCTGTCCCCATTCTGCATCTGCCGACGATGGTCGTTACTCAGTCAACGTCACCGATGTCGGTCACTTATCAGTCGATGTCAGCGATCCTGCCGACATCGGTCATCTTACCGTTACCCGTTATCAGTTATTCATTTGGTTCCCAACTGATTTCCTGATTGGTTGTCAAACCGTCTCTTGCCTTCACCAGCCTCTGCCAAGCAATCCCGAACCCTAACCAATCCACAGACTCTTGCAGACATTCAACAGACTCTCGTGATCAATAAATTCTCATGATCAATCAACTCTGGCGATCAACCAACTCTGGCATTCAACCAATCTACATTCATTTTGATCAACTTCTGGCAGTGCATCGATGACTTCAATCATGGCTTTTATCATGTCTTCTGACAGGTAAGTATTTCCCTCCATGTTTTTATTTCTTTTTGGTTATTGTTTGTTTGTTATCTCTATTATCCCAGATCTTCAGACTGTATGTAGACCCGAGACCTAACTTCCTTCTTTACATCTCTGTCCATTATCCCAGTCTGTAAACTTTATTTCAGACTTCCTACACTGTAACTCTGTTCAGACCTTCTGCAAACCCCCAGACCCTGTCTAGACTCGACCTTACCCTGATTAGACCCTATCCAGACCCTGACCAGACCCTATCCCTATCATGTCCCCTTTTTAATTGACATGTTCTAAGTTCGTGGTTAGCCTATTATGCGACCTTCGTAGGTTAATAGGATGGATAAAGGGTCATAATGGAGCTTGGCTTGACTTTGATTCACAGGATTTCTATATTTGATTTTCATTCAGGTTATTTTAGACATATTTGGCCAGGGCTCCTACCTTTTAGGGATATTGATATGCAGCGGAGCACCTTTATTATGGTATGGTTATGTGTGGAATCACTCCCTGATTCACTAGCTTCGATCGGTTCGTCGATCTGACATGTATTGAGGGAGATATTAATATTTGATTGATTTAATCAAATATTAATTATTTAGCCTATTTTTAATTAGAAACCCTAATTCTAATTTAAGAAACCCTAATTAGGGAAAGCATATCTTTTTGAGGGTATAAGGGTTTCTCATGGAGGCCATTGTTCATTATGCTATTGATTATTGATATTGATTTTGAGAATTTTTTCTTTGAAGACTGAGCCTAGGGTTTAAGGATTCCATTTGCATTGGAGAATGTTTCCTCTTCAGTGTGTGTAATTAAGAGGCTGTGGAATATTAGCTGATCTATTGCCAAAGTGTGAGATAGCTTCATTCAGAAGTTATCACAGAATTTTAGGTTTGAGAGATAACTTCACACAGAAGTTATTACAAATAATCCAGGTATTTCTTTATTCTTGTTTTGATTCAATAAATTATACAGCTAGAGATCTTCTGTGCTAGAAAAGTATATTTCCAGATCAGGGGTTGAAACAGGGAAGTTGTGCTTAATTAGCGGCCGTACAAGGTCCGTACAGGTCTGTATAGATCAGCTCAGGAACCGACCTCGGCAGACAGAGGGTTTTCAGTGACCGACATCGGTCGACTGAAGACCGATGTCGACAGAAAGCCAACCGACAGAGACCGATGTCGGCGAGATATCGACCGACGACGGTGACTGTGTGTCGACACAGAAGGGCCGAGACCTTCTAGAATTCAATTTTCACTTCCAGTTTTGATAAGCCAGGGTTTTTAAGACTATATTTCATATTTGTATGCATGAGAAAGGACTACAATTGTAATAGTTTAAAAGGACAAGTGATAAGATTTGTAATTTGCTATTCAGAGACTATATTATTGTGATCATTCTGAATTTATTCAACCGAAGTTATATCTTGTTTAAAGTTTTTTGTGTTGCTATATTTCCTATTTAGAGGGGATATTACAGTGGTATCAAAGCTTTTGTGTAGATAAAGGAGCCCCTAAGTAAGGGACATTACAGTGGTATCAGAGCTAAATCTTGCCAGCCTGAGGGTGTATAGATCTTATGCAGCCATAAGAGTTGGGACCACACAAGTATAACACACGTAGCCGAGCCTTGCTTGAAGGTACTCAGGTGTTAGATCAGCCACCGACCATCATGAGTGATAGACGTGAGGGCAGCCCACCCAAGGACCACAGGTATGATGTTGATCAGGGCACCAGAGAATTTCAGCGTGCTATGATGACAAGCCAACAGCAGATGGCTCAGACACTACAGGCACTTATGACTATGATAGAGAGAATGAACACACCTAATGGATAGAACGGGGACCAAAGAGATGACAGGAGTGCTACGGTTAATCAGAGGCCACAGCAGACTCACTCCAGAATAGTTGATAGACCTACACGTCCTACTTTTGTTCAAGAAGAACCAGAGGTACTAGCAGAGGAAGCAGGGAATAACCCATTTGTAGATGTTTACATGGCTGCAAATGATGAGTGGGACTTATTACCTCTTCATGTCCAAGAGAGGATGACCTTTGATCATTTTGTCAATCTTAGGAGAGAGCACTACAGATTGGTTAGACAGGACAGGAAGCCTAGAGTTCAATTCAGTGAGCTGCAGAAAGCCACTGGTAAGCCTTCTTTGACTACTTTTGACGGCAGCGGTAAGATGACAGCTCAAGCTTGGGTTCATAAGCTTGACACCTTTTTGGCATTGAGACCAATGTCAGAGATAGATGCCATCAAATATGCCACTTTGCACTTGGATGGAGTAGCACATGATTGGTGGTACCATGGTATGGTAACACTTCAGCATAATCAGGTAACAGAGTACCAGCACTTTGTGGATAGATTGGTTGAGCAGTTTGACAGGAAAGATCCCGAGGTTTACTTTCGAGATCTGGCTCAGTTGAGACAAACAGGTAACTTGGAGTCCTTCATTGGTGAGTTTCAGAGATTGGTAGTCATGGTACCCAATATTTCAGAGCGTAGATTGGTAGTTCTCTTCATAGAGGGATTGACAGAGCCATTGAGGGGTTGGATCAAAGCCCTTGATCCTCCTTCATTACAGGTAGCTATGAAGAAGGCATGGGATATGGAGATGGCAGCCCCATCCAATAAATTTAACGCCAGAGGTACTTCTTCTAGAGACCATAAGCACTCCCACGGGGATACGGAGAGACCGAATTTTAACATAGATAAATCCAAGGTAAAAAATGATTCAAAGGCCAATCTGGCAGCACCACCTTTGGATCGTGAGGTGCTTAATGATTTACACAGAATGAAGCTTTGCTTCTACTGTAAAGGACCATATGATATCCATCACGATTGTCCTTTGAGGCCTAAGGGCAAGGCGAATCGTATGATGTGGGTATACTATGAGGATTTCGATTCTGAGGATTCCAAGTAGCAGAACAGTTCTGAGGGGGCAGAGGCAGAGGCTTCAGGGCCTAATGCAGAAGCAGAGTTAGAGCTTCACATTAAGGAGGCACGCATATCCAGTATTCAGTCAGATGAGTCATTCAGACTCCGTGGAGTTTTGGCAGGGCAGAAGGTTATCACCCTTCTTGATACAGGAGCCACACATAATTTCATAGATGCTAGATTTGTGGAGAAGCGTGGGCTCACTACCATAGACTTTGAGGGCATCAGTGTTAAGGTAGCCGATGGTCACACTCTTAAGTGTGAGCGTATGATTAGAGACCTCCCATTGCGCTTGAACAATTATGAGTTCAAGGCTGATTATTATGTGGTAAATATGGGGGATATAGACTTAGTCTTGGGTATGAAGTGGCTTCATTCATTTGAGGAAGTTACTCTTCATCTCAAGGACATGGAGGTTCTCTTTAATGTTGATGGGATGACACATATTCTTAAGGCAATACGGGGCAGCAGCTTCAAATATATGTTTTTTCATCGGATGGAGGTACCTATACCACATAACATGATAGAGGGTGATGATGAGAGCACATTGGCACCAACACAGGAGAGGTATGAGGACGAGCTTCATCTTGAGGTGAGTTCAGTTCAGGAGTTGTCACATGTGGTGAGGACTCAACTTTCTGTTACAGCTGGGTCACAGGTTGATGATGATATGACTATTTCTAGTCTTCACTATCCAGTTTCAGATATTATTCAGGTAAGGAGTTTGCTTGCTAATTTTCATTTATGGATTGGATGTTGGAGTGCTTATCTTAGTACTAGAGATGATGTGACACCATTACATGAGAGTTGGGATGGACATGGCATGGGGGTCGTGTTAATTGACAGTGGTGGAGATCAAAACTATATTTGGGATCCAGGTGGATTGATTGATTTGTCATTCAGTGATTGCTTGAGGGCAAGCAATTTCAGGAGGGGCGGATTGTCATGTCCCCTTTTTAATTGACATGTTCTGAGTTTGTGGTTAGCCTATTATGCAACCTTCGTAGGTTAATAGGATGGATAGAGGGTCATAATGGAGCTTGGCTTGACTTTGATTCACAAGATTTCTATATTTGATTTTCATTCAGGTTATTTTAGACATATTTAGCCAAGGCTTCTACCTTTTAGGGATATTTGATATGCAGCAGAGCGCCTTTATTATGGTATGGTTATGTGTGGAATCACTCCCTGATTCACTAGCTTCGATCGGTTCGTCGATCCGACATGTATTGAGGGAGATATTAATATTTGATTGATTTAATCAAATATTAATTATTTAGCCTATTTTTAATTAGAAACCCTAATTCTAATTTAAGAAACCCTAATTTGGGCAAGCATATGTTTTTGAGGGTATAAGGGTTTCTCATGGAGGCCATTGTTCATTATGCTATTGATTATTGATATTGATTTTGAGAATTTTTTCTGTGAAGACTGAGCCTAGGGTTCAAGGATTCCATTTGCATTGGAGAACGTTCCCTCTTCAGTGTGTGCAATTAAGAGGCTGTGGAATATCAGCTGATCTATTGCCAAAGTGTGAGATAGCTTCATTCAGAAGTTATCACAGAATTTTAGGTTTGAGAGATAACTTCACATAGAAGTTATTATAGATAATCCAGGTATTTCTTTATTCTTGTTTTGATTCAATAAATTATACAGCTAGAGATCTTCTGTGCTAGAAAAGTATATTTCCAGATCAGGGGTTGAAACAGGGAAGTTGTGCTTAATTGGCGGCTGTACAAGGTCCGTACAGGTCCGTACAGATCAGCTCAGGAACCGACCTCGGCAGACAGAGGGTTTTCAGTGACCGACATCGGTCGAATGAAGACCGACATCGGCAGAAAGCCGACCGACAGAGACCGACGTCGGTGAGATATCAACTGACGACGACGATTGTGTGTCGACACAGAAGGGCCGAGACCTTCCAAAATTCAATTTTCACTTCCAGTTTTGATAAGCCAGGGTTTTTAAGACTGTATTTCATATTTGTATGCATGAGAAAGGACTGCAATTGTAATAGTTTAAAAGGACAAGTGATAAGATTTGTAATTTGCTATTCAGAGACTATATTATTGTGATCATTCTGAATTTATTCAACCGAAGTTATATCTTGTTCAAAGTTTTTTGTGTTGCTATATTTCCTATTTGGAGGGGATATTACAGTGGTATCAGAGCTTTTGTGCAGATAAAGGAGCCCCTAAGTAAGGGACATTACAATCCCAACTCAACCAGACCCGACCAGACCCGCCCAGACTCTATCTAGAACTGTTGCCCAGACCGACGCTGGTCATTACCCTGACCGACGATGGCACCTTAACCGATGTCGGCACCTTCCCCTGATCGACGCCGGCACATAGACCGACACCGGCGACTGTGCAGAACAACTTGCTTCATATTAGGTACGCATTTTATTTTTTGTCTTTTATTTCTGTCATTTTATCTTTCATTATTTCTACTTCAGTCAAATATTTTGTTTTTTTATCAGTGGGTTGATATCCTTCTAGGAAGTCTTCATACTTTTGGGATCAGGCATTTTCCCAACAACCCACCATATCTTTATCTAACATTTTTTCATCTTAGTTTCTTTTTCTTTGCAGGTGTCATTCCTCCACAGCCAAAGAGGAGTACCTTCCAACATCTGATTACGGTGCGCATGACTACAATCAGCTATCTTCTAACCTTGACCATCTCTTAGTTTCTCATTTCTATCTTTTAAATGTGAAAGCAAAATTTGAATAGAAACACTAGTACAAGGTATTCTAGGTCCATTCCCTAGGTATAGGTGAGAGGATTCAGAGATCTTACTACCAGACCCATATCTTATGTTGACTTTACTAGACTATGAGGAGTTGTCAACTAGGGCATAAATTGATGATGTTGGGTTTATATATGGGTACATAACATCGTACTAGCTTATATATATAGTTGCAAATAGTGGTGGGGATGATGGAGGTGTGAGGTCAATGGTCATGGATCTAGCTAGCCATGATGGATAGGTAAGAGTAGCTTTAATTGTTTCATAAGGATAAGTTATATCACTACAAGGGAAGGTAGCCATATTGTAGGGATAGATTGCTACACTATAGGGTCAGGTTGCTACCTTATAGGGTCAACTTTCTACCATGATAGGTGAGAGGGATTAGGCTAAGACATTACTAGGCTTGGTGACCTAAGAGATGGACTCTCTAAATTAGAGAGGAGGAGGAGTAGCACACATAGGGCCACTAGGCACCATCCCCATGGCATGTTACCTAGCTATAGTGGAGGATCTATAGTACTATGAGGCCATTGTTTTGACACAGTATCCATAGGAGCCCTGATGGGGTGAGTATAGGGCTAGCTTGGTAGGTGGTGCTAATGTGGTAACACTAGGGTAGTGGGTAGCATCTATATTTGGATAGATAAGGACAATTGGGGGATTGACAAGTGTAGTAGGTGGGTAGGTACCAAGATCTAGTGGGGCTTTAAGAGGTAGTGGTGCCCTTGGGGAATAGATATAACTAGATTATGACATTTTATATATAATTTTGATTTTGGTCTATGAGTTGATGAGAAGAGATGTACATTTTGAGAGAGAGACATGTCTATATGCTTATACACATTATTATGTTATTTGACTCAGGAGTTATACATATGATCATTATTTATACTCATGTTCATGGCTTATGATTTATGGTTTATGGTTTATTGTTGATGTTTAATGCTTATGGTGTGATGTTTATGTTGCTTATGGATGATGCTTATGTCATGGATGCTAGACACTAATATAGGCTTAACTAGGCATGGCATGGTTTTGATTTATGGTTATGCTATGACATTCTAAATATTAATGAGTATATACTGCATCATTTTAGACTTATATATGTGGTGTAAAATGGTTGGTCATTTTAATTCTCATGGATGTTATGATTTTATTATGATTGTTATGGTTTTGATTATGATTATGATGTTGCTTATGACACACATGGATATGTATATTATGATTATGGTTACTACTATCTTGCTTAAGGTAAAGCACATGGGGTAAGGTAACTAGCAAACTATGATGGGAGAATAAAACACATACTCAAGAGACAAATACAATAATGAAAATATCAACTAGTCATGATAGGATAAGAAGAAGACATGATGCTTCTTCTTTGACACGAACTAGAACAAAACTAAAGTTAGATTGGCTTAATGAACATAGGCCCTTTGAATGCTTTGCATTAGCATTTTTTAGCTAGTTAAAAAGGTATCTTGACCACATAATGTCAAGTAAGCTCAAATATCCCTTGCTTATAGTGAATAAAGGGGAGATGGGTGAAAATGGACCTTGCTTGTGAGACTAGCATGTCTTTTCTATAGGTGTCCAAAGAGTTAGTATAAATAAATCTATGTCAAATTGTGTATACTAATTGATGCAAGAATTCTAATTATGAAAGTCGATTGTGGATTCCACCTTAATTTATTATTTGAGATCCAATTGTGGCTTTCAAAATTAGTTTGCTTTTGATATGATTGTGATGATGGGTCTTTTGATTTATTTTTGTATATGGGAAGCTGATCGATGCAAGAAGCTTCCATAAAAAATTTATTCTTTTAAAAAAATGATTTACTCAACCATTTTTCAATGGAGTGGTCTAACTTTATTTGTTTTGTTTAATGCTTTTTGATAGTTGTCTTTTGAGGGAGCAATCCACCTTACATATTGGTAATTTCAAATAAATTTTCAATAGATGTCCTTCGAGGGAGTAGTCTATGCATGATAATAATGACCCATGATTGCCATTGGTGTGGATTTTACTTTGATTGCTTTGATCTTTCTTGACATAGACTTACTTAGGCTGACTTAGTGGTTCACATTTATGAAGGCAAAACTAAAAGCACAAGAAGGTTGATTAGGTATAAAGAGGTTTACGTGACAATGATCATGGGAATCCATCCTATAAAGGGGTGGAAAGTACCATGAGAACCATACCATGGGTAGAGTCATGATACCCATTATTTAGGATAAGGCTATGTTGATGACAAATAATTAAATGATTTAGTTTTAATGAATTACCCCTAAAATAGGGAGATTGAATGTAGGTAGATAACAAGGGATGAGATTAAGTTAGACAAAAGGTGAAGTTGATATTTATTAATAAAAGAATGGATGCAAATGCAAAGAATTGAGGGGATCAAGTTCTGGGTGGCCTTCAAGATAAGATGACTAGTAAGCTCATGATCCATATTTATGGGTTATGATATAAGGTCTAAGCCAATTGAAAGAAAGCTTTCCCCACTAAATTTTCCCCATATTAGTGACATGCTGGTTTTCCTTGTGGATAAGGTCTCTAATATTGAATTCCCACACTCTAAGGTGTTTTTTATATGCATGCTTAATGTGTTATTTGTTGTCCCCCAAAAATATCACTCATTTTTGGGACAACATTTGAAATATTTTGGTCATACAGATCAAAATCCTCTCTTCCCCTTTCAAAAATTATTCTAAGCATTCAGGTTCTTCATTTTTCAAAGCTTTCTCAGAAATCTACAGACTTTGTAGGCTTGAATCTATAGACTCAGTAGGAAGAAAAATCTACAGACTGTGCAAGAAAAGGAAAATCTATGGACTCTGCAGTGCCTTGGTTCAAACAGAAATCTCCATCGACAAACACCAACAGCAAGTTCAATGGCGGGTTCAACCAAAGGAACGGTTCAATGGCTTGATTCAACTAAGTTATTCAATGCTTTATTTCACTTAGGTGGTTCATTCCCTTTGTTTCAACATCTTTTGGTTCAATACTTAGTTCATCAGCTTGGTTCATTCAATTAAACCATTGGCTTGAACCATTTTTGGTTTAACCGATTGGTTCAACGTCTTGGTTCAATGAAAAGGTTCAATGTTTTGGTTCAAAGACATGGTTCAAGCAACAGTCAACCAATGACGCCCCCACAAATGTCAAATTTAAGGTAAGGGAATATCCGTTGAAATTCAAATAAAGCATAGAACTTGAAGGAAGAACCAAGCGACTAGCTGAAAAGATAGCCTGACTGAAGAGAAAAACCCATGGAAAAGTGCCTGATTGAAAAAGACAAAGTGCAGCAGAACGTGACAAGTGTTTGCATCTATGTTCCCCTTTTGGATTTACTCAAGCAAAACATGTCATGAACCTCATTTTCTTTAAGTTTCTAATGAGTTTCATAATAGCAAAACTTGCCAATTGTCAAAGACACAGAAAGGACCCCCCAAAGACATAGGCAAGAAGGGCTATAAAGAGAAAAGAAGCGCTTAAGCAGTGTAGAGATGAGTGAGACCAAAGGATCAGAAATATCTTTGAAATATTTATTTCTAGTAGGTGAAATAGTGGATCGAGAAGACTTCTGAGCGCACCAAACCAAAGACAACCTATTTCTTCCATGAAGTAAAGACAAATATGCAAAGGACCAGATAGTACATATTAAGGAGAAGACATATGGGATGAAATAGTGAAGATAGCTACCCTATTTTCAACATAGTCCTTTGACAAACTTGAAAATGCATTCAAGGCATTGAATGCATAGCATGGGCCATTCTGTGGAAAATAAGCGCCCAAGTCTTTCTTGAAGCGCTATATATTGTAATCTCTCATTTGTTGTAAAAGAGATCTTCCCCTTACCAAGAAGTGAAACTCTGCCCATTTTGAAAGGCATTACCGAGACTTTGAGCTCAGGTTATAATTTCATTTTCCTTGTTATATGAATGAGAAAGCAGGTTTTTCCATACTTTGTGTTGTTCTGACTTGTGTCATCTGGAGGTGTCCTTATTCATTTAATTTGGTAAGTAGAACTAGTGGAGGTGAGTAGAAAGGTGTCCTGAAGGCCCACTATGGAGAGACTTTGTGCCCCCATAAGTACCTTCAATGTGTTTGCATTTTCCTTTCCTGTGTAAAGAGCCTTGGGATGACATTGTGCCCCCATTGTTCTTCGTGTCTTTCTCTCTCGAGTTGTTGGTCACTCAACACCCCTATTACCAGTTACTTGCTACCAAAAAGAGTCTTAATATTTGCAAGAATAAGCACTTATAAAAGAAGAGAAGTGCCTTCTATTGCCTCACCAAGATTTCTACTATTTAGGAAGGAATTTGGCTCTTGGCTAAAAGTTGATTCTGAAAGAAGAGAATCACCTTCCCCATCATCCAGTATTTCTCCTCTATTTGTTAGCATCATCTCTAAAAGAAGAGAGATGGATGGTTTATCCTACCCCATGTGTCTTATTTTTTTCACACACACACACACACACACACAGTCTCTTGCATCTCCTGCATATCTATAGGGAACCTCCCCTTGATGAGAGGAGAGATTTGTCTCCTACTGATGTAGTAAACCTACACATTTGGCCAACTGATCTCCCTATGTTGTGGTGATAGGAACTATTTTGGTCACCAGTTAGCTGGCCGACAAAATATTCACCCAACAGTTTTTGGTGACTCTGCTGGGGATACAATAATTTTATGCAATTTGGAACCTCAAGTTTCAGATTGAAACATCACTTGTGTCTTACCCATAATCATTATAACCCTTATCCATTATATATTATGGTGACTCCATTCCATGTACCCATTATTCATTATAGCCTTACCATTTTTCTCCATCTCCATTACTTTATCTGGTCTGCAAAACTAGAGCTGCTGGGAAAGAGTGCACAGTTTGAAGCCTCAAGCCTCAAGCTAAAGTAGGGCCAATTCTTTTCCATTTTTGTTTTACAATCTAGCCACTCGACCCAAATTTGTTATCCCTATTTTTCATAATCCAATCATGGTAGTTCAAGGCCCCTGGGGTAACTCATTTGGCGTACTTAATCTAACTCCACCCCTGCATGAGCTACCACTCAGTTTAAGGAAGAATTTCCCCAAATTCTTTGGTGATGGAAGAGTCCACCCTGATGAACACATTGCAGCCTTCAACATAGCTTGCAGTGTGATAGGGGTGGAATTTGAAGATGTGGCAGTCAGGCTTTTTTTGGAGACACTACAAGGTACTGCTATAGACTAGTTTTACCATTTGTAGACTCGATCAGTGACTGGCTAGGACATTATCAAAGCTAAATTTGAAGCTAGGTTCAGGCCAGTAGAGGATGCACATGCCTTGCTAGCCCAGCTCACACAAATGAAGAAGGAGCCCCATGAGCCTATGAGGGACTTCATTGGTAGGTTCAACAAGCTGAGGCACAAGATTCCCATGATCACCTAGCCAACACCTCAGAATCTCATGTGCTTCTTCATCAACTCATAGCTACCTAAAGTGAGTTTTTTGTTAAGATGTGTTGGCCGCATAGATCTTGAAGCTGCTTAAGACTTAGCCACTGAGTTAGAAGATGACCTTAGCTTGGCTGGAAAGATAAGAAGGGATTCAAATAGAGGCACATCTTCCTCATCTTCTGATAACTCACCTACAGCCACCACTGATCCAATGGCGCAGAAGCTAGCAAAAGAAGTGCTGACCCTCAGAAGACAAATGGCACAAGGTATGTCATCTACTCCTTCATATAGAGATGTACCAAGGAGGACATTCCCTAATCAGGCACATCAAGGGCAACCCAATCGTCTTCCTCCCCCATAAAGGCACCTTGCCATTGAAGCACCTCTAGCCAACTCAACAGTTAGATATTTGGAAATAAAGCATGATTTCTCTTTCCAACCTAAGTTTAATCAATAAAATGACACTGGTCTCTTCACGGAGGATTAAGAAGAGTCAGCTGGTGACTCCCACATCAGTTTCTTAGATTATTAGGATGAACCTAGAAGTAAAGGTAGAGCATTTGAGGGATCATATGCTATGATCACCCAGTCCCAAAATTAGTCAGCTCAACAAGCTGATAAAGGAGAAATAGATGAGTGACCTTAGCCTACAATTTTGATTGCTAAGAGTGGGACCACTCTACCTATCCAGCTGAAGAACCCAGTGATTGCTGAGAAAGTAAGTATCACAAACATTTATGCACCTTCTACTTCAAATTCATAGGCTAGTCCTCCCACCCCTCCCATAAACCAAAAGGAAGAACTTCCATCCCCTGTGCCTAGTCCAACCTAGCCATTTGACATAATTGTTCATGTCAAATGTGTCAAGACCCAAATGGTGGCCCCTGCAGCCCAAACTTTGTTTGAGTCTTTAGGTAGGGATGAAATAGCAAAAGAATTGGTGGAGTGTGGCATAAGTGTAGAAGAACCCTCCCCTCTAAATGAAGAAGAATTTGAGATATCTAAGGGGGACAATTAAGACATGTGCTGGGCGAGCTATTAGAACAACAAATTATGGTACTAGGCTGTGCTACTGCCCATCAAAATTAGGAAAAGGAACTCTTTGCCAGGAGAGCAAAGATTTGTGGTTTCTAGACTAAAAGTCAAGTCTTGCTTTGGGGCAAAAGGAGAATAAAACCAAGGGGAAGACATAGACAAGTGGTTTCTTAGTGGAGAGTTCCATTCACCCATCACCGATTCTAGGGACAAAATGGTTTCCTGCTAGTTTATCAGGATGGCATACCATTTTCACTATCTCATAATGGGTGGCATTTGAAGTGCTTCAAATCTTGAGGCATCAGATAAGATCATTTGTACATATGTATATCTGTATAGTCTTTAGTTTTATTTTGTTCTTTTGTTTTCATTTTTTGGAGCCTTTATTTTTGGGTAGCATGACTCCATAGCCCAATGGCACACTTCAAGGCACTGGAGATTCTAGTTTCTACTCCCCTCAGCTGTTCCAAGTTTTCAACTGAAGGAAATTCCCCAACTAGAGCCAGCTATTGTCCCCAAAAAATATCACTCATTTTTGGGACAACATTTGAAATATTTTTGTCCTACAAATTAAAATCCTCTCTTCCCCTTTCAAAAATTATTTTGAGCATTTAGGTTCTTCATTTTTCAAAGCTTTCTCAGAAATCTACGGACTCTGTAGGCTTGAATCTATGGACTCAGTAGGAATAAAAATCTACAGACTATGCAAGAAAAGGAAAATCTATAGACTCTGAAGTGCCTTGGTTCAAATAGAAATCTCCATCGGCAAACACTAGCAGTAGGTTCAATGTTGGGTTCAACCAAAGGAATGGTTCAATGGCTCAGTTCAACCAAACAGTTCAATGCTTTATTTCACTCAGGTGGTTCATTCCCTTTGTTTTAACATCTTTTGGTTCAATACTTAGTTCATCAACCTAGTTCATTCAATTGAACCATAAACTTGAACCATTTTTGGTTCAACGTCTTGGTTCAATGAAAAGGTTCAACATTTTGGTTCAAAGACATGGTATAAGCAACCATCAACCAATGATGTCCCCATAGATGTCAAATTTAAGGTAAGGGAATATCCATTGAAATTCAAATAAAGCATGAAACTTGAAGGAAGAACCAAGCGACTGGCTAAAAAGATAGCCTGATTGAAGAGAAAAACCCATGGAAAAGCACTCGATGGAAAAAGACAAAGTGCAGCAGAATGTGACAAGTGTTTGCGTATGTGTTCCCCTTTTGGAGTTGCTTAGGCAAAACATGTCGTGAACCCCATTTTTCATAAGTTTTTAATGAGTTTCATAATATCAAAACTTGCCACTTGTTAAAGACACAGAAAGGAACCCCCAAAGACATAGGCAAGAAGGGCTATAAAGAGCAAAGAAGTGCTTAAGTAGTGAAGAAAGGAGTGAGACCAAAGGATCAGAAATATCTTTGAAAGAGTTATTTCCAGTAGGTGAAATAGTGGATCGAGTAGACTTCTAAGCACACCAAACCAAGGATGCGGCCTATTTTCTTCCATGAAATAAAGACATATACACAAAGGACTAGACAGTCTATATTAAAAAGAAGACATATGGGATGAAATAGTGAAGACAGCTGCCCTATCTTCAATGCAGTCCTTTGACAAACTTGAAAATGCATTTAAGGCATTAAATGCATAGCATGGGCCGTTCTATGGAAAACAAGTGCCCAAGTCTTTCTTGGAGTGCTATATATTGTAATCTCTCATTTGTTGTAAAAGAGATCTTCCCCTTACCAAGAAGTGAAAATCTGCCCATTTTAAAAGGCATTACTAAGACTTTGAGCCCAGGTTGTAATTTCATGTTCCTTGTTACTTGAATGAGAAAGTAGGTTTTTCCAGACTTTGTGTTGTTCTGACTTGTGTCATCTGGAGGTGTCCTTATTCATTTAATTTGGTAAGCAAAACTAGCAGAGGTGAGCAGGAAGGTGTCCTGAAGGCCCACTGTGGAGAGACTTTGTGCCCCCATAAGTACCTTTAGTGTGTTTGCATTTTCCTTTCCTATGTAAAGAGCCTTGGGATGACTTTGTGCCCCCCATTGTTCTTCGTGTCTTTCTCTCTCAGGTTGTTGGTCACTCAGCACCCCTGTTACTGGTTACTTACTATGAGAAAGAGTCCTACTATTTGCAAGAACAAGCACTTCTAAAAGAAGAGAAGTGCCTTATGTTGCCTCACCAGGATTTCTACTATTTAGGAAGGAATCTAGCTCTTGGCTGAAATTTGTTTCTAAAAGAAGAGAAGCACCTTCCCCATCACCCAATATTTCTCCTCTATTTGTCAGCATCATCTCTGAAAGAAGAGAGATGGATGGTTTGTCTTACCCCCTGTGTCTTATTTTTTGCATATATATATATATATATATATATATATATATATATATATATATATATATATATATAGTATATAGTCTCTAGTATCTCCTGCATATCTATAGGGAACCTCCCCTTGATGAGAGGAGAGATTTGTCTCCTATTGATGTAGTAAACCTGCACATTTGGCTGACTGATCTCCCTATGCTGTGGTGATAGGAACTATTTTGGTCACCAGTTAGCTGGCTGACAAAATATTCACCAACATTATTGATAGACATGGAGATGGGTAAGAGCTAATAAATGATGCTCATCAATTGGCCTAAGCTAGGCTAAATAATGCTAATGATAATCATCTTCAAAAATAAGCTATTACAAAGATATGTGAAGAGAGGGTATTTGGACCTTGAGAGGCAAGATGGCCTCTACCCCAAACATGAGAGGGAAAGGGGTAATACCCATAGGGTTTTGAATTCTAGTATGATATGCCCATAAGGTGAAGGGGATGTGTAAATTCCAATTACAACCAGATGTATTGACCATTTTAGTTAGCATGTTATTAAGAGTTTTGTTAGAGGCTTTGGCTTATCCATTTGCCTGAGGGTGATAGGGTGAGGAGAAACTTAAATTAATGTTAAATGCATCACATATACCCTAGACTTGATTTTTCATAAAGGATTTACTATTATCGATGATAATCTTATGAGGAATATCAAAGTTATAGATGATATGATGGTTGATAAAGTCAACAATCTTCTTTATTTTGGTCGAGACTAGAGGAATAGCCCTTACCCAATTGGTAAAATACTCTATCATGGTGATGATATAATGTGTCATTATGAGGAATGAGGATTAAATTCACCAATAAGGTCTAGAGCCCATTATGATAAGGGCCAAAAATTAGTAGAAATGTGAAGGCTATAACTAGGTACATGATGCAAATTGGCATGTTGTTGACACATAACACACTTTTCACATAATCATAGTAGTCTTGTTTAAGGGTAGGCTAATAATATCTAAGGTGAAGGATACACTTAGCTACAGTGAGGTGACTAAAGTAGCCTCCATAGATAACATCATGCATTTCCTTGATAGCATGAGAGGCTTTTTAACTAGGTAGGAAATAGAAGAGGAGACCATCAAATCCATGTTTATAAAAGATTCCCTCTATAAGGATATAATAGGAGGTAATATGGATAAATGATCTTTGATCATTCCCAGAAAGGCTAGAAGGAATAATGGCAAGGTTGAGGTAGTCAAAGGTTTGTTGATACCAAAGTTTGGGTTGGGTATCTTCCACATTGAAAATGGTGGGAGAGTCTAGTTTGATACAGGAAGGCTAGGTGAGTCTATGGATAATGATAGATAGCTTAGAATTTTAGGGTGTAGATTGAATTTGAGAGGCAAGGGAAGCCATGGTGTTGATGAACTTTTAAGTAGATCATGGGGTTGATTAGATGTGGTAGTCTTCAAATGATGCTAAGAGTTCATTAAATAGTTATTTGTACTACTAAAAAGCATCATTATTACACTAGTAAGAGCCATTGATTTGATTGACCATAAGTTGGGATTCACCAAAGATGTTGATTTTTTTGACTCCTAAAGCTAAGGTAGTTTGAAGGCTTATGACTAGGGATTTGTACTCAGTCATATTATTGGTACATTCAAAATCAAGCTTGAAGGATAAAGGAAGAGGTTCAACATAAAAGGGGATAAAGATGATACCTACTCTTGCACCATGATAACACTTTGATCCATCAAAGAATATGGTGACTTGATAGGTGAAATCTGCTTGAAAGAAGGTCATGATGGGCTCATTGGGGAACTCAAGAGGAGGAAGATTATTATCTGTTGAAGGTGTTTTAGTTAGTTGGTCATTAATGACTTGCCCCTTAATTAACTTTTACTGAAGGAAATCAAGGTCAAACTCTACTAAAAACATGAGCCACTTGGGCATACATTGGTTTTGGTATGGTTTGGAGTGCATGTAATTGAGTGGGTTGATTTTGGTTATGACATAGGTTTTATGGTTAAGAAGGTAGTGGTGAATTTTGGTGGCTAAGAATACTAAAGATAAGAAAATTTTCTTGGTGTGGGTATATTGAGTCTCATATTCGAATACTAAAGATAAGAAATTTTTCTTGGTGTGGGTATACTGAGTCTCATATTATACAATCGTATGGCTAATGTAGTATATGACTTGCTCTCTATATTGTTCATCCTGATGAGCCAACATTGCCCCTAAGGAATGGTATGTGGCAGAGATATAAAGGTAGAAAGGTTGGTCATCTCTGGTAGGGGTGAGGATATGTGGAGATAAAAGGTACCTTTTGAGTGAATCAAAGGCCTTTTGGTAGTCACTATTCCACTTGAAAGATACATGTTTCTTCAGAAGGTGGTAGAAGGGTTGGCATCAGTTTGAAAGTTGGGAGGTCAAATGATGTTTGGATTGAAGCTCCCCTTGCAGGCTATGAATTTTCTTAAGGTTGGTTGGAGGAAGCATATCAAGGATGGCTTTGATTTTTATAGGATCAAATTTGATTCCATGAAGGAAGATAATGAAGCCAAGAAGCTTTCCTATCAAGACCCAAAAAAGGTACTTCTTGGGGTTTAGGTGGACATGGTAATGGATAAGCTACTCAAAGATGATCTTGAGAATGGCTAAATGGGCCTTTTGGAGTTTGGATTCTCTGATGAGGTCATCCACTTGGTCCTCTAAAATATTGTGGATAAGGTCATGAAATATGTAAGTCATGGCATGTTGGTAGGTTACATGAACATTATTTAATCTGAAAGGCATAACTCAAAAGAAGAAGGTCCCCCATCAAGTGGTAAATATAGTGTTGTGTTAATATTTGGGGGTAATTAGGATTTGATTGTAACCCAAGAATTCATCCATAAGAGAACATATCATGAATGGTTGTAAGATCAACAAGCTGGTCAATGCTTGATAGAGGAAAGTCATCTTTGGGGAAAATGAGGTTGAGGTCATGAAAATCTACACAAATACACATTCCCCCTATGGTTTTAGTGATAGGTATAACATTGGAGACCTATTAAGGGTAATCAATGGGTTGAATGAAATGTATAAATAGAAGATGATGAAGTTCTTTGATGAGAAGGGCTATGTGAGGGTTCATGCATCAAAGCTTTGGTTTGATAGGCTTGGCATCAAGATTAGTGACTATATTATAGGTAGCAATGGTGGGGTCAATTTAAGGCATGTTGCTATAAGACCAAACAAATGTTATGTTGTAATCTTAGAGGAAAGAGGGAAAATCCCAAAGTTCCATGTTATTCAACAATTGGCTAAGTTTTATAGGTTGGGGGTTGTTCAGAGTGCCCAAGTTGATATTCATGGTAGATTCATTCAAAATGGTCATGCTCTCAAGAGGAAGGGATTTGTAGATTGAAGAATATGGGGTACCAAGATAGGTGAAAATATAATCATCATCCTAACACTAAACATTGTTAATGATAGTAGAGTCTTCTCCTATCATCTTAGGATGGGTCAAAGGGATGGTTACAGTTCCCCCTTCCTTTTGATAAGTCAAGGGTTCAAGGGTGATCATGTTGATGAAAAAAAATGTTAGGTGGGATGATTTTTTCCATCCTCACACACAAGTGGAGGCAAGGTCAATGAAATGGGGGTATCTTCCTCAACAATGGTGGTTATAGGTGGTTTGGGTTGTTTCTTGTTGGGTAGGATGAAACTAAGGCCATGCTTCTCATGTGGCTTCCTAGTTTTAATGGTGACCAATACATGTGGTCCATGCTCATATCATCTAAGACCAAATCCTTTCCAAGCATATCATTGGATGTATGTCTTGGTGAAGCTTGATTTATCTAGGTTGGAGAAATCAGTGGTAAATGGCCTAGGTGAATGAGAAGTGGTAGAAGCACTAAGGGGTTTGTCAAGTCCCTCATAGATAAAATGGGTTTGATGGTGGGGAGGTCCAAAGGAAATGATAGTTATGATATTAGGGTAATATCTCAGCTAGTTGGTGAGTTACCCATACTCATGAAGAGTAGGGAAAGTGTCAAGGGCTAAAAGGTGACACTCCCCTAGTGAAAGGTGATGAAACATTGATTTCAAAGGGTTTATGATGGTGATTTGGTTTGAAGGGATAGAGGAACTAGGTAATGCCTCATTGATGGAAGGGGATAAGATATTTGCTTTGGTGGTTGAAGGTTGGGTTTTAGCTATTAAGGGTGTGTTGGATAGGGATATGAGGATATTTCTACGGTGATAGGTCATATTACAAGTCAAGAAAGGACTTGGATCAGCTTCGATGGTGATGACCTAGCCTTCATGATCTAACTTGATGCAACAGTGAAGGGTGGAGGGGACACAACCCATGGAGCAAAGTTAGGGTTGTCCCAACAAAACATTATATTAGAATTCACCTTCCACTACATAGAAAATTTCAAGGAGAATGTGGGGTCCTAAATAGATATGAAGGACAACAATCCCCAAGGTAATGGCCATGGTATCATTGAATGATCAAAGGATGATCAAGTTTAGACATTACATTATCTAGCAATTTAGGTTGGTTATAAGCATGGGAGGAGATGATGTTAATATTAGTTCCCCCATCAATCATGACCTTTTTGATGCAATTTTGGTTGATGTAGTCAGTGATAAAGAGAGGAGAATATAGGTCCTCAAGATAGATTTAAGGTATTTTTGAATCCTTGAAGGTAACAAGGTTGGAAATTTGAAGGGAACCAACAAAGGCTACTAGAGGTTGAGGGTCTTTAGGTTGGACCTCAATGGATTGTATGGCCTCTATTAGTGTTTGGAGATGATGGGGAGAGGTAGAGATTAACTCATACAAGCTCATCTTCACTAGGGTCTAGTAAAGTTGCTTGAGGATAAATCTCTTCATGGATTTTGAGGGTTTAGATTGTGAGGTACCTAAAATAGACACCTTGGGTTTTCTCAAAGATGGGGGCAATTGGGTGTGGGTTGGTTAGGAGGTTAAAGATGCATACATCCATGGAATAGACACCTTAGACTTCCCCTTAGCCTTCTATTGTGATCTCATGACCACATTGATAGTATGGATAGAAGGAGAGGTTAAAGTAGTAGATTATTCAGACTTATCTTCACTCTTAGGTGAGAGTGGAGGAATAAGTAAGCATTGGGTAGGTATGGTTATTGGTTGGAGTTATATAGGGCTCATAAGAGGTTTGTCTATTAATATATCATCCTCACCATAAAGCTGATGGATAATGGTTTAGAGAACTTTATAGTTTTGTATATCATGGCTGAGTGTCCTATGATGAGAACACACTTGGTGGTCATTATTCCAGATGGGTTTTGAAGCTAGAGGGTCAAAGGGTCTGATGGGAGGTAAGGAAAAATAAAAAATTTGTAATAAACTATGGATAATAGTTGAGTAGGACTCAATTAAATGTGGTAAAGGTGTAGCTATCTTTGTTTTGATGGTTGGGGTAGAATGTCATTTATAAATAGGTTTCATGGTAGGTGTTTTGGGTAGAGTGGTACACTTGGGTGATGGCTTTAGTTTAGGTAAGGAGTTTGATGAGCTAAACGTAGAGTATTGTAATGTAGGTAGCTTAGGTATTGTTGGTGTGGTGAAGAGAGGTGCATAAAAAATCAATTGTGAAGGTATAACCAAAAGAAGTGATGGGGTCTTGGTAGAGATAATTGGCTTCCTATTCAAGGTAGATGGTTGAGGCCCCAAGATAGATGGTAAGGTTGAAGGAGGTAAAATTTGGGCCTTTAAGCCTTTATGTGGTTTGACCTCTTTCGTTGTATTAGGTTGGCATTTGGTTGGTGAGTTTGAAGAGGTTAGGTCCAAATTCATAGATGGATGACTAAGGCTTGGTGTAAGGAAGGTACCAAGGATTTTGGTTGTTTTGTTTAATGTGATAAAAGAAGGTTTAGCCTTTTGGGTCTTGGTTGACTTGGGTGGTTGGAGGTTGGTTGGCTTGGTAGAGGTCTTGGTTTATTAGGTAGAAGTATTGGTTGGTTGGGTAGATATTTTAATAGGTTTGTTAATAAAAGTGGTGGGTTAGTCTATCAAAGAAAGCGTTAGAGATTCCAATCTGGTAATATAAGGGAGACCTAGTTGCTGTCAAAAGGTAGCCTGGTCTAAGTTGTGTTTAGAAACAAATTCCAATCTTTAAAATAATCATAAGAATTGTTTATAGATTAGTTTAGCTCCCTAAGTAATAGGTTCGAATGATAGACCCATAGGTTGGGAAAGGGGGATGGTAACCTTATCCTCTTCCTCAATAAAAGGATGGAAGGCTGAGATAGGTGGCTCCTCTATGGGAAGAGTGGACATGGGGGTTTCTTCCTTGATAATACTCTCTGAAGAAGGGGTGGTTTCCTTGGTAGTTAAAGGTGAAGGAGAGGCAATGTTGGTTGGTTGTTTTGATATGATAGTTGAAAGGGAGGCTAGTGGCTCCACTACCTCAATAAGTGGATGGGTGAGGATAAAACTTCCTTAGTTTGGGTTTTCAAAATAAAGGAAGGTAAGTCCACTACCATAATAGATAAAGGAGATGGAGAACTAGAAGACTGGGTACTAGATTGTTTGGTAATGAGTGTATCAAGGACCATGTTAACTATATGGGTATCATGAGAACACTTGATATTGTTTCTCTCATTCTTGGTAGGAGCATGGTTTGGGAAGGGTTTCATCAATATATCAAGGGATTGGTTTCATGGTGCATTGGGGTTATCCAATACAAGTTCCCCCTTGTCAATGAGAGATTGGACAAGGCTTTTGAAAGTGTTACATATACTGATGTCATATCCTATTACCTGATGAAAGGCACATAAAGCATTCTCATTGAGCCAACTAGGCATAAGATGAGATGCATCAAAATGTTGAGGAGGTTTTATAGGAGGAATTTAAATGATGTTGGCTTTCAATAACTTTTGCAAGATGGAAACATAGGATTCTCCAAGCAGAGTGAATTGCTTCTGGTGGTTCTAGTTTTGGTTTTGCATGTTTTTCTTTGAGGAATCAAAGGAATTTGGTTGGTTGATAGAAGGTGGAGGAGTGTCCTTAAGTAAAACTACATTTGTAGTTCCCTTGGTATTGGTATTGGATTGCTTTCTTGACTTGGAGGAAGAGGCCTCATTGGTTTTATAGGTTGAGTTCTTATTTTTGAGTTTTGACTTCCCTTTGTCAATAGATCTATTATATATATTACATGCCATGGTAAAAGCTTCATCTAAGGTGCAAAGTATTTTGACATGTAGTGTATAGGAGATATGCTTGGCACATGCTCGAGAAAAGAGATCTATGAGTTCAAGTTGAGGTAGGGAAACGGAAAGTTAGTTAACTAGGCTCCTCTAATGAGCTAAACAATTGGTAATGGATTCATCCTCAAACTATTAGATAGAATAGAGGTCAGTTATATCAATGTTCTTGGATATATTGATCAAAAATTGGTCCATGAAGGTTTGAGCCAATTGGGTAAAGGAGAAAAGGGAGTGCTTGGGTATGGCACTATACCAATCCAATGCCCATCTGACTAAAGACATGGGGAAGGTGTGGATGAGGGAATCATCATAGGTGATGATATAAAAATCATGCCTAAATTACCTAAGGTTATATTAGGGATCCTCCTTGCTTTGAAATTTAGATAACTTGGGAAGTTCCCATTAAGGAGGATATGGCCTGATACGTACAGATGGATGGATGGGATCATTATAGATATGGTCATATGATAAGATGTTGTGAGCACCCAAAATAGATGACTCTAATGTGGTCATCTTGTACATAAGCATCTTCATTATGTCCACTTGGGTTTATGTACCCAAAAGGTTATAAGATATATACTACTATGGTGGTTGAGTGACATACTTATAGTGGGTAGAAGGTTGGGATGTTGATAATGGGTAAAAGGTTGAGAGGCTACCACATATTAGTAAGTGGATGCCAATGGTTTGGTGGAGGATATATAAGGGTAGGTAGAGGTAGGTGGTTGGGTAGTGGGTAGGGGTACATGCCCTTATAGGTTATGGATGTAGCCAAAGTTTTATGCAAAAGGTGCTTGTTGGATAGGAGTAGTAGTTGGGTTGGTGACCGATGGAAGGGTGGTGACCCTTGTACTAATTGGTGGAAATGTAGAGGGTATGGACACCAAAAATATTTAAAATATAGTAGTTCTTGATGGATTGAGGGTAGCTAAATGAAGGTTGGTAGTGAAATAGGTAGGCACTCTCATAGTGGAAAAGTGGTTGGTAGGAGTGGAATGTATAAGGGTAGTGGTAGTTTAGGTTGATTGGTTTTATATGGTAGTCTCAAAGGGGTTGTTGGTTGATGAGGAAGCTTGGGTAGTAAATGGTTGGATAGAAATTGTATCATTAGAGGTACTCCCCATGAGGTGGGAAGGCATGTCATAAGGTGGATCTATGGGTGGGGTCAAAGCCAAAATATGGTAAGACATGGTTGTAAGATAATTTTGCAAAGCTAAATGATTTTTATCTAGGAAGAGACAAAGTCTACATCTCCTTGAGAAATCTACCAAGGGAAATTAGGACTTCCTGAGGAGTGAGGAGAGTTTACTAGTTCAAAAATGTAGTCCATGGATGAAGGGGTAGAAGAGAGTGGTTGGATTGGTAATGGGTATTGCTCTACAATGTCTCTTCAATGCTGGTGAGTGAAAACCATAATAGATAGGGAAGAGAGAAAGCACAAACAACCTCACTACTCAAATAAAGAGAAGATAATAAATTGATCAAAAAAATCAAATCACACTCTAAAATAGATGTTAAGCCTTAGAGTTTTAATTAATCTCACTTTTATTATATGCTTTAATAAGTTATGTCACTGAAATTGGTATGTAGAGTAGATACTAGAGAGGAAGTCTAAGGTTGGTTTTAGGAAATCAAAAATAATATATATTGGAATCCATATGTGCCTTGGTATTTGGGCCTACCCCCTCACTTCATACACCACAATGATAAGGGTGCTGGGTGATTAGCTAATATATATTGATATCTAGAGATTATACTCAATTAGAGATTTGAGTTGGTTCTCCCCTTGGTAATGATCTCCAAGTGGGATTTATAGGAAGGGGTAAGGTTAGCACTAGGTGATGAAATCCTAGTTAGGCCTTGTCTCAAGTTTTGTTGATGTTTAATTGATGAAAGTGATTTGGTTAGGTGTGTGTAACAAATAGTGAAGCTACAATAGATTATTTTTCTTTTAATTTAAGAAATATGAACTAAACTTTCAAGTAGTCAATGTATGCACTTATTTTAAACCCAAAATAAACTTTTCATTTTGTTGATGAGCATAGAATAGAGAGAGAATGTAAGAAAAAAAGAACCCAAGTAAAGACATAAGGGTCCCACTGGACATGCCAAAATGTTTTAATAAATTACAGCTTATTATTCAAAAAGGGAAAAGAATAAACTAAGTATAGGTATGGTTGAAAAACTTGTTTAATTATGTGCATGTTACATTAGAATATTGTGAAGAGTTCCTCTTTAGCTTAGAAGGACAACCTTCAAATAAAAAAGCACTAAAGTAAACTTGTTTGTTAGACAGATAGTTGAGTGAATTTCCTAGTGATAGCTCGATCTTAGAAGTAAGAGCTTACTTGGGGGATATTAATCCATGCATTTTGAACAATTAAGTTTACAAAATAGAATAGAGATTAATTGCATCAATAATCAAAAGGCACTCAAATTGATCACAAGAATGCTTGCTAGAAAATAGACTATAAATGATTAAAAAGTGATTAAGTTAATTAATATTAATGATATATAGTTGGGGTATGCTTTAAGAAATCAGGCAAGGGTGTATCAATAAGCAGGGACATAGAGAATTAGATTTCATTGGGGGTAGATAGGTGAAAATAGCTTTCTAGAATTTACTGCCATAGTGACCATCAATGGTTGGGCTAACCATTGGTAGTTAAGGTGACCATCAGTGGTCAAGGTGATCATTGATGGTTAGACAAACCATTGGTGGTTGAGACACCCATTAATGGTTACTATGTATAGATTTAGGTTGATAACAAGTTGATTGATAGGGTCTCCAAGTGAGATTTTAAGAGTTGGGTAGGTGTTGGGCTATGAGAAAAAAGAAAATAAAATAATAAAATACTAGAAACCAAGTACTTATCTTGTAGAAGGTGGATTGGCTGGATGCGTGTAGTGGTTGACTCGATGGTGGATTTTGGCATGATTTTGAGATAATGATGGTATGTGGTGCCTTGGTGGAGCTATGGTAGCAAGTTGGCTCTCTGATGTAGTATCTGGTTCACTAGTTGTTGATGATGGTTGATTTGTAAAAAGATATTTTTAGATGCAAAAGCTTTGATAATAATTACAAGTGTTTTTTACCTCTCTATTCCTATCCTCTTATAGGTAAGGCAAGAGATTCACAACAAGATGTGAACTAGGCTTCCTAATTTTAACTCACACATGCAATATATTACAACTAGATTTAGATGAGTTATATTTAGAAAATCAAGGTAGGTGAGTTTGTATGTTGATGGTTTAGGATGTGGACCATGATCATCAATGGTTAACCTAACCATCAGTGATCAAAGGTGAAATGTCAAATTAGGTAAAATCTAAGGTTAAGCCAGCTTAGTCAAACTAACTATGGCTAGGTTTGATTAGGGGTTAGAGGTTTAGATTTGTCCCAAGAGGGTCCCAAGGTGGTCAAGGGAAACTATGACATTCAGAATAAAAGTGTGCATATTTTTTTGTATACATATTATTTTAATCTAATCAATTATCCCCATAAGCCAAATCCCTTTTTCCCAAATGGTTATTAGGAATCAAGTCTTTATTCTATTCATTAGGGGTAGACCCCTAAATTTATCCCAATATGATGATATTCCTATGTCTACCTTCAAAAGTATCCCTTTCTTCTCAGGAGAATGGGATAAAACTACTGCTATTAAGCATATCCAATATGTCACCAACTTATGTTTTATTCACAATGTTACTCAAGATAATGTGGCTATCAAACTACTTGTTGTTTCCTTCAAGGGAAAAGCATTGCAATGGTATATGAATCTTCTTTTGACCTCCATTGCTGCTTGGGATGACTTAGGTGTAGCTTTAGTTAGGCAATTTGAAGACAAGTCTAATCATATATCTTTGGTTGAATAAATAACTACCATGCAAAGGTACCCCCATGAGTTCATCTCTAATTTTAACCTTAGATTCCAAAACACATAGACTAGGATCCCTGCATTGGTTAGACCATCTCTAAAATATGCATTTTTATATTATTTAAAGGCCCTCAATTCTAATATTAGTGTTATGATACAGTCCATGGGTGGTAATACTTTGCCAAATGCCTATGAACTTGTAATAAAAGTAGAGAACAACTTGATACAAGCTGGTGAGCTTTCTCTAAGGCCTCTGATGCCTATACTCCAAGAATTGTAACCTATTCCTTCCCCTCAAGTTACTCAACTACCATAAATAACTCATATTTCATCTCCAAAGTCCTAGTTTGTATCCATTTCTAATTATGCTAGTGATATTAGAGATCTAAAAAGTATGCTACAAGATTTTGGGAATGAAATCATTCAACTTAAGAGATAGCAGTACCAAGGTAGACCTTATAAATCCTTTAATAACCAAATCTCTCCTTATCAAGTTTTAAATGATAATAGATAACCTTACCAAAATCAAAGAGACATAGCCCAAACTAATCCATATGCAGCCCTTAAGCCTAAGGTACCTTCTAGTTCAAAAGCTATTGTTCCTCAAAAAAACTTGATGAAATATTTAAATTGGCAACCATTCAATCCAAATGACACTCAAAACCAATCCTTAATATCACAAGATATTCTTATGCCACAAATGACATAGGAATAATTCTCTCTTTAATGTGGTTAGTGTCAAAACATGAATATGGCATCCCAAGGAGAATCTCAACAAGTTTCAGGGTAGCCTGATGCCATCAATGTAAATTGGCAATTAGATAATCATATTATATTCAATTAAGTTGGTGAAATTAGCAACATAAATGGTCAAGTTATACCTCTGACTAGAGCTAAAAGAAGAGCAATTGAGGAAACTCAATATGTGAGAAATAATTCTAGTGTTCCTAACATTATTCCCAAATGTGTCAAGGATCAACCTGCTACCTATACAACATAGAAAAATCAGAATGCATAGGCAATGAAGGTTCCCCATATACTTCTAATCATAGAACAATCAGTGGTTCAAAATTTGTAGAAAAAGGCTAATAGAGCCTCATTCAACATAATAGATAAAATGAAGAAATCAAATGTTAGCATTAGAAAGTGGGATTCCCTTACTATTCTAAAGTAAAAAGACATGCTCATTCAAGAGATTTTAGCTCTTAAGGTATCTAAAGAACTAGTTGAGAAACAAGGAGTTGTCTTGACTAATTTAGACCAACAAATCAAGAAATAAGATCAATAGGTATATAACATGACAAAAGTGGACAAAACCAATGTAAAATAAAATTAAAAAAAAACCCTACCTTTTATCTTTCTTTGATAGTAGGTCTCTGCTTAGTCCATAATTGTATGGTAGATAGTGGAGCTAGTAACACTATCATGCCCAAGCAAATGGTAGACAAGTTAGGTCTTATCTATGAACCAAATACCAAAGGTGTATTTCAATTGGATGGGTATCCAATAAATATATTAATCATAATCAATGATCTAAAGTTGACATTACATGCTTGCCCCAATGTTACCATTTAGCAAGATGTAGTAGTAGTGGACTTACCTCCCTAATTTGCCATTCAACTGTCAAGGGACTTTACCTCAAAGATTGGAGGATATTTATCATTTGATTTAATATATTTGATGTTTAGGACAATTTATGGTATTAAGGTAATAATACATTTTTAACCTAGTGAAATATTTCATTTAGATCCATTTATGCCAAGTATGGTGAACACTAATTGTGTTATTTCAGACAAGGTAATAGAAAATAGTGAGGTGAAAATTGAATCACCTTTAGATGGAATTATAGATATTTTCCTTGATGAGTGGGCCTTTTATTTGCATGATCATGATCCATACAAGTTTATTTAATAAGAATAACTTGTTGTTTATTTCTTTCATGAAAATGATACACCAATTCCAGATTTGATGAAGGATGATCAGCCTAGTGATGGCATGTGGTAGCTATATTTTGATGGATCCAAGAATAAACATGACACTAGGGATGGAATGGTGTTAATTTATTTATCCAATCAAATTTATTTATCTTCTCTAAACTTTTAATTTGGTTCTTCAAATAATTTTGTTAAATATGAAGCACTAGTACATGGCTTGAAATGGGTAAGTAAGAAAGATGAAGGTCAATACCTTGCAAGTGTTTGGTGATAGTAAACTGGTAGTTCACCAAGTAAGAGGACTTAATGTATGTAATAACCCACTACTTAGGTCCTATAATCATAGATTATGGGACTTGAAAACTTTCAATCTTTCAATAATTTTGTCATATCAAGAAATAAGAACAAGCATGCAAATAGGTTGGCTTCCATTATGTCACAATTTAGTATCCCAAATGACATAAAGAATGAAAAAGTTCAGCCACACATAAATATAGTTGTAAGGCCTTCTATCCTAGATAATCATGACAATTAGAAAGTATTTGAAGATGATAGTCATATTTTCAGGTTCTTACAAGAGGAAGCTGAATTTTCCTTAAGGAATGAAGAGAAGCACTTGTAGTAGTATGGTGACCAGATTGTGTAATTAAAGACAAATAAGTTGCCTAAAGGGTTTTTCACCCTTGAAAACATATTCAACATAGATGATGAATTGATAAAATGAAATTTTTATTTGTCAACCAATAAATAACACTATACAAATGTAGATATTGCCACTAGTAAGAGCTTAAATTTGGGAAAAAGTTTGAATATATTTAGAGAAGGAAACTTTTTTTGAGTTATGTTCAAGTTTTGTAGATGTCTTTTCATGGTATTATATTGATCTTAAAGAATTTGATCCAATTTTAGATCAACATACCATTGAGTTAGAGGATGAGACTAAGCTAGTCAAACAAAGACAAAGGCCTATTAACCTAAATCTTAAACCTTTGATGAGAATTAAGCTACATAAGCTCATTGAGTTAGCTATAATATTTCCAATTAAGCGCTCAACTTGGGTGGCAAGCCTTGTTCCAGTACAAAAAAAGAGTGGTCAAATTAGACTGTGTGTCAACATTCATGACTTGAACAATGCCTCTATTAAATACCACCATTTGTTTCCATCTATGAAAAAAATTCTATAGTTGGTTGTAGGTTTAAAAAGGTTCTCCTTTTTGGATGACTATAGTGGTTACAATTAGATTTTGGTCAAATAAGAAGACCAATTCAAAATAACCTTCACTATAAAGTGATGGAAATTTGCATACATAAAGATTCCATTTGGTTTATCTAATACTGGAGCCACTTTTTAGAAAGCCATGAATATGGAATTTTAGGGTCTCCTTAATAAGTTCATACTTGTTTATTTGGATGACATAATAGTATTCGCTGATAGTTCAGATGAGCACATGATTCACCTTAGGCAAGTATTTTAAAAATGTATACAATTTGGAATAACTCTAAATCCCCAAAAGTGTGTCTTCTTGGTTCATGAAGGTAAGATTCTTGGACATGTGATTTCCAAGCATGGCATGAATATAGATCCTGATAGGATAGACTCAATTATTGTACTTTCCTTACCTAAACACAAAAAATTCTTGCACATATTTTTAAGAAAGATCAATTTCATAAGAAGATACATTTTAGAGTTTGTTACTTTAGCTAGGCCACTCATGACCATGTTAAAAAAGGGTTAGAGTTTCATCTGGTCCAAAGAAGGAGTAAGAAGTTTTGAAGAGATAGAGAAATCTATAGCTAGTGCTCCTACACTCTTGAACCCTAATTTCACAAAGGATTTCTTCTTGTACACCTATGCTAACATTAACACAATTTCAAGTATTCTCATGTAGTAGAGTAAAGAGACCTTAGATCAACCAATAGCCTTTTTCAGTCAAAGCTTAGAAGAATATTAATAAGGTACTCTTTTGTTGAAAATCATGCACTTTTAGTTATAAGGTCTATTAAAAAATTTAGATACTTGTTGTCCAAGTGTCAAGGATTTCCTCTTGAATAAGGATATAAATAACAAGAGATTTAGTTGGATAACCAAATTTATGGAATATGATGTTGAGATTAAATTCACAAAGCTAGTTAGAGGTAAAGAACTTTATAAACATCTAGCCCAAGATTTGAAAGAGGCCAATGGGGTGGTTATGGTGTCAAATGATGAGTTACAAATGATCACACTCCATATTCTAGTTGGTTCCAAGGTATAGTAAGATAATTACAAGATGGTATTTATCCTTCTCACTTGACCCATTCAAATAAGAGATATTTCATATTGTAGTCAATTCTTTTTCTTCTTGTTGAGGATGTTTTATTCAACAAAGATATCAATGGTATGGTGCTAAGATGCATGGAGCCAGCTCAAACATAGATACTACTTGAGAAATTAAATGATAGACATGGTGGAGGTCATTATTCAGCAAGGATCATAGCCCACAAGATCATGAGAGGTGGGTATTATTGTCCAAGTATATTTTTTGATTATCATGCATGGACTAGGAAATGTAGACAATGTGTTATGTTTATTGGGAAAGTTAAGCTTGCAGCCTTACCTATCTAAAAAATATCAGTCAATCAACCCTTTGTCTAATGAAAATTGAAATTTATTGATTTTATTAACCCTCCTTCAAGCTCAAGACATAATTGGATCCTAACTATCAGAGATTATTTTACTAGATGGATAGAAGTAGTGGAATTAAAAGAAGCAAATGAAACCAATGTTATGGACTTATATGAAGGTTTTATTACCATATTTGGATTCCTTTTAACCATTATTTATTACAATGCTATGGATTTTATGGGGTCTAAGATCATCTAGTGGGTAGTTCAACATAGTGTTTTTCTCAGTACCACATCAAACTATTACCCACAAGGCAATGGCCTTGTTGAGTCCACTAAAAAAAAATTATTGAATATCATCAAGAAGATAATCAAAGGTCATGTCATCTCAAATTTAAGTCATATTTATGGGTTAATATGATCACCTATAAATGGTAAATATGCAATTCTCCATACAAGCTAGTATATGGTAAGGAAAATAGAATGCCTATTTCTCTTAAATTCCCTACTTTGGAACTAATGCATCAACTTGAGATTTTGGATAATAAACCCATGGAAACAAAATATTCTAATATCATGGAGCAAGAAGAGATAAGACATCAGTCCATGTTGGCCATAAAGCCCCATCAAAAATTGTAAAAAGATATTTTGACAAAGGAGCTTCTTCACATAGCTTCAAGGAAGGAGACGCGGTCCTCAAATGGGATAAAGAAAGAGCTAAGATAGGAAGGCATACAAATTTTGACTCTCTTTGGATTGGTCTATATATGATTTCCAACTACAAATCCCATAACATTTTCTATCTTGCAAAGATGGATGGCAAGGAGCTTATTATCCCAATCAATGAGATACATCTAAAGCACTATTATTAAGGAAGATAATTTCCATATACATAGTTAGTTGGTCTTGTTTTTATCTAAGTGTTGTTATAAAACATTAGTTTCTTTCTATTTTATCCCAAATAAGTGATTTATTTGCACATTTAATTTATTAATTAGTTTCCCTATTTTTATTTTATTTCATTCCCTATTTTGGTGGACTTATTTTGTCTTTTTAGTCAAGAGGTTTGTTGCAATCATGGCACAAATGTATTATCTGTAAATGGTCTAAGTTATCAAGCATAATAGGCATGTTTCCCAATGGAGTCACCAAAGATGTTAGCCAAAATTTGGCCTACATAACAAACTTGTCTAAATGTTGTGCAATGTCCTAAAGATCAAGTAAGGATAAGATTCTTGAGCAGGTTTCATGGTGAAACCAAGTAGATCAGAGGTTAGGGACAAGTTTCACAAGCATTATAAAGTCATTGGGAAATCAAAATTTAAGCACAAGTTTAGGAGAGCCCATAGGCCAAAAAGGTAAGTAAAAAACCTTTATTTTGGCTAAGTCCTTACTTGGCATATTTATTTTAGGATTTTATTTTGATAAGTTCAAATATTTTGAGACCTTTTTTTTGGATAGATGTTGGAAATTATTTCAAACCAATTATCTGAGACAAAGTTTCTAAAGGCATAAATTCTTTTAGACATTTTATTTGAAGCAAAAGATGAAGACATATTTCTCTCAGGGAAATTATTCTACAACAATTTTCCTAAAGACCTAATTATTTTGGGGAAATTATCTATATAAAAAAAGGCCAAGTTTAAATTCTCTCAGACATGTTGTCCACCACAAAAATCTTGAAGATAGAATTCTCTCAAACAATTTCTCTATAGAAAAAGAAAATTACAAGGCATATTTCTTTTAGACTTTTTGTTCATATCAAAAGTCTTGAAGACTCATTTTTTTAGGGAAAGTGGCTAAAACAAAAATCCCAAAGAAATTATCCATGACAATATGCATGATGCAAAAAACTTGAGGAATTTGTATTTTTTTTGACATTTTGACCCAGTAGAGAGATGATGGGTGCATAAGTGTCAAATTTAGGCCACATTAGATAACCATTAAAATTTAAAATGTAGTGATAAGAACGTGGTCATCATTGAAATTCATGCAAACATCAAAGTTCAAGCTCATCAGTCATGCTTTAGGCACAAATATTGATAGTTGCACAAATGTTATTGATGTTCTTGTGGAAATCAATTAATGGGTGTATAGATGTCAAATTAAGTCATGGAAAATGACCGTTGGTTTTCAAATACATTAGTGATGATCATGCGGATGTTAAATACATTCACATAGACATCAAATACAAGCTCATAGACATCAAATTTTGAGCTCTGTAAAGTAACTATTTAGGTTTAAAAGGTCCTTAAAAAGTTTAAATTTGATTAGGATCTAATGGTCTACATGAGCTTGCATAGTAACACATGAGATATAATGGTTTGCATTGGGGTCAAACTAGTCAAATGTTCCCTAGGTTAAGGTCCTTAAATGCTACAAATTGATAAGATTCGATGTTACAAGTTCATCAAACAAAGATCTAATGGTGCACATTAACTTATAAGAAGGTGGGTCTAAGCTAGTTCAATGATCAATATTCATTTATACCAATGATCCAATGATGTATATGAACTGACAAGAAAGTGCGACCAAGGAAATCAAAGAATCGTGTTGCTTCATACATTTTGATCTGATGGTGTGAAAGCAAGTTAACATGTCAAAGGGATCTTCTGGTAGGAAATCAAAGACTCATGTGCATTCATACATCCAAATATAATGGTGTGAGTAGAGTCAATAATTTATTAGAATCTTTGAGACCAATAAGAATAAAGATAGTTGGGAATAATGTAAATGGTTCAAGTTGGAAATCGATGACCAATGAACAAAAATAAAATCTAAAGAGCTTATATTGAAGGTCGATGAGTTATTTATTTGACCAAAGTGAAAAAAATATTAAGGACCCATACCACCATTATATATTGGTCAATAGTATACATTATCATATAGACAAGATGGTTAAGGATAAGGCTCCATCACCATTGAATTTTAAACAAGATCTCTAATTGATAACTTGGAACTTGTCAACCCTGTTGTTGAGTCATTACATTGACATGTTCATTATTTTTTAAATGACATATCTTTGTGCATAGTAGCCTCTCAGCTCTCATAGGGTTCTGGATGAAGAACAGGTGTTTGATATTGGACCAAATATAGAGATAGAATATGGACTAGTGTTTGTGAAGCAAGGTCAAGTAGTTTTTAGGTTTTCATGGATATTATGATTATGTGAAAACCAATTACTGGATTGGTTTTCATCTATAATGGACCTATGTTCAAGTTAGAGTGAATAAAAATGTAAAAGTGATTATGGAGAGGTGTCTCACCTATTACATAGTCATATTTTGGATAAGAAGGTATCTATGGCCACCCAAAGCACATATCGCATAATTCTATCAATTCTAAAACATGGTCCTTATTAATAGATCAGATAGATAATGACATGGAGTTCCAAGAAGGGGGACTTGGTAGTTGGATAAGGACAATGAAAATTTAATACATTTATAGAATTTGTCTGTTATTGATAAGGTCATGAGTCAACATCCTCAAACTTGTGCTTAATACAACATAGTTCCCTATCTCTCTTGTTTTTTCTATATATGTTCCATTACTTCCACATTTGAAACACTCTCTAGAAGTTTTAGAAATAAATCTTTGGCAATTTTTTATAAAAATAGACTCTTATGCCTTGGCTTGCTTAGGTTATGCCAAAATTTACACTATAACACCTTTTGATGTAATAAATACTAAATCCACCATTTTGCAAGCTATATTGAAGTGTGTTCTATGAATTCATGTACTATAGTTAAGTGAATGTATTTTCCTTGTCTATGTCTGAGTTTTCTCATCTTCATGAAGTGCATGATATTTTTCACAGGTCATTATAAGTGTAATTTATAAATTTTTGTTTAGCTTGAAAGTGGATATCTGCCCTCTCATGCTAGTTTAATAACTGATTCATGCCTTATTGTGAAATATTTATGTCAAATTGATATTATTTGGTCTTTAATGTGTTTCATATTGTGTTTTGTACAGAGTATAAGTGTTCTAATTATTGGTGCATCACCTCATTTACATGCTTCCATATATTATTATTTTCCTCTCTCCCCTTTTCCAAGCAAGTGTTAAATTAGCTTTAGTATAGGTGATAAATCCAAAAGGAATCCAACCTTCTCTAGAGGTCTGATCCATTATTAGGATACCCACAACCTAGGATCAGTCCCATATTAGAATAGTTTGAGTAAGAGGACATGAAAAATCCCCTTCTTAGCTAGGGTGAAAATCTAGAACACCAATAGTACCCTCAAGTGCAGGACTAGAAGTAAAAGTGGTAAAAAGGTGCCAAATGACCCTATCAGACAAGTAGAGGAAGCTACAAAGGTGCACCCTAGTAATGAAGGGGTGTCTATATAAACAAGGTGATATTGGCACCTAAGAAAAATAAACAGAGATAGCTAAGGAGCACCAATAGTAACAAGGTGACCCTGAAACTAAAGGAATAACCCTTGAGGTAAAATATTGAAAAGCCCCATGATGAATAAATAGATGAGGGGGAGAAGTGCATTGAAGTAACCCCCAAGGACCAAACAAGTGACTCCTTGAAGGAGAACACTAAAGAGAGTGATGGTTCTAATGAATAGGAATAAGTGTACATGTAAAAGGCCATTGTCAAAAATGATGATATAGAGATTAACATTAGGGACACAATGTAGAAGAATTGGAGGGATGAATATTTATACTTATATAAAACTATGACCCCTCAAGCTACCATGATGAGCCCCAACTTGAGGCACTAAAGGCTGTTATTTTGAGCTTATAAGATTTTGAAGAAGGGTAAGAATCCCTTCTTATTGACCCATACACCATGAACCCAAACTAATCTAGGAATGTGCTAGTAAAAATTACAATGGAAGTAATGTGCCATAATATCATAAATGATGACAAAGTGAGTAAATTGAAGAAGCTCCTCAAGGAAGCCAAGAATGAAGCATAGTCGATAAGTTCATGTTGTAACAAATTTATTAGTGCATGGAGGTGGTCAAGCCATCTCTTCTAGTTGATGTCAACACTTCACAACTTTTATACATTGATATTATTTGTGTAATTGGTGGAATAGATGCTCCCAAGACTGTAGCTCGAGCTAGTATAAGAAGATGAATAAGGCCCCAGGATTGCACTAAAGAAGGAGATATCTGATAAGCTCTAAGAAGTGGAGAATCTCTTCATAAATTTGAAGTAGGGCATAAAATCAATAGATGTAGTCTTCTTTAAATTCTCCAACTAAGCCTTAGTGATAGATGCATGCTTAAAGCAAGTGAAGGATGAGGAGTAGTTGATGGCTAAGGTGTACTCCACATGTCAGGCAGAAAGGTTACAAATCATGAACAACATCAACACATTGAGTAACTAGGTCAGAGACTAGGAAATAACCTTGGAATAACTATTATGTGCTCTACATACTAAGGTATGTGAGCAAAGGGAGATCTTAGATGGAATTGTGGCAAAGTGTAGACAATAAAAAAATACACACTTGTAGTTTTTTATGACTAAATGCCTCGAGAACCTCGTAAAGACCCCCTAAACATTTTTAACCCCTAACAAACCCCTCTTAACCTAACCAAATCATTATTCTCCTATTCACATAATATTATTCAAAAATACTATTTAAAATTACTATTCACTATCACTATTTACTATGCGACCCACTATCACTATTCATGATGACATGGCATATGACATGTCAAGTAACATGTAAGGTGATTTGGGAGGTGATATGGCAAGTGACATGGCTTAAAAGTGAGGTGGCTTGATGTGGGACATCATATCTCACTTGGGACCCTTTTCCAAGGTGCTTGATGACCTCATTTAATCATCACAAGGGTCCACCCTTGAAATATGGTGAATTTACCCTCAAGGGACCATTATTCAACATGTATTTTACCTTCACATATGAAATTAACCTTCAAAATAAGATACCTACCTTGGGAAAGACAAAGGGAACCCATTTTTGACTTCTTAACCCAAATGGGACACTCACCAACCCAAATGGGAATCCCCATGCACCTCATTTTGAATAATTCATCCACCACATAGAAAATGGTGCCATACTTCTACTATTCCTCTTTTGACTTGACTCTTCACAACATATGCTATAAATACCCCGCTCTCCTTCACCCAAGGTTAATTTGGAAAGTTGCAAATTAGTATTTTTTGTTATTAACATTTTGTTGGAAGTTTTTGAAGGAGGTCGTCCACTTGAATAAGATCATCATCATCTTGTAGAGAAGATCTCAACAAACAAAACTCTACCAAAATATTCAACAAGCCCTCTTTTAGCCATCTTCAACAAACATCAAGGTAATTTATATTATTTTACAATTTTAATTTCTTCCTCCTTACCCCTCTTTGGCCTCTTATTTATTTATATCCAAAATATAACCCCTTGTTCTTCTTCTTTTCCTTTCACCCCTTTTACTCTTTACCCTTAACCTCTTCTTTCTCTTTATTCCATTTACTCATTTACCTCTTCACCATTAATCCCTCTTATCCCTTTTTTTACCTCCTTTCTTTCTTATCCCTTTCACCCATTTACCTCTTCACCACTTATCCCTTCATCCATTTTTTCCTTATTTATTTCTTAAAATTTTACCCATTTGTCCATTTACATATTTACCCTTTACCTTCTTTTGATTATCTTGAACCATAACCATAACCTTGCCTACTTAACCACCATTTGCTTCTTTGCTTTTTGGACCATTTACCCATTTATCTTTCTTAACCACCATTTATATCTACCAATTTGACCATTTTCCAACCTTAACCAAAACTTTAGCCCTTTTCACAAGACAAACCAAACCATTTCCAAATGCAAAACCACAACCTTGCCTTAACCAATTTCAGCATTTGTATAATCAGACTAGTTGCTTCATTTTGGTTAATCTAGAAAAGCATTTAACTTCATTGTCTCAAATTTAGTTACTTGTTGTTTTTAATATCAGTAATTTTTTGTTTTTATGCAAATTCATTTATTTCATCATTTCAACTTAATATTTTTAAGTAGGTGGATTGACAGCCTCCTAGAAAGCTTTTGCTTCTAGGATCTACCTCACACTAGGCAATCAACCCATCTACTTGTCTAAAAAACAAGTATCTTTTAGTGTTTTCTTATTTTTAGGTCATCCTCCCAAGCTAAAGAGGATATCTCCATAATCACTGGGATCCAATGCACACACTTTAAAAGTTATTCTTCCACACCCTTCATAACTAGTTTTTTCTTTTCAAACTTAAGAAAAAGCAAAAAATAGAGAGAAACATTTTGGCATGCCTAGTGGGACCCCTTATGGGTTCATAGTTTTTTAGGCATATAGTTGAATTTAGTGAAAGTTAAAATCTCTTGCATTTTTGATATTTATAAATTCTAAATTCTAAAAAATTCTTTCCTTTCTTCTTTTCCAAAAATCTTTAAAAAAAAAGTTTTCATCCTAGGGATAGGTTGCATTTTACATCTTGCATTTAGGTGCATTTTAGCTATTCCTTATTTACATGAAAAGACACCAAACTCTTCTTTTGGGTTAAAAGTTAGTGCATTTATTTTATTTCCTACTTAATGGTTAACTCACCTAGATTAGTTAAACATATTATGAGTTAATCGTAGCACACATATGTTACACTACCAAACCACATGCATAAATTAAACATCAAAACTTATTTGAGACAAGGCCCATTGGGATTTCATCACCCTTTAGATCAACTTACCCTAACTAATGGTCCCACTTGGATTTCATCACCAAGGGGAGGACCCACTCTATTCTCTGGTGGATTATAAACTCTAGATAAATGGTATATATTGGCTAAGCACCTATACTGGATGTGAGATCATGAAGTGAGGGGAGAAAACCCCTAGTATTAGGCCATGTACCCAGTCTAGTGCAAATTATTTGAGCACCAAAATTCAATACAAAACCATCCTTAGATAGCTTTTTTAGTACCTAACTTACAAGCCAATTTCCCTTTTTACACTCTTTAAGGCATAAGCCAAAAGTGATTTAAAATAAATCCTAGAATTAATTATGCTTTTAGTGTGTGCTTTGTTTGCTCTCAATTTTTATTTGTTTGTTCATTATGTGAGGTGAGATGTTCATTATCCATTTATAAATTTCTCATATGGTCTTAACCAGATAACAAGTGAAAAACCAAAACAACACACCACCATCTTCTTTTTTGTCCTCATCTATGGATTATACCTCAGACGTTGATAGATCGCCCCATGCTTCACTACACCATTCTCCCCACCTATGGTGCCTTCAAAAATACTTGAAGGTGATTTAGAATTTTCCACCATTATAGACAATGATCTAGTTGCTTTAAAACATTATCTTAAGAACTTATTCTACCATACTTCAATGGCTTCATTTCTTCTTGTGAATCCACCCTATGGTATGCCACACCACCTCATGGTTGGTGTTGCATCATCCCACCCTTTTGTTAACCAAGATTCATATTCTATTGTTGGTCCATATACCACCACCACTCAAACACCTATTACCCTAACCAATACCTCTAATATTGTCTCAACTTTACCCCTTATCACTTTTACCCCTTTTATCGACACAGTGTCTTTCATACCCATTTCTACCATTCCCTTCAGCTTAACCAATATACTAACCTCAACTCCCTTTTAGAACTTGTTACTCTCCATACCAAAAACACTTCCCCCTATTAACACTAGGGTCACTACTCATCAATAACCCACATACACATTAGTGTTACCAACCCAAACCATGCCCCCATCAACCAACCAAAATGTACCCCTAAACCAACCATTATCGGTTCCTCTACAAGCCCCTGTGGCTTCCTATGAATATATCCCCAACCTGTTAGGATATATTACACCTTTCACCTAACCCTTATGCCTATCAGTCTTGTTGGGACACTATCCCAACCTAAAATTACCACATACTGAATATGTGCCCACTTCTATCCCTCCTACCACATACTATTCATAGCTACAATCCAACCTCAATAGAACTAGCCACCAAATTATGCATCTACCCAACACTAACCTAATCTGATTAGGATGCTTGTAGATAAAATGACCCAACTTAAATAATCTATCTCTAGGTCCCATAATCTTTTATCCTATGACCAAATTTACAATGAACTTATCAACTCTTCGATCCCAGTTCATTCTTATCCTCCTTAATGGGAGCTCCCCAAATTCTTTAAGTTTTAGGGGAAGGAGGATCCTTAGCAAAATTCTAGGGCATTTCACCATTTTTTGTTACTTGATAACCTATGATGATGCCTTCCTTCTCCAAACCTTCCCTATGTCTTTATCAAGGCCTGCCTTGGATTGGTATAGTGCCCTTCCTAAGCATTACTTCTTGTCTTTTCCCAACTCAGCCAAATTTTATTAAAACATTTTTCTATCAATATATCTAAGAAGTTTTCCATAACCAACCTCTATTCCATTAGGTAGTTGATGATGAATCAATTACTGACTTTATTGCATGATGGCAAGGCCTCATTAATCAATTATCCTTTTCACTGCCCCAAATGGAACTCATTAAAATTTTCTCTCAGGAATGTGAAAAACACATGGCTCCCACCCTTCAGGTACAAACATTTAGAACCTTTGATAAAGCATTCACAATGGCATGTAAACTTGAGAACCAAGTCATAGATGAGGGTAAATTGAAGTTATAAAATAAGAATTCCACTTTTAAGCCCAATGAGCCCTCTTCCTCTAAAACAACTAACCAACCTAACTCTAAAGCCAAAACATCTGTAAATGTGATTGTCTTGAAAACTACCCCACCTCCATCTATTAACCAACCATGTCAAAATTCACCTTCCAATCCTTTTTACCCACAAAACCAATCAAAGCCAAGTTCCCCCTAAACAATTCACCCTTACAGGGGAATCTTATGCCTCTGTTGGATAAATTGCTAAAATTTAATGTTATTTAACTCTCACCAATAAATCCACTTCAACAATTTGACCCCTCTCACCTTGTGCCTCGGTTGTACAATGAAAATGACCATTATGCTGTCCATAGAGTCATTAAACATGACATAAACTAGAATAACACTTTTAAAAGTCTTGTTCAAAACCTGATTGATAATGGAGAATTGACATTTGATAACACTAATGCAACCCCAACCATTCTCTCAATATTTTTTACAAACCATTCCCTAACCATCCTCCACCTACCCAAACCCATGATAATCAATTTGAACCATCTTTATCTCATGAGGCACACACAATCAATGTCATTATAAATGAGCCCATGGAAGATGAGCCTCATATTCCCATTTCCTCTTCACCAACCTCACCTATTATCCCTTTAAAGACCCAAGTAGAAGGATATATATCCCCTACTTCTCTGCTTGATCAAACCATATCCATGATCACCTCTCCTTTCATAGAATCAACCATTGATCTAACCACACCTTCCTCTACCCTACCAAGTGAAATGATATAACTCCCATCTTCTCCTTTGGATACCCTAGAAAAGGAAGGATCTGGGACCATACCTACATCTTCAATCAAATAAACATCCCCTTCCTTAATCACCCCACAAGAAACCATGGTTTTAGAATCTTCTAGCTCAAGTAGAGATGAAGGAACCATCCCCTCTTCTTCACCCAAGGGCTTAACATTTGAAACAATATATCAAGGAACAAAACCCATTTATAAGCCCTTTTCTTAGTTAGTATAAAGTTTGGAATTGGCCTTAACCTGGATATAACCACTTCCTACCATCATTTGGGTCTACCATACCAAAACAAAATGAAACCTTCAACTTCATTAGCATCCACTTTCCAACCTATTACCACCCCATCATAAAAAAAAAATTTCCCCCAAGACATGAGGGAACCATATCCTCTCCTCCACCTAGATCATCTCATAATCTTCTATCTCAACTAGCTAAGAATTTTGGTATCCTTCCCACACCTAGCATCACCCATCCCCCCATCAAATCAGGCCTAACCCCCTCTAGGCTACCTTAAAAACCACCAAGAAAGATGGATCAAAGGGTGCCATTACTTAAAACTCATCCTCAAGTTAGACATATGACACCTCCTTCTCATTTACCATCTATTTTAAGACCCAACCCTTCTACCATCCTAGTCATTTATTCTTCTTCAATTAAACCAACACCCTTTTTTATGCCTATGCCTCCACTGCCTACATCATTAACTTCCTCATCATTCTTAGATAATTTATCCCCCTATACTTTTCCACCTATTATCAACCTCCCATCCTCTACTTTGAAACCATCTACCATTAACCCGATCATAGTTAAGCCAACCCAATCTAAACCATCTACCAAAATTTCCCAACCACCAACCCTCTCTAAGGTCAAAACCACACCTAAGAAAGTTCTTATTTCTCTAATGAGCATCTCAACACCCTGAACACCTCTAAAGGATTCTTACTCTATTATTTTATACAAGCTATTGAAAACCTCCTCCATTGAACTTACACCTATTAAACCATTCATCCTTTTTAACACCAAACCCTCTTGGTTTAATGATACTCAAATCTATACATACCATAGGACAATAGGACATAGCACATAGAGTTGTAAATCTCTTCAATCTCTTGTTCATTGCTTATATGAGGATGATGATCTACCATCAGATGAGCCACTTTCACCTACCTTACTAACCCAACTTCCAACCTAAAAAATCTAACCACTATCCCAACCTATGTTGACCTCCTCACTCTCATCTACAGGTAAGGGTGATGAGCTAAAGCAATCACCTAGTTTAATTAGGCCCATTATCCATACCATCCACATGATTACCCAATCTCAAGCATAATAAAGGGGTAAATGAAGAGCCAATGTGTCCATTCAATAGATATATCCTTTGGATTTTCATCCTTCTAAGTAGGACCAAACACCAACATCACCACCCAAGCCATCACCTAGACCCAGAGTATCCATCTTAGGTGTACCTCCTGTTGGGTGAATATTTTGTCGACCAGCTAACTGGTGACCAAAATAGTTCCTATCACCACAGCATAGGGAGATGGGTCATCCTGGTGTGCAGCTTTACTACATCAACTAGAGACAAATCTCTCCTCTCATCAAAGGGAGGTTCCCTATTAAATATGCAGAACTATATACAATATAAATAAGCAAAAAGTAAGACACAGGGGTGGGACAAACCATCCATCTCTCTTCTTTCAGAGATGATGCATATAGACAAAGGAGAAAATCCTAGATATAAACACTGAAGGCACTTCTCTTCTTTCAGAAGTGTCCTTACAGGAAATAGCAGGAGTTTCTTTCAAATAGTGAAATAACCAGTGATCAAAAGGGCATAGTAATAGCAAGATGAAACAAAGCATAAAGTCTCCACCTCAACTACTCAAAGAGTATATCACAAAGGATAATAGGGGCACAAAGTCACCGCAGAATCCTCAACATAAAAAGAAAAGGAAAACACAAATTGAAATCAATTGTGAAAGCACAAAGTCTTCCCACAGTTGGTTTCAGGACACTTCCCTATTACCTACACTAATTCTATGTACCAAATTAAATGAATAAGGACACCTTCAGATGACACAAGTCAAAACATCACAAAGTCTATGAAAAACCTGCTTTCTCATTTAGATAACAATGGAAATGAAATTACAACCTAAGCTCAAAGTCTCAATTTTTCTATTTCAAAATGGGCAGAGTTTCGCTCTTGTAAAATGAAAAGTCTCCCTTACAAATGAGAGAATTAACAAAATTATAGCCACTATGCAAGGATTGGGGCCTTTTTCCATGGGACAGCCCATGCTACATTCAATGTCTTCAATACGTCTCCAGTTTTGTCTAGAGAGACCATGCTGAGAATAATGCACTGCCATAACTATGGCATGTCCCTTCATTTAACATGTCTCTTCTTTGGTATGAACTGTCTGGTCCTTTCTCTGATGTCTATGTATCTAGTCTAATTCACCATTACTTCATGGAAGAAAAAAAATAGGCTTGCATCCTTGGTTTGGTGTGCTCAAAAGTCTACTCGATCCACTATTTCACCTACTGGAAATAACTCTTTATAAGATATTTCTATTCCTTTAGTCTTACTCCTCTCTTCACTTCTTAAGCACTTCATTGCTTTTTATAGCCCTTCTTGCCTAAGTCTTTGGGGGGTCCTTTCTACGTCTTTGACAAGTGGCAAGTTCCATTGTTATGAAACTCATTAGAAACTTATGAAAAATGGGGTCCACGACACGTTTTGCTCAAGTAACTCCAAAAGGGGAACACAAATACAAACACTTGTCACATTTTGCTGAGTCATAACAAGACACGTGACATATTTTTATTAACTTATAGAAGCTTTAGAAACCTTTGTGGGTCCTACAAAAGATGAAATGTGGCAGCTTCCACTCTACTTTATAATGGACATGTGGTGGTTTCCACTGCACTTTGTCTTTTTCCATCGAGCACTTTTCTATGGGCTTTTCTCTTTAATTGGGATTTTTCTTTTTTTTTTCAAGCTCTCTTCCTAGGTGAATTCCTTTAGACAAAATGTCTGAAGGAATTCCTTCAGACAATTTGTCCGAAGGACTCTACTTTGCCTTTTACCTTGTTCATTTTTTCAAAGGAGTTCACTTTGTTCATTTCGGCTCACGGCCCTCCACAAGGGCACTTGACTTGATTCATAGCCCTCCATAGGGGCATTTGTTCCTTTGGCCATGGGGAAGCCCCTTGAACCTACCGATTGAATGGATCGATTGAACCATCTTTGGTTCAATGGTTCAACGGTTCATGCCTCTATTTTTTCAATAGGTGTTTAAAGCCATGGGACATTTGAACTCACACAAAGTGTTTGACCCATTTGAAGCTTGCCACTGATATTGAACCTTGAACCCATTAAACTTTGGACCAAAGTTGTTCAAGGCTCAACGGTTCACTGGTTTATTGGTTCATTTTATTAGAATATTGCCGATGACCCTTTTTCAGTTGAACCAAAGCGTTGAACATGACCCAAATGTGTCCAAGTGTGAGAAACTAGTCCCTTTTGATTAAAATCACATACAAAAGCATTTGAACCCATTGAACCTACTAATCTCTTTACTAAATAAGCTCAAATACTGAAGAATTTGAAAACTCAGAGCAAAATTTGAAAAGGAGAGAAACAAATTCAAATCGTACAGGGTCAAAATAGCTTCATATGTTGTCCCAAAACTGAGTGACATTTTTGGGGACCAACAGCTGGCTTAGTTGGGGAACTTTCTTTTATTGTAAAAATAGTCAAAGGGAGTATAATCTAGAATCTCTAGTGCCTTGAAGTGTGCCATTGGGCTATGGAGTCATGCTACCCAAAAAGAAAGGCTCCAAAAAATGAAAATGAAAAGCACAAAAAAAAAACTAAAGACTATACAGATATACATATGTATAGGTGAACTTATTCGATACTTTAAGAATTGAAGTACTTCAGATGCTGCTCCTTGTGAGGCAAAGAAAAGGGGATGCCATCCTGATAAACTAGCAGGAAACTATTCTATCCCCAGAAATGGTGACGGGTGAATGGAGCTCTCCACTAGGAAACCAATTTTTTGTGTCTTCCTCTTGGCTCTTTCTTCTTCTTGCTCCATGGTGGGATGTGGTCTTCAAACTAAAAACCATAACTCCTTTCTCTCTCTATGAAGAGCTCCTTTAGTTGACTTTGGAATACAATGGTATGGTCTACCATCATAACTTGTTGTTTTGCTGGTTCAGTCTAGCACATGCTTTGATTGTCAGCATCAAACTCTTGACAAAGCATCAGCTCAACATCTCCTTTGGTGTGATGGAGTTTGACCTCTTCACCCTGAGAAGTTTTCAATCTGAGCAATAGAGATTTGCATCTAGCTATGGAAGAATTGTTGTCATCAGATCTAAGGATCCAAGCATCATCAGAAGCTGATTTTTTATCAAATTTCTCTTCATGGGAGATGGAAGATCCTTCTTGATTTGTACTGCACCCTACCAATTTTTTTGATGCCTTATTTGGATGAAATCCTAGATTGCCAGCTATAGGACTTTCATCAGCTGGGACATGGGCATCCTCTATGGTCAAGAAGTAATTACCCCTACTTGAAGTCTCAAATAGAATTTGAGCAGTAGGGGCTGATGTTTGTGTAACCACAATCTTTGCCTCAAATAGGTCCACACCTGGTTCTCCACCAATGTTTAATTGCTCAAGATTGGCTTACAGGGATTAAAACTTAGGCTTTTGAATTTTGGATTTCTTGACATGATCAATCATGTCAAATGACTGAGATGGACTTGGAAGAGAGGATAGGAGTTCATCCTTTTGGTTTTTGGGAGGGGGAGGACTGATTTGCAAATTTGAAGTAGAAGGTGCAGAGACGTTTGATGTACTTACTTCTTTGGCAATCCCCAGGTCCTTTGACTGGAAAGGAAGAGGGGTTCTCTACTCAGCAATTGAAATTGCTAGTTGGGGTCACTCCTTTATCTTCTCTTTGTCAGCCTGTTAGGCTGACTAATTCTCAAACTTGGTGAATATTGCATATGATCCTTCAATTGCTTCACCTTCACTTCTAGGTTCATCCTAGTAATTTAGGAAACCAATGTGAGAGTCACCAGCTGATTCTTCTTGATCTTCCATGAAGAGATCAGCATCATTTTCTTGCTCAAACTCAAGTTGTAAATAGGAAACATGTTATGTTTCCAGATATCCAACCACTGAGTTGGTTGGAGGTGCTTCAAGGGCAAGGTTCCTCTGTGGGGGAGGAAGACCATTTGGTTGCCTTGACTTCTAACAGTGTTGCCTTGATATGGCTGATTAGGGAATGTCCTCCTTGGTATAAATTTATATAGAGGAGCAGAAGACATACCTTGTGCCATTTGCCTTTTCAAGGCTAACAATTCATTTGCCAACTTTTGTACCATTGGGTCAGTGGTGACTGTGGGTGAGTATTCAGAAGATGAAGAGGGTTTAGCTCTGTTAGGATCTCTCCTCATCTTTCCTACCAAGATAAGGTCATCTTCTAGCTTAGTATCCAAGTCTTGAGCAGCCTCAAGGTCTATCTGTCTAGCTCATCTCAACAAAAAACTCACTTCAGGTAGCTGTGAGTTGATGAAGAAATACATGAGATTCTGAGGTGTTAGCTGGGCGATCATGGGAATCTTGTGCCTCAGCTTGTTGAACCTAGTAATAAAATCCCTCATAGGTTCATGAAGTTCCTTCTTCATCTAAGTGAGTTGGGCCAACAAATCATGTGCATCCTTTATAGGCTTGAACCTGGCAATAAAACTTGGCTTTTAGTGTATCCTAGTTACTCACTGATCTACCTTGCAGATGGTAGAACCAGTCTGCAGCAATTCCTTGTAGTGTCTCCATGAATATCCTAACCTCTATGTCTTTAAATTCCACCCTTATTACACCATAGGATATGCTAAAAGCTGTAATGTGTTCATCAAGATGAACCTTCCCATCACCAAAGAATTTAGGGAAATTCTTTCTTGAACTACATGGAAGTTCATGCAGAGGTGGAGTCAAGTTGAGTGGGCCAAAAGAGTTACCCCAGGGGCCTCAAACTGCCATGATTTAATTATGACAAATAGGGATAACAAATTTGGATGAAGTGGCCAGATTATAGAACAAAAAATGGGAAAGGACTAGCTCAGATTCAGCTTGAGGCTTCAAACTACGCACTCTTTCCCAATAGCTCTAGTTTGTAGACCAGATAACGTAATGGAGATGGAGGAAAATGGTAAGGCTATAATGAATAATGGGTAGGACACGTAATGGAGTCACCAGAGTTTGTATAATGGATAAGGAAAGGAATTTCTTTAATCTAAAACTTGAGGCTTCAGACTACATATTCATCCCCAGTAGAATCGCCAAAAACTGTTGGGTGAATATTTTGTCAGCCAGCTAACTAGTGACCAAAATAGTTCCTATCACCACAACATAGGGAGATGGGTCATCCTGGTGTGAAACTTTACTACATCAACTGGAGACAAATCTCTCCTCTCATTAAGGGTAGGTACCCTATTAAATATGTGGAGCTATATACAATATAAATAAGTAAAAAGTAAGACACATGGGTGGGACAAACCATCCATCTCTCTTCTTTCAGATATGATGCACATAAACAAAGGAGAAAATATTGGTTATAAATGCTGAAGGCACTTCTCTTCTTTCAGAAGTGTCCTGACAAGAAATAGCAAGAGTTTCTTTTAGATAGTGAAATGACTAGTGATCAAAAGGGCATAATAACAGCAGGATGAAATAGAGTGAAAAGTCTCCACCTCAACTACTCAAAGATTATATCACAAAGGATAATAGGGGCACAAAGTCACCCCAGAATCCTCAACACAAAAAGAAAAGGAAAACATAGATTGAAATTAATTGTGAAAGCACAAAGTCTTCCCACAGTTGGTTTTAGGACACTTCCCTATTACCTTCACTAATTCTGCATACCAAATTAAATGAATAAGGAAAACTTTAGATGACACAAGTTAAAACAACACAAAGTCTATGAAAAACCTGCTTTCTCATTTAGATAACAATGGAAATGAAATTACAACCTAAGCTCAAAGTCTCAATTTTTCTCTTTCAAAATGGGCAAAGTTTTGCTTTTGTAAAATGAAAAGTCTCCCTTATAAATGAGAGAATTAACAAACTTATAGCCACTACACAAGGATTGGTGCCTTTTTCCATGGGATGGCTCATGCTGTAGTCAATGTCTTCAATGCATCTCCAATTTTGTCTAGAGAGACCATGCTAAGAATAGTGTGTTGTCATAACTATGGCGTGTCCCTTCATCTAACATGTCTCTTCCTTGGTATGGACTATTTGGTCCTTTCTCTGATGTCTGCATAGCTATCCAATTCACCATTACTTCATGAAAGAAAAAAAAATAGGCTTGCATCCTTGGTTTGGTGCACTCAGAAGTCTACTCGATCCACTATTTCACCTACTAGAAATAACTCTTTCAAAGATATTTTTGATCCTTTGGTCTCACTCCTCTCTTCACTACTTAAGCACTTATTTGATTTTTTTATCCCTTCTTTCCTAAGTCTTTGGGGGGTCCTTTCTATGTCTTTGACAAGTGGCAAGTTCCACTGTTATGAAACTCATTAGAAACTTATAAAAAATGGGGTCCATGACATGTTTTGCCCGAGCAACTCTAAAAGGGGAACACAGACGCAAACACTTGTCATGTTCTATTGAGTCATAACAAGACATGTGATGTATTCTGCTTAACTTATAGAAGCTTTAGAAACCTTTACGGGTCCTATAAAAGATGACACATGGCTGCTTTCGCTCTGCTTTATAATGGACACATGGTGGCTTCCACTACACTTTGTCTTTTTCCATTAGGTGATTTTCCATGGGATTTTCTCTTCAGTTAGGCTTTTCCTTTACTTTCTTCAGGTTCTCTTCTTGAGTGAATTCCTTTAGACAAAATGTCTGAAGGAATTCCTTCGAACAATTTTTCTGAAGGACTCTACTTTGCCTTTTGCCTTGTTCATTTTTTCAAAGGAGTTCACTTTGTTCATTTTGGCTCACGGTCCTTCACAAGGGCACTTGATTTGATTCATGGCCCTCCACAAGGGAATTTATTCCTTCAGCCATGGGGCAGACCTTTGAACCTGCCGATTAAACTGACCAATTAAACCATCTTTAGTTCAATGGTTCAATGGTTCATGCCTCTATTTTTTTGATAAGTGTTTGAAGCCATGGGAAATTTGAACTTAGATGAAGTGTTTGACCTATTTGAAGCTTGCCACTGATATTGAACCTTGAACCCATTGAACTTTGAACCAAAGTGGTTCAAGGCTCAATGGTTCATTGGTTCATTTGATTAGAAGATTGCTGATGACCCTTTTTTGGTTGAACCAAAGCGTTGAACCTGCCCTGAAAGTGTCCAAGTGTGAGAAACTAGTCCTTTTGATTGAACTCACCTATAGAAGCCTTTGAACCCGTTGAACATGCTAATCTCGTTACTAAAAAAGCTTAAATATTGAAGAATTTAAAAGCTTAGAGTAAAATTCAAAAAGGAGAGAGATAAATTCGGATTGTATAGGGCCAAAATAACTTCATATGTTGGGACCAACACCTCCCACTAATTCCTCTACATCCATTCAGTAAACCATGTTTAAGTAGATTTATCAAGCATCAATGAAGATGATCCTTTATGACTTGATCAACCCCTCACCTCATCATCATCAGGCATTAATAGATGTCCTACAATCCATTGAGGTTCAGCCAAATGACCCTCAACCCATTGCCTCCTTTGTTGGGACCCTCCACATTTTGTTGTTATCACATTCCAAGATTCTAAGATACCTCCAGCACACTCTGAGGAATCCAACCCACTTCTATTTGTCACCGTATATATCAATGACATCCACATCAAAAATGTGATGATTGATGAAGGAGCCAACATCAACATAATCTCCTCCCATGCTTTTGATTAGTTGCATTTACTAAATAATATCATGGCTAAATTCATAATAGTTATTCACTCCTTTAATGACATCATGGCCATTACCTTAGGGACCATTATTCTTCAAATATGCTTGGGACCTTGCATCATGCTTGAGTTATTTTATGTTGTAGAGGCTGAATTCCAATATAACATTCTTCTCAAATGCCCCTAGATCTAGGCTATGAGTTACATCCCTTCCACTTTACATAGCTATGATAAATTTGAACGTGAAGGGCAAGTCATAACCATCAAGGCCGATCCTAGTCATTTTACATGTTGCAACATGATGTATAGGCCTAATGATGTCCTTCTTCCACCTTCATCTCCCTCATAGTCAACCAATCCCATTAACACAACTACACCATCAACCACTACCCATAGTGCTTCTACCCTTAATAATGATGAAGCCTCAACTAGTGCATCGATCCCTTCTTCCTAGATTCCCATTGAGGACTCCTTAACACAAACTTTCCAATGCCTTTCTCTTGGGGAGTATCAACTTTTACCCTTAGATGCCTTTCTCACTCCCCAGGAATATGAGAACCTTCAAAATGACCCTTCTTATGACCCCAACATAGGTGCCATCATCCCCTTTGGACTTCCTAACAATAAAACATACTTTATCTATGGGGGAATTGATTGATCACTCCTTTCTCCTATTACCACTCCATATATTTAACCTTTCACTTCTGATTTCTCCTATCTAATCAACCCAACCTTTACAAGAAAATATCTTTACCATTATGCTTAGAAAGGATTTGGTATGGGCCTATATTTACAAAGACCTCATAAATTATCCATTATCAAGAATCAAAAACCTTGTGAGTTCTTTGGGCTCAGGTTTGAACCACCAAAAGAACCCACCTCATCAAAACCTATTGATATCCCTATAGAAGAGATTCCATCTTCTCCCAATACATCTTCTCAGTTTAAAGACTTTAGCATCATCCTATCTAACTTTTATTTTTTTGATTGGTACCATTAGTTTAGGCCCACTAACCTATCAACATGGTGGCCAAACTAAAACCTTTCCTCTCATCCACCTTGAAATGATCAACTATGATTCACCCACCATTTATACCATTTAGCACCAAGATGAAAATTATATCCTCACCTACCTTGGTGTAGGAGATTCCCCCATCCATAAATCCTTCCCTCTAGAAAACTAGGCCATGCACAACGAATCAAATATTGACATTAACTTAAGACCTAAGAGAATCCTTATATCATTAATTGGGCCAATCTTTGGACTTAAACAAGAAATGTGATTATCCCACCTTCCTTCAAGACCATATTATTACATTCACTTGGTTTTATTAGGATATGCCTAAGATTGACCCCTCCATAACCCTTCATAACATCGTTACCCATCTAGAGTCTAAGCCAGTATGGTAAAAGCTTTACAAAATATACCCTCATATATTTATTCTCATCAAAGAAAAACTTCAACGTATTTTATCTGTCAAATTTATTCAACCCATTGAATACCCATAATGGGTTTCTAATAGTATTCCCATTACCAAGCCCATTGGGGGACTCTGCCTTTATGTGGATTTTTGAGACCTTAACCTTGCATGCCCCAAAGATGACTTTCCTTTACCCAACATCAACCAACTAATTGATCTTACCATAGGTCATGAGATGTTATCCCTCATGGATGGCTTTTCATGATACAATCAAATCCTGATCACCCCCTTAGACTAACATAAAACCACCTTCACTACTATTTGGGGAGCCTTCTACTATCGGGTCATGCCTTTTGACTTAAAAAATAAAGGAGAAACTTATCAATAGGGCATGACCTATGTCTTCTATGATCTTATTAATAAAATTGTAGAGGATTATGTGGATAATCACCTCAAAAAATCTAAACACTGCAAGGACCATTTATCTATTCTTACTATCATTTTTGATTGACTGATCCAATTTTGTGTTCAGATTAATCCCAAAAAATGCATTTTTGGGGTTTTGTCCAGAAATCTTCTAGGCTTTATCATCTCCCTCCATACTATTGATATTGATCGTGTTAAAGTCAAGGCCATCTTAGAAATGCCTCCTCCAACAAATCTTAAGTAACTTCACAGTCTATAAGGAAAACTCCAATCTATCTATCACTTTATCTCTCAATTATCAATAGATGCCAACCCTTTTACCACCTCTTGAAGAAAGACACCTCCTTTGTATGGACCAAAGATTATCAACAAGCCTTTGATTCAATCAAAGAGTACTTTCTTTCTCCACATGTTCTTATCCCACCTAGGGATGGCTAGCCTTTCTACCTTTACATATCTACCACTGATCACTCTTTAGGTACCATGTTATCTCATCAGGATAAACAAAATAAGGAGCATGTCATTTACTATATTAGTCACAAAATTATAGAGTATGAGACATGATATACCCATCCTAAAAATCTTTGTCTTGCTCTCATTTTTGTTTCCTCTAAGCTTCGTCACTTCCTTCTTTATCATAAAATATATGTTATCACTAATACTGACCCACTCAAGTATATGCAATACAAGCCATACCAAAATTAGCATATGGCTAGGTGGCTCATGCTTATGGCTGAGTTTGATCTTGAGTTTCTTCACTAAAAATCCATTAAAGGGTAGGTCATTACTGATCAATTAGCTAAATCCCCTCTCCCAGATAACCAACCCATTCTATTAACATTTCCTGATGAGTCTATTGCAACTCTTTCTCAAGGAGAACCCTCTTACCAAATGACCATGTTTTTTTATGTCTCTAAATGCCAACATGGTGGGGGTGTAGGAATAAATCTCATACCCCTTCATGGTGAACCTCTTTCACTATCCTTTAAACTTGACTTTGAATGTACTAACAACATGGCAGAATACAAAGCTTTGGTCATTAGTCTCCAAACCGCTCTTGCCTTTAAAATCAAAACCATTTCTATCTTTAGTGATTCTCAACTCATGATTAACTAGGTTAATGGTCCTATCAGTGTAAAAATGACATTTAAAAAAAGTATAAGATCCTAATTGATGAGATATTAACATCTTTTGACCATTATCAAATCTAATTAGTGCCTCGATTTACTAACAAATTTGTAGACACAATGGCCTCTCTTGCATCTTGAATACCCTCTCAACCTACAAAATCCAAATTATTTGTCACCATCCACCATTTCATTAGGCCCTCATATATCATTCAGACCTTCAAACCATATGTAGTGTGGAGGCATCTCCTTCTAATGCCTGGTATGACCAAACCTTTAATTACCTTAACCTGGGCATCATTCCACTTGACCTCTCAAAGAATGCCTAAAAGGCCTTTATGCAGGGCACCTCTTGTTATACCATACTAGGGGGAATCATATATAAATGTGGTTTTGATGGTCTTCTCCTCCATTGTTTACATAGTCACGAGATTCCTCATGCCAATAAAAAACCCATGATGGAGTTTGTGGGGAATATTTTAATGGCCTCATTGTTGTAAAAAGAATCCTATGCTTGGGTTACTATTAGCCTACCCTCAATCAAGATTGCTATGGCTATGTAAAGAAGTGTGTTAAATTCCAAAAACACACTAACTTGCATCACACACCTACTCATGACCTTCAGGTATCCATGGTTTATTAGCCATTCTCATAGTGGGGGTTGGATCTCATTGGAAAAATCAATCCTCACTCTTCTCACTGACACCAATATATTATCACCACTAAAGAATAATTCACTAAATAGGTGGAGGCCATCCCCTTTATCTCCATCAAAGCTAAAAAAATTATAGATTTTATCAATCATCACATTATCTATCATTTTGGGGTCCCTCACAAAATCATAATAGATAATGGTAATTCATTCGAAAACAAAAAATTTTAATCCCTCTATGATGATTTTGGCATCAAACTCAGTCATTCCTCACCTTACCATCCATAGGCAAATGAACAGGTAGAATCCTATAACAAAAATCTCATCAAAATGCTAACCAAAGTTGTAAGTGATTTAGGCCAGGATTAACACATACACATCCCATTAGTTTTATGGGCCTATCACACTAGTATCTGAACTATAATAGGCGTTACACCTTTTTCCCTAGTCTTTAGCATAGAGGCTATTCTACCTCTTAAAGTCCACATTCCCTCTCTTTGTATTTCCTTACATGACATCATTTATAAAGAGGATTATTGTTAAGAACACCTCTCACACCTTGAATTATTGGATGAACATTGCATTGCTTCCCTTAAGCATCTTCACATCTATCAAGAGCATATTACCCATGCTTATAACAAGCACCTCAAACAATGGGAATTCATTATCAGATATCTCATCCTAAAATAAAACCAACACATGACCAACATGGAGAAGAGTAAATGAGGCAAATTTGCTTTCAATTAGCTTGGACCCTACATCATTACCCACAAGTATGGATTAGGAGATTATCATTTGTCCTCTCTCAAAGGCAAACCAAAACTTGAGCCTCTCAATGCTTCGCATCTACATCTATTTTTCTATTAAATAAGGATCAAGCTCAATTATTTGTCTAATTTAAACTCATCCCTTGATTATGAGACTTTAACCTTCACCCACCTTCCTCCTCCCCTTTTGAGGATAATTTATTACAACATAGAACCATGTGAGTAACTGCCACATTCATTTCCTAATCCTAAATATGGGTACCATGGCTCTACCCATAACATCATTCTCATGGATACTTTTCATCTCTAACAAGATGGAATCCCATGGTCATTATCTCTCAAAACCACATCCTTTCACATATCATTGACCTTCTTATGTTAAAGTTTTACCCTCATAAAGGTAAACCTCTAAACCTAATTAGATCGGTCCATGTCTAAACACATCACAACCCAAAATAATTTGGATACCATAACATTACTTGGTTCAATATCTTAAGCATTGCAGACTGCACCCTTGAAGGACAACTGCCCAAAAACAAAATAAATTTTTTGAAATGTAAGGTAGACTAATCCCTTGAAGGACATCTATCAAGAACATTAAAAAAAGCCAATAAGCTTAGACCACTCCCTTGAAGGATGGCTAAGTTAATTTTTTCAAAAGTAGAGAAATTTCCTAGAAGCTTCCCACATTGATCAGCTTCCCATATACAACAATAAAGCAAAAGATCCACTATCAAAAAAAATTCTAAATTTGCAACTGACTCTCAAACAACATAATAAGTTAGAAGCCACAATCGGCTTTCCCATGTATACTTCCCATACTGATTAGTCTACATCTACCATATGACATAGACTTGTCTATTACCATCTTTAGACCACCTATAGAAGGGGCAAAACTAATTCACATGTGGTTATCATACATATCACCCATTACCCTTCACACCACCCAACACCCATCTTCCCTTTAGACTATCTATAAATTAATGGATTTAGATCTTACTTAACACTTTGTAATCAAGAAACCTTTTTATTGACTAACATGTACAACATTTGAGGGGCTTATATTCATTAAGCTGATCCCACTTCGGGTCTATTTTCAATCCTTGTCAAAAACAAGCATTGTGCCCTATTTTTAATGTGCTTGGTTGGTGTTTCCTCAAAACTTTTACCATCTAATGTTGCAACAATAATAATCATTCTTTTTACATTCAGGGAGATTATAACAACCACAACCATACCAATCATAACCATAACCATAACATTCATAAGTATCCACACAACCTTAAGCATGATACCATTCAACTAGTGACATCCAACACATTTTGTACATAACAAACTATGCAATATTTTATTTAGGGTGCGAGGAATTACATGACACATACATAGTCATCATATTACACATTACCTAAAACACATGCATACATTATTTTCTTACTTAATCATTAGATCAATTATCTAGTGACTCTGGATTTGTGTTCAGCCATCTTTCTACTTGATTGCTCCTAGGAATTACGTTGACATACATAAATTGGCATACCTTATAAAGAAGGTATCATTTATTTAGGAAAGTTTACCTCATGAGCTAAATGGTAGTATTAGTGTAGGATGAAGGGACAACACTCCTATTCATTGTTGCTATTGTTATTGATGATGAATGTGGTCGAAGATGGTACTATTAGTGCATGGAGGGACATACACCATCATTTGCAATGGAAATTTTAATGATGATTGTGTGAAGGTATATGTGCTCACATGAAGGACATGATCTGATCTTGGTATTGGTCCTTATCATGATTCTTTAAATAGAATACCTACCCATTCTTCTTCACCGACCTAGTTCTTCATTCTACTAATAATGAAGGTCATATGATGTCATTGATTCCCTTGAATAATCTTACCACTATAAATGGTCATGTCTACCTACATTTTCACATAGACACATCACCCTTGATATGATTGGTCATCTCGATAAAGCCATTATGCACCATCATGATATCTTTTTATTGCCCTTATCATTTGATTCACGTTTGATGTCTTTCTTTTCTTTATCATCTCATGACCCTTATAGGCCTAATGGTTATTTGCATCATTATCACCTTTGGTCTGGTTGACATAAATTAGCTTCCAACCATGGGTCACTATAATGATCACACCTTTGAAATTGCCACTATTATTAGTGGTGGTAACTCCCAAATCCTTGTCATTGTAGAAACTCTTCCATCAAAAGTAGGCTTCCATGAATTCACAATAATACATTCACCTTATTATCCCCTCTACCTTCTTATTACTACCATATCATTTCCATAAGCTCTAAACATTAGACCCCAACCATTGGTAGTACCTACTCAAACATGGCAATCTTTTCTTTTATGCCAACTGAACGTTCATCCATAGCAAGGGAACCACCATCTTTTCTCAGCCACGTAGCTTCTTGTTGGTTAGGTTCGACCTAGTAGAACCAATAAGTCATTAGTTTTATGAATATAGGATAGAGGATATAGAAATGGCCACCATTTATCTCACCTACCCATGCAGCTCTTCAGTCAGGCAAAATCCATCCTCTATCGCTCATCGTACTACCAACTTTGTTACTCATAAAATCTACTTAGTCATTAAAGAAACTCTTTATAGGTTGTGACTTTTCTACTGCCCTTAAAACTTGGCTCGTAGTGGTGATGAACCTTGGCCAAAGTGACTATGTAGATCCTAATAAAAGCCCACCTCCTAAAACTTGGTTCGTATTGATAGATGCTATCTCCAAGATTTTACCCTCGCATACTTTTAGAAGATGCAACCTCCTCATAAAGACACCTCTTCTATGGATTAGCTCTATTGATAGTTATTTTTGGTGATTAGTATTGTGTTCCATTCTTATTTTTCCTACCTTACCCATCTGTGTCTCTCATCCTACTAAATGTGGGATCACTATGGTAATTATTCACCAATTGACACCATGTACTTTCACCATCACCTTCACCAAAACCCAGAACTACTATTTTATAAAAACCTCTCCATCATCCCAAACCAACCCATGTGGTCCATCAAATTAGGGCAGCCAATTTGAGCACCACTCACCCAAACCTTATTGAACTACATTGGCCTGATGTCTATGGAATATGTAGGCACTACTTCACTTCTACGAGAATCTCAACCACTAAAAACTAATTACCATCCCCTTTTTTCCTTCTCACTCATTTTCATTGCTAACATTGCCCTCTTGCTTAGAGCATCCTAAATCAAGGAAGATTTGAAATATTTCTTAAGCGTCCATATGTTTTAACACCATCTAATAATTCCTCTTAAGTTTTTCCCTCTTTATTGGGAGAAATACATTGGCCTGAGGTCTTTTTGGACTATGTAGGCAATGCTCAGTTACTAAGGTCAGCTCAGCCACATCCTTTACTTTATTTTCCCTTCTCATCTAATCTCTTTTCCTCCACTTCTCTACCTATCTCTTCACCACCTACCTCCCTCCATCTTGTCAATCTCTTTTAACCACTTTTTTAGCTTGTTAATCTCTTTTAACACAAGGGTTGATAGCCTTCCTCATTGACCCCTCTTATCCCCCATAAAACCACAACCTACTCTACTTCATTGGCCTCCCCATCACCTTTCCTTATGCATGCTTCATAGCTTACTTCCCCACCCACCTTTTTTAATTTATGAATCTCTTTCACCTTATTACCAACCTTGCCCTTTATCCCCTTCAACTTCTTTATTTGTCCTCATCATCTGCCCTTGTCCTTGGCTATTTTTCATACCCTCTTTATCACTCTCTTTTCCTCACCAATTCCCCATCATACTATTCATATTGCAAGCTTTTTGTTTCTTTAGTTATTGTATTTTTTCTTTACGTGTACCACTACTCTCTGATATTTCACCACTCTTCCCATCATACCCATTTTCCATTCTTCTTGTTTTCCTTTTTCCATCCTTTTTGTCTTTGTTTTTCCTCCACAACTAGTTTCTCCCTGAGTATTTATCCTTTGAAAAGCCTTCCATAATTTCCCCTTTTCTTCTTCTTAGTTCTTTCCTTTGCTTTTTTCATTCCCCTTTTCCTCTTTCCATCTTGGTACCCACTTGTCTTTTGTAATTGTGTGAGTATCCTTGCTTTGTGTCCCTATTTCAATTCTTCCTTTATGTTCTTATCATCCTTGATCTTCATCCCTTGGTTTCATCTCATGCCCTTTTATTGTGTGTCCTTATTTCTTCACCACCTCACCACTTTTTGGCTTGAAAATATCTTTTAATAACCCCTTCATCTTTTCAATCTCTTAAAACAAGTTGATTGATTCCTACCTTCTCTCTTCACCTTCTTACCCACCCATCCTCTGCTTCCCCTTATTTTTTTTAACCCCTTTCCCATTTTCCATCCCATTATCATCTCCAAAACCACCATCTATTTTGCTTCATTGATCCTCTCCTTGCTTATCATCATCCATGCTTTTTTGGTCAAAATACCACCTACTTCTTCACTCTCCTATCATCCCTTTTATGTCCTCACTTCATTCCCTTTTCCTCCTATTCCTTTCTTCCATTTATTTCCTTGTTTTTCATTTTCATCACCAAAATATTTTCTCCTTGGTCTATTTTTAGACTTATATTCAAACCCTTCATGGACTCCCATATTTCTCATCCTCCCCTTACCCTTTTCAATTGATACACTTCTTTCCCCATCTTTTTCAATTCTCCAATCTATCATTCTTTAGTGCATCCCTCACCCCACATCTTCCACCTTTTATTTTTCTTCTCTTCTCTCCATTTCATTTCATTTTTTCATCTCCCTTGAAGACATTCCTTGTTCTTCCCAACCTTATTTTTTCTCCTATATAACTATGCTTGGCTCCTTCCATCCTTCTCCACCTTCATATTTATATGTGACCTTGTTGTTTTCTATACCTATTTCTTCATCCATCTCTTGATCTTCCTTCACCTCATCCCTTTTTGAAACTCCTTTATTCTCTCCCACTAGAACTCCACCTTCTCACTCATGAGAATGAGTTCACTAGTTATACTGCTTCTACATACATCTCCTTGTATACTTTATTGTGTCCTCCATGCCCTTGCCTTAATGCATGAAATTTGGTCAAGTTAATTACTTTAGGTGCATCCCATTATTATTTTAATGCATCTATTTATTGTGCTCAAACCTTATTTTTTGTCCCTCTCTAGCTACTCCCTTCACCCTACCTATCACCTTTCTCCTTTTTAAACCCTCTACGCATTTTGAGCATGCTACGACTTCAATGGTCTTCCACTCAATTTTGGTTTACTATGAGATATATAGTGATACTATAGTTTTATAACATAATTGGTAAAGATCATGAGCTCATATGACCAAAAAACAAGCCTAAACACCATTAAGCCATCAGGATGAAAATCCACAAATTCTCTACCCCCTCTAGTCTTGCCTATTTTAAACCCCTTTTACTCTAACCTTTGAAGATGTTAGAATCAAAATTAAAACCACCTTCAAATGGAAGCTTTGAGATACCCATGTGGGGATGGTAGCTACACCCTCTCATGCACCCTACCTTCCAACCAATAATTTCCCTTGATTCTCCCTTCTCGGACTACATCTTCTTATGCCTTGAAATAGCCCTACTCTTTCATCGCATTCCACCTAGTAACCTCTCCTAGGAGTCACCTCTTCCACTAAATTATTTTCTCCTTGGTCTCTTTTAGACATATTTCACACCCCATTCCAATCCAACTCCATAATATATATGTCTTTGCACATTGTTCTTCTATTTTCCCTCTCAATTTTCCATTTATACCATTTATTTTCATCCCTCCTTCAACCTACTCCCTTATTTAATTAATATTTTTATTATTTGCCTCATTCCATATTCCAATGCCCTTTAGTGTCTTTATCTCAAAACTCCATGCTTACTTATTTTAGGGCCCCACTGGCTCAAGGGTTAGGGGTTTGAATCTTTTCCACTTCTCATTTACTCATTTTTCTACTTTGCTTCCTCGAATACTTAAATAATACCCTTCTATAGCCTATTAATGATATTATTATGAAATGTGCCCAATGTCAGCTTATTTGGATGGTGATGAAAGAACCTGTCGGGTCACCATGGTAATTTGAGTAGTGCCAAATTTTCCAAAGCCTATTAAAGCATATTTTTCCTTTTTTTGAAATAGTGACAGAAGTTTCATGCTTGAACCCACTTATCCATGGCTATAGATTCCTTTTGTATAGTTGACATAATCATATAATTACATCCTAGGTAATCTCATCCACCATTTATACCAAACCAATCATAAAACTATTTGATACCCATATCTCCCACCCTTGAGAGCTTCCCTTTCTCTAACATCCTTCAATTTGACCTAACTACATGATATCAAATTGGGGCAACCAAGTTAACCAACACTCTTCACCTCAAAAGAGCTACATTTGGCCTAACATTTTTTTTGGATTCCTATCCATGGAACTATGTAGGTAGTCTCCACTTACCAAGTGCATTTGGAGTCAGGTCAACCATCCCCTTCCAACCCATACCTAATCCACCCATGTATTCACCATGTCCACCTTGACGTTGTTTGCTTTTGACCCATAACATTGGCATGTTTTACACTAAATTTTGATCGTAATGACCAACCTTGCCATGTTGAAATTTTGAATGTTTACACCACCTCATGCATAACCTAACAATTTGTGTTATTTTATAGGAGCACTTCCTACCCTAGATACTTTTGACCAACATCAAGCCTATTTAGATGACTTAATAGGCCTAACTAGATTAGTTATGACTAATATTGTGGACCAGTTATCCCTATCATGTGTCCTTCTAAGATTAACCTTATTTTTACCAATATAGGCAACTTTAGTTTTTATGCAATCTCAACTACCATGCTTAGTCACCTTTCATCCATTGGCATTTCACATGCCCAGCTACCTTGTGGTACCACCTAGTGCCTCCCCATCAACTACTTATCAAACCTACATCCAATTTGGCCTTTCCTCATCGACTCTCAGTTCGAGGGGGAACAACTCCTCCCATACTCAAGGTAGCCTAACCTTCAACCAAGTGATTTGTTTTTGTTTTATAGCTTGTTAATTCAAAGCTACATAACAAAAAGGGGCAAAATATAGACACTAAAAAACTACACACTTGAAGTTCTTGATGACTAAATGTCTCAAGACCCCCTAAATACCCCCTAAACCTTATCAACCCATAACAAACCCATCTTAACCTAACTAAATCACTATTCTCCTATTCACATAATACTATTTGAAATTACTATTCAGAAGTACTATTCATTATCACTATTTACTGTGGGATCCACTATCATTATTCATGATAACATGGTAAGTGACATGGCATGTGACATGTCAAGTGATATGGAAGGTGATTTGGGAGGTGATATGGAAAGTGACATGGCTTAGAAGTGAGGTGGATTGATGTGAGACATCATACCCCACTTGGGACCCTTTTCCAAGGTGTTTGATGACCTCATTTAAGCATCACAAGGGCCCACCCTTGAAATATGGTGAATTTACCCTCAAGGGACCATTATTAAACATGTATTTTACCTTCACACATAAAAATTAACCTTCAAAATAAGATGCCTACCTTTGGTAAACATAAAGGGCACCCATTTTTGACTTCTTAACCCAAATGGGACACTCACCAACCAAAATGGGAATCCCCACCCACCTCATTTTGAATAATTCATCCACCACATAGAAAATGGTGCCATATTTCTATTATTCCTCTTTTGGCATGAATCTTCACAACATATTCTATAAATACCCCCCCTCTCCTTCACCCAAGGTTAAGTTGGAAAGTTGTAAATTAGTATTGTTTTGTTATTAATGTTTTATTACAGGTTTTTGAAGGAGGTCATCCACTTGAAGGAGATCATCATCATCTTGAAGATAAGAGCTCAAGTAATGAAACTATGCAAAAATCTTCAATAAATCATCTTCAACAAGCCCTCCTTAATCCATCTTCAAAAAACATCAAGGTAATTTGTATTGTTTTACAATTTCAATTTCTTCCTACTTACCCCCCTTTGGCCTCTTCTTTCTTGATCTCCAAACCATAAACCTTTGGCCTTCTTCTTTTCCTTCACCCCTTTTCCTCTTTACCCTTAACCTCTTCTTTCTCTTTATTCTATTTACCCATCTACCTCTTCACCATTTATCCATTTTATCCCCTTTTTACTTACTTTATTTCTTATCCCTTTCACCCATTTACCTCTTCACCACTTATCCCTTTATCCCTTTTTTAATTCTTTATTTTTTACCCTTTTTTCCATTTGTTAATTTTCCTTTATCCCCTTACCATTTTTACCCTTTACCTTCTTTTGATTATCTTGAACCATAACCATAACCTTGCCTACTTAACCACCATTTATATCTACCAATTTTACCATTTACCAAACTTAACCAAAACTTTATCCCTTGTCACAAGACAAACCAAACCATTTCCAAACCCAAAACCATAATCTTGCCTTAACTGGTTTTCAACATTAGTATAATCAAATTAGTTGCTTCATTTTGGTTACTTTAGCAAAGCATTTAACTTCATTATCTCAAATTTAGTTACTTGCTATTTTTAATATCAATAATTTTATATTTTTATGCAAAATTCTTTTCTTTCATCATTTAAACTTAATTTTTTAAAGTAGGTGGATTGACAGCCTCCTAGAAAGCTTTCACTTCTAGGATCTAGCTCACGCTAGGCAATCCACCAATCTACTTGTCTAATAAACAAGTCTCTTTTAGTGTTTTATTATTTATAGGTCATCCTCCCAAGCTAAAGAGGATATCTCCACAATCACTTGGATTCAATGCATGCACTTTAATAGGTATTCTTCCACACCCTTTATAACTAGTTTCTTCTTTTCACACTTAAGAAAAAGCAAAAAATAGAGAGAAATAGAAAGACACAAGCCAACATATAATCCTTCAATAAAGAGATAGATAAAATATATAAACTTGTGCTCACTAATACATCATCCAAGATTGATAGTGATACAAAATAAATCAAGCTAACCATAAAGGGCTTTGAGGATTTTAGCACAGAACTTTAGGAGAATGCACATGAGTTTTGTGCTCCCAAGAGTTTGATGGATTAGTCTGAGGGTGGAATAAGGAATTTTGTATGGGGAAGTGTTGGGCCCTTAACCCATTAGTGGAATGTTTGTGCCAAATTGACATCAATCCTCAGTGTGTTTAGATATTTTGACAAGTGGTTAGCCTAATTATTTTGGTAGCTAGCTAGAGGATACAGTGCAAATCTTATGCCAGCTAGCCAACAACTAACCATCTCCTAGATATTCAAGGCATCAATGAAGATCTAAATATAGATGGAAATTGGAGCATAATAATTGAAAGGTCATAGAGCTGGCAATTATGATTATAGAAATCTAGTTCAGCACTTAGTGTGTAGCTTCCACCCTAGCAAAGATGCCCCTGACAGGCTTATATAAGGAACCTAAACTAGAGGATGAAGAATTGTAGATAAGCTCTGGTGGAATGACTTCAAAAACATGTTTTATAAACTCTAATATAATAGCCATTAAGGATTAGAAATAGGATAGAGGCTACTCTAGCTCTAATTGTATGTACTTAAGCTCATCTATGAGTCTTTGGGTTGTTAGTATTATTATTTTTAACATAAAATCTTGCTATGAACTTTGAACAATGATAAATGGTGTTTCCCTAAAATGTACTTAAGTGTGTCTAGTTTTCATGTCTTATAATATTGATAATGGGATGCAAGTGTTTTGCAATGTTGTACTTTTGATTAATTATGTCAATTGATGATCATGTGTTTTGTTGGTTTAGCTACTAAAATGGATTATCTATAATTTTCTTGATGTCATCATCATTTTACATGGAAGATGAGTGTAGGTTTGCACCAGTGAACCCAACCCTTATTTAATTTACATGTGTAGGATAGCTAAATGCCTATATGACCTTGGGATTAACCTAAAAAAAGCTTGCACCTATGAGTCTACCCCAAAATTAAGTTTTTAGTGCATTGCTTAAGTCCCCTTAGTGAAGCCTCATACCATTGCACAACTAGCCCAACATGGTCCCCAGTTCATTCTCAGTTCTACTTCAGGTGAGAGCATAAGGCATATGCCTTATGTGGATTGATGCCAGTGCAACTGACTGTTTAAATGTTGATCATAAAAGGGTTTATCCCATGTTTTTGATTGGTTATAGTAAACCACCCCTAGACTTCCAAAAAACACACACACACACATATTATGAGTAAAAGTCTATTTATAACTTAGAACTATATTACAGATAAATTTCCTTACATAAATACTAATAACGTGTTTGCATTATCAGTAATATAGTTTATTTATAACTTTTTAGCATGGTCTATTATTATTAGATGAATATGGTTATGAGTAAAATTTTATTTATAACTTAGAAATGTATTTCACATTATCAATATTTATGTAATTCAATTTATCCATAATGTAAATTAGTATTTATGTAAAGCAATTTATCCGTAATACAATTCTAAGTTATAAATAAAATTTTAATCATAATAAAAGATGAATATGGCCATTAAGCTACACTTTCACATGTACATTTTACATGTTATATGATGCAATGATAAGGGACATTTAACATTTTGCAAATTTCTATGTTATGACACTACCACCTTTGACTGACATAATCATCACATGTTTCTGTAGATTTGCATTCGTTCATTTGATGTGGCTATTAAATGGGTATGTTGGGAAAATATTATTAAGACTCAAAATATTAATCACATATAATAATAAATAAAAGACAAATTAGATACTAAATTTTATGGTCATATGATCGTATTTACATTTTTTAGCCATAAAATACAATCAATTTTTTTTTGGAGACTATATTACATGCAAAATAAATTTTTAATTAGACCGTAAAAATTTATAAAGGATTTTATATATATATATATATATATATATATATATATATATATATATATATATATATATTATATATATATATATATATATTCTAATGTTTCTTTCATATACAATGAATTATATTAACATTTTAAGGGTAGTGTTGAATAGATAACCATCATCAAAAAAATCATGACAAGCAAGGTCAACCATCAAATTTAAGCCCTACTAATGACATGATATCAATTTATATCAATAATTATATATCATAATAATATAATATTTATTATATATATTATATTTATATATATTTATATTATATTAATATAATATGAGACCGATGAGATGTGGGTGAGTTGGTAAAGTGACTTGGTTATTTCAAGCACCATTCAAGTTCAAATCTTAGTATGGTATAGTAGGTAAGATGTGGTTGATCATTAAGTATTTATTGGTTAGTTTTGGCTGATCATTGGTATTCTTTAGATGATTGTGGCCAATTATTGGTATTCTTGGGTTAATTATGGCCTATTATTGGTATTCTTGACCCAGTTGTGGCTATTGATGGTATCCTCAAGCTAGTTGTGGCTATTCATTGGTATTTTCATAAGGATTTAGGCCCCTAATTGTGTCTCAGACCGATTCAAGCTTTGATAAAAATTGATTGGGATAGGGACCCCTCAACCCTGACATTAAGCTAAAAAAATTAAAATAATATGAAATAATTAATATAATATATATTTTTTGTAACTGAGGGTGTCTTGCAACTTTACTAGCACAACATTATCACCATGTTGGACCTAATGACCTAGCACACACTTAGGCATGCTATCGTAGGGTGATTCAAATGGAATTATCCTTTGGGCTTATGCCAATGCCCCATCCAACACTCATGGTTCAATCAAGGCTCAAACCCATGACCTAGTGGTCATCATTGTAATGGCTTACCATTGAGGTATAACCCTAGGGGCTTAACATAATATATATATATATATATATATATATATATATATATATATATATATATATATATATATATATATATATATAAAGATAATATCCTTAAAAAGGCTTCTTTGTGTTTGGGTTATATAAAGGATTGGTATTATCATCATTACTTTTGGCAAGCCAACATAGAAACATATTTACTTGCTAACAATGGTATCGATCATTTAGAAGCTATAAAGATGGACAACCAAAGGGAAGCTTGGGAGGACTTTGAAGGGGTCTCATCTATTTATTTAAGAATTTAATACCTTTCCTTCTATGCTCATGTAAATTGTGGTGTTGTAATGATAGTGCATGATTATTCAATGTTGGATCATGGGAATGATTGCTTGGTTTTAGTGTTAATATCATGAGATATATTCTAGGTTGTTTGGGGTGGCCATGTATTATTTTCTTGGTTGGGTGTTTTTGTCAATATTTACACCTACTTCAAAGCGTCATCTTTTGGGTTCTTTTAGGAATGGTATAGATAGGGTAGTGGTTGAGGCTTTGGGACTACCTGTGGTTTTTGATGTGGATCATTATCTTGAAATGGCTTTTTATGGTGAGGTCTCATAGGCTCGTTTGAAAAATATTTTATGGGTTACTTTTGAGGAGGTTTTTTAACTAATTTGAAGTATTCTTGGGGAGGATTACATTTGTCATAGTCCTAGAAGTAGAGTAAATTTAGACATGGAGTTTGTGTTTGTGAGTACTAGTGTTTGTTGTAGATAAGTAGCATGTTGTAGAAATGGTGGAGCTTTTTGTTGCTCTTGTGCATAGGGTGGGCTTGGTGGAAGAAATTATAGTTGGGGATTTAGGGCCCTTCATTAGTTTATTTTTTTATGGTTTGGATGGTCTGCGTATGTTCCCTCTTTTCATTTTTAGGGCTTTGGAAACTAAGTTTATGGTTTTTTTATTTATGTGGAAAATTCACAAATAGAATTATGTTTTCCTTCCTCTTAGCTAGGTTTCTTTATTCCTCCTCTGGTGGCATCAGTTAAAGTTCCTATTACAAAGTTATAAGTTTGGAAGGTTATGCATCATTATAGGGAGTGTGTAGAAGATATTAAATTCCTTGTGAAATTGATTTTTGTGGTCATGGATTAGCCCCATCCTAATTTCCTTGAGCCCCTCTTTAGGTCATGATGGCTATAATGTAGGTCCAATTGAATAGTGTTAACTCCTCACTAACTATTGGAGGTATGCTCACTAGGCATAAGGTGGTGGTTAGGTCTCAAAGTGTGGAACATAGGCTTATTCAATGATGGTCATAAGGGATATAGAGGTCCCAGTGGTGGTTATGAAAGGCAAAGGTGGATATGTGTTAGAATTTATAGTCATTTTAGACTCGGTTGGGAGGCTCCTAATTTTTGGTCTATCTCTATATTTTTTGGTTCATGGTTTATTGTGCTCAAAACTATGGCGTTGATAATATTTTTTGGTCTTGTTGTTTTGGCTCCCCATATATTTGGCTAAGCTAGTTCTCGATGGCCTTGGTAGTATTGATTTTTTGATACTCCAAGTCATGTTTTTTAATCCTTTTTTTAATTAATATAAATGGGTGGGGAACCCACAAACCTTGGTAGCTATTTAAAAATATATATAGAATATAGATATAATAATAGATTATAATATGTTAATATAGTATAATATATAATATATTATATAATAATTAATATATTAATAATATATATATATAGAGAGAGAGAGAGCAATCTTTTTACATCAATAGATGCTCCTTTGATCCTTTCTCTAATAACTGAAATTTTAGGAAAACCCGTGATAGTAGACAGGGGCCAAATGGCTATGGCTTCACTATTATCACTCAAAACTAATAATATTTTTACAAATATTTGTTCAAGTTTTTTTATTCTTATGATCTTTCAAAAAGGGCAAGAGAATATCATACTCTTTGAACAAAGCTACTAGATTTCTAAATCTTAGAATTTTTTTATAACTCTATAGAGGAGAGTCTTATTTATAGCATTTGAGAGGTCTTGCCTAGAATCTTTACCAAGGTGATGCCATGTCCCATCATGCTTTATAGCTTAAAATTAATCTACAAGGAGATGTTGTTAGATGCACTTGATGAGGACATCTAGCTTGGTGGGTCCAACATTGCTTCCACTTCAGTCAGCAAGTCATCTTCATTGATTGGTTGAAAAAGACACCTTAGCTAGAAGGTACTGGAAAGATGTTAGTGTTGGGGTCCAACTTCACATACATGAATGTGAGGAGTGATGTAGAAGTAAGATTTCCATTCTAGCTATCTCCTTATGATTTTATGTACAACTGTGTCTTGATCATGGTTTTCCTCTTCATGAATATGGTGTAGATCATATCTTGCTATTCATCTGTACAGATGTTCATTATGTGGAGACTAGATTTCTATCAACCATGTCCATAAAGGATGTGTTAGAAGTTCAGTGAACTGGTGAAATGGGAATTCACTATTTAATCTTTCTATAAAGATAACACCAGTATTTTGATGACAATTTTCATGTATCATCACTGCTAAAGACAATTGTAGATCTTGCCCTGCTACATAAGAAATCTGGGTATACCTTAGATGCAACCCTTCTCAGAGGATTTGTTCTTGAACAAGGATGTTCATAGAAGTAAATCCTTGATTATAAATTCTAGTTAGATTGAAATGAGGAATGGGTTGGTGCATAAGTGTAGCAGGAGGATTTTGACTGAGCTAGTCTACTATTATATTATTAGTACCCTTAATATGTTCTACTAAAAAATTAAACTAATTAAAGAAAGCCTACCATCTAACATATTTACCGTGACCATCTCTTTGACCATGATCTTTTTCCTTAAAGGTCAAAAATCTAGTACAATCAGTTTTTACAATAAAATGTGGTAGATGGAGAAGCTTTAACATGAACTTCTCAAGACATTTCTTTATAGCATAAATTTATTTATCAGAAGAAATCCATTTGAGAACATCAGTACTAAAGACTCCACTAGAGAATTCACAAATGAATTATTTATTGTTATGTACATAAACAATTACTCCTCCCCATGCAACATCAAAGGCATCAGTATAAACCTTCATATGATCAACTTTTGGGATATGAAGTTTTGAAAGTAGAGCTACCATAGATTTGATTTTTTGGACTACTATTGTATGTTCATCCTTCCATTAGAAATATTTATTCTTTTAGAGAAGTTCTTGAAGTATAAACCTATCTTTACTAGAGTTAGGATAAAAGCTATTTAAATAATTTAATAATCTCAAAAAGGCTTGAAGCTTCGATTTGTTGAGCTTTTTTGGAAAAATGATAACCTTTTCTTTGATGTGTGGTTGGATTTGTAGTTTAGAGTTTTGGACAATCATTCCAAGAAAGTTGCATTCAATTTTGTAAAGTTGAATCTTTGTCTCTGACAAAACAATTCCTGTATTTTGTGCAAACTGAAAGAATTCTGTGAGATGAGAATAGTGGTTAGTAAGAGAATTATTGAAGACTAGTATGTCATCTATATATACACATAGAAAGTTATAAGTGCTTTTAAAAATGTTATCCATATGAGCTTGATATAAAGCTGGAGCATATATCAAACCAAATGGTATAATAGTCCATTAGAAATGGCTGAAGGGGCAGCTGAATATTATCTTTTCTCTATCAGATTCCTTGACCCTGATCTGATAAAAGCTTGACTTCTAGTCAAATTGGGAGAAGTATTTACATGCAGTAAATTTCTCCAAAAGGTAGCTTTTATCTAGTATTGGATATGGAAAGGGTTGAGTAATGGCATTCAATGGTCTGTAATTGATGACCATTCTTTTCTTTCCTCTCTTTTATTTTGAATGCTTATTTACCATGAAAGCATAACAGTAGTAGGAAGAGGTTGATTCTTCAACAAAACCATTACTCTCAAGCTCCTTGATCTATAGTTCCATATCAAAGTAATGTTGAGCTGGTATAGAAATTTTATTTCCAATCTTCATATATTTACCTTTGATGAGTTTGATTTCCATCTCAGACATAGACTTGGACCAAAACTGTTGAGAGTTATTAGAATAGATAGTGGTTTTAATCTTTTTTCCTATGGTTTGGATTTTAGTAGGGATTACTTTTTTAGATAATTAGGTCATTGAACTTGGAAAATGCTTAGTAGCATAGATAAGATAGGGAATGATGAACCTTTCATTATATATAGTGAACATGATACTCTTAGTGGTTGATCCATAGGGTGAGTATCTGTTAATAAAAGTACCACCTATTAGAATATCTATAGGCATCTTATCAAGGGAAAATAAATCACACTGGAAGATTTTATCTTGGATTTGAAGGGATTGTTGATGCTTATACTTATTACAAATAAAACTATTCCCTTGAACATCTAGGCTCTTATAGGCCAGAGTTTCATCCAATGTCTTCCAATCATGGATGAGCTATGATTTGGCAAATGAGAGAGAAGTTCCAGTGTCTATTTGTACATCTACTAGTCTATCATTTATTTTTAAAGTGATAAACTAGGCAAACTTTCCATTTATGAGCTAGGTAAGATAAGCTGGCTGTGGAATATCTAAGGGAGGAATACTAGTACATACCAGTTTTTATCGACCTAGGTCTTGTATAGTAGCTTGTTCAGTGTAGATGACTTCTTCTGCTTCTTCTCTGAGGTTACTACATTTACCTGAATAGTAATCTTGTTCTAAGTAGAAAGAATTTTATACTTCTTCATCCTTTTATTCCTTTTTTTGGGCAATAAGATGTCCCACTGTGGCTCTAGTACTGGTGCTAGTATTTCTCTTAGAGGTTTAGTGCTAGTGAATTTTTTTTTCATCAAAGAGGCACTAGGTTTCAAAGAGCTCTAAAATTTCAAAGGAGGATGTTAAGGCCTTTGCAAAGTTGGTGGTATTCTTGGCATAGAGAGTTGTCTCTCTCTGGTGGATTCTTGTCTCCTCGAAGGTCCTCTAGTTCTTGGCTGGGTGTCTTGTTCTAGAACTTCATGGTGGTGACAACACCAGTTACCATGTGCTTCATATAGAAGTTGGGAATAATCATGGTGCCAAGGCCATTGCATGTTGGTGAGTGGTTGATCTAAATCATCAGCTAATGATTCAAGGGCATCTACATCTTCATCATCATCAAAGTCTTCTATGGGGAGATCATCTACAATTAGTTCATAGATGTCATCTTGTAGGTAGAGATCTTCATCGAGATTGACAATATCTCACCACGCTGCTATGTTGGAGGTAAAAACTACTTTAATACCAGATTTTTTATAATGGCATTGTGGGGCAATATGGCCAAGTTTGTGGAAGATATAGAAAATGGGTTGTTTAGAGGGAGGACGTGGAGTATGGTGTTTCTTTAGGAAATGTTGAGGAGGTGCATAAGAATTCTTGTGGGAAAAAGAGTAGCATGTAAAGGAAATATATTGGCAACACTGCTTCTGGTGCTTGTGAGGTTGAACAAATGGTTGACAACTAAATGGGGTTATTTCAAGGAATGCAAGAGCGATTTGGGAGGCTTGATGCTTAGTAATCTTCTAAATTGTCTTAGTCTCAGAGACTAATTGCATAGCTTGCTATTTGGAAAAATTAATAACATCAGACAAAGATAGATCTTCAATGGTTAGATATTTAAGATCTATATAAGTAAGAACTTTATGTATGAGATTATAAGGTAAAGCATGCAAAAACTTGAGTTTAATCTCGATAGATCCAAAGCTTCAACATTCATATGCCAATTCTCTAAATTGTTTGGCAAAAGCATCAAATTATTTAAGATCACAGAGCTCCATATTGAGAAGTCATTTCTTTGATCCTATTTCTCTGTTGCCAACTAGAGGAGCAAACTCATTTATCAATAAATGGTATTAGGCAGCTAGAGGATCAGGCTGATGGTGGACACGCTCATGTTGTTCATTCTCAGTCATTGAATCCCACCATTAGGTAATAATTCCCCAAAATAATTTTGAAGCAAAAACTATAGTACCTACTAGATCTAAATAAGCATTGACTATAATAACTTGCATGGAGTTACACCAGGTAGATATCTCATTTAATGGATTTAGTAAATCATCTATGTTTAGGTACCAGGGCTGAAGCTGGACATGAGTCTTTTGCATCAAAGAAGTACTAGGATGTTTCTTATGAGGTTTGAAACTAGAACCAAAATTAACCTCATATGTGAGAGCTATAATTTGTGCTTCAGCTTCCTGACCTTGCTTGACTAACCAGTCAAGCCTCTCATCAAGTGTTGCTAGTTTTATATCAATGGAAGACAATTGCTGCTGCATATTTGTACAAACTTGGTTGGTATTGTTTTCAAGAATTGTTAATTTATCTAAAATATTTATTATATATAAAACATCTTTACATAGGTTATCAAAATATTTAGAGAGATGAGAATTGAATCGAGAAACATAGTTTTGATGCTTGAATTCATTTGATGGTTTAACATCTCCTTGAAATGTTGCAAAAAAATATTAAACAAGTCCTTTTAGTTGCTTGTGCATTCCTTTATGTGGAGGCCACCTTCCACCTCTATACAGACTGACCTTATTTTATATATAGAATTCAATTTTATCTTCTCTTAGAAGATTCATTAAAGTAAAAGGTAACTGATCTTCTGGATCAGGTCCTTGGTTTATCTCTTCATCTTTTATTAAGATGTGACCTATTTTTATAGCTCTTCATGAATAAGAGGTAGACTTATAGACAAACTTAGATTATAACAACTCAAATTTATTATAGACATGGGAAGCCTTAATAGTTGGAGGTTTATACAAGCTATTTTCCTTTTCAAGGTTTTCTTTAGTGATTTCGATATCTAGACAATCAGATATTTGATTAGGAACAAATGAAGGAAGTACATACATATCTTCTAATTCTAATTCATTAAAAATTTCTATTGTGGAAGACATCTAGTATTTACCAAATTCCATTAATAAGAGATTAATATTCTAGTAAGCGAGAGAACTCTGGACAAGGAAATAAAAATGTAGAGTAAAGAAGGGCCTATGACAACTAACAACGGCCAGGGACTTAATGCAATAACTTTTCCCAAAGAATTCTGCAAAGCAAAGAAACTTAAAAGTATTTCAAGAAATTCTTACAGATGTATACAATAGAAGATCACTTTGGCTATGATACTAATCTTTTTACATCACTAGATGCTCCTTTGATCCTTTCTCTAATAGCTAAAATTTCAAGAAAATCCATGACAGTAGTCAGGGGCTGAATGGCTATGGCTTCACTATTATCACTCAAAACTAATAATCTTTTTATAAAAATATTTTTACATCAATAGATGCTCCTTTGATCCTTTCTCTAATAGCTGACATTTCAAGAAAACTTGCGTCAGTAGGTAGGGGCCGAATGGCTATGACTTCACTATTATCACTCAAAACTAATAATCTTTTTACAAAATTTGTTCAAGTTTTTTGATTCTCAGGATCCTTCAAAAAGGGCAAGAGAAGAGCATACTCTTTTAACAAAGCTATTATATTTCTAAGGCTTAGAAATTTTTTGATGAAAAATCTATAGAAAAGAGTCTTATTTATAGCATTTGGGAGGTCTTGCCTGGAATCTTTACCAAGGCAATGTCATGTCCCATCATGCTTTAAAACTCAAAATTAATTTACAAGGAGATACTATTGGATGTGCTTGATGAGGATGTCTAGCTTGGTGGGTCCAACATTGCTTCCACTTCAATAAGCAAGTCATCTTCGCTAATTGGTTGAAAAAGACACCTTAACTAGAAGGTACTAGAAAGATGCCAATGCTAGGGTCCAACTTCACATGCATGACAGTGAGGATTGATGTAGAAGTAAGATTCCCATTCTATCTTTATCCTTATGATTGTATGTACCACTATGTTTTGATCGTGGTTTTCCTCTTCATGAGTATGGTGTGGGCCGTATCTTGCTATCCATATATATAGATGTTCATTGTGTAGAGATCATATTTTTATCAACCATGTCCATAAAGGATGCTTTAGAAGTTCAATAAACTGGTGAAATAGGAATTCACTATTTAATCTTTCTATAAAGATAACACTAGTATTTTGATGACAATTTGCCTATATCGTCGCTACTAAAGACATTTGTAAATTTTGTCCTATTGCATAAGAAATTTGAGTATACCTCAGATGCAACCCTTATCATAGGATTTTTTCTTGAACAAGGATGTTCATAGAAGTAAATCCTTAATAATAAATTCTAGTTAGATTGAAACCAGGAATGGGTTGGTGTATAAGTGTAGCAGGAGGATTTTGACTGAGCCAGTTTACTATTATATTATAAGTACCCTTAATATGTTCTACTAAAAAATTAAATTGATTAAAAAAAACTTACCATCTAACATATTTATCATGACCATCTTTTTGATCGTGATCTTTTTCCTTAAAGGTCAAAAATCTAGTACAATCAATTTTTACAATAAAATGCAGTAGATGGAGAAGTTTTAACATGAACTTCTCAAGACATTTGTTTATAGCATAGATTTCTTTATCAAAAGAAATCCATTTGAGAACATCAATACTAAAGACTCCACTAGAGAATTCACAAATGAATTCTTTATTTTTATGTACACAAACAAGTACTCCTCCCCATGCAATATCAAGGGCATCAGTATAAACCTTCATTTGATCAAATTTTGGGATATGAAGTTCTAGAAGCAAAGCTATTGTAGATTTGATTTTTTTGACTGTTGTTGTATGCTCATCCTTCCATTAGAAAGATTTCTTATTTTGGAGAATTTCTTGAAGTATAAACCTGTCTTCACCAGAGTTAGAATACAAGCTATTTAAATAATTTAATAATCCCAAAAAGGCTTGAAGCTTTGATTTGTAGAGCTTTTCTAGAAAACTAATAACCTTTTATTTGAGTGTGGCTAGATTTATAGTTTAGAATTTTAGACATTCCAAGAAAGTTGCATTTGGTTTTACAGAGTTGAATCTTTGTCTCTAACAAAACAATTCTTGCATTTTGTGCCAACTAAAAGAATTTTGTGAGATGGGATTAGTGGTCAGTAAGAGAATTACTAAAGATTAGTATGTCATCTATATATACACACACAAATTTAGAAGTGCCTTTAAAAATGTTATCCATATGAGCTTGATAGAAATCTAGAGCATTCATCAAACCAAAAGGCATAACTATCCACTGGAAATGGCTGAAGGGGCAGTTGAATGTTGTCTTTTCTCTATCAGCTTCCTTGACCCTGATCTGATAAAAGCCTGACTTACAATCAAATTGGGAGAAGTATTTACATGCTACAACTTTCTCCAATAGATAGTTTGTATCTGGTATTGGATATGGAAAGGGCTGAGTAATGGCATTCAATGGTCTATAATTGATGACCATTCTTTTCTTTCCTCTCTTTTGTTCTAAATGCTTATTTACCATGAAGGCATAATAACAATAGGAAGAGGTTGATTTTTAAATAAAACCATTACTTTTAAGCTCCTTGATCTGTAGTTCCTTATCAGAGTAATCTTAAGCTGGTATGGAAATTTTCTTCCCAATCTTCATATATTTACCTTCGATGAGTTTGATTTCCATCTCAGGCATAGACTTGGACCAAAACTGTTGAAAGTTATCAGAATAGATAGTGTTTTTAATCTTTTCTCCTATGGATTAGATTTCAACAGGGATTACTTCTTTAGGTAATTAGGTCATTGAACTTGGAAACTTCTCAGTAGCATAGATAAGATGGGGAATTTTGAGCCTTTCATTGTCTATAGTGAACATGATACTCTTAGTGGCTGATCCATAAGGTGTGTATTTGTCAATAAAAGGACCACCTAGTAGAATATCTATAGGCATCTTATCAAGGGCAAAGAAATAACATTGGAAGATTTTATCTTAGATTCAAAGGGATTGTTGATGTTTATACTTATTATAAATAAAACTATTCCCTTAAACATTCAGGGTCTTATAAGCCAGAGTTTTATCCAATGTCTTCCAATCATGGATGAGCTATGATTTGGCAAATGAGAGAGAAGCTCTAGTGTCTATTTGTGCATCTACTAGTCTACCATTTATTTCTAAAGTGATAAACTGGGAAAATTTTCCATTTATGATCTGGGTAAGATAGTTGGCTCTAGAATTTCTAAGGGAGGAATACTAGTACATACCAATTTTTGTCTCCCTAGGTCTTGTATAGCAGCTTGTTTAGTGTAGATGACTTATTTTGATTCTTCTTCTTCTCTGAGGTTACTACATTCACCTGGATAGTAATCTTTGTCTAAGTGGAAAGAACTTTCTACTTCTTCATCCTTTTCTTCCTTTTTTGTGGGCAATAAGATGTCCCACTGTGGCTCTAGTACTGGTGCTGGTATTTCTCTTAGAGGTTCAGTGCTGGTGAATTTTTTTTTCATCCAAGAGGTACTAATCTTGAAAGAGCTCTAAAATTGCAAAGGAGGATGTTGGGGCCTTTGTAAATTTAGTGTTATTCTTGGCATAGAGGGTTGTCTCCCTCTGGTGTATTATTGTCTCTTCAGAGGTCCTCTAGTTCTTGTCAAGGTGTCTCATTCTAAAACTTCATGGTGGTGATGAGACCAGTTACCATGTGCTTCATATAGAAGTTGTGAACAATCATGGTGCCAAGGTTGTTGCATGTTGGTGAGCAGTTGGTCCAAATCATCAGCTAATGATTTGAGGGCATTTGCATCTTCATCATCGTCAAAGTCTTCTATGGGGAGATCATCTAGAATTGGTTCATAGATGTCATCCTGTAGGTAGATATCTTCATCAGGATCGATAATATCCCACCATGCTACTACATTGGAGGTAAAAAACTATTTTAACAATAGAGTTTTTACAATGGAATTATGGGGCAATATGGCCAGGTTTGCGATAGATATAGCAAATGGGTTGTTTAGAGTGAGGACGTGGAGTATGGCATTTCTTTAGGAAATGTTGAGGAGGTGCATAAGAATGCTTGCAGGGAAAAGAGTGGTGCTTAAAGGAAAGATGTTGGTAGTGCTACTTCTAGTTCTTGTGAGGCCAAACAAATGGTTGATAGCCAAATGGGGCTATTTTTAGGAATGCAAGAGTGATTTGAGAGGCTTGATGCTTAGAAAGCTTCTGGATTGTCTTAGTCTCAGAGACTAATTGCATAGCTTGTTGTTTGGAAAAGTCAATAAAATTAGACAAAGATAGATCTTCATTGGTTAGAGATTTAAGATCTATATAAGGACTTTATCTATGATATTATAAGGTAAAGCATACAAAAACTTGAGTTTAATCTTGGTAGATCCAAAGCTTCGACTTTCATATGCCAATTCTCTGAATTGCTTGGCAAAAGCATCAAATTGTTTAAGCTCATAGAGCTCCATCTTGAGAATCCATTTCTTTGATTCCAATTCTCTATTGCCAATTGGAGGAGCAAAATCATTTATCAATAAATGGTATAAGGCAACTAGGGGATCAGGCTGATGGTGGACACGCTCATGCTGTTCATTCTTAATCATTAAATCCCACCACTGGGTAATAATTCCCCAAAATAATTTTGAAGCAAAGACTGTAGTACCTATTGGATCTAAATAAGTATTGACTGTAATAACTCACATGGAGTTACACTAGGTAGATATCTCATTTAATAGATTTAGTAGATCATCTATGTTCAGGTACTAGGGTTGAAGATAGACATGAGTCCTTTACATCAAAGAAGTAATGGGATGTTTCTTATGAGGTTTGAAACTAGAACCAAAATTAACCTCATATGTGAAAGCCAAAATTTTTACTTTGGCTTCCTAATCTTTCTTGACTAACCATTCAAGGCTCTCATCAAGTGTTGCTAGTTTTATATCAATGGAAGACAATTGATGCTGCATATTTGTATAAACTTGGTTGGTATTGTCTTCAAGAATAGTTAGTTTATCTAAACTATATCTTATATATAAAACATCTTTACATAGGTCATCAAAAAATTTAGAGAGATGAGAATTGAATCGAGAAACATATTTCTAATGCTTGAATTCATTTGATGGTTCAACATCTCCTTGGAATGCTGCAAAAAAATATTGAACAAGTCCTTTTGGTTGCTTGTGCATTCCTTCGTGTGGAGACCACCTTCCACCTCTATATAGACTGACCTTATTTTTTGTATAGAATTTGATTTTATCTTCTCTTGGAAGATTCATTAAAGTAAAAGGTAATTGATCTTTTGGATCATGTCCTTGGTTTATCTCTTCATCTCCTATGAAGATGTGACCTATTTTTACAGTGCTTCATGAAGAAGAGGTATATTTATAGACAAACTTAGATTTTAACAACTCATATTTCTTATAGACATGGGAAGCCTTAATAGCTGGAGGTTTATACAAGCTATTTTATTTTTCAAGGTTTTCTTTAATGATTTTGATAACTGGACAGTCAGATATTTGATCAAGAACAAATGGAGGAGGTTCATACATACCTTCTAATTATAGTTCATTAAAAATTTCTATTGTGGAAGACATCTGGGATTTACCGAATTCCATTGATAAGAGATTAATATTTTGGTACGCGAGAGAATTATGGATAGGGAAATAAAAACACAGAGTAAAAAAGGGCCTATGACAATTAATAACAGCCAGGGACTCAATGCAATAACTTTTCCCAAAGAATTCTACAAAGCAAAAAAACTTAAAAGTCTTTCAAGAAATTCTTACAGATGTATACAACAGAAGATCACTTTGGCTCTAATACCAATATTTTTACATCAATAGACACTCCTTTGATCCTTTCTCTAATAGCTAAAATTTTAGGAAAACCCACGACAATAGGCAAGGGTCGAATGGCTACAGCTTCACTATTATCACTCAAAACTAATAATATTTTTACAAATATTTGGTCAAGTTTTCTGATTCTCAGGATCCTTAAAAAAGGGCAAGAGAAGAGAACACACGCACACACACACATATATATATACATATGTATGTATATATATATATACATATACATATATATATATATATATATATATATACATATGTATATATATAGATATGTATATATATATATATATATATGTATATATATATATGTATATATATGTATATATATATATGTATATATATATATGTATATATATATATATATGTATATATATATGTATATGTGTGTATATATATATATATATACATATATATATATATAACTAATATATTAATTATTATATAATATATTATACCATATTAACGTATTATAATCTATTATTATATCTATATTATATATATATATATATATATTTAGATAGCTACCAAGGTTTGTGGGTTCCCCACCCATTTATATTAATAATAAAAAGGATTACAAAACAAGACCTAGAGTATCAAAAAATCAATACTACCAAGGCCACCGAGAACTAGCTTAGCCAAATATATGGGGAGCCAAAACAACAAGACCAAAAAATATTATTAACACCATAGTTTTGAGCACAATAAACCATGAACCAAAAAATATAGAGATAGACAAAAAACTAGGAGCCTCCCAACCTAGTCTAAAATGACTATAAATTCTGACACAGATTCACCTTTGCCTTTCATAACCACCACTAGGACCTCTATGTCCCTTATGACCATCACCAAATAATCCCATGTTCCACACTTTGAGACCCAGCCACCACCTTATGCCTAGTGAGCATACCTCCAACAGTTAGTGAGGAGTGAACACTATTCAATTGGACCTACATTGTAGCCATCATGACCTAAAGAGGGGCTCAAGGAAATTAGGATGGGGCTAACCCATGACCACAAAAATCAATTTCACAAGGAATTTAATATCTTCTACACACTCCCTAGAATGATGCATAATCTTCCAAACTTATAACTTTGTAATAGGAACTTTAACTGATGCCACCAGAGGAGGAATAAAGAAACCTAGCTAAGAGGAAGGAAAACATAATTCCATTTTTGAATTTTCCACATAAATAAAAAACCCATATACTTAGTTTCTAAAGCCCTAAAAATGAAAAGAGGGAACATACGCAGACCATCCAAACCATAAAAAAACAAACTAATGAAGGGCCCTAAATCCCCAACTATAATTTCTTCCACCAAGCCCACCCTATACACAAGAGCAACAAAAAGCTCCACCATTTTTGCAACATGTTATTTATCTACAACTAACACTACATTATTACTCACAAACACAAAATCCATGTTTAAATTTAGTTTGCTTCTAGGACTATGACAAATGTAATCCTCCCCAAGAACACTTCAAATCAATTACAAAAACTCCTCAAAAGTAACCCATAAAATATTTTTCAAATAGGCCTATGAGACCTCACCATAAAAAGCCATTTCAAGATAATGATCCACATTGAAAACCACAGGTAGTCCATAGGTAGTCCCAAAGCCTCAACCACTACCCTATCTATACCATTCCTGAAAGAACCTAGAAGATGACACTTTGAAGTAGGCATAAATATTGAAAAAAACACCCAACCAACAAAATAATACATGGCCACCCCAAACAACCTAGAATATATCTCATGATCTTAACACTAAAACCAAGCAATCATTCCCATGATCCACCATTGAATAATCATGCACTATCATTACAACACCACAATTTACATGAGCATAGAAGGAAAAGTATTGAATTATTAAATAAATAGATGAGACCCCTTCAAAGTCCTCCGAAGCTTCCCTTTGGTTCTCCATCCTTATAGTTTCCAAATGATCGATACCAGTGTTGGCAAGTAAATATGTTTCTATGTTGGCTTGCCAAAAGTAATGATGATAATACCAATCCTTTATATAACCCAAACACAAAGAAGCCTTTCCAAGGATATTATCTAAATTATAAGACTTAATATTTTTTTTGTGTAAGGCTTGAATTGAAATCTAAGAATCCCCTTCAACCATCAATCTTTCAATTCTACACAAAACTATTATCTCAAGCCTAACCACTAAAGCTTGAGCTTCTACTTTGTTATTGGTCCTATTAACTAGTTTAATTAAAGCCACATAAACAAACAACCCACTAAAATCCATTATAAGATAGCCAACACTCGAGGCTCTAAGGTTGCCCTGAGAAACACCATCAAAGTTCAGTTTGAACCATCTGAGGGTTGGTAGAAGCCAAATCACATTTTATTTTCTTTTATCTTTTATGGTAGACACCCAGGACCCATTAACAGGAGGAGAAGACATGATCTTCCTTTTATCACACATTCTCATGTCCCAAGTTGATATCTTACCATTTCTCTATCTTAATTGAGCATAAATAACCTCAAATATTGCTACCTCAATATATTTGACAACTACAAATAGAGGCCTTTCCTTACCTTCAAAGATGTGTTGATTTCTTTCCTTCCAAATTGACCAAATCATAATAGTAGGACTCACTTGCCACAAACCTTACAAGGACTTTTTTAAATCACAAATAATCCAAGAAGAGAAGGCACATAAAAGAAAAGAGGGCCAAGCTTAAAACCCCTCTAACTTATAACATAGCCATTACTAAAACTAAAAGGCAATGTGACAATCAAATAAAACATGATCGGGTGATTCTTCCTCATTTTTACATAAACAATAATGAGATGGAAAAATGAAGTCAATTTTACCCAACATGTCCTAAGTGAGTTTAAGATTATGAATCTCCATCCAAGCAAAGACACCTACTTTTTAAAGACACTCCTTACCCCAACATAATGAATGAGCCTAGGTCATGGAATCATTAGTATCCTCAACCAACTAATAGCCTAGGCTCATTTAATAAAGCCTATAATTATCCAAAATATAATGTAGCATAGCCTCCAAGTTGTGAAATAATTTATGCTTCTCAATGTAATCAGAAATAAATCTATTCTAGTCCTCGAGAATGGTTAAGTTGTAAAAAAAAAAATACAATTCTAAGATGTCAAACCCTATGCCATCACAAGCTCCCAATAATATCCAATTTTAGCACCCTAGACCATTGAAATACTAAGTTTAGCCTCAACCATATTTAGAAGATCAGCCAAAGGCTTGTGCCCATTCTAATATTTTTCCTAGAAGTTAGCAAGCCTACCATTATTGATAGTCTAGGACACATGATCCATGATAAGAGGTCTACATTTAAGAAAAAAGTTACAAAAGTGGGAGCCTCTAGGAGGATTAACTATAGAAAAAATACTCAATAAATTTTTCAAATTAAAATATATACACCTTAGCAACCTTCACCAAATATAATGCAACTTCAAAATCATCCCCCAAACTAATTTCACCCCCTAAACCAAAATTTGAAGACTCAATATTTTAAATATAGAATCTCCCATATTCTTCAACTTACAAACATTATCCCATTTAAGAAAATGGGTCTTATTTTTCTCATAAGATCCCTACCACAAAAAATCATTCATAATTTTATTCAAAAACTTTACCACTTGACTAGGTGGTTGGAGGATGGACAAGTAGTAAAAAGGAAGATAGCTCAAAACTAATTTAATTAATGTTAATCATCCATTAAGTGAAATCCACTTTCCCTACAAAGAATCCAAGTGGGCCTTAAAAGAGCTAATCAAAATTTCCCAATGGATCCCTTCCTTTCACAAGTAAATAAGGGGACTCCAAGATATTTGGTATAAAGTTTACCAATCTTAAAACCCAGAAGGAGAGAGATAGCTAGTTGAACATGTCTAAAACAATTTATGAAGTAAATTTATGTTTTTCTATCATTCATAATTTGACCTAAAATAGCCTCATAACTAGACAAAATATTATTTAAATTTTGAGATTTATTGATTGAGGTTTTCCCAAATAGAAAGGTGTCATCCACAAACTACTAATGAGTTAAGCTTTCAAAACCATCCACCACTTTAATGCCTATCAGATGAACCTTAACCTTAGCTTACTTCATGATGTGACCCAAAGCTTTAGCTATGAGAATTAATAGAAAAGGAGACAAGGTTTACCCTTACCTAAGTCCTCTAGAATCCTCAATGAAGCTAGCTAAACTACCATTAAACAAAATTGAAAACTTGGGACCTGCCACACAACTAAAAACCCAATCACACCAACCGCTATATAAATAAAAAAATATCCAAAACCTTGATCAGTAAATGCCAATTCATTTGATCATATGCTTTACTAATATCTATCTTTATCATCAAACCTTTCTATTGAGAGTGAGAGAGTGAATGAAAATTTTAATAAGCAATGATAATACCCTCTTGAATGTACTTGTAAACACATAATATTTTCAAACTTTATCAATTATTAATGCTTTCTATCTTGAAATAACCCATTGAGTCTCAATCTCTTTGAGTGCATGATCAAATGGGTGTACCGAGAAAGGGGTAGGTAGAACATTGGTGCTTTATAGGATTGTTGTCCCTTATTACCAATTTTTATAAATCCAACCAACTCCTAAAAACATTCCCCTAAGATTTTCCTCCTATTTTAAGACCTCCTCTAGTCCACTCTTTCCCTAACCTAAACCCCTTTTTGACAGTTTACATGACATAGTTAGCCACATCGACCTTGTATCCTTATTGATAAAGCTTATTAGGGACTAGGTTAGCCCCTTTTCAACCTAATCCATGGCCTAGTTTGTTTTTATAAATTATGATATTAGTTTGACCAGCTCAACCTTATTGGCCTAAACTTTTGGAAGGGATTAGGGTCAAATCTACCTATATAAACACATCCATTTCACCATTCTTAGGGAGACAACAAGAGTTAAATATTTATTTGTGCTTATTTATAATATATTCCTCTGCCATTCTACTTAAGGAGTCTTAGCTTAGGGTTTTTACTTGGAGAAGAATATTGTCTTATAGAGAAGTCTTGGATGCTTTGGCCTTTATTTGTGATCCTTACAAACCACAACAACCTCTTTTGAAACACCTTTGTCCAAGGGAGAGATTGAGTCTCGATGGGTTCATCTTCAAGGTAAGTATCTCTAACTTTGATCCTCTCTTTAGTAGATAAAAGTAGCATAAGTAATGAATTTTGAGTAAGATTTCTCTCTCCATGCATTAGGGTTTTACCTATACATATCTTAATTAGGATTATTTTATGCATGTTTACTTTTATGTTTAATAACCCCTACTTTATGTCATAAGCTTTGGTGAGCACTAGATTAGATTTTTCTTTACTTATTATTAGTTTAGTAAATATGAAAACATAGGACCCAGTTAGGGTTATTGCATAGTTTTGCTTCACTAGAGGATTTGTAACCTTACCTAGTGATATTATTGTCGTAAAAGATCCCTTTGGCTAGGTCTAGTGGATCCATATTGGTCATAACCATGATTATCTAATATATCCCCAATCAAAAGTGTAAGTAGGATTTAACTTCTCTGAGCTAGGATTAATTTGTAGATCTTCTGTATTTCCCATTGCATATAGTTCCTACCTAAAACAAACCCTAATTTCTCATCCAAAATCAATAAATCCATTATGGGCTTGAGCCTAGCAATCATATCTATAGATATAATCTTATACATAATATTAAAAAGAGAGATATGACATAAATTTCCAAAATTCACGTAAGAGTCACCTTTAAGAACTAAATAAATGAAATTAACATTGAGATCAAGGGAAACATTTTTTATTTATCATGATTCTTCCACCATATTCAACACATCCACTCCCACTATCTCACAGAAAGACTGAAAAAACATTATAGGGAACCCATCAAGGCCTATAGATTTCTCATTACCCATAGAGAAGACCACCACTCACACTTACTTCAAATTAAATGGCACAATAAGCTTATCATTTTGTGTAAAGAACATTAACCTAGGGATGAAATCTAGATTGGCTTTTTAAGATGAGAGACCAAAAGCCACTTCACCTGTTAGCAAATTTTGGAAAAAAATATATCCACCTTATGAATATTTAATTGGTAATCCAACATCACTCCTTCACTAGATTGAATACTCAAAATTCAAAACAAACTTCACTTTACTCTAATAGAATTATGAAAGAAATCAAAATTATGACACCATTCTTTAAGCCAGCTTTCTCTAGATTTTTGCTTCTAATAAATGTATTCCTGTAATAATAATTCTTCATACTTAGAAAGAAGACCCTTATTCGACTTATAAGAAATAAAATCCATCCCTACATTGCAAACCACTTTATTCATATCCTCCAATTCATCTTCCACTCGGATCATTCTCTTGGAAAATATTTTTAGAATAAGCATAATTCTAATGTTTGAGATGATGTTTGATAAATTAGAGTTTCTTAACCATCCTAAATATTTGTCAACCAAAAATTCATTAGATGTAGAAGATAGGCATCATATATTCACATCCTTTCAAATTTAAAATGGAAAAACATTGGAGGGTTGTCAACAGAAATTTTGAAGTTGATAGGGAAATGATCTAAGCTAGAAATGAACAAAATAACACCTTTTAAAATCTAATTTTACAAAAAAATATACCAAAGAAACCAAAAATTGATCCAATAATTTTGAAATGTTATTAGTGCCACACTATGAACAACCTTTTCTTAGGCCTTACATTAATCAATTCATTATTAGAGATGAATTACATAAATCTAAATGAGAATAGATCAAATGCAAAGACCCACCCAATTTCTCAGAAGAGAAAAGAATGGAATTGAAATCACTACCCAAAACCACCTTTTCACTAGGAAAATCCATGATAACATTAGACATCTCACTTCACAAAATATGTTAATTCATAGGATCATTTATACTACACACATTAATCAAGAGAAAATTCATATTAGAAGAAAATCTAGAAATATAATAAAGTTTCCAATTAGAACTAGATCCTATCATATCCACATAAATAGAAGTAGAAGACTAGAGAATTTCCAAACCCCCAGAGGCTTTAGATTATTCAACAAATGAACTACTCCATCTACTCCAACTATTCTACATTAGACTTAAATCCTCTTAAAAATTTAGCTTTGACTCTTGAATCAATAAAACATCTAGAGAGGCATCAAAAAGAAGATGCTTTACCAAATATATCTTGTTATGGCCATTCAAACCCCTAACATTCTAGGATATAATATTCATAAGGCTAGAGAGGAGAATTCCAACCCCCACTTTTTAGGCTACAATAAATTCTATAAACTAATATGTCTACCTTTTGAGACTTGTCTTGCCACATGTTCCTTAGCTAATTTGCATCCTCTTTTCCTAGGGAGACCCCAATTTGCTTGAATGAATTAGCTTTGAGATTGAGAAATCATCAAAGTTTCATGCAAGTTCAAGTCCTCCCCTAAGTCCTCTTCTTCCAATTTTGAAAATAATTGAAGATCATCTTGACCAAAACCTTTCTTAGGTTCTTATTTTCCCAAACAACTAGAGTAACCCATATCCCATGCCTCCTATAAGGGGCATTTAAGAATATATTTAATCACTTGCGACTGCTATGAAATGAATTCATAACCTTTTATTATTGAATAAGGATAAAAATCTATCCCTTTATCCAATTTATCTAATAAAGCCTTTATTTCCTTAATTTTTAAATTATGACCTCATTGAACCTCCATTTATTTCCTTAGTTGATCCTCCTTCTATGCCTCTTTATCTAAAGTCTCCAACAAGACCTTTATTTCCATCAATTTTTAAATTTTTATCCATTAGAACCTCCTTTTGATTCCTTATTTGGGTCTCCTTATTCTCCCTTTGTTGGGCGTAAAACTTCCCATTGTTACACTAAAAGAAGGTACCATAAGTTATAGAGGTCGGTTGTCAAACTTGATTCATTAAAACCATTTTGGAGGTTGAACCCAGAGAAAAAGTCTTACAAAATTTTTGAATATGACCCAGTCGTCTACACTTGAAAAATATAAAAGGTATTTTATCAATATTAAAGGACTGCTTCCAAAAACTACCTTGTGTTTTTATAAGGATATTTTCAAGAATTTATGAGTCCATATCCAAAAAAAATCTAACCCTCGCAAAGGAGGAAAAAACACCTTTTTATGATATAGGATCAATCTTGATGAAATCCTTAAACAAATTACGTAGAGATTTAAGATAATCTTGACCCTAATATGCCATATGAAGCCCATAAAATTGGATCCATAAGGGAATCTTCCATTATGGGCTAAAAGAATATCAAATTTATGTTGTCAGTGATGAAGCCAAAGACTAATGCCTCCCAATGACTAGAATAGATGATATAAAATCTTCTCCTTTAAATCCAAATAAGAGTAAATATCAATAAAAAAGCCTTTGGTTAAAAATCTTACCTCTATTTCATAACTTAAAAATGTTTCTTTACCTAGGATTTAACCTATCCTATCACCAAAAACTTACCTGCACACTTACCAATTAGGGCACACTCTTCTAATGCCAAGATGTTTTGTGAAAAAGGTTATAAATCCTAAACCAACTCCTTGGCTTGAAGGATACAAATACCATCCAATTTTTGGTAAGTAATTAGACTTGGTTGGAGCATGTCCACTTACTCAATCCATCTAGAATCAGATTTTTGGATGCCTTCAACTAGAATACTATTGGCACCTGAGGCCAAATGCACCCCAGACTTTAGATCCTTGACTAGTGAAAAATCTTCCTAGACCTCTCATGCCTCCACCAACTTACTGCCACATGTTCCTTCATCATTTAAACTGAATTCAAACACTAACTAGTCCCTAACATCCTAAATCTCTTCCACTAAGGTATGATGATCATCCTTAGAGGAGTGACAACCAAACCCTCAAGAGAAGGAATATACTTCCTTCGACTTCTTCCCTTGATCACGTGCCATTTTTTCAGCACTCATTTCCATCGTGCACTCTCTTTTATCTTATACGTTATTATAATATTACAAAATTCTATATTTTATATATATTATATACTAATAATATATTTTTTATGTAATATTGTAATAAACATATATTTATATTTATTTTATATATTTATATATATATATATATATATATATATAATTATAACAATATATAATTATAGTAATCTAAAATAATATATAAGTATATATTATTAATGTAAAATAATATTGAATATATATATATATATATATTTATAAAATATATTATATTATATATATGAACTATATATATTATATTCTATGTAATATAATTATATTGTATGTAGACAATGATTAAATAATAATATAAATATAAAAGACTATAATAATATTATAATATCTTCTCTTTTTATGTTTATTACATTAATGTATATTAATATACTAATATTAATATATTATGATCTATTACTATATTATATAGTTTATATATATTATTAAATGTGTTGATGATATATTATTATATATTAATTATATAGTATATATAATATATTATAATATGTTTGTTAAATAAATTATATATATATATATATATATGTATATATATATATATATATACATATATACATATATACATACATATATATATATGTATGTATATATATGTGTGTGTATATATATATATACATATATATACATACATACATATATACATATATATATAAATACATATATACATACATATACACACACACACACACACACACACACACATATATATATACACACACACACACACACACACACACACACACACACATATATATATATCACACACACACACACATATATACACATATATATATACACACACATATATATACACACACACACACACACACACATATATATATATACATACATACACACACACACACACACACAGATATATATATATATATATATATATATATATATATATTATCATTATTATATTCATATATATAATTATTTTATATTTTTTGATAGATGAGTTGAGGGTTGGAGGGTCCCTCACCCATTATATTAAAAAAAATGAAAATTACAACAAATGAGAAACACCCGAGACAACAGACACAACAAGAGAACCGAAAAAACTACTTAAAATAATCCTCAAAAGGCATACAACTAGCCAAAACACCACCACCCCAAAGGGGAACCATAAGACAATGAAAGATAAAAAATTGACCACTAGAGATTAAACACCCATCTAATAGACAATTGAAAGCTCTAATAATGAGCCATCACCACCAAGGATGTCCCCTACATTAGTCACCTACACCAATTTCTCTTTGTTTAACATTTCAACTCTTTGCCCTCCATGGTATGAGCATAAACCATCTTCACTATCACTTGGAATAGATTGGGTCTACCAATACATGATGTAGTTACCTTCCACCTCTGAAGCCTCAACCTACCCACTCATTTATTCATTGACACTCATGGAGGCTAGGTGATCCTACATGTGAGAGGAGACTATCCTTATTTGAAATGAGGGACCCATGTCATTCCCTCAGAGAGAATTTTTTGGTCATTGGAGAGAAGCCCTAAATAACCTCATAATAGATTTCATTGCTACCATCACCCTAGAAGAGTTTCTCAAACTAATGGCCACCACCATAAAATTAATTGGGTATCTCATATTATTCAAGTCCCTCTTAGGAATAAAACTTCCCTCTAGGCTAGGTTTTTTAAGGTAGTTCTAAAGAAAAGCTAGATATTCCACCAGTTCAAAAAATGTTCCTCTAATTCATGAAAGGCACATATAAGGATTAACCCATTGTCATTATGATCAAATAATAGAATTTGAAACTAACCTACCCATACAAAACCATCTACAACTTATTTTAGACCCACTCAAAACCTTGGTCAAATAATCCTACTTGCCACTACCAAATTCCTTTGTTTATCATTTAAGACAGAGAAGATTCCTAATGAATCTCGACACAACCAAGGAATTATCACCCTATAGATGGTTTCCAAAAAATCCAAGTGTATCACTTCCTTCATGGTCTACATAACAATTCCATATTGAATAACAAAAAAATATTTTAGACGCGAGTTTATCACCCATCCACCAAAGGCCATCTCCTTCCTAGTTATTTATACATGCAGCAAGGGTTCCCTCAAATCCACCTATAACATGCTATCCATGGTGTTAAAATTCAATAAAGACCTACCAATATACCTAATAATATGTTAAGAGGAAATAAATCCTATAAAAAACACACCCTTGTTGTCACACATGAGAGATACAACCCCCAATACCAATTAAGACCCAATCAAAGGTGACACGCTTATTATGAATGCTTCACCACCCCACATCACATAATTATGAGGGTAATTCCTTGAAAATCTATCTATTCTAACCATTATTGATAGTGATTTACTCAATATATTCTAATCCCTTATTTTCAAGACTATCTGCCATAGATTTTGCTTCCCAAAAAATAGTGATATGCCTCCCAAAAGCTAAGATTGTCTAGCATTCCCCATGCATGATTTAGGATGTTAATAATATTCCAAGATCTAACTTTCATATTCCTCAAAGCCTAGATTATAATCTTTGATTCACCTTTAATTAGGATTTGATCAATCTCATATTACATCACAATATATAGCCCAAGATGAGAGCTTGTGCCTCTACCTCATTGTTAGTGTCATCCACCAAAGTATTTGATGCAACTCATATTAAAGAACCTGTGCAGTCCTGAATAATGCATCCTACTCCAAAGGCCCCCAGATTCCCCTAATAGCCTCATCAAAATTCAATTTGAATAGTCCTAGAATGGGAGGCACCCACTCCATTTTTCTCTCTCATCTCAAGGCCTTTAAACACATAACTAACCCATTAATGAGGGATATATAATTATTATATTATAGATATAGTATTATTAAATTATGCCTACATTGAATTACTATTATGTCTAATGTAACTGCTTACCTTTGGGCTCCATTAGTTGATGGGTGTCATTTAACTCCTCATTTAATCAATATTCAATTGATGTCTTATCAACTAGGGCTGGTGTCCAAAGCTGTCTGCAGTAAGGTGTGGGATGGTAGATCTAGAAGGCTACTTATGGGGGTGTTTAATTGTCCTATTCAAACTTTGACTAAAGAAATAAATGTGTCCTAAACTACTTGATTCACACTTTTACTTAAAAGGAAGAAATCAAATCAATCTACTCTTTTGCTGAAAGTAAAAATCACACTCTTATCTACGCTTGCATGGAAAGTAAAATCACACTCTTCACTAACAAAAGGAAATTTGTTTCACACATTTGCTACAAAGGAAAACACATATTACTTAGAATGAAATAACTTTTAAATAAGAAAATTATTTTTAAATTGTGAATTTATTTTGATGTTTTTATGAATAAATGTAAATATTAACAAGATTATAATTAATTATAACAACGAATTGGTAAAACATAACATAAATACTGTACACAGTTCCTAGTTTTAAGGAGAGTGGGCCCTTGCTCCTCTCAAACTCAAGAACAAAGATTAATCAATGCTGGAAAATGAATTATTAATTCATAAAAATGAAATGATTACAATCTAGATAAAACCTATAATATGCTTATACAAATTCTCCTCTATTATCTGCTCTCTATCATTTGATATCTCTCTTTTATAATATATGAAAATCTTACATTTTATACTAATATAATCAACTCAAAATAAGATGTAAAGGAATGGGATTCCTTGGTCGATCCATTCATCCATAGATAGGAGATTTGATTTCTAAGAGATCTAATCATTTTGATAAAATAGATCTCTTATCCTATAATAATCCTAAGATCCAAATATATATATAACTTTATCAAAAGCAAATCCTACAAAATAGTAGGTGGTTATTTTCCTTATTTGATTCTAGCTGGAATGATTCTCTCTTATCTTATTTGGCCACCAGCTTCCCCATTTATAGCTTCATCCTTACAAAATCTTCAGAATTGACCCTATAGAGTTAGGAAGAATGAACCCATGGAGTCTGTAGAAACGAGCCTACAAAGTCCATAGAAACAAGCCTATAGAGTCTATAGAAACAACCCTATGGAGTCTATAGAAACAAGCTACAGAGTCTATCGAAGTAATCCTATGATGTTTGTAGAAACAAGCCTATGGAATCCATAGAAACAAGCCTGCAGAGTCCGTAGAAGCAAACCTATGGAGTCCGTAGTTCTATTGAATGAAGATCAAAATTGCACATTCACTATACATCATCTATGTCTTTTTCTTGAGCATTCTTCACAACAAAAATCACTAAAACATGCTATGTATTAGACATTAACGACAAAGTAAAGGTTTAGTCTTTGGTTCAATATAAACAAGACAAATATCTATTTTCCATGTAATAGCTATGTAACAATCTAAGATTTGCATAAGATAATATCCTTCGAGAGATGAATTGAGGGAAATAAAATGTCAATAATGAGCCATATTATGAGCTCATCATCTCCCCCAAGCTTTACCTTTTGCAAGTCCCATTGCAAACATTTATTGGCATTCATAGCTCTGGCTTCTACTTTCCACACTCTGACTCAAATCATATTCATCAAATTCATCTATTATATGCTTGTAAATCCTTGATGTGCTTGAATCATTTGTTTCCATATATTGAATTACTCCTCTGATTATGGAGCCCAACTCTACCATCCTGGAATAGGTATGATCAGCAAAGGGGGTCTATATCTCATGCCAATCCATTTTTTCTCACCCCCAAATTTTATTACCTCTATTAAGATTTCAAAAATTGAAGATGCTCTCCTCATACTCCATCTTAAGTTATTTGAGGACATGACCTCTCATCTTTTAAGAGGTATTGAAAGTTTGTCCCATCTATTTACACTTGTAGCCACCACTAAATCAAAACTTTATCTAGAAAACAAATCAAAAGAAATAGCATAATCATAAAAAGCCTATAAATAATGAATTTTAACTTCATCATATAACAAAGCATATTTAAAATTCTATTTGATTAATTTGGGAATAAGAAAGGCTGGTCTGACACACACTCCTATAGTCTCAACATGATTTGTATAGTCCTCAATTCTACTTTTCCATGCTATTTAATTTTTGAATGTAGAATGTAATGCCTTCAATTGAACTTCTCCCACATGAAGGTTTATCAAAAATTTATTGTGCTCATGGTCTCCTAGAATTAAATCATGCAAATAAAATTCACAAAACAAATCCTATTGATCAGGTTCAGCACTATAGAAAATTTCCAAAAATGTTGTTGGCTGTAAAATTTTCTAAGGAAGATGACAAGAGATCCATAGAAGATTCCATCTGTAAAATTATTCAAATAAAAACAAACTGTATGTAGGAGAAGGATTCCTACATGCCAAAAGAGATTCCCCTAATTTGCATGCATCCTGTAAATTTTCTTCTAAATCTTGGACTTTAGCTTCTAATTTTTTCTTTTCATTTTCCAAGAGTTTGTTTGAAGAATTTGCAACTTTGTTTTTTTGTTTAAGTACAAAATATTATTCTTCAATTTGATATAGTATTTGCAAGTGAGGAATACCTAGATCACTTGTTTGACAACCGTGGTCAACAAATACCTTAGGAGGAGAAGGTGTAATATCAGGTGCTTCATAAGAGTTTAATAAACTCTACAATCTCTCATTTTCCTTCTTTAGATTTTCTACATATATCCAAAGATCTATTTTTTCACTTTCATGTTCCTTTATTTTTTCATCTAATCTTTGAACTTCTGCTACATGATCAACAGATGTTGTATCTAATTTTTGCACTAATAATGAGTTGAGATGATCCTTATTCTATAATTGACTGATCAAGTCAACAATGTTATCTATTTATTATTGTTCAAGAGATTGAGCTTGAGAAAGCTACAAAGTTAACTGCATAACAGGATCATTTAGATTAGATGATTCACATTTCTCATTAGTACATACAATTTTCCCTTTATCCATTGTAGTTTCAACTAGAATAGGTGGTTGTTCCACCATACTTGATTCCTCTATTGTGTGTGGCTCTTCCTCTATATTTGGCTCCTTTATTATGATTGGAGAGTTCCTTTCGAAAGAAATTTCTTCAATATTTGTAGGTGCATGGATATTTTGATGTATAGGGGAATGAGATATTGTTTAAAGACTTTCCAGAATGTCTACAGCTTCTTGTTCATCTTCATCTATCAAAATGAGCCTTCTCCTTCTTTTGGTCACTCATTGAGCTATACTTGGTTGGCTTTCCTTCTAAACTATCAATCCCTTGGTATTCTCAGGTTTTGTAGCAACCTTTCATCTCAATTTTCTTTTTCTTAACAAGGGAATTGGTTATACTACAAATTCATGAGGTTCTTGTGGAGACCTTGAAACTTCAAGGATTTGAGACCTTGTGATTCTTCTTGAAGAAGAAGAAGGAATTTCTATTGGGACTACAATCTATAATTTCTTCCTTGGTGTTATTTTCTTAGCTGATGTAGGAGGTGGAGATGAGTGTTCTTGTGGTAAATTTGGGATTTCTTCTATAGGAAAATTTGGAATTTATTGTGTTATACTATTATGAAATTCCTCCCAGACCTCTTGTCCTTGCTAAAGGAAGTGATGTTGGATGATGAGATGAATAAGGCCATGATGTCTAAGAGTAGCATTGGGGGTTGTAGATAGAACTTGCAGAGCACCATATAAAAAGGATGCGAGTTTAATTTTGTACTGAGGGTTTTGTCTCCCATGCTTAAGGTGTATTAACATTTTCATGGCGTCTCCCCCTAAAAGACTATGTTGACCCTCACAAATGATATACTTGAGTACCCACTTGGATATAGATTTCTAGAGTTCAGGAAGTGAATTTCTACTAATTCCTTTTGAGTTTCCCTTGGAACCTACTAGACATGAAGTTTTAGTCTACTCATTACCATTAAACTAACTAATTAAATCACTAAATGAAATTTTGTTTGTAGCTCTCATTTCCTCTTCTGTAACTTGTATAATTTGGTTTATAACTTGAGTTGTAATAGGAATAACAATGCCTTTCACAATTAAAAATTTAGGGGTGAGATTAGTGATGAATTCACTTACCATTATTTCATCGAAACCCTAGAATTTTTTAATGAAAGGTAGCCAACCATTGGCTCTAAACACTACCATAGAAGCTTTGTGTTTGTGAAAATTTACTACATTCTTCATCTTTGATCTCATCTTCTATCCCATTTCTTTGCATATTTATAGTCAACTCTATTTTTTTAACTCTGATTGAGGTGTAGACTAGTCTTTTATTGAAATTGGTAGGTAACAATCACTGAGGATTTATAAGTGACAATCATGGAGGATCTATAGACTAGCTTCTATTGAATTCTATAGAAATGAAATGGTTCATACGAAATGCTACAACTGCATGAATTCATAGTTTGATATGATGACTTGATATAGTTAGGCAGTACATGTTTCTATGAAGTATGCCAACTATTTTGTCTCATTAATACAAGTTAGCTGAAATGATGATGTGTTACTTTGATGGTGATAGTGATTTATTACTTCATTTAAAACCTCTTTTTATGATGTCCCATCATTATCATAATTGATGACTCAATTGATTAGATCAAAGCTGTACACTTATCCATACACCTTTGGCAGCTTGGTTGCATGCTTTGTCATTATGGCATGTGTCATGTCATTCTATTTTGGAAGATTCAAATTTGGGTCATCTCCGTAGAATAAGTCTTAATTAAATCAAAGATAATTAGTTAACTAATCATAGATAAATAAAATATATGTCTTACTTTGACCTTAGATGTATCCTTTGCTCGCCATGTGTCCTACAAAAATAAGTTTGCATGGATTAGTTTATTGCAGGGAGATGACTAATCATAGTGACATGATGAGATTTTCTTATAAATTTTGGTTTTGCCCTTTGGCCAACCATTGCTGATTTTCTAGACAAAGCCCATTTTACAATGCATAGCCAACCAGTAAGCTGGTTTTCTGGGCATGCATTATCAATAGCGTCCTTGGAAAGATTTTCACTATTGATATGTGTTATCTAGGTAGCAAAATCTATTTTCAGAGTTTGTAATTCAAATTTAATAGAGAATAAAGGTTTTTTACCACAAACTAATTAATAAGGTGAAAATCTAGTTTTTGTTTTCCAAGTAGTATTATAGACCCAAATAGGTTCTGGTACCTTATCTGCCTAATCCTTTCGGCTGAAATTAACAACCTTGGTTAAAATAGTTTTTAGTTATTTGTTGGTGACTTCAACTTGCCCATTAGCCTATGGATGGTATAGATATGTTTTTCTATGCTAAGTTTGATATACTTGCATGAAGTGCTTTATCATGTTTCACATGAACTATGGTCCTTGATTTGAGACTATCTCTCTTGGAGCACTAATCTTTGCATGATTTTGAAATAGAAGAAATCAGCTACCATCTCTTCTCTTGCATTAGTTAATGCTTCCACTTCTGCCCACTTGGTCACATAGTTTGTACATACTAGGAGATATTCTCTTCCTCTAGAAGGAGGATATACAGGACCTATAAAATCAATTCCCCCTTTCTCAAATGGTTCTAAAACCAATTGAGGATGAGGATGTAGAGGCATCTCTGTTGAAAGAGTATGCTATCCAATTCTCTAACAAGCATCACAGTGTCTAACATATCTTTTTACTTGCTGATGAAGGTGAGGCCAATAATATCCTACTCCCAAGATTTTATGTATGGTTCTTTGAGCTGAGTAATGACCTCCTCCTAGTTCATCATGATAAGCTCTGATGATATCATAAGCTTGACCATTTATCACACACCTAAAAAAAATATGGTCAGGTCCAAGTTTAAATAACATTCCATTGATCCATTTAAAAGAACTTTTTTTGATTAAATGTTTCTTTTCTTTTTGTGAAAATTGCAGAGGAAACTTTCCTATGGTGAGGTAATTGGCTATATCAGTAAACCACAAAGATTTTGATGAAATAGAAAATAGTTGTTCATCTGGAAAGTCATTTTCCACTGGTTCTTCTTCATCTATAGTGTTCATTCTTGACAAGAAATCAGCCACCACATTAGACTTCCCTGGTTTATATTTAATAGTAACATCAAATTCTTGTAAGAGCAACAACCATCTAATAATCCTACCTCCCACAATTGATTTATTGGTAAGATATCTAATAGTTGAATGTTTTGTATAGATAAATACCTTGTAACCTATTATGTAGTGTCTGAATTTGTTAATTGCATAGACTATAGCTAGAAATTCCCTCTCAATTGTGGTGTAATTTCTTTCATCAAGTGTCATGTTTTTGCTAATATAATATATAGCATACAAGTTTCCCTCTTCATCCTTTTGTCCAGGGACTACTCCTAATGTTGTATTAGAAGCATTTGTGTATATATGGAATGGCTTAGTCCAATCTGGTCCTCTCAATACTGAAGCAATAACAAATTTAGCTTTGATGATCTCAAAGGCCTATTGGTAACTATCACTCCATTCAAATTTACTATCTTTTGTAAGCAAGGCAAACATAAGGGTAGCTATTTGGCTAAACTTATCTATGGAGCATCTATAATAACTAGCATATCCTTAAAAACTCTTAATTTTAATTTGTGTTTGTGGAATGGGTAAATTGGAGATTATTTCAACTTTCTTTGGATCTACCTAAATGCCTTTTGTAAAAATATGGTGTCCCAAGATTATTCCTTCATCCATCATCAATAAATATTTCTCATGGCTCAAAGATAATTGATGTTCCTCACATATGATCAATACTCTTTCCAAGTTGTTAAGAGCCTCTTCATAAGTTTCACCATAAATAGTGAAATCATCCATAAATACTTCAACACAATCATTTATAAGGTCAGAGAATATTGCCAAAACTACTCTTTGGAAGGTTGCTGGAGCATTATAGAGTTCAAATATAAGTACTTGGTAAGCAAAATTTCCCCAAGGGTAGGTCAATGTAGTTTTATCTTGATTTTCATCTTCTATTGTTATCTGGTTATACCCACTAAACCCATCTAGGAAAGAAAAATATCTCTTTCCTACCAAGTTGTCAAGAACTTGATCAATGAAAGGTAAAGGAAAGTAATATCTAAGTGTTACTTTGTTCAATTCTCTATAATCTACACATACCCTTAATTTTCCATTTTTCTTGGGAAAATTTACCAGAGGTGAAAACCACTGGCTATCTGAGATGGGGTAAATAAACCCAGCTTCCAATAATTTTTAGATTTCTATTTTGACATTTCCTTTAATGATGGGTTTATTCATCTTTGTGGTTGTCTAACCGGTTTGACAGATTCTATGTAAATGTGATGAGTGCATATGTTGGGGTGAATCCTTCCATGTTAGTATAATCCCAAGCAAAAGCCTTGGTATGTATTTCCAGTACTTCAAAGAGTTGATCTTCCTCTTCATTCGTTAACCAACTATTGATGTTCAAAATATTTCTAGGTAATACCATGATTGGTTTTGTACCTAGGTAGTTGGATTCTATTTGCTTAAAATCACTAATAAATGAGTTCAGAGGACATGAATGAGGAAGTAGCTTATGCAATATGGTTACATTATCAACAAATTTTTTTCTAGGGGAAGTCAGTCTTGCTAAAGAACAATCGAATGCATCTAAGAAATGAGTTTGTTGTTGTTCAGCCAATTTCCACACAATTTCTTGAATCAATCCATGATCATATGGTGAAGAAACAATGGAAGAAGTAGAAGTAGAGGTTTCAAAATATTTTGTTTGACCCAATAATCCTAAACTAAGGTAGTCCATAGTTTTTAGACTAGACGAGTATGTATCTTTCAGATTGGCAAAGTCCATAGATTTTAGACTAGCAGAGTCCATAGATTATGGGTATATGTCTCCATTTAATTCCTCTAAGTATTTTTTAACTGTGATCATAGCTAATGAGGAAAATTTGTTTAATATGTTGTCTGATTTATCCACTCAAAGTTCTTGTATGCAATTTATTGATGGTTTTGTAGGAGGATACAAAGAGATGCAATTAGATTTTATCCCATTAGAAATGGTCATGTCTCCTGACCTATAATCAATCAATGTTTCTATAGTAGCCAACCATGGTCTATCTAGGATTATGGGATATCCTATATTCTTTGTTTTGGGTTACAAAACCATGAAATCTACTGGATACTCCCAAGATTATATTAGTACTTCAACATTTTCTATAGTCCCTTCTAGTTTTGTTGCAGACTAGTCTACCATTTGAAGAATGGTAGTTGTGGGTTGCATTCTCATAAGAGATAATGCATAGAGAGCATCATTTGTCATAACATTGACTTTTGCTCCCAAATCTACCAAGCAATTAGGAATCTCTTTACCTTCGATTGTGACTGTGATCACTAAGCTTTTCAGATCTGCATATTTTGGAACTAATAGTTTTCCTGCTAATAAATTAGCAACTTTTTTGTAAACATGAATGGTTCTTAGATTTTTTTCTTTCCTCCCAGGTATCTTGATACAAATGTTTTTGATGATCTTATTTAATTTAGGTATATCCCTAATAGCTTGTAGAAGGGGTACCTCAATATTGATCTTTTACAACTCATGGACCAATTTTGATTCTAGTTTAATATCAATTTATCTTAATCTTTCTAGAAAAAGAACTACTAGCGTAGTAGTTATTTCTTTGTTTGCTTCAAGGCTTATTTTGATTTTGGCCTCTCCAATGTTTAATTGTGATGATTTTATATTTTAATTTTCATCAGGTATCTCAGAAATGTGAACTGGAGGTTTTTATATAGTTTTCCTTGATCTCAAATGTATATCTAAACAATCAATAGCTCCAACATTGATTATATCTTCCTATTAATTAACATAAACATGTGCTAGTTATTTATTTTTTAGATTTACTATTGGTTGTGTAGGTATTAAGGGTTGATTGATTTGACTTTGTTTCTAAATAACTGGGGGTGGCATAATAGTTTCTTGTTGAAGTGGTCTTCTTGGTTGAGTGAATTGTGACTGTGGGTTCCACTGCTAATTCCATTGTTAATATCACTGTGGCATCCATTGCTTCTATGGTACCCATTGTTGTTGTGGTTATGGCACCATCCATGGGGGTGTTGGCATAAAATCTTGTCCTGCCCATAGATTTTGAATTGATGGAATTTTGGGTTGATTCCAAAATGGTGAAGGAACTAAAACATTCCATGGTGCCATCCATGGATTAACTAGATTTCTTGCATTAAACTATCCTTGAGCCTAGTTATGTGGGGCAAAGTTTTATCTCTGAATATAATTTACTTCTTCAGTGGATTGGACTTGTGTTTTCATTTGATTCTTTAAAACAGGTAGAAGGGTACAATGTTTGGTATCATGATCTATTACATCACATATCTCGTATGATGAAACATTAGTTCTATCTAGGGGATAGTCTCTAAGGGCATGTTTCTATCTGCACTTAGGATAGTAGATTGTTAAGGGTTCTATTGTATTTGCCTTAAATTGAAGGCCATATAAAGTAATATTTAGTGTAACCAAGATATATGTCTTTAGATTATCAAATTATTCCATTAACTTACCCACTTCATTAGATTTCCCAAATCTTCCTTTCCTAATTCTAGATTTCATTCGAGAGTAATAGGTACAAACTCAAAAATTTGATTGAAAGCCAACTTATTTATATCTCCTCCTCCCATCAAATTTAAGGCATCTCTAGTACCTTCATCCAACCATTTTAAGAAAATAAATTTCTAAACATCTTCAGTAAGTGGATAATTACTTCTTTTATGAGTGAACATGAATCTATCTAAATAATCCTCTAAAGATTCATCCTCATTCTATTTGATTTTGAATAAATCCTCTTTTCTTTCTCACACTCAGTATTAATCTTGGTATTTGTTCAAGAATTCTATTTCCATGGCATCCCATGTTCTAATAGAATCACTAGGTAAACCCATGAACCATCTCATAGCTACATCTTTAAGTGTAGAGGGAAATAGTTTTAATTTCTAGCCATCTATTGTGTAATCATAGGTTTGACATAGCACCTTAAACTCAAACAAAAATTGATCAGGATCTTTTGTAGATCTTCCCCATAAATTTGGTAGATTAGCTAGTGAAATATTTTTCATTGGGGTCTGATCATTAGGATCTACAATAATAAGAAAGGAGAAAGTCTTTCCTAGTTGTGCAAGTTGTTGATTTTATTGGAGAGCCATTTCTTCTTCTGATGATGTTTCAAAGTTGAGATGCTCTTCCCACTGAATATTTGTTGTATTAGTTATGGTTTATTCAAGATTTTCAAAATTTTATTCAGTTATGGATTTTTGAAATGCTTCTTCTAAATCCTTGGCAACTTCTAAATAGTGTCTTCCTGCAAGAGATTGATCTTGAGGAATTTGTCCTATGGGGCTTGCTTGTGGCAATGGCTTGGTTTCTATCCAAGTTTTAGAAGATTATTGTAGATAAGTTTCACTTGTAACTTCTTGTTCACTACGTAGAGATTTTGAAGGAGTGTCCACTTGTGTTCTTGGTGGAAAATTTGGGATGAATCATCCTGTAGAATCTCTAGGATGGTACATTAATTTATTGAATTTTTAGGAGATTTTATGGGTTTTTACAATATTTTCTATTTTTCACTCTAGACCAATAATTATTACCTTACTAACACTTTATGTCCCTAGAAATGACACCAAAAATGATGAGTGTCATTTAAATTTTCATTTAATCAATATTTAATTGATGTCTACTCAACCAGGGCTGGTGTCTAAAGCTATCTATAGTAAGGTGTGGGATGGTAGATCTAGAATGTTGCTTATGGGGGTGTTTGATTGTCCTATTAAAACTTTTACTAAAGAAATAAATATGTCCTAAAATACTTGATTCAAACTTTTGCTAAAATGGAAGAAATCAAATCAATCCACTCTTTTGCTAAAAGTAAAAATCACACTCCTGTCTACGCTTGCGTAGAAAGTAAAATCACACTCTTCACTAACAAAAGGAAATTTATTTCACACATTTACTGTAAAGGAAAACACACATTACTTAAAAGGAAATAACTTTGAAATAATAAAATGCTTTTTAAATTATGAATTTATTTTGATGTTTTTATGAATAAATGTAAATATTAATAAGATTCTAATTAATTATAACTATGAATTGGTAAAACATAACATAAATACCGTACATAGTTCTTGGTTCCAAGGAGAGTGGGCCCTTACTCCTCTCGAACTTAGGAACAAAGATTAATCAATGCTGGAAACTGAAGGATTAATTCATAAAAATAAAATGATTACAATCTAGTTAAAACCTGTAATATACTTGTACAAATTCTTCTCTATTATCTTCTCTTTATCATCTAACATCTCTCTTTTATAATATATGAAAATCTTACATTTTATACTAATATAATCAACTCAAAATATGATTCAAAGGAATAGGATTCCTTGGTCAATCCATTCATCCATTGATAGGAGATTGGATTTCTAAGAGATCTAATTATTTCAATAAAATAGATATCCTATCCTATAATAATCCTAAGATTTAAATATATATACAACTTTATCAAAAGCAAATCCTACAAAATAGTAGGTGGTTGTTTTCATTATTTAATTTTAGCTATAATGATTCTATCTTATCCTATTTGGCCACCATCTTCCCCATTTGTAGCTTTGTCCTTATAGAATCTTCATAATTGACCCTGCAGAGTCGGGAGGAATGAACCTGCGGAGTCCGTAGAAATGAGCCTGTAGAGTCCGTAGAAACAAGCCTATGGAGTCCATAGAAACAAGCCTATAGAGTCCATAGAAATAATCCTATAGAGTCTAGAGAAGCAATCCTATGGTGTCCATAGAAACAAGCCTATGGATTCCATAAAAACAAGCCTACAGAGTCTGTAGAAGCAAGCCTATGGAGTCCATAGTTCTACTAAATGAAGATCCAAATTACACGTTCACTATACATCACTTGTGTCTTTTTACTAAACATTCTTCACAAAAAAAATCACTAAAACATGCTATGTATTAGACATTAATGACAAAGTAAAGGTTTACTCTTTGGTTCAATATAAACAAGATAAATATCTATTTTCCATGTAATAGCTATCTAACAATCTAAGATTTGCATAAGATAATATCCTTTGAGAGATGAATTGAGGGAAATAACATGTCAATAATGAGCCATATTCTGAGCTCATCATTAGTTACATGTATTAGTATTAATTTTTGATAAAAACATTAGAAACACCTTGTCATAGGGTTATAGACATAAGAATGTTGATGTAATCACATAAAATTTCACTTGAGTGTAATGTGTATTACTTAAGACCACCCATCCCTAGATTAGACCTAGACCTATCTTAGGGCCTCTTTCAACACTTATCTAGTTTTCATGTGGACATTTACACATACCTAAACATCCCAAAATTAGTTCTAGATCCTCACCTATATATCTAGGTCCTTGTGCATCAGGGTCTACCACCTAAACACTAGCACTGTACTTTGGACACTAGTGCCCCATGCCAATGTCACACTATCAATGCTAATGTCCCTTAACTAAATTCATCTCCAATGGATATATTTTCAATTTTTGAGACACCTAGGGTCAACCACAAAAACACCAAATCAATATATACCTAAATTTTAGCCCTATATCCACTAGATGGAAATCATATGCAAATTACACAAACAAGATTAAAACAAGTTGTACACAATCAGGGTTATTGATCCATATTATGCCTTAATTATACATACAATCATATACAACCATACCAAGTCCAACATACACAATTTGTTAGTCTCAAGCATCATTTAATGTACTTAGGTCAACACTCATATTAGCATTCACTTGTACTTGCACCAAACACTTAGGTGGGAGAACTACATCTGGATTGATCCCTCCTCAAAGTATTGGTATGTAGGTAAGTCTCAACACAATGGGGTGTTGAGGATGCATATCTTACCTAACTAACATCACACTTTTTCTACTTGTGCCACTCAAATACCCTAATAACAAGGAGATCTAGGGTTTACTTCTAAATAAACTCAAAAAAGTACACAAACATCAAATCGTAACTCATCCACATAGGTAAAAGCAGGATAGACTCAGCTAGAGGTGTACATAAAAGATCCAAAAGTTATTACATAAATGAAATTAGGGATGAAAGTGTATGAACCTAAATTTTCTTGCTTTATTTAATGTCACTAATATCACTATTAGTCAACACTAATTTTGCTTATCTAATTTATCTCCTTTCATCCCACTAATTTATCACCTCTTTCTAATCATTTATCTAATGTCCCCCTTAATTATTCTTCATATACTAACTATAGTCCTACCCCACTTCATCATTAATTTTCATAATCATCTCTTACCTTATCTTAATCCCCACTTATCTATTATTTGGGAATTCTAAATTCCCATAACCCACCTACCCACCTACACTAGCCTACTCCTAGGCTCTACTACACCCATAGTCCCTACTCACCCACCTAATCCATATCTAATCCCCTAACTAATCCTCATTAGTCCATAAAAGGATTTTATAATCCTCCAATTCTATAATCCTCTTTATTCTCTCCCCTCCTCTCTATAAGCCTCTAAATCTAGAGGCTTCCAAGAAATTTTTAATTATTTTTAATTCTCCACCCTAGATCTCTATAAGCCAATTTTAAATGTCAACCATTGATCCTTCCCTCCACATTTTATATAAAAAAGAGCCTCTGCTTGGTTCCATAATATCTTCATGTCAATCTAATCCTTCAATCCATGTATCTAACATCCTTGATCAAGTAATCATAATGTCAATATTATAAGTCCACATCAATCAACCATTCACTTGAACATCTTGAAAGGAGGCTAGTTAAAATAATGGATTTGGTAGGATCTATATTGAAATTCTAATTTATTTCCATAATCTTTCCTAATAGGTAGCTTGATGTTTTGAGTTCAAATTGCATGCTTATTTTTAATTTAATCCAATAGCTAAAAATTTCTTACTACATTTTGTTGACCATAGTGGGAGCTAACCTCATTTGTAACTGGCATCTTCTACCTTGAGTATGTTTGCTTGAGATTCATAGGTCAGACTAAGGAAAAATTGGTGGTTTCTATTTTTTTAAAATTTGTGTTATTTTGTAAAAATGTGCTCTATTTTTGATAAACTTCTCTTTGTTCATAGAAAATTTCATAAAACAAATTCTAGGTTATGAACCTCTCACTTATAGCTTTTCAAAACATTTTATGGTTATAAATTTAGTTGTATATTGAAAAAGTTATAATTGTGTGAACATTGCTATTTTATTTTTTTAAAGAACAAAAACCATGGTTTTTGATTTTTTTTTAAAATTTTTTCAAAAAAGAAATGGTAATGAGCAATTTAATCTTGTGGATCATGGTTTTGCACCTGGCAAATTTAGATCCAAATATCATCTTTTTCTTGTCTTTAGGTTCATGTTAGCTCTGCTTTTCTTATAGATAGAGGTTGATATAGTCTAGATTACATAAAATGCACTTAAAATCCCCTTTCGCTATCAGGTAACTCCATAAGTCATTATATTACAATGTGAAAATGATTCTTAACTAGGTCATTGAAAATTATCATTAACAAAGGTATTTAATAGTTTTAATCTATTATCTTTTGCATGCATACAAGTGATAGAATGACATTATCAAGTAAACATTTTAGGTATCTACCCAGGTACCTCCTACAACACTGTTGATCTATAATAGCAGTTTCATCCTACAATTTGTAATTGGGAATCTATAAGTTACGATTTTATGCTTAAAATGACTAATTTATATGTTTAACATCATGGTTTGTCTATTCATAGGAGTTTTTGTTTCAGATCATCTTTTTTTAAAAAAAATCCCTTCACATGCATACAACAAAACTATCATATAAATATTAATAAAAAGAGCACAATTTTGTGAAATTTAAACAATGATTTTCTTAAAATATGGCACTATCATTATGAATGTTTTTTGCTATTCAATGAATATATGCTCTATTTTTTATCATATTATGATCTTAAGATAAGTGTTTAACTCCCATAAAATCAACTATTATGACTCTAGTTATCGTTGATTAAATTGGCAATATCATCTATGGACGTGACTTTGCTAAAATTATTACTTTTTGTCTAAGCTGCATGATTTGCTAATTAGTCGACCATTAACCATCCATAATTTCATTAATCTCATAGTCACTATTTTGACTTTAATCTATGATTTTGTGCTCCCTAACCATGTTAATGTGAGTGTCTTATGAGGATTCCTACATCCTCAATCCACTGTAAAACATCCTCAGTTATAAAAAATATTGGTGGGTGACAAACCTTGAGCATTATTAGGTTGCTATCTATATTTTTGGGTTCATCATGCCATATGCCTTAGTGGAATTATTATCAAACATATACAGGCAACGTAACTTCATAATTCCCATTTTTCAAAATATGTTTTAAGATGTGACAACATCAAAAGCAATCATACCATTTTTTTTTGAATAGTTGGACCACCCATTTTGGCCAATCTTGAATAAATTATGTTTTATTTTAATAAAGGTTTGTTTAAATGGACATGTAGAATATTTGTTGTAAATATAATCTAAGGTTTTATTTAGACTATCATCAAGTCATCCATTATTTTTCTCAAGTTCAGTCATAAGTGTAGAATATTATTTTTAATATTATAGATAATGGTGTTAACTTATTTATTAAATTTTAAAAATATTTAAATATAGTTAATGGTCATAAGTTACATTTTAAATTAATAATCATGAGTTTTGTTGGAATTCTAGGGATTTAATATCATTTTTAATTAATTATCATCTTATCAAGTCTTTAACCTGTAGGTAATATGACTATCAAAGGTAAATTATCAAAACTACTAATCCTTTGTTTTACAGGCAAACCAATTTTAGAATCAAATACAAACATCATTTTAAATCATCCATCTAATTTCACTTGTTGACACATTTGATGTGTGATTATAAGTCTAATCATTTCAAGCTAAAACATTTAAAACTACTAATGATATTTATGCAAGGTCAAGTGTCAAAGTTGTCAATTTAAAAACCATTAAATCATTTGCCTATAGGATGAATGACCGAAAACTAACTATCCCCAAAACTATTAATCATTTATCTTGCAGGTTTCCCCTCAAGATTATCAATAAAACTACTAATCCTTATCTTTCAAGTTACCTCTTTTTGAGTGTCAAAGCAAAACTACTAATTGTATGCTTGCAAGCCACCTGTCAAAGACCCTTTTTGACACTTTAAAAATTATTTTTGAATCATTTAAATCATCTTAATCATTTTGTCTTGTATGTATCATTTTCATCATTTTATCTTGTATATATCATTTTCATCATTTTATGTGTGTGTGTATATTTGATCATTTTGTCTTGTATATTCTTACATCTTCTAAATATCTCTCACTTAATCTTAATTAGTTAATTAATCTTCTTTTTGTCTATCTATTTGTATCTCGAAGGCTATAGTGGTGTATTCTCTCCTCCTTGCATCCTTGTGGTGATTCTTGGAGGATAAAAATCCACCTATAAACCCTTTGTATACACATAATATTTCCAAACTTTTATCGATTGTTTACACTTTGTATCTTATAGCAACCTATTGAGTCTCAATCTTTTTGAGTGTGCACCTTAAGGGGTGCATCAGGAAAGGGGTGGGAAAATCATTGGTGCTTCATAAAAAATTTGTCCATTTTTCCATTTAAAATATACACACTCATATCCTAAAACCATTTACCCTAATATTATTATTCTCTATTGCACCCATTGTAGTCATTTGTCATGCTTTATCTTCCTTACTTTTGCCTTGACCCCTTTTCGCCAATTGACTATACTAGGTCGACTGGGTCAACCCTGTACAATTTTTAGCATCTAATTATTGTATAGGGTCAATTAGGTCAACCTTATACTATTTAGTGATATTTTTCATTAGGAGTTTTATTATCCCTTCAGTTGACCTAGTTTGGGACCTAGTGATTTACCTCCTTAAAACATATAGGGTCGACTAGGTCAACCCTATACAACTAACTTATTCAAAAGGATTTAGGAAAAGATTCACCTATATATATAAGTTAATTTACAACCATTTTTAATAATATAAGTGAATAAGAATAAGTATAAATGAACATTTGCTTATTAACCATTCTACTTGAGGAATAAAGCTTAGGGTTCCATACTTTATTTGGAGATATACATCTTGTCTTGTGGAGAAGTCTTTAGGATATATAGATAGATTGTGTAGCATAGAGCTGATTTGTCTTTTTTATCCTTACATACCAAAACAATCTCTTATGAAGCACCTTGGCCAAGGGAGAGATTGAAGCTTAGAAGGTTCATCTTCAAAGGTAAGTATTCCTAATTTTATTTCTCCTTTGTAAGAGTAGATAGATAATGTAGTTTTACTTCTTTCTTCCATGTATTAGGATTTCATATACATTGGCATGATTATATGTTTTCTATGCATGTTTATTTTATTTTTTTGGTTTCAAACCCCCACTTTGTGCCACAATCTTTGGTAAGCACTATATTAGATTTATTTTCTTGTTTATTAGAATAGAGTGAACATTAAACCTAGGAATATTTTAGGGTTGTTGTGTGATTGTGTTAGATTATATAGGATTTGGAACCCTTCCTAGCATGGTGTATTATGATAATTAATCCCCTAATCAGGTCTAACAGATCTCTATATTGGTTATGAATTTTCTTAACAAATTTATTTCTAATTGAAAGTGTAGGTATGTTCTATCTTCTCCAAGCCAAGATTGATTTATAGACGTGATGCATTTTTGATTGCATACACCCTCACTATTTTTACTTTTATGGGTTGGTGATGTGGATTTCATCACCATGCACAAGACCAAACTCCATATTCTAATGGAGTATAAAAATTAGGAGAGTTATCATTAGGTGCCAAAATAGAATTCCCCATAAAAGGTTCCATGGAGTTAGGGGTGGTTAAGTTCCAATACACAAGGTGATTATATAGCATCTTATATAGACTTGGGCCCCACTATTCCTTCCCATATATCAACGATTCCCTTAGAGAGATTGTATAAACTAGCATAAGACCTTTTAGCCATAATAGGTATTTTTTTATAGGAGACAAGATTATCTTCTAAGAAGTCATTAAGTGTAGATTAGGTCAAGAGGGTTTGGTCAATTCTGTAATGGGTCATTAGCCTACAACTTCACCTATAAATCCATTGGATAGTGCGAGCATTAGATTACACACCCTTGAGTTTATCAATCATAGGTTTGTCGTTTGATTACTTGGATGGATGTTATGCTAAACTAGTGTTGTCTTTCACACATATCATCTTGTATGTCCTTGTCTCATCATTCTCTCATCTTGTAAATCCTCATCTCATCATCCTCTTATACATATTGTCTTTGTATATATTTATCATTGTCCTATCTCATCTCCCACCTTATCTTCATCCCATCCTAGTCTAATAATATCCACTCATCATTAATCATATCCCACAACTTACATATCCTAATCACATCTTATCATTCATGCATTGTCCTAAGTATCCTCTATCTATAATCAATCATTTGTTTTAACCTTGCCTTCTCCTATTCACCTCATCCCCCATCTAGTCTAACCTCATCCTATCTTATCCTAGTTGGCTCTTTAAGTCACACCCATGTCCCAACCATCCACATCTCATTTACATTACCCCTAGTCATTTTATCATCACCTATATATACTTCTCCTTTTCTCATCAATCACCTTCATTACATAATCCTATCCCATCCCATCTTAAACAAATAAATCTTAATATTGAGCTAGTCCTCTTGTTACCCATCCATATCATCCTATCACTCTAGCCCACTATCACTCATCATTTTATTATATCTCATCCATAGTTAGTATCTTGCTAGCATCTTGACACTTTGTCATTTTTAATATATCAAACTAATCATCTTCAATATAGTCTCTATCATTTTGCCTACTCATAACTAGCACCCATCCAATCATCATCTTTCTAGTTTGAACCTAGGCATCCATCAAATCCCTAATCCTTTTACTAGATTGAAATCTAGGCCTTGTTAATAGGTCATTAACACTTATTATACTATCAGTTTGAAATATGATCCTAGTGTTATATTTCATCCATCTCATCATCATCATCAACCACTATACTATCTCGGTCCTTTAGACCTACTTTGTTCAAGAAACCATCTCTAATCCATAACCTACCTCCACATCAACCCCCCTTCATCATCCATCTTTTATCATCCATCACTATGAAATTTAGACCCCATTCTCATAAACCACTATATATTTTCTAACAAATATGAGATCCTATTGTGATTACTTAAGATGGGTGTGCCACTTCCCGAAGGCATTGACCCCATGCAACTCACTTCACCTCGAGTCCAAACCCATTAATGTGAGTCCCATTAAAATCCTCCATCTATTAGTCATAGTCAATCGTCTACCCCTTCTTATAATAATAAAGGGAATCCAATCTTGGCCACCTCATCTACTACTAGTCCATCCACCTATTCACATCAACAACTATTTGATCGAAAGTCCAATGTTTCTACATCTAAGTCATAAAGAAAAGTGGGCCCTTATACTCCTCTTCCTATGTCATTAGAATCCCTTTTATAACAACTTGGCTTCACTAACATGATGGTCTATCCACCCATATGACATATTTATCCCACCAAGCTGAGGCCATCTGGGTATAAAGTTAATTAATACTATGTATATCACCAAACCTAGGGGCATACTATTAATGAATGTCATAATTTCTAAGACTATATCCAATACCTCATCGACTATGGTGACATAATAATCGAGGAGGAATTAGATGAATTTATATCCCTAGGTAAATAAGAAGAATAATTTCAAGATTCCATTCATGATCTTGATCAAGCCCTTATTTTTCCAAGTCAAGTCAAGATACCACCTCCATCTTCTATGGTAACCCCATATTTGACAAATCCTTCATCAAAGATGAGTCTATTCCCCATGAGCCTAGTCCTCATAATTCCTTCCATGGGCCTATCTTTGTCAAACCCATTATTTCTCCATCATTTCCCCCTCATGTACCATATCAAAAACCCCATGTTAGGAGGTCACTTGAGGATAATCACTCTTCTACTAGTACCATAACCTCATGTACACCAAATTTATCATCAAAGCTAATACAAGTTTTAATGCCTCAGGATCATGTACAACACCAATATCTAAATTAGATTCCTCATTAGAAACATCATCTCTCATTGATATTATAACAAAGGATGATAATGCCTACTTTTTTAAAGATACCCATAATTTAGATGATAACTAGTCCCTAGGCATATCCTTTGATCCCAATCAAGATGATGAAGTCATAATATATTTCTTGAAAGTTTTATTTGCTAAATATCACCAAAGTAAAAATGATTGTACTTTGGATGTATAAACTATAGTTAGTCTTAGTGATCCTTTTATTGATCTTAAAGAGATTTTATTTGATGTCAAAACTGGGTCTCTTAAGAACCACTATTAGGATCATGCAGCCCCATCACCACTCATTAACATCATCACATGGTATCACCCACCTCCATCCATCATAGATCCCTTTACTCCTATCAATGATCATTTAATCACCTGCCTCTATAAGGATGAAAAGTAACATATATCATTAGACCCTTCCTTGAGAAATATAATGTGTGCCACAAATACAAAGGTCCAAGACCATATTCCAAAAGTCAATCATCATTATCAAGTCATCTTTGATCCCATCAATTAAAATCAAGAACATTCAAATCATTGGTCTAATCAAAAAATGTCTTCCCCTAGTGAAGCCCAAAATTAGGCACTAGGGGAATGTCAAAGTCAAAATAATCAACATCTATCAAGTCAAAAATTAATTATCCCTGGTGAAGCCCAGAGTCAAGAACTAAGGGGAAATCAAATTTATATCCAATCAAAAAATATAAATAATTTTGAAATCACTATCAATATGGCTGATCATCCTTAAAATAACTAGATCATAGATGAACCACAAAGACAAAGTGTCTTTGATATTTTAAAGTATTTTTTCCAATGGCACTAATCACATCTAGAATGTTCACAATCTCCAATGATGTGTGTGACTACTAGTCCTAATCTCCAATCACCAATCACACCTTATTATTATGAACCCACCATCCCATTAAGCCCTACCATCCATTCAAGTCCCATACATCAACATCAATACCTACTCTATTACATACCTTCCATCGCCTTCCCAAGCATCATCATCTCTCTTAAGGGTAATGAAGACACCTAGTCTAGATATCTGGAGAGGTCACCATCAATAATCACTAAAGGTCATAAGGACATTAATACATCTAATAAAAACAACATGGTCCTAACATCACACATCCTCAAAATAAGTGTTAAATAAAAATTCAAGCAGTGTTAGCATTCCTACATCTTGTATCCATATATAATAAATTGAGATGCCCAAAAAGTCAAAAAAATCATTTTTCTAATGGTAAAAATTAGCTTTTCAGTGCCTTGGGCAAGTACCATGATGAGAAATAGTTTTTGGCATCATGGTAAAATAATTTATTATCTACATTGTACCTCAACACTTTGGGGTAAAATCCATCCATTCATATCCCTTGTCAATCCCCTCTCTCACATCCATATCATTTTTTCTATCCATCATATCATTCCTTCCTATATTGGCCTTGATAAGGGAGTTGAATGTCTTAAGAAATATTTTGGAATCATTTTGGCATATCTTACAATAGACACTCATGCCACTAAACATCTAGTTCTATCATGATATGATCATAGGTAATCCCTAGTCCCTTATTCCTTGTCCCTCATCCCCTTTTTTGCATCACCCTCATCTTTTTTATAGTCTCATTCATCATTCCATCCATCCTCATCTTGGTTGCTAGGCTTGGTATTCCCTTTGTTAGTAACCCCATATGTATAGTGTACATGTCTTAAAAACCCCTAAAAGTTGAAATACTCCAAAAACACCTAAAAATCATAAAATTTGAAAATGCCAAAAATAGTCCATAATGTCTTGTCAAATGTCTTTTCCCCTAACCACATCCATTTCTATGACTTTCATCTTTCATATTATGTTATCCATCCTCCTGTTCTAAACCTCGAGAAAATCTAGTCTCACTTTTGCCTAATCAATCCTTATCCTAATCCGAGTCCCTTGATTAATCCAAATCCATATCCTTATCCAAACCCTTATCCTCATCTATGTCACTAGCCTTATCCAAGTCCATACCTTGTCCAACTTCTTATTATAATCTAAGTCTAAAATCCATATCCATATTCATATCCTTATCCTAATCTAATAATAATCACCATCATTAGTCTATCCAAGTCTCTCCTAAGTCCACTTTCACATCATGATAATTCTATTTCATCCCATCACCTAATCACTCATCCCATCACTAAACAAGACATGATGACACTGCATGTAGATATTTGTGTCTGTTACTTGTATGCTCTATGTTATGTGACTTGATTGTATGTCTATTTTCATGATTGTATTATTGATCAATTATTACATCATGTCTTTTTTAATCTATTGGGTAATGAATGAGGATGCTATGAGGTCACCAAAGTTATAATAATGCTTATAAGTGCCCTCGATAATGCATAGTTCACTATTTGCCTGTACACTTTGGCACAATTTCCCCTTGGGAATAATTATATTATGGGGCATACTTACAAGTGCTACATCACATTACTTAGACTATTATTATCCTTATGATAGCTATGATGGATTGATCACCTACACCCTCATCGTTTATCTAATCATCTCATCAGCCTTATTCCCATACCTAATCTAATACTCTCAACCCATTTGACTAATATCCAAAATTTTATCCTCTAATCACTAATCACTAATCATCATCATATTTTACTCCATCCATTATCATTTATCCTTGAGTCAAAACTACATCAGCCTGAGGTCTTTTAAGACTATGTAGGTAGTAATTGGCCACTATAAGTGCCCAAGGATATCTCAACCACTTTCACCTCTTTCCTCATCATCATATCTTGCATCAATCCAATCCTTACAACATAATCAATAAATATATTACTCAATCACTATCCTTATAATCATCTCACTAATATTTTTGTCAATCACCCACACCTATTGATTGGGCCCAACAAATTACCACATCCATGTTTTCTTCCATTAATCATCCATCATCATTGATTGGTCAATTTATCATCTATTACTCCCTTACATGTGTCCTTCTTAGGAGCATCATTTATAATTAATCACATTGTGGATCATTTATTTGAATAGAATTATAATTATTTTCTTTTATCCTTTGGTCACTCAATCATATAGTTTTTTTATCTATCATCACCTTCATTATATTGATCAACTTTATCTTTAAGTTACATCCATCATTAATATTATCAAATCCTCATGATATCCTATTTCTCTCCCTTACATGCATCCTTGCTTGGGATATGTCTAAATCTTGTAGCCTTTTTAATCCTATCATCATCATGTTATGGTTGATTCCCCCTTGGGATGTGTCAACAACTATGACAGAGTCATCTCTACCCCCTATACAAGTGTCTTTTCTAGGGGTATCATCAATCTATAGCTCATTACTCAAAGTTTATTTTATCTTCTTCCTCATCTATCTGAACATCTCACATCTCACCCCTCATTTCTTCTTTCGATTGTCCATCCATCTCATTCTTCCCCACATGTCCCCTAGAGGGGGCATCATATACACGAACATCATCTACTAACATTCATCCATGATATGGTCTTTATTAAAAACAACATTACTCACTCCATTCACAATGCCCTTTCAAAGAGATGCAAAATCTATGCACCTAAATTTGATTGCTTCATTTAATGTCACTAATATCACCATTAGTCAATACTAATTTCATTTATCTAATTTATCTCCTTTCATCTCACTAATTTATCACCTCTTTTTAATCATTTATCTAATATCCCATTTCATTATTATTCATCTACTAACCATAGTCTTACCCCACTTCATCATTAATTTCCCTAGTCATCTCTTATCTTATCCTAATCCCCAATTATCTATTATTTGGAAATTATAAATTCTCATAACCTACCTACCCACCTACACTAGCCTACTCCTAGGCTCTCTTACACCCCTAGTCCCTAATCACCCACCTAATCCCTATTTGATCCCCTACGTAATCCTCAGTAGTCCCTAAAAATATTCTAGAATCCTCCAATTATAGAATCCTCTCTATTCTCACCCATCCTCTCTATAAGCCTCTAAATCTAGAGGCTTTCAATGAATTTTTAATTCATTTTAATTTTCCACCCTAGATCTCCATAAGCCAAATTTTAATATCAATAATTGACCCTTCCCCACATTATATATAAACAAGATCCTCTCCTCTATTGGAACCAAGCATTGAATCCATAATATCTCCATGTTAATCTAATCCTTTAATCCATGCATCAAACATCCTTGATCAAACAATCATAATGTTGAAATTCTAAGTCCATAGCAATCAACCATTCATTTAAACATATTGGAAGGAGGCTAATTGAAACAAGGGATTTGGTAAGATCTATCTGGAAATTTTTATTTGTTTCTATAATCCTTCCTAATAGGTAGTTTGATGTTTTGAGTTCAAATTGCATGTTTATTTATAATTTAATCTAATAGATCAAAATTTCCTACTATAGAATGTAAGACATTAGCTCCCTAGTACTACTATTTAAGGTATAGTGTTATTGTCTAAGAGGTTTTCTGACACTTGGACCTATTTGCGACACTCAAATTTGCTTCCACACTAGTTTTTAACCTCTAGATTATATGTCTTAGTCAGTTTCCAATTAAGTACTTATTTGTGTCATTCATTACTTTTTTGAGAAATATCAAATTATGTCAAATATTTAAAAAATTAGTTGGTGTATATATTTCATATTTTTACCCTAATTTACTATACTCAAACCCTTTAACAACTTAGGGCTTATCATTCATAAACCCTAAAATGTTAAATCATTTGGTGAACTTGACTCACTTTGAATAGTATAAAACCCTATCAATAAATGTTATTAGGGTTTTTATCCTTTTCTATACTATTTTTAGTGGTTGTGTTAGGGTTTTTAGACCTAATATATTCTACCCTATCATCCCTCTTTCAACTTACATTACCAAATTTCATGGATAAAGAAGATTATTTTACTCCTTCTCATCTCCAAGAGGGTCATAGTTATTTTCCCTCTAACTAGGTCCATGCTAGCACTCCTCTAAGAGGTGAGGAAACCTATACTACTATTTCAAAATTTTATACTCAACCTATCCATCCTTTAAACCCTTCCCTTCCCATATCTCCCATTTAGGATGTGTGATTACATGTTCAATTAGAAGCAACTAGGGTTTGTACTTATGAAACTCTCGGTGATCAAATTATAAATATGAACCATTTAATTTTAGAATTAAAAAATTAGAATTAACTATTACATGAAAATATTAAAATATTAGAAAATTATATTACAAGACAAAATCCTCCAAGGCATATTAGTGTGAATCATGTAAATGCATCTTCACCTAGTCAATTTATGGTAATCATTGTTATATATCAAAATTAGAAATCACAATAAAGTGCATCTAAAATTAATGATTTGAAATGTATTTAAAGATAAAATAGAAGTTTAAGTGAGATTTTAAGGTAAATGATAAGAGATAATTTGATTAACCTACCTCCTCTACATCCATTGAGGAGATCCAAATATTATCATGCATACCATTTAATGCATGGGCATGAAACTAATTCAATTTTAACATTGAGAAGGAAAATACAATAGGTACTTGATAAGATGACTTAAATAGTGATACATCATTCAAACAAAATATAATAGTAAGTTTACAAATTCAAAAAGGGCGAAATTCAAAAATAGTACAAAAGTGGTTACCAAAGCAAAACTCAAAACAATAAAAGGTTCATGAAGCAAAATCAAAGTAAAAAATAGTAAAATAAGCACAAGTAAATCAAGTGAAGGATACAAATATACCTCTCTAAAATTAGGTCTCACTCTTAAAATAGTATGGGTTTGTTCAAAAATATTTATAATATTTTGATTATTAAGGTCAAGGGTTGGGTAAACATGCCCAAGGAATTATTACTCCTATTCTAGTAGTTGATAATGTTGGTCAACAAGGTTTGTGATTTATTGAACATCCTAAGGCAAATCATTCACATACACAATTTATCAAGGCACAAGATCAAGATACAAAGGTAATACTACAAAAAGATCAAGAACTTAAGTTGCACATTTAGAATATAGCTAACCAAATAACCATCCTCAAAAGAGGGTTTATAATAGGGTCTTCAAAGTAAGCTATACATACAATGGATATAGTTTTAGATGTCAAGATCCTGATCAATAATCCATATATTTATAATCAAAATGAATAATATGATTGGAACAACCTAGATTATTATGATATAAATTATTTAGAAAGTGAATATGTCACCTATGTTACATGAGGGCATCCCATCGATGACATGTGGGACTTATAGCACCATTCTTTACTAAAACACATATTCTTATCCATAACACTCTCCATATACATAGTTTCATCCATTCTCAATTTACTTATACATAATTTCATCCATTCCAGATTTACTTGTACATAGTTTCATTTATCATGCTTCTTGTACATAGTTTCATTTATCTTTCTCTTTGTACCTAGTTTAAACTTCATGATTTCTTGGACATAGCTTATATACTAAAAAAATATAACATGTTCAAAATACAAAAACATTCAAATATTTATCAAAAACTTAACATTTAGATTGTTTGCATATCCATGTTTACACTCTTTATACTTGTTAGGTACTACATATGGTGCATTATCTTAGTATAGTAAAAAAAATTGTCATACATACATGTTTCACTTATTATTTTCAAGTGCTTGACGATTCTTATAAGACTTGGGTCCATCACATAGATCCATATTTACTACTATCTAACCACTAGGGACACATACACAAATTCAACATTGATACATTCACCCAATGGGGGCATCCTATAGACATCTTCCACTTTAACATCTTATATCATTCTGTATTACTCAAAATTTTCCAAATACTACCATTATTGACTTAGTTTATGTAAAAAATTTCTTTTATACATATTTGTACGACATGTTCATGCATACTTTCATTTCTAGCTTTCATAGTTTAGACTTGATTGTGTCTCTTTACTTCTACATTTATTCAAGGAAATTTAAATATGTCATTGTTCTATGGCTCTAAACCATTTCCTTTCATTATGTGTATGCTTTGGGCATATGCACATGTCTTCATATGTGCCTTATTGATTGTGTATGTAAACATTTGAACATGTCCGTCCACATGGTTCTAAGCTAACTTGTTTATTGTTTGCATACGTGAAAATTTGAACATGTCCTTGTATGTATTTATTTCTCAAATTTAGTGACATGTTCCCATGTCCCTTGTATTATGGCCACTTTGCCTACTTTATGTGTCTCATGTGTTTATATGTATGCTTTCATGTATGCATCATGACCATGACACTTTTCTCTTGCTTGTTTCCTTCACATCCAACTTTATATGCCATGAGTGACCTCATACATTTCCCATTCTTCCTTGGGAAAATTGATGGACATCATGCCCCATCCCCCTAGGTAGTTTACACAAAATTTTCTCATATTATGAAGTCCATACACATGCTTACATTATTATATCTATCTTGACAACCTTGTGAATGTTATATATAGCATACACTATACATTACTAACTTATGCTCAAATTGTCTTACATTATAATGTCATGTATATACATTATATTAGTTTAATATACATATATCATATGTTTTCATCTTGACATGCATCATGTTAAGCTTTTCTTTTTAGGACAATTATTACGTAAGTAAAACAACTCCCATAAAAAGAGGGGACATTTGAAAGGGTTTGTCATAGAGATTAGACCAATCAAGGGCACTCAAAGAATAGTTTATAACACATAGACATAGAATATAGAGCACATAATTAGGAAAACATAGAAAAATAATCAGACATAGAGCATTTTTAGTTTGCACAAAAAAACACAAAAGGACATTAACATTGAAAGTAGGACACTAGAACCTTAGTGTTACTTTCTAAGGTACAATGTTACTATCTAGAGCCCAAAAATAGGAAAAATCTATATTTAATAGAATTTCACAATAGTTAAACCTAATTTTACATAGTCCCAATCATAGGTTATTAGATTTAATTACTTTATGCTTAGTATTGCATAGAATCACACCATATTTTATCACATCAAGGGCAGCATGCATGGAATGATCAATCTCTCTTTAGTTTATATACATAGAGGCAAATTTCTATAACTCAATTTATAATCCATATGCATAGATATCAAAATTGGGGGCAGGTGCATAACACATTATTTACACATGATCAATTTCACACCATCTTATCTTAGATGGAATGAAAAAATCCATGTCATTATGTGCATGGTATATTTAAGATGCCATTTTCATCAAGAACCACACTAGATTGATACCTTATTCCATCTATATCGATTGGTATTCTATGTAGTCCCCAAGCTACATTCCTAAGTATTTGAGTGGCCCCTTGGCTATTTTTTCATTTTAGAGTTTCAAAATGGCCCTAAATCCATCATTCACATTTAAAATTATTTTATACACCTAAATTCACTTGCTTCATTTATCATCACTAATATTACTATTAGTTGACACTAATTCTGCTTATTGACACTAATATCACCCCTTCTAGTCATTTATTTGACATCCCATTCATTATTATTTATCACACTAACCTTATCCCTACCCCACAAATCTATTAATTCTGAGAATCATCTCTTCATCTTATCCTAATCCCACTTATCCATTATTTGGGAATTCAAAATTCTCATGACCCACCTAGCCACCTACCGTAGCCTATTCCTAGGCTTTCCTACAACCCTAGTCCCTAATCACTTATTTAATCACCTATCATAATACCTTAATAATCTTATCCCCTAATGGATTATATAATTTTATAATTTTATAATCCTCTCCAACCTATCCCTTCCTCTCTAGAATCCTCTATTCTCGAGGCTTCCAAAGAATTTTTAATTCCTTGGATAATCCTCTACCCTTGATCTTATGGTAACCAAATTTGAATGGTGACTATTGAATCTTTCCACCCTCAATATATTTAAATAATCCACTCCTCCATGGCCAAACTAACCAAAGAACTACAAGCAAACTATTGAGTCCATAAATATTCATGTCAATGTGATCAACTAGTCGATGATATCATCCAAGTCAATGAATCAAGCTATCATAATACTACAAATTTGAGTCTATTGTAAGTAAATATTCATCCTTAATCCTTTGGTATTTTTATTATTCTATCTTGGTTTAGAGAAATTAGATTTAATGTTTGAGTACTTCTATGAATATTCATTTATGTTTGCATTTCTATCTTAATGGCTCTATATCTCAATTGGTGGATTGACATTTGGGTATTTTGATGTAATTTCACAATCAAATATAATATCTCAAAATTTCATCTAAATTTTGGAAACCACAGTGGGATACCCCCTCTAATTTAACAATCTTGCATCCTAAATGTGTTTTTACCAACTTGCAAGACTAACAGGTGAGGAACAAGGTCTAAATTTCATTAAATTATCATACCCAAGTGAATTGCAATTTTGATTGCAAAATCACTAATATAAAGTCATGGTTTTGTCATCAAGATTCACAATTTTGCATTGACCACCACACCTTAACCTCTAACAACTTACAATTTTGATAAGTTTTCAACATCTGGGAATATTGTTATTCAAAAGTTGTGGTTTTTCTCTAAAAGTCACAATTTTGCTAAAAGAGTAGCGATTTTTCATTTTACCATTGATAATTTTCTTGACCATGATAGATTTTTTCTATTCTACAATATCATGATTCAAAAATTGCGATATTGCCTTTAAAGTAGTGATTTTGCATTTTTATTTAAATTTTCTAGTATGATTAACTAAAACACTTGGTTGTCTATGTCTATTTATAGGAAACAAGGGGGGCTTATCCCATATCAGCTCAAGACACCTTAAAATCCTCTCTCAACCACCTATTGTGAAACCGCAAGACCATATTAGCAATATTTTTTGTTAGTATTGCTATTCATTTTATATACTTCTATTATTCTATAAATATCAATATCATCTTAATTTTTAATCATTTTGATTTTGTAAATAATTCCAAGTCTAAAATCTATTATTTTCTATTTCCATCACAATATCGCTAATTATGAATGGTGACTTTACCTGTATAGTCATGATTTTGACTAACATTCTTGAAATTTTACTTAACCTCTTGCAATGAACCTCATAGTTTATTAGACTTTTACAAAAATTGCCTTTTTCAAAATAGTAGTTTTATTGTTAAAATTGTAGTATTGCCTAGCCACTTGTAGTTTTGTAAAAAACCACATGGTAACCACTGCAGTTAACCCTTTTTTGAAAAATCACGATTCCATAGAATAAATTTTGCAAAAAAACTATGATTTTGTGCTCTCTAGAAGAGGTTTTACATTAATTGACTATGTATCTATGATTTTGTCTTCTGTAGTTGCATTTTTACTCTTCATTTTTGCCTTCAAAATTACCCTTTCTTAAGTGTATTTTTAAGATCATTTTAAGTGAATTTTGAGTCATTATAGGGGTTCTACAAGTCACAAGTGTTCTATAGTGCTAATTACCATCAACTTCCTTAATTCCCATCATCGATAATATGAGATGTACTAATTAGGGCATGCCAATTTCTTAACCACATGGTTCTCACAATTATGTTAATTCACATTAGGTTGTCACAATTGGTTATAGGTTGTTACAATTAGGCCAAATAATATTAGGTCATCACACATATGTAAAATCAAGTCCCAAGTTACATTAGGTTGACATAATATGGAAAATGTGTGTATAGATATCTCTATTTGGTTGCACGAGCTAATACCAATGTGTAACATTGTCCTATATTTCTCCTTAACCAAACAAAAATAAAATCTTTATCCTAAACTTATTTACACCTACATAAAGTGTCTAATCCCAATGTTCAATATACACATCACCATATTTCACACCAATGTGTTATAATGGCATAGTGCTTATAATATATCATTAATTCTACCATATTAGTATAGGTAAACCAATGATATGTCCTAAGTGATTTCTCAAAAACAATGGTTTTAAATATTCCACTCTTTGACCTAATAACTCATTATCAAACATACAAAAAACACACAAACTCTTTTAGACATTACTACACAAGTTACTTAATGTTGCATGTACACAAGGTTACACATGGCTTACATAGTGATGGGTGTTAATTAACCTGTACTTGCCGATCTACACTCTTTCTCTTTAGAAATACCTACTTTAGCAAAACATCAGCTCACACTCCAGACACACACACACACACACACACACACACACACACACATATATATATAATTTTGGTGTGTAAAAAGGGTGGCCACAAATAGGCTTAGGTTTTATAAATATTATTTATGTGACCAATTAAATTAAAAGAACTAAACACCATATAAATTAAACATGTAAAGAGTAAATTGAGACAAAGTGCATATCACATTAAATGTTGTTTCAATGATCACACATTGACTTATCAATTACATTTGGCTCTCAAAATTAGGTCAATTCATATTAGGTTATCTTAATTAGCCATAATAACATTAGGTTATCACACTTTAGGGGAAATTCAGTCCAAGTCACATTAACTTTTCACATTATTACACATGTTTATAGGGATCACTATGAGCTACTTAAGTTCCCCTCAAAACAAAAACAAAAAATTGGTTACACGAGCCAATACCAATGTGCAGCATTACCCTATGTTTCTCCCAAACCAAATAGATCAAAAATGGTTATCCTAAAATTATTAGCACTACACAGTGTCTGGGCCTAATGCTCAATACACACACCACCATATTTCACAACAATTTTTTATATGACATAACATTTATAATATATCTTTACTTCACTAGATTAATATAGGTAAACCAATAATATGTTATCAGTGATTTCTCTAAAATAATGGTTTTTAAACTTGTACTCTTTGACCTAACAACACATTCTCAAATATACAACAGACACACAAACTCTTTAGATATTATTGTAAATTTACTTAACATTATGTGCACATAATGTTACACTAAGATAGCAGTGATGGGTTTTAATTGAGCTACACATGTTAATCTACACTCTTTCTCTTTAGAAAACCCCACTTTACCAAACCATCACCTCACATTTTTTGGCAAATCCCATGTTATGGGGCCATACCAAGGATCTTTTTTGTATTTACATATTGTCAGTTTAGGCATTAGTAGCCTTTCTTGGACTAGGTTTCAACATCTTTCTCAATTAATTATGCTAGAAATATAGGATAAATTCCTTCTCTCTAAGTTTTTTTTAAATAACTTAACAACATAAAAGACTATTTTTCTTGTTAATGCTATAATGAGTGGATAGATAACATTATAAATTTTGCAGACAATTTTTTTTAGTGATTACTATAATACAAATCCATTAGAGTATTGGTATCCAAAATAATAAGAATGTAAAATCATAATTAAGAAAAATAAAAGACAAAATTCTCAAATAAAAAACTTATCCTCTGACTAGCCAATAACCATCTTGTTGTTGGACAAACTAACAAGTTGATAACCATCTTGTTGTTGAATAAATAGATACCATGTGTATGCAAAGGAAAATGAAACTGATCTATAAATCAATCCTAGCTTAGAGAAGATATTTCCTACTTACACTTTTTATTGTTGATACATTAGATATTTGGGGTCATGACCAAGATGGATTTGCTAAACCTAGCCAAGGGATCTCTTATCCTAATAATATCATTAGGGAGGGTTAAAAAATTGATAGTCAAGTAAAACCATGTAATAAACCTAACTAGGTTCTATGTTTTCATAATCACTAATTTATAAATGACAAAAGCAAAGTAAAAGTCTAATCTAGTGCTGACCAAAGCTTTTGGCACAAAGTAGGGGTAATAAACATGAAAAATAAACATGCATAGAATACATATACTCATGTTAATACGTACATAATCCTAATGAATGGGAGAGAAGTAGAAATGCATATCTATCAACTCTTATAAATAAGGAACAAAATTAGGAATACTTACCTTTGAAGGTGAACCTGTTGAGCCTCAATCTCTCCCTTGGCTAAGGTGCTTCATAAAAGGTTTTTATGGTTTGTAAGGATGATAAAGATAAATCAGCTCTAGGCTACACAACTTATCAATGCAACCAAAAGATTTCTCCATAAGAAAAGATCCATATCTCTAAAGAAAGTATGAAACCCTAAGCTATGCTCCTTAAGTAGAATGGTGGATGAACAAATTCATCATATATATATCTTTTTTTTCATAAATGAGGAAATGAATGCATTTATATAGTTTAATCTAACCCTATTCCTCTCTAAAAGTCTAGCTGACAGGGTTGGCCTAATCTACATTATATCATTATTGACAAAAATACATTAGGTCCTAGTCTAGGTTGGCTAGGGCCAACCTAGAAACTAAATGAGTTTTGTCAATTAGAGTACAGGGTTGATTGAGTCGACAGTGTATCATAAACTATTAAAAAAGAGTTTAGGCTAGGGAAGGGATAATAAAGGCAAAAAATGACTAAAGGAGGGTGCAAAATAGGAGACAAAGCTTAGGGTAATTTTTATAGGAGATGGTTGTGTAGGTAGCAAGTGGTAGTATAGGGACAACAATATTATAAATCACCAATGGTGTTCCCATCCCTTTCCTAGTGCACCCTTAAGGTATGCACTTAGAGAAATTGAGACTCAATAGGTTCTTATAAGAGAGAAAACATCAGTAATTGATAAATTTTTAAAATATTATGTCTATACACCATGATGTTTAATGGTTATATACAATACTTATAAATGCTTTACATAAGTGCATATTATTATATTAATATATTATAATTCATTAATACTATATAGTTTTTATATATTATTATATATACTAATAATATATTATTATATATTATACAATATGTTATAATTTAAATATTATATTAGTATTTTATAATTTATTTTTTATATTATTAATATTATCTATAATATATTTATTATTGATTTATTATATATTAATTATAGTATATATTATATACATATATATTATTATTAAATCCTTCATGATGTAGTCATACACAACTTATTTAAAAAGGATTTTGAAAGGATTTTCTAAAACTCTATTTCAGTTAATTTTTGCTCATTTCTTAATTTAGAAGCAACTAATGAAACTAGTAATAGGGAGTTTAGAGGAATACTTGGTAAAATATGCATTTTATCCAGATGATGATGGGAACTCCTCTTTGGCTTAGAAAGAATAGCCTACAAGTAACAAAGACACTATAAAAAGGGGTGTTTAGCAAATAGATGAGTGGACCACCTAACATGAGCTAGATCCAAGAAACATATTGCTTACTAGGATGTCATCAATCCACTATTATAACAATTAAGTTAGAAATGATAAAGTAAAGATCTACTTGCATAAGATGAATGAAATGTAATGCAAAGAAAGTAGAATGCTATTTAATAGAAAAATGACCAAAAGTAACAAAGTTGGTCAATACATATGCTAAAATGGTAGGGGTCTAGCCCAGTAAATCAAAAAAGGTACTATAATCAAGTAAAAATAGAGAAAGTTGAGTTTGACTGGGGTTATAGGGCTAAAAATAACTTATTATATTTCTATGCCATAGTGATTATCGATGGTCAAGTAAACCATCAATGGTTTAGGCTGACCATCGATGGTTGGGTAATCATTGATGGTTGAAGTGACCATCGATGGTTGTGCTAACCATCAATGATGACCTATGTAAATATGGAAATGATCAAAAAATAAGGTGCAAATTGGGTATTTGGGTAAACAGAGGCCTATTATGGGGCTGAGGGGTGGAAAATAAGAATTTGATGGGTTTAATAGGGCAAGGAGATTATAAATAAGATAAATCAATGAAAATATGTAAAATATACCTAAAACTTGATGGTGGAAGGCTAAATTAATTTGGCCAGAGTGATAATACTTTGGCTTTCAAAAGTGATTCTGAAAATGCTTCAGGTCTCTAATGATGTTTCTTACTTGCTAAAAGGATGCTAGATACCTATATACAAGAGAACTTGGATGAAAGATTGTGGATTGTCCCTCTATTTCACTTCCTCCTCTTCTCTTTTTATAGGATAAAGTTGTTAATTGGGATGGAGGAAGTTAATAATTTGATAGGGGATAAATTTGTCAATTTATGATGTTTTAAAACTAGTTTTAAAATAAAGTTGCCATTTAGGGAGATACTTATCTTGCACAAAGCCATCAATGTTTTAAAACTTTAAAGTAGGCTTGGAGACTTGACTATCAATGGTTAGGCCAACCAGCAATGGTTAGGCTAACCATCAATAGTTGAGGGGCCAGAATAAAATGGGTTAAATTAAGTTAAAAGGGGTGAATTAAATGGTTTAGTTGAATTTGTTAAGTTATGGGTTTAATAGGTTCAAGTTAGTAAACAAGTCTAATTGACAAATTGGTTCACTAGATGTGAGGTCGAGTGAGGGTCAAAAGGTAGTTTGACATCAAAAGATATCATGTGCAATTTTTAAGTGTCTACATTTTACCCTTTTTATTATGCAACTTTTATCTAACTAGATGTAAAACAAAAATAGATCATTGGTCAAGGTCTAGTTGCCCTAAGTATGGGAGGAGGTGTTCCCACTCAAACTAAGAGTTGATGAGGCAAAAATGAAATCAGGTCAGGGTTTGATAAATGGTAAATGGGTAGTCACAATGTGGGTGACATAAAAAGGTTAGGCATTTGAGATGCAAACACATGCACAAAATATGACTAAGGGTGATACTCAAGATCATGCAAAGACTAAAGTTGCCAATATTGGTAAAAATAAGTTTGATTCTAGAGGGACATGTGATAGGGATAATTAGTCCACAACATTGGTCATAGTTGATCAAGGTAGGCCTATCAATCCATCTAGATAGGGTTTATATTGGTCATAAGTATCCAGGGTAGGAATTACTCCCACAAAACAACATAATTGGTCAGGGTGTGCATGAGGTGGTGTAAAGTTCAAAAGTTTAACATGGAAAGGTTGGTCAGTGAAATCAACATGGACATGCAAGGTTAACATAAAATAGGTTAATTTTCCAAGTTAAAAATGACCAATGTCAAGGTGGACATGGGATAATGGTTCATTGGTTGGGTATGGGTTGGTAGGGGATGGCCAAGTTGATTCTATATGTACTAGGTAGGTGGATGTTGCCTACATAGTTCAATCGACATAATATCCCAAAATAACTTTAGGCCAAATTTAGTTCTCCCAAAAGGTCTAGACCTAGGTAGGGTATTGTTGAAAGGGTTGAAAAAAAGTGAGGAAATTGACTATCAATGGTTAGGGGCTTCCCCAGGGTTAACCATCGATGATCACCCTGACCATTGACGATGAGGAAAACCCTAAGAAGCTGAGAAGATAAAAGTAAAATGTGAAGTCATTTTTACCATTTGACTTGTTTGGCATTTTACTCTCTAGGTATTTTGTGAGATTTTTCACTTGTGTGGTGAGCTTACCAAATTAGTGGTATTAGATTGGTTGATAGCATGTTTGAGGAGTTTAAGATTTAACCAGATGAAGGATGGATGAGGACGTAGCCAAGTGATAATATGAGGGCTTCAACCACACCAATGATCATAGAATGAGGTAGGATATATCATGAAATTTATAGCATAATGGAAGGTTTTTGTTTTGAGGTGTATTTTTGTTAGGGGTGAATTATTTGGGTAGGGTTTTGAAAGGGGTTTAAAAGAAATGAAACCCTAGGAGTTAGGTTTTATTGAATTAGGCCAAGGTAAAGATGAATATGATAGGGGAAGGGTGTGTTGGGTAGCAATTTAGGTGGGAATAGGTTTATGTAGAGAAATTAGGGGGTTAGGTTATTTTTTAGAGGTGTTAAAAGGTCAAGGGTTTGAGTGGATCCGCTGACGGTCACACACAATGACCATCGATGGTTTGACTTGACTATCGATGGTTGAACCCAAAGGGAAAAAGCTTCCTAGAGATCATTGATGGTGTAATGAATCAGTGGCAGTCAAAGGGATGGAGGAAGGGATAGCTAGAATGCTATAAAAATTATGAAAATGTTTTTAAGGTTCGTAAAATGGTCAAGGGGAAAATGTTAAAAGTTTGTGGGTAAAATTGTCAAAGAGTTGGAAAGTGGAAAGCGTGTTTGGAAAATGTTAGAAAGAGTGAATGTTTTGGAATTTGAGGAAGTTTTTAAAGGTATTGAAGAAGATCATAGAGTGGATAGGTGCATAAAATGAGTTGATGTGTAGGGTGTAGTTAATAAAAAAAATTAGGTGTTTAAAATGATGTGGTGGGGTTGGTGTTAGATATAGGTATAGGTATGTTGGAGAGGTTTGTATAGATGGGACTAAGGTAGATTTGATGGGGTTGGTTGGCAATTGGTTTAGGTTAAAATAGGTTTGAGAAAGGTAGGTGTAGGTTGGAATTTAGGTAAATGATGAAAATAAATTAGCCATTACTAACATGATTATTATGCAAGCACAAGAGCATATTCAGATGAGGGACGATGTCCCTCAGATTTTTGTTGAGGTTCAAGATGTGATGACTAAAGAGGAGTGGAGACATATGGAGATAGTTGAACTAGGGGTGATGATTCATTACTAATACCTACTTCAAGATGCAGGTATGATTGTGGCCCTCATCGAGGATAAGACCCAACCATAAACACATTTTTTTTATCAATGTGGGAGATGATGATTCTCTTGGAAGACATTTAGTGTATCACATGGATACCCATTCAATGGGAACCAATCTACCATATAGAGAGTGAGGAGATTGATTATCATATGGATTTGATATATGGGGTAGATTGAGTACATGCTCAATTTCATTCAAGTGGATTCAGCTATAGACCCCTGTACTAGAGGGCTCCTATAGATAGATATCTACTCATGATGATGATGATGATGATGATGATGATGATGATGATGATGATGATGATGATGATGATGATGATGATGATGATGATGATGATGGATGTATCCTTCTTTGTGGTGCTAGATTTGAGTAGTGGCCACTTTTCATACCTATTACTAGGGGTGCTAGTAGAGATGCTTCTAGGGAGGACTATGTTTGGATGGGCCCCAATGCTATTAATGTAGCTCTATAGAGATCTTTGGGCCTTTAAAGCATGTAGGTGATATGGAGTCAATGTTGGGTTCATGTTCCATTGTTAAGCATATAAACACATATAGGTGTTGAGGTCAGTGGGGACAACCTGTGATGGATTTAGTCAAGAGCCCTTTCTAGTTGGTTTTACTAGATGGGGAGGTGACTATGCATTGATAGGTGCATGTGGTGAGTGGTTTAGAGTGCTTTGGAGGGGTTGGTGGTAGTTGATATAGTATGGAGACCATATGTAGGTTGGCCTAGGTGGCCAAGGTATAGCTACCACACATTATCCTTACAGAGTTGGCACTAGATTTATGGGAGATGGGATGGGGAGATAGAGATGATCCCATTCAAGTGAGTGTAGAGGCAGTCTAGATTGGTATAGAGGATCTCCCCAAATTTCCCATGATATAGGAGGGAGGATGCCAAGTTCCCACTCTTAGAGCCATAGCCATGAGATGTTGTATTAGACTATGAAGAGCTACCTACTAGAGATTCCATTGATGATGTTGGTATTATAGATGGGTATGCATCTTGATACTAGGCCAAATATGAAATAGTTGACTTTAGATGGGGTGATGGTGGTTAGCAGCCTATAGATGTGGATCTTATAGGGGCATTGGTATAGGGTGGGGGACTAGATGGATAGTCACATGTAGTACTAGCAAAATCACAAGCCCATATCACTAGATTATAAGGATAGGTGGTTGATTTATAGGCACATATTGTCGCCTTAAAATGGTAGGTTGTGATTATGATTGGTGAGCATGATTAGGTGAGGATTTCACTTGGGTTAGTGACTCAAGAGAGAGACTCATTGAGATAGAGGGTAGGAGCAACTATAGTAGTAGCAGGAGAACCACCTAACATAGTTCTAACGACATGATACCTAGCGCACTATCAAGGAGCTGAGATATTATGAGGCTATAGTGTTAGCATAGTTTTCATTAGAGATGTGATATGGATAGTATAAAGCCAATTTAGTAGGTGGTCCATTGATAGCTACTCTAGGACAATGGGCCTCAATAATGGGGCATGCAGGGATATTAAGAAGACCACCTCTAGATGGTAGTGTAGGTGTTGGTGTAGGTGCAAGTGTAGATGGAGCTAGTAGTAGTGGTGTAGGTGATAGTGGTTCTGGTGCCCTAGGGGCCTGATAGAGGATATTTTATGATATATATGATTTTGATTTTGATTTTGATACTAACCTACATGTCAAAGATGTGAGATATATGTGAGTGAGAGAGACATGGATACATTATGTCATGTATTTTCTTATTGATGTACATGATGATTATATGTTGATTATGTTGATTATATTGATGACATTTGATTATATTGATGTCATAATGATTATATTGATGACATCATGATTATTTTGATGACATGATGATTATGTTGATTATGATGTGATGTAATAATGTTTATGGATTATGGATGACATATATGATGCTTCATGCATAGGTTTATTATTGACTCATTAGTTTAGGTATTTGATGATGGATATGATGGTGACTATTTGTTTATATGATGTGGTTGAAAACATGTTTTTGATTAAGATCTTTGTTTTCATTTAGTTTAGTTTGCACATGACCATGAGAATTTGGTAGATGATTTTTGATGATGTTATTCATGACATGTTTATGATAATATGTTTTAGAGATTAAATGATGGTCAACTGATAGATAATGCAAGCATGTTGATTGATTACATATAGGATGTGAAGTGATAATGTAGTTCATAAATAACATGATATTTTGGAATTATTGTAGAGATGATGTTGATGATGTTTGATGAGCATCATGTTGATGACGTTTAATGAGGATGATGTTGATGATGTTTGATGAGGATAATATATTGTTATGATGTTATAATGGTATGTTGTGATCATTTATGATTTATGGTTATTGATGTTTTGTTTATGGGTAGGATATGGTTTATATTTGTTCTATTTATGGTTCATAATGTTATGATTGTGTTGATGAGAATGATGTTTGTGTGTTTGGATATGATATGTGATATGATTAAATAAGAAAATCACATAAATTAGGTGTAGGTAATAGACTAAATGTGAGAAAGGGATAAGAGTTGTGAGACATATGTCCACATGAACTAATAGAGGGAAAAGATAAGGCATGATGGTTTGGGTTCGCAAGGACCTAACAAAAATAAAACATAGTTGGATTGACTTAGTGAACATAATCCTATCGAATGCTTTGTAAGAGCATGATTTGATTGAGAAAGAGGGTGTCTTGATCACTTTGCATCAAGTAAGCTCATAGTCCCTTGACTTCAGAGAGGGTATGAAGGGAAGGTATATGATATATAGATGGTTGAAATGACAAACCTAATGTGGGTTAGCTTATCCCTTCTATAGGTGACCAAAGAACCATAATAGACATGTCCATGCCTTAATATGATATGTAGATTGATCAATGTGGAAAGTCTACCAATGCCATATATAAGAGATAATTGTGGCATCTTGGGATAATACATAGATTGATCAATGTAGGAAGTCTACAAATGGCACTTATAAGAGTTGATTATGACTTGATTACTTTGATTTTGACATAGGGTTTATTGATTTTTTTATTTTGATAAGTTGTTGAAGTTGATCGATGCGAGAAGCTTCAAATGATTATTTAACCTAGCCATCCTTCAAGGGAGTGGTCTAAAATTGGATTTTTATAGCTATCCTTTATGGGAGTAGTCTATTTTAAAGCAACTTTTAGGTGTTGGGTAGTTGTCCTTCAAGGGAGTAGTTTAAATGCTAGAGATATAGACCCAAGTGATATTTTGGTATCCCAAATGATCTTGAATGTTGGGTTGGACATGGATTTGTCTATTTAGGCTTAAAGGATTACCTTTATAGAGGCAAAAATTTAACACAAAAGGTTAATGATAGATGAGGGAAAGTGGTTTGAGAGATAACTAATTATGGGATTCCATCTGATTAGAAATGAAAAGTATCCTTGAGAACCATGCCATGGGTAGAGTTGTGGTATCCATGCTTAGGATTAAGCTATAACTATGATGGATAATCACATGATTCTATATTGAAATCTTTTTTTATCAAGGTAAATAGGGATAAGTAGGTGAAGGGAAGTGAAATCCTCATAAATCAAGGGACAAGCTTAAGTGAGACACAAAGGTGAGTTCGATCCATGTTTTAACAATAGAAAGGATGTAGATGTGAAGCATTGAGAGGCTCAGGTTCTAGTTTACCTTCAAGAGAAGATAAATGATAAGCTCATGATCCATACTTATGGGTTATGATATAGGGTCCAAGATAATTGAAAGAAAACTTACCTTTTATTCTTTTCTCCATATTAGTTACATGTTGGTTTTCCTTAAGGAAAAGGTCTCTGATATTGAACTCTCACTCTTTCAAGGGTTTTTTATATATGTGGTTGATTTTTTATTCATAGACACAAAGATGATTATGTGTTGCAAGGTGATGTTCATCTAGTATTTCAAGGTGTGTTAAGCATTCTTGATGATAATCACTCTCAAAAAGGATTTCATGTAAAGATATGCAAAGAGAAGGAATATGGGCTTCGAGAGGCAAGATTGACTTTGCTCCAAAGACAAGAAAGAAGCGGGTAGCACTCATAGAAGTTTGAATGCTAGTGTAATGGGCCCATAAAGTGAAGGGATGTGCAAGTGCCAATCTTGACCTAAAACACTTACGACCTTGGTTAACATTTTGATGAGAGCTTTGTTAGAGGCTTATACCTATCCATTGGATTATGGATGATAGGGTTAGGAAAAGCTTAACTTAATGTCAAATGCATCGTAAATACCTTGGACTTTCTTATTTTTAAAGGATTTGTCATTATTAGTGATGATCTTATGGGGAACACCAAAGTGACAGATGATATGGTGATTGATGAAATCAATAATATTTTATCTTTGGTTGAGATAAGGGGGATGGCTTATACCCACTTGGTGAAATATTTGGTAGCAATAATGAAATATTGATGCCATTGTGAAGAATGTGGATTGATTTCCTTGATAAGGTCAAGAACCCATTATGAGAAGGGCCAATAATATTTAGATACTAGAAGGCCATGGGGAGGAGCATGATTTAAGTTAGCATATTATTGACATTTGACACACTCATTTACAAAATCATAAAAATCTTAATTGAGGGTGGGCCAATAATAGCTAAGGCAAAGGATGCGTTTAATGATGGATATGCCACTGAAATGCCCCCCATAGATTGTATCATGTGTTTCCTTGATAAGGTGGGAAGCCTCATGAATGTGAAGGCAATGAAGAAAGAGATCATCAAAACCATGTTTGTAAAATATTCCACCTAATATGGTGTAATGAGAGGTACTCTAGATAAAATCTCTTTGGGCATTCTTTGAAATGTTGGGATGAATGATGCCAAGGTTAAGGTAGTCAAAAGTTTGGTTGTGCCAAATGTTGAAAGAGGATGCTTTCACATTATAAATGGTAGGAAGATTATAACTAATATATGAGGGTCTGATAAAATGATGGATGGTAATAAATAGTTTGGATTTGATTAGATGAGATGGGATTTGGGAAGCAGGGAAGCCATTATGTCTACAAATTTGTTAGTAGATCAAGGAACTAACTGAATAAGGTGATGATCAAATGATGATAAGAGTATGTCCATGAGTTATTTGTACTTTAGGAGGACATCATTTTTACATTGATGGGATCTATTGACCTAGTTGATGACTAGTTGAGAGTCACCAAAGACACTAATTGTTTTGACTCCCAAGGCTAGGGTGGTATGGAGACCTATGACTAGGGATTCATATTCAGCTATGTTGTTAGTGCATTCAAAGTCAAGTTTAAAATAAATGGGAAGAGTTTAACCATTAAGGGGAATGATAATAACTCTAACACCTCCACCATGTTGACATTTAGAGCCATAAAAAAACATGTTCATTTGGTAGGTGGGTTCTTCTTGAGAGAGAGTTGTGATAGACTCATCTAAAAAAGAAAGAGGAATAGGTTGATTGTATGGTAGAGGAGCTTCATCCAATTGATCAATGATGACTTGTCCTTTAAGGGAATTTTGTAGAAGGAACTCAAGATTGAACTCAGCTAGGAGCATGAGCCACTTAGCCATACATTGGTTTTGGTATGGCTTAGAGTGCATATAATTGAGGGGGTCAATGTTGGTGATGACATATGTTTTATGATTAATAAGATAGTGATAGAGTTTGGATGTTGTGAAGACTAAAGCAAGGTAGAGTTTTTTGGGATGGGTATACCAAGTTTCATATTCAATAAGGGTGCAACTAATGTAGTAGACAACTTGCTCTTTGTTCTATTTATCATGATGAGTGATCATTGCCCCTAGGGAGTGGTCAATGGTAGATATATATAGTTAAAAGGGTTGGTCTTCCTTAAGAGGGATGAGGATAGGTGGAGAGAGAAGATACTCCTTGATTGAATCTAAGGCTTGTTGACACTCCTTAGTCTACTTAAAAGAGGTGTCTTTCTTTAGGAGGTGGTGGAAGGGTTGACATTTATTTGATAACTGGGAGATGAAGTGATGAATGGATTAAAGTTTCCCTACAGGCTACAGAGTTGTTTAAGGTTAGTAAGAGGCATTTCCAATATTTCTCTAACTTTGGTAGGGTCTATTTCAATTCCATGAAGAGAGATGATAAAGCCAAGAAGTTTTCTTGATAAGACCCCAAAAATGCATTTCTTGGGATTGAGCCTAACATGATAATGGATTAGTCAATCAAATATGATTGCAATAATGGTTAGGTGGTCTTTATAATGTTTGGATTTCCTAAGGATATTGTCCACATAATCCTCTACAATTTTATGGATGAGATCATGAAAGATGTAGGTCATGGCATGTTGATAGGTTACTCTGACATTCTTTAGTCCAAAGGGCAAGACCCTATAGCAAAAGGTTCCCCATGGGGTAATAAAGTAAGTTTTATACTGATCTTTTAGGGCAATCAAAATTTGATTACATCCCAAAAAACCATCCTTGAGAGATAACATTTCATGGCTAACTATAAGATCAACAAGTTGGTTGATGTTCGGCAAAAGAAAGTCATCCTTTGGGCAAACAAGATTGAGGTTATGAAAGTTGATGTAGAGGTGAAGTCCCCTTATGGGCTTGGTGATAGGAACAATTTTAGAAACCCATTATGGATATTCAATGGGCTTAATGAAATTGACGAATAAGAGACATTGAAGTTCTTCTTTAACAAGAAGGGCTATATGTAGATGCATCCTATGAAGCTTTTATTGCATTGACTTAACCTTAGGATGGGTGACAATGTTGTGAAGGGAAATATAAGGGTCAATTCTAGGCATATCCTGATACGACCAAGAAAACACTATGCTATGGTCATGAAGGAAGGAAGGGTAATTTTGTTGTTCCATGGAATTTAAGGATTGGATGATCTTAATGATATGGGGGTTATCCTAAGTACCAAAGGTAACATCAATGGTGGATTCATTCAACATGGTTTGGTTCTTAGGAGGAAGGGATTTATGAATAAAAGAATCCCCCACATTGAGGTAGGTGAGAATGGAATCATCATCCTGACGTTGGATGGTGTTGATGGTAAGAAAATCCCTCTCTATCATTTCAAGATGGATGAGAGGAAGGGTTTTAGTTCAGCCACCCTTTTGATAGGTTGGGGGCCCCAAACTAATGATATTGATAAAAAAAATACAGTTATAGGGGATGATATCAGAGTCCTCAAATTTTGGAGAAGATGGGGTTGGTGAAGATGGAACATCCTCATCAATAGTGGTGACGAGTTTCAATGAGGTGGGTTCTTATGGTGGTATGAACCCAAGGCTAAAGAACTCATGAGGTTTTTGGGTTTTAATTATGGGTAACTCGTGAGGTCCTTAGTCATAAAGGCCAAGGCCAAAACCCTTCCAAGCACACCTTTAAAGGTAATCTTTGGAAAAGGTTAGTTTGTTGAGATAAGAGAAGTAAGAGGTGAATGGTTGGATATGAGGAGTGGTAGTAGGAGCAAGAAGTGGATGGCCGAGTCCCCCATATATGAAATTTGTTTGATTGTTAGGGATCTTAAAAGGGATGATGTTCCCAATGTTAGGATCATAAGAAGGGGGTCATGTTTGAGGTTCCCATACTCTTGGGGAGTAGTGAAAATGTCCAAGGCTAAAAATCAATATTCCCCCAAGGAGAGACATTAAAATGTGGATTCCAAGGGGTCCTCTACATGAATCTAGGAAGAAGGAGAGATGAGCTAGTTGAAGCTTCATCATTATTATGGGTGGGAGTGTTGTGGGATTTGGCTGAAAATGAGGTAGTGTTGTTAATAGTTGATTTTGAGGTGGATGAGGGAGGAATAAGAACATCATTAGGCCGATATGTCATATTGTAAGAGGCAAAAGGACTAGGGTCAATTTTGATGGTAATAATTTATCCTTCATGCTCAAATTTGGCACATCGATGTAAGGTGGAAGGGACACAAATCATGGCATGAATCTAAGGTAATCTAAGTAACACATTGTATTATAAATCGCCCTCTATAATGTAAAATAACTTAGGAATGGTGTGAGGTCCCAAGTGGATATGAAGGATAACATTCCTTAAGGTAGTGGTCATGGTATCATTGAAGGAGCGAAGGACCATTGTACTTTATGACATGATGTTATTAGGTAGCCGAATTTGGTCATAAACATGGGAGGATATGATATTGATGTTAACTCTTCCATCAATCATTACCCTTTTAATGCAGGTTTGATTGATGTATATGGTAATAAAGAGGGGAGGATCAGAATCCTCAGGATAACTAGGAGTTATTTTAGAATCTTGAAAGGTGATGAGGGCAAAAATTTAGAGAGCTCCAACAAAGGGTGCAAGAGGTTGTGGATCATCTGGCTGAACTTCTATAGATTGTAGAGCTTTTATTAGTGCCTAATGATGGTGGGGCAAGGTGTTGACTAGCTCATAAAGGCTTATTTTTACTAGTGTCTGGTGAAGTTATTTCAACATGATACATTGGATGGAGTTAGAAGGATTGGAGGTTGAGGGTCATAAGATGGACACTTTGGGTTTTGGTCATCATGAAGGTGAGGGTGGAGGTATATGGTTTTTGTTGGAAGGTTGAGGGGTTGAAGTTTAAGTCCATGGAATGGATGCTTTAGTTTTTGCCTTATCTTTCTATTGGGCTTAGGATCAAGTAACCACATGAATAGTTTGGATAAGGGGGTTTTGTTGGGTTTGATGATTGCTTTGGTTCCTCCTTCTCACTCTTGGGTGGGAGTGGGAGATTAGGTAAATGTTGGGTAGGCTAAGTTGATGGTAGGATTGGTAATTGAGGTAAAAGAGGTTCATCAAATAATAGATCATCCTCATCATATAGGCTCTGAACAAGTGCTTAGAGAGCTTTGTAGTTCTTCATGTCATGTCTCGATACCCTATGATATGGATAGATCAAATTATCATTGAATCAGGAGGGTTTGGTATTGGATGGGTAGAATGGTTTGATAGGGGTAAGCTAATGGAAGAAGTTTGCGACAACATTTGTAGGATGGTTGAGTAGGATTCATTCAAAGGTGTGGGAGGTGATGGGTTTATATTTTTAGGGATGAGAGCATACTTAGAAGTAATTTTCACCTTAGAAGTTGTAGGTAGTGGAATGGTTTTAGTACGTAGTTTGGATTGCTTAGTTATGGTTGTCTTTACTGTAGATGAGGGGTTGGATATGGGTGGGAAAGTAGAAGTAGATAGGTTAGTTAAGAATGAGAGAGAACTAGATGGTTTGATGGGTGCAGACATTAGTGGAGAAAAGTGGGATGGTTTAGTAGAGTAAGAATAGGTAATTGGAATAGTAGAATGATGAGGTCCTAAAATAGAAGGCAAGTGGGAAGGAGGTGGTATGGGTCTATTTCAAGGTTGAGGTTTGGGAAAATATACCTTCTTAATTGGTTTGGTTGAGGGCTTATTTGGTGGACTAGATGGTGTTAATTCCAACTTCAAAAAGGGGTGAGTGTGGTTTGGTGTGGGAAGGATTCCTAGATTCTTGAATAGTTTGGTAAGAGAGGCATAAGGTGATTTGACAATGTTAGAAGAAGGTTGTTGGGAGATTCACTTGTGGTTTTAGAAGAATAAGTGTCTGATAGAGGGGGAATAATGGGTTTAATGGTGGATTTAAGGGAGGTTGATGATTCAGATTTGTTTTAGTAAGGGAACCTGAGATGATACTAAAAGGTCACTCTATCAAAGTTTGGTTGAGAAGTGAACTCTAAACTTTGGACAAGTCTAAAAATGGGCTTGTAGATGGGTTTAGTTCCTTGGTCATTGGTTTCAAAAATTAAGCCCCTAGGTAGAGGAGAGGTAATGGTTCCTTCATTGTTGTCTTTGAAGGAAGGTTCCAAAATTGGTGGTTGGGTGGATGAGGTAATATCCTCTTTTGGGATGGTTTTCAAAGGGAGAATGGGTCATTTTATGATAGGGGAGGTAATTATGGTGCCCTCAAGTGAAGTAACGGATATGATTGCTTCTTTTGTTTGGGTGTCTAAAGGAATGGTGGGTAATTCTTCCACCTGAATGGGTGGAGTGGAAGAAGAAGAAATGGTTATAGCAGAGGTTGTTTCCTTTGGTGTTTCCATCAAAGGAGAGGTAGATAGAGCTAAGGTCTCATTAAGTAAAGAGAGAGGGGTAGTTGATTCTTACATTTGAGTATCCAAAGGAATAGAGGGTGAGTTCACTTCTTCTATTTGGGTGATTGAGGTAATGGTATCCTCAATAATGGGTTCATTATTAATAACATTGATTGTATGTGCCTCATGAGAGTGGGATGACTTGGGTTGGTTGTCATGGTGATGGGTAGAAGGAGCATGATTAAGAAAAAGTTTGTGAAAGATGTCAAGGGATTGATTAGGAGGTGCATTAGGATTATCAAATATAAGTTCTCCACTATCAATCAAGTTTTGGACAAGACTTATGAAGGTGTTGCATCTATTGATGTCATGCCCAACAACTTGATGAAAGGCACAATGGTCATTTTCATTATACCACCTAGGCACAGGGCAAGAAGCATCAAATTGTTGGGGTAGTTTGATAGGTAGAATTTGAATGAGGTTGGATTTAAGCAATTTGTCCAAAATTGATACATAAGATTATCCTATGAGAGTGTATTGTTTTGGAGGAACTCAATTTTGGTTTTGGTTTTGGTTTTAATTTTGTTGATAGGAAGGGTTAGAAGAATTGGTTTGATGGGGTTGGTTGACAATTAGAGGTAGAGAAATTTTTAAGACAAATGAGTTTACATATGCTTTAGTTTTGGCATTAGATTGGGTGGTAGTTTTAGTGGAGGAAGGGTCATTAGGTTTAAAGATAGAATTCATGTTCTGTAGTTTCAATTTCCCTTTGTCAATGGCTCAATTTTTGAGTTTACGTGCCATGGTGAATGCCTCATCAAAAGTTCTAAAAGTTTAAATTTAAAGAGTGGGGGTGATATGTTTGGCACAACCCTAAGAGAAGAGTTCAATCAATTCAAGTTGGGGTAAGAAGAAAGAAAGTTGGTTAATGAGACCTCTCCATCTAGCCACAAAATTAACAATTGACTCATCATCAAATTGCTTAATAGAGTAGAGGTTAGTAATAGAAACCTTTTTAGATATATTTATTAAGAAATACTCTAAAAAGATTTGGGCCAGTTGGGAGAAAGAAAAGATGGAGTGCATGGTGAGGGAACTATACTAGTCAAGGGTTAGTCTGATAAAGACATGGGGAAGGTACGAATGAGGAGAGCATCATCATATGTGATCAAATAACAAGAGTGACAAGATGCTCTCAAATATTTTTGGGGATCCTCCTTACCTTGGAATTTGGAAAACTTAGGTAATTCCCATTAAGGAGGGTAAGAATGGAGGGGAACAGATGGATGAATGGGTTCATTAAAAATTTGATCATAGGATAAAAGGTTATGAGAATCAGAGATAGATGACTCCAAGTTGGTCATTTTGTCCATTAACATCTTGATCAAATTTGGATGAGGTTGGGAAGCTACATAATTAAAGGGCACATTCTATTGAGGTTGGTTGGAAGCTATGTAAGGATAGGTGGTAGAAGGTACTGAAGAAACCACATATTGGTAAGTGGTCATAAGAGGTTGAGATGGTGCCACATAAGGGTTAATTGGCACAAATGGTTGGGTGGAAGGTGCTATATATCCATATGGGTTAAGGACATATTGATAAGTTATCATGGGTACTTATTGATGGATGGATGTGGGTTGAATTAAAGGTATGGTTGAGGTAGTCTGTTGAGGTTGGCTAAGTTGAGGTTGAGTGGTGAATCTAGTGCTAATGGGTGTAAGTGTTTGAGGTATAGAAAGCACCAAGTTTTTAAATGAAGTAAAATTTGGTGGATTGGTTTTAATAAAAGGTAGGGTGGAAATATGGGTAGAAGATAACCCATGGTAGGTGGAGTATAGGTGACTAAAGGTAAAGTTGAACCTAAATGGGAAGTGTGGGGTGTGGTAGGAGGGGTTTGTTTAGAGGTTGGATTGTTGGATTGGGTTTGGGTAGTGGTAGTAGATGGGATGTTAGAAGAAGAAGAAGCTTGGGTGGTCAAAGGTTGGGTTGAGGTAACACCTACCATAAAACGGGGAGGCATACCATAAGAAGGATCCATAGGAGGAACCAAAGAAATAGAGGTAAGGTGAGGTAAGTTAAGATAATGTTGAAGGGCCACATGGTTGTTATCAAGGAAGGTGATAAAATTCACATTGCCCTCAGTAATAACTAGAATTCTGGTAGGAGGGGGAAAAAATGAGGTGAACCCTCATCATTAGAATTATATTCCATAGAGGAAGAAGAAGGTGGTGGTTGATTTGTTTGGTTTCTCAACTATTGTCTAGTATAAACCACATGAGAAAATAAGAAATAATATGATGAAACTCACACCTCAAACAAAGAGCAATCAAAATAAAAGAATTCAAGGTAAATAATGCATACACTAAAAGTGTGTTAAATCCTAAGATTCTTTTTAGATCACTTTTGGCTTATGCCTTAGAAAGTGTGAAGAGGGAATTTGGCTTGTAGATCAAGTACTAAAGAGAAAATTTAAGGTTGGTTTCAGGTTATTTAGATGTTCAAGAGAAAAATCTATGTTGAACTTCAGTACGTGGCTTGGTATTGAGGCCTACCCCCTCACTTCACACACCATATGATAGGGGTGTTGGGTGCTTAACCAAAATATATTGAATTTGAGAGTTTACGCTCAACCAGAGAGTTGAGTTGGTTCTCTCCTTGTTGGTGAAATCTAAGTAGGATTGTCAAGAAAGGATAAGGTTTACCGCTAAGTGATAAAATTCTAGTCGGGCCTTGTCTCAAGTATGTTTTGATGTGTTGATTAGTTATGTGTTTTGGCAAAGGTGTGTGATAACAAGAATGAAAACTATGATTAATTACTTCACCTTTAAGTTACTAGATGAACTAAAACAAGCAAGCAATCAATGTATGCAAAAGATTTATTTTAAGCCCAAAATAAATCTTAGATTTCATTCGATGAGCATACAATAAAGGAAAGAAAATGGATGTTAGTGTCCCAACGGGTGTGCTAAAATATTTCAATTAATTTCCACTCATTTTTTTATTTGAAAGCAAGTAATGAAACTAGTAATAGGGTGTGTATAATAATACTTGGTAAAATGCATGCGTTATCCAGACGATGATGGAAACTCCTCTTTGGCTTGGAAGGAACAACCTGCAAGTAAGAAAGATACTAGAAAAGGGGGTTGTTAGAAAATAAATGAATGGACTGTCTAATGTGAGCTAGATCCAAGAAGCATATTGCTTGTTAGGAGGCCATCAATCCACTATTATAACAATTAAGTTAGAAATGATAAAGTAAAGATATACTTGCATAAGATAAACAAAATGCAATACAAAGAAAGTAGAATGCTAGTTAATAAAAAATGATCAAAAGTAGCAAAGTTAGTCAATACTTATTCTAAAATAGTCGAGGTCTAGCCCAACAAATCAAAAAAGGTACTATAATCAGGCAAAAATAGAGAAAGTTGGGTTTGACTGGGGTTACATGGTTGAAAATAGGTTGCTGTATTTTTAAGCTACAGTGACCATCAACAATCAGGTGAACTGTCGGTGGTTTAGACTAACTATCAGTGGTTGGGTAATCGTCAATGGTTAAAGTGACCACCGATGGTTGTGCTAACTGTCAGTGGTTACCTATGTAAATCTAGAAATGATTAGAAAAGAAGGTGTAGATTAGGTATTTGGGCAAACAAAGTGTTGGGAATATGACCAACCCGGAAGCACACAATGGATTACCAAATTCAAGCAACTTAATATGCGGAAATAACCAGAATCAACAAGTAACTAGAATTCAGAATAACACAGAATATGAGAGACAATACACAACTTGTATTAATAACTCTTACAGAAAAAAATACAATAAAGAAGATGCCACTTCTTCTCCACCACCTCTTTAAAGGTTTCCCACACCTCAAGTGAACAGTAATTCTCTCCTCAAAGCTCTCTCTACTAGGTCCCAACACACAACTCAAATACAGAGTTGGTGTTCACCTTACACCTGTGCTCCACGCATTCCACAAGTGCTCCACGCACTCCACAAGTACTCAAAGTACTTCAAGTAGATCTCCCATGAACCTGCAATAACCTGCACCTCAACAGACCATACTTATGGAAGGAACTGCCTTGCCTTCCTCTTAGCTCTCCATGTACTCCACGTACATACCAATGAGTACACACCGTACTCCAAGTAGATCCTGCCTGATCCTGCTCCCTGTTGTGTTGCTATCCTATCTAATCTCCAACCTACAGATCAATAATGGTTCTGCACTCTTGTGAACCTTGACTTTGCACACACACACCTGCAGATCAACGATCTTACTTACCATGTAGATCTCCTATCGTAGCCATGCTCACCTGATGACCAAGATCATACATACATGAAGAATCCAGCTGACTCTCCAATCCAGCACCCACCTTGGTACTGCTGTGGAACTAGGAGGAACACCCTTGCTCACCTCACACACAGAAGGAGCTAACTTTGCTCAACTCAAACTAGAACAACTTTACAATACAACCATGAGTCTATTATATAGATCTCATCTAAACAATAATTAGACATCTAATTACAATAATTAGATCCGCAGCTATGAGTCTATAATTAGCTCTAATCATGCAAACACTTGGTTCGTTAGCTAACTACCCGTAACATCTGCAGGCTGAACCACACAGGTGACCGACGTCGGTCCCTGTCTACCTAGAGGTGACCAACGCCGGCCGATCCCTGACCGACGTCAGTTGTTTCTCTTCACAATCCTACCGACGTCGGCTGATCAGACCGACGCCGGTTGCTCTGCAACTCAGCAACCCTCAACAACCTCCTCTCCTATTTGCATCAGTGAAGCTTTTAGCTCCACAACCTAATAATCTCCCACTTGGAGATAAACAGCTGCACTGTACCTGTACCTGTACTCTGTCTAATCTATTTCTTGGTTTGTATCCCTCTTCAAAATCAATCCTGAAGACAACCCACCACACATCCCATGGTGTACCTCCTGTCATCTGAGTACCCTGCCACATCCGAACCTACAAACACATGTAGTGAAGTCCTGACCCTGCATGTATACCTGCTGTTGGTCCCTCTCAAATCCCTGAGAACCCACTTCCCCGAATTGGCTCCTAACTCTCTGATAGCTCCCACTGCATGGGAATACTCAGGTCTATACCAGACCTCATGTGATTTCAGACCCTATACCTGTCCAGCCCTTAGTGTGCTCCAGCTCTACATCCTGAACCTCGCCAACAGCTAATTCACATCAGCTCCCACTGGAGACAAAATCTACCTGTGATCTCCATGTCTCCCATGTCAAAGAATTCCGCTGCTCCAAACTCCTCATGACATGCCACTGAACTAATCTTACCCTTAGCTCAGCAAAACCCTGTATGTACAAACCCTGCTAGCAAATATACCATCCACATACAGCAACAGAATGATGTCACAACTCATCATCCAACTGGTAAGACAAACCACAGTAATTACCCTGACATTGACTAGAGTCATGCTCTGTCATCCCCCTGTCAAAACCTGTACCACTGTCCTGCAGCTCCTCAAGACCATATTCTTGGTCTTTCGTCTCACGTATCCATTCACTCTATTCTTCAACTAAGGAATCCATTCGTTTATGTGCTTTTGCATCAGCTGGCAACCCTACCAAAACTCTCGTTTGGTTCTGCATCATATCCCTGCCATGCTCCCACCTGTTTCCTAGATCCTTCCTGCTCTACAATCAGCAACGAGTATAAAGAAGAGGAACAACGAATTTGAGGGCCTACTTACATCTTTAGTCCTCTGTATGGCTGTTTGAGACTCCTTGACAGCGTGCTGTCCACCCAAAATCCGTTACAGTGACTGACCTCGATCACTCCACAGTCTGCATCCAATTGACATCGGTTCCCATGCGTCTATCCCTGACTACCGACCCTACCGACGTCGGTGTCCCTATTGCCAACGTCGATCTTACCCTGCCCGACATCACCAGCTTTGGTCTGCACATGATCGACATCGGCACCTATCTATTCGATGCCGATTCCTCCTGACCGATGCTGATATCTGTGTTCACCTGTGAGTGATGACTTTTTACCTGTGAGCTCCTTTGAATCAATCTCCATGTCCAAACTGCCCTGCTCAGAAGTATCCAGCACCATCCACTGGTTTCTATCCACCATCTCCTCCAAGAACACCAAGGCTTTCCAGTTCTTAAGCCTGTCAAATACATCTGTCTTCCGCTTAAGAACATGCATCTCCTTCCTACTCATGTGACCAAGCCTACGAAGCCACGTCTCTGCAACAGAAGAAGAATCAGTAATATAAACAAGTAGATAAAGAGTACCTATTTTCTTACCACCAGCTAATTCAAGTGCACCCACTGTGAGAGTTCTTGTTCATCTCTCATCACCCAATCTTTCTGAAGAAATTAGCCATATCTCCAAACCTGGGACCTGCATGACTTTCATCAACACCTGTGTGTTGGCCGCCTGCAATTTCAGCTTCACTTCCCCTTTGCCAATTCTTTGGCAAGGCTCACCAGCTCCTCTACCTGGGGCTGCATGGAAAGAGGCAACCGAATCTTTTGTCCAAGATTCAACTTTATCCAAGAAACCTCCCAGAGCATCCTATGCCACATCACCTGCAACATCTGCTTCTTCAGTTTCTTCATGCTGATCTTCCACAAACCAACAATCTTCTTTCACCTGCTCTTTCTTTCCATCAGATCATAAGTGACCATCTGTGCTTTTTAACTCCTCCATCCTTAGCTTACTGTGATCTGCCATTGCTCTACTCCCACTCAATTAGAAACCCCTGAGAGTGCCCTGTAACCAAACACAAAACCGCTTCCTGCAACCTTAGCTCTGATACCACGTGTTGGGAATATGACCAACCCGAAAGCACACAATTGATTACCAAATTCAAGCAACTTAATATGCGGAAATAACCAGAATCAACAAGTAACTAGAATTCAGAATAACACAGAATATGAGAGACAATACACAACTTGTATTAATAACTCTTACAGAAAAGAATACAATAAAGAAGATGCCACTTCTTCTCCACCACCTCTTCAGAGGTTTCCCACACCTCAAGTGAAAAGTAATTCTCTCCTCAAAGCTCTCTCTACTAGGTCCCAACACACAACTCAAATACAGAGTTGGTGTTCACCTTACACCTGTGCTCCACGCACTCCACAAGTGCTCCACGCACTCCAAAAGTACTCAAAGTACTTCAAGTAGATCTCCCATGAACCTGCAATAACCTGCACCTCAACAGACCATACTTATGGAAGGAACTGCCTTGCCTTCCTCTTAGCTCTCCATGTACTCCACGTACATACCAATGAGTACACACCGTACTCCAAGTAGATCCTGCCTGATCCTGCTCCCTGTTGTGTTGCTGTCTTATCTGATCTCCAACCTACAGATCAATAATGGTTCTGCACTCCTGTGAACCTTGACCTTGCACACACACACCTGCAGATCAACGATCTTACTTACCATGTAGATCTCCTATCGTAGCCATGCTCACCTGATGACCAAGATCATACATACATGAAGAATCCAGCTGACTCTCCAATCCAGCACCCACCTTGGTACTGCTGTGGAACTAGGAGGAACACCCTTGCTCACCTCACACACAGAAGGAGCTAACTTTGCTCAACTCAAACTAGAACAACTTTACAATACAACCATGAGTCTATTATATAGATCTCATCCAAACAATAATTAGACATCTAATTACAATAATTAGATCCGCAGCTATGAGTCTATAATTAGCTCTAATCATGCAAACACTTGGTTCGTTAGCTAACTGCCCGTAACATTCGCAGTCCGAACCACACAGGTGACCAACGTCGGTCCCTGTCTACCTGGAGGTGACCGACGCCGGCCGATCCCTGACCGACGTCAGTTGCTTCTCTTCACAATCCTGCCAACGTCGGCTGATCAGACCGATGCCGGTTGCTTTACAACTCAGCAACCCTCAGCAACCTCCTCTCTTGTTTGCATCAGTGAAGCTTTTAGCTCCACAACCTAACACAAAGGTCTGTTACAGGGCTAAGGGGTGGAAAGTAAGATGTTGATGGGTTTGATAGGGTAGGGAGGTTAGAAATAAAATAAATCAATGAAAACAAGTGAAAGATACGTAAAAATTGATGGTAGAAGGTTGAAGTAATTTGGCCAGAGTGATAATACTTCAGCTTTTGAAAGTGATTTTGACAACGTTTTGGGTCTCCAGTGATGTTGCTTACTTGTTGAAAGGATGCTGGATACCTATATGCAAGAGAGCTTGAATGCAAGATTGTGGATTGTCCCTCTATTTCACTTCCTCCTCTTCTCTTTTTATAGGATGAAGTTGCTAATTGGGATGGATGAAGTTACTAATTTGATAGGGGATAAAGTTGCCAATTCATGACATTTTAAAACTAGTTTTAAAAGCAAGTTGCTGTTTAGGGAGATACTTATCTCTCACAAAGCCGTCATTGCTTTAAAACTTTAAAGTAGGCTTGGAGACCTGACTGTCGATGGTCATGCCAATTGTCGACAGTTAGGTTGACTGTCAGTAGTCGAGGGGCCAAAAGAAAATGGGTTAAAGCAAGTTAAAAGGGTTGAATTAAATGGTTTAGTCGAATGTGTTAAGTTAGGGTTTTGATAGGGTCTTGTTAGTGAACGAGTCTAATTGACTAGGTGGTCCATTAGACACAAGGTCAGGCGAGGGTCAAAAGGCAGTTTGACATTGAAAGCTATCGTGTGCAATTTTTGAGTGTCTACAAACTCTTTGACCTAGCGTAACACTCTCAAATATATGCTCACTGTGACAATATGTAGTTTACAAAATACTTCAAAGAGACACATATTTTTATTGAGATGGCCCATGTTTCAATCATGTATTGGGTAAGTAAAATAGTTTGATAGAAGTTACAATTTATAAAAAAATATATGTGACATATCACTGAATTTTTTATGTGTATATAGTTGGGCTTCTTCTAGTCTCTCCCTGAAATACTCTATCATTTCCCTCACCATCATCACCTAACTCATCTTGAAATTGTTCATGTTTTGTATGGGTTTACTCTTCCCCACCACTTTTCCATTGATCAACTTCATCGTGGAATGAAATTTCTCTTTCTAACAACTAATTCTCATGTTACATGAAGTAACCCACCTCATTTTCTATTATCACCTCCACCAAATATATCAAATTAATGTTACTTATCATTATATACCAAAAAAAAATGAAATCAATAATCATAAATTTTGAATGAGATAGAATTACCAATTTACACTATTTAACTTTACAAAACTTTAATGCACCGAAATATCAAGTAATACTTCTCCTAACATTCCTAACATAACTCACACCTTTAAAATAACTATTATTAAAAAATGAATATGATCATTAAGCCGCAAAAGCAACATACAAGGTGCAACATATGAAACCTTTAACAGCTAGAAGAAATATATGTAAAGACAAAGAAATGGCCTAAAGTTAACGTGACTGGAGTATTACGGCTGCAAAAGGATAAGTCGAGAGGTGGAAGTTCATTTCTACAAGAAGCATATCCGAGGTTGCCTATTTTGTGAAAGAGATGAAAATTTATATATGTAAAGACCATTTTAGAAAAATTGTACCCCAAGTCTTGACTTCTAGCGCCTTGTAAATATCTTGTAAACACATTGCTTAATTCACATGGAGACATAGAAAACCTAACTCATAATACCCACAATATTTTAAAATAAACTATTTTATCATATATATTAAATCTTATTAAATATATATAATTTAAATAATATAAAATTATGAATGTATAAAATTATTTATACATTTTATTTTAAACATAATAAAATTATATATGTATTATTTAAAGCTTATTATTTTATTCCTTTTTTAATTTGATAGGGTAAAAGGAGAGTTTTGATGAGACCTCAAAAAAAAAAAACCAGAAATGATAATAAGTACTAACAAATACACTAGAATTAACAATGTCACAATTATCGAAATACAACAAACACAACTTTCGGCGAAAAATATTTAACATACAACACAACTACAAGCCATCAATGAAACATCAATGAAATAACATAAAAAACATGCATATAGTTACAAAGAAGATAATCGCCCTCCGTGTTCAAAGAGGAAAGACCAAAAAAGACCAATCATAAAGCTCTGATGCAAAAAAATTTGAAAATTTAACCTATGTTCGAAATGCTTCTTTCTCTATAAAAGAGAAAACCTTTCATTATTATTTGAAACCTATCTTTGATCAAATCAAAAGCATCCAAACAACACCTTTCTACCTCCGTTCTCCTCCCTTTCTTCTTAATATTGAATTAAAAAAAAACTTATTCCCATTTTAATATATTCAAAGTTTGTAATTTTCTTCACTTCACTTTATAGTTTCTCTTATGAATATAAATTTTGGAATTGTAATAAATCAGTAAATGTGATTCGAACATTCCGAAGATACAAAAACATTCTTAACATATTCCACATACACTATAGAAATACTATTACTCTTATTGAAAATTAGAATTATTTTTCAACTGGTATGTAACAAAATTTACAGTTAAAAGGTACCTGTCGATATGGTCTGCATTTGGATGGGGTCGGGATCGCATTTTAATGATGCCGATCAACTTTTGGAATACGACCCAATAAGAAGGGGAATTTAAAAAGATTATCGGATTTTGTGTCCCCAAAAAAATAATTTAAAAGGAATTGCAAATTGCAAAATTTACAGAAACTTACGGACGCTGAAATAGCAGGGAATCCAACATCAAATCATCTGAAATCAGCACACAGTCGTAGTATTCTTCCTGACAAAATGATGTTATGCAGTTTGAATTCAATGGAAGTGGAACCAAATCCCTGGTTTGGATTTACCACCCTGCAGTTGTGTACCCTCTACAATGTGCACTGGATTGGAGTTTGAATGCATGTCATTGTTAGGGTTTATCTATATGCTAGGTTTTCAGGTACTGGTGTCAAATCCCTTGTCATTCAAGCACTACGGTTATGTTCGTGCGGTCACATCCAATTTTAGATCCCTCTCATTTCACTGTAAGCTAATAAGTATGGCAAAAATATCTTAGTAGGGTTTGGTTGCCTATATAAAGCCTTATTTTCCATGGCTAAAATCAGACCAAATTCAATGTTTTTTAGTCTTTTGTGCCTTGTTTGGCTATTGAAGACAAAGAACGCAAACTGTTGGGAGAGCTCCTGTATTTGTGGAAGATAAGTTTTATTATGGTGCCTTTTTAGGGTTTATGTTGTGTGCTAGAATGGTTAATACTGTGTTATATGGTAAGCTTTTAGGTTTCGGTTTTCTGTATGCGACAGAGATTTGTTGTTTCCAACTGTGTATTGGATTTTGGGTATGATTTGGATTTCATTTTCGTTTACTTGTGTTCTATACATTGGTCTGTGATTTAAAGCAGATTAAGGTAAAATATCGGTAATGCTTAGTTTCTTTACGTGCATGATGATTTAATGGTTATCATATATGAAGTAGGAGGTGAGGAGGCGCTCCCTTCAGTCCAACCAAGGGTTGTGTGGAGTTGATTCAACTGCTGGTTCATGGATTCTATTGTCTTGTCACGTTTGGAGGAGGGTTTTATGACAGGTTTATCGTGGCTAGATGATGGTGTGCATGACACAGGAGTTGTATGACTGCCATGCGGCTCTTACTTGGATTGAAGGGAGCTCCTTAAATGCCTCTCTGCATCAATGAGATGATTCTTATGTTTTGATTTGTGTTATATGTCTGTATATATGTAGATTTATTGACGAATGGTTTTAATACTGTGTAGTGTGGTTGCATCCTCAATATAGATTATTGAAAATGATTTTGAGTAGTTCAGTCCGAACTGCATAATTCTTTTGTTCCACCTGAAGTTGGATGGAAGGAGGAGTTATTTCACTGACTATTTTATATATGGTATGTGTATTTCTTGGCGAATGATTTTAATATTGTTTAGTGTGGTTGTATCTGTAATATAAATTATTGAAGATAATTTTGAGCGGTTTAAGCAGGACTGCATAATTTTTTTGTGCCACCATTATATATGTATCTATATATATGTATATGTAGATTTATTAGTTAATGGTTTTAATATTATGTAATGTCGTTGTATCAGCAATATAGGTTATTGAAGATGATTTTGAACAGTTCAGGCAGAATTACATAATTCTTGTCACTTTAAGTTGGATGGAAGGAATAGTTATTTCACGTACCATATTTTATATATATATATATAAATATTTATATATTTATTGATTAATGGTTTTAATACTATGTAGTGTGATTATATCTGTAATATAGATTATTGAACTGTATGATTTTTTGTGCCACCTTGAAGTTGGATGGAAGCAACAGTTATTTTACATACCATTTTGGCACGAACTTGGATGGAAGCAGCAATTATTTTACATACCATTTTGGCACGAGCTCAAATTGTTTGTAAGGTTTATATATCTTGGTACTTCCCTGAGATCTCCTGGAATAGAATCTGCAAGGCTTATATGCCTTGATATTTCACTTGCCTGAGGTTTATATGCCTTGTTACTTCAATTGGCTGGGATTCAATGGTGTAGTTAGTTAGTTTGTGCTGCTGAATATACTCACAGCTAGTGTGTTCTGCTAAAATGTACTCCCTCATCATATAGACTAACTTCTAAAAATGATAAATGATTGGCGTCTTCAAATGTATGGTTTCTTCCCCTTCTTTCGTGGCATTTGAGAATTGCATACGATTATTGTGGTTTTTTAAACATATTTTTTCAATAGATCGAAGAAATATTCTACCATGCATGGCAATTCTATTCTCTTAACCCATCAAATCAGACAGGTTTGAGTATATATTCTATGAGCATCGATGAAAAAAACCCAAATTAGGTAGTGCGGGAATCCACTTTTTAAAGGTCGAATCAATGTAAAGGTGAAAATATCGTTTATGAATATTTGAAATGCCTGATAATAAATCCATCTTATTTTTACAATATTTCTACTATTGTAAACAGCTGATTTGTTTAGTTTCAGCAAGGGACCGTATTTATGTTTTTAAGCTGTGAAGATGCAATCAGTTGTTTTAGAAGACTATTTAGTAAAAATATAATCATTTCTTTTTAGAAAGAGGACCGTATTTATGTTTTTTAAAGTTATAAAATACAAGCAATTGTTTTAGAAGACTGGATTAGGAGAAAATACAATCTTTTCTTAAGAACCTGTACTGGATGCAGCCAGACTGTTAAAGAGTCCTGTATTAAATGCAAATTACAATTTTAACCACTGTCAAAAAAAAATTATAAATAATTTTAATAAGTATATATATTTTTCGAATGTTACTTCCTTTCAATTATTATTATTTGTAAATGAAAATATAATCCCTGTCATTGGAGTACTGAAAATTTGTGAAAATTTAGACAGATTGTTAAAAAGAGCTGTATTAGATTTAAAATTTTAAGATTGTTAAAAAGAGCTGTACTAGATGTAAATTAAAATTTTACAGATTGTCAAAAAAATTTACAGCGAATTTTAATAAATATATATATTATTTTAATATTACCTCCTTTTAATTATAGTATTTTGAAAGACAATGTTAAATATATAATCTAAATGTATATTTTTCTAATGTTACCTCTTTGAATTATAGTATTTAAAGGATAATGTTCAATATACGATCTTTGTTATAAGAGTATTGAAAATTCAAAAGACAGTTGAATATATAATCTAAACGTATATTTTTCTAATGTTACCCTTTTGAATTATAGTATTTAAAGAATAATGTTCAATATATAATCTTTGTTATAAGAGTATTGAAAATTTAAAAGACAATGTTAAATATATAATCTAAATGTATATTTTTCTAATGTTACCTCTTTGACTTATAGTATTTAAATAATAATGTTCAATATATAATCTTTGTTATAAGAGTATTGAAAATTTAAAAGACAATGTTAAATATATAATCTATGTGTACATTTTCCTAATGTTACCTTCATGAATTATTTAAAGAATAATGTTCAATATTTAATCTTTGTTATAAGAGTTTCGAAAATTTAGAAGACAATGTTAAATATAAAATCTAAATGTATATTTATTTAATGTTACCTCTGAAAATATATAATCTATGTGTACATTTTCCTAATGTTAACTTCATGAATTATTTAAAGAATAATGTTCCATATATAATCTTTGTTATAAGAGTTTTGAAAATTTAAAAGACTATTAAATATAGAATCTAAATGTATATTTATCTAATGTTACCTCTGAATTATAATATTTAAAGAATAATGTTCAATATATAATCTTTGTTATAAGAGAATTGAAAATTTAAAACACAATGTTAAAAATATAATCTAAATGTATATTTCTCTAATGTTACCTCTTTGAATTATAGTATTTAAAGAATAATGTTCAATATATAATCTTTGTTATAAGAGCATTGAAAATTTAAAAGACAATATTAAACATATAATGTAAATGTATATTTTTCTAATGTTACCTCTTTGAATTATGGTATTTAAAGGTGAATGTTTAATATATAATCTTTGTTATAAGAGAATTGAAAATTTAAAAGACAATGATAAACATATAATCTAAATGTATATTTTTCTAATGTTACCTCTTTGAATTATAGTATTTAAAGAATAATGTTCAATATATAATCTTGTCATAAGAGTATTGAAAATTTCAAAGACAATGTTAAACATATAATCTAAATGTATATTTTTCTAATGTTACCTTTTTGAATTATAGTATTTAAAGAATAATGGTCAATATATAATCCTTTTTATAAGAATATTGAAAATTTAAAAGACAATGTTAGATATATAATCTAAATGTATATTTTTCTAATGTTACCTCTTTGAATTATAGTATTTAAATAATAATGTTAAATATATAATCTTTGTTATAAAAGTATTGAAAATTTAAAAGACAATGTTAAATATATAATCTAAATGTATATTTTTCTAATGTTAACCTTATGAATTATAGTATTTAAAGAATAATGTTCAATATATAATCTTTGTTATAAAATTACTGAAAATTTAAAAGACAATGTTAAATATATAAATCTAAATGTATATTTTTCTATTGTTACATCTTTGAATTATAGTATATAAAGAATCATGTTCAATATATAATCTTTGTTATAAGAGTATTGAAAATTTAAAAGACAATGTTAAATATATAATCTAAATGTATATTTTTCTAATGTTACTTCTTTGAATTATAGTATCTAAAGAAAAATGTTCAATAGTATTTAAAGAATAATGTTCAATATATAATCTTTGTTATAAGAGTACTTAAAATTTGAAAGACAATGTTAAATATATAATCTAAATGTATATTTATCTAATGTTACCTCTTTGAATTATAGTATTTAAAGAATAATGTTCAATATATAATCTTTGTTATAAGAGTGAAAATTTGAAAGACAATGTTAAATATATGATTTAAATGTATATTTATCTAATGTTACCACTTCAAATTATAGTATTTAAAGAATAATGTTCAATATATAATTTTTGGTTATACGGGAAGAAAATTTAAAACAAAATGTTAAATATATAATCTAAATGTATATTTTTCTAATGTTACCTCTTTGAATTATAGTATTTAAAGAATAATGTTCAATATATAATCTTTGTTATAAGAGTATTTAAAATTTAAAAGACAATGTTAAATGTATAATCTAAATGTATATTTATCTAATGTTACCTCTTTGAATTATAGTATTTAAAGAATAATGTTCAATATATAATCTTTGTTATAAGAGTATTGAAAATTTAAAAGACAATGTCAAACATATAATCTAAATGTATACTTTTCTAATGTTACCTCTTTGAATTATAGTATTTAAAGAATAATGTTCAATATATAATCTTTGTTATAAGAGTATTGAAAATTTAAAAGATAAAGTTAAATACATAATCTAAATGTATATATTTCTAATGTTACCTCTTCGAATTATAGTATTTAAAGAATAATGTTCAATATATAATCTTTGTTATAAGAGTATTGAAAAGTTTAAAAGACAATGTTAAATATATAATCTAAATGTATATTTTTCTAATGTTACTTCTTTGAATTATAGTATCTAAAGAAAAATGTTCAATAGTATTTAAAGAATAATGTTCAATATATAATCTTTGTTATAAGAGTACTTAAAATTTGAAAGACAATGTTAAATATATAATATAAATGTATATTTATCTAATTGTACCTCTTCGAATTATAGTATTTAAAGAATAATGTTCAATATATAATCTTTGTTATAAGAGTACTTAAAATTTGAAAGACAATGTTAAAAATATAACCTAAGTGTATATTTATCTAATGTTACTTCTTCGAATTATAGTATTTAAAGAATAATTTTCAATATATGATCTTTGTTATAAGAGAATTGAAAATATAAATACTATGTTAAATATATAATCTAAATGTATATTTTTCTAATGTTACCTTTTTGAATTATAGTATTTAAAGAATAATGTTCAATATATAATATTTGTTATAAGAGTATTGAAAATTTAAAAGACAATGTTAAATATATAATCTAAATGTATATTTATCTAATGTTAACTCTTTGAATTATAGTATTTAAAGAATAATGTTCAATATATAATCTTTGTTATAAGAGTATTGAAAATTTAAAAGACAATTATAAACATATAATCTAAATTTATATTTTTCTAATGTTACCTCTTTTAATTATAATATTTAAAGAATGTTCAATATATAATCTTTGTTATAAGAGTATTCAAAATTTAAAAGGCAATGTTAAACATATAATCTAAATGTATATTTTTCTAATGTTACCTCTTTGAATTATAGTATTTAGAGAATAATGTTCATTATATAATCTTTCTTATAAGAGTATCAAAAATTTAAAAGACAATGTTAAATATATAATCTAAATGTATATTTTTCTAATGTTACCTCTTTGAATTATAGTATTTAAATAATAATATTCAATATATAATCTTTGTTATAAGAGTATTGAAAATTTAAAAGAATATGTTAAATATATAATCTAAATATATATTTTTCTAATGTTACCCTTATGAATTATAGTATTTAAAGAATAATGTTCAATATATAATCTTTGTTATAAAATTACTGAAATTTTAAAAGTCAAAGTTAAATAAATAATCTAAATGTATATTTTTCTAATGTTACATATTTGACTTATAGTATCAATATATAATCTTTGTTATAAGAGTATTGAAAATCTAAAAGACAATGTTAAACATATAATCTAAATGTATATTTTTCTAATGTTACCTCTTTGAATTATAGTATTTAAAGAATAATATTCAATATATAATCTTTCTTATAAGAGTATTGAAAATTTAAAACACAATGTTAAACATATAATCTGAATGTATATTTTTCTAATGTTACCTCTTTGAATTATAGTATTTAAATAATAATGTTCAACATATAATCTTTGTTATAAGTGTAATAAAAATTTAAAAGACAATGTTAAAGATATAATCTAAATTTATACTTTTATAATGTTACCTCTTTGAATTATAGTATTTAAAGAATAATGTTGAATATATAATCTTTGTTATAAGAGTATTGAAAATTTAAAAGACAATGTTAAACATATAATCTAAATGTATATTTTTCTAATGTCACCTCTTTGAATTATAGTATTTAAAGAATAATGTTCAATATATAATCTTTGTTATAAGAGTATTGAAAATTTAAAAGACAATGTTTAATATATAATCTAAATGTATATTTTCCTAATGTTACCTCTTTGACTTATAGTATTTAAAGAATAATGTTGACTAAATAATCTTTGTTATAAGAGTATTGAAAATTTAAAGACAATGTTAAATATATAATTTAAATGTATATTTTTCTAATGTTACCCTTTTGAATTATAGTATTTAAAGATTAATGTTCAATATATAATCTTTTTTATAAGAGTATTGAAAATTTAAAAGACAATGTTAAATATATATAATCTAAATGTATATTTATCTAATGTTACCTCTTTGAATTATAGTATTTAAAGAATAATGTTCAATATATAATCTTTGTTATAAGAGTATTGAAAATTTAAATGACAATGATAAATATATAATCTAAATGTATATATTTCTAATGTTACCTCTTCGAATTATAGTATTTAAAGAATAATGTTGAATATATAATCTTTCTTATAAGAGTATTGAAAATTTACGATGATGATGAGTGTACTAGATACAATTTGAAGTTTTAAACATTGAAAAAAATATATTATAAGCAATTTTAATAAGTGTGTGTGTGTGTATATATATATATATAATTGTTACTTCCTTTGAATTATTAGTACTGATGAGTGTACTAGATATAATTTTATATTTTAAACATTGAAAAAAAAATTACAAGCAATTTCAATAAGTGTATATATATATATATATATATATATATATATATATATATATATATATATATAAATAACTTACTTACTTTCAATTATTAGTATTTATAAGATAATATTGAATATATAATCTTTGTCATGAAAGTGTTGAGAATTTATGATGGTGATTAGTGTACATGTTACCTCCAATCAATTTTTTTTAAAGCAAATTATTAAAGAGTGCTGTATTAGATAGAAATTAAAATTTTAAACAAATTATTAAAAAAATTAATAAATATATATTTGAAAAAAATTAAAAATAATTTTAATAAGTATATATTTGAAAGACAATATTGAATATATAATCCTTACCATGAGAGTATTACAGATTTGTGATGGTGATCGGTGTATATGTTACTTCCAATCAATTGGAATAGCATTTGAAGGGCAGTGTTTGAATAAATGACATGTCATAAGATTTTTGAGAATTTGTGATGGTATTTAGGATAAAACATTTGATTGAAGAATGATAACAAAGAGAAATTTGTTTCAAGAGGTTTTAAATTGGTTAGGAATGCATTTGTTACATTTTGGAATTTTGGTTGACATTTTTAATAGAGTTATTGCTTTTTTTATATAGTGAAAGAATTTTGTAAAAATGAGTAAGAATATCCCTCTCATAGAATTGAAGAGGTTGGTTAAGTTATTCAAATACTATTTAGATTCTTTTTTAAAAGGGGAGTGTACAAAATTGATTATTTATATAGGATGTTATATATTAGAGAGATATGTTGCTCCATCAATACAAAGGTCAATAGATATGTTGTATAGATATAAACAAAGTTTGGTTAAATTAGTTTTAATACAATATTCTTTCAAAACTTGTAGTCATATTTGTATTGATAAAATTGATATGTTAGTTAGAGAATTACTCATAAAATTGAAGAGGTTGGTTAAGTCATTCAAATACTATTTAGAACTCCTTTTTTAAAAGAGGAATGTTCAAAATTAATTGTTTATGTAGGATGTCATATATTGGAGACATGGGTTGCTCTATCAACACAAAGGTCAATAAATATATTATAGATATAAATAAAGTTTGGCTAAATTAATTTTAGTAGAACATTCTTTCAAAACTTGTCATCATATTTGTATTGAGAATACCAATATATTAATTAGAGAATTATCATTTCCAATGATGTTTAAGAAAAACAATATAAATTTGTAAATATGATAACAATTTGAACATGATATGGTTTAGAATTAAACTAATTTTGAAAGCCTATAATTTATTTATTTAAGAAGTGTTTTAGATGTGAGTATATTCTTTGTTAGTTCTTAATAAATTCTAAAATGAGTGGTGTTGTCTTGATTCTTAAAACATTTTAAATCATATATATATATTTTTACTGGATTCTTTATTTACATTTTTTAAATTTAAATGTATTTATTTTTAATTTTATTTTCATCAATTATTTTAGAGGCTTTATTTTTAAAATTTTCACTGATTATAGAAGTTTATACTTTGTAGCTTCTATTTGATTAATACATAAATTTTTAATGAAAATATTTTTTTTAATTTAATTTATTTTTATTATTATTATTTTTAAATGTTTTAACATTGATAAAATAATGGACAAAAATAAAATAAATTAATATCCTTATTTTAATAATAAATATTTTATAATTTTTTTAAAAATATTTTTGTTATTTTCCTATAATTATTTTATTACATAGCATTTCATTATTAACAGTTATAAATAAAAATTTGGGATTACAATTTAACCATGTTATTTTATCAGTTTAATAATGATTCAAAAAATATGATATTAAATAATGATTTAAAATCTTTTATAGATAGTAATTTTTTTTCTTTACTTCATAACTGTAAAAACATTCTTTAAATAAATAATCCATTAAAAAATTATAATAAATAAAATTGATTATCAAATTTAAACATTTGAATTTCAATATAAGAATAGCTCTTTAATTTCTAATATCTAAATCTTAATTTTTTATTTATAAGATACACTATATTGTGTGCATGTTGAGGTTGTTGAGTATATTATACTAATATATTCACAATAAAACTCTATCATATTAATATATTTAATCTACGTGTAACTTAGTTTCATACCATATTAACTATTTTCTATGGAATTATCTCTAGAAGCTTGCAAGGTATGGTAAAGCAATCACAAAAATTTCCAACTTGGGTTAAAATGTTAAAGTTATAACATGTTTAAAAATTTTATTATAAAATTTTAGTTAAACAATTAATTTAAGATGAATGTTACATAAATTTTTAAGTTATAATAATAAAAATTTCCAACTTAGTAAAAACATTCCTAGATAAATAATTTCATTAAAAATTATAATAAATAATATTATTTGTCAAATTTAAGCCTTGATTTCAGCACAAAGATAGATCTTTATTTTCTAATATATAAATTTAAAAAAAAAAAACAACACTATATTGTGTTCATGTTGAGATTGTTGAATATATTATATTAATATATTCACAATGAAATTCTATCATATTAATATATTTAACTTGCATGCAACTTAGTTTCATACCATATTAACCATATTAACTATTTTCTATGGAGTTATTTTTATAAACTTACTAGGCATGGTAAGCAATTACAATTTTTTTTTAAAATTTAGGTTCTAGTAAAATGTTTAAATTATAACAGATTTAAAAATTTTATTATAAATTTCTTTGTAACGTTATATATATATAAATATAATTAATTAGTTAAACAATTAATTTAAGATGAATATTATCTATTAATTAAATATTTAAAAAATTGAATTTAAAATTTTATTAAAAAAGAAAATATTAATATTAAAAATAATGAAAAATATAAAATAAATAAAATTATTAAATTAAGAATAATAAATTCAGAATATTAAAAAAAAAAAAAGAAAACCAACCCAAACAAACAAACATAAGATTGTGCATATAAAATATTTGAACTCTAATCACAATCCCCAAGGGAACCTTTCTCCACCTTCATTATAATTCAGTTCCTTCTATAAGTACACTATTACACATGATCTTAATGATTCAAGGAATTCAATAATAGTGAAGAGAGCAATAATTACATTATAAGAGTAATATTATATTTGATTAAAATTATGTTATTATAAAAAATTATGATTTTTATATTTAAAAAGTTTTTATTGTATTATTTTATAATTATTTTAAATATTTAATTATATAAAAATATATTATTTTTTTTATAAATTTAAAAAATATATATTTATTTAATGTTATATGAAAATATATATAATATAAAATAATAATTTGAATTGATTTCAGATTTATTGCATGAATGTAAACAATATATAAAACAATAATTTATATTGTTATATATAATTTTGGATTCTTACATATTTAAGGTTCATTAAATAGATGTGGAAATATTTATATATTATTTTATTTGATATTATGAATATTTTATAATTATAGATTGGTCGAGATTAGATAAATTGAATATAATTGTTTTTCATATTTTAAAAATATGGAATTTAAGGTTTTAGTAATAAAAAAGTGAAGTTCTTGAAAAAATGTGGAGTGTATAGTTAAGGAAAGGTGTTCAAGTTGTTACAATATTTTTGGGTTCTCATTGTTTTGTGAGAATATCAAATTTAATATTATAGTTTTAAATTTTATTAAAATTAAATATGTATAAGTATATATATTGTATTTGATGCAAAACCATTATTCTATTAAATGTTTTGGTGAATTGGTGCTCTTTTACAATCTTTTATTGTTCAAAAGTTATTTAGTTGCTTGTTCTTAAATCTACTATTCATAGCTTTTGTTTTCTTTATCTCAAGCCCTACTTTATTCTTAAAGTTGTGAATTTTTTATTCAAAACATTTATGCACCTATAAAAATTGTTCTTGTTTATTTATCTTTTCTTAGTTTTTTTTCAATCATCTTATTTAAACCCTAACCATTGATTGTACAAATTATTATAAATTTTGTATATATATTAATATGGACAAAAATATTCTTTGGTTTAATAGTTATCTTAAATGTGATTTTTTATGTCATGCTTTCAAATGTTTACATCTACATTATATATATATATATATATATATAAGTTTTTTATTATATAATTTGATAGTATTCATATTCAAATATGTATGCAATGACAAATGATACAATGATAGAATATGTTTCTAGACATTTATATATTTTAAATGATTATGATAATATATAATGTTTATGTCTTGCTATCCTTATTAGTGATAGAAAACATATAAAGCCTCATGTATAAATTTTTATTCCCAATTATCATTGCATGATGATACATTATAGTGTCAACCATAAAATATAAATGAAGGATGGAAAAAATAATTCAATAGTCCATCCTACTCTTCCTTAATCTCAAGGTGGAAACATCCAAAAAAAAAAAAAAAAAAAAAAAAAAAAAAAAAAAAAAATCCTTTTTATTCTCCCTCAATATCACAAACTTATGCATATGGAATAATATTATGATGTCATTGATTAATTGAAAAATACTCAAACCAAGATATACATATTTGGATTACTTATTAAATCCAATATGTTTCCTTATCCCAAACCCTAATTTATTTTTAGAATTATAATTTTTTTAATTAAAAACATTTATGTACTTATAAAAATTGTTCTTGTTTATTTGCCTCTTCTTAGGTTTTTTTAAAGTCATCTTATTTAAACCCTACACATTGGTTATATCTCTTGTTATGTAAAAAGATATTATTTAGTTTAATAAATATTTTAGATGTGATTCTTTATGCCATGCTTTCAAACGCTTACATTTACATGTCATATTCTTAACATATATATTTACATATCAAGTTTTTCTTATTATATAAATTGATAGTATTTATATTCAAATATATGTCTTTAATGATAAATGATACAATGATAAAACGTTTCTAGACATTTAAATATTTTATATGATTGTAATAATGCATCATATTTATGTCTTACTACCCTTATTAATGATAAAAGATATATAGAGCATCATGTATAAATTATCATTTCCAATTATCAATATATAATGATACATTATGGGGTCAATTGTAAAATACAAATGAAGGATGGGAAAAATAATTTAATAGTCCATCCTTCCCTTTATTAATCTCAACATGGAAACTTCCCAAAAAATCCTTACTATTCTCCTTCTATATCACAAGCTTAGGTTGCATATGGAAAAATATTATGATACCATTTCAATCAATTGAAAATTACTCAAGCCAAGACACACATCCTTAGATTACTTACTGAATCCAATGTGTTTCCTTATCCCAAGCCCTACTTTATTTTTCAAGTTATGAAATTTTTATTCAAAACATTTATGCACCTCTAAAATTTTTTATTATTTATTTGCTTCTTCTTAAGTTTTTCCTTAGTCATCTTATTTAAACCCTAGCCATTGATTGTACAAATTATTATTTGTATATATATTTTTATGGACAAGAATATTCTTTAGTTTAATAGATATCTTAAATGTGATTCTTTATGTTATGCTTTTAAATATTTATATCTACATGACATATTCTTAGTTTATATATATATATATGTATGTATGTATGTATATATGTATGTATGTATGTATATATGTATATGTATATATATACATATATACATATATACATATATACATATATATACATATATACATATATATACATATATACATATATATACATACATACATATATATATATACATATACATATATACATATACATATACATATATATGCATATATATGCACATATATACATATACATATGCATATACATATACACATATACATATACATATACATATACATATATGTTGGGGGATCACAAGAACAACACCTGTTCTGATCCCACTTTGTTAGGATCTTGCTCCTCAGAAAGAACACAGTACGATTACCAAATATAAGCAATTATAAATGCGGAAATAACCAAAAATACAAGTAACTAGAATTCACCAATAGCAAAGAATATGAGAGACAATACACTATCTTGTATTAACACTTTACAGAAAAGAATACAATAAAGAGCCGCCACACTCTTCCACCTTACAGAGGCTTCCCACACCTCAAGTGTGTAGTAATTCTTCTACAACACTCTCCTACCAAAAAATGGTCCCAACAATCAACTCACAAACAGAATTGGTGTTCACCTCTCCAACTAGTCAATAATAACCTTGCCTATTCACCAAGCACTCCAAAGTACTTCAAGTTGATCTCCCATGAACCTGCAACTTGCAATTTAATAGACCATACTCACACATGTAGATCTCCTATGAGCTTGCAACAACCTGCAACTCAATGATCTTACACTTAGAAGGAACTTCCTTGCCTTCCTTATCTTATATCAATTACAATACATGTCAATGGGTCTATAAATAGATCCCAGAGTTAAACAATAACTTAGACTCTTAATTTAGACAATTATCCTCGCAGCTCAAGACTCTAACTGGCCTTTACATGCAAACACTTCGTTCACTTAACTAACTGTCCGTGCAACAAACAGTTCTGGAACACACAGGCGACCGACGCCGGTCCCTGCTTGTGTAGTTTTGCCGACGTCGGCCGACTCCCTGCCGTCGCCGATGGCATTCTGCACTGGTCACGACTGACGTCAGTCCTGCTGCTGACACTGGTGCTCCTGGATCTCAACAACCTTTTGTTCCTTCAATTTGCAAAGAGTTAAAGCTTTTAGCTCCACAACTTAACAATCTCCCACTTGGAGATAAATAGCTGCAACCTGTACCTGTACCTGTACTCCATCTAGTTTGTTCCCTTGGCTTTGTATCCCTCCTCAAGATCACTCTTGAAGACCAACCACCACAAATCTCATGGTTCAAACCTGTCACCCAAATCACCTACCACATCCACATCTACAAACCATGTAGAAAATAACCTGAACCTGCATAGCATGTGCACCTGCTGCTAGTCCCTGTAAGAATCCACTGAATTGCCCTTCAATGGTTCTCTCCTAGATTGGCTCCAACTTGTGATAACTCCCACTGCTTGGGAAAACTCAGGTTTAGTACATACTATGCACTCAACCTCATCATGTGAATCAAGACCCTGTTCTGTGAACTGTCCAACCATCGGTGTGCTAACCGGTCTCACACAATCATCCTAAAACAAAGTCAACATATGACCCTCCATGTCTCTAGAACACACTCATGCCAAAGAATCTTGTTGCTCCTAGATTCTCCATGACACACCCTTGAACTAGCTTTACCTTTAGTTCAGCAATACCTGTATATGTAACCCTGTAACAAGCACATCATACAGTAATAGGATAATGTAGCTAATATTATCCAATCTGGTAAAGAGAAATACAATGATCAAACCTCTATTGCCCTGCAGCTATAAAAGACCATATACCCTGATCTTCCATCTCACATATCCATTTTCGCTCTTCTTTATCCTGAACATCCATTCGTCTCTCAGTGCTTACTTCTAGCTGGCAACTCTACCCAAAACACCTATTTGGTACTCCTCCAAGGAATCACATCCTCATCCATGCCAAGCTCCCACTATTTCCTGGATCTACCTATTCTGCTTCTTTAATAACTTCCTGGTCCTATGCCATAAGTGAGCAACAAGTAGTGTAAAGAAGGGAAATGATGAATTTAAGAACTTACTTACACCTTCAGTCCTCCATATGGGCACTTGAGACACCTTGACAGCTTGTTGTCCACCCAAAATTCGTCTCAGTAACCGATGCCGGTCACATCTCAATCTGCACCCGACAGATGTCGGTTCCCTGCGACTGTCCCCTTGCCGACATCATTTTTCCCTGGCCGGCGGCAGTAGTTATCTGCCCTGAGTCACCGACATCGGGCTGCACATAGCCGACATCGGTCTTTGTCTGGACGCCGACACCAGTTTTCCTGCCGACGTCGGTCTCTGTGTTTCTCTAGTGAGACTTGACTTTTTCCCGTGAGCTTTTTTTGGATCAAATCCTTGTCCAAAACACCCTTGCTCTGCTCAGAATTCTTTTACATCTTGTGCTAAACTCTGTCCATCACCTTCTCCTTGAAAACCAAGGCTTTTCTGTTCTTATCACTAACATCAGATTCCTTAAGAAACGTCACCTTCTTCTTCTGCATACAGAAACCACGATCCATACCTTCCAAATCTGAAAGCATATCCTTTGACTCAAGAACAAGCATCTCCTTCTTATCTATGTGACCAAGCCTATCAAGCCACATCTCTGAATCTACAGCTGAAGTAGATAACCCAG